>OY992781.1:12762685-14144028 GCA_963921375.1 Tiliacea citrago
ATCATGTCATTTGGTTGAATTTTACTTTTATTATTTTAATAATATTTGATATAATAATTATGTATATATTTTTTCTTTCTTATTGCAATCTATCATTCTTGCAGATATTCAGCAATATGTTTGATATTATTAATGGGTTTGTACGGAAGTTGTCCACTGACTGCCCCGTTTATTTTTACAGCCTCTTAAATAGGGTCTTAAGGAATCTTTCTCTTTTAGTGACTGTTTGGGTGATCATCAGGTTTACTGCTAGGATGTTTGGGTGGTTTGTGATTCGCTCTTTGTAAGCTTTTGCCCTCTCTGAAACTTCTTCTATTACGGTTTTGACGTAGAATAATTTTTATAGATTCTTTTATATTTTGTAAATGTGAGAACGTTGTAGGCTTAAAAGATTGTGGATTTGTAGACCATTTTCTATTTTTATAAGTACTTACCTGGTACTTGTTGACGGGTCTACACTGTCCTCCCATACCTATTAACACTGTAACTTGAAAACATTCTATAAGCCAGTTATTTTTAAAATACGAAACGACCAATTGTTACTGTGCACCTAGTATCTGACGTTTCATAAGTGCGTATAGGTTTATGTGAAATAAATATACTACTTTGATTTTATTATCAAACCATTTAGGAAAATTATTGTCTAGACAGGACTTATTTACTGGAGTGAACCATCACGTAATTAAACGCCTTCTGAAAACTGGGCGAGAATTAATAACCACATAATCTTGCATACGTAGTAGTTTAAGTATATCATGAACTCATTATGAATTCACAATCCGCGAATACAAAAACAAATACAATAGCTCTATGGCTGCAACAATGCATGCATTCATCCAACCATACATTTTATTGTCCCCATTTCTTTCGCCACATATTCACAGACTCACTCAATTAATTTATTCATTAAAGCGTTTGCAGGTCTTAATGCTTTCAGAATGTGGGGCTTGAGGGCTTGTGTAATTTTGTTATAAAAGCTTTTGTGCTTATAAATATCATTGTATTGATTATGTTGGAATGTGTTTATTTCGTGTTTGTGAGCGGATCTAGACGTTATTAGGGGTTCATGGAAAAATACCTTCAGTTAATTACTAGCGTTACTGACTTTGTGGCGCCTCATCTTGCTATAAATATAATAATTATAGAGCTTTGATACGCAGAAAACTCTACTGCCGCTGCACTCGCTTTCAAAGTTAAGTACTCAAGTTCTGTCAAGTTCTTGACAAAGTGAAATCAATATCAATCAATACTGTCTGGAAAGCCGGGTTATTCCTACTAGGAAGGAGATATTATTGTTTCTTTGTAAAAAATATCTCAAACTCAAAGCATTTGTTGCAATTATACCGATTAAAGGCACTTCTGAATTGCCAATCACTAGGTACTAATAATAAAAAGTGGTAAAATTTGTTTGTTTGTAACTTTGTGTGGAACTAAAGATCCAATCCTCAAAAATCATTGTTAGAAATCTACATTATTCTTGAGTGATATCACACTAATATTATACAGGCGAAAGTTTGTGAGTGTGTATGTGTGTGTATATTTGTTACTTCTTCACGCTCAAACGGCTGGACTAATTTTGATAAAATTTTGTATGGCGGTAGCTGACACCCTGGATTAAGACATAGGCTACTTGTATCCCGATATTCCCACGGGATCGAGACTTACGCGGGTGAAACCGCGGGGCGCAGCTAGTAAGGTATAAAGTATAGTTATATCATGCATATTAGCCGAGCTATCATAATTTTTGTCTAACAAGTCGGAAATAATTTCTGAGCAGTAACTTAACAGAAAGTACTAGGCTTGCATGAATTCACGATAGTATTTCAATCATTAGTAGCTACTAATAGGATTTAAATGAAATTTGGCACACAGATAGTTCATAATCTGGATAAACACGTAGGATATTATTTAGCACATACAAAGTGACTAGTAATTATAAGAAATATAATTGTATAAAATAATTCGTATATATTTTTTTGGAATATAATTTTCGAGGCGACTTACAACTTAAAGGGCGACTAATTATTTGCTGCAAAAAAAAAATAACATGGCAGCGATTAAATATTATTTCTTAATCGCTGCAAAGTCATCTACTGTTATTGAATCATTTGGGTTAGGTTAGGTTAGAACAGTAACCATTAACAAGCGAAGGCGAGCGAGCGAAGCGAGCGTGCCGCGGTAGCGGCCGCCGAGCGCCAGATCCCCTCTATTGTTGGTAAATTCAGTTACCAAAACAAAAATTCGATGCCAGTTTAAATTAAAATAAAGCTAAAAACTGATATATTAATATGCTACCTATTACTTATTACGATACTCCTTATTAGCTGCCAACCCATTATATATGGTATCCACTCTATTTTTTTTTAAAACCTATATTCATTTTACTTAGTTGCCGCATTAAATACATGCCTATTTTTTGTAAACAAATTAAATAATAAAGCCCTCTCTTTCCTTCAATTCGCCTCCTTTTTGCACGTTATTCGTTTAAATTTCATTGATGCGAAGTTATGATCCGTGACCCCGGCAAATGACCTTTAATATTTTAGAAAATTTACAGTAATAAATAATAACCCACATAACATAACATCACATAACGTAACATTGGGCAGAGGTTTACCTGTAGTACACCCACAAATAATAACGTTGAATGAAATTTAAGTATTTTCATAAAAAGAAAACGCGAAACCTTATACGTGTATTAAATTAACGTCGCCATTAAAGCGGCACGCTGTATAACTAATTAAACTATAGTAGGGGAAAAAAAAACGAATGACTTAAAATCTAGTCCGTGTTCCGCGGCGGTTGACAAGCAAGAGATGGACGCTATGGGTAGCGCCCCGGATCGTAGCTAAGTGCTCGTTTACGGAGACGCGGGGCGTCGCGCGTCGCGTGCAGCGTGGCGTCTCGAGGCGCGTCGAACGTTTTTAGGGTTCCGTACCCAAAGGATAAAACGGGAACCCTATTACTGAGGCTCCGCCGTCTGTATGTCTGTCTGTCTGTGTCCGTCTGTCACCAGGCTGTATCTCATGAATCGTGATAGTTAGAAAGTTGAAATTTTCACAGATGATGTATTTCTGTTGCCGCTATAACAACAAATACTAAAAAAATCGAATAAAATAAATATTTAAGGGGGCTCCCATACAACAAACGTGATTTTTTTTCTCGTTTTTACTCGATATTGATAATGGCAACAGGTAGACGCTTGAAACATTCACAGAGTATTTAGTTATATATTCACTTTAAGAATAAATAATTAAATTAAAATAAAACAAATATTTAAGGGGGCTCCCATACAACAAACGTGATTTTTTTGCCTTTTTTATAGATAATGGTACGGAACCCTTCGTGCGCGAGTCCGACTCGCACTTGGCCGGTTTTTTCTGTTTATAGAGAGGCGGTGCGTGCAGCGGCCCGCGTCATCACACGCGCAAACACAATCATATGGCAATGTCCGATGTTGTTTATGGAGACACGGGGCGTGAACAGTAGCGGTGTCCACCACTGCGGCCGTGGCGGAACTTCTAGCGTATAGTGTAGCGGGTATCGCCGTATGCTCATACTGGGGCGTGCGACGCCGCGGGTGTTGTTACGTTTTACCCTGCGGTGCTACGAGTATCCACGTGCAGGCGGAGCACGTTTCAAGCAAACGCGTGTAAAATCGCTTCCCCGTAAACGCTCTCATACAACGCCATCAGTCTTACCACAAAAAACATAGACACGCCTTAGACACGTGTTTAGCAGTTGTTTAGCAAAAGTGATACCACAAAACCATGTTTAGCCGTTGTTTAGGGTTAGACAATGTTTAGACGTTGTTTAAATTTAAACAACATCAACCCCCTGTTTAACACGCGTTTAAGCCTCGCCATATTGCTTTCTCTCAGTACTTAGATTGCAAATTGCAATGGTAACGGTTCGATTATGCTGCTTTTAATTATTTGGACGACATAGAATGTATGACTAACGGTTGTACGTTGTTTTATAGAAAATAGTTTCATAGAATTTCGTTTCACATAAATTTTTTCTCATATTATCATTTCATAGAATAATCAATACGTAGAATACTTTCTATGAAGAAATTTAAATCAATGATTTTTGTTACAAATAAAATTTTATGTTTTAATATTCATATCATAGAATAACAAATCAAATATTCTCTATCCTCATATTGCTTAGTTAACATCAAACTTATTACTTACCAAGTGGAAGTCACCAAAGATACTGCTCTAATGATGGTTGATTTCTCGAATGCCTTTAATACCGTCAGTCACGACATCCTGTTAGCCATTCTATCATATGTTATGGTCTCTCCCGACGCACTGGAATGTTTCTCCTCTTACCTTCAGGAACGTCAGCAGTCCATTCATGTTGGGGATTCTTCTTCGTGCTGGTGTGATTTGAAAACTGGCGTTCCCCAAGGCGGTATACTTTCTCCTCTTCTGTTTTCAATTTTTATAAATCTTATAACTTCCGAACTTCAGTGTGCGTATCATCTGTATGTGGATGACTTGTAGTTGTACTGTCAGGGAAAGGTTGATGAGTTACCTGACGCTATTGACAAATTAAAAAACCAAAAAAACACAGGAAATCAGGATGGCAACCAACCGATTATCCTTTAAAGTTAAAGTTCGCTAGTACATTCACAAGAAGCGGGCAGTATCATCACAACGGTAATGTTTTCCCATTGTTTGGCTTTTTTGTTTTTATTTATTTGTTCCTAGATTTTTATATAATTAGGTGTATATATATTATATTTATAGTTTTGTATGTATAGGTATATTTATATTTAAATAATATTTATTCCTCAATTCTCGCTATTGCACCTACCTGCATTAAGTCCGCCTCTGTTCATTTGTGTGCTTAAAGTATTAAATAAATAAATAAAATAATTTTTTCATCCCATTTATTCGAAAAGAGCCGATGGGTTCCTCGATAAGTGCGAGCAAAATGGGTCATTCCGGCGCACTTAATAACAGTGACGAAATGACTTTTGAATTTGAAACACTATTTAATTTAAAAGTTTGAACACAATTCACTTCGATAAAGTCCTGGCCGGTAATAAAAAAAGTGCGCCTGCCGACGCGCGGTATTGGTTAAATAAATTTAAAAAAAATGAGCCGTCACGGGACGACTGGCAGATGTGAAACATCGCACTGCACACACATTTACACACTACTACATATAGACTGTATAAGTTTATAGTGGCCACGCGGCATGCGTCGCCCCGCCAGCAATTGGTTTTAGGTGCGCCTATAAATGTTTCACAAAAGTGCGAAAACGTATCTGATATTAATATAATAATTAATTATGTAATTTAGTTATGTAAATATAAATATTCGTCACTACTAAATGCATCTCTTATTTATTTTTCTCATAGAGAGGGACGAAAAGCAGAGTGTGCCACATGGTATCAAAATTATTTAACCTCGAGCGACGTACTTTGAATCCCTCGCTACGCTTAGGATTCACTCTAGAATCCCTCGCAACGCTCTGGATTCAAACAATCGCTCTCGCCCTCAATAAAATATTTTGGTCCCTTATGACAAAATCTACTAGTCTATCATGTAGGTATTACATAGCCAATGGTGGCACTAGAGTAGGTCTAACAAATAATTGGTGATATTATAAAAATTAATAATTATTATTTTAAGTAAGAGAATTCATCTGTTCATCACAATCATAAAAACCCGTTTAATTTTTTTTTTAAACCGGGTCTCAAAGCTTTGCTTGCGGCTACCGGAATTTACAATTCCGGTTTGAAGGGCAAACTTAACTTTTCAGTTGAAAAAGGAACTTTTAATAGATTGGAGTGAACCGATTTGAATGAAATTATATACTAAATGTTACTATAAGACAGATGGAAAAACAAACTTAACTTTGCAGTTGATATATTTATTATTACTATAAATTACCAATTTTAGGATTTTTCCCTTTACTTGAACTGTAGAACCTTTATGCTGATAGGTTAACGGGAAGTACCATAAATATAGGCTTTATTTTATTTGCGAGTATCAACCTATGCGGCATAAATGGCCATATTTTTCCTTTGCTCAACGCAAAGGAAAAATATGGCCATTTATGCCGCTTGATGGAAGCTTAATTTTCTTAACAGCTCCAAGGGATCCTACAAGATTATTTGAATTTATTATCTGTCTGTCTGTTACCTTCATGCCATAACGGCTGAACAGATTTAGATGAAAGGCATACGGATAGGCCAGGGTTAGGACATAGGATAGGTACTATGAATCACGGTCCTTTTCTGTGGAATAATTTCCGACCTTTACGCGGTTCAAGCCGCGGGCCAAAGCTAGTACTTATATAAACATAATATAGGCGACGTCACGTATTCTAAGGTGCGTCTACAAATGCACAATACGTGACACCATAAGGAATACTCCGAACTGCCTATTTACGAGTAGGTAGGTTGAAACTAATAGAATTTACTCTACATAAATACTAACCAAACGAATTAGTAAGTCAGCCTATGCCCTATATAAACTTACCTCAGTGATGAGTGTGGACGCTTTAGTCACAGCATATCATGGCTTGGTGGGTTCAGTCCTGAGATATGGTGTTATTTTTTGGGGGAATTCAACCAGTAGGGAAATAATATTTAAAGCACAGAAAAAGTGTATCAGGACAATGTTCAATGTCGTGGTCTACTCCGAAGCTTTAAACCGAAGTATCGGCCGAATGTTTGGTCGTTTTATAACTTCCATAGTTTCCTTTTTTGACTTTGAATCCATACCCGACTTATCATCATCACATTTTTGTCTTTGGCTTATCTCTTTGACTGTCGTTTTTTTTTTCTTTCGCCGTAGTCAGCCATAGTTAGCCGTAGTCAAGCAACGGCCGAACATTCGGCTGATACTTCGGTTTAACGCTTCGGAGTAGACCCCCTGGTCATAGATACATGTAAGCCATTATTTTATAAATTTAAAATATTGACTCGTCCATCATTATATATTTTTGAGGTTGGTGTATTTGTTAAGACCAATCCAAAGTTATTTAAAAAAATCTCAGACATTAATAACCGAAGTCGACGGGATAACACTAGCATATGCGTTAGAAGGTCCCACACAGCATTCATGAATAGAAGTTTATTTTGCATGACGCCAGTCATATTTAACCACATACCTCGGTCAATTAAAGAATTGAACGTGACCTTATTTAAGAAACGGCTTAAATCCTTACTGGTGAATACAGCATATTACAGTATTTCGGAATTTTTAACGGACAAAATCTAATAACGGAATGTTGACATGTTAATAAAATATGTATTGTTGTCCTTGACAACAATACATATTGTATATTGACATTAGTGGGTTTGGTTATTGACATGGTCTTATTATATACTCGTATTTCAGTCTGTGACATTGTATTGACATTTTATTTTTTTTATTTGATTTTTTCTTTTTCTCGTTTTTTTATTGACATAGATTTATATTGCTATTTATTATTAACTAATTGTATTATGAAATGTGTAATTATTTGTAATTGTTTTATTTTATTTTATTACCTTAATGTTTGTACGCCCTCTGGCATAACATAGCGTACTTTTTTGTTATCATTTTATACCATTATTATTACCTATGTTAAACAAATGAATAAATGACTTATGACTCACATTAGTTATATTTATGAAACTTTCTTACATACTTTCTTTATTTATTTTCTCTTTTCCCTCATTTCTTTCTTTCCTCTTTTATTTATTTATTTCTTCTTTTTTTCTTTATTATTATTACTTACATACTTACGTACATACATCGCAGCCGATTTCTTCTGCAATTGTTATGTATAAGTATATAAGTAATAAGTAGTTAAGGTAAATCTTTCCTATATTCGTTTTAATATCGTCGTGTAATATTTCGACGACGAGACTACAACATGTCAAGTTGAGTGTAACAAGATTGATCTCTAAGTGTAAGGTTTTCCTCCATAGGAAGTTATAATTTCCGTCAGTACCCCGCGTAAAATGTCATTTTGTGAATCCTGCGTATATTTCATACAACAAAGTATCTGTAAACAGGGTTTTAAGTACAACATTAGGTTGTAAAATGAGTCTGTTGTACGAAGATGCGATGGTTTTATGAACTGTTAATGTAACATAGTAATAAATCTTAATAAAATACACAATTTTGTAGTAGGTCATTATGTTTTTAAATAAGCATACACCATCACACCTGTAATCCCCGAAGGGTTAGGCAGAAGTGTACCTATAGCACACCCACGTTTCGCCAGTTATGTTTAAGTCCTATGTAACAGGGGGCGAGCCTATTGCTATCAACCGGGCACAAATCCAGACTCCGGGCCGCTACTGAGAAATTTCTGATGAAAAAACCCAATAACACTTTACTCGACCTCGGAATCGAACTCAGGACCTTATGCTCAGCAGTAGCGGTTGCGGTCACTAGTCGAGTCTAGTTTAAATATGTTCTGAAATAGTGGTACAGTCGGTGACCGGAATTACCCGACCCCTCTTACGAATAACTTACAAATAAGAATAATGGAAGAGGGGGTCAGCTAATGCTGGTTACCGACTGTACCTACACCTATTTGAAAGAAAATGTTCATATTTGTAACCATGAATTTAATTTCGACAATGTGCTCGAAATTGATAACGGCAACAGGTAGACGCTTGAAATATTCACAGAATATTTGGTTATATATGAATATATAAATAAATTAAAATATAACAAATATTTAAGGGAGGCGCCGATACAACAAACGTGATTTTTTCGTCATTTTTAAAGATAATGGTACGGAACCCTTCGTGGGCGAGTCCGACTCGCACTTGGCTGATTTTTATTTTTCTTATAATATTAATGACCTACCTTGTTTTATAAAGAACAGTCATGAAATAGTGTTATTTGCAGATGACATATCACTTTTATTTAAGCTTAAACGACAGAAAACAGTTACTGACAATATAAACAATGTTCTTTCTAAAATAGTACATTGGTTTAGCGTTAATAATTTGCTTTTAAATGAGAAAAAGACTGAATGTATTACATTTCTGACACCTAACGTAAATAGGGTGGAATTGGATCTTGTCGACACTAAATCCGTCATTTTACTGATGTAGAAACAGCTCGATTAGTATATTTTAGTTATTTCCATAGTGTAATGTCGTACGGCATTTTGCTGTGGGGAAATGCAGCCGATATTCAAACTATATTTGCGCTGCAAAAACGAGTTATTCGAGCAATTTATAACCTAAGTTGTAGGCATTCACTGAGGGATAAAGGACATGACCAGTTCCTGCCCTCGGATCCGGGAACATGTGCAGGATTACGGTTTTTACAATAAGATGTATAAATAAATATATAATTTATCATGGTTATATTATTCCGACTAAAGCCGAGGTTAAAAAATCAGAATGTACAGTATTTTAATTGCTGCTTTTCATACAGATGCACTTCCTGATTTTGACGTTCCATTGTATCCATAATCATCCTGTAACCATAGTAACCTACCTACACTTAAGGAACAACATTTTTTTCGATCAAGTGAATTTTAATGATAAGGAATATGTATGTTTTGTTTATATTTAATTGTATTTATTGACACGCCTACAGGTTAGTTTTGGTTTTTATTGACATGTTTGTGTAATTCTAAGATCGAACACCATAACTTTTTTAAATAATCACTGCATAAAATGGAGTGTTATTTCTTTGACAATGCATCTGATGATGACATTAGTGGCGGACACCTGTGTAGGGACCAAAGAGGCAGCAATCTTTCTCATAAAATCGATAATTCAATTGATTCGAATCAAAGCATGAAAAATAAAATAGATTTTTGAATTGATATTTTATTTTACCGGTTTTAACTGTGTTTAATTAATAATACATAAAGGTTTATTATGTAATTCTATACAAGTAGGATAATTTAGTGAAAAATATGGTTAAGTTAAGTGGTTCTGATTTCGATTGTAGTGTGTTAAATTCGATAAAAAATCAATTATAAATTATCGATCTCATATCGCCATTCACCATCCCTACTGGCACATCCAATCTTGGCGTCAGGTTTCATTGCAGTTCCCGACCCACGTTGTATTTACGCGTTCGTGTTATACCTACTGTGTGATTATTGTGTTCTATTTCCAACGACCATTGCTATTCTTTACGGACTAACATCTTGAAAACCCGATTACCATTGCTATTCATAAAGGATTCATCTGTTTTGCTCTACGATTTGGTTATGATGAGGTGCCTAAACTATGGCATATCCGTAAGGCGGGTTCAAAGGCATATTATGTCCACGCTAACCTTACCCCTTTTTTTTTTTTTTTTTTTTTTTTTTTTTTATTTTTTTTTTTATTTTTTTTTTTTTTTTTTTTTTTTGGAAGCGAGACTTGCCCGATGATTGATCAATCAGGTATACTACTTTAGAGGCATGAGGAACAGGGTGTAAAGTTCACTCATACTCTATAGGAAAGGGAGGATCCTCCGACCAGACGGGTGTTGTGTTGTTGCTACATTAATAGATTGTGACCCTAGTGGCGATTCGCCATTAGATGCAATATTAGGTTATTATTGCAACTGTATAGTAGGCAATCGCACAGTCGGCTGTTGTTGCCATGTCATGACACTAGTCTGGTATTTTGGTTGGGCCAGGCACCGAGAAAATGTGCTCGCACCAGCATCATTTTTAGAAAATGTTTTAGTTCCATTCAAGAGCATTAATGTTTTTATTGTTACTTTTATGAATTTATTGTAATTAGAATAAGTTCACTGGGCTTCAAAACTGAGACCGCTTGTTAGTGATTAGACCGTCTAATTGTACTTTGTTTAAGTATATTGTCCGTCTTTCCTACATTTAATTTTTTATTTTCTTTGAATAATAAAATAATTCATCGTTCAAATAATAGTTTCATTGTTCAGTGTATTCCTATTCCTTCAGAAATAATATAAAGCCTTAAATACCCACATGCTTGTTTGGCCCCTTGATGGTATAAGAAAAAACTAGCGCCATGATGGCGCGTTGAATAGTAGACGCCATAACCGCAATGCCTAGCGCCATCTCATATCGAAAAAGAGAGTTATTTAATGCAAACTTATCTTTATTTTTCTCGGTTTCCTGACGTTTTAGAGTCGTGAAACTTTTTTATCTGTAAACTATAGAATACAACAATTGTAAAAATAAAACAATGTTTGCTGCACATTGATTTTGACACCTAAGCAGGCGGCCATAGTCCCACTGGTCACGTCCTTTAAGGAAATAAAAATAATGACAGTCGTCTCTCAATATGTATATGAGAACCTGATTTATGAAAAAAGAATATTAATCTATATTCTACACACAGCGACCTTCATAGGATAAATACTAGAAACAAAGACTCACTTATTAGGCCCAAGACTAGGCTCTAAAAAAATAGTAATTCATTTAAGTGCCAAAGTATACGTTTTTACAACAGACTCCCAAGCCATATTAAAGAACAGCCTCAATAAATTTAAATAATTTATTAAACAAAAACTCTGTCAAAAAGGTTTCTATAAAGTTAAAGATTACTTGGACGACAAAAAGGCTTGTGATTAATTAGGCTACTGCAATGTACCCTCAAGCAACAAACTATGTGTTGGAATTAATATTGAAATTTTTATTTTTATTGATGTAGGTACGTGACATATTATATGTGAGGACCATGTGGATATATTAAAACAAAAAAAGCTTTTTCTAATTTAGTTCTAATGATAATCTGGCAGTTTGAGTACTTTATGCGGCCTACCCAAATGTCCTTTGTTTGGTTTTGTTCGTCGAGTCGTTGAGCTCCTTAAGTTTTGAGTTGAGCTACACGATTACTGACAAATGCGTGCACTGAATGGACAAGTCCACTCAAATCTGTTTGGTTCTTTCCTCAAAAGACCATTTCAGACACCAATCTACATGGTCCTTAAATGATCTGACCAAGACTATTTCTGGATTTTTATACATTCATTGACATTGATGAATTTTTATATATACAATGACATGAATATTTACTTTGTAAATTATTATATATTTTTTTAATAATATTGATGGTGAAGACTATGTGGGTCATTGTTTAATTTTTTGAATTCTCTCTAGTTAGTTTTAATCTTGGTCTGACAGTTTGAGTGATTTATGCGGCCTACCCAAACGTCCATTCGACGAACGATACCAAATCGTTCGTCGAATCGTTGAGCTCCTTAAGTTCTGAGTTGAACTGCACGATTACTGACAAATGCGTACACTGACTGGATAGGTCCACTCAATCTGTGTGGGTTCTTTCCTCAGAAGACCATTTCAGACACCAATCTACATGGCCTTCACATGGTCTGACTAAGATTATGTCTGGACTTTAGAAGAGACTGTGACCTCTAAGTTTGTTTCGGCCTTTCTTCTCAGAGTAGTCAGATAGAAAACGCCGACATCATCTAGTTTTAAAAATATGATTGAGTGTTTAAATAAATAAATAGTGTTTGATTAAAAGTGTTTGTACGACTTACAGAAATGAAAATCATTTCATCATTTCATTTCGTTACACGTGCTAGTGGATTTAATAAATCAAAGATCTAAGGACAGGATATTACAAAAAAAAAAAAAAAACTTCGAGCGGGTCATACATATTGTAGGTAAAGTTAGTACAAAACAAAATAAAACTCTTATATGGGATAATGGGTAAATTCCGTCCGTCAGAAAAACCATTTATCAACATTATCATGTTATCCGGACGCCCAGGAAAACGTTCATTGTTGAACACCCAAGGGCCTATTCCGAGATTCCCATGAGAGATGACTTCGCAACTGCAACCAACGTGACCCTTTTCAGAATATATGAAGGTCCTTAAATGAAAGTGTTTCTTTTACCATAACTAAAAATAAACTTAAGTTTATGTCTCACCTTGATCAATGGGGCTATAAAACTTGTTTATGTTACTAGACCGACATACAAATCGTTCTTATTGTATAACGTCGGAAACGAAATAATTGATTTTTAAAATTATGTTTCTATTATATTTTTCGCTAGACAGAAGTCGTATTTCATCATGCTACCTCAACTTAGGGTTGACCAGTCCAAAGCTAAGCTGCGGACGGCTCCCATGATTTATTTGACATGGTGAATTATTATACATATAAAATATAGCTGAAATCTGTCGATAAGTCCCACTGACTTAGTGTTTTCTTTTTTAATGCACAACATATTTTCTGAACAGAAAAATACTGAAAATGCGAAGTATTTATAAAATTCTTGGTGCATTTTTCCGAGTGTGTATTCGGAGAACTGAAGCGGGAATTAAAGGACTCATCCCTTAATTCCCGCTTCAGTTCTCCGATCTCCGAAGCGATCCTAGGGCTATGTGTAGGTATAAGCCGCGACGACTGTTAAGATTTAGACCGTATACTCATAATATTTTAATTAATAAAATAATACCCAAGATTCTTCTTTGCATGTTCAAAGATGCAATATAACTCGTTGATGTAGGTATATAGCTGTTGTGTTTATTTTAAAACATCTGCACTCTTGAATGCTTGGTTTAACTCTAAAGAACATAATGCGGAAACCACAAGCACATTTTTATTGCAGTCGCAGTATGTTAAATAACGGCCAGCGAAATACATTTGAGTGTTTCAAGTATTTCTGAGGCTTACACTCTCTTGAGGAGCATGTTAGTTCGTTTTAAAGTTAAACGTGGCTTGAAGCAGTTAAAGCCGAGAAGTACACTCTTTCATATAAAACGATGTGGATTTTTTTTTCTTTTAAAAATGTTACGTACGGCGTTATTTGTTTTTGTGACCGCGTTCGTGCTCGTTTAGGCGTCAAATCTGAAATTATATAGTTGCGAATTTGTTATTCATGAGGAAAAAATCCAATAAGTACATATGCCTCCATTTCTTTTTGTTGTGTGCGATGGAAATGTCGATGTATATTTTTTTTATTTGCACTAGTCGAGTAGGAATCCTTTTAAGTCATATACGTATGGATTGCATGGCTGGATAGAGATTCGAGCATCGATTTTAACATGCTTCTTTTGTTCATTCCCCTTTTTACTTTCGCACTTACCAAAGTCTTCCGATTTTATCCCTGAGGCATTTAGTATCTTGGTAAATATTCTAGGTTTCTTTCGGTACTTTGTTACTTTCTTGTTTTCCGCCTGTTTAATCATTCAACAAGATTATTATGATAGATGCTAATGGCGGAAAGGAACTAACGGCGCGTGCTTATTTTAATTTCCTTTGATGTTCACTATAATTATCTTTGTAGTATTGAAGGTACCTATTTTTCCGTTAATTTTGCTAATTAATTATTCATTAAACTTCTAGAATACTCTAAAAGTTTTTTGTTGATGCTAATAGTTGGTTTTAGCATGTGGCAGTGTTAAAACGAAATTAAATGTGTTGATAAAAATAATAAAGAATACCATTTGAGACTCAGGTAAATGCTTGACGACAGCATTTTAATTATGCTTTCATAACTCAATTATGAAAATTCTCTTTCAATTTTAATTTATACGAAATAAAGCTTTATTTCGTTTTAACAAAGCTTTATAATGCTTCAAGCATTCTTCTAGACTCACGCTTAACGTTTTATGTCCGACCGCTGTTATTCGATGGAGAGACAGATATCAGAGAATGATAAGAAAATAGGCCTTTTGTTAGATCAGGCCTAATTCATTAATTAAATCAGATTTTAGGCATACCTACTTATCGATGACAGAAAGTGCGGTCGTGCCATTAGGTAATGGATCTGATTCGGGACATTGGTAGTACGATTCTTTTAGCCAAAGTTGAAGAAAACGAAAAAAGCGATGTGCATCTCTCTTTTGCGCTTATTTGAACGGAAGAAAAACGAGACAGAAATATAATGTAAACTCTGACTTCCGCACAGTCATGAGATATTTGTATGAGATTTAGGTAACTGCCCTTCCTTAAAATACATATAAAATGCCTCATATCCGAGGTAATCTTTCAGTCATGACGAATATTACGACATTATTGTTGTCATAACGTTTTGACGAGGGTGCATGAGCCTCGAAAGGGCAAGTACGGCCATTTGTATATAGTACTGTTTATTAAATGATTACCTTTACATAATAAACATTCCACCATTCTTTGTTTGCATTCGTTTTGTTCATTGTCCATTGTTCAAGGATTTTGGTTGTTCATTTGCTTCAAGTTTTCGGTAAACTCATCTGGGAAGAAAATCAAGGTAATGCTTGAAAATAAAATTAGGTTGGTAAAAACTTTAACAAATATTCGGAGCTAAAAATTTTATCAACGGCTCTTCTTCTTGAAATTGTGAAATTCTACTCACGTTTTAAGTGAATAGGTCGAAGGTTTCAGTACGGAGAGGATATTTGAAGCCTCCGGCGTCAGTTAGTGTGCGAGGCTTCGTTCCCCATAATCTGACACCACGTGGGGTTAATAGCTGAAAAACCGGCTAAGTGCGAGTCAGACTCGCGCACGAAGGGTTCCGTACCATTATCTATAAAAACGGCAAAAAAATCAAGTTTGTTGTATGGAAACCCTTAAATATTTGTTTTATTTTAATTTAATTATTGATTTTTAAAGTGAATATATAACAAAATTTTCTGTGAATATTTCAAGTGTCTACCTGTTACGGTTATCAATATCGAGCAAAAACGAGCAAAAAAATCACGTTTGTTGTATGGGAGCCCCCTTAAATATTTATTGTATTCTGGTTTTTAGTATTTGTTGCTATAGCGGCAACAAAAATACATCATCTGTGAAAATTTCAACTGTCTAGCTATCACGGATCATGAGATACAGCCTGGTGACAGACGGACAGACAGACAGACGGCGGAGTCTTAGTAATAGGGTTCCCGTTTTACCCTTTGGGCACGGAACCCTAAAAACGATCTACACGTGAATTCTGAATTTCATTTACATTTATGTTATGTATTTAACTTTCGGTTTGCGATAAGGACATATAAAATCCTGCTTGAATCAGTAGGTTCTCGATCAATTCTGTGTAGTGCGTTCTGTATAACAAATTCATCGCAAAACTATCATGCAGAACTGCGCCAGTTACTCATTACTGGGTTTATTGGGTCGTAGGTACTCAAAGAGACTTAAGATACTATAGATAGACTAGAGACTTAGGATTCTATTAGAAGAAATATCATGGAAATATGATTCCATGTCTCAGTGACGCCCTCTAGCATAATATTGCTAATATAGCATAATTTTCTATTACATAATAGCCAAGCTTGATATGATACACTTTTACCGATACTAACCTTTGATTAGAAAGAAAGAAAGAAAACACATTTATTTAGCACAAACTAAAGGGCACACAACCGCATATGATGTGTAATGACATCTCACAATAATAATAAGTAACTGAGCAGCGGCAGAAATTAACCTCAAAATTGAAAAAAGCAAAATATTGAAAAATTTATTCGAATTATTTATTATTTATTATTCATTAATAGTGGTCGCCCACTGGTTGAAATTCGACCCTCTACTTACAATCTATATAATAATAATAAAATAATAAATAAATTTTTACTTCAGTTAACTTTACAAACTTCTACAATATTACATAGAGGTTTAAGAGAGGCTTAAGTATAAAAAATACCTGTGCTAGGAGACCCCGCGCTTCTAAAACTAGAAACAATAATAATGTAGGAGTGTGCATAACAGAAATTGAACTTAAAGTCAAAGTCAAATTATTATTTATTATGTAGCTTCGTATGGAGAAGAATGGGCAAAAAACTCCACCGTTACTCTTTTAAAATGTCTTACAATATTTTGTATCGGTACATCAATTATATAATTATATGTGAAGACGATGCACCTAGAATAAATTACTATACCACAATAGGTAAAAATAATTAATAATGAAGGAATGACAGATAAATTAATTATGTGATAGATACATGGTGCTCACATATTTACAAACATTGAAAAAAAAAAAACGTTTTTCTAAAATAATTAATATCAGAGTGTGAGTTAAGGTAATCACAGAGTGTAAAATAAATGTCATAAAAATAATAAAATATACAATTAAAATAGCAATCAGTTCGATTTTGTCTAGACTCTATTGTCCTATGGAGCTGGACCAGCATGTTTCCAAGCGTTCTTATCCTGGTTATAATCCTCTAATTTATAATAAGCTTGTTTACAAAGTGTACTATTAATATGAGTTTTAAATTTTCTTTCTTTTAATTGCAATATATCACAAGGTATTTTGTTGTAACATTTAACACAGTACCCCATAAAAGATGTATGTACTTATATCTAGGAACGGAAGGTGTGTGTATGCGTGCGGGTGCGTGCGTGCGTGTGTGTGTGAGGGTGTGTGTGTGTGTGGGGGGGGGGGGGGGGTGTTTCTGTGTGTGTGTGAGTGACAGTCGCATATTTTCAAATTATCGCATGATGATTTGTAAAAGAGTTTCAATGTCGTCATAGCTCTTGCATTTGCATATAGTACTTACTAATTATGTATAAAGTTGTCGACATAGCCCATAGAATAAGCAAGCTGAAGTGGCAATGCGCCGGCCATATTAGCCGTAGAACCGATGACCGTTGGGGTAGACGTGTTCTTGAGTGGAGACCGCGAATCGGCAAAAGTAAGGTAGGACGCCATCAGGCTAGGTGGAGCGACGATCTTCGCAGGGTGGCTGGTGGCAGCTCGATGAGAGTTGCCGAGAATTGAGCTAAATGGCGTGCAATTGGAGAGGCCTATGTCCAGCAGTGGACTGCTATGGGCTGATGATGATGATGATGATGACTTACTAAATCCAGGAGTACACAAATTCCATGCTATTAAAAGTACTTATTTATCCTATCCTCAAGCTGTTACTTCCTGTTACACACTTCCGTCCCTTTTCACAAAATCACTCCCTTATAAAGCGAGAGAAAAAATGGATGTTACACATAGAACAAAAGATAAAAAGAAAAAAAATAATTTGTGTAAAATTAAAGAAATTGGCGGGATAGTGTGCCTCAGGGCTGCGACAAATAGGCACAGTTCAGCAAAAATGCCAGACAATTATACTCAATTTTTTTTAGATATAGCGTTAGAAAAATAACGACAAAATAACAACAGTTATTGTGTAATATTGTTTAAATTAATGCACTTTAGAGTTATTTTTTTAATGTAAATGGTAAATAGATTACATTGCTTTGTATTTATCGTGAAATAACGGAGTTTATTATACGTTTATATTGACATAACGTGAGGGTGATAATCGTTATTTTTATAATGTTATAATAAATGGGGCCCAATGGTGGATTGGTGGTTGGATGGTGGGTGCCTGACGCTGGTTTTCAACTATTGCCAACCATCAGATAGTTTAACATCAATACATATAATACAATCGTAGCGAAAACACTATTATTGTATACTAAATCTATGTTCCAAAGTCAAAACTGTACATTGAATATATTGAAAAAAGTAAATACAAGGAGGTCTGGGATCGATTCTAATTATTATTTATTCATTTATTTCAGAAATTATGTAAAAAATAAAATTCAATAAAACACATAACATTAAAATAATCAACAATAAATAAAATTAAACATACACATTAGAATTTTATAACCAATGTCACAATTAAATTAAATATATTAATTAAAAAATTACACATTAAAACAATCAGAATCAGAATCTAATGACAAATATATAGTTTTTAGAATTTTTGTCTGAATGTATGTTCCAGCATCACGCAAATTCTACCAGATAGATTCTGTTGAAATTATGCATACTATAATATACTGCAGGGTATATATTATTATCACGCTATAAATAATAAGCTACTAACGAAAATAAACTGTAGTTAAAAGTCCAGTCATTTTATCGCTACGACGTTTGCAATACCACAATGTTTTAGATATTTTCTTCGAAAATAATTTTCTTTTGCACACGATGAGACTTGTCCTACGGGGTATATTTATTTATTTATTAAGGTTAGCCAACAATTGATTACACAATACATTTACAATAATTTCCACAATAAAAGATACATTTATAAGTGCAACAATCACTTACAGGCTAACACAACATGCACAATTTATGGTTATACATAATAATACAAAGCTAAAAAGGATATTTACAATTAAAGTTATTCAATAATTTTGGTTAATCACGCGTAACAATAATAATAACAAACATTTCATTCAAAATAATATAACAAAAAGATTGATAACATTAACATTTAACAAATAAAAATGATAAAAAACTAAAATAATAAAAATAAAAATTATATGACACGAGATATATAAATAAACTGAGCGAGGTGAGTCCTGTATGTAATAAATGCCATGTGGTTTTTGATGTTGTTTGCTTTGTCCCCTGTATAGTACGTTTAACAAATGCCTTTGTAGGTACTGTACCTACACTTCTACAAACCCCTTCGGGCATGATGTTAAATTATTTTCGCTTACTCGTACCTAATACCAAACACTATAAACCATTACGGAAAACCGCACGATTGATATTCCTACGTATATTTCTGATCAGTCATCAATTTGGCTTCTCATATCTCATACAGTGTACTGACACAATTATACATTTGTCATCGGCACGAGGTCATGCGTCAGCATTATTCAGGTAGATTTTCGACCTTTTTTTGTATCAAAGCTATTTTACAAAGAAATACATATTATATGCTATCATCTCAGGCTTAATAATAAAACCCAAATGTGTTGCTTCTGTCTCGTTAAGAAAAATAGATTAAGAGGGTGTGTTCACAATGTTGGCTACGTCAGCACGTTGGAAACTTTCTAAATCTTTTTAACACGGTTTTATTCTCTTCAAGGCTCCCGCAACAGGCGCGACTTTAGTAGAACAGTTTCTATGAAAATTGGTCTATCAGAATCGTGCTGCACCGTCGCGTCGTGCATCTCCAGCCTTCACTTGTAACTAACGATGTAATAAAATCTTGGAAGTTAATTTTAACCTACTTACTCGTATAATTGTCGTATCGAAATTATAATTTGTATGTATATGTAGTTTGGATGACAATAGTATAATTTGATACTTTAGAGCTAATCTGATGATGGAGCCAGGAAGTGGATAGTGGAACACTTCAGTGGTTCTGGTTACTAGTAAACCCCTCGAATTTGGGCTCATAAGATTTGTTTTGACGAGCCCAATAGATTGGGCTTGGTAACTAGGGTCTGATGATCGAGCCAAGAAGTGGATAGTGGAACTCTTCAGTGGTATTAGTAAACCGGTCAAATCATAATTTAGTTGAGTTTAGACTTAAAAACTAAATAAAGAATTATACTAGACTAAACAGTAAAGATAAAGATAAAAAAATACACGCTTTAAACACGCACTTAAAATTATAAAATAATTAAATTGACTTGCATTAGTAACGATACAAGTATCTATGCATACAATATTTCAGTGCATTTAAAAGCGATTTTTCATCATTTAATTAAGTAGTATTGAAAAACCGGCCAAGTGCGAGTCGGACTCGCACACGAAGGGTTCCGTACCATTATCTATAAAAATCACGTTTTTTGTATGTGATCCCCCTTAAATATTTGTTTTATATAAATTAAATTATTTATTTTTAAAGTGAATATCTAACTGAATATTCTGTGAATATTTCAAGCGTCTACCTGTTGCCATTATCAATATCGAGCAAACACGAGCAAAAAAATCACGTTTGTTGTATGGGAGCTCCCTTAAATATTTATTTTATTCTGTTTTTTAGTATTTGTTGTTATAGCGGCAACAGAAATACATCATCTGTGAAAATTTCAACTGTCTAACTATCACGGTTCATGAGATACAGCCTGGTGACAGACAGACAGACAGATAGACGGCGGAGCCTTAGTAATAGGGTTACCGTTTTACCCTTTGGGTACGGAACACTAAAAACGAATCAAAACAGAGCAATATTTGACAGCTATTTGCGACGTTGCCAACTTTTTAATTGTTTTCGCTTATGGCCTAAGCAAAGGTATACTTGAATTGTTTCATGAAAATGTTACCTACCTTAATCGAAAAATAACAGTGTCAGGAAAGATAATTTATTTAGAACATTACTCATTTAGAAAACGATCTTAAAGTTTCACGCGACTTCCCCTAAATCTTTCCCAGCATCCTGCAACAGTAATTCTGGTAAAACTTGGATTGTTTTTAAAAGTTCACGGGAACAAATAAGTACTTTTAAATTGTCCGCAATTGTTTTTGTATTGTATTATATTGAGCCGTGTTCTTTGTATTGGGAATAAGAACATCAATTTCTAGGGAATATCGAATTACTGTGTTTGAAATTAATTACGCATGTAGCTCATTTTCCTCTTGATAAGGTATCTGAAGTTTTGATTGATTTGATGCTTGTGTTTCACGGAAACCATTATTAGGAAAGTAAGGAGGATACGTTGGGAGCAAGAAAGTGTGTCAGTATTTTGTATTTTATGTTTTTCTACAACAGTTGGAATATGATTAGCCAGTTAATAAGTAAGAATTAGGAAGAGATTTCTGATTCAACATTTTTTAAGAAGTATATATATTACAGCCTGATTTACATGGTGCAATTTGATTGTCATTGCATGCAACAAAATCAAAAAACTAGGCAGAGAATCAGCACTTTCGAACGTCAAAAATTACATAAGACAGTCCCCCAAAAACGCCCACCCTTCACCACTTCCTAGTGCTTTAGCTGGGAAGAAGAAGTGGCGCAAGAAACTCCCCAGCAGCACGAATGTCTGTTCAGATATAAAACAAAAAAAGATGTAGCGTCTCAACACTGTTGTTGCAAGTCTGATATTGTTACATATATTTTATTGTATGCCACACGCAGGAATCATGCATCGTGTAAATGTGACTTTACTTACCTAAAGCTTCCACTTATTGTCTGTAATCCATTCAAAATAAAAATATTTTATTTCATTTAAACCTACACGGGCACCTACGAAACGTCAGAAGCTAGGTGCACGCCCACGGTTTCAATTGGTCGTTTCCTATGGCGAAGAGCCGGCAAGAAACTGGTTACCTACTCTTATAAAAATAATTTCCTTTTACAATGTTTTAAAATTACAGTTTTAGTAGGTATGGGAAATAGAAAATGGTCTACAAATCTACAGTCACAAAGTTCTCTAGATATTTCATAAATTTCCTCTTTCTATTCGTTTAATAAACGATTTTGACTTATATTTCTTCAAATACGGAAAGCACAGGCACTTTGCTGGACTATACCACAGTTTATATTGTGATTATTTTGTTTAGTTACTATTTTTTGACTACCCTGTTGATCTCGTGACTGCTTCTTAGTAACAGCACGGAGTTTGAAAGTTGGCGGTGTGATACCCTTTTTTAAGGTTCCGTACCCAAAGGGTAAAACGGGAACCGTATTACTAAGGCACCGCCGTCTGTCTGTCTGTCCGTCTGTCACCAGGCTGTATCTCATGAACCGTGATAGTTAGACACTTGAAATTTTCACAGATGATGTATTTCTGTTGCCACTATAACAACAAATACTAAAAAATAGAATAAAATAAATACTTAAGTGGGCTCCCATACAACAAACGTGATTTTTTTGCTTGATTTTGCTCGATACTGGTAACGGCAACAGATAGACGCTTGAAATATTCACAGAACATTTAGTTATATTATCACTTTAAAAATAAATAATTAAATTAAATTAAAATAACACAAATATTTAAGGGGGGCTCCCATACAACAAACGTGATTTTTTTGCCGTTTTCATAGATAATGGTACGGAACCCTTCATGCGTGAGTCTGACTCGCACTTGGCCGGTTTTATTTTATTTTTGTGTTGGAAATTAACAAATAACTTCTCCCGGACCGCTCTGGGCGGAGCGGTCAGACTTTTACTGACTAAAACCCACCCGTGTTCCTTCCGTTGCCTGTGTGCCATTGCCACGATATCTCTTTCGGACAAATTCGCAACCCTGGCAGGCATTGGCCCTATCGGTCCCCGTCAGTTGGTGCTGACATCTCTTTGAGGCGCGCGTGGAACACAACGCGCCGTCGACCCGGGCCTGGTCCTTATCGGACAGCGCGCTACCCATCGCTCACTGTCCGCAAGCCCACGCCTACGGTGGCCGGTGTGTGATACCCCCGTACCTCGGAAAGCAGGTTAAGCCGTTGGCCCTGCGCTGCGTCTAATCTGTCTTCGGTCGTGTCGGATTGTCGTCCCATCGGACTATGAGAGTGTACCTGTGTCTGCGCGCACACTTGTGCACTATAATACTATCGCGTCGAAGGCTGGTCTCCGCTGAGATTGGTCGCCATGACGGAAATTCGGTCTGCAGGACTATAATTACTGTGACTATAATTACCCCTGCAATTTACTTACCATAAACATATAAATAAACCTAAGTTTCATTATTACAGGAAGAGAAAGACCAGCTGCTAACAACGAACTGCTGGATCACACAGATCTGGACAGACTACCACTTGAGGTGGAACACCAGTGACTTTGACGGCATCGGCGTCATCAGAATACCTTTTGAAAGGGTCTGGAGACCCGACATTATTCTTTACAACAAGTAAGAGTAATTTTATTAACCTATTTTAATAATGAAAGCAAAAATTTTAAGAGCAGGCTTTCTATTTTTATGTTAATTTGCATGAATATTCTGTAACAGTCACACATACAAGCAAAATGAAACTTTAGTATTATGATGTATTGGATCTTTTTCTTTCCATGTTGAAGACAGTTGCGTAATTGTAATATTTTCAAAGGATAACTATAAAAAACTAACAAGATTCTTTAGCTTTATGTCTAAAATAAATATTCACAGCAAGAAAATATAGTTTATTATCCCCACATATACATATACACATATTTTTTCTCTAGATCAATTATTACTTTAGTTATAAACGAAATAAGAATTGAGACTTACGCTATTTAGTTTCGTGCTCGAACACGATCAAAGAGCGTGAACTTTATTACTGATGTATTAGCGTTTAGCACATAACGGAGTGGCGGGGAGCAAGGGGCGGAGTTTGCGTGGAAATTTGATTTAGACTGCCTGCTCTTAACCCTATTGGGTTGGTAAAGTTTTAATTAGGATATTAATTCTGTTTAAAACAAAGTTAGGCTGGAATGAAGAGTATTATCAGATTTTAAAATTTAATTGTGTTATGGTATTTTTTTTCTCACGATGCAACGCGTGCTTAACTTGTGGTTACCAAGTGTACAAACACGCTATGAATTTGTGTGTAAGTACAGGAGCCCTCGGTACCGTCCGAGACAATGGCTAAGTCAGAAAGTCAGAAGTGTGTGTGTGTTATGTGCTGACGCTACTCCTTTTCACGCACACATTCACAGCGTGTTTGTACACTTGGTTACCATAAGTAAAGCGCGCGTCGCTACGTGAGATAAAATATTGTAGCAATTATTTTTGTTAATTACTATTGGTATTGGTTTTAGGTGTTATCCTTAAATCTGTTGTTACGGGTTGTACCCAAGCTTTATGCATAATTAGTCCATCCTGTTCTTGAGTTGCCCTTGCCAAAAGCAACCTTAATCTCACCAAACGATTGACTGATTCAGGTACGCCATGACATTTGCTTGCTGCTAGCCTTTTGAGCACTTTTCTCGTTGTCAGAGATCAATCTGCCTAGCCTTTTCCCAACTATGTTGGGGTTGGCTTCCAGTCTAACCGGATGCAGCTGAATACCAGTATTTTACATAGAGCGACTGCCTATCAGACCTCTTCAACCCAATTACTGGGTAATACGATACCCCTTGGTAAGACTGGCTGTCAGACTTTCGGGCTTCTGACGACCCTAACGAACGTCAATGATCCACGAATGACAGCCGGGACCAAGGTCTTTTCGTACTTTCCGAGTCATGGAGGACTCTCGGTATGTAGAGATGGTCACCCATCTACAGACCAACCGTGGCAAGCGTAGCTTTACCTGATGGATCGCCCTTGCAGCTGTTATTACTTAGCCACGAGCCGTTGTCAGCTATGCGGACGAATGTTATTAATGCCCAATGGGTTCTTTTCCTATTTGTATATACTTGTATATAATATTACATTACTACAGCGGCCTGCAAAAGGTGCATTGATGGACGAATATGAACTCACATACGTGAGTCCAACAATGCCTGGTTGCGGCCAAGGCTTGTATAGTGCTTTTCTCAAATAATGCACGGAAATTCAAACTAAGTAAATTATTTATAAATTCCAGATGAACAACGATAATTTTTCACGCGCCAATATAGAGTATACAGGGTGGAATTTTGTAATGCCACCTGGAGGGAAAGTACTCTTAATACTGCACATAGAAAGTTTTACTCAAAGGAAACATTCCTTTATTTTTGAATAGAAAGCAAACTGCATTCAAAGATTTTCGAAAATTCTCTTCTCCCACACCCGAGAATCGAACCGGCTAAAATCTGAAAAAATTATACCCTGTATTTTTATTGCATCGATCGTTAGGGTCAATTATAAGGATGAAATCTCTCTAACAAACATGATAAATTAAATGAAAGGAAAACCAGGAAATCTTAAATTAATTTAATTATTTACAAAAAATGGTAAACTAACTAATTAGTTGCTCGAAATGGGCTCCATTCTCTTGGATACACAAATTTATTCTTTTAACGAATTCATTTCTAGTAACCTTTAATAAAGTGTTGTGGTGAATATTATAAATCGTATTCTGAACTTCAACTCTCAACTCGTTGTCATTCGCATAAGATTTCATGTAAATTTGATTTTTTACATATCCCCACAAAAAAAAATCTAATGGGGTGAGATCTGGCGATCTCGCAGGCCATCTGATTGTGCCGTTTGTACCAATCCAGGTATTAAAATGGTTATTAATATAGGCAGTAGTGATTCTGCTGTTATGTGCTGGAGCACCATCTTGCTGTAGAATTATTTGGTTTCGCTCTTCCTCGGGGAAACCATTTAACTCGTTTCTTAAGAGATCCAGTATTTCAATATACTTGACAGTGTTTAAATGACCTTCGTACACGTGGACTAACACTACATTATTTCTCATAATTCCGCACCAAACGTTGAAAGAAAATCTTACTTGATTGTTAGTTTCATGAACACGAACAGGATTCACTAGAGACCAATAATGGTTATTGCGGCGATTGTACATGCCATTATTGCTGAAGTTGGTTTCGTCAGACCATACAATGTTACTCAAAAAATTAGGGTTTCGGTCAATTTCTCCAAGCATGTTTTCACAAAATTGTAATCGTCTGTCACGATCCCCAATATGCAATTTTTGCACCAACCGACCTTCACGATAGCATTTATACTTATACTTTTTCAGCACTTTAAGTACGCGAGTGTGGGTTGTTCCTAATTCATCGGCAGCATCTCTACTTGAAGCCTTTGGAAATGATTAAAAGTATGTTAAAACATCTAGTTCAAAATCGAAATAGTTTGCCGAATAGTTTGCCGTCTCTTCTTGAAACCACCCGTATTCTTTAAATTTTCTACCATTCTTTTCAATACGAACCGAGTTGGTGCCTGTCGGTCTTGATATCTCTCTCCATACCACCGCAGAGCTAGATTCACGTTTTTGTTATTTAAAAAATAAGCTTCCATTAAATCAAACTGTTCTTGATAAGCCATTTTCACCGTGAGACAAAATGTGAAATGAGTTGTAAAAACAATCAAATGTGACAATCTAATTTTCATAATCTAACATTCCATATTTAAATTACCTCATACACGCAGCTACGAGTATGTCGCAAAGGAGTCTGCATTACAAAAGATGGATGTTAGTTAAAGAGCCTTAACTTGACTCATTGAATTTGTAACTTCAGATTTCCTGGTTTTCCTTTCATTTAATTTATCATGTTTGTTAGAGAGATTTCATCCTTATAATTGACCCTAACGATCGATACAGTAAATAAATAAAAGTACAGGGTATAATTTTTTCAGATTTTAGCCGGTTCGATTCCCGGGTGTGGGAGAAGAGAATTTTCGAAAATCTTTGAATGCAGTTTGCTTTCTATTCAAAAATAAAGGAATGTTTCCTTTGAGTAAAATTTTCTATCTGCAGTATTAAGAGTACTTTCCCTCCAGGTGGCATTACAAAATTCCACCCTGTATAGTTCATTTGTTTTGTATTAGTTTAAACAGCTTTTATTTACAAACAAGTTCGAAATATAAACAAAATCTTTGATAAGTTACCTCCTTGGTTGCCATGTATGAAAGTAAAAAGTTCGTTCTATTTTTAAATTACATGACAGATATGAGTTTTCATAGTGAAAATCCATAACTGTCGTGTTTAGCGGCCGAATGGGGCATGTTACATTGTCAATAATACCACGATACCCGTGGTAATATTGACAAATGTAACATGCCCCATTCGGCTGCTAAACACGACAGTTATGGATTTTCATACTAACATTGCTGGCCGCTGCTCGCATGTATAATATATGACAAGTACAACATTTTGGATTTATCTCGAAGGTTGTCAAAATAATGCTCGAATTTCAAAGCATGTTTCAGAAAATATTAGTTAGTTTAGTGTTAGCTTTTATTATGTGTTTAAGTAAATAATTAAAATCTTTTCCAAATAAATTCAGTCATGAAAGTTTGCTCAAGTTTGTAAATGTTTACTCCATGCAGGATGCTTTAATAAACCTAAGTACCTATATGATCTAATGTTTCAAAATTCAATAGCTAAGCTACTAATTAGCTTGTCGTGTATTAAGATAATATTATTATGCTTTGTTGTTACAACAATGTATGTATTAGTATACGTAATGGATGCTAGGTCAATATTTCCTTAATTATCTAAATTGGCCTAAACTTAATCCATTACATTACTTAGGAATACCTATTACTTCACCTGTAGTTGTTTCAATCACTCAAAACCAAATCAAAATCAAAAGTCATTTATTGAAATTAGGAAAGAAAAAAAAGAAAGAAAAAGCATTTATTGGGACTCGCACAGATCACAAATTAAACTATACAAAAACACACTCATAGAAACATAAAGAACAAAAACAAAAATAAAACAAAGCAAAAATTAAAATAAAAACAGAAAGTCCTGTACGAGGCCAAAAGGCCCCTATCTCAGCATGATGCTGCGGCACTAGGCTGAGAATTAATACTTTTCGAACGTCAAAATTATATTAGACAGTCCTCCAAAAACGCCAGCCCTTCACCACTTCCTAGTGAAGGGAAGAAGAAGTGGCGCCACAAATTGCCCAACATCGAATTACTTCATCATCGTCATCATTTCAGCCGAAAGACGGAGGAGGACGGACGCTGGACATGAGCCTCGCCCAAGTGGGTTTGCCATAATCGCCTCGCATGGCAGGCGGGTTGGCAATCGCAGTATGGTGTTAAAATGCATAGAGAACGCTGCTGCCCATTCTCTAGTAAGTCCTTTAGTCGCCTTTTACGACACCCACGCGAAGAAGTAGGAATTACTTAGGTAACTAAATCCTAAATTCTAAACTAATATTAAAAAGAGAAAAGATTTGATTTTTTCTATGTTTGTTTGTTACACATTCATGTTAAAACGGCTGTACGGACTTGGATGAAATTTGGCACATGGGTAGACCATGACCTAGATTAGGACATAGGATACTTTGTAATCGACTTCCAAAAAGGAGGAAGTTATAAAATGTTCGGCGGGTATGTTTTTTTTAAAATGTGTTTTCATCGATTTCTCCGTCAATCGTGGACCTATTTTGAAAATTATTTTTTTGTTTGAAAATATATGCTCCTGAGGTGTTCTCATTGACAAAAAAACTTTTTGCAAAAAAAAATTACTGACTTCCAAAAAAACACTACAAAGTGAAAAGTAATTTTAATTTCGGAAGTCGGTGTCTTTGGATCTGTTTTTTAGTTTTTTGTCACCGAATTCCGAAATTAAAGTTATTTTTTAAGGTTTTTTGGAAGTCGGTTATTATTTTTTTGTAAAAAGTTTTTGTATTAGGTATTCCTGTATTCCCACGAGATCGAGACTTATGCGGGTAAAACCACGGGGCGCAGCTAGTTGTTAAAAATTTCGAAAAAAACCAGTGCACATTGAACTAAAAAAGAAAAATCCAAACTGCAATCAGTTATTATTACTGCAGAAACTTTCGTTGGTACGGAATTACAAAGGGGGGAAAAGAAAAATGTCGTCAGTAATGACGCAAAAAAATTAAGTGTTCTTTGTGCGTTCTGTGAATTGTGTATCATTACGTATCAGGGCTTAACAGCTCGCTGCGCTGTCCCGGCACGACGGGTTTGCGATTAATTGAACATAATTTATAAAATTGATAGCACCTCTCACGCTTTGGAATCCCGAATAATATTTTATTGTCTAGGTACCTTATTTGCTTTCGCTTGCTAAGCATCGTCATTATGGCTATGCTATAGGTATAGGGTGATTGATAACTCGACTTTTTCTTAAAAAACTGGTCATGTGCGTGTCGGACCACGCACAATGAAGGGTTCCGTAGTTGGGATGAATTTATCCTTAAAACAAACTTAACATTGTAGTTGAAAAACGTGTTCTCGAACGGTGAAAAATGTCTTTGAACAGCCGATCCTACGATACCCCACACCATGGGATAGACGACGAAGAAATATCATCCCCACTTTCCGTGGAAAGGTTTTTTTTTTGTTTGGCGTGATTAATATGTATACTCATGCCAAATTACAGCTTACTAGTATTAAGTGTCTTTGAGCTAAACGCCAGACATACAGACAGACGGATATGGTGAAACTATAAGGGTAGGTTGTTGACTACGGAATCCGAAATGGGTTATAGCAATAGAACTTGATAACCAGTCTATAATGTTCCCACTGCTGGGACATTGGCTGCCATTTTGTGAGAAGGAGAAGGCCATAATCCACACACACATCTTCGATCTTTTTTGGTTCTAGGACATGCCGGTAGAACCTAATGGCAACAGCTAATTCATTTGACACTTCATCTACATTTGAAGTTGAAAATAGGTTGTTTAAACACCAATTTTGTTGTTATTATTATTATTATTTATTTAAAGAAATTATAATACAGAGGGGTTACTTAATTCTAAACTCGCCAAACTTTTACGTTTGATGGCGTGAGGTGCTCTTTTTCATAACAATGAACCCTTACCACTAATGAATGCCACTTACCACTGTTGAATGTATTAATTCCCTTCGAAAAAAAATCTGCGGTCGCAGCCCAAGATTTCGGGGATCCGCGACCGCGACCATGGTGGGGACCATGCTTGTGTTCATTGTACTTTTGATAGCTTGTCAGCCTCCCCCCCCAACTATGTTCAATACAATGTGAACATATATATTTTGACATTCTGAATTATTATAAATTAATGCAATTACACGTTAATTGCAGTGATTTGTAATAATTCAGAATCAAATTTATTTTTATTACTTTTTCTCTTGTTTTTTATGTGTGCAACATTAATATTCGTCAGAAGATATTTTATGTTATGTGGCAACACAATTACTTCCTTTTGCACTTCCGTAGAACACGTTAGATTAACTGGCTAATTGTATTTTATATTATTAATAATTAAAGTGAAATCCATATTTTACTGTGAGTCTTTGTTTTACTTCAAACAAAAGTGGTTCCCTTAAAATATTCCTCGGCACCCGTGGTCCCCACCATGGGGTCCGGGGTTCGATTCCCAGGTCGGGCAAAGTGTTAATGGGGTTTTCTATCAAGAATTTCTCAAAAGCAGCCTTAAGTCTGGATTTGTGCCCGGTTGTTGGCAGTAGGCTCGCCCCCTATGATATGGTACTTAACACATAACTAGCGAAATGTGGGTGCACCATATGTATGAAGGTACACCTCTGCCCTACCCTTCGGGAATTAAAGGCAGACAGGAACTTTACATTGTGTAAATTATTTCATCAATACTGCTCTCAAAGCGGTGAAGGAAAACATCGTGTGGAAACCGGCATGGCCTAGAACTAAAAATTCGAAGACATGTGACATCTACCAACCCGCACTGGGCCCGCGTGGTAGATTACGGCCCACTCCCTCTCACAGACAGGAGGCCTGTGTCCCAATAGTGGAACCAATATAGGCTGATTATGTCCATGCAAGCAGGAGTTTATGTTCATGTACATCTCCAGGCAGCAATAGATTACGTAGGGTGAAAAGAGCGCGCGAAGCTGGCTCGAAAAATTTTATGACCGGGTGGTGTCTCGAAAATTTTCCAACAGAAATAATAGTTACATTGTCGATTTATGCATAAAAGTCCAAGTTACTATGAGAATGTAGAATACAAGAGCGACCGATACGGGCTCGAAAATTGTACACACTCTCGGATAGATTAGATTTTCTTTTGGTCATCCCAAAAGAACTAAGGAATTAATTGCTGTGCCGACTTATGAGCAAGAATCAAGAGAAAGTAGAATACAAGAGTGCGCGAAGCGAGCCTGAAAATTTTATCACCCCACCTTGAATAGGTTTTGTTTTGTTTTGACCATTATACAGAAAGATAAATTTGTAAAGCATACACTCGTTTTACAGCAGTTTAGGTTTTAGAACCTGGCCTTAACCATGGCCTTTCGAGCCTGACGTACGAGCGGGATGCCCAAATTCTCGAGTTCGCTTCGCTCGCTCTTGCATCCTAGATTATCTATTTTTATGACAGGGCTTTTCGAAGTGAAAACTTCTTTAGGCGCATTGAGCGATTTTTGGTAGGAGAAAATCATGGGTTCGCATGCTAAAATCACATTAAGTATGTTTAGAGTGCGGCTGACGTGAAAACGAGACTAATGTTATTTTTTAGGGTTCCGTACCCAAAGGGTAAAACGGCTATTACTAAGGCTCCGCCGTCGGTCTGTCTGTCTGTCTGTCTCTCTGTCCGTCTGTCACCAGGCTGTATCTCATGAACCGTGATAGTTAGACAGTTGAAATTTTCACAGATGATGTATTTCTGTTGCCGCTATAACAACAAATACTAAAAAACTGAATAAAATAAATATTTAAGGAGGCTCCCATACAACAAACGTGATTTTTTTGCTCGATATTGATAACGGTAACAGGTAGACGCTTGAAATGTTCACAGAATATTTAGTTATATATTTACTTTAAAAATAAATAATTAAATTAAAATAAAACAAATATTTAAGGTAAAAAAATTAAGGGTATTAAATGGCAAAAATATCACTTTTGTTGTATGGGAGCCCCATACAACAAAAGTGATTTTTTTGCCATTTTTATAGATAATGGTACGGAACCCTTCCTGCGCGAGTCCGACTCGCACTTGGCCGGTTTTTTGTAATGACTTTATTTTATATCGTGTTTATTTTTAATGAACAAATGATGACATTTGAATTTTTGATACTACAATTAATTTAAAAATAAAAATAAACCAATTTTATTTCAATTAGTTTTAAGTTTCCACGTCTGTTGGCAGTCCCCATGACTGACTATCATTTTCTTGATGTTTTTGTATAAATGCCCATCGGGGTCTCCGTGGCTCAATTACCTACAGCTCTAAGTTAGTAAGACAAGTAAATCATTCAGGTTCTCGACAGCTTGAATGATTACGGTGAGGGGGGGGGGGGGTATTAACCTTCGTGACCAGGGGGGTCACCGGGGCCGCGCCTGGGTGGAAGAACGAAAGTTGCGGCTCAGATGAGTAAAGAATTACCTACTGCTAAGGCTGTAGACTGCAACCGACTGAGTTGACAGATCAACAAACACTATTATAAGCGGCTTTAAATGACTGTTTACGATGGTAATACCTTAGTAGTGAATGAAAAGGGTTGAACAGTTGTCTGTCGTCTTAAGGATGATAAATGATGATGATGGTTTTGCATTCAACACAAGTACAGGATTATGTAGTGAAAATGGACATCCTGGGCCGGGTAATTGTGTAAAACACTTACAGTAGCAATGGCTTTCATTATAATTAATACTAGATAATTCTCCCACAGTAATTGCGTTATTTATGTTGTTGAGCAAACTTCCGAACATATTTTTTTTATTTCGTTATGTAATCCTTATTATGATTACAGTTTTTTTTTTGGCAGTAGGAATTCGTGGATGTCGCACGAATCAATGGATATGAATTAGCAATACCCTTCAAAATCATTTTATTTTGATCATATTTTTTTTTGTCATCGTTGTTGGTTTAGCTTACTAATTTTATGGTAAACTTCCTTTCTTAAAAATAGTCATTAGTATGGACTTGCGAATGGCGGGGGGGGGGGGGGGGGGGGTTCTAAACAAAGTGACGTATCTTAAAGTTACTGGAACCGAATACTTTAACTTTTTCGGAGGTAGGCTAGGCTATAAAAAACTATGCTAATGTACTATTAGCATAGTTAAATTGTCGATAGTGGTTTCAATCGGACAAGTCGAGTACATTATTTATATCTTTCTCCTTTAAAAGTAAAAAAAGAAATGGACGTAAGAACAGCAAAGCATTTAAATTAAATTTTATTGAACACGGGTAAGTTTAGTATGATTTCAAACCGCATAATTAAATTTTAATGATTTCCGTAGGTAGGTATCCACTACTACTACTAGTCTGAGTGCTCTTCTAGTATAAAGGAGCCCGCTTATAGTTTTTTTTCTTTTAGACATTTCCCCACTAGTAATTTCTCCTGTATCGTGGGTGCGTTTACAAACATTTAAACTCACATACACAAACAGCCAGACCCGGAACAAAACTAGTAGGTCATACAAATATTTGTTCCGTACGGGTATCGAACCCGCGACGCGCAGCGCAGCAATCAATCGCTTAACCACTGCGCCAACCGTGCCGTCAAAATCAATCAATCAAATCAATCGACAAATCAATTGTGTTGTAAAATTCTTTTCTGATTTTACCTTCTCATAGATATGCGCATACGTTTTTGAGGTGTAACATCTTTCCGTTCAGGGACAGAAGTGTGTAACAGGAAGTGACAGCTTCAGCATGGAATGATTAAGTACTTTTTAATAACATGGAATTAGTAAGTGCTTTATAGTATTTACTTAGCTTGTGGATAAATTACACTCATAGGGCTGCTAATGCTCTGCGTGTCCAATATAACAACATTTTCAGGATGCTGATGCGGCTGCCTCGCTATTGTAGTGCGTCTGGTATGTTTGCGGAGGCAAGAACGGACGGCTTCCATGCGATTGTGCGCAAAAGAGTAGCTTCCTTGTCACAGCGTGTGCGAGGCAGTAGCAACGGCATCCTGCAGACGATAGTGTCTCGTGCGGATTGCCCGATCCATAACAAACGGATGCGCATTGTTTTGGGCGCTCACTGACGCATTGTTTATATGTTAAGTTTAATGTAATTTTTTGTTTAGTTTTGTGTTTTAATTTCATTTTATGTAATGTTAGTGTATGAGAGCACCAATTGTTTTTCTTTTTAATTTAATGTAATATATTGTATGGATTCTAATTATCTGAAATAAATGAAATAATGATAATAATAGCACGGAATTAGTTACTACTATATAGATTGTAAGTAGAGGGGATCGAATTTTGACCAGTGCGCGACAAGTAATGAATAATTATTCGAATAAATATTTCATTATTTAGCTTTTTAAGATTTTCAGGTTAGTTTATGTCACTGCTCAGTTGCTTATTACCAAGGTGAAATGTCAGATGTTACACATCATATCCGACTACTCGGCTCGCTCGTTTTTTCATAGCTATAAATAGAGGTAATTTGAAAATGCATAGGAAAATTTTCGTGACCACTGATCCGATTCCGAAAAATCTTTCATTAATGGGAACCTACAGTATTGCCGAACTTCATTGAATATGTTTTATGTTGAAACAAGAAATAAACGCGGACGAAGTCGCAGAAGCTAGTTTTTTTTTATATAATTTAATCAACTCTGTATCTAACAGAAGTCACACAAATTTCTCCCAAGAGGTGTAAATTTAAAACAACAAAACATTGACTAAACTTTTTATTAGTATTCATAAGAGATAATATTGAATGGCTGAGCAAATGGCGCGTAGATATTTATTAGTGTTTCGCTCCACTACTAGCTATTAGGTCGTAACGAGAGTAACTGCATAATGTAAATGTACCATTACCAAAACAAAGTGCCAAAACATTTTGCAGTTTAGGTCCTGTTTCTTGCCAAATAAGGCCCGTCGTCCACGACGATACTCAAAAGTTACCAGTTACAAAATCAAATCACCAATGATAAATGATTTTACCTGTGTAAGTAAGGTTTGTAGAAACTTTTACACGTCAGTCGTATTTTAAAAACTAGATGACGTCGGCGTTTCCTATCTGACTACTCTGAGAAGAAAGGCCGAAACAAACTCAGAGGTCACAGTCTCTTTTAAAGTCCAGACATAATCTTGGTCAGATCATGTGAAGACCATGTAGGTTGGTGTCTGAAATGGTATTTTGAGGAAAGAACCACACAGATTGAGTGGACCTATCCAGTCAGTGCACGCATTTGACAGTAATCGTGCAGCTCAACTCCGAACTTAAGGAGCTCAACGATTCGACGAACAATACCAAAGAAAGGACATTTGGGTAGGCCGCTTAAATTACTCAAACTGCCAGACCAAGTTTAAAACTAACTGAGAGATAATCAAAAAAGAAATGACAATACTCTTCAAATTACTCGTCGAAAGCCATACTCAAGCAGAAAACCTGTAACACAAAACCCTCAAAATACAGTCGCAATCTCGATGTCAAAAACTTGTCAAAAATTTAGGATTAGAGGTGTTTTTACAGGATTGGGCAGTCGGCTGCCCCAGAAAGAGGGTTATGTTTTTTGAGAGTATGTATGTCTATTTCTTTGGCACATTCTGTAGCCTAAAGGGCTTTATGGATTTTAACATGTTAGGTGTCGTATAATATTTATATATATAAAAAACCTTCCCCTCCTTTTTTTGTATTTCGTGATGCAACGAAATACAAAAAAAGGAGGGGAAGGTTTTTTTAAATAAATTACAACAATATTAGTATCAAATAAAAGCTAGTAATAGAGAGCTTGTTAACTTACCTACCTATACTTAACTGAACAACTCGTTTTTTAATAAAACTAAAAAGCATAAAGCAAATTATTTGATTTTGAAGAATTTTGTGATTGCAGGGCCAGGCACACGAACCAATAACCTGAAATATGATGTAACCTTTGTTTGTCCCCCGTACCCCCCGCGCCTCGCCTGCATAACGAAATTCTATAGATTATAATGCGTGTTTATCTCTTTTCAGTTATGTGTTTTTGCAGTCGGGTGTTTTGTTTTTTTAATCATTTGCTTTATTGACATATTAAGACTGTTATTAGGATGCGAACATTCTTTAAAATACGAGAATTGCCTTTCCGGTTATTTTTAAGTAGCTCGTCGTGGACGAACGGGTTAACAGTTTGAGGAACGGAGTTTAGTGAAATTGAACTGTCAGCTGAATTTATTACTCGTCAAGGGGTAGGTACACCTGAACGTACCTTTCACTTCGGTCCGTTGCTTGCCACATTGAGATTCATTTCGCCTTGTTCCGAACTATTAGGCAGGGATGTTGAGGGAGGTGAGGATTGATGTGGAATTATGTATGTCTGCGTGGTTGTTAGTGACTTGATTTATGGGTAGGTTTGTATGTGTATGTTTAGGGGTAGGACGAACTGACAAGACGACGATAGCAAAAAAAAATACGAGCGAGCCTCACAGTAGTCGCGTATGAAGTGTAATAGTAATATCAGACATCTCATCTTGGTAATAAGCAACTGAGCAGCGACAGAAATAACCTTAAAATTCAAAAAAGCTAAATACTGAAATATTTATTCGATAAATTATTTATTACTAGTTAGTGGTCGCCTACTGGTCGAAATTCGACCCCCTCTACTTACAATCTATATAGTACTTACTAATTCCATAAGCAGGTACAACAATTCCATGCTATTATAAAGTACTTACAAATTCCATGTTATTAAAAACTACTTACTTATTCCATGTTCAAGCTGTCACTTACTGTTACACACTTCCGTCTCTTATCACGAAATCACTCCCACAGAAAGCGAGAGGAAAAAATATGTTACACATCTAAAAATCGCGATAGATAAATAGGCTTGTTTTATTAGTTAATAAATTAATAACTCGACAGTACTGTAGTTGTAGATTATTTTGTATTGTATTACAATTAGGATTTATTGTACAAAGGTTTGTAAATAAATTAATGGGTAGGTTTACTTAGATGTAATGCCTCATATCAATGGAATTATAAAAAGTTACGATATACACGATATAAAGGTGGAGACGACAATACGACATTAAATTAAACTTCATAAGTATATCTTAACGTTCCCAGCCTCCATACAAACCGATTTCCGGCCACCGCCGTAGGCGCGGGCCTGCGGACGGTGAGCGATGGGTAGCTCGCCGTCCGATGAGGACCAGGCCCGGGTCGACGGCGCGTTGTGTTCCACGCGCGCCTCAAAGAGATGTCAGCACAAACTGACGGGGTCCGTCAGGACCAATGCCTGCCAGGGTTGCGAGTTTGTCCTAAAGGGATATCGTGGCCCTGGCACACAGGCAACGGAAGGAACACGGGTGGGTTCTATGTTCTATGTTCTATGTTAGAGGGTTTGGTTTCCGCACTTAGTCCTTCATGTGGACCATTGTGCGTGGGCCATGGCGGCCGTCATTGGTTTATTCCAACCAGCCCACCTCCCTCCAGAAGCTTATTAGATCTTCTGGTCTGCGTAGAATATCTGTGAAAGATCTGGGTGACCCGAGGGTTTCTGTTCTTATCTGGCTGACGCCTGTGCAGTCAAAGAGCACATGTGCAACGGTTTCATCAGCCTCCATGCAAGCCCTGCACAGAGGGCTGTCCGTTATGCCTATATTGTGGAAGTGTTTGTTTAGTGAGCAGTGTCCCGTGATGGTCCCCGTCACCAAGCGCAGGCCGTTCCTGTCCAGGCGTAGCAAACGCCTGGTTAGTCTGCCATCTAAGGATGGCATGGCTTCCCTGGACTGCCTGCAGCCCGGTGTCGAGGTCCACCAGTTCTCCGCTTGTGTGTGGGTGAACTCCTGTAGCCACCTGCGTATTTGGTTAAAGGCGATGGGTACAATAGGCTCGGGCCCACAGACTGACGCGCTGGATGCTCTCCTAGCTAGTTCGTCAGCTGCGTCGTTACCCAGAGATCCGCTGTGTCCTTTTATCCATTGCAGTGTCACTGCGTTACGGTGGCACACTGTCACCCGCTCCAGTGCATTGTGACATTCTAGTGCTAGTCTGGATGTAATATATTTTTTCTCTAGGGATTGCAGAACTGAGGCACTGTCGGACAGTATACGTATACGGGTGTCCGTAACTTTCCTGGCTTCTATGGCGTAAGCCGCTTGTATAATGCCCACGCATTCCGCCTGGGTGGGTTTTAGTCAGTAAAAGTCTGACACGCCCTCCCCGCTCCGCCCATAGCGGGAGAAGTTATTTGATAATTTCCCACCCAAAAAAAAAAAAAAAGCCTCCATACAAAAAATCAATGAAATCTCTATATCCAATAGTTTAGTCGATATACCTAGCTAGTCGGCTGATCGGCAAAACCCATAGTGGCTTGGCTTTCATCACTCGTTTGTTTGAAAAAAAAAACGCCTAATTTAAATTAAATCCTAAAATCGAAATGTGTCGCATATCGATGTTAGGATTTATTTCATAGTTTCAAAATACTCCGCGACACTGGTAACACAACTTCTATAAAAACTTCATGCAGTCTCGCACTGCGCGTCGCGCTGCCTGTCGCACACGCGATATCGCACCAGTATGCACGAGCCTTTATTGTCGTATTGTCTTCTCCACATTTTATGTAAAGATTTCAATCACAGAAATTTACAGACAGTTGTAAGTAAAAGAACGAAGATTACTCATTTTGAACTCCCTTTATTCGTGGAGTGTACCCATCTCGATTCGAACCCAGACAGGCGCTTTACTTTGTGTAAATTCTTTCATCACCTCTGTTCTCAAAGAAAAAATCGTGATGAAACGATGTCCTAGAACTAAAAAACTCTAAGATATATGACATCTACCAACCCGCACTGGGCCCGCGTGGTAGCTTACAGCCCACTCCCTCTCGAAGAGAAGAGGCCTGTGTCCCAGCAGTGGGAACATTACAGGCTGATTATGCTACCATCTAAGCTTCACAACCTTTTTCGACTAACAACTGCTTTTAAGATGTACTGCCCATCCATATCACTTAGGCTGGTTTTATTGTTACGCGTTTCGGCAGCGCCGTTCGAGCGCGCGCATTCGGAGAAGTATGGGGTAGTAGTTGCGTTTCAAAGTCGCGCGCTTGAGCAGCGCCGTTCAGTACACGCGCGCAGTTCGCCGGCGCTGCCGAAGCGCGCGCCGCTCGTGCGGTTCTACGGCTAGTATGCGTTTTAGTGTGACGCCGTTGAGACGCTCCGTAGGGATGCAAGAAGTGCCAAAAAGTATCGATATTTTAAAAATATATTGATATCGATTTCGATATATCGAAAAAAATATCGATTAATCGTTGAAATTTTCTAAAAAGTATTTGAACTTTATGAAATTGTATTCTGTTTGTTTTTTATTCATAGAAATTCCAAACTAGAAACATGATTTCTAATGTAAAATCTTTAACTAATAAAACATAGATAAAAATAAGTTAACTTTTTTACGGCTCTGAATTCTAGCGGTTTTAGTCAGTGGGGACAACGGTGTTGCTATTGGAAATATATCGTATTTGATACGTTTTCGATAGGTACTTGATATTTTATATCGATATATCAATGTGTCGAAATAATAGATATCGCTGAAAAATATCGATATATCGAAAAAAAATATTGATATATACGATACATTGATATTTTTGCTACAAGCTTAACGCGCCGTAAGCCGCCTCTAACCGCATTAACGTTCGTATTGTACACGACTGTCTCACAGCAGCGGAACGCGCGGTACTAATCTCGTTTCACAGTGCACCTGTTCAAGCGCGCGCTTTTAAAAGCGCGCTGCCTAGCGGCGTGACTATAAAACCAGCCTTACTTCGTCCACTGATAAGGATAAAGTAGCATATTTTATTACCCATTTAATTATAAATAGTTGTTCCTTATAATAGGAACGTATTTACTATCATAACCATTTCTGCCGCCCAGCCTTGATGAGTTTACAATTCATATTGTTATTACCCTTCCAACGTTGTATGTAAATACGATCGCTTACGAATTGATAATTATCTTTGTGTTATTTGTTGACGGCCTATTTGCCGCCATATACATACCGATAAAAAAGTACCTGTCAATGAAATGAATGAATGATGAATGAAATTTAAATTGAATTAATAGTTAAATTTTATAATACCTACATTGAGTATTATACAATTTAATTATTAATTCAATTTCTTTGTCTACATTTTGGGTAGGGTAATCTTTACGCGAACATAATATATAAAGGAGAGATTGTTTTCCCGTTTCATGCAAAATGTAAATTTAAATGCTTTTCTATTAAAATAAACCTTAATTAGGTACAAGGAGAGATATTTTCAGTCGGTATCGCACAATTTATTAGCTGAACGAACAAAAGTGAATGTTATCTGTCTAAACTCTATAGAAATTGAGATTTGAGAGCAAACTCCTCGCCTAGGTGCCCCTAGGCGAGGAGTTTTCCATCGACCCTTTTTGAGTACCCAACATTCACGTGTAATATACCTAATGTTTAACGTTGCAAAATTAAAAGCTTTCTATGGTGGAGATTTGAAACATGTAAATAATACACAACTCGTGTAAAGGTCATACAAACAGAGGGGTAACTGCGTAACACACAGAACTGCGCAACATCAGTGGAAAGGCAATGAGTTTCATTTTAATAGTTCCACAACATCTATTGCGTTATTTACGTTGTTGAGAAGACAAATTATTCGAACATATGAAGCAATGGATTAGCAATATATAATACTTCAAAATCATTCAGATTTCGATTGGTAGTGTGTTCGGCACGTAATTAGGGTGCGGTTCTGCAAACATACAACAAAATGGATTTGAATGTTTATACCTTCAGTAGAATAAACACTTGCATCCACATAAGCATTAGGTACATTTTATTGTATAGATTCAAGTTTTATATCTGAACAGACAGCTGTGCTGCTGGGGAGTTTGTTGCGCCACTTCTTCTTCCCAGCTAAAGCACTAGGAAGTGGTGAAGGGTGGGCGTTTTTGGGGGACTGTCTTATGTAATTTTTGACGTTCGAAAAGTGCTGATTCTTAGCCTAGTTTAAATAAATGACTTTTGATTTTGATTTTTTTTTATTTTTAAGATATCGTCTCTCTCAAGGACCAGCGCCTGCATCAATGGTCGATACTCTGCGACCCCAACAAGCCATTGAATAACGTTGTGTTAGTTTAGCCATTGATTCACATAATCTTACACACGTGTCTGTAAAATTAAGGCTCGTACAGACTCGCGCGAAATCGCGGGCGCGACAGGCACCGACAAAGAAATTGTGTGATATCGTACTAGCCTGTACGAGCCTTAATAAAAACCTAATAACTTATTTGATATTATGTTTATTTATTAATTCATTAAGTATTCTTATAATTTTTTATGAATTAAAACATCTTTTGTTTATGTATCGTAGGTACCTACTACGCACTATATTTTGTCTCTGCATTACACAAAAGACGACTCGTTGAAAATTACTGGAATTAAATCCGCCTCGGAGCATATATTAATATTTGCAGCATTTATAAATTAGATTTTCAAAGCTATATCTTTCAGAAATATATTAATTTTATTTAGATATTTATTTCAGACACCCAACTTTACAACACTGCATATATCTCGAAAAGTAAATGCCGAGAACAGGGGGCCGATCGCGCTAATTTTGAACGTTAATACCACAACCAAAAACGTTACGTTAGACACATTTCGTATCGCGCTAATCATTTCAACGGAAACGATTTAGCTTTACTTTGGAAGTTACGTTGGAGGAATGATCGATCGAACAATACTCTCACAAAAAATAGCGCGATACCGTTTCTTACATCAGCTAAACCAAAACTAAACCAAAACCAAAAACGTTCCGTTCGAACGGTAATTACGTTGAGAAATAGCGCGATCGGCCCCCTGGACTGCTTGGACGTCCACGTATAAAGCTGTTATTTTGACATTACAAACAGACACTTCAGTTCTATTTATTTGTATATATAGATATATATTTTAAATAGGTGACGTACCTAGTTATTCTAATTTATTCGTGTCATCATCATCAGTTATGTTAATTTTGTAATCTACGCAGTCGCTGCAATTATTTTCAGTTTTGATCTTTAACAAATGCATATTTATTGAATACATGAATTCACTAAAGCTCTGACGAAGACGCTCGTAATTATTTTGCTCTAACGACTAAAACCATACTTGGAGAATACACGGTACAACATTTTTAAGAGCGAATATTTTTAGAACGGCTAGCTAATTTTAACAAATACAAATAAATTGAAATAAAAGATATATGACAATTTGGAAAATCTTAAATAAATAATGCAATAAAGAAGGAATCACAGACATTTTATGGTCGCTCAGCACGCTACGGAGCGAACTGTGCTCGGATTTTTTTTGAAGGATAAAATCAAAAATAAAATAATCCGGAAAATAACCGGAGTTACCGACATAGGTCGCAGAACAAGCAAGCTGAAATAACAGTGGGCTGTTGTCGAAGAACCGATGGCTGGTGGAGCAGACCAGTTCTGGAGTGGAGACCGCAAGCGTAGTGTGGGACGCCCCCCAGCTAGATGGACCGACGACCTTAGAAAGGTGGCTGGGACAGACTGGATGCGGTAGGTGGAGGGCAGGGTGTTATGGCTTAGCTTGGGAGAGGCCTATGCCCAGCAGTGGACTGCGATAGGTTTCATTAATTGATTGATTGCTGAATCACGAACGTAGGCGAAGCAAAAGGAGTATGTAAGGAGCGTAGCAGGTGGCGTTCTATAGTTTCTGCCTACCCCCATGGGAAGAAGGCGTGAGTTTATGTTTATTATGTATTGCTGAATCACACAGCTTTTTAAAGCACCCTAAGAACTTATCGGTTACAACCTCGAATCGATCACTCTCCCTAACGAAAAAAAAGTAGACCTACAGATTTGTTGGAGTTAATTTGTTCGAAAATTAAATTCAACTTTGTTGTTGTTGTTTATGTCATAAAACATTATTGAATTTCCAGTTAAATGATATTATTTGGACGTCAATAACGTAACCGCTTTGAAAATATTCACAATTAAAAATGTTATAAGTTCTATATTTATATAGATACCGTACTGAGGTACCTACAACCTATATATTTTTTAAAAGGTTTTATATTTATAGTTTAAATATTTATATATTTACAATACCTACAAGTAGTTGTTCCGGGTCTGGCTGTTTGTGTATGTGAGTTTAAATGTTTGTGAACGCACCCACGATACAGGAGAAATTCCTAGTGTGGGGCAACGTTTAAAAAAAAAAACTTAAGTATCCCTTAATATAACAGTTAGGCAACTTTGTAAGTATATCTACCTATTGGGTATTTTGTAGGGTCAGGCTTCGTTTGATTAAGACCCTTCTGACCTTCTCCTTATATTCCGTATGGCTGGAATTGACCTAATTTGGAGGTTGTATATACGGCTGAGGGAAACTTGTTATAATAATTGAGATTCTTTTCCGAGTTTCAACTAATTTGATCATCATAATGTTCTCGGAAGCATGTGCGTGATTTGATGATAAAAACCGGCCAAGTGTGTGTCGGACCACGCACGATGAAGGGTTCCGTAGTTGGGATGGATTCATCCCAAGAACAAACTTAACATTGTAGTTGAAATCATGTTGTCTCATACATCGATATACGTCACAGTTAATTCTCCAACTGCAAAATATGTGAGTTGGTCGACTATTACTTATTAACTTGTAAAACCTACTTAGCTGTGATAGTTTTCCTTTTAATTTCGTTACACTTACTACTGCCAGGAATTTTTTCACATGTCCAAAAACAACCATGCTGGCAGGAAAAAAAAACACTTGACTCTAACAAAAATTAGCATTTTAAAGCTCAATATTACGCAAACGGATCCTTCAATCTAAAAATGGTCTTCACTGATCCTCAATATTTCTGGACACTATATAACTATCCAACCATACCCCACATCAAGGGACAGACGAGAAAAAAAAATATCATCCCCACTTTAAGGCTCGTACAGACTGGTGCGATATCGCGGGCGTGACAGGCACCGACAAAGAAATTGTGCTACTAAAGTCGCGTCGCGCCCGCGATATCGCATCAGGCTGGATAAGCCTTTACGTGTAGGAGGTACCCTGAAATATATTTATTTTCAAGATTTTATTTTTCCACTTTGTCGGCGTGATTAATATGTATGTATACCCATGCCTAATTACAACTTTCTAGTACCTTTAGTCTCTGAGATAAGCTGGGGACATACAGACAGACAGACGGACATGGCGAAACTATAAGGGTTCCTTGTTGACGGAACCCCAAAAAGTTACGATGACCTTGTCAAGTTCGTATGAGAAAATGCTTTTCGGATACGTGAATTATCCAGATATAGTAGGCGCCTAAATCTGACTTAAGATTCATATTACTACCACGTCTCTTGGATTACTACCGTTCTGCTTAACAATTCGCCTTCTCTAGCGAATTCACGTACTTCAGTTACTGGTATCGAAAAGCGTTTCATTTGTTCAAATCGATTTATTTGCTTACGGTTTAAATTACATTTACATAATGGTAAAACTATTCTACGTTTGGTGTTCACCGCATCATTTATTTTATGTCAGAATTTACATATTTCATGCTGTGTCGGAAGTTAAGGGTACATACATAAATTAACGCTTATGACGCTTAATGGGGTGAGCACAGCTGTAAATAGTGTCAAATACTCAAAGTACTTGAAGTCACGGCTGGTGTACATTTGTACATTTTCATGTGTTTACTTTGGCACGCAATCTCTGATGGAACTGACTTAACGGGGAGGAATTCGTATCATTCTGTGGTTGTAGGTACGTGCTCTTATTTAAATTAATGTAGGTCCATGACACGTTTCCTTTTCTTTTTTGTGACGCTGAGAAATCGTAAGTTTATAAAAGTTTCCATTATAAATACAATGTATTTATGTTGCTTTACAAAAATACCTTATCGACGATTTATAAACTTATTTGAGTTAGAATGTATATCAACTCTACCCACTTTCCAATGTGATGTATTTTAGAGATTTCCCTAGCTTTAACTATTTTTAATGCAGTATTGTATCTCTTTCTCCCTTTAATCCATCCAAAGGTTGTCTGTGAAAGATCTCTTTTAGCGGTAAGACCGCCCATTGTATCACCATAAGTAAAATTTCTAAGTGAAAGTCAAAGTCAAATTATTTATTTCAAATATGTGTTTCATAAAAGGCACTTTTAAAAGTCAAAATTTACAAAAAAAAAAAATGATTCTAGTTGCCACTTCCAAATGTAGTTTCGTATGGAGAATTATGGGCAAGAAACTCCACCGTTACTCTTTTAAAATATTTTACAATATTTTGTATAGGTACATTCAATAAATGATTATACAATAAAAATAGCAACCAGTTTGATTTAGTCTAGACTCTAGATTGTCCTATGGAGCTGGACCAGCATGTTTTCAAGCATTCTTATCTTGGATGTAATCCTAATTTTTAATATGCTTGTTTACAAAGTGTACTTTTAATATGGGTTTTAAATTTCCATTCATTTACTTGCAATATGTCACAAGGTATGTTGTTGTAAAATTAAACACAGTACCCCATAAAAGATGATACTCTAGATAATCTGAAAAATGGTTGATCTATTTCAGCATATATATCTGTAATTTATATATGTGTACATAATAAAGAGTATTCTATTCTATTCCTTGATGCGTTGACATACGAAAAAACTTACCATGTAAACGCGAAGCTCTACAAAAAAGGTAAAGATAAATAGGTACACCGTACCTTTATACAAGGAGAAGGGGTATTCATAACAAATACTATAAAATAAAGATTTTTCACTTACGTTCCCAGAAAATGTGCCATTTTGTGGACGAAGTACCCTTTTATTTTTAGATAATGCCATAACACATTGACCCCGTTATCATAAAAATATCAACAACGATACGATACGAATTTGAACGATACGAGGGATTCAACTCTTTCTTCCATCTCCATAATAACTTTGATTGTAGTATTGAAGCTCTTGGGTCTGTAAAAAAATTAAGTAGTGAGTCGATAGTGGTGAGTTGGTATTAGTAAGTAAATTAATTAATTAAGTATGTAAGGGCGAATTTCACCAATGAAACTGAACGCGATCAGCACATAAACTACGTTTAAGAGCTGTCAATGTCATTACTTTCTTTGGAATATTGACACTGACAGCTCTTGAACTCGGTTTAGATGTGTTGATCACGTTCCGTTTGATTGGTGAAATTCGCACTAAGTAGTTAATATTCTAGATATTTTATACATCCAGTGTAAAACACACATGTAATACAGACACATTTATATCTGTAACTTTTATGGTGTACATAATAAAGAGTATTCTATTCTATTCTAAAACATTAATAAGTTTAAGTTTGGCTAACATAATCCCCCACGAAAAAAATATAAAGGGTGAATTGAGTTTAATCCATTAGGTACACGTGTATCATATAATTTGTAAAACTATTTACAGGTGGAAATACCTTAAACAAAATGGTTTTTAATCACAAGCGGGACAAGGGCAGTCCGTTAGAACTTATAAAAAATCCTAACTTTGTAACAAAAAATGGAGTATCGACGACACGGCTGTATTGGGAGTTTACTAGTTGGCATGTTTTTTTTCTTCCGTCCCTTGACTGCAACGGGTAGAAAAAAAACATCCGAGCAAAGCAATTACCCGGCCCAGCAAAGGTGCTGGGCAAAAGCTTCCCCCAAGTCCTTCCAAGAACTCTTCACTCACGGCAGTAAGTAGTATATATATAGCGAAGTTAAAAGGAAAACTATCACAGCTAAGTAGACTTTACAAGTTAACGAGTAATAGTCAACCAATTTACATTTAGAGTTGGAATGTATGGGAGAACACGTTTTTCAACTACAATGTTAGCTTTGTTCTTGGGATAAATTCATTCCAACTACGGAATCCTTCATGCGTGGTCCAACACGCACAATGAAGGGCCAGTTTTTACTTATAATATCATTGATTTATTTTTCAACAAAATAACATAAATATCTTATGAGTTGGCATGTTTTTTTTTCTACCCTTTGTTGGAAAAAAGCTTTTCCTAAGTCCTTCCAAGAACTCTTTTCCTGTGTCCTAAATAATTTCCCAGAAACAGCCGGTGACGGAAAAGTAATATTTTTTCACACAAACTTTTTGAACATGCTGACCTGAGCAGAGACCTCTGTCAAACCAAATACAATAAAATGCCATTTATCATTTATCCTGGAAGAAGGGTCGTGCCAACCCTGATCCAGTAACATCAATCTGATTGCAAACCTATTGCTCAAATCTTTTGTCTGACTCTCGGACGGGTAATGCGTTTGGGATTTCTAAACGGTTATACGAAGATCACCTTGTGGCTTTTGGTTCTGAGGACCAATTCGTATTTAGATTCATTCCTGTTATGTATTCAGGGTTAGTGGTTAACTGTTTGTTTCGAATTAGGTTTCGATTGTCAAGCTTAGGTATTGTAGGCGACAGGAATACTCCATTAGTGAATGGCCTGACTTTGCTGACTTTGTGCTGCTGATTTGAACTTATGTATGTAATACAATTTTTATGACAAAACAACCTTTTTCACTTGTGTGAATAGTACATTACTGTAGTGGTCTGCAAAAGGGGCATTGATGGACGAACGTGAAAATGTGGGCCGAGGCGTAGTTGAGGCACTCATACGTGAGTCCATCAATGCCTGGTTGCGGCCAAAGCTTGTATACTGCTTTTCTCAAATAATTCGTGGAAATCCAAACAAAGTAAATTATTTATAAATTCCAGGTTCAATGACGAACAACGATAATTTTTCACGCGCCAATGTGTTCATTTGTTTTATTTTTTTCATGAACAGCTTTCTATTTGCAAGCCAGTTCGAAATTTAAATAAAACTTTTTTTACCGTGCTACTGTTACCTCCTTGGTTGCTATGTTTCGGAGTAAAAGATCGTTCCGTGTTTGAATTACACGATAGATATGAGTTTACTAAGTAATTTATTTGGCCGGTAAGGATATTCATACAACTTTTGGCGGCCGCTGCTCGCATGTATGGCCAGTACAGCATTTTCGATTTATCTCTAAGAAGGTTGTCAAAAAAATGCTCGAATTTCCAAGCATGTTTGAGAAAAGTGTAATAAGTGATCTTATTAAATACTAGACACAAAAATTAGGTACAAATTGACCATCCTTTAACCTTTCTAAGAATACTTGAACTTTAAGACAATAGGCTCATTCTGTCTTACTAGGTCCAAACAAATTACACTAAGATCACTAATCCTAAAGAGATTTCGTCTTAATTATTTCACTCGGTCCTTGTTTACCGTGATGATTACGGTAAAATCTCTTCAATCGTTTATTTTGGAGGTCCAAATGAGAGACTCAAGTTCATTAGTGTTTATTTACGAGATAAAACCGAACAAATAATTACGCCTACCCTTTCTGTTTTACGTGGGCGCCAAGATATAGACGACAAGATATTTTTCAGACAAAAATGTGTTCATTTTGGTCTTTGATGAACCCTTTTGGTAAGAATAACTTCATCTGAATTCTTCAAAAGAATTTTCAAAATCGGTCCACATATTCACGGAAAAATCGGTGAACATACATAAAAAAAAAACAAACATACAGATGAACATATAACCTCCTCCTTTTTGGAAATCGGTTAATACAAAATAGCCCGCTTATTTATAAAAGTTGCTTAGAGTTAAGTAATGATTAAGTAGCGACTGTTTGACCATACATTTTTGACGTTTAAATGTCAAAGGAAACTCACGTTTCCGAACATCCACCCTATGGTGAATATTCGGAAACGTGAGTTCATCTATCCACCCCGAACGGGGTGGATAATCGGAATTCATATATTATTTTCCGATTCCGATTCCCCCCCCCCCCCCCCCCCGGCTGTGTACAGTCATTTGGAAACATGATAGAAAATGGCCCAAGATACTTAGTGAACATTAAAATACTTAGAAATACATACTTCTTGTTTCAAAAGTCAAACTGAAATTAGTGTTGGTGGTTATTTCCTGGACATATTGCAGAATTTATAAAATACTACCTGTCCCGCCTCTGCTTTGCACGGGTGTATTCTTTTTTATTTATTTCTAGTTGGTAGATAAGTAATGATTTATTTGTTTAATGAAAATGTGATTTTTAGAAATACAGGATGCAAGTTTTAATTTTAATACGTAAGTTTATTCCACTGTCGACTGTACTTGGGGTAAAAAGTCGGAAGAACAATCAGAAGTGAATTCCGATTATCCACCCCGTTCAGAGTGGAATAGATGGACACGTGTTTCCGAATATCCATCCTAGGGTGGCTGTTTTGGTGTGGATAAAGGAGCCCTCATGGTCATGCTGAGCGGAAGCCTTCTTGTCACCGTTATGACGTGCCAACAGCTGCCGAATATTTCTGTTATGTGCTCATGATTATTATGTAGATCTATTTTGTTTTATTTTTCTGTTAATGTCACTTACTCGAGTTCATTATTGTATGCACGTGTGTCTGTGACTAATAAACTTATTTTTCTTTCTTTTTTCATAAGTATGTATGGAGTGTCAATGACAGTAATCATATCTTTAACGGTATGTAGGTATGCACTGCATTAGCTTCCTCCTTTATTTTTACAGATTGATTGATTGCTCATACACGCGGGCTAGTTGAGTTTGATCCGCTTGAGTGAAATTCACCGCATGCATTTGGTCGAATTGCATCATTTTCAGCACATAAGTATGGAAAGATCCAATGTAGGCGACACGCATAGGGGTTTAGCAAACAGGTATCACTCTAAACCGCCTGGTACTACTGCCTACCTGGTACTTACTAACCGTCTCTTTAGTATAGTGCATCGTTCATACAGGTTTGAATTCAAAATCATTATTTTAAATCATTGGAATCCATCCAGGTGTTGAAAGTAGGTAGATTCTTATGAATAAAACCAACTTTTCTTATTAGGATCGACTCAAAACGTCTGCTGTTTCATACAAAGAAGCTACCTAATTAAACGAGTGCGTTTTAGTAGGAGTGATCGCCTAGTAGGTAGTATCATAGATCTGTTTATTGATAACAATTTGAAAACTCATATTCTTTTCCAGTGCGGACCCCAACTATCGGTCAGCGGTGATCAACACGAACGTGATAGTGAAACACACGGGAGAAGTGACGTGGCTCAGCCACGGAATATACGTGTCTGTGTGTGATATTAACGTGGAACAGTTCCCGTTTGATGTCCAGCTGTGCACCATGAAGTGGGCATCGTGGACTTATGATGGGTTTCAGGTGAGGAATATGGTATTATTCAATCATATTATAAGTCAAAAGAGGTAGATAGGTGCAGTTATGCGCTCCATAAGTGGCACGTTAACACTGGGAGAGTTCAGTGGGCCGATCGCGCTAATTTTGAACGTTAATACCAAAACTAAACCACAACCAAAAACGTTACGTTAGACACATTTCGTATCGCGCTAATCATTTCAACGGAAACGATTCAGCTTTACTTTGGAAGTTACGTTGGAGGAACGATCGATTGAACTTTCAGTATTGATTTCGTCGCTCAGAAAAAATAGCGCGATACCGTTTCTTACATCAGCTAAACCAAAACTGAACCAAAACCAAAAACGTTCCGTCCGAACGGTAATTACGTTGAGAAATAGCGCGATCGGCCCCCAGGTGTTCTACACACCTGAAATCAATGTTGGCGGTGTCAGCGGTCGCAACATAGGTATGCTTTTCTCTTTTTCGCTCTCGATGATTACGACATGCTGTCCTACTTCCACTTGTCATCTAGGTATGGTAGGTGTGACATTACAATATTACGTTATTTACATGTGCGATAGTGTTCCGGTTTTAGGGTTCCGTAGTCAACAGGGATCTCTTATAGTTTCGCCATGTCTGCCTGTCTGTCCGCGGCTTAGTTCAGAGATTATTAGTACTAGAAAGCTGTAATTTGGAATGGGTATACATATAGTCACGTCGCAAAAGTGATAAAAAAAAATTGTAAGGTAGGTAACTCCTCCCTTTCACGTAAAGTGGAGGTGTGTGCGGCGTATCGTTCGATAGGCCGTTTCTAAAATATTGTGGGTTTGTGAAATCCATTTTTCGATCCAGGGATCTGTTTTCGTAATATTTTTTGTTACAGTCAAGTGTCCCTGCTAATTTAGTTGTTCTTGGTTATGTGAAAAACTTCACGGCAAACTCAAAACTCAAACTCAAAGCATTTATTTCAAATAAAGCAATTACTTTCGAATTGTCAAGGGGTCGGTCAGTCAGAGAGATGAAGCTAGTTGCCCATTCCAAAGAGCAGTAGGTTCGAGGAGAAGAACGGGCAAGAAACTCCACGGACACTCTTTTTAATTAAAATATTGTGACATAGTATTGGTTACATCATTCATGTTGAAATTATACATGTGAGGATAATGTAGAAAGACGTGCACGTTAAAAGCGTCCGCAATAAAAAGATAAAACCATTAAAAAAACAATTAAAATAAGCCGTGGTAGCCAAGAAATGACCAGTGACCACTGACGGCGCCCGTTCACGAACATGGCGCATGGATCAGCACCATTTAGCTCAACCATTTTGAAGGGAACTTAATGATCCAACACACACGCCACCATCAGCGAGACATTTAAGTAAGCATGCCACACTCAGCCGCCAGGGTGCATTCAAGTCAATGAAAGACGTACTTAGTAAATGGTAGGTACATAGTGTACACACATGTGCTATGAAATTATACAATACTAAGAGATTGAATTTATACAATATAAAGATAGTATTTACAATCTTCAGCAGCTCCAACAATATTTTTGAATGCTAATCAATTAGTGTATGCGCCCTTGTGGAGCAGGACCAGCGTTAAGCCGAACATTTTTGTCAGCGATGTAATCCCCCAACTTATAATATGCTTGGCTACATAGTGTGCGTTTTATACAACATTTAAATTTCGTTTCATTTAGTTGGACGATGTAGGGAGGTATTTTATTGTAACATTTTAAACAGTACCCCATGAAGGATGAGTCTACTTTAGCCAGTCTGAAACCTGGTTGAACTAATTGGTTCCCATTTCTAGTCCCATAATTGTGTCTTTCACCTCTTTTACTGAAAAGATTTAGATTTTTTCTTACGTACATGATGTTTTCAAAGATATATTGACAAGGTACCGTCATGATGTTAATAACTTTAAACAGTTCCCTTAGAGAATCGCGCCTGCGGAGACTATATATTGCTCTGATGGATCTTTTCTGCAGAATAAAAATAGACTCGATATCTGCAGCCCGTCCCCATAATAAAATACCGTAAGACTTGATACTATGAAAGTAGCTGAAATATACTAGCCTCGCGCAAATAACACCATTTGTGGTTGGTTTTTTAATAAATGGGATAGATCATTAATATATACTAAAAAGAGGAAAGGGCCTAATATTGAGCATTGTCGTATGCAGTCGTATGTATACAGGGTGGAATTTTGTAATGCCACCTGGAGGGAAAGTACTCTTAATACTGCAGATCTCTTTGAATGCAGTTTGCTTTCTATTCAAAAATAAAGGAATGTTTCCTTTGAGTAAAATTTTCTATCTGCAGACTTTCCCTCCAGGTGGCATTACAAAATTCCACCCTGTATAGCCAAGTTAAAAGGAAAACTATCACAGCCAAGTAGGCTTTACAAATTAACGAGTAATAATCGAGCAACTTACATTTACAGGTGAATGTATGGGAGAACATGTTTTTCAACTACAATGTTAAGTTTTTTCTTGGGATAAATTCATCCCAACTACGGAATCCTTCATTGTGCGTGATCCAACACGTACTATTGTCGATCTATTTTACGTTATAGTGACCAGATCCAACTCCTCGAAAGGTCGTAACATCCATAATCCATAATTAAGTTAATATTACTATCATTATAGTAAAGTTTTTCGGGATACAGACAAGCCTGAAAGACGACACGTAAATTGAGATACCACATATCACACTAATATATAAAGGCGAAAGTTTGTGAGTGTGTGTGTGTGTATGTTTGTTACTTCTTCACGCTCAACCAGCTAGACCAATTTTGATAAAATTTTGTATGGAGGTAGGCGACACCCTAGAATAAGACATAGGCTACTTTTTATCCCGATACTCCCACGGAATCGAGACTTCCGCGGGTGAAACTGCGGGGCACAGCTAGAAAAGCAGCTATATAAAGAAACGCTATTGTTCTTAAAGCCAGTTGCCAGCTGTTAGCAAGTCTAAAATCGATGATGAAATCAAAACAAGTGAAGAAAGGTCACAATATTTTTAATGTTATTCAAAGCGAAACTAATATTGGTTTCTATCAAATCTAGATACAGAATCATAATATATCGTTCATGCAACAGAGGCGGCTCTTTATAAAGACTTTTGGTTTCCCTTTTTATTAAACAAAAATCTATCTATCTTTATTTTTGGGTTTTGCCAGCGGCTTCGCCCGCGGGTGTGTCAGAAAATATCTAACTGGAACGTACAGTAAATGACCTGTATTAGCTGACACCTCTTAGAAAGAAGAAGAAGAGGGGTCAGGTTATGCAGGTCACTGATTGTACTACCGGGTCTACCGGGATTTTTTCCGGGGTTTTCATATAACTATTGGTTTACGCGGCGTACGCCAGTAAAGCTCCCAAGTCGGCATAATTTTTCCATCACAGCTTCAACAATCATCGTCATATTTCAGCTAATTTACACAAAACCTAAATGAATTAAACACTTTTTTCATGAACCACTACGTCCATTGGTGAAAACCGTATGAAAATCCGTTTGGTCGTTTTTGAGTTCATCGCGTACAGACAGACAGACGCGGCGTGGCTGGGGGGACTTTGTTTTATAATATGTAGTGATGGCAATTAAATAGGTACACACGGCTAAACATCAAGCTATATCTGTCCAGTATACGGTGACCTCTCATTGTACGGATATCCTATACAATGCGAGATCAGCTTATACTGAAATGTATAGCTTGATGTGTAGCCGTGTATACAAGGCCCTGGGAGGGGCTCGTAGCTATATAATAACAGCCGCACTGGTTGATCGAAGGTTAAGTTATGCTTGCTGCGATCGGCTCGTGGATAGGTGACCATCCATTTCATATCTAGACCCATGCGTGCCTCAGAAAGCACGTTAAGTCATTGGTCCCGGCTATCATTCGTAGATCTATGACAGTCATTACGGGTACTCTGAAGCCCAAAAGTCTGACAACCAGTAATTTTACCAAGGGGTATCCTGGCCCAGTAACTGGGCTGTGGAGGTCAGATAGGCAGTCGCTCCGTGTAAAATACTGATATGATATTCAGCTGCATTTGAAAAGGCTAGGCGCATTTTTAGGGTTCCATACCCAAAGGGTAAAAAGGGAACCCTATTACTAAGGCTCCGCCGTCTGTCTGTCTGTCTGTCTGTCTGTCCGTCTGTCACCAGGCTGTATCTCATGAACCGTGATAGTTAGACAGTTGAAATTTTCACAAAATAAATTCTATATTCACTTTTTTTATTTAGTTATATATTCACTTTAAAAATAACCCCCCCCCCCCCGTCGCCCCCTATTACATGGGACTTAAACATAACTGGCGAAATGTGGGTGTACTAGTACACCTCTGCCTAACCCCTCGGGGATTAGAGGCGTGATGTTATGTATGTGTTGTGTGTGTTTAAAAATAAATAAGTAAATTAAAATAAAACAAATATTTAAGGGGATTTTTATAGATAATGGCACGGAACCCTTCGTGCGTGAGTCCGACTCGCACTTGGCCGGTTTTTTTATCCTGACTTTTCTAAGAAAACCTGCACAATATTATTCACTGTCATACAATGTATCATAACATACCTATTCGTTCCCTGTCGTCAGCCAGGCAGAATAACTTTGTGTTATGTGTAAAATTGAAAGTGATGACTACTAAATGGAAGTGACGACCTCCTGAAATCTTCTTACGATTTGGGACTCTGATATCTAGCACCCTATTGCTTACGTTTTATTAGCATATTTAAATCAGGGTTCTTGGTCCATAAGTGCAGTGTAGATAATTCTGATCACAGCCATTATATTTAGGAACATAACCCATCTAGGTGCTTACTTATGTTTGTTGCTTGACGAAGTGCCAGCCCGCGCCGTGCTGAACCTTTTTTTTGGGTGGGATTTTATCAAATAACTTCTCCCGCTCTGGGCGGATTGGGAGGGCGTGTCAGACTTTTATTGACTAAAACCCACCCGTGTTCCTTCAGTTGCCTGTGTGCCAGAGCCACGATATCCCTTTCGGACAAACTCGCAACCCTGGCAGGCATTGGTCCTAACGGACCCCGTCAGTTCGTGTTGACATCTCTTTGAGGCGCGCGTGGAACACAACGTGCCGTCGACCCGGGCCTGGTCCTTATTGGACAGCGAGCTACCCATCGCTCACCGTCCTTACGCAAGCCCGTACCTACGGTGGCAGGGAATCGGCTTGCGACTCCCGACGCTCGCGGCAGCGGAGTTTCGCCCCGGCGTTACGCTTCCTCGCGTCACTCCCAGATGTGCGCGATGACTTTTGCCTCCAGATGCCACGGCGGTAGTCTGGCAAGGAGGCTCGCTGCCTCACGGGAGACCGTGCGGTATCTTCGTACCAGCCTGATGGCCATGACCCTTTGGGATGCGTTCAATCGGCGGAAGCCAAAGTTCGTACCCTACAGGGGGTCCCCTTAGCGAGCAGTCGCTTAGTAACTAAGAAATTCACCGCTGGTAGCCACAGGATTAACCAGTTAGTAGTGACGACCTCTCAAGGTCAACTACGAGATCCCACACAAAAAAAAAACTTATGTTTGTTCCAAAGTACAATGTTATGATACTAATAAAAAGTATCGCACCACTTCTAATAACAAAGTTTCTTTTAATTCCATGAAGAAAATCCCTTTTTTAATGTGGAAATAAAACCATTACTCAAATGATCTCAAATCGTAATGTTCTGTCTTAGGTCGCAATTATACCAAAAGTATAATAAAAACGCTAAGTAGTCAAGCGAACTGTTTCGTATTTAAACACACCTAGGTAAATCATTGATTAATGTATTTTAAAAATTATTAATGTTGCGAATCAAAGGGTATTCTTTGTAAGCCCATTAGTTTGTTGGAAATGTCTTTACAGACTTTGTACAAACCCTAACTAACTAGAAATTTTACCCGACTCAGAATTACATAATCAAATTACGAACTTTATTTTCCTAATAGTTAAATTATTATGTTTGCATTTGCAGAATTTCTCTCGAGATCAATTGAAATGGTAGATAATGTAAATGTTTATTCTGTTAAACTCAATAATTTGTTTCATAACGATAATACCTAACCGAGTTTATTTGTAGACACAGGTCCTATTTGCAAATCCAATAAAATATCCTTAGTTCGTCAATCCTACTTAGTCTTAAAATAACTTTGTTGTATAGAAATAGACAAGACATCCAAAGAAATAAGACCCAGTCTCTTATATTAAGTTTTTTATTTCGATGTATTACCGAAATATTATAAAGCCAGATGACAATTGTTTGCTGCACTCAACATCAAAGCGAGCAGCAAGCCAACAACATAATATTACACATAACAACTTAGAAAATTTTCATGCAAAGATTAAACATATCTATGTTTAATCTTTGCATGAAAATTTTTCTACATACTTTTAACATAATTTTCACTATTTTACACTACATAATTTTCTATATATTACATAAATAAATATGTCAACATCCGGCTCCTGAGCAATCAGGGCTTTCAGCAGATTGATCGCCTGGGTTGTGGAGCATATCGAGCAAATTAATGAGTTTGTGCGCACAATATTTAGTGATTTACCATGTTATTTTAAGACCATATACTTATTATAGGTTTTCCTGAAATCTATAAGTATAGATCTAGAACTCGTAATTAAAAAAAAATGGCTTAGGAGTTTGGGAGATGGTCAATTTTCATCAATTTTCTTTAATACTTTTAAATCTAATTATTAAAATAAAGATTAAAATCCTTATAACAAGTCCTTTTATTTGTTACGTTACATGATAGGTACAGTTTGCAAAAGTTTTTTATTTAATAAAAAAAAGAATCCCCTTAACCAGAACTTATTCAAAATTCATTTATTTACGGTACAGTGTTCGTGTTTGGTTCACATAAATTCATATGTGTACCAAACAACTTAATCGGTAGACCAGTACCAGTAGATTCAGAGTGAATCGGCTGTGATAGACGGACAGACAGACCGACACGCACGAGTGATCCTATAAGGGTACCGTTTTTTTCCTTTTGAGGTACGGTACCCTAAAATTGATACAATTATGGCTCTGTCACGTGAAGCGCGAACAGGCTGGCAAAACGGAACTAAGGATGCTTGCATAAAGAAGCGGGTTTTCGGGCCCGAATCCCATCACCTACGGATCCATCCAATCACCTGCGGATATAAGATTAGTTCGGAACCCAAACTGAGAATGAATGACAACACGATTTGACAGATGTCCCTGCAATGTGTTTTTGCCTGTTAGAAAAATTTAATTTGTCATTTGTTTTGACGGGATCAACTACTTTCGGACGGGCCCGTATCTTCGTTGACGGACTTAGAGAGTAGACCCCAGATCGCTGCAGTTTGATTTTCGGAATGAAATGGTTATATGTTTCAGCTGTTTCTTTATGTCAATCTCGGGTCCTATCAGAATACCAGCGCTGTGACACTTATTTTAAATGTCGCAGCGTCATGCTGAGATAGGACCCTTTTGGCCTCGTACAGGACTTTCTGTTTTTATTTTTAATGATACTTTGTTTTTTTTTATGTTTCTATGAGTGCGTTTTAGTTTAATTTGTGATCTCTTGGTCGAGTCCAAATAAATACTTTTTCTTTCTTTATTTATTTAATCTGCCTAGCCTTTTCCGAACTATGTTGGGGTCGGCTTCCAGTCTAACCGGATACAGCTGTGTGATACCAGTATTTGACATGGAGCGACTGCCTATCTGACCTCCATAACCCAGTTACTGAGTAACGATACCCCTTGGTAAAATTGGTTATCAGACATTTGAGCTTCTACTACTCGTAACGACTGTCATCTACTGTGTCTACGAATTTCAGCCGGGACCAACGGCTTAACGTGCTTTTCGAGGCACGGAGCGGTCTCGATATGAAATGGATGGTCACCTATCCGTGAAATAGCCTTCGATCGACCCTTAGCTGTTTCTTTATGTGGAAGCGCATAAGATAATACGGGACTTTTTCACCCACACCGATGGGTACAGTCCCCTAGGCCTTTTTTTTTTTTTTTTGTGTGGTAAATTATCAAATAACTTCTCCCGCTCTGGGCGGAGCGGGAGGGCGTGTCAGACTTTTACTGACTAAAACCCACCCGTGTTCCTTCAGATGCCTGTGTGCCAGGGCCACGATATCCCTTTCAGACAAACTCGCAACCTTGGCAGGAATTGGTCCTAACGGACCCCGTCAGTTGGTGCTGACATCTCTTTGAGGCGCGCGTGGAACATAACGCGCCGTCGACCCGGGTCCTTATTGGACGGTGAGCTACCCATCGGTCACCATCCGCAGGCCCGCGCCTACGGTGGCCGGAAATCGGCTTGCGAGTTCTGACGCTCGGGGCGTCTCCTGCGGCTACTAAGGGCGCGACGACGCGAACCTTGCCTCATCCTCACGCGTTCCGCCTCCTCCTTCGCTAGCATTACTGCTTCGCAGAAGGAGGTGACGGCCTCCCATGCACTCTCGTTTCGAACCATGGCCTGAACCAGGGCCGGACGCGAGAGATCGCCGCCGCCAATCGCGTCCGTGAGGACACGGCGGTGCCCCGCCCAAACCCGTGGTGACACCCGGGCATTTCTTCCCGCTTTATCCTGAACAGGAACCTCCCGAAACAACCGTGTCTGGTGAGGACCTGCGTCAGGCGGAAGGTGAGGTCGCCGTGGCGCCTCTCTCCGCGAGGCCTAAGCTGAGCTTTGTATTTTTTTTGAGTGATTACCAAAGTAAAGTATAAACCGATAAAAAAACCGTTATAAACCGGTTTAAACCAAGCAAAGCACGCGTCGTGCTCTAGGCCGACGTCACACCTACACTATCTATGTGCACTCACACAAATGCAAAGCTCAGCATAGGCCTCGCGGACTGTACCGATTTGTCTTTGCCGGGTACCCGCTTCTTTATGCAAGCACCCTAACTCCATAATCCAGTTTATCCAGTGCCACATTTAAATTATCCACGTAACCTTTATTGACCAAGCTGTTACTGACGGATTTACTCGTAGACGACAATTTAATTTCACTGGAGTGTAAATGTTTGCGACTGCATAATCTTTGAATAAACTCTGTTAAAGATTGCGCTGCCATTTATAACGAGTTTAAAAAAAAGATTGCTTCACCATCACCGCCATTTTCTCTACTATATTTATAGCAAAGGAGATGGATAACGGTCCCATACAAGTTTGGCCCAGAAATGAACACAAATAAAACAAAATGTATTATGAAGCTATATTAGTGTTTCATAGCCCTGTACATTTTTTCCGTCGTAAAACTTTGCGAAGGGACATAATATTCTTCTGAAATCTGATGACTTCAAAAAATTTAAACATACCTGTCGATCGCGGAGTGAGCGAGAGTGAGTCTTCCAGCAGATTGAATTTCACTCAAATTTAACGACTGTATCCCAAATGATTAATTTGCTATGCCCTCGTTTATAGAACGTTGGAGCTCCGTTGGAAACCAGGCAAAAACAGAGTGGTCGGAGATGTGAGAGGTATAGTTATTGTGGCTCGGGTAAACTGTAATGCGATGGTCCATAGTCCAAGAAAGGTGAAGTTACTAAGAGATGCAAAAAAGATAACCAGAAACACAGCCAATGATATTTTTGAACTAATAACAACAAATTAAAACAAAAAAATACACATGATGCTATCACACGCAGCACCACAGAGTAATAAATAAAATAGAAATCGTCAAAGACAGACCCGACTGACAAGAAGGTTTATGTTTTGGCGCATGTATTTGTATGGGACATAATGATGCCCTATGAATGTAGGATTCTTTATTATCTCGTAGCATCCAGACGTCTGGATGTATTTGAATGATTTACATGTCGTTAGGTTTGTGGTGACCGCCCAGCGTAACGCACTTCATTTTTAATCGCAATCAAAAGGATTTTGAAGGAAATTCCTAATTCATTATGAGAAAGGTGACGTTTCACAAAAATCAACATGGCGGACTTTAGAACACATTAGATAGAGTCGCGAAAAAATCTTTTAGTACGTCAAAATAAAGGGCTCGAGCAGATGATTCTAAAACAGTGATTCTCAAACTTTTTTGGAGACGGAACCCTTTTGGAAAACGAAATATTTCACGGAGCCCTAAAGTACCTAATCAAAAATGGTTTTATGTATTCTTTATTAATAATAATATTAATTGACATTACAATTTGTATATTTTTTTTACTTTATGTTGGAATATTTAGATTGATATTATTTTACTCACGTACCAGAGTAAAATAAAATATAGTAGGTACCCCTTTAGTATTTTTTGTATTCTGACCAGTATTTTCGCGGAACCCCACAGAGGCTTTACGGAACCCTAGGGTTCCGCGGAACACACTTTGAGTATGGCTGCTCTAAAAATATGACTCATGACTCGTCACTAAGGTCATTTATTTATTTTTATTGGTTCACCAACAACTGTTTACACTGGTATTATGATAAAGGTAACATGCAAAAGTATGATGCATGGTGTAACAATCACTTATAGTCATCACACTATCACAATTCACACTAATAATCACATCACATCACGCTAATATTATAAAAGCGAAAGTTTGTGAGTGTGTGTGTATGTTTGTTACTTCTTCACGCTCTAACGGCTAGACCAATCTTGATAAAATTTTGCATGAAGGTAGCTGACACCCTGGGTTGAGACATAGGCTACTTTTTATCCCAATATTCCCACGGGATCGAGACTTACGCGGGTGAAACCGCGGGGTGCAGCTAGTAAGTCATATTTTAGGAATCGTCTAGTGTCCACGTCAAAAAATAGCTAATGGCATAATTATATAAGTACTAAAACGTATTTTTTCAACACACATAATGTTTTGTATAGCAAAAATAAAAATAAAATATTACGTTACGTTGTTTATTTTTTAATGCCTCCCTCTATGTTAGCTATAGGTCTGTGCAAAGCATACGACATTGCAATTATACAGGATGGATTTTTGAGATGGGGCAGTAAGGGCAGCTACTTTAACCGATGTAGCTACAGGAAAACGGTCTTAAGAGACTGTCCTTATCTTTTTGAGAAATTTTGATCTGCATTCGCAGATTTTGAAAAAAAATGTACAGTCAGCAAGAAAAGGGGCAATTTTCACAAAAACTTTTTTTATGCCAATCGATCGTCTTTCTTATAAGGATTAAAAACCTCTATTGGACCAATTGAGGTTTGAGTACTAGAAACGTGTGACGAGTCAACAACAGCTGTAAAAGATCTAAAAATGACAGCCGGGACCAACGGCTTAACGTGCTTTCCGAGGAACGGAAGAATCTTGGTATGAAAAGATGGTCACCCATCCACGGAGCAACCGCAGCAAGCGTAGCTTAACCTGATCGACCGACCCGTGCGGCAGTTATTACTTAGCCACAAGCTCCTTAATCAATATAATTAAATATCATGTTCATTACAGTTTAGTTATTGTTCAATAAGCTTTAAATACAGTTTGAATATTTTATATTCTAAAAATACTCGTGAAATCATATCAATACAATAAGTATGTCAATTACCATCATATTCCCAAAACTGACAAAATAAATAGATACCTCCCCGAATACTTGGATCAATATAATAATCTTTTAAATTGAAATATTTCCTGCAAAGTTATGCCAATGTAACGAAAACTGTGGTGGGATTTCAAATATTATCAGTTATTTTTTTTAAATTATTCATATCTTTGTCTGTGCCAGGCCATACTTTATCCATGTCCTATATAGGTTATTACTTTATGAGTACAAATAATATGCTATCTTGAATAGTAAAAAAAAGCCAGCCAAGTGCGTGTCTGACCACGCACAATGAAGAGTTCCGTAGTTGAGATGATTTTATCTTAAAAACAAACTTAACATTGTAGTTGAAAAACATGTTCTCCCATACATCGATATACGTCACGGTCAATTCTTCAACTGCAAATATAAGACAAACGACTATTACTCGTTAACTTGTAAAGTCTACTTAGCTGTGATAGTTTTCCTTTTAATTTCGTTATATGTATATACTACTACCATACATTTTTTCACATATCTAAAAACAACCATTTAGCTGGCAGGGGAGGACACTTAACTCTAACAAAAAATTATACTTTAAAGCTTAATATTACGCAAACGGATTCCAGAATCAAAAAATAGTATTCACAGACCCTAAATATTTTTGAACGGCCTAACCAATGATATCCCACATCATGGGACAGACGACAAAAAAAAAGGTAGGTACCCTAAAATAGTTGATGTAGATTTTCTGTTGAATCAAAAAAATTGATCAAGATTCAAATCAAGATTATAATTTACCACTTAGTCAGCGTGATTAATATGTATACCCATACCAAGTTACTACTACTAGTACTAAGAGTCTCTGAGCTAAGCCGGGGGACAGACGGACGGACATGGCGAAAGTATAAGAGAGGAACCCTTATAGTTTCGCCATGTCCGTCCGTCTGTTGTCTGTTGACTACGGAATCCTAAAAACTCGTTTTAAGGAATCTACTTTAAAGGGAGTTTGATAAAATAGGATTAAGTACTGGCCAAAACTACAAGCTTAAAAAAAAACTTAGCTCTTGATTAAAAGTGTAGAATTCTATTGTTGGCCTGAAAATTAAGAGATTTTATCCAGGCAAAAAAAAAACAATTCAACCAAATGGTTTAATAGTAAAATTTAAACATTTTTCTGCTCCGGAAACACGTCTCGCATAAACAATGAGCTAACAAAACAAAAGATGTAATGAGCTTTTTCGACGCGAAAACATGACGTCAGCTTAACAATAAATAATATAGGTTTTTGTTATTGAACAAAAGAATACTCCTCATTACTTGAGACAGGGTTATTTATACATTTTTAAAGTAAAATCACTTCAGTACCACGGTTCGGTTAATGTGAACAACGGGTTGGTTTTTCTGCCAGACTTGCATTAAAACAAATGCTATTCGGGTGTTAAGATTTTCTCGGTTTTGGATAATACTAAAAGCTTTTTCGTAAAGTTTTCGTTCGTATCGAGTACAGACTAATGGAACTACAGTTTTAAGTGCTGTGATGATTAATGATTGAATGGATTATTTTTACATAAGACTTTTTGTTTGTTGGTATTTTGACAGTATCTACGGATCTACCCTATAAGATAACAAGGCGTCGGGAGTCGCAGGCCGATTCCCGGCCATCGTAGGCGCGGGCTTGCGGACGGTGAGTGATGGGTAGCTTGCCGTCCGATAAGGACCAGGCCCGGGTCAACGGCGCGTTGTGTTCTACGCGCGCCTCAAGGAGATGTCAGCACCAACTGACGGGGTCTGATAGGGCCAATGCCTGCCAGGGTTGCAAGTTTGTCCGAAAGGGATATCATGGCCCTGGCACACAGGCAACGGAAGAAACACGGATGGGTTTTAGTCAGTAAAAGTCTGAAACGCCCTCAGAAGTTATTTGATAATTTCCCACCCAAAAAAAAGGCATGGTCTAAACGCTCCCGCAGGCAGGCACGACGTGACGATGTGATGCGGTTCTGGTAGAGATAAACTACGATAACATGGCGCGCACCTCCAAATAACTGTTTCAATGTGTGTAGTCACATCCTTACGAATAAATAAATCCTTGGATTTATTTTTGTTTGCCGGTCGTCTTAGTACGCACACATGCGTTGTGAGTCTTAGTGGCGCTTTGTAAATACTTTTAAACGTGTTTAATTTTGGAGGGGCGCGCCATGTCATCGTAGTTTATATCGCATCCCCCTTAAGGCGCGGGCCCACCGCGGTGCACGGAGAGGCTACGCACGTGTATTAAGCTTCGCTTTGTAAGAAAATGTATGTGGTTGTGTCCACTGCAACCCACGGAGAGGCTATGCATGAATTGACGTCATTGATACATGCGTGGCTTGCTCGAATAGGCGGTTACATAGCTCAACGCTGTCGACGTGGGTCTACGTTTCCACTGGAGTACACGAATATGACCCATGACTATGTACAGCTCGCTTATCGCAGAGCAGTTTTCAGTCATACAGCGTAGCCGTACGTAGCCTCTCCGTGCGCCGTGCCACGCTACACATAGTCGTGGGTCTTCGTGTAGGTACTCCAGTGGAAACGTAGACCCACGTTGTCAAACAAATTAATACACGCAGCTAAATTGCGCCGCGTGCCCGTGCTCAGCATGCGCCGCGGTGGGTCCGCGCCTTTAACGTAACGACGTAACAAATATGGCTTACATAATTAAAATCAGCAATACAACTCTCTAAGTTCGTAGAATCCTATTGTATTGCTGATTCTAATAATAATAATTCTATAAAGCCATATTTGTTACGTCCGCGAATCATATTTAGATCAACATACAACCTGTTGCTGACCTGCAAATTGCAAAAAGCTTAAGAAAAAAAATATTTCGCGGGCTACCTTAGCGTATAAACGAACAAAATTCAATGTTAAGGCTCTTACACACTCATGCGATATCGCGGGCGCGACAGGCACCGACAAAGACAATTCCAATTGCGTCAAGTTATAGTGAACGCACTATAGTAGGTACCTATCATGATCTTCCCCATAGACTAATATATATAGAATGATCTTCCCCTGTCACTACACCAATTATGTTCCATGATTGAAAAAGAAGATATATATACTGTTTGGTTATTAAAATTAAAATTCTGATAAATATCTCCATAACAACAGATTTCAAAACAAAGCTCAACAATATTTATTCTACTTCAGCAATTATAACTTGTACACATATTAAACAAAATTAATGTACACTAAAGTTTATTAAGAAAAAACACAAACATTTGTTTACTCCCGAAAGACTAACAGAATAAAAAGTTATTATAAAAAAGCTAATTTACGTTAACAAAAGACATTAATTTCCTTAAGTAATGAGAGAAGTTAATTTGCCAGCTTTCAGCGGTGAGGATGACATAGTGGTATTGTCAATATTTTTGTTTTTATTTAACGTAATTCTTGGAGGTGTTACGAGAAATAAGACCACCTGATCCTTTGGACAGCTGTTAGGCATTATTTACACGAAGAGGTATTTTTGCAGACGATACATGGAACGCAGGCTTGTAGTTCTGGCCATAAAACCATGATATTTCTAACAAAAAAAAAAGTTTATCCTAATTTGTTTGCCCTATTACATGGGACTTAAACATGACTGGCAAAATGTGTGTGTACTTTAGGTAGGTACACCTCTGCCTAACAATTCGGGGATTACAGGCGTGATGTTATGTGTGTGTTTGAAATATCGTGAAAGCGGTAAGCAATGGACGAAACTTCACGTTTGCGCCGCTGACCGCGTTCCGATCAAGTGAAATGTTCCTTGAGTGGCTACTAAGGGATTGTTTGAGAATTATCTGGACCTGCTTCTTGAACCTTTGCCCACATCAAAGTCTTGGTACCCACCAACCCATATTAACTACCTATACAAGTAACAAAGATTAGATTAAATAGGCCCCAATGCTCGTTAATACAATCTCAAGTATCAAGATATTAGAGAAAATCTAGAATTATTATGATTACGATCATTCATTCGACTCGCCTTTTCATTGTGGCGATACCAAGGTATCCCACTGAGCTCTAATGGACACTTAACGGTAATTAAGAACAAAATTACATTTTCTTTGTTAATATTTATTTAGCAAATAAATAAAACCACAACCTTTGCATTTAAAAGGATGGTAACGTATTCCTAAAGGCCCAGGAAGGTCATAGCGATCGATTTTTGACCGAACGACGGGACAATACCTTACCCGTTTAATAAAAGCTTGGGTTTTTTATTACTTTGCTCACGATCAAAACTGCCATTGTGTCTACAAAATGACTATACGAGTATACATAATATTTGGATGTTCTATGTGATGTTTGATCAATCAAAGTCAAATGAATTATTTCAAATAGGCACATAAAAGGCACTTTTGAACGTCAAAATTTACAAAAATATTGAATTTATTCTGGTTGGTCCTTCCAAAAGGTAGTTTGGTATGGAGAAGAATGGGCAAGAAACTCCACCGTTACTCTTTTAAAAATGTTTTACAATATTTTGTTTATGTACATTAATTATATGCGAAGAGGATGCACCTAGAATAAAATTACTACTGTGTTACACTGATACTGTGGTATCACAAGAGGTAAAAAGAATTAAAAATGAAGCAATGACAGATAATTTAATTATGTAATGAACACATGGTGCTTACATATTTACAAACATCATAAAAGTATACATTTTCCTAAAAATTTTAAAATAATAAGTCAATGTGTGAGTTAAGGTAATCACAGAATGTAATATAGAAAAAGACCTGGTGAGAGATCGTTAAAGATCTGGGCAGCATACTCACATTGGGTTCTCCACCAAACATGGGTGAACGAATGCGTTCGCGGCGCGTGGTTGTATATTGATGTGCACTATTTTCTAAATATTTGTCGTCCTCTCCTTCAATCGTTTGCACTTTGGTGAGCTTCGTGATGTGCCCGACTTAACTTTTCGACGATCTCCCTCCTCTTATGACGAACTTTGGCTTGTTGTAATTCACGTCAGAGACCTTGGTGTCAAGGTGTTGTTTTACTTGGTTAGATCATTGTAATGGCTACGTCCCCAGGGTGACCCAGGTATCTCTCATATAAAAGTTTAATTCTCTTTATAACGGCCAAATATATATCACCACATGATGTGGACATCTCCATATTAAATCATTGTACTCATTCGGATTAGCATTTGTTCTCAAAATATATCTAATTCTAAACCCAAACTTGTCGCAAGCTATTAGTGGCCAATTAGGGCTTCATTTGAAATTTAAAGATACGGTTGAATACTCAGCCTCTCTGTAGGTACCTTTTCACAACAGAAATACGGCGACTAACACCATTTATTATGTATTCATCACTCAGTATTTCAAAAAGAATTTGCTAATCGTTTGTAATATGTCTCGGAATCAAGTAGCTAATTTCATTACGGTTCTGGATTTCTTCTTTATTTTTTGCTAGATATATCAAATATTGGAATACGTACACGTGCTATGCTAAAATCACATTTAGCGTTCGCCTATATTAAAAGTGATTGTGCTCTCTGCTGCTCTGACCGCAGGTTTATTAGTTGTAAAAATAAATCCTACCAAAAATTATACCTGAATTCCCGACAGAAATTACACAACGAAAGCCGCAAGCAAATCGGACTTCCACAGAAGTACCTACACATTTTAATTTACGGCTCCGAAGGAAATGGCACGTTTTGTAAACGCAAAAACAGATTGGAAATCAAGATAGCAATTCGGTAATTTACGCCGACGTCACCAAATTCACGAATCTTTTGTGATAAATACAAAAAAGTTTTATACGGAGCGCATTTATCGTGAAAAAATGGGAAAGAGTGTCATTGTATTTAATGTGAAAACCTCCGCAGCTCTGCGTAGTGGGTCCGTTCGAATACAATGGCTCGCGTACCCCGTATATTACTAAATTTTTCGTTCGGTATTCACAATTACAAAAGTACATGTCTTCTACACACATTACACAGTAATTAAGCTGTTTTATTACTCGTTCGCCAGTAGCACATAATTACAAGAATAACTGTAAATGAGAACTTATAACTCGCAGTATGTTGAACATTTATTTGTTTTTGATATTTTTATCATTTGAAAGGGCCATCGTGCTTCATAATCAAAGCGCATTGTGAATTCCAATGTGATTTATAATTTAGAATTAAATGACTTTGTTGAAAAACATTTTAATTGAGAGTATATATATATATAACTAATGGCTTGGGACTTAAACAAATGGTAGACAAAGAGATGATTTGATAAAAAGTTAATTGAAACTGAGATTAAAGTAAACTAAGTACCTAGCAGTGGTGCCCCAGTAGAGCAGTCGTGGCCGAGTAGTGGCTGTGACTTACGAGTTGTAGGTCGTAGGTTCGAACCCAAAAAAACGGTGAAGGAAAACATCGTGAGGAAAGCAAAATGTCCTAGAACAAAAAAATCGAAAATATGTGACATCCAACAACCTGTACTGGGCCCGCGCGGTTGATTACGGCCCACTCTCTTACAGAGAGGAGGCCTGTGTCCCAGCAGTGGGAACATCATAGGCTGATTGATTTATGCTATGCTTATGCTAAGTACCTAGTCTTACATGTGGAGTTTTCTGCGAAAGTAATAGCCTCTTAAGAGCAGGCAGTCTAAATCCAATTTCGAACGCAAGCTCCGCCCTTCGCTCCACGCCATCCCGTTAGGTGCTAAACGCTAATACATCAATAATAAAGTTGAATATCGCGTGCGCTCTTTGATCGTGTTCGAGTACGAAACTAAATAGAGTAAAGGCTCGTACAGACTCGTGCGATATCGCGAGCGCGACTTTGTTTATTGTGCTACTAGTGTCGCGTCGCGCCTGCGATATCGCACGAGTCTGTACGAGCCTTAAGTCTCAATTCTTATTTCGTTTATAACTAAAGTAATAATTGATCTAGAGAAACAATATCTTGTGTTGGGATAATAAACTATATTTTCTTGCTGTAAATGTTTATTTTAAACATAAAAGCTGAACAATATTGTTTGTTTTTTATAACTGTCCTTAAAAAAGACATGATGTTCGAATAAAAAATTGAAAGTGAAGTTCGAATAAAAAATGTCTTCAACATGGAAAGAAAAAGATCCAATAAATCATAATACTAAAGTTTAATTTTACTTTTATGTGTGACTGTTTCAGAATATTCATGCAAATTACCATAAAAATAGGGAGCCTCCTCTTAAACAAAACAACCTGAACTTTATTAATGAGTGATTTTCCAGAATCACATTTGATTTGGGCTTAGCAGTTCAAAGGCCTCATAAAACTCATAACATAATCAGCCTATAATATTGTCACTGCTGCAACACAGGCCTCCTCTCTGTGAGATGGGAGGCGAAAGGCCTCACTTAATACTTTATGTAGGTAGTTATGTAGTTCTACGCTTCATAATCCGTTTTAATGGTCTACAACCCCTGCGTTGGCATTTCCAGTGAATGTACTTCTGGAATCGTGACGTTTGTGTACTCACATTTCAAATGAAAGGGCAAAGGTACGATCGCACAGAATTTTATTTGACATACCAACATTTTATGAAAGCACAAATGAATTTATTACGCACGAGATTGGGAATGCGAACAATAATACCCTATTAACTTTATTAAATTATACTGATCTAGATCTTGGTTGTCAGGTTTTAGCTTTTATCTTTTCTTACTAAGAAAGGGTGACGAAACAAAGGTTATTTTTAAGTGAATCCTTAAATGAACTCCTTTAAGTGACCAGCAGTGCTATTCTGTAACCATCTCACCGTGAAAACTTAGGTGAAGTGAGCGTGGAGTGAACTATCAGTGAGGGATTGACAATGTTAACAACTCACTTCAAGCTCACTTCACCTACGTTTACACGGTGAGATTTTTTCAGAATAGATCGGCTGCAATTATCTTGATTCTAAGAAATCTACTTATAATAAAACGGATGATGGCTTTCCCGTCACAATATTTCCAAATATCGATCTTCTACCTGTTGGCTCATTGATTCTAACGTAACGTAAGCAATAAAAAAACTTATCCAATTTTAAAAATAATAATGTATTTATGAGCCTAATATCTGCCTTAAGTAAACTGGCCCAAAATACAACTATAAAAAATGTCAGATTCGACAATCGGACCGAAATAAGCTGGCGGATTTATTACTTCTTTTAATTTTAGAAACCTGTACTTAAGGTGCTCCGAAAATTCGAAGCCTATTTAATAAAATATTTGCACAACAAACCCCAAGAATTTGAATGAATGATTTAAGATAAGAACGCGGTCAATTACATACCGAAATAATCTCCTAAAAAAATCTTTTCAGGCTCCTGTCTGTAAAATCTATCGCTTTAAAATTTGATGTCTCTCGGGTCGGTGTTATTTGACTTTTAAATTAGGATGCTATCTCCTTTCAAATCGGCTTTCGTCTTATATCTACGGTCTTACATTCCGACGACGACTTACGAAGACGGGATTGTTACATATTTAAGGTTTTGCTACTTTCGGAGTTGTGAAGTTTACTCCTTTGAATAATTTGGTCTGAATTACCTTTAATTTAACTTTAACATTCTTACCTAAGAGCCTTTTAAGAGGTACTCCACTTGATTGTTGTGGGTAAAGTTCAAAACCATTTTATCTTTTGCTGTTAAATTCGGAATTCGGATAACATTCCCTCAGCTGTTGACTCCACGTGTTTCCTTGTAGTTTATCATCATTCTGCTCCCACACTTATTCAATTAAGACTGCTCACCTTGCCTTCTTCTTGCATACGTCTTTATCAGTAGTCATCTCAGTATTGCGCCCCTTTCTGGGCGTATCCTCTGTCACACAAAACCCATCTATCTTTTCTTTTCTTTAGTATCTATTTCTCTTTTTATATTAAACACAACTTATTTTCGTCCACGTCTATTTTTAATGGTAGATTTGAACAAAAGTTTCAAAATCATCTTTTTTTTTTCTTAGCTGGACCTAAAGAAACAGTTCGACGAAGGTGACACAACGAATTACCAGACGAACGGTGAGTTCGACCTGGTGAGCTTCGAAGCCATCCGCCATGACCAGTACTACTCCTGCTGTGTGGAGCCCTACCCTGACATCACATACATCATCAAGTTAAGGAGAAGACCCATGTTCTACGTCTTCAATCTTATTCTTCCCTGCCTCCTCATCAACGGAATTGGTAAGTGGAGTAATATATTCTGGAGTTTCATTTACATTTGCGTCGATATTCCGCCGTTCTTCCCTTTCAATATCTACATCGAAGCATATAGATTCTGAATAAGGATTTGGTTCTGTTTGATAATTGTGTAATTTACATAATTCATTTGATCATGAAAAATATTCTCATATTAAGTATATTGTAGACAATTATGTTAACAAATAGAATATATTTGAACCTCTTTGTTAATTCAATTTGTTTCACCATGTAATATATTAAACTTCAGAAATCGTACAAGAGCTACCGTCTAATTGTTTGGTATGTACCGCTAATTGTGGGGTTGAACTCCAAATTGTATCATGAATAATAAACATAATAAGGGTACCTAACGTAAACAATTAGACAATGTCGGTTCTAATTAGAAAACATTAGCGGTGCTAATTACGTTTGTAACTAAATACATGGCAACGTGGAATGCTATTATCGGAATACTTTTACTATAACAATAAATTATTTGTTTTATGGATAATAATATTATTAATCATTTTTTTTACATTAATAATAATATGTATTTGCGGAAAGAAATAGTTATTGATGATACACTAGTTAAGAATAATGTTTAAAGTTATACGAGTCTCGTGAGGGTAACAGTTTTATTCAATTTTCCATTATCATTATTGTCAAGTAAAATGTAATTCTCAAAGTTTAACGAGTCCCAACATTCTTGTGGAACTAAAACTGAATTCAAAGATGTCTTAAACCTTTTGAGAATGAATCGAGCCGTGATTTAGCTCCGTACTTCGTTCACAACAAGAGGCTTTACGTGGATTGGCTTCATTACATATTTTATTACGACAAACCACTGATTGCCGAGGAATTCAAGAAAGTTTCGTCTTTACGAACGAGCTCTTATTACCATAGTATAAATATGATGATGGACGTAAATTCACGTAATGTGCCGAGCGAGGAACAAGAAATGAGATAATCATACAGACGTTCAAGTAGAATAATACAATAAACAAACAAACACAAAGACTCATCCTCTGAATGGTAATCATATTTACTGAAGGCTTATTTCGCGCCTTTGTTAATCATAATTGCATAAACTACTCAACATAGTACACACTTGTGTGTATTAAACATCTTGACATGAACAAGATTAGGGAAGTGAGAAATAAAATCTTTTATATTTTTCCACTAGCTCTTCTAGTGTTCTACGTGCCGTCGGAATCAGGTGAAAAGGTGACCCTAGGCATAAGTGCACTTCTGTCTATGACCGTCTTCTTGATGACTATAAGGGACACATTGCCACCTACGGAGAAGACGCCTCTTATTAGTGAGTTATATTTATTTATTCGTTAGTTAAACGTATTCGTATTTCATGTTTATTCAATTGGTTGTTTTGGGGTTACTCCGCAAGTTTCGGAGGCCAAATAAAAAATCTGCTATAGTTTGATTCGCGAACGCTCAATGAGCTGTTTGAGTCCGAAACTAAACAAGTAATAAGTGGCTTAATTGTAGTTTATAGAATTTTTTTCTTATTGTTTTTTATTTTTTTAATTACTTATACCGTTTATTTTATATATATATATATATATTTTTATACAAGTTCACCATGTAGCACGTTCGAAATTTTTTAGTTTATGTAACCTAGTTTGGAAGGCGCTGGTGTTTGTGATACAATGATTTTTTCATTAGTACAGACACCAACGATACCCTTATTTCTGTATTGTTCCATTTTTACTTTGGAAATTGTTTTGTGACCCGTAAATGTGTTTTTTCTAAAAATAAAAATTTATTTATTTTATTTTTAAGTAACCCTGAAAAAACCAGGACAGTAAAACTGTATACATTAATTAATGCTGACACTGAATTAAAAGTTGTTAATAAGATTTTTTTTTTTAGGGTTCGGTACCTTAAAAGTAAAAAAAGGAACCCTGTCTGTGTGTCTGTCACAGCCAATTAACTCCGAATATTTTCTGTGTGACCAAAATTCGGACTGTTACGTAAATAAATTAAATCAGGTTTGGGAGAGAAAAAATAAGTTTTGCTCACTGTACCGTTTGACATACGAGTAATACGAGTATATCTATCAAATGAAAAGGTTTTTTAATACTTTAAAATAAATAGTTTTAAAGTTATTTAAGAAAATAGATGAAAATTTACCATTCCCCCCATTATATTCGAAAGTACTGTGCCAAACATTTGGAAAAAAAAAATACAGAAAATAGTTCTATACTTAGAGATTACAGGAAAACCTATAAGAAGTTTATGGGCTTAAAATATCATGGTAAATCTCCCAATAGTATGCGTGCAAACTTTCATTTTCAGTTGGAATATATGGGAGAGCATGTTTTTCAACTACAATGCTAAGTTTCTGTTTGGGGTAAATTCATCCCAACTACGGATCCCTTCATTGTACGTGGTTCAACACGCACTTCGGTGGTTTTTTTATTTCGCTGTTTTAGTGGTCGCAAGCGGTACTGCTTAATATGAGGTCATGGGTTCGATTCCCAGGTCGGGCAGTGTTATTGGGTCTTTCTATCTGGAATTTCTCAGTAGCAGCCCGCAGTCTGGATTTGTGCCCGGTTGATCGGAATAGGCTCGCCCCACTATTACATGGGACTTAAACATAACTGGCGAAATGTGGGTGTACTGTAGGTACACCTCTGCCCATCCCTTTGAGAAAACAAGGCGTGATGCTATGCTATTTTCTTTATTATATTATTTATGGATTGCTTTAATCGTTTAGTAACTGGAGCGTAGTTTCCTTGATAAGTAAATAGGTACCTTATAATAGTTTTTAAAAGGTAGTTTAGTGAATAGAGGTAAGGGAAGAGCAGAGGTGGCCCAGTGGTAACAGTCGCGACTTACGAGTTGTAGGTCATAGGTTCGAACCCAGACAAGCGATTTACTTTGTGTAATTTATTTCATCACCACTGCTCTCAAAACGGTGTTGGAAAACATTGTAAGGAAACCGGCATGTCCTAGAACCAAAAATTCGAAGACATGTGACATCCACCAACCCTCACTGGGCCGGCGTGGTGGATTAAAGCCCACTCCCTCTCACTGAGAGGAAGCCTGTGTCCCAGCAGTGGGAACATTGTAGGCTGATTACACTAAGGGTAGTTCCGCTACACGTCCTATTATTCGTTTTGACAAGAGAATATTCAATACTAGCTGCACCCCGCGGTTTCACCCGCGTATGTGTCGACCCCGTGGAAATATCGGGATAAAAAGTAGCCTATGTCTTAATCCAGGGTGTCAGCTACCTCCATACAAAATTTTATCAAAATTAGTCCAGCCGTTTGAGCATGAAGAAGTAACAAACATACACACACACGCACACTCACAAACTTTCGCCTTTATAATATTAGTGTGATAGCGTTAGCAAAGTATAATATATAGCGTTAGGAAAGTATAATATATAGCGTTAGGAAAGTATAATATATAGCGTTAGCAAAGTATAATATTTTACTGAAAGGTTTTGTGTTATATCGGATCGAGAAAACCTTAAGTAAAATAAAAAAAAACAAAAATACAAAATGTTTATTTCAATAACTTAAAAATACGTTAAACATTTACGTTTAGTGGGGTATAAATAAAATAAACAATATAATATAACCGAAGGTTCTCTTTGAGTTATAAACTTACGATCGAGTTCGTTGAACTGCTCATTTTTATAGGTTATTTTTATTCAACTTTAATTAATTTATATGTATTGTTGAGAAGTTCATAGATACAACAAGATATTCTTTATGTGCTTAAATATGTGGGCGTCTAAGCAAAAAGGGTCCAGTTAGGGGTCTAATCTAGTCTTAACTCGATACCAGGGGTATCGAGTTAAGACTAGATTCGGTATCTAGAATAGCCAATTGATTAAAAAAAATATTCAAAAAATGGCACATTTTTTTAATCAGACATTTCAATTAAAAATAGGCAAAATCTTGATTTTTAAAAAAGCATTTTCAAATTTGACATACCACTTTACTAAACTTTTCTCATAAATTTTCTGCTAATTAGAAACATCATATAAAGCTATTTACTATAATATGAACTTGTAGATAATTGAGCATTATAAAATAATCAATTAAAATCGCGAAATTCAATTTTTTCAGCCAACTTCACAAAACTGCGTATATCTCGGAAACTAAATGCCGAGAACTGGATCCTTTTTGCTTAGACGCCCACATAAAGTTATTCGTACTTTCACTTACCTGAACTTTTAAACTAACAGTTAATTTCTTTCCAGGTTTATATTATGGAGTTAGCACGTGTCTAGTGTCGTTTTCAGCGTCCCTTTCAGTCGTCACGCTCAACATATCTTACAGGCGAGTTTTATTACCATAATACAACAACGCGTTTAGGGTGTTGTTTGGGCTACCTCGTTTTTGCAGCGTATCGACTGTGTTGAGGCGCACACTAATTGGTTTTATGCAATCATCCGTAAGCGAAGCGCTTCGCTGTTCAGACGCGTGCGTGGCACTGCAAACTGCATCTTGGACGCGTTGACAAACAGGTGGGGGATTCTCCAATGATGCGATGGGGGCTCAGCTTGCATGAATAAACTGTACTAACACTAGGCTAACTGCTAAGTACGTAAGTAAGTAGTGGCCTAACACATGGATATAATTTTTGAATCCAAAATAATAATATATTTAGAATTATTTGAACACTGACCTAATTAGTAGTTACTCTTATTATTAATAGATTACTCAATCAAACAAAACGGCCATATAATTCAATAGGTACGAAATAAATTGCTCAATTTGTACGCACACAATATGAATTTTGTGATGAAAAATATTCACGTTTGTTTATGAGATCGATCAAATTGAATTAATTAAAGCCCGTTTTCCAACCACCAAATTAGATATGCAAATAAAGGCGATGTTGAAAGCTGAAAATATGTTTGGTATTGGGTAAAAATAGATTATTGATTATATATAAAAAAAAAATTGCGCTTCTGAAATGAAAGGGTAGTGTTGGTCGTGTTTACTGTCTGTTTGTCTACTATGCTTTGGAATGGGCAACTAGCTTCATCTTTCTGACTGACCGACCCCTTGACTGTTCAAAAGTGCTTGTAATTTTGTCTATTTTAAATAAACGCTCTGAGTTAGTTTTGTTCTCTGCGTGTGGGATTCATTTAACCGACTACACGGGAGAGCAATGTTTTTACAGTGAGCGTATTAATTATGATGAATATTGATGAGTGTACTTCATCTTGTGTTTACTCTTTAAAGGAGTTGAAATTTCAAAAAACTGATGCGATTTTTAAAGCAAAATAGCCTGTTTCGATATCCAAGTCGTGTGTGAGTTTTTAAAACTTTGAATGTAATTTTTATATTTTTGCGATGGGGCAGTAAGGACCTTTACCGATGTACCTACAGGAAATCGGTCTTGTCCTTAAACTTTTTAAAATTTTGATCTTTATTCATAGATTTTGAAATAATCTGTCAACCAGAAAATGGGCAATTTTCTTAAAAACTTTTTGTTGCCAATCGATCCTGTTTCTCCTAAGGATCAAAAAACTCTATTGGGCTAACTCAGGTTTGAGTATTAGAAAATATAGTATGTTCTTTGTAATTTATGACATTCTGTGACAAAAATGAGCTTAAACTAATTTAGAACAAAAAACCAGCCTGTATACACAAATCCCAATACAAGAAAAGTATGCGCTTCGGAAATCGTCGTCTATGTTCGGAAATACGAACGCGCGATGATGAAATCTAATAAAGAGCTGTTACAACCATGGAAGTACTTGCCTTTTTTGCTTTTTTTATTGCGTAATGCAAATTATTTTCAAGACATCAAGTTTTCTAACTGAACAGACAGCTGTGCTGCTGGGGAGTTTGTTGCGCCACTTCTACTTCCCAGCTAAAGCAATAGGAAGTGGTGAAGGGTGGGCGTTTTTGGGGGACTGTCTTATTTATTTTTTTACGTTCGAAAAGTGCTTTCTCAGCCTAGTGATTCTCAGCCTAGTTTGGATAAATGACTTTTGATTTTGATTGATTTTTGAAAATTATAGATTTACAACTCTATGCCATACCAAAAAAAGTTTTGAGAGACAGTTGATGATCTGCAACCGGAATAGGTAACCGGATAGAGAGAAAACTTCATACAAGCGCGGAATGATACGTGCGCTACTATAAAGCGCGGCAGTAAAAAACTTAGTAGCTTTACCTCTATGAGGGGTTACTCTGTGGCACAACGTTGCTGTCTATTTCGGAATCTCGAACATTATCGAAGCGCATACTTTTTCTGGTTTACCTGTAGTTACGGCTATATTATCAGTCATAATATAGCCAAATCAATTCGGTATTTGTTTTTAACATTATTTGTGTGTTATCATAATTATTATATTATGTTGTGTGAACGTGTGGTGTTGCTCGTAGAGGAGTGAGAGGGCAGCCGGTGCCGGCGGTGCTGCGCGAGCTGGTGCTGCAGCGCCTCGCGCGCCTGCTCTTCATCAACCTTGACACTGACGCTCCAAAGGTAACACTAATTTCTAAGATGGCCTAACAAGGCGCGTCACGCATAAGTGACGTCGCGCCAGCTCGAGCGAAACCACCGTGGAAGGAGCGTCACACGAGGCAGCGCGTCCAGACTCGTGGCCGTGCTTTCGTCGAAACGGTATAATTTAGGGACTCACTCATTGTGCGTTCTGGCTCCCACAACGACGTCTGATGATGCTTAGAAAGTAAGTTGATACGGTCTAAACTTGAAAACCAGCCCCGAAAATAACTCTGCTGACTGGCGATTTTTGACGATGACATACATATATACCTACATAGGGACATATATGGACGAGGATGTAAAGGACAAACCGTAGAGAAGGAAAGTGCTTTAAGTATCATTTTGGCGCATTTAATGGTGGTAAAAAAAGGCAGTCAAAGAGATAAGCCAAAGTCAAAACTGTGACTTGAAGTCGGGTAAGGACTCCAAGTCAAAATAGGAAACTATGGAAGTTTTAAAACGGCCGAACATTCGGCCGATACTTCGGTTTAGCGCTTCGGAGTAGACCCTCAGCTGATTTTTTTACGCGATTTCAGTTTTGGTCCCATAGTAAAAGCTGTTCATAATAATGAGTACAATGATCCCTTAAGAGATTTTGTGTATGAATAGATACACCTTATTAGTTAGAAATAATAAGCATATTTACTCAAGGTAACTACATAGATTTGTCGCGGATGGTATTTTTCCACCCCTAGTGTCTAGTCTGTGCCCTTCAATTTGTATCTACTTGATTGATGCTGGCGTTGACACATTTCACAACCACTCACGACTTTAGTTTTACCTTAGACCTCAAGCAGGTATTCTGATTATTGGGTAACACGATCATGTCGATAACAAAACAAAGATTTGCACTAAAATTCATTTTTAGGGTTCCGTATGTCCGAATGAAAAAACGGAACCCTTATAGGATCACGCGTGTGTCTGTCCGTCTGTCACGTTGCCGGTTTTTAAACTGCCTACATCCCGACGATCATTGATTTCACGACCAGACTGATTTAGATTTTTTTTAGAGACTTTTTTATATGGTAGGTATTATTAAAACATTTATCTACTATTTGACATGTTGGTAACACAGGCTACCCGCTGTTATGTTCCCGTTACGATTCACTTGCAAGTTTTCATTGACACAATGGAACACAGAACACAATGGACAGCAATGGGTTTAATTTTGACAATTCAGCAACATTCATTGCGTTATTTACGTTGTTGAACAGATAGATATTTCGAACGTATGAAGCAATGGAATAGCAATATACTTCAAAATCATTCAGATTATGATTCAAACTTTGTTACGCAATTAGGTTACTGAGCTTTTTAGAGTTATTAAACTTGAAAACAATGAACCGATGTAGTAGTGTGGAGTAGAAACTTGTATGGTCACCCTATTAACAGTGCCTACAGCCGCCCGCAGCCACCATGCGATGATTGCTAACTAATTTGATGGACGCGTCTTGTTTACGAACCGAACGAACGTTAGCCTACCTCATTTGAGCCGATACTTAGGTAAGAGAGCTTCGACGAAATGGATTTTAAACACGCTTTTATGAACTTTTATTGGAGTTAGTGAAAGGAACTACAAATGTGCCAATTTTGAATACTAGGAGATGAAGCATTTGACAAGCGTGAAACCAAATTAAATTATAATGTTTCAGAATGTGATTTAACGCTTTTATCCACTTCAACAATATCGTCCAATTGGTCTAAAAACAAACTATCTATATAAAAAATCTATAAAAAAAATACCTCTGCACATTTTTAAAAGTTCTACTAATATTCATGTTTTGTAAACTTCTATGAAAACATCACAATCCAGCTTGATTAGAATCCAACTTTTTAATATCAGTCGTGAACCTATAAATTCATTCTAAAAATCCCGGTCCATATATTCTTTACTCACAGTGATCCATGGAACAAACAACCCAAAAATAGTTGCCTAGCCAGTTGATTTACTGCCTGTAAATATCAAATGCCTGTTATTCTCAAAGGAGTAGCCAGAGGCTTCGCACTCCCGAAAAAGACGGTATTAAATCTCAATGCAAAGCGGCTCACACCATTTCATCTGTAAGAAAGGTACTGGCAGGTAGTCCCCAGTAGGTATTTGTGCTGTTTTGGGTAAAGAAAACAAAATCTTTAAGGTGTTACGTAAAAAATAAATCATAGCGAACTGGGCGGGCAAAAGAAATTGACAGAGTCAATTTCTTCCACATGCGGAAAAAGAGAGCGCAAGATGCGCTGGAACCAAAATAAAACAATGTAAGGGCGCCAAACAAAATAAAAATTGTTAAAAAATAAATTAATCTATATCAAAAATATTGTCAGCCAAATTTTCAATGACCTAATACGCACATTTTGAATGCCATTTTGCAATTTAGAATTACAGAAAGGTCTTTTCGGTATTAAATTCTATCGAGCAGATTTAACCAATCGAGCAGATTTAACCAAATTGTGTTTTCCTTCGGTCAGAGTATTAATAAAATAGCCAATAAACATAATATATCCAAAAATTAAATCCATACATATCCAAATAAATGGTCACGAAAAAGCCCCCAATTTATTTTGGTATCGCCTTAAATATAAATCAGACAAATCTTTAAAAAAAATTGAGCCGTTGCGGGACTTCTGGCAGATGTGAAACGTCGAAAGTATTTTGTATAGAAAATATGCATTATTATGGTTTATTAAAGGAAATAAATATAACCGCCTCTGTGGCCCAGCGGTAAGATCACCTGTCTCAGATACAGAGGTCCCGGGTTCGATTCCCAGCGGGGGCAAAAATTTTTTTGCTCGGTTTGGTTGGTGTTAGGGCTTATTCTAAGTCCGCCTGGCTAGCAGTGTTAACAGCATTGCTGTGTTTTGGCAGTTAGAGGCTTAGGTAACCGGGTCCTATGTGGTTGAGGATTCCACGTGAAGCTCGCTTCCACCTTCGGCCTTGTCATTCGGCCATTTGGTGAGATGAAGCCCGAGAGCTACCAAGTTGAGGATAAAAAAAAATTGCGGTATCATATTTTTTTTTAATGAATATTTTTTTTAATTTCGTTTGTATATTGGTTGTTGGCGGTTGGCTGTTGGCCACGTCACTATTGCCAACAGCCGGTCTGTCCCGTCACATTACGACTGCGAAGTGCCAATACCTCCTATGCGAAAATTTTCGCGAAATTCAATTTTTATGGTTTCGAATTTAAAGGTCAAATTCGCATGTTCTAGCAAAATCTCTTCTAAATTTTTAATTGCGGGTATTGCAATAGCATAAATCAAGATGTTGAAATACCATTTAGCTAAACCACCGACTCTACAGCATTACCTCCCAAATTCCATGGGACTCGTGTTGACTTTGACAGTTAGAAGTTATTGGCACTTCGCCGTCGATTAGATGTTTCACATCAAACAAAAAAGATGCATAGACTAGGTAGGTAGAGATCGTCTAATTTAAAACTGCAGGCCCCACGTGCAGTATAGCAGCGGCGCCCTCCACTGCTTGTTGCATACACATTTCAAATTTTTGTATAGAAAATTTTGTGGAGGAGCGTGCAATTTTAAATGAGACTATCTCTACTCTTTTTTGAAAGAAATAAAGAAAAATAATTTTATTTGTCACAGAAACACGTACAAAACATATGAAAACATAAACTGGTAAAGACAAATAGTCGGCAGCTGCACGTCGTGACTGTGACAAGAAGCCCCCCTCCGGGCGTTTTTTACGCCCTCTTGCTTTTATATAGGCTGATAACCATGTTGATTTCGACAAAAAGATAGGCAACATCACTTCTTATTACAATTCCAACATACTGCAATCTTCTAGTGATACTTGAGCATAATTATCATCTTATTATGCTGAACATAGTATTTTAAATTCAGGGACCACCTACTAAATATCTTTGACGTTATTTTAACCTCAATACCAAAGTGGCACTGGCTCATTGGATATCCAAAGCCCGAAGTTCATTGAATATTATGATGAATTAATTAATAATATCATTGAGTGCCAGGATTATACAGGTAGTGATTATGCAAAGTTCAGAGCCAATATTTGTTAATAATAATTTATTATGAATTTTTAATTGGTAATTTGAGTTCGTCAGACTTCAAAGAGTAACGTGTAGTCACGTTTTTTAGGGTATACATAATCCATTAATAAACAGCTTTTTATATATGGAAATAAATCTAAATTCGAGAAAATCTTTTTCCATGCGTTATGAATGTTATGATTGAATTGGAATCGATGTTTATTTTTTACACACTGAAAGCTTTTGAATTTATATTCAAAGGGTAGCTAGGTCCCTTTTTTTGGTAACACGTGGTACACCAAAGCGACTACAGAAAACACAATATCATTAGGTAGGTCCAACTATTACTGCATTTTCCTTGTTCTTACCTACGCATTACTTCATCCATTATAAGAAACTTTAACTTTTATATAAAATATTTATTACATTTCTATAAAATATTCTTAAGATCTAGGTGGCTGGATGGAGGGGCTTGTGGCTAAGTAATAACAGCCGCACAGGTCGCTCAATCGGGTTAAGCTAACCGCGGTTAGTCCGTGGATGGGTGACCATCTTTAGATACCAAGACCCGTCCGTGCCTCGGAAAGCACGTTAAGCCGTTGGGTCCGACTGTAATTTGTAGATCTTTAACTGTTGTTACGGGTCTTCAGAAGCCCGAAAGTCTCACAACCAGTCTTACCAAAGACTGGAAGCTGACCCCAAAATAGTTGGGAATGATTTGACTTGATGATTCTTAAGATCTGGAGAGCCTAGATAGATCTTCAAGAAACATCTATGTAAAAACTTGTCACAGGACATAAAGCACGTAATTCCTGAAAACCCTCCAGGTAGGTACCTCTTGGTACAAAAGTGTATGGCATACATTTTGTCTATTAATCCCCCGTGGTTGCCTTAGGCGTCGATTTTCTGACAAAGCTATACAGATACCTCACCTAAGCTGTATGTAGATGTATCACTATTGTGAACGCTGCCGTGGGACCAAAATGCCGAGCAAAAATATTATTTTGTTGGTAACAATTTGTCCTTTGAGGAATAGTTTTCGCTTTCCGTAAAGTCGGCCTATTTTCGGGTTTGTTATCTTCTTTGGCATAATTTATTGCTGTTATTTTTAACTGATGGAAAAATATGAGAACCTGGTTTACGTGTCAAAATATTTTACGTTAGCGTAACGGCACAACCTTAGATACTTTTTACCATTAATTGTTTTTTTTTTATCACGTATCAATAAGTACAATTGCTATGTATGTACGTAAGTGTTATGAACATCATCCTTAATGCTCTTTACGGAACAAATGAACGTACGTACGTAGCAGCTTTTTAGCCTATATTATTGTGTCCGACTACTGGGTAAAGGCCTCCCCTTTTTCCTCCCAAACCTCCCTGTCTTGTGCAATCGGTAGCCATGTTGGGCCTGCAAACATTATCAGAACGTCCCACCACCTTCGCCGTAGTCTACTTCGACGGCGATTTCCTCCCTCAGGAATCCATCTTTGCCCATATTTCCTGGTAAAGTCGTGCGACGTGTCCAGTCCACTCCCACTGCGGCCTGGCTGTTTTTTCTCCAATACCCGCTATTTGAGTTATGGAGCGCAGGGTGGTGTTCCTATCTCTGTGCTCCATTGTCCGTTGGCAAAGCTTGAGTTTGGACTTCTGCTATTTAGTAAGTGACCATCTTTTCGGCACCGGTTAAGACGGGCAGGATGCACATGTCGATGAGTTTTCTTTCCAGTGTTATAGGATGACTACCTTTGCGCTCTAGGAGCTCGTAGCTAAGTAATAATAGCCGCACGGGTCGATCCATCAGGTTAAGCTGCGCTTGCCGGGGTTGGCCCGTGGATGGGTAACCATCTTTACACACCGAGACTCCTCGGTGTCTCGGAGAGCACGTTAAACCGTTGGTCCCGGCTGTCATCTGTGGGTCTTTGACAGTCTTTACGGGTCATCAGAAGCCCGAAAGTGACAACTAGTCTTACTAATTGTTTATTTGTTTGAGGAAGACTACCTTTCATGTGTTATTTAAGGGCCCTTAAGTTAAAGTCTTTCGACTTACACTTACTTACTACATTTCGTGCTGTTGGCCATTACATGTGTCTTGGATCTGCTTATTGAAAGTTCAACCTCAAGACTTGCTGTGCTCCCTTGATCGTGGTTCATTTCTTCAAGTTTTGGAGGTGATGTGGAGAATACCACAATATCATCAGCAAAGCGGAGGTTTGTTAGCTGGTGGCCGCTAACATTTCTGCCTCGTGATCTCCACGAATCAGGCAACTTGTTAAAAATCTCCTGCAGCTTAGGTGAGAATGGATCGCCTTTATTGACATCTTTTTTTATGTTGAAATTTGGACCAGAAATATGTAATTTGATGTTCGCAGTTCGCAGCTACTTCGATAGATGGCGTCAATAAGGTCAATGTAGGTCTGCGTAACGTTTTGGGATTCCAAGGCATTAATAATTTACTGATGTCTATGCTGTCGAAAACCTTGGCGTAGTCCACAAAGGCTATGTATAGCGGTTTGTTAAATTCATTGTATTATTATTTTACTTGATTGATGGTATGGAGATCGGTTGTGGAGCAATAGGGTCGAAATCCTGCTTGTTCGGGAGGTTGATGAAGGTCAAGCGTAGCAGCTCTAAATAAATTAATAAACCTAACAATGAGACTGGAACTAATTGACTGAAGGATTTAGGCTAAATATATTTTTTACAGAAAGTAGAACTCATAAGGGTCTACTCTCCATTACGGCAATCAATACGGGGTTTTAATTATAAGCCACGAAAAAAGGGGTTCTGAAGTAACACGCACAAATTGCTGAATTTGTTAGAAATAAATTATATCGATACGTAAGCTCACTTGTTTTGGAGTCAAATACTCCATGTTATTGCTGTGTTCGGCTGAAAAAACTCATTTTATCGAGACTCCATGGGGAAAAGCGTAACGTAATTTTTCGCTTGTATTTACAATTATACTTCACTCATCATGAACTCCCGCTAGGCTTGCGTTGGATAGCTTAGCGATGGAATTATTTATAAGTAACGTTAGTTACATTTACATGTTATTTTTTATTTTCGGGAAAGGTTTTTTCTAGCATATAATTATGTAGATAGACTACCATGATCTTCCATGTATGTTTAAGAAAATTGGTAATTTGATCATGTTATTCTATTGTAACTTCTGCCATTTTGCTCCGTGTTACGGAGTTGTTTTGCCTTCCTTAGGCTTTGAAGGGAAATTCTCATGAATTTCCCTGTGTGGCCTTCTGCAGCTGCATTACCAGACATTCACAAGTTGGTAGTAGGGGCAGGCCAGTCCACATTGGCTAAAGATTGTAGCCCCTAGGTAACATCTATTTTAATTTCTGATCTTCCAAATTTCAAAATAGTCTCTACCATTAAGAAATGTATATTTAATGTACAAATCTATCAGTACCGAAATATGGAAATAAGTTCCAAACTTTGGATTTATAAAAAACTTTGATAGCCCGAGGACTTTGATTTTCTAATTTGAAGTCGCGAACTCGTAACCATTAAAAGTTTTTCGTAAGCTCAGTGTCAAAGCTGATTTGTTGTTGAAATTACATTTAACTAAGTTTGAAAATATACTACGTGCTTATAAAAATTGGAAATATAAATAAGGATTATATTTGGAAATATAAATAAGGTATCAAACACGGTTTAGAAAGTTTTAAGATATTCTTGCAATGTTTGTTTTTTAATGTAAACGTCTTCAAAAATCACGCCATGAAAATAAATCTCGATTATGGAAAAATCTCACTACACCACTGTGTGGTTAGCGTGTGGGAACAGGTTTTTAACCCGCGACGAAAAAGAGGGGTGTTATAAGTTTGTAGTGTGTATCTGCATGTCTGTGTATCTGTGTATTTGTGTGTCTGTCTGTGGCATCATAGTTCATGAACGGATTAGTAAATAATAAATTCTGGGAACATTCAATACTATGAACATCAATTTTGTTTACTGGAAATTCAAAACAAAACGGATATTACCTACTTCAATACCAACAAAATATACAATGCTATGCCATTTTTTTGGGTTCATTTGGCAACTTTATAGCTTTGGTCAAAAGCTGGTCAAATTCGAATACGAAACAAATCGAGCACTTTCAAATGGAGACGTGCGTACATAAATCTCTGTCTTTTTAAAACGTTCTTGAGTGCAGTTTTAGACAGGATTTCCTGTTATTTTGTCTGTGGCATGCATATTGAATATTTGAATAGTAAGTACTGTATTCAATTCGGATGCAGCCATTTTTGTACATAAGCTTTGAACAGCATATCATTGAGTTATCATGCGCCTTGGCTAGAGGCGGCTAGACAAATAAACATTCATGTCGTTGTTTAAAAGGTTGGTCAGTCAGCGAACTTTTTGCGGGTTTTCCAGCAAGGGTGCGCCCCGCGTACAGATAGTGCCAAGTGCCATCCACGAAGACGCGCCCCACTATCTTTTGGTCGAGAGGGCCGCGGGGTGTGGGGTGTGGGCAGATTGATCCGAGCTGATTTATTCATCGTAGTGTGCGTGCGCACTCATAGGCAATTCGTACGTATCGACAGCACTACGACACTAGCGAAAGGATGCACACTTGCATTGTAAGCGGTGAGGAATAAGAATGGAGCGCGTCTTCGTGGATGGCACTATCTGTTTAATTATCATAAACATCATCGGCTCAGCGCAGTCTTTGACGTTTTTGAGAGAACTGCCTCACGGATGACGTCTACTTTACCACCATTCATTTATCTTCCTACCTGGGTTAGGGCTGGTTCTTACTGCAGCTGCCAGTCAGTTCTGACTGCCAAATTAATCGTAGTTTTTCCGCCAGGGTGACGGCGGCACGCTGACATCGGCCGGGGTGCAAGTGAACCCTCGGACGGGCTCCCGGCTGAAGGCAGAGGTGCGATGCGACGGGGCCCCGCTCGCACCCGCCTCACCGCGCTTCGCACGTCACAACCACAACCATCTAGGTGAGAACATGAATGACGTCATGACATCGCCAGAGTGCGCTGCCAACTAAATGTATACAGCTATATAATGGGTGGCTCACCTGGCGTCCGCTTGGTTACTCAGCCAACCATACATTTTGTTGGAGACGCGATCTGGCTGCGCCGCCATGGCGTCCCGGCGAGGTATGGCTCTAACTGTTAATAAAATATATGTAGACAAACTTGAAAGCAGTGTCAGATGCTGGTCTGAAGAAATTTTTGCTAGACCCGTAATTTTTGTTTATAATATTGTAAATATTCAGGGATGGATACATCCCATCTGCCGCTAAAATATTATAGTTAAAGAAAATATATTTTGGACCAGTACGAGTTTACCATATAAATTGGCCTTTCTTAATTCTGCCCTCTACGGGGTGAGGTAAGTGCCTACTGAAAAGTTGTTAAGATTTGACGAATACTTGCTTATGTTGGATGACTTCCCTGACAAAGATTATAAAAAGAAATCTTAAAAATAATTACACTTTCATTACCCGAGATATGATGGTTTTATTGAGATAAATGATATTTAGAAATTAACCAAACAAACAGATTGCTTGCCACATAAATAATCGCATCGTTTTGAATATTGTTCTACTAGGTACTTTAATTATTTCTTTACTTTATTATACGCTCGTTACAATTATTTTTACACTGAGAACCTACATTGAATGCTTTTAAATATTTCTGTGATATGTTGTCTGAATCTTTTATGACCAATATGAGAAAAACTGTGATACATTGTCTTGGCGTAGAAGTGCCAACTAGGGCCGTTTTATTGAAAAAATATGATAAACCGGTCTCAAGTCCGACCAAGTCGTATCCACTATCAACTTCAGAAGATTCATGCGGGTTGCTTATTTATATCGTATCATTTAGACTTATTTCATTTTTACGATGCCAAACGAAACCCTATTACTAAGCCTCCGCTGTCCGTCCGTCTGTCTGTCAGTATCTCAAGAACCGTAATAGGTAGACAGTTGACATTTTTAACCGACTTCTAAAAAAAGGAGGAGGTTCTCAATTCGGATGTTTGTATTTTTTTTTATTTTATGTTTGTTCGCGCATAACTCCGTCGCTTCCCAACCGATTTGAAAACTTATTTTTTTGTTGGGAAGGGTATACTTTCCAAATGGTCCCATGAAAAATTAATCGAAACTGGTTTTTGAAAAATCAACAAAAATCTAATAATGTATCTACATTGTCTATATTAAGGATCCTTTCGTTTACTCTGCATTGCGTTTTTTGTTCGCGCATAACACACTTCCAACCGCATCCGCATCCGCATCTTCCTAGGGTCTTATCTATGTTGTATAACTTTTGTATTAGGCACTCATACCTGCCGGCTGAGTTGATGAGGACGATTGTTGTACCTATAGTGAAAAATAGGACAGGCGACGTCTCGGACAAGGAGAACTATCGACCAATCTCATTAGCTACTATAACTGCAAAAGTGCTGGACAGTGTGCTCGAGCGTAGGATGGCTGGACAGCTCAATTTACATGACGCACAGTTCGGTTTTAGAGCTGGGCTGTCTACAGAAACAGCTATTTTAGCGCTCAAGCACACGGTCAGTTACTACACCACCAGGAGTACACCTGTGTACGCTGTATTTTTGGACCTTTCGAAGGCATTTGACCTGGTTAATTATAACGTCCTATGGACTAAGTTGCGTGACCGGGAACAACCTGAGGAGATAGTTGAGCTTCTCAGGTACTGGTATAATCACCAGATTAACCAGGTCAGATGGTCGGGTGCTTTGTCGGAGACGTATCGTCTGGGATGTGGTGTAAGGCAGGGTGGTCTGACCTCCCCAGCGCTGTTCAGCTTGTATGTCGATCAGTTGATCGGGGAACTCAGCAGCGCAGGGGTTGGATGTTCGGTAGATGGTAAAATTATAAATAGCGTATCTTACGCGGACGACATGGTGCTGCTGAGTCCCTCGATTGAGGCACTCAGGCGATTGCTTGAGATTTGTGAGAGATACGCCTTGACTCACGGCCTCCTGTACAACGTGAAGAAGAGTGTGTTCATGGTGTTTGGGGTTTCTGCAAAGGGTCACAGGGCAGTACCGCCGGTGTACCTATATGGTGTTGCTCTAAACAGAGTGCCTTGTTTTAGATACCTTGGACACATAGTAGCCGAGGATCTTAATGATGACCAGGACATAGAACGGGAACGACGAGCGTTGTCGGTCCGATGCAATATGTTGGCCCGTAGGTTTGCAAGATGTACGAGACCGGTCAAGATCACCCTTTTCAAGGCTTATTGTCAGTCATTTTACACATGCAGCCTGTGGGTCAAGCATACGCAGAGGGCCTACAACGCTCTTCGTGTCCAGTACAACAACGCCTTCAGGGTGTTGGTGGGGCTACCACGATTCTGTAGCGCGTCAGCCATGTTTGCTGGATCTAGTACCGATAGTTTTTCAGCAACCATGAGGAAAAGAACGGCATCATTGTTACGCAGGATTCGTGGGAGTGCCAATGGCATCCTGAAGGTGATTGTGGATAGGCTGGACGGCGTTTTCCTGAAGTATTGGACCCGTATGCATATCTACGGGTCTGATACTGCAGGAAAATACATGAATTAAATATAATTGTAGGTTTAATTTTAATTTTGTTTTTAATTAAATGTAAGTACTAACATAGTTATGTAAGTTGTATCACTAACAAAGATCTATGGAGCAAGGTTCCGAAATAAACGGTTTATTATTATTATTATTATTATTATATAACTCCGTCATTTACGAACCGATTAGGAAAATTCTTTTTTGGCACTAAAAAGTGAAAAATAAAAAAACTTTTTACAAAAAAAAACCAACTTCCCAAATTAAAGTTATTTTTCACTTTGTAGTGTTTTTTTGGAAGTCGGTTTTTTTGTAAAATGTTTTTTATAGGTTGTGTATTTCTATTGCCGCTATAACAACAAATAATAAAATTGAATTAAGTTAAAAATTAAAAGAATTCCCGCACAAAACTGTTTTTTTGAACTGAAGTATTTTTTTTAAATATGTACCTAATCTTAAATATTGTAGGTGGTACGGAACCCTTCGTGTGCGGGTCCGACTCGCACTTGGCCGGTTTTTTATGATTCTTTCTCTCTTTTGGAATCATCACACACATTTCAGCTCTGTCTCTGGGATGCCACTGGTATTACAGATGACCATAGACGGCGGAAAGCACTTACCATATCAGGACGCGGACGGTGGGCTTGTATCCTATCCAACAAGAAATAGTAGATTGTTATACAAGGGTCGAAAGTAATTTGTGACTTACACCTGTGTTAAACACTCTACTTTTAATATCGAATATAAGGAAAGTAAAAAATTTAGTTTTTCTGGAATATTTTTTTTTTTATTTACTTCATAAAATCATTCTACAGACGCCAGCACATCAAGCTACTACAATCTGTCAAATTTCTTTAAAAGATTTTTAACTTCATCGGTAAAGCATAAGGTTCATGGTTGATTGGGAAAATTTTACAGTTTCGGGTAGCTTGACCTGCTGGCATCTGTACACACAGCTCCATTAAGTGCTTATCCCCCCAAAAGGCATGTGCGTCCAAATCCGAGATAGACCCAAGTTGGTTTTTGTATTTTGTAAAAAGCATTTTATTATAGGTAATTAATGTATTGTTTTAGTGAATAAATAAGTTTAAGTTAGGATTTTTTTAAAGTCTGTTTTTAATATTGTTTTTTTTTTAAATAAAATGCTTAAAACACACCGGCTGGGTAAACTTTTATTATTGCGTACAACGACTAGCAATAATACGGTTAAAATTTACGAAAAGGTATTTAGCGTCCAAATAGACTGGAGGTTTTAAGACTTACCACTGCTTGGCAGTGCAACATTACTACTGCTCTCAAAATGGTGAAGGAAAACATCTTCAGGAAACCGGCATGTCCTAGAACAGTGACATCTATCAACCCGCACTGGGCCCGTGTGGTGGATTCCAGCCCACTCCCCTGAAAAGAGGGGCAGCCTGTGTCCCAGCAGTGGGAACAATAAAGGCTGATTATGCTATGTAATGAGAACCAGTTTTCCAAATAATAATGAGTAAGTGGCTACCAATGAGAGACTTGCTACGGCGATTGTATTGTAAGTAATTAAATGGTGATAACATTTTCCATCACACTTAAATATTTTTGGGACAACATATATCATGGTGTAGAAATTATTGAAATCGATTTAGTTACTTAATCTGAACAAACTATAATATTCAGGTTTTGCGTATACTAATAATAATGTTATATATTCATTTTCTTCTAAACACCGGCTTCCCATAGCATTAGTTTTCATAAGCAGCAGCGGAATATTCATTTCCTTTAGCAAAGCACCGCCTGTGTGCCTATCTACCTGTTGATAATGCTTCCATGTTGCAAATTTAATATTCTCACGTGGTAAGGGATTTGCTTCCTAGTTTAATCTGAATACATAGCTTAACGTGTTCAGAATGTTATTAAAAGTGAATTTTATTCTTTTAAGGTGCTGACAAGAGGCAAATGATAAAAGTAGGCTGGTCTTAAACAAAAAAAATGCCAAATCTATATAGTTTGTGGTAGCGGAAAAAATTTATATGTTATTCTTGAACATATTTCTCAGAACTTTGTTGTTCGCAAAACACGTTTATAAAAAAAATCTTGATAAAAGAGTACGGTAAACTAACCCTTTACTTTGAGTTTCAATCCAAAATATCTGTATTAAATAACGTACGATTGGTATTTATTTAATAATAAGATCGTCTTATTTGTATGCAGAACTTGGTTGTTTTTTATTTTCGATTACTCAACAAATTTTTGAGTAAATAGATAATTGCTTTATATTTTGCAATAAATTACAAGCGTTGTGTCATCGCACTTCTCTTTCTTTTGTATGCAGTCTGACAGTGACCGCGGTTTACCTGTTGTCAGCGTCTTAATAAGTTAATTGCCTCGTTGGTCTTGTGGTCGTAAACGCTATTGCTGAGCATGAGGTCCTGGGTTCAATTCCCGGGTCGAGAAAAGTGTTATTGGGGTTTTCAATCTGGAATTTCTCAGTAGCAGCCCGGACTCTCGATTTGTGGTTGATGGCAAAAGGCTCGCCCGTATTACATGGGACTTAAACATAACTGGCGAAAACTGTGGGTGTTACTAAAAGGTACACCTCTGCCTAACCCTTCGGGGACTACAGGCGTGATGATATGTTATGTTATGTAATATTTTAACCTTGTATTGATTTTGTATTAGTTTTAGATAAAGGAACGTCAATTTTGACGCCACGGTTGGCGCAGTGGTTAAGCGATTGACTGCTGCGCTGCGTTCGATTCCCGCACGGAACAAATATTTGTATGACCTATAAGTAGTTGTTCCGGGTCTGGCTGTTTTTGTATGTGAGTTTAAATGTTTGTAAACGCACCCACGATACAGGAGAAATTCCTAGTGTGGGGCAACGTTTATTTAAAAAAAAAAAAAAAACATCCACGATGGATCCCTCAGGGATGCAATTTAGAAAAATCATGTTGTAGTTTCCTACACAAATAGAGGGGAGGGCTTGTGGCTAAGTAATAACAGCCGCACGGGTCGATCGATCAGGTTAAGCTACGCTTGTGCGGTTGGTCCGTGGATGGGCGACCCCTTCGTGACTCGGACAGCACGTTCAGCCGTTAGTTCCAGCTGTTATTTGTAGATCTTTGACAGATGTTACGGGTCGTCAGAAGCCCTAAAGTCTTACAACCAGTTTTACCAAGGGGTATCGTGTTACCCAGTAACTGGGTTGCGGAGGTCAGATTGGCAGTCGCTCCATGTAAAATGGTGGTAATCAGCTGCATCTGGTTAGACTGGAAACCGACCAGGTTGTGGAGGTCTGATAGGCAGTTGCTCTATGTAAAATACTGGTATTCAGCTGCATCTGGTTAGACAGGAAGCCGACCCTAACATAGTTGGGAAAAGGCTTGTCAGATGATGAGTTTCCTACACAAATCAGAATCCGACCTACCAAAGCCTGGGGCTTCAAGAGCATTCCTGTTTCTTGTCAAATTAAAAACAATAAAGACTTATTTCTACGAAATCGAGATGTAGATATCATGGCAAGAGCGAGTCAAAGAAATTTCGCCTTTATGTGTACCTATCTTTTGTGCCATGAACCAATTAAGATTTTTCTGTGTATGTTTCCGTCGCAGCTGGATACAATTTCAATATTTCTCGAATATCGACGCACGTTCCTCCAAATAATATTTCATCGCTCTTGGGGGAATTACGAATCCATGTATCTTAGATGGGAATAAAATCTTTTTTGGAATCATAAGCGTATTTAGGACAAATATTCATCATACGATTTATTGTTCCCATAGGAAATCGATGAACGAGGATTCTTATACGTTTTTGTAGTTTTAGAATAAAACAGAAATACTCTTTATTCTCTCTTTCTTTTTTTTGCTTTCAAAACGGTGAAGGATAACACGAGGAAACCGGCATGTCATAGAACCAAAAATTCGAAGACTTGTGACATCTACCAACCCGCACTGGGCCCGTGTGGTGGATCACGGCCCACTCCCTCTCACCGAGAGGAGGCCTATGTCCTAGCAATGGAAACATTATAGGCTGAATATGTATTTGTACCCTTTATTAAGTACACCATCAAAATTACAGATATAAATGTTGAAAATTTACATAGGGCGGCAATGGGTCTTATCGCTAAAAGCGTTTATTTTTAGTGTTATTAATTTATTAACTTTCACCGTGGGGATACCCATATGTGATTCGTATTATGTAATACACCTAATTTCTGGGGTAATCGCTGTTGTCAACCATATGGGAAGCGTTTAAAGTTTTGTTAACATACTTACCTTTACAGAATCGAGTAATTAAATTGGGTTATAGCTTTTATGCCCCAATTTTGTGCTAAAACTGAAATTGGCCTCAAAATGTTTCGTTTGCATCAAAGAGTAGCAGTCATTTAGGAAAGTCTTTGATGGATCAAAAACTGAAATAAATCTATTATTTCAAGTAATTTGGTAATTTAATTAGATGAAAGTCAAATTTTATTTTGCGATTTTAAAATATTTATAGAAATTGTTCTACCAGTGTCGCGTCGCGCGACAAGTCGCACCGGTCTGCTGCCATAAATCGTAAAATAAAGATCACTAGCCTGAAAGTGTACGTGACTTTCAATTATTAAGATTTAATCGCGACTTCGTGAGATAGGATAAATAAATAGGTATCAATGTAGGCGTTTGTAAGTGAAACGTGACTCGATTTTTGGCTTGAAAAACCTAATATTATTTAGGTATTTACTACAAAGTCTCTGGGTTTAGTGCCACACCGTTTAATAGTGTCGTTACTTCTATTTTAAAGGGTAAATATAGCATGGAACATTTAAGTCTTTCGCAAAACTTGACTAATCCCTGTCGGGTCTTTCCTGGAATCCTTTATAATCCTTTCATCACGAACTAAGAAAACATTTCTCGCCTAAGTAATTTTAGTAGGTATACGGGGGATGTCTTCTCCCACTTCAGACCTTCCAAAGGTGGAGAACCTTTAAAAGGTCTGAAGTGGGAGTTCTCCCCTTTCGAAGTTCTAGGAAGTGAAGGGAAAAGCAAATATTCTTTCTACCTATGTTTGGGGTCTCTTATCTGAAACACTATGTAGGTATATGAATTTTCCTACTGAATAAACACGCGTGTTTATTATAATTGGTACCTACTGTTTATTTACAAGACAAACTTACAAATTTTTGTTTCTTCCTAATAGAGTTCGCGATTCATTATAAGAATTATAACACAAGCCGACATCTTTTTTTTTCAGTAATACTTTTCAGACTACCGGCTGACTGTTACCAGAGAGGCAATTCCCGTGTTTTTAAAAACGTTCGCAATCTAATCTCAAACTCAATCTGTCTAACATACCTCTTATTTCCCAATTTAAGGTGCAGATATTTATGATTTTAGTGGCTTTCAAATCTGTTATTACGCCTTCATATAAGTGCGGGTTGGTAGATGTCATATGTCTTCGAATTTTTAGTTCTAGAACATGCCGGTTTCCTCACGATGTTCTCCTTCACCGTTTTGAGAGCAGTGGTGATGAAATGATTTACACAAAGTAAAGCTCCTGACAGGGTTCGAACCTACGACCTACAACTCGTAAGTCGCGGCCTGTACCGACTGGGCCGCCACTGCTCTTTAACTGCGGGTTGTGGAGGTCAAATAGGCAGTGGGTCCATGTAAAATACTGGTATTCAGCTGCATCCGGTTAGACTGGAACCCGACCCCAACATGGCTAGGCAGATGATGTTATCAAAATAACAGAGTTGTTTTTGTGTTCAGGTGGCGCTACAGCAAACATGGCGACTGTACCCGGCAATGGCCCCCCGCCTGCTGCCACCGTCGCCGAGTCGGGTTGCATCAACGCATGTCCGCGGTGCTCATGCTGCGGCTGCACGCTGCGCGAAGCCGCGGCCCGGCACGAGCAGCGGGTAGCCGCCAACGAACGGCTGGAGCGCGCTAATATAGAGTGGAAACAGGTAACAAGTATACCAGTTACATTGACACTAATAATTTTCTATAGGTAAGCAAAACACTGCGATGGAAGGAAGACAAAAAAAAAGATAAGAAATTAAGTAAAAGACGAACGGTGGCTGGATTGTGTAATCATGATATTGAAAAGGGAGTGTCAAAACGTAGCAACTGACAGGGGGAAGAATCCAAGAGCGCTAAACGCTGATCGCAAGTTATAAGGGACAGGTCAGGCAGAAGACAGAAATATGAGTTAACTTTTTGGGTTGCGTACCTCAAATGGAAAAATACTGAACCCTTTTTGGATCACTTCATTGTCCGTCCGGCTGTCTGTCAGTCTCTCAAGACCCTTTTTCTCAGGAACAGGGCCTCAAGTCTGCTATTACAATACTAGTGTCAGAATGGTCGATCATTGATTTCATAATTGTTAATTTTGACAAGTTTGGTAATCTACTATATAATGGCGTCATTATGACTTTCCAATGGTCGGCCACTGACACTACATTGAATGAAATTGCATATATTGGTAATCTCGTACATAATGGCAAATGAATGACATTTCGACTAATGGGTTTTATAATAATGGCAATACGACAATGCCATTATAATAACACAATTATATTACGAGAACATTGACCGACCAATGATCGACCATTTCGAATTTACCAGATTACGAACTTTTAGCAAAATGACAATGGCATGACGATGGGATCGTGGTGGAATGACTGAATTTATTAAAATAGCAGACTTGGGCCCCTGTAAATTTACCGAGATAATACATTAACTGTACTAACTTGATCATAATATTGTAATCATAATTATTATTACAGACACGGTTCGTTAGTATTTTCTTAACAAAGATAGTAAGAAATAACAATAAGTTTTACGATACCTAGCAGTTACAGTCAAAATTAACTATCTTCTCGGTCAGTTTTACAACTGTCGTAACAATATAATCTGAAATCCGTGGAAATATCGTGAGTTCCAGGAGGATTCACCGTAAAATATTGTACTACGCTATTCAGTTCAGGTCAATATCGTAACCTTTTTATTGGCTTAACCCGTGAACTGCTCATGCCTCCAGCCGCGTCCTAATAGAAAGCGATTTTCACGCGAATACGCGTTCGGCGCGTTCGTGTCACTTTTTGTACGGTGATCCGGAACGCGCGGTCGCGCTGACTGAGGCGCCTTCCGGTTTTCCGAACAAAAAATGACATTCGAACGTGACGATCGCTTCCTTAGTCACTATAACGCGAACTACACTTCGTTACGTTCCTTTGTTCGCGTTATCGCGACAATGTAGCCGTAGCATTAGAATGCGTGGTCAACATTATAATTTCACGTTAATATTCGCGGCAAAATTGTCGCTTGATCGTTTCTGATGATGTGAAACTTAATTTACTTATCGGAAATTGAATCACTGATTTCGAAATCATTGCAGTTCGTGGTCGTAATTACTTACAGAAAGATATTTTATTATATTTTTATAATACTTTAATGGCTCAGGGGGCCGATCGCGCTATTTCTCAACGTAATTACCGTTCGAACGGAACGTTTTTGGTATTGATTTAGCTGATGTAAGAAACGGTATCGCGCTATTTTTTGTGAGAGTATTGTTCGATCGATCGTTCCTCCAACGTAACTTCCAAAGTAAAGCTAAATCGTTTCCGTTGAAATGATTAGGGCGATACGAAATGTGTCTAACGTAACGTTTTTGGTTGTGGTTTAGTTTTGGTATTAACGTTCAAAATTAGCGCGATCGGCCCCCAGGTAATGTGAATAAACCTTTTCATGTCAATGCAATTTTATTTTATTTATTTTCAATTATTTAGGAATAATTGATTAAAGGTGTGATAAGTTACCTATACCTTCAATTAAAACATAAATTACACAATCCAATTAAGCAAGCCTATATTAAAATTTATGCTTGTTAAACTGTGTAAAATATATTTTTTTGGTTCGTAGCTAGTAATAAATCGTAACTTTATTCCCACTCCGTTTCCAAACAGGAGTTGGGGTATTGATAAAAAATAAAAAGATTAATGCTTCTTGATAATTACTTCTATAGGTATAATTTTGGCGACAATTTAAAAACTGGCGTTAGGGGCCGAAGTTGTTCGACGTGACTATATTTTATCGTAGTCGTGCATGCCATTGCACAGTGGTCCCGTTAGTAGGTCATAGGCTTCCAATGGCAATGACTGAGCTAAGCCATTATATCTCGTTCAGTTACCCACTAGTTACCTACTTACTACCTGAGGGTATAAAAGGTTTTGCAATCTATTGTTCGCAACATTCCTTTTTTGGCATCGGAAGTAAACACATGTAATTAGTCATCAACCGTGTTATCACCAAGTGCTAATTACCCTAAGACGCGACGCGTGTTTTCAAGATCGAACTTGTTTGTGACCTGTTATTTTGCAATGGACATTCAAGGTACAGGTATGTATTATTAATTTACTTTACTATTTTGCATTTTTAATACACCATTTTTTTTTAAATAGAGTGCTACGCCGCAGCATTTCTTGCGTATTTATTTCTGTATGTTTTTTTTATATTGAAGCTTTTACTTATGTTTGTATCTACTTGTGCCATTGAATTAGGTATAAAAATATCGCTTAAAATCTCTACTACTAGAATTTAAAAAAAGTACTTGCGGCATGCTGCATCTGTAAGATGCAGCCAGGGTCTACGCCGAGCGGCTGGGCGCGTAGCACTTGCTACGAAATATGTATTGTTTTTGATCCGCATTTAACTGTTTGTTGTTTTGTTTTAGGTACTAGTATTGGGTGTTCTTTTAAAAGAATGCTTGTACTAGAAACTTGGCTGTCTATGAAGGACAGCAATTCCGAACTGCAACGGTGGCGTCGGGTTTTTCAAGCCCTGATACAGTTACTGCCTGACGTTGAGAATTTGGTTGCTGATGACTTAGAAAAAAGAGTTGCTAATCTTTGTACTAGATTTGTAGCTATTTGGAAGCAAGTCTCTCGCAATCAATCTCGCATGGTATCTAAGTACGGAGACTGGCTGAACGCGTTCTGTCAAATTGTGCAGCAGCAGGGAGCCACGACACTCAACGGCCAGCAGCAGAGGCTTCGACGAGCACTCAACAGCATCAGCACAGGAAGGACTTCGAAGAGTGTAGAAAGAGATCAAAACGCCGCCCGCAGGCTTGCAGAATTAAGTAAAGTAGACAGTTCCGCGATCAATTATTTGTTGGATGATTCAAGTCGATCTGACGCCGCTTACGCTTCTTTAAATTTCAACACTGATGAAGTCTTGTCTCTCATAACTGAGACTTAACTGACTAAACATCAGTATCTTATGATGAAAGAGTTCATTAATGCAAAATCACCGAATGCATTACCATCTTATCCAAAAGTGTTGGAAGCTAAGAAGCGGTGTTATCCATCGCAAGAGTTTATCACGGAATCATCGGCTGAAGTAGAATTACAATCATTGTTAGAACATACTGCATGCCGGATACTAGAATCCCAAAAACACGTTTTAAATAATATTGACCTTAATAAAGAATTTGTTTTAATTGGAAAATGGGGTTTCGATGGGAGTACGGGGCACAGCGAATATAAACAGTGTTTTGGTGATTCTGGTATCGAGGATGATGGCAGTATGTTTCTTACTTCATATTGTCCTCTCCAATTAGTTTGTAAGTCAAATACTTCCGACCCAGACCAAATAGTTTGGAAAAACCCGCGCCCTTCCTCCACCAGGTATTGTAGGCCTATTCGATTCCAATTTGCCAAAGAATCGAAAGACCTTTCCGTGCAAGAAGAAGCTTATTTCAAGACTAAAATTGACAGTTTACAGCCATCATCTTTCACTCACAATGGATGTGAAATAAAGGTGCGGCATTCTTTACAATTAACCATGGTTGATGGTAAAGTGTGCAGTGCTCTGAGTGATACATCTTGTAGTAGGTGCTATATTTGTGCTTTAACTCCAAAAGACATAAATGATATAGATAAATCATGTAGCAACAGTAGTAAATATCAATTTGGACTATCTCCTCTTCACTCGCATATCCGATTCTTTGAATATTTTATTCACGTTACCAATAGATTAGATTTCAAAAAATGGCAGGCGCGTTCTTCAGACGATAAAGCTCTTCTTGCACAGAAAAAACAACATGTCCAGCAACAGTTTAGGCAACGACTTGGTCTAATAGTCGACAAACCGCGAAGTGGAGGAAGTGCACATCCAACGATGGAAACACTGCCAGAAGGTTTTTTTCTAATTCAGCTATTTCAGCGGAAATTACTGGATTAGACAAAGACCTTATTGACAGATGTCATAATCTGCTGCAGTGTCTTTCGTCGGGATACAAAATTAATAACGTGGCTTTTAAAGAGTATGCTCTAGACACAGCACGTAAGCTTGTTGCTACCTATCCATGGTACAACCTGCCCTCGTCTGTACATAAGGTCCTCATTCATGGTTCGGAAGTAATTGACCACGCATTATTGTCAATAGGTGAGCTTTCGGAAGAGGCCGCCGAATCTTGCAATAAGTTAGTTAAACAGTTTAGGCGTGACAACACGAGGAAAATGTCCCGGGTTGTCACAAACACCGACTTGATACATAAACTTCTTCTTAATTCGGATCCTTATATTTCTGGTTTGAGAAGGTTACCACGGAAGAAGAAGTCTATTTTATCTAAAGAGGTGTTGAATTTGTTGTCGGTATAGAATAAAATGTATATAGTTATATAATAAACACTAGATTTACAATATTTGAGATTCAGCTCCTATTATGTAACTATTAACATGTAAAGAATATATTTTTTGTCCATTTCTGTATTTGTAGTTAGGTAATAATTAGGTATTTACTTTATTTTTATTATAAAAATGTATATATTTAAGTTTATTAGTTATTAAGTTCCAATTCCTTTATTGTATTTTAGTAAGTATCTCGTCAAGTACAATAAATGCATTATTTATTCTAATAAAATAAGTTTTTTAACATTAATTCGGTTTTTTAATTTTATTATAACATGAAGTATTACAAAAAAGCATAATGATAATATTTAGTATTGATAACGACAGTCATTACCTTCGCGAAACCCTATGACCGCCTCTCTTAGGGCGCGAAACCACTGTGCATTGTGACGAGATGGTTACAGAAATGAAAGGCTCTCAGAAACAAAGGAAAGTGAGGGGTTTTGTGTAAATTTAAAAAATACCTAAGTGTACCGTTTTGAAACTCAACATTATTGTAAACTACGTATTACGTAATCGAACAGTCTTAATTATTGGTAGGTGGCAATATCTAGGTACCTATAAAGTAAAGCAAAGATAATAGTGATTTTTAGGCAATGGAAACTTTGTCTACTCTTTGTCTTTTGAATTTATTTTAATTATAAAAATGATTTCGCACATGTTCTAATTGAATGAACATATTTCTAAAATAATTAATAGCAGAAGCCCAAATAAATTACTTGCACCTAGCCAGAGACTAGAGATAAACTACATTTGTATAGCAGGAATTCCAATTGCATTGCAATCAAAATCTTTAACAATTTACCGCCACATATCTGTGTTGCCCACTAATAAATTCAGGAAAACAATATTTGCCTGGCTATAAGACAACGGTTTCTATTCATTAAGCGAATTTTTAAATGATAAAATGTTGACATTACATACTTTGTGACTTTGTTGACATTTTATTTTTTAAGCATTTGATATTTTATAATTATGACATTTCTTTCTTAAATAAAAAAAAATATAATAGTACATATTAAACTTGACATTGTATTAAAATTTACTTATTTTCATTAAAATATGGCGTCGAAAAATTCCCTCGTAACGCTGTCGACTGGTAGGTAATGTACCCAAGAGACTGGCGGCATTGCCACGTTGAATGGCAATGGGAGTACCAGTCGACAGCGATGCCGTGAAATTTTTCAACTCTATTTTAGTTTGTTAATTGTTTTAGTTAGATATTGTATAATTATAAAATAAAATATGGAATTCACTTAGTGAAACTACATTATTTTCATTTCAAACAAATTTATTATTATATTATTTGTACTTCAATTTTAATATTTCTACACCGGCAACGGTAGAAAGCTGTTTATTAATATTAAGATCTTAACGTACCGTATACTCAGAAATAAATTATATTCTATTCTACGCATGTTTGAAGATAAGTTACATATTATGCTCTGTAAAGAGGTATTCTTCGAAAAAGACGGTCTTCTTAGATATTAAATATTTAGCATCAAACATTACCCATGTTTAAATATAAAAAAAAAAAAACTTGGTTAGTTTGAATTTGAATTCGATATTTTTCATATTACCATAAATATCGTAATTATACTTGCAAAACACTTTTCCATCAATATAACGCAGAAAATGTCACGATCAGGCATACTGTTAAAAGTTTTGATTTTTCGTGAACACATTTTATCATAATTAACATAGCATAGCATCACGCGTGTTATCCCGATGGGTTAGGCAGAAGTACACACCCACATTTCGCCAGTTATGTTTAGGTCCCATGAAATAGGAGGCGAGGCTATTACCATCAACCGAACACAAATCGAGACTCCGCGCTGGTACTGAGAAATTCCAGATGGGAAAACCCAATAACACTTTGCCCGAACCCTGGACCTTAAGCTCAGAAATAGCGCTTGTGACCACTGACCAACGAGGCAGTGCAATATTCAATATTATCATAATAATATTGAATAGCCGGATGTCATAACAATGGTGAACACAAATGTTATTGCAATATTCGACATTTAATCAAACCTTTTACGGAAAACGCTTTTAATGTGAGGAGAAAATTGCCTTAACTGGACTTCAATTTATAATTTGTGCCTAACTGTAATCCCAGTCAAAATTGGTACATTATAAAAGTAACGTGGTTATATCAGTTTTTGTAAGAACCATGTAGGGATAAACTACGATAACATGGCGTGCCCCTCCAAATTAATGTTTCAATGTGTGTAGTCACATCCTTCCGAAAGAGTTTCTATGCACATAGTTGTAAGTACTCGTAATATCTCACTTATTACCAGATTAGTTGGTCAATTAATAATAACTTGCCGATCGCGCAAGGCAACGCACGTGTCGTTTTCATAGAGCACGTCAGTGCAGCGCCATACTAATAATAATGAGCGATTAATGACGCCACTAGTCGAGCAACAAGTCCGTGATTTGTTTTTGTTTGACGACCGTCTCATTACGCCCACATGCGTACAAGTACTTTCACAAATAAATTCAAACGTTTTCAAATTTGGAGGGGCGTGCCATGTTATTGTTTATTTTTCATTGCTTAGTTTTTAATTCTTTTTACCTATTATGGTATAGTAATTTTATTCTAGGTGCATCGTCTTCACATATAATCATATAATTAATGTACTCAAACAAATTATTGTAAAACATTTTTAAAAGAATAATGGTGGAGTTTCTTGCCCATTCTTCTCCATACGAAACTAGGAAGGGGCAACTAGAATCAATTCTATTTTTTTGTAAATTTTGACGTTCAAAAGTGCCTGTTATGTGCCTATTTGAAATAAATAATTTGACTTTGACTTTGTTATCGTAGTTTATCTCTACCATGCAATAGTATTTAACCTACTCCAAAAGCCTGCACTACACTACTCGCAAAGTTGATTGAAGTTAAGCGAATACGAGAGTGTAGAAGGGCAGTTCGGTTTGCTTCGTGCAACCTCGGCTTGCGTCGGGCGACTTCCAATCGTTGTCGGTTTTTACGCCCGAGTCTAAGGAATCGAAGCGTCCTGTACTTCTTTGCACGAGTGTATAGTCACGTACTTCGGACTTCGGTCAATTTCGACCAGTACTTCGTTGAAGCAACTTCACGAGTAGTGTAGTGCAGGTTTTATGGTGTATATCCGTCCATTTGCCCTTAGTATAAAATGCCCATTGTCGTTACGGTGTAACACGAAGGAAGAATCGATTATCTTATATGATTAACCTTTACGATAGCAATGTTCAAATCTGTCCCTTGAAAGTAGGAGAAAGAGAAAGCTGTTAATGTGACTAAATAAAACATAACTCGAAGGAAAGATATGTATGACTAGAATAGTAGCGAAGAAATTAATAAATCTAAAATGTTAGAACATACGTTGATCAAAATGATCATGGATTAAAAGATTCAGACGATGAGCAAACATTGACGTATGAAGGTATACCTATCATAGATGATATACCTTCAGACGTTAATGTTTGCTTATCGTCTGAATCTTTTAATTGTTCACTAAGTACGCAAATAAAATGGTATTTGATGATAAGAAAGCGAAGCAAAGATTTAATGAACGCTAAATAAATAGCGGTATTGACCAAAATTCACTGTTGTTTTTTATTATTTACCTTCTTTTATTGGAATACCATAAATGCAAATTCATATTTTAATAACAGTCGACTCGCCGCGCCGCCGCCGCCGCACCAAGCATTCTCATACGGGGTAACTCCGAGTTATTTGTAGCGTTCTTTTAATATGTTTGCAAGAAAATATAAGAGAGCATAATATTGCTAGTCTTGTTGAGTAAGAAAAAAATACTGCATAGACTTCTCGTCTTACCATACATAGTTAAAAGTATTGTAAGTCTTGTACATGAAATGGAAATTATAACGCGTAGTAAAACGAGCTTTGCATTTTATTTTCCCAAAATTCTTAGAGAATAATAAGCCTAAATTATCTGAACTAAAGGCTAAATTATCTCTAACATGAATACACAACAATTTATTTGTCAAACTGTAATGTTATTAATAGTCGAATATTCCCTGAATAATACGCGGCTAAAACTAGTTCTGAACACATATTTTATTTAACACCGATTTAGACGCGTATCACTCATTAATAAGGCTAACTTATCTGAACTAAAAGCTAAATTATTTCTAACGTGAATACAATAACAATTTATTTGGTAAACTCTGTTATTAATAGTCTAATATTTCCTGAATAATACGCGGCTAAAACTAGTGCTGAACTCATATTTTATTTAACACCGATTTAGACGCGTATCACTCGAGTTTCTTAATTGGCCAATTTACTATGTGCGAACTCGATACAGTTGAATCAGGCGAAAGCAGAACACATTTTATCGATTTTCAGGCGTGTGTTGGACAATAAATAGAATGTGATGCAAATTGTTCGCTTAGAACTGATGTTCTAGTAATCCGTAGCATTTGTAAGTATTTGATGCGCGGCTTGGGAGGGATTTTCGAGCAGGCTTCTCAGCTACTGAGAAGTCTGCTGCTTCTCGGCTCATCGTATTTGTTGTCTTCCTAATCTTGTATTTTGTATAACTGAATTTTAGTGCTCTGTAAAGAAAAGTTGAGAAGATTAACCCTTGTCAATTTGAAATCTCAAATAATTTCAAATAAAAGTTTAAGTTTATTCATAAAGTTCAGGAAGAGTCTAGAACTTTTTTAATGCTGAACTTTGAGTAACATTATTAACGGATTGGCAATTCGCAGGTGGCAGTGGTTGCTGACCGGGCCCTCCTAGCAGTCTTCGTGCTCGTCACAGCAATATCAACGGCGGCGATCTTGTTGCCCCAGCTCAACAACCTGCACGTCGGCAACACGCCTCTCAAACCCCCCATTTAGAGGCACAGCAGCAAACTAGGGTTACATAAAACAAGTCTTCTGCCAACGAATGTGTTACTAATGAAAATATGTGCCAAACGCAAACTGTGCCGCACTTTTTTAGACGATAAAATCTTCTGTATTATATAAAAACTTTATAAATAGGCCCATAACACATAAGAGACTGCAAAAGCAAGAAATTGGTAAATATATGGATAGGACTTTATTTTTGGATTCAGACTCTAGTGTGAGAATCGGATTGGAAATGGATATTAGATAAAATAATAAATATACGTAAGCTACCGAATGCTGAAGTTTAGAGCATGGAAAGCGCAGTGAACCAACTTTAGCCGCTACAGATAACGGAAAGTTTAAACTTTAAATGAGCCGACTTTTCGAATGCAATGACGACAGGCTTTTGAGATAGGTAAAACTATTTTTGCCGTGAATTAACTTCTAAAGATATCATTACTACTTGCAGAAATTTTAAAGTTTTAACGGAAAGGTAGTGCGGCTGTTCGTGCTCACTTTTAGAATGGATGTTGACCGTCATTGTCAGTAGAATGACGCATAAGGACATTGAAGTTACTTAGGTTTAAGTACATTTTATAACATAAGAAATACCACTGGTATTTTGAAATTAAACGAGTATTCTGAAGGCACTTAGCATTTACGTGTCCATTTTGACGTTCATCCTGTTTCGCTAGAAATTAGCATTGGGAGACTGTCTTTTGTTTTGTTTATAATGACGTATCTTCTGTTTGTAAATAAATAAATATTTAAACTACAAACAGATTGAACCAAAATAGAACAGATCTTGCCTGACATAATTATATACACTTTGTGTTCAAAGAGGCTTCGCTTTTTAGAAATACAATAACCTTGTATATTTTATTGAGTTTGTGGAATATCCTTAACAAAGCTGATATAAATTAGGTAAAAATGGGATGGGTTGGGGAATTTATAGGTATAGGGTTGGTTTCCCAACCTTTAACAAAATGTTATTTTTACAAAATTTGAAATCTAAAAGATTTCTTCATAAATATGAACTTAAAATCTAGTCATTTGATTGTGCGTTTTTATAATTTCTAACGTGACGATATTATAAAACCGCACGATGTGCCAAATATTTGAATATGTCAATTAAGATGTTAAATATTGCAGCATGATATTAGGTATGGCATAATATATTATAGATGATAATATGTTTGTTAACGAGTAGATGACCCATTGAATGTTCTCATGTGAAACAGTACCTAATAGCACAACAGTATTATAAATTAAGGCGCTGACAAGTGGCAAATGACAAAAGTAGGGCTAGTCTTAAACAAAAAAATTGCCAAATATATATAGTTTGTGGTAGCGGAAAAAATATATGTTATTCTTGAACTTCAGAACTTGGTTGTTACCAAAACAAGTTTAGAAAACAAAATCTCGATAGAAATTAACGGCAAACTAACCCTTTACTTTGAGTTTTAATCCAAAATATCTGTATTAAATATCAACGTACAGTTGCTATTTAATTAGTAACAAGAACGTCGTATTTGTATGCAGAACTTGGTTGTTTTTTATTTTCAATTACTCAACTCATTTTTGAGTAAATAAATAATTGCTTCATATTTTGCAAGAAATTACAAAGCGTTGTGTCATTGCGCTTCTCTTTCTTTTGTATGCAGTCTGACAGTGACAGTGGTTTACCTGTTGTCAGCGTCTCAACCGGTTTTGTTCATGCAGTATTACCGTTACCGTTGATATCATTAGGATCTACAGATTATTCTCTGAGGATAAAAAGTTTTTTCTCCATCATCATCTTTTTTTTTTGCCGGGGTGTAAAATCCTCATGGATGTCCTCCGCCCTGGGACGGGCGGAGGGGTCTGTCAGACTCTTACTGACTTTAAACCACCCCAGTGTTCCCTTTCCTCACTTGCACTGGGAGATCTTGGGAGCTAGTATTACTTCCGTGATCCCCGGCTAGTACCGGCCCGCCTCTGCGGGCCACCGCAAGTCTAGGAGGGGGTGAGGTGTTTGAACCCCCCGCGACGTCTGAAATCGGCGCGCATGGAACACTACGCGCCACCACCTCAGATCCGGTGTAATAGGGGGTGGCGGACGTCCCCGAGTCCGCCGTTCCTGGACCCATTTAGGGGGGCCGGAAGAGGGCATTATCTGCCCTCTGCCGCCGCCCAGTGCGCCTGCTGCGGGCTGGGTGAGCAGACGAGATTTCCCTCTGCCTTTCCGCAGCCTCCTTCTACGACACGACTGTTTCGCAGAAGGACTCCACCATCATCTAGCCTAGCCTTTTCCCAACTATGTCGGGGTTGGCTTCCAGTCTATCCGGATGCTGCTGAATACCAGTATTATACATGGAGCTGCTGCCTATCTGACCTCAACAACCCAGATACTGGGTAACACAATATCCCTTGGTAAGACTGGCTGTCAGACTTTTGGGCTTCTGACGACCTGTAACAACTGTCAAAGATGTACAAATAACAGCCGGGACCAATGGCTTAACGTGCTTTCCGAGGCACGGAGAGGTCTCGGTATGTAAAGATGGTCCCATACACGGACCAACCGCGGCAAGTGTAGCTTAACCTGATCGATCGACCCGTGCGGCTGTTATTACTTAGCCACAAGCCCGTCAAATAATTTTCATAAAAATATTACTGTTACTGTTAGGGTCCACCTCCACAGGCGAGAAAGCCGCGACGATAGTCTCCCCGTGCTATTACATTTAATAGAAACTATGAATCAATCTCCACTTGGCTATATCGTCACGGCGAAAATTTGAAGGAACAGCGTGATTATCGCCGCGATTCTCTCGTCCGTGGAGATGGCGTATTAGCCTGCATCATCTCAATCCTGTGCAAAGATCTCTCCCCATGACTTCCAGCTTTTCGACCCAGGGCTAATGTGAAACACTGGGGGTCTACTCCGAAGCGATAATCCGAAGTATCGGCTGAAGGTTCGCCCGATACGAAAGTTTCCATTTTTGAATTTGAGTCCTTACCCGACTTCAAGTCACATTTTTGACTTTGGCTTATCACTTTTTTTTTCTTTCGCCGTAGTCAGCCATAGTTAGCCGTAGTCAAGAAATGGCCGAACATTCGGCCGATACTCCGGATTTACGTTCGGAGTAGACCCCCGGTCATTTTTTTTCTCTAGCTCGTCCCGACAGCTTCCACGGGGTCTGCCGTAACGCCTTTCCACATACAAATAAAGAAAATTCAAAAAAACAAAATTCAGTAAAATTCAGCCTATTTTCTAAGCTGTCTACCAAATTAATCTGAAACTCTTAAAAGCATTGTTTATAGCTTATCTATGATCTTCTATTGTCTAAGCTTAGTTAGGTACAAAATACATGTTAACAATAACATAAGTAAATAAAATTGAAATAAACTCAAGGTTGTTGGAAATGAGTTAAAATGTTGTAAATATCGTAGCTAAATTATAATAATTGATGGGAAGTTGTTTAAATTTTAAGAATATTGATTATTATTGTACAAAATAAAGAATAAAGTTTGCGAAACTGAATTTTTTGTTTATCTATGTTATGACATTTTACTTATTTTTTATTCCTATTAGTTTTTATTTCGACAGCCACGCGAAAAAAATGGGCCTATTATTTCCCAGGAAAGCTCCACAGATGTGACTTCATCAATCACTCTTAGAAGGTACCAGTACTAACGATAAGCTGAAATCCCTATTATTTATATATACTTATTGTAAATTAAAGTCTCTTTTCGTATCTGTCTATATAACCGGGTTGTTCTTTGAAACTTCGCAACGGATTCTGATGAGGTTTTCACAATCATTGAATTTATTCCGGAACGTTACAGGGGGATCCAGGATTTCTCACAAGGTTCAAGACATTCTGACAAGGTTCGTAGCTAAAGAATTTCGGCAATTTTCGGCTTAACTTTACGATTTAACTTCAAGTTAAATCCATGAAATTTGATAGGTATTTAGCTTTTCAGTCACAAAATAAATAAGACGTGCTTCTTTATTTTTGAAAATTTATCCCTTGAGATATAGGAATTCCGTTACTTAGTTTTGTAGTTAAAACCATGGAAATTGGTAGTATTTAGCATATTGCTTGATGGAAAATGACGTATTCAGCGTTTTTCGAAATTCAACCCAAGACTGTAAAAAATTGCATTTGTAAGGATTTATGTTCATTTCAAGGTCCCAAGTGGACGTGGTTACGGGGTGGGTTGCTTAATAGTGATCCTAAGTATGTGCATGCTTCTATATGTTTGTAGGTATATTAACTGAGGAGTGGAAATTCACCTGTTGTAGAGCAAGTATTATTTCTGTTTCCTGGGTAGGCCCCCAGGAAACAGCTTCGAAGCTTTAATCCGAAATATCGGCCCAATGTTCGGCTGTTTCTTGACTTCAAAAGTTTATTTATTTGACTTTGAATCTTTACCCATCTTCATGTCACGTTTTTGACTTTGACTTGATCTGACTGTCGTTTTTTTTTTTCGCCGTAGTCAGCCATAGGCAGCCATGGTCAGGAAACGGCCGAATATTTGGCCGATACTTCGGATTATCGCTTCGGAGTAGGCCCCCTTATATGAGTATCCTGTGTAAAAATGCACCTGAGTTGGATCGAACAGTCGAGTCGAAAGTATGGGATTCCTGGGTCTTTTGGGGGGAGAGGCATGGAAGGTAATGTGTATAGTACATTCATATTAAACTGAGATATATTAAAAAAGTCGATGTTTTGTAAAGTTGTAAAAGCCGTGCGAAGCAGCGTTCACGGTTAGCTAGTTTTCAGGTAAAGTAATATATTTTTTACGTCGTTTTCGCAAAGGCGTTCGCAGAAACGTCACTTAAATCTATTTATAAATATTTAATGGGATCTCCTTGAAAAAAATGGCACAATTTCCGGGACTGAAGTATCTAAATAATAATAGATTCAGACACTAAGGAATTCTGATAAAGATTACAATATTTCGTGAATAAAAAAAATATAAGCTGATGAACAAATTATTGGATCGGTTAGGTTTTTGCGGAAATAATATCAATGATTGAAAACAATTATTTTTATTCCAACAAACCAAACTTATATATTTTTGCATTCCTAACAATTAGACAAAAACTGTCACACAAATAAACCAAAAGAAAATGCCAAAAGGAGTAGGTACGTAAGGATCGTAGCATACCGTTCTGTGGTTTCTGCCTACCCCCATGGGAAGAAGGCGTGAGTTTATGTATGTATGTAATAAGATGATACAGTCCGTTTGTCGTAAGTAAATAAATTATTGGTTATCTATTTGATAATTATTTACGCTACCTACCCAGTATCTTGAAAAGTTGGTGGTGATGGGCAAGGTAAGTGGAAAAGACCTCGCGGCCGGTCACTTAACCGCTGGTCGGACCAAGTAACCGCCCCTCACTGGACTCTGTTAAGGCTCGTACAGACTTGTCGCGCGACGGGACACCAGTAGAATAACTTCTATGAAAATTTCATGGAAATTGTTCTACCGGTGTCGCGTCACGCTACAAATCACGCCGGTCTGCACGAGCCGTCACGACTGCCCTGAGACAAGCGGAGAACTGAACGAAGTGGAAGAACATCACACTAATATTATAAAGGCGAAATTTAGTGAGTGTGTGTGTGTGTTCTTCACGCTCAAACGGCTGGACCAATTTTGATAAAATTTTGTATAGAGGTAGCTGACACCCTGGATTAACATATAGGCAGGTTTTTATCCCGATATCCCCACGGCATCGAGACTTACGTGGGTGAAACCACGGGGCGCAGCTAGTTATACATAAAACCACGAAGGCCTTTCAGTTTCAGGGACACGACCTTCAGTTATGAAGTACGCGACCTCGATGATGACTCAATATCTTAAACTACATCGTCGTCAATTAAATCCGAGCACCAAATATCACAAGAGTAGTGTAAATATACATATAAATACTCACGCCTTCTTCCCATAGGGGTAGGCAGAAACCATAGAACGCCACCTGCTACGCTCCTTACATACTCATTTTGCTTCGTTTACGTTCATACATCTGGTCATACACTCACGCCGGTTGCGAGTACTACGCACCTGACCTTTCTGAAGAACATCACCAATTAGGTAAATATAAACCCTACCAAATTTCAGATAGGTATAGGACTAAGTGGTGGTGTACCTACCTAAAGTCTATAATGTGGGCGTCTAAGCAAAAAGGGTCCAGTAGTGGGGCATTGAGTTAAGACTAGATTCGGTATCTAGAATAGTCAATTGATAATAAGGATTCAAAAAATATAAAAAAAAAAACTGGCACATTTTTTTTTATCAGACATATTTTGAAGTTGAAACTCGGAAAAAGTTTGATTTGAGAAATACTATATGAACTTGTAGATAATTGAGCATTAATTAATAATCAATTAAAATCGCGAACTGCAATTTTTTTACCCAACTTTACAAAACTGCGTGTATCTCCGAAACTAAATGCTGAGAACTGGACCCTTTTTGCTTGGACGCCCACATTATGATTAGTTTACTTGTCTCAACATGGATTTATGCAGGAATTCCATGATTCCTGCATAAATCCATGTTTAGACAACCTCAACAAGATTGAACTCTTGTTGAGTACCACTGATGATAAGTACCTTCTGCATGTGGCAAGTTATCTTTACTGGTATCAAAATCAGATTAACAACTCGTTCGAACGAGTTGTTAATCTGATTTTGATAACAGTATACAGTCAAATAGTGCGTCGATCGCTTTTGGTGATGACGCGACCGTAGTCTATTGATAGACTACGGTCTCGTCATCACCAAAAGCGATCGACGCGCTATTTGAGATGAATAGTTCCGCCCTGCGGTTTCACCCGCATAAGTTTCGATCCCGTGAGAATATCGAGATAAAAAGTTATGTCCTAATCCAGGTCATGGTCTACCCATGAGCCAAATTTCATCCAAATCCGTTCAGCCGTTTTAACGTGAAAGCGTAAGAAACAAACAAACTGACTTTAGCATTTATAATACTAGCCTTTGCCCGCGGCTTCGCTCGCGTTAATTTAGAATTTGACAATCATTTCGGGTTATTCTTTGCTTTTTGAAATTTAAAGTAATATATTCCCGTATCATAATTCAATTATGATTCGAAAAACACGTGGCGCCATCTATTATCATAATAACATTATTGTTGTTTTCCTCGGGAACAGTACTTTTTTTTCGGGATGAAAAGTACCCTATGTTTGTTTCTGTATACCTGACACCGTATATGCAAAATTTCAGGATGATCGGTTCTGTGGTATAGGCGTGAAAAGGTAACAAACAAACAAACTTACTTTCGCATTTACAATATTAGTTAGGAAGTTAGGATTAGTAGTTAGGGTGACATACTCGCGCGATCAATCAAGTCGCGTTGGTACGTTATAATTCTTATAAAATTTCGCGTGGACTGCGTACTCGCGGGACAATCGCTTTTGGTTAGAACGCACAGAGACGAATAAACTCATTTTCTAATTAAAAATACTTCGAGAGCAGCGGTGGCTCCGTGTGGTGCCAGACGTAAAGAATAGCCCCACCCCATTTCTTCCCGTGGGTGTCGTAAAAGGCGACTAAGGGACTTGCTAGAGAATGGGCAGCAGCGTTCTCTATGCATTTTAACACAATACTGCGATCGCCAACCCGCCTACCAAGCGTGGCGATTATGGCAAACACCCCCCTCTGGGGGAGGCCTATGTCCAGCAGCGTCTTTTGGCTGATGATGATGATGGAGGCCCAGTTGTAACGACCGCGACTTACGAGTTGTAGGTTATTAGGTATAACCCAGGCAGGCGCTTTACTTTGTGTGAATAATTTGATCACCATTACTCTCAAAACGGTGAAGGAAAACATCGTGAGGAGATCGGCATGTCCTAGAACCAAAAATTCGAAGATATGTGACATCTACTGGGCACTGGGCTCGCGTGGTAGATTACAGCCCACTCCCTCTCAAAGAGAGGAGGCCTGTGTCCCAGCAGTGCGAACATTGTAGGCTGATTATGTAGGAAACGTAGAAATAAAATGAAAACACATGAAACATGGAAATTCACTTTTCTTTTTACTCATATAGCACCAGCAAGCGCTAAATGTTCCATGAAAAGATTAACCCAAGCCACTTTATGGGTACCTACCGTGATTTCTGTTAACTCATGGTTTATAATGGAAAGTGTATGTGAGGCGGATAATTGGATCTCAGGCATATCCTGCGTACCGAAGACATTCAGTGGACCGTCTTGAGGTAGTGTTCAATTGTCACGTCCAAATTGTTCGCGCGGAAAATCATTCGTGTTTCACCCTGCTTAATTAGAAATCGAGAAAATTATGGGACATGTGATAAGTACATTACCGAACTGTAAGGAGTAGAGATTAACTACGATAATATGGCCCGCCCCTCCAAAATTCAAAACGTTTGAAAGTATTTGTACGCATGTGTGCGTAATGAGACGGCCGTCAAACAAAAACAAATTACGGATTTGTTGCTCGACTAGTGGTGTCATCAATCGCTCATTATTATTAGTATGGCGCTGCACTGACGTACTATATGCAACGACACGTGCGTTGTCTTGCGAGATCGGCTAGTTATGATTAGTTGACCGACAAATCTGGTAATAAGTGGAGATATTACGAGTACTTACAAGTTACAACTACATACAAACTCTTTCGTAAGGATGTGACTACACACATTGAAACAGTAATTTGGAGGGGCGAGCCATGTTATTATAGTTTATCTCTTAAGTATGTGGTAGTGAATGAGTGAAAAGGATGTGAAGTTCCATTAGTTCTTGTCTGCAGCTTAAGATGATACTGCGTTCTCGAAAAAGGATGCCAATAAGCTTGGTAATATAGCGCTAATCGCTGAGACCGTTTTTCAATTGATGTTATATATATATATTTATTTATTTAACAGACAACAAAAGGTCCACACTGACAAAAAAACAAATACCTAATAAAATAATGTTAGCAACAATCATAAAACATGTTAGTACTTATAATCTAGGATTTTATTAAACAATTTGGCTTATGATCTATGTTAGTACTTATACACTACGACAGACAGTGTTGTTTTGATGAGATATCCCATTATGGGGCTCTCTTCAGGCCTGTCAGATATCACCTTCAGGAGGCTGTTGCCACAGCCACGCAACCTAGCGAGCAGAGATGCACTTTTCTTCCGTACGACAGCTGAGAAGCTGTCGACTCGGGCTTTTGCGAACATCTCTGACGTACTGCAGCAACCTGGCAGCCGCATCAGCGCCCTGAAGGCGTTATTATATTGGACTCATCCTGTGTAAGGAATAATGACAGAATTCAAAGCCTTTACTTGTAGCGTATTCAACAAACCAAAATAGAATACGGTACCAAACAATTCGGGACGAAGCTGTAGAAGCCCGAAACTTCAGTCTCCAGGAAAACAATATTCTAACTGGGCTTTTGACAAATAAAGTGTAAACAAAGCTTTACCACTTACTAAGTTTACATTCGCGTATCAGCCCATTGTCTCTCGCCTAAGGCCAAGGACACACAACTCTATCGACCCAATTTGGGCCACTCGAAACTAACAAGGGTTTCTTACTTGAGCCCGCATTCAATTTGTATCAAGGGAAACGGTCGGAAATCTGGATATTATTGTTCTTAATGAGTGTAATTAGTAACTCAAGCATTCAGTAAGATAACCATTTGAAGGAACTTGACTTCAATAATCAAGTTCCTTCAAATGTTTTGAATTTGAAAAAAAAAATGATTTTGGAAACCAATTGGCAATGTTTTGCGTGGATGTGACACATATTTTCTTCCAACTTGTTCTGTTTTGTGTTTGTGTTCCTTCTTTGCGTCATGTTACTCCAAATAAACGTATTTTCGTTCTTTTTTTTTAGCAGTTTATAATTTATATCAGTTCATAATTGTTACAGAACTGAACAAAAATGATGGGAAAAGGCTAGGCAGATAGATGGATAGCTGAACAAAAGGAGGATCTTCGAAAGGTAAGTAATTAAGGCGCTGACAAGAGGCAAATGATCTAAGTAGGCTTGTCATAAACAAAAATGTTGCTAAATCTATATAGTTTGTGGTAGCGGAAAAAATATATGTTATTCTTGAACTTATTTCTCAGAACTTGTTATCAAAACACGTATAGAAAAAAAATCTCTATACAAATTAACGGTAAACTAACCCTTTACTTTGAGTTCCAATTCAAAGTATCTGTATTAGATGTCAACGTACGGTTGTATTTAATTAAATCAAGAACGTCATAATTGTATGCAGAACTTGGTTGCCATAACCGCCACGCTTGGCAGGCGGGTTGACGATCGCAGTATACTGTTAAAATGCATAGAGAACGCTGCTGCCCATTCTCTAGTAAGTCCCTAAGTCGCCTTTTACGACACCCACGGGAAGAAATAAGATGGTGCTATTCCTTACGTCCGACACCACATGGTTTCGTTAGTTTAATATTTTCGTAAAAGCTTGAGGCGTCCTTTTAACATTTAAAGAAGTTCTATGTTTACGTAACTTTTATTTAGTACTTTTTAGTTTATTAAACGGGTAAACTAACCCTTTAATTTAAGTTCCAATCCAAAATATCTGATAAATGATAAATGATTTATTTCTGTAGGTAGGTTTGTACCTACTTACAAACACTTTTACACGTCAATCATATTAAAAAAAACTAGATGAGGTCGGCGTTTCGTATCCGACTACTCTGAGAAGAAAGGCCGAAACAAACTCAGAGGTCACAGTCTCTTTTTAAAGTCCAGACATAATCTTGGTCAGATCATGTGAATACCATGTAGATTGGTGCCTGAAATGATCTTTTGACGAAAGAACCACACACGTTGAGGGGACCTGTCCATTCAGTGCACGCATTTGTCAGCAGTCGTGCAGCTCAAATAAGAACTTAAGGAGCTCAACGATTCAACGAACAATACCAAAGAAAGGACATTTGGGTAGGCCGCATAAAATCACTCAAACTGCCAGACTATGATAAAAACTAACTGAGAAAAAAAAGAAAAATGAACAATAACCCACATAGTCTTCACATTTACAATACTTAAAACAATATTATACTTAACTAAGTAAATATTCATGTCATTGTATATATAAAATTAATCAATGTGAATGTGTATATAAAATACGGATATAATCTTGGTCAGATTATTTGAGAACCATGTATGTATATGATTGGTGTCTGACATGGTCTTTTGACGAAAGAACCACACAGATTTGAGTGGACCTGTCCAGTCAGTGCACGCATTTGTCAGTTATCGTGCAGCTCAACTCAAAACATAAGGAGCTCAGCGATTCGACGAACAATACCAAAGAAAGGACAATTGGTGTCTGACATGGTCTTTTGACGAAAGAACCACACAGATTTGAGTGGACCTGTCCAGTCAGTGCACGCATTTGTCAGTTATCGTGCAGCTCAACTCAAAACATAAGGAGCTCAGCGATTCGACGAACAATACCAAAGAAAGGACAATTGGTTAGGCCGCATAAAGTACTCAAACTGCCAGACCTGCATTAAAATTTTTTTTGATTGAGAATAAAAATAAAAAAACAATTCACATAGTCCTCACATTCATAATAATTAAAATAATATAAAACTTTACAAAGTAAATATTCATGTCATAGTTTAGGTATTTAAAAATTTCAATCAAAAAAATAATATAAATAGTTGGCAAAAAAAATCAAATCAAGATTCACTGTAAATTGGAGCAGCTCAATCCCAAGCCTTTTTGTCCTCAATAAAGTCTTTAACAGTATAAAATGCTTTCTGGCACAGTTTCCGTTTTATAAAACATTTGAATTTATTAAGGCTTAATTCTTGATCTGTATTAAATATCAACGTACGGTTGTATTTAATTAAATCAAGAACGTCTTATTTGTATTTCTGCATACAAATAGAAAGAAAGAAAGAAAGAAAATACATTTATTTAGCACAGACTAAAAGGCACACAATTTATAATACAGCAGATTACAAAAAAAAAAAAAAAAAAATAATAAAAACCCAAACAAGTAAAAAAGTGTAAAATGCGGTGTAAGAAATTAGCAGTAAAGTGCGCCACACGGCTGCGCCAAAAAGGCCCAGTTCAGCAAAAAACTGCCAGACAACTAGTGCCTGACGCTGGTTTTCAACTGGACCTGAAAGTGTGAGGTGACGGATGTAAATCAGTTTTATACTGCAACGTGTGTATGCATACATAAATAGAATCAATGTGGGTCAGATAAAAAATAATAACGAATAAGTACATAAACAGTGTGATTTTTTGTAAAATTCCAAAAACAAAACAAAAAGCCAGTGAGCTGAGCCGAGCGCGAGTATGAGCAAAAGCAATAAGCAATTCCCAGCAATGAAATTGTATAACAACAGTTCGGTGTAGTTGTATAACAGCGGCTATTTGCATTTTCGTGTTACATACACAACAAATAAGACTTGGTTGTTTTTTATTTTCGATTATTGTAACCAGTGTTTAAATGACCATCTGTTTCAAGATAAAGGTTGCACAAGTGATTCAAATTAAGAAACCAAGCTAACTGCAGCCTCACTGCAGCTAATGCTGTACGTTGGTTTTAAGCATTTCGACTAAATCCAGGTCTTAAGCTAACACGGGTTTCTTCGCGTAGTATTAAATGGACAGACCAGCGCGATGTCTGAAATAATGTGTCCCGAACGACGGACGTCCTGAGGAACAGTGCAGTTTTTATAATAAATACTTGTGTATGAGTTCTTCTTTTTTATTATGCTGGACCACGTACCTAAGTAGAAAATTATTCTTTGGTACACAATTTAACAAATGAACTGCTCCTTACATACTCGTTTTGCTTCGTTTACGTTCATACATCTGTACCCCTTTAGTTGTTTCTAAAAATATAAGTTACTATGGTGATGTTCTTCAGAAAGGTCAGGTTCGGAACCGGGTACGTGTGGTACAGTACCCCAAGTGTAAGTTTGCAAGAGAGTAAACGTAACTATTTCGTTTGCGTTAAAATTTGACCGATAGATCTTAATGCTAAGACTATAAGGGTGAGAAAAGAAATCTCAATTTTAGATGAGAATATTTTCTTGTTCCATACTTTTTTGAGTGTGATTTTTCAGTAGTCGGGTTTTAATTTATGAACTTTCTTCTTTTACATTTTGTGATTGTATGGAGCGTTCCGTACCTAATAAGAGCTTCGTGCTTATTCGGTTTTCTCTCTTTCACTCAAGTTTCTAGGCGACTTAGTCTTAAACAACAGAGTAGTAACCCAAGCCTCTGTTCTAAGATTTCAATTCAATTTGCAAAATGGTCGCTAGAAGAAATGCTTATTGTTCCGTCTGACCTATTTTATTGTCATTCGTAAAATAATACAGTAAATGTTACTAAACCGTATTCATTTAACTCTATAAACAAAGGAGAATCTATAATTGAACAATTTATCTCAACGACCTCATCAATTTAATCATACAGTAACTGGACAATTTTTGTTTGTTCCCTTTGATATATTTATCCCAGAATTCGCCTTTCTCAATTAGTGCTCTCTCTATTTGAATAGTTAATCTGATAGATGCATCTCGATCATGTATATGCGAGTAGAGATCATCTAGTTTAAAATGGCACGCCCTCCATTAAAATTCCTAATACACACATTTGAAATGTGTATGCAACAAGCAGTGGAGCGTGCAGTTTTAAATTAGACGATCTCTTCAGACATATTTCCCATTAAGAGGTCGGTTATTGCCACGTCGGTCTGGTGGTCGCAAGAACTACTGCTGACCATGACGTTCTTGGTGCAATTCCCGGGTCGGCAAGTGTTATGTCTTGTCATTTGGTTTAAATAAATTATTATTTCTATTATTTTAGTAATATTTTATAAAGATTCTTTTTAATTTGTGAATGTGAGAACGCTTAATAAACTGTAGCTTTGTAAACCATTTTCTGTTTTGTTAAGTACTTGTTGACGGGCCTACACTGTCCTCCCATACCTATTAACACTGTAACTTGAACACGTTGTAAAAGCCCATTATTTTTAAAAGAGTAACCGTACGTGGAGTTTCTTACTGGCTCTTCTCCATGGGAAACGACCAATTGGAACCGTGCACCTAGCTTCTGACGTTTCATAAGTGCCCATGTAGATTTATGTGAAATAAAATATTTTGATTGGATTTTTGCATCTGGAAATTCTCAATAGCAGCACAGAGTCTGGATTTATGCCCGGTTAATGGCAATAGGCTCACCCCCTATCTAATGGGACTTAAACATAACTGGCGAAATGCGGGTGAACTTAGGTAAGCCTCTGCCTTATCCTTTGGGGAATACAGACGTGATGTTATTATGTAGGTCGGTTAAAAGACACCAATTTAGCTAACAATACCTGTATGAAGGCAAATCCCGGGGGCCTAGACAAAGTGACATTCTATCAGCGATAACATCATTTGACTAGCCTTTTCCTGACTATGTTGGGGTTGGCTTCCAGTCTAACCGGATGCAGCTGGTTACCAGAATTTTACATGGAGCGACTGCCTATCTGACCTCCACAATCCACTACTGGGTAACACGATACCTCTTGGTAAGACTGGTTGACAGACTTTCGGGCTTCTGACGACCCGTAACAACTGTCAAAGATCTACAAATAACAGCCGGGACCAACGGCTTAGGCTGCCTGTCCACCGGAGCGGAGCGGACAAACGGCGAAATATTAACTAATAGGATTGCAAGGGGACAGGGATTTGCAATCCTATTACTTAATATTTCGCCGTTTCTCCGCTCCGCTCCGGTGGACAGGCAGCCTTAACGTGTTTTCCGAGATACGGAGGGGTTTTGGTATGTAAAGATGGTCACCCATCCACGGACCAACCGTAGCAAGCGTAGCTTAACCTGATCGATCGACCCGTGTGGCTATTATTACTTAGCCAGAAGCCCCTCCCAATCAATTCTATCAGCGAAAAAGACGATAGAAATGTATTATGGATGGACTTAAATTTTTTATTTTTTTAAATTATTTTTTATTTCATCACCATTTGGTTGAGACAGAATTCTATGAAATGTGCCTAAATTAAGTCGATTCAATCTCATGACTACACATATTATAATTTCTATCGAACACAGTCCATCAATAAGTGATGTAAGTCTTCCACAACTCCACACTCCATACAAAATAAAAAAAAACAAAATTACAATTAGGCGAGTTCGTTTTTTTCATCATGAACGCAAACTTATTACCTACATGGAATGTGTCCAGAAACGCTCTGAAAGCGAATAAATCATTTCAGCCCAAAAATATACAACATGTCCCAGAATTAACGCATAACCTCGGGTCATTGTACTCATCATTATGAACAACTTTGACTATGGGACCAAACCTGAAATCAGCTGTTCCCTACATTTTGACGAGTTATTCGAACATAAATGTAGAGAACAGCTGATTTTTTTTCCGCGATTTCTAGTTGGGTCCCATAGTAAAAGTTGTTCATAATGATGAGTAAAGTGACCCCTTAAGAGGTTGTGCGTTAATTCTGGGACATGTTGTATACACAAATCCTTCTAATTTTTTTAATATTATTACTGTCACGAACGACTTCAAAAAATACAAAATTGTGATTTAAAAATTGCACAGTCTCTGAGGTGCAATTTGAACGTGAATTTTATTAAAATCAGTGATAGATACTTAGATTGGTAATCTATCACTGATTTTAATCAAATTCAGAATGACATCCGCAATTCCGTCATCCACAGACGGACAAGCGTGATGAATTGTGAGGGACTTAGCATCTGCAGGCCTGTATTGTGTACGCTAAGTCTCGGTCTATATATATTGGTATCTACATACATACCTAGCACAGATTACTCGCTCATAATCTAAGTACCCACTGATTTATATGTCTCGTGATTAATCGAGGAAAGTCTTTGTTTGTTTAAATAGGTACTGTTCTTAAGTTAAGCCGATATCAGACGTTTCACTCGAGTGAAGGTTCATTTTTCTTTCATTCCACGTTCACAGGACATTGACAAAATAACGTAGAAATGAACGATCATCTCCTCTTATTACAAAATTTTTCGATCATTCGGTAGGTAAGTGGAAGATGTCAAAGTCAATGTCAAATTATTTATTTCAAATACGCACATAAAAAAAGGCAAGACTTGAAGGTCAAAATTTACAAAAAAATAGAATTTATTCTAGTTGCCCGAGTGCCAAAATCCAACATCATTCGATCGGTTTACTAATGAATCCTTTTTTCACTTTTGTTTCTTTTTGTATTCAGGCGTGTAACATTTAGTGAAAAAAAAATACAAAAAATGAAGCGTCTGATATCGACTTTTATGCATTTTGTACCTACTTTGTACAATATTTTAAACTGCCTCATACCGATTTCAAGTCATTGTGGAGCAAAGTAGCACCTACATAGTACTTCTTAAATTGTGTTAATTAAGCCCGATATCATGGAAAGGGTTTTTACACACAAACTTCGGCGATTAAATATTTCCAAGATGGTTCCTGCGTAGCTCAAAATGTTTTTCTTTACGTTATCTCAATATTTTAAACTGCCTCATACCGAATTCAAGTCATTGTGGAGTAAAGTAGCACCTACATAATCTTCTTAAATTGTGTAAATTATGCTCAATAGGGTTAGGCCCGGAAGGGTTTCAACATTACACACAAACTTCGGCGATTCAATTTTTCCAAGATGGTTACTGCGTAGCTCAAAATGGTTTTTTTTACATAATCTCATCACTATGCGGATAAAACGCTATGTAAGCGTAGTCAGGAACCCATTAAACACTCGACCCGACCAACAACTAAAAGTTAGCTTGCATACATAAATATATGTTTTATGTATACCTAGATACAAGTATTATGTATATGTATATATTATATATGATACGGTAGTATCACTTTCAGGTACTTTCCGCTTGGTTATCGGGTTTCAAGTTTTGGTAATCAAGTTTTAGTTGTTGAATACTTCAATAGGTAACAACGATTTTCTTTTTGCTAGTAAATTTTTATTAATCATTGAAATACATTGCAACTATAGCTTGCAATGTATTTCAATGATTAATAAAAATTTGTATAATTTAAAAGCATTTTTTCATTTTTGTAAATGTGAGTTCCATGGAGCCGTTTATTATGTTATGATGTATGTTGACTTAAAAAAAGCCTGGCAGTTGAGAGTATGTCATGCTCACTTAAATGTCTCGCTGATGGTGGCGCGTGTGTTGGATCATTCGGTTCCCTACAAAGTGGTTGAGCTGGATGGTGCTGATCCACGCGTCATGTTCGTGAACGGGCGCTGTCAGTTGAGGCTGGTCTTAACTGCCGGGCTTATTTTGTAATCTTTTAATCTTATATTTTGAATTGTTTTTTTTTTTAAATATATTTATTTTTGTTTTTTACATTGTTCTCACATATAGAAGCGACAAGAATAATGTACGTACCCAGGATTTTGTAATATCTTGATTTAAAAGAGTGTCCTTGGAGTTTCTTGCTTGTTCTTCTCCATAGAGATCTACGTTTTGGAATGGGCAAATAGCTTCCACTTTCTGACTAACTGACCGACTCTTTGACAATTCAAAAGTGCCTGTAAATTGTTTATTTGAAATAAATGCTTTGAGTTTGAGTTTGAGTTTGGTTGTTTAATCCTATGTTGATATAAGAACTCATGAAAAGCAGCTGATAAATGATAAATTATTTATTTCTGTAAGTAGATTTGTAAGAAAATTTTTACACGTCAATCATATTTTAAAAACTAGATGAGGTCGGCGTCTCCTGTCTGACTACTCTGAGAAGAAAGGCCGAAACAAACACAAAGGTCACAGTCTCGATCGTCACAAGGCGATCGCAGTACGCTGTTAAAATGCACATAGAACGCTGTTGCCCATTCTCTAATAAGTCCCTTAGTCGCCTTTTACGACACCCACGGGAAGAAATAGGATGGTGCTATTCCTTACGGTTTCGTTACTTTAATATTTTCGTAAAAGCTTGAGGCGTAAATGTCTTTCTAACATTTAAAGAAGTTCTATGTTTACGTAAGTTTTATTTTGTACTTTTTAGCATTAGACTTTGTTTAAATATTTGTTCTATCACCTTAACTTGTAACTTAAGGTTTGTCATGACAAATCCGACGAGCCCAACGCTACAAGCGCTTGCGTGCTTGTAAGGTTGAGGAGTTCCCGTGGCCATCTTCCGCCTCTATAATCGACCCTGGACTACACCTTTGGCTATAGTTTTTGTCACGACAAAAATTTACGAGCCCAAACACACCAGGGCTATCTAGTTTAGCTGAGGAGTTCCTATGGCCACCTTCCGGCTCCATCACCAGATTTAGACTACACCTTAGGCTTTTTTGTTAAAACAAAACAAATGAACCCAAACACAAGGAGGCTATTTTGTTTAGATGAGGAAATCCAATGGCGAGCTTCCAGCTCCATCATCAGATCCAAAACTACACTTGGGCTAACGTACCTACTTGTTAAAATAAATCGAAATGACGGAATCAAAACAACGCTATCTTGTTTGGTTGAGGAGGGTCGTGCCCACCTTGCGGCTCCATCATCTGACCCTGGAGCCCACCTAGTGTTATAGCACTTGTTAATACATATTCAATGAGTCCAAATACGATGGTGCTATCTTGTTTGATTGAGGAGTTCCAATGGTCACCTTCCGCCTCCATCATCAGACCCCGGACACTACCTAATTCAAATTCAAATAATTTATTGTGGATCATATGTTCATAAGATGTGTTAGTTACAGACAGGTAAGTTTGCTATGTCCCGCCATTGAGGCATACAAAATTCATATCATAAGTTCGGTACATAGATCAAATAAAATACATCAAATTATCATCCAATACATTAAGATTTAATTAGTAGATATAATACTTATTTATTTATTTCTTATACCTAGTGTAATAGCACTTGTCAATTTATATCCAATGAGTCCAGCCGCAGCAGATTCTATCTTATTTGTTGAGGAGTTTCTATGGCCACCTTCCGGCTCCATCACCGGACCCTGAATATTATATTGGGCTGTAGTTATTTTCAAGATAAAGCCAAACACCATCAAAGAAAGAAAGAAAGACAATACATTTATTTAGCACAGACTATGGGCCCCTTTGCTGACCCACAACTAACAACAACTGGGCGGTTGCTGGTTGATAAATGAAACAGAAGAATATGTTGTTCCAAGAGAGTGCTTCCTTACTTTGGCTATTTATTTTGGCGGAGCTAGAGCTGAACTGACTGTTTGACGTGAACTGCCTTGATTTTGACAAGCAAGGCCTTTTGTACGCGTCAGTTTCACCCTACCACTTCCCAAGTTAAAAATTAACCTTACAAAGTTTAAGGAGTGCTTTAGACCACACTGAATAATTTTTACTTTGGGAACAACTTTCAAATCGCGAAAAAAAAACCGTTGTTCCATAAAATTTATACCAGTAGGTATAAACCTTAGTATGGAACAGCAGATTTTTTAATTCCCTGAAAAAATATTTTTCAAGACTTTATTTTACCACTTTGTTGGCGGGATTAAAATGTATACCCATGCCAAATTAAGCTTTCTAGTAGGTACTAAGAGTCTCTGAGCTAAGCCGGGGACAGACAGACAGACACAAAAACTATAAGGGTTCCTTGCTGTTACCTATTTTTAGGGCTCCATAGTTTTATGAAGCCCTAAAAATAGGTAATATAACTATTCTTCAACTAAAACTGAAACCCTATTTGCTAGATATTTGACGATCAAATGCTAAGGAACTGTGCCTGCAGATTTCAGCGTTGAGCTTAGTGGTCGAAAAAATCTTTGCCTTATTGTGATTCCAAAACAACAAATACGTATCTAGGTCTGAAAAAAGCACGTGCAAGCCATTTCTTTTCAAAAATTCAAGGTGTTTGTTACGTCACCATGAAGGCGTGGTTGAAAGAGCGGTTTCATTACCCAACAGCCGGTAATGCGTAGGCACAATATAGAGGTGCTGCTAGTTTCAAGCCCGGTGCAGCCTATAGAACGTATTCTGGAACAATCGGAGCTCACTCTACATCTGTCTAGACAAGTATGTTAGCATAAGTGATGGGGTGAAGGTATCGATATAATTTTAGTTTCGTTTTTTAGGTGGTTCCTTCTCCTGCCTTTGACCTGTAGTGGGACATTATGATAATACTTATTATTTTTGAAGTTTTCATCCAAATACAAAGCGGGTTATTGTTAATTATTTATTTATATACAATATTAGTTTTAGTATTATATGCGAAACCAGAAACACGTGTCTAGTATTTTTATGTAAAGAATCTATGTACAAAATTTCAAAACTGTATCATGAAAAATCACAAAGTTATAAGGTTGTTATGTTACCGGGTTGTCCGTACAAAAACATGCTAACGGCGCCCCCGATATTCATAATAATTTGGCAGTAGGTACCTAACCGTATGGCGATTGTATTGCAAGTAATTAAATGGTAACATTTTCCATCACACTTAAATATTTTTGGGATAAAATATAACATGGTGTAAAAATTATTGCAATCGACTCAGTGTCTTATTCTGAACAAACTATATTCAGGTTTCCCTTATACTAAAAATAATGTTGTATACCTTAGTGTACTTACACCATAATTAAATAATACATGACAAAAAAAATATCAAACACTACAAAATATACAATGGACGGCCTTATCGCTTTCTGCGATCTCTTCCAGGCAACCTTGGAATGGGCAGTGATTTGTCGTTGGTGCAAATAATAAGTATACAATATTCATTATATATCTGTTGAGATATATATTATATATTTGTGTATCTATTTTAGTACCTATATTATATTATTAAAATATATATTTTTATAATTGGCATCATGCAGATCAGCCCAGGAGGTTGTCGTCTGCTTAACCGGACTTTCCTGTGGCAGCTTTAATAAATTAAGGCCTCCATCCTGGGCTAAACTTATAAACTAAGAGACTACTCGCTAAGGGCACCGCCTGTGGGGTATGGACCTCGGCTTAAGGCGACGCCGGGGGAGGACAGCAAGGGATAGGCTGGATCTGATTAATTTAACGACTGCATGCGTTTTATTTATCACCTTTTAGTATTTATATGTTTAGATAGAATGTCGCGCTGCAAAAGAACTAAAACAAACAGGCTTACTTTGATAGGCTGGTGTGCATGACAGCTACGTCTTACACTTGCGTCACGTCCTTGTGCTGTCATTGTGTTATTCTAGTGTGCGTGCAAATTGCGGCCAACATTTGAACGCAATTTTTTTCGACGAGTTCTCAGCTTTGACTGTCTGTCTAGACATATTTATATCTTTGTTTATCACTTATACTTTGTGTCTAAAATCTTAAAACATTTTGTGTAGGCTTGGAACTACCTACACAATTAACCTACCCACTTTTATTTCGCCAGCAATAAAAACCCTGAGTATCATGACTGGCTTCTCTTAATTACAGCTTCAGCAAAATATAAAGGAGTTTTTTTTTGTGTGGGCATGTGTGACACATGACGAAAGACATGGCGCTAACCGCAAACTGCTGCTAAGAATGAGACACAATTTTCTTAATTGAAATAGTTAATAAACTAAGCATTAATTAAGAAAATTGTGTAGAAAGTTTCATAATAATGAAACTTGCTACATTGATATTATTATGTTCATTCGCCTTTCATTTGAATTTAATGAACTTAAAATTTAAATGATACATCGATATTTTTACCACGATATCAGCAAGCGCATCACTAAACCGTAGTACAATTGCAAGGCCACACGCTTTGTGCCAGCGTCGAAGCTTGTAAGTACATTTCGCTGACATTCCTTTGGGCAGTTCGTAATACATGAGAACACGACATTTGAACCATACAATAAACATATTCCCGTTGGAATGACAGAACTCTACAGCTACACTTAGATATAATTTCTACCACTGAATATTTACAGAGATGGTTTATTGAGTTACTTACTCCTCATTGCGCAGTTCACCATGGACATTTTCAGATTTACCAGATTGTCGCAGTCAGGGACCATGTCGCGGCAGATGCACTCTCACGTGTGGATGCCGAATTTGCCTTCGCTGGACTACACGACTCTTGCATATTCCCAGGAGAGCGATACTGAGCTGCACAAGACAACACATCGCTCAAAAAGGAAAGAGTGCGCTTCCCGGACTCAGGTGCAGAACTGCACTGCGATGTCTCCACCAGTAACACCAACCTTTATTTTTCCGGATCCTTCAGAAGACAGGTGTTCCAAAAGCTACATCAGCTGAGCCACCCTGGCAGACAGGCTACGGTCAAATTGATTTCCGCACGATTCGTTTGGCCTGGCCTGAAGAAGGACTGCAGGACCTGGACCAGAGAGTGTGTAGAGTGCCAGAGAAATAAAGTATTTCAGTACACATCCTCTCCCACCTCTCCTTTCCCAGTTCCAGTCCCAAGGTTTTTCCCATGTCCACATGGACATAGTAGGGCCGCTAACGTTAAAAAATAATTACAGCTATTTAAAATTTAGAATTATTATTTTTTTTGCTCCGTGGGGTGCCGGACGTAAAAAATAGCACCACCCCATTACTTCCCGTGGGTATCGTTAAAGGCGACTAAGGGACTTACTAGAGAATGGGCAGCAGCGTTCTCTATACATTTTAACACCACACTGCGATCACCAACCCGCCTGCCAGGCGTGGCGATTATGGCAAACACCCCTCCTTAGGTCTATGTCCAGCAGTGGACGTCTTTTGGCTGAAATGATGATGATGATGATGAAATATTAGAATTTCAGCAGCCCTCATTAATTTATATCAAGCACCTAGCCAGACAGCAGGGCTAATGAATAAAAAAAAATGTTAACCCTAACCTGCTTGCAACATAATATGAACGGGCAAAGGGTAGCGTTTATAAGCTGAGATGCTAATTACTCTGATCTCAGAGACTTTCCTTTTTGTAATAAATATCTACCTACGTTTTTTTACATGTCACATACTGTGCTTTGTATTTTTCTTCATCTATAAACTAGTATCCAACTTTATGTATACGAAAAGAGCAAGAAATGTATTATTATTATAAATAAAAAATGTCATAGCTAATGATGGGGATATTTTTTAAAGAATATATTTTGGTATCTACAATTTTACCCCACATAAGTTTTTTTTTATTCGACACAGGGTTTTTTGCCCATACATTTTGGGGAATCCTCCTTTTGAAATTTTTCATAATAAAAACAAACGGAAATTAACAAAAAAAAAACATATCACATCACTAAACCAAATAAAAACAGTCATGAGGACTGCCGCCAGAAGTGAAACTTATTGCTCAAGGTGCCTAAAAAGTTTTCACCTCAAATAAAATAATAAAATAAAGAATAACTAAAACACAATTTAAACAGTGCACAGTACAATTAAACTTTTCACGTCGTCAATTTAACTTCACTTACCTACTGCTACTATAGTATGACGGCGCGGGCATGTCGGTGACGCAAACCCATACGTTTTTCTCCCTTCCAAAAATCGCTCAACGCGCCTTCAGAAGTTTTCAATTCAAAGATACTGACTTTCAAGCGGCCATGTTGTTTACATCTTCGACAAAAGAAACGCCAAGGATTCTATAGCTAAGATATTACTTTAAGGCGTAGCGCGCACTGTCGTGCGTTTTTTTGCCGCATAATCTGTAAAGTATGGAATGTCATTAAAGTGCGCGCATTGCGATGAAAAAAACGCATGCGGTCTTGTTATACCGTACAGCAGAAATAACGCACCGCTTTCCACCGCACCGCAGTGCGCGTAAGCCCATATTCGTTGTCATCATCGAAAGGCCCGCACATTCTTGAGTTTCCGGAAAATAGGTGTCAAAGGTTTTTTTTTTAAAAGGTTTTCACGGCTTGCAAAAACCAGCCCCCTTCGCTCAGAGAGAAATATTTGCCCCCCACCCCCCTTGAGCGAAACTCTAAATCCGCGCCTGAGTAAAACCCTAAAAATAAACCATTATTCAAAGAAAGGACTCTCATACACTAAAAAGAAATAGGGCTGTATAATAATTGCGTTTGATGCTAACATGTGCTCGTTTTTATACGATTTAGGAGAATATTATTAATTTGGAACCCTTAAGCGGTTTACTGCCAGCAAGGTAAAAATAAAATTGATTAAATGAGTTCTTTATTTATTTGTTAGGTATTTATTCATATAACTGGTAGTAAAACTCATGTGTATTTAAAGGACATACTCGTATGATAGACTGAAAACTCTATAATTTAGATTTTTCTAAAAGGGACATATTATGTTTACCTGAAAACTAAAAACTTATAGACCTCTCATGTCATCTGGATAAACACTTTTTTAAATTATGGAACCTTTAGAAACTCTTTGCGCTTCTAATGATGCACACTTTTTAAATAATGGAGCCTCATTTAAAAATGTTGGCCTTTTTTCATAGTTGGTTGCAGTAACTTTCTAGGGCACCCCGAGCACTTGGTTAGGTTAGAAGTAAGAGTCTGACAGACCCCTCCGCCCACCCCAGGGCGGAGGACATCCATGAGGATTTTCAACCCCAGAAACAAAAAAAAAAAAGTTCAGAACTGTGATCAACAGCGCGCCAGCCGAGTGAGCAAAGCGAGCGATGCCGCGATAGTTGCTGGCGAGCGCTACATCCAAATTAGTCGCAGTTTTATAATACCACCGTCGTTTTTGGTCGTTTGCCCGCGGCCTCGCCCGCGTGGAGGTCGGAACATATCCCATGGGAACGTAGGTATTACCGGGATAAAAGTGTCCTATGTCGTAACCCAGGTCATGATCTCCATGTGCCAAATTTCATCAAAATCCGTTCAGCCGTTTTAGCGTGAAAGCGTAACAAATAAACAAGCAAACTAACTGCAAAAAGAGGTTTGATTAAATATAAACCTTCGATCGCTTTTAGCGATAAGACCGCCCATTGTGTCACCCTATGTATAAACATTTATGTCTGTAATTTTTATGGTGTACATAATAAAGAGTATTCTATTCTATTCTTTCTAAAACATTTGACGATCTTTGTGACAGCTCAGACATTATGATTCATTTTCAGTATAAATTTCCAAAGCAAATAGTTCACCTTCAAATAAACGCGGTCCTTCAACTAGAATCTAAAAATTCAAGTAAGTATATTATTGCTTTGAATAATTCAATAGATAACGCACGTTTTAAAAGGTGCAATAAAAACTTTGAAGCGAGTGAATCTGGAATACAAAGAAAACAATTGAAAACGCGTTATTTAAATTATTCCGTTTTAATTGAAGAATGTATTCGGAGTCTATATATTTTTTTGTATGTGTTGGATTTTAATAAAATCGAATATATTAGAAAAAGAGTGAGTCACCATCTGCCTAGCCTTTTAACAAATATGTTGGGGTCGGCTTCCAGTCTAACCGGATTCAGCTGAATACCAGTATTTTACATAGAACTATCTGACCTCCACAATCCAATAACTGGGTAATACGATCTTGAAGACTGGTTCAAAATTCATGGTCTTACTTTTATTTGTGACACTATGTTATTTAGCAAAAAATAATCCTTATGATGAAGCCTTTCGATCGGTATGAGAAAGCTACAGAATGATTATTTTTCTCGTGTAACGGGTTCGATTTCCGGTTCAACCATGTAGTTATTTAAATAGTCTTCTTTCAGTAAAATGTTCTATCTACGATATTCAAGGTACTTTTTCTCCATGTGGCGTATCCGTGGGACTGTCTGTATATAGATATATATTTTTTCACTCTATCTAGTAGGTATAAATAGGTTGTAGACTTTGCCTGACGTGTTGTGGGAGAGAAAATCCAAAGCCGGTTATGGGTAAAGCTTCTAAAGAGGTTTACATAAATATCGGTCTCCATTGCAGTCGATATTTTTATTGAATATTTATTTTTGCATGTACACAATAAATCGAGACTCTGTACCAATAAGGTGTTTAGGTTTGAGTATTATATAAAGGCTTGTACATACTGGCGCGACTTGTCGCGCGTCAGTACACCGGTAGAACAATTCCCTTGAATTTTTCATAGAAATTGTTCTACTGGTGTCGCGTCGCGCGGATAGTCGCGCCAGTATGTAGAAGCCGTAACTCTAGCTGCATCCATCACTAAAATGTACCTAGGCATATGAAAAAGTTTCTACATATATGCATAGGTAGGTACTGCGTAGTACACACGTGTTGAAGTTTTCGTTTAAGTACTGGCGGCGTAAGCAAGCTCGCATGAATAAATTTTAATACCAAAGTAACGTTGTCGTCGGCATTTTAATTTAAACATGAATTTGTGTGGTTAAAGGCTCGTGCAGACTGGCGCGATATCGCGGGCGCGACAGGCAGCGCGACCCTCGTCGCGGGCGCGACAGGCTGCGCGACCTTCGTCGCGCCCGCGATATTACCCAGTCTGTACGAGCCTTGACTTATATTTCTGTTGTTACGCTACTTACCTATTATTTTGTCTTACTGTTGAAAAAAAAATCAGATAATGACGTCGATACGTAGTCAATAGACATTTTAAATGTCCAACGGTACCTTAATAGTAGACGAAAATTATATAATAATATGCACCATCAACATTAAATCTACTTTATATTTTGACACATAACTGTATTTAAATAGGGGTTTAATCTGAGCCCACCTTTCTTAATTTATAGCACCTAAACTGAAGTTGGAAATTAGATGGAATATCTTCTAGGTAATTAGAAAGTGTTTAGAAAATCCAAAATATCGCAATGTATCGAAGAACTATCGATGTGTAATTAACCCGTGGGACTAATTTCTAAGTTTCAAGCTCACTGCTCAGCCAATTTATTGAGACGAGACTGGATTTTACGCTTAATTTCTTGATAAATTAATTAAACAAACCAGTGTACGGATTCATACCATTATAGAGATTTATCTAAATACAGGCCACCTGTTATAGTCAAGCCATCAGAAGTTAATATATTATTACAGAGCAAGAAAGAGAGAGGTTCCTGGCTAAATTATAATAGCCATCAGAAGTTAATATTACAGAGTAGGAAAGAGAGAAGTTCGTGGTTAAATAATAACAGCCGTCAGAAATTAATATTACATAGTAGGAAAGAGAGAAGTTCGTGGTTAAATAATAACAGCCATCAGAAGTTAATATTACAGAGTTGGAAAGAGAAAAATTCTTGGTTATATAATAACAGCCGTCAGAAGTTAATATTACAGAGTAGGACAGAGAGAAGTTCGTGGTTAAATAATAACAGCCGTCAGAAGTTAATATTACAGAGTAGGAAAGAGACAAGTTCGTGGTTAAATAATAACAGCCGTCAGATGTTAATATTACAGAGTAGGAAAGAGAGAAGTTCGTGGTTAAATAATAACAGCCGTCAGATGTTAATATTACAGAGTAGGAAAGAGAGAAGTTCGTGGTTAAATAATAACAGCCGTCAGAAGTTAATATTACAGAGTAAGAAAGAGAGAAGTTCGTGGTTAAATACTAATTGCCATCAGAAGTTAATATTACAGAGTATGAAAGAAAGAAATTCGTGGTTAAATAATAACAGCCGTCAGAAGTTAATATTACAGAGTAGGAAAGAGACAAGTTCGTGGTTAAATAATAACAGCCGTCAGAAGTTAATATTACAGAGTAGGAAAGAGAGAAGTTCGTGGTTAAATAATAACAGCCATCAGAAGTTAATATTACAGAGTAGGAAAGAGACAAGTTCGTGGTTAAATAATAACAGCCGTCAGAAGTTAATATTACAGAGTAGGAAAGAGAAAAGAACGTGGTTAAAAAATAACAACCGTCAGAAGTTAATATTACAGAGTAGGAAAGAGAGAAGTTCGTGGTCAAATAATAACAGCCGTCAGAAGTTAATATTACAGAGTAAGAAAGAGAGAAGTTCGTGGTTAAATAATAACAGCCGTCAGAAGTTAATATTACAGAGTAGGAAAGAGAGAAGTTCGTGGTTAAATAATAACAGCCGTCAGATGTTAATATTACTGAGTAGGAAAGAGAGAAGTTTGTGGTTAAATAATAACAGCCGTCAGAAGTTAATATTACAGAGTAGGAAAGAGAGAAGTTCGTGGTTAAATAATAACAGCCGTCAGATGTTAATATTACAGAGTAGGAAAGAGAAAAGTTCGTGGTTAAATAATAACAGCCATCAAAAGTTAATATTACAGAGTAGGAAAGAGAGAAGTTCGTGGTTAAATAATAACAGCCGTCAGAAATTAATATTACAGAGTAGGAAAGAAAAAAGAATGTGGTTAAATAATAACAGCCGTCAGAAGTTAATATTACAGAGTAGGAAAGAGACAAGTTCGTGGTTAAATAATAACAGCCGTCAGATGTTAATATTACAGAGTAGGAAAGAGAGAAGTTCGTGGTTAAATAATAACAGCCGTCAGATGTTAATATTACAGAGTAGGAAAGAGACAAGTTCGTGGTTAAATAATAACAGCCGTCAGAAGTTAATATTACAGAGTAGGAAAGAGAGAAGTTCGTGGTTAAATAATAACAGCCATCAGAAGTTAATATTACAGAGTAGGAAAGAGACAAGTTCGTGGTTAAATAATAACAGCCGTCAGAAGTTAATATTACAGAGTAGGAAAGAGACAAGTTCGTGGTTAAATAATAACAGCCGTCAGAAGTTAATATTACAGAGTAGGAAAGAGAGAAGTTCGTGGTTAAATAATAACAGCCATCAGAAGTTAATATTACAGAGTAGGAAAGAGACAAGTTCGTGGTTAAATAATAACAGCCGTCAGAAGTTAATATTACAGAGTAGGAAAGAGAAAAGAACGTGGTTAAAAAATAACAACCGTCAGAAGTTAATATTACAGAGTAGGAAAGAGAAAAGTTCGTGGTCAAATAATAACAGCCGTCAGAAGTTAATATTACAGAGTAAGAAAGAGAGAAGTTCGTGGTTAAATAATAACAGCCGTCAGAAGTTAATATTACAGAGTAGGAAAGAGAGAAGTTCGTGGTTAAATAATAACAGCCGTCAGATGTTAATATTACTGAGTAGGAAAGAGAGAAGTTTGTGGTTAAATAATAACAGCCGTCAGAAGTTAATATTACAGAGTAGGAAAGAGAGAAGTTCGTGGTTAAATAATAACAGCCGTCAGATGTTAATATTACAGAGTAGGAAAGAGAAAAGTTCGTGGTTAAATAATAACAGCCATCAAAAGTTAATATTACAGAGTAGGAAAGAGAGAAGTTCGTGGTTAAATAATAACAGCCGTCAGAAATTAATATTACAGAGTAGGAAAGAAAAAAGAATGTGGTTAAATAATAACAGCCGTCAGAAGTTAATATTACAGAGTAGGAAAGAAAGAAGTTCGTGGTTAAATAATAACAGCCGTCAGAAGTTAATATTACAGAGTAGGAAAGAGAGAAGTTCGTGGCTAAATAAAAACAGCCATCAGAAGTTAATATTACAGAGTAAGAAAGAGAGAAAATCGTGGCTAAATAATAACAGCCGTCAGAAGTTAATATTAGAGAGCAGGAAAGAAAGAAGTTCTTGGCTTAATAATAACAGCCGTCAGAAGTTAATATTACAAAATAGCAAAGAGAGAGGTTCGTGGCTAAATAATAACAGCCACACGGGTCGAACAAAGAATAAGCTACACTTACCACAGTCGGTTCTTGGATGGACGACCATTCATTGCATATTGAGATGCCTCCATGCTTCGGAAATCATGTTAAGTCATTCGTAGATCCTGTAAAGACTGTCACTTTACGAGTAGTCAGAAGCCCAAAAGTGTGACATCCTGTCTGGGTATCGTATTAGCCAGCATCTTGGTTGCGGAGGTCAGATAGGCAGTCACTCCATGTAAAATACTGGTATTCAGTTGCATTCGGTAAGACTGGAAGCTAGAAGAAAAGGCTAGGCAGATTAATTGATTGATTGAGGAAAGAGAGAGGAGTGGTGGGTGAGTGTGATTGAGTATAGAGTATTGAGAATGTATTGTCATCCACGATAACTGAATAATATAACAATTACATGTGATTCAATATAATCCTCAAAAGAAGTCAAATAAGCAAGTAAACTTAGCAGAACCTTTTCATAATAGGTAACTATTAAAAAATAAATATATTCAAAAAATATTGGAAGCAATACCGACCATTTTGCACAAAGAAGCACTCAATATGTTAACTATTTGAGAACACGTGAGTGAAAAAGTGCCTCTTTCGTTATCGAATAAAATACCGGTGAAAACGAAACGAAGGAACCGTTCACCCCATATCGGTAATAACAGTGTCTCCCTTGTACTTGGATTGCTTTTTTCCGTCACAGACGACATATTTAACGCTTCAGGAACGCGAGAAATGAGAACACCACAACATGCAGCAAGCTTATCGTATTTCTGTCAATCATAAAGCAACATAATGTGTTTTCCTGTCGTGGATAGGAAAATTGAATGACATCTCTTGTGACATGTACAAAATTACCGATTTACCTAAGGTACCTATCATGTAGAATACACGCTTGGACGTGGAGTGGAATGCGCGTAATTCAAAACTTATCTATTATTTAAAGATACATTGTGTAGGAGTCAAGAAATAAATTCCTATTTTTAACACGCTTCTATTAGCTTCGCCTGTGTCTACGTATCTATCTATCTATGTAACGAAATCTTTGAACTCGATTTTCGACCACTTCGAAACGTCGGATTAAACTAGCTCGACTAAATATTGGTAGTATCCTCGTTTATATATGAGACATGGCTCCTAAATCCATACGGGCACTGTTAAAAAAAATCAGCTGTTCTCTACATTAAATGTTCGCTTAACTCGTCAAAATGTAGGGAACAGCTGATATTTTTTTTCGCGATTTCAACTTTGGTCCCATAGTATAAGTTGTTCATAATGATGAGTACAATGAGAGAGATTTCGTGTATGAATAGATAAAACACCTTATATAGTTGAATACTTTTCTTGGGTTTATATTTGAAATAGTGAAAAAAAAAAATACATAAATTTTTCCTATTGAGGAAACCAGTCCGATACACAAGTTCAAATTAAATTAGCTAGCAAAACTCCGCAGACGTGATGGGTACGATACTATGAAGAGAAAAAAAAAACGAATCTCTTAATTTTTCGTAACTTATTAGGGATCCACGGGTTTAGAAAATCATAACTTTATCGTCATTAGGACCCATCACGTCTGTGGAGTTTTGCTAGCTAATTTAATTTAACCTGTGTAATTTAACACCTAAATTATTAGGAGAATGTCGCATTCTTCGTCTTTTTTCTTATACTCGGTCCCTCAGGGCCATATTACAGAACCTTACTCAAGACTCAAACATTACTTAAGACTAGTTTCAACCAAATGGATCTAAATGAGTCTTAAGTCATGTTTGAGTTTTCAGTGAGGTTCTATAATACGGGCCGTCGATCGTGACCCATCTTGCCCTGGCTTGGCGCCACGCGCCGGGTTAAGTTGATCGAATTGAGAAAAAAATATGGAAGCCTCCACTTGGCATAAGTATAAAATAATAAATCTTGAGGGCTTACCCAAACGTTCGAAGTCGTTCATCGTAGTAGCCTAGTGGATCATATTATTATTATACATATGATAATATATTCTGAGCCTCAGGAGCACAATTTACTTAGAAACACGGAAGTTGAAATAAGTACATTATTGTATGTCATGTATTCCACGAATTAGCACGACGCGGCGACGGTCACCGCCGTACGTTTTGTGGTTCAAAATTATTTACCAATCATTAATATTCTAAACAAAATTAATAGTCGGTCACCAAAGATTGATTTGAAAGTCCACAGTTAAATAATAATAATCCATGTAATTGATACTAAAATACCAAACAGAATTTCACATAAATTTGGCAGAGGGCTATTTTTACCTGGACAAGAATGGGTACACTTTTCATTCCGGGGAAATACAAATTTCACACGCGGTTGGAGACGCGAGAAGAAAGAAGCTTATTGGATTTACAAAAATATAAAAATGAAAAATCGAAGTAGATTGTAATATCAATTTCCTGGGCAGGGTTTTCAATGAACAATACACAGTTGAGAGAGAGGCTACGCACAAATTTATAATGTCATCTCCGGATATTTAAAAGGTCACTTGAGGAGCTAGTGGCAATTTAATCGCTCAAAATATTCTCGTGTAAATTCTGATTGGATGAGTTTGCAATCATGTTGTGACAGGATTTTGTAGGGATTTTGATTAAGTTAACAATAATGCCATATCATGGTAAAAAAAAAACCCATCACAGAATTTAAGGATTTTTTAATGCAAAGAAATCTAGCGACTTAATTTCTTCAATAATATGAGACAGAGTGTATTTTTTATAAATCTAATTTTTGGTATGCTGGCCATAAGTTTGGTGTAATTACTGACAACATAGGGAAATATTTAGCTCGTGGACCTCGTGGCTAAGTAATAACAGCGACACGGGTCGATCCATCAGGTTAACCTACGCTTGCCGGGGTTGGTCCGTGAATCGGTGACCACCTTTACATACTGAGACTCCTCCGTGCCTCGGAAAGCACGTTAAGCCGTTGGTCCCGGCTGTCATTTGTGGATCTTTGACAGTCGTTACGGGTCGTCAGAAGCCCGAGTCTGACAACCAGTCTTACCATGGGGTATCGTATTAAGGCTCGTACAGACTAGTGCGATATCGTGGGCGCGACGCGACATTAGTAACACAATTTCTTTGTCGGTGCCTGTTGCGCCCGCGATATCGCGCGAGTCTGTATGAGCCTTTACTCAATAACGGTTGTGGAGGTCAGATAGGCTGTCGTAAATTACTGGTATTTAGTTGCATCCGGTTAAACTGGAAGCCGACCCCAACATAGTTGGGAAAAGGCTAGGGATTGTTTCATAGGTAAATGTAAAAAAAAAACAATAATTTGTGATTTTCTTTCCTGGTGCGTACTACCAACCGGCGGGCGTGCGTGTATGACCAGATGTACAGATGTAGGCAAAGCAAAAGGAGTATGTAAGGAACGTAGCAGGTGGCGTTCTATAGTTTCTGCCTACCCCCATGGGAAGAAGGCGTGAGTTTATGTATGTATAGGGAAATATTCTGTCGATATCTTGTCATTTGGTTTAAATAGGTTTTTATTTTTATTATTTTAGTAGTATTTTATATAGATTATTAGGGTTCCGTACCCAAAGGGTAAAACGGGAACCCTATTACTAAGGCTCCGCCGTCTGTCTGTCTGTCCGTCTGTCACCAGGCTGTTTCTCATGAACCGTGATAGTTAGACAGTTGAAATTTTCACAGATGATGTATTTCTGTTGCCGCTATAACAACAAATACTAAAAAACAGAATAAAATTAATATTTAAGGGGGCTCCCATACAACAAACGTGATTTTTTGCTCGTTTTTGCTCGATATTGATAACGGCAACAGGTAGACGCTTGAAATATTCACAGAATATTTAGTTATATATTCACTTTCAAAATAAATAATTAAAATAAAACAAATATTTAAGAGGGCTCCCATACAACAAACGTGATTTTTTTGGCGTTTTTATAGATACAGAAACCTTCGTGCGCGAGTCCGACTCGCACTTAGCCGGTTTTTATATTTTTTTAATTTGTGAATGTGAGAACGTTGAAGGTTTAATAGTTGTAGCTTTGTAAACCATTTTCTATTTTGTTAAGTACTTGTTGACGGGCCTACACTGTCCTCCCTTACCTATTAACACTGTAACTTAGAACATTGTAAAAGCCCAATATTTTTAAAAGAGTAACCGTGGAGTCTTGCCGGCTCTGCTTCATTGAAAACGACCAATTGGAACCGTGCACCTTGCTTCTGACGTTTCATACGTGCAGGCATGTAGGTTTATGTGAAATAAAATGTTTTGATTTGGATTTTGATTTTTATCTACAGTAAACCCGGTTAAACCCTGTTTAATTTGCTAGACCAAAATGACAGCTGCGATAGACCTTTTCTTAAAAATAACACGATAAGGAATTAATATTACAGAGACAACACGACAACAGTGAAGGTCCTCCTGCAGAGAATGATTCAGTGGTCCTTGGTCAGAGTCAATCGGCTACTAGATTATTTTTATGTCGACACCAAAAGTCATTATAGTCTAGCAAATTAAGTCAGAGTTTAGTTAGTTTGGTAGACTATTGTCCAAACGATTGATTTAACTGTCCCGGGCTTGCATTTGACAGCTTACGTAACAAACTAAAACACTCGTCGTTCTCTGTCGGTAAAACCTTGTTTACACTGCGGCAGATTTTGGTATCGCTACGGCACAATACTGGCATGTGGCACATGGTTCCTGGGGGCCAAGTCTGCTCAGAATGGTGTGTCAGAATGGCTGATCATTGGCACCGTAATTGTAGAGTTTGACAGTTTTGCTAATCACCTAATTGAAAGGCGTCTTTTTGATTTTCCAATGACGTGCCACTGACACTCCATTGGAAAAATTGTGTGTATTTGGTAATCTCGTACTGACAAGCTCATATTATTTTGACTTCCCTATGGACCACTGTCACACCATTATGAATTTAGGAGGTTACAAACTATTGGCACAATGGTCATGGCGTTGCCTTGGTATGGTCGTCATAATGACCAATCATTGAAAATAGCAGACTTGCCCCCCAGTTCACGTTGCACCCTTTTTTTTGGGTGGGTAATTATCTAATACCTTCTTCCGCTCTGGGCGGAGCGGGAGAGCGTTTTGTGAGTGTTCCAGGGTAGTGTGTGTGGAGAGAAATAAATAGATGTCACGTGCTATATAAGTCTTTACTATAGTTGATATTACAAAGTTGTATTTGCGGCGCGTGTATAGCGGAAAGCGGTTTCGGGCGAACTGGTTTCGCCGGGCGCTGCGCATGCGAGGAATATAAAACGACCGCGTCGCCGGGCGCTGCGCATGCGAGGAATATAAAACGACCGCGTCAGCGCCCCTACACTATTCCTCCCCTTTTTTTTTAAAAAACTGTAGGTTTTTTACAATAAAATCTGTTACTCTAAAATGTATTATTAATTACATCTATGGCTAAAAGTATTACTTATAAGTTACAATCAGCATTTGGTTTGAATAACAATGTTGTAACCGGATGTCTGGCGTGATTGCGTCACCTGATATTGACGCCTTATACATTGTTATGACTTACATGTCTAAGTTTAAATATCTTTACGCTATAATTGCAATGGTATAAGCAGTGTGTAATTTATTTGAATGTATAATTGCTTCAAATGGTTGCTATTATTACTAATTCTTACAATGCATTTTTATTTTACTATTTTACTACTTGATAATGAAATACAAAGTCATTTGGAGGAATAAATCTTATATTTAACAATACCTGATCTTAAGCTAGTGCGGCTACCTGCTTTTAAAGGTGCCGTCTTGATATTGTACTTAATTAGTGTACATATAAAGTTACGACGTTAAGGGTAGTCACCATGACGACATGCTCTGCCATAAAATAAAAAAATTAGCACCCCTGCGGAGTCCACAGCATTTGTCATGGTGACGCCAATTAAGAATACACACATATAACGATAATTCACATATTTCACAAAGTAGCACTTGCACCGTTAAACGTCACTTGGAATTTGGGACCTAAACTTTATGAGATTTGACTTGAATGGACGATGGTTGCTGAGCAGGTTATCTTAAAAAATGACTTTGGGGTTAGGCGATTCTTGCGGTTTTTGGACCGTTTCTACCCTTATGCTCGGTGTGGCTGTCGAACTTGCCACTATTTCCTTTTTCAACCACTTTCGAATGCTTTTGATACACCTTCGTTTTCCAGCGTAGATTAACAATATGGTAAGTAATATTATGGTAGCTATCATAACACAGCAAATGATATTCAATTTGTTGTCCACTTGTGCAACATTTGATAGGTTTTCGTTAACAATTACTTTTTCTTTTGTCTGGTTGGTGCCCATTTTTTTAATTTGGTGTACGTGGTGTAATTTCGCGACCTTTTTTGATTCTTACTATGTTTCAACTGCGATACCTAGTGCTTATATTCAATTAATTGACCTACATTATAAAAATGCTAATTTCGATATTTAGAGGGTCTTTTGCTTATTCGTCCAGTTCGCGTTGTATATGTTTCGTCACTGGGTTTGCTTGTTTGAAACCTTACTTTTTTCTGTATTTTATTCTGTACCTGTTTGTTTTTTTTATTATCATTTTTCTCTAATATGTTTTTATTTACTTCCGCTGATGGCAATTCGTTGTCTATCAATATATATGCTGGTTTTAAGCGATCTATAGATATGTTGGCTTGTCTGTCAGGTAACTGTACGCGATACACTTTTTCGTTTCTACTTATGACGCGATATGGTCCATCGTATGGTGATTGTAATGGTTTCCGTACAGCGTCATTTCTAATGAATACATAATCACTGGTTAATAGATCTTTGTGTATAAAAATCTTGCGAGGTGACTTGTTTACTCTAGTGGACGGTTTCAATCCATCTATTACGTCCTTAATTTTTTTAACGAAATTGTTGTCATCATGCAACTGTACATTGCTATGGTCATAAAAGTCACCTGGTAGCCTAATATTACTGCCGTATAGCATTTGTGCTGCGGTTACGCCTGTGTCTGACCTAATTGTCGTGCGCAATCCTAACATTACTGTTGCTAGTTCATCTATCCAGCTTTTATTGTCTAAACGTGCTTTTAGTGCTGCTTTTAATGACCTATGCCATCTTTCTATCGCTCCATTGCATTGAGGATGATATGGAGTGGTACGGGTTTTCTGTATTCCCATAATTGACATTAATTCTCTAAATAAATTACTTTCGAACTGTCTTCCCTGGTCACTTGTGAGTTTAACCGGGCACCCATAACGACTAATCCAACCTTCATATAAAGTTTTGGCTACTATTTCTGCAGTTATTTCTTTTAATGGAAATGCTTCTGGCCAACGCGTAAACCTGTCTATTATCGTCAAACAATATTTAAATCCCTCTGGTGTAGTTGGTAGCGGTCCTACTATGTCTATGTGAATATGTTCAAAACGCTTACAATTTTCAAAGGTACTTAAATCTGCATTGGTATGCTTTTGAATTTTCGCTTTTTGACATCTAATGCAAGTCTTGGCCCAATTTCCAACGTCTTTATTCATATTTGGCCAAAAATATCTTTCACTAACTAATTTTCTACTTGCTCTAATGCTTGAATGGCTCATATTATGTATTGAGTCGAAAGCTAAACGTCGAAACTTTCCGGTCAAGTATGGGCGTGCTGAGTCGGTTGATACTTCACAAACAATGTGTTTCTCTGTATTGTATATAGTTACACGTTTCAACACTATGTTGTTATTGTTATTCGATTCGCTTTGCAATTTAGCTAGCTCGCCGTCCGTTTCCTGTGCGGCTGCAAGTTCTGCGAAATCGATCGTTGTGGGGCACGATATTGTTGCTACTCTGGATAATGTATCCGCAACTAAATTATCGTTCCCACTAATGTGTCTTATGTCCGTGCTGAATTCGCTAATGAACATGATCTGTCTAGCTCTCCGCGAAGTTTCTCTATCTGTACCTATTTTACTAAATGCAAATGATAAAGGCTTATGGTCTGTAAAAATAATTAACTGTTGACCTTCAACCATGTTGCGGAAATGAATTATGGCTGAATATATTCCTAATAATTCCCTGTCATATGTACTATATTTCATTTGGGCCTGTGTTAATTTTTTAGAAAAATACCCTAATGGTTTCCACTTGTTGTTTAGCTTTTGCTGTAATACTGCGCCCACACATGTGTCTGACGCATCGGTCATTAACGCTAACGGAGTATTTGACGTTGGATATGATAACATAACCGCGTTCTTTAGGTCTTTCTTACATTGCTCAAAGTTGTTTTCAGCTACTGGTGTCCAGTTAATTTTAGTTTTATCTTTGCGTTTTGTATTTCCTAGGTATTTATTCAACCCTGTTTGATGATCAGCCGATTGAGGTATACTTGCCCTATAAAAATTTAACATTCCTAGAAATCTTCTAAGTTCCGCAACTGTTTCCGGTTTTGGAAAATCTACAATGGCTTTTACCTTATCTTCTAGAGGTCTAATTCCCTCTGTTGACACTTCATATCCTAAAAATTCTAATTTTTGTTTACCGAAGCTACATTTGGAAAAATTTATAGTTATGCCGTATTCATTAAATCTTTCGAAAACTTTTTCTAAGTGTTGTTTGTGCTCTACTTCGTTATCTGATGCTATGATGACGTCATCTACGTAGTTGAATAGGAAATCCAAACCTTGCAATACCGTGTGATGCATGTAACGCTGAAACGTTTGTGCTGCATTACGTAATCCGAAAGGCATGCGCATAAATTCGAATAAGCCAAAAGGTGTTATGACAGCAGTTTTTTCAATGTCATTTTCCGCGACAGGTATGCAATTGTATGCTCGGTTAATATCTAACTTTGAGAATATTTTCTTATTGGCCAACATATATGTAAAATCATGAAGCCGAGGTACAGGGTAGCGATCCGGTTTGGTGATCGCATTTAAACGTCTGTAGTCTCCGCATGGCCTAATATTCCCGTCTTTCTTGGGTACCACGTGCAGAGGACTTGCCCAAGCGCTGTGGCTCGGCCTGCAGATCCCCAGCTCTTGCATGACCCTAAATTCGTTTTTAGCTTTTACGTACCTGTCTGGTGGTAGCTGTCTCGCTCGTGCGTGCACTGGGGTACCTGTTGTTTCTATAATATGACGTACGCTATGTCTAGGTGTCTCTTTATATGAAACTGGTTTAGTTACCTCTGGGAACTTACATAATAACTCATGATAGGGGCAGTCATCAACAATGGTCTTAACCGTGGGCTCAGTCGAGTCGGAGAGGTTTCCTCTCGCGCCTAACTTTGTTGCCTGGTCGACTAGCCTTCGTCCGTTCAAGTCAATTAACAAATTATGTTTAACTAAGAAATCGGCACCTAATATTGGTTGCTGTACGTCCGCTATCGTAAATAACCAACGGAACGCTCGTCTAAGATTTAAGTCTAGTTCTAACATGTGTGTACCGTACGTAGTTATTTCGGTTCCGTTCGCAGCATATAACTTATAACCGGCACTTTGCGCGTTATTTTTCTTGAAAACCACTCTGCGAGGTAGAACTGACACATTTGCACCACTATCTACTAAAAAGTTCAAACCTGAGTTCTTGTCCCGGACGCTTAGACGGTGATTTCCGTGCACGCGGTCGCAGCCACCCGTCGCTGACTGCACCGACACTAGTTTTCCGCTGGCTTCGACTTCTTCCCATTTGCACGGATGTTCACACCTCGTCGCCTTGTTACGGAACCGGAAGTGGTACCGGCACAACCAGTTGGGGTCATCACTTGTCATCGCCTTGGTAGACCTGGAGTTCGATCCCGACCTGGATCTGCTTCTTCTAGATCTAAAGTTTCGCGAACGACCTCTGGGTGTGCTCTCGAGCCTGCGTAATCTGTCACCAAGTTGTCTTATTTCGGCTATCACTGCGTCATCCTTTTTCGATGGGTTTGACGCTTCTTTCACACTAGCGACACTGTGGACCGGAGTTGCGTTTTCTGCTACATTGTCTGCGATCGACGCTAATTTTTCTAAGTTTGCCTCGTCGGATACTGCCAAAATGCTGCGTATAGACGGTGGTAGTTGGTTCTTCCACATCACCCTGAGTGTTTCGTCTGTCACCCTTCCTCTGGCTAGCTCCCTCATTTTTCGAAGAAGGTGTGATGGCTGCTGGTCTCCCAGCTCCATTCCGCAAACCAGCTTTTTGATTTGACATTCATCCGACTCTCTGTAAACTGAGAGTAACTTTGCCTTCAAGGTCTCGTATTTTTTTTCTTTGGGCGGTTCAAATATAATTGATGCTACTTGTTCTGTGACTTCCTGGTTGAGCTTCGAGACTAATATTCGGTACTTGGAGTCGTCGGACATCTTCTGCGGGTTTATAATTGTTTCCGCTTTGGCGAACCATAATTCTGGTGACTTGGTCCAAAAATTTTCTATCTTGTCGGTCACGGACACGGGTGAGAGAACGTATTCTTCAGCGGTCGCTTTTTCTTCCATCTTCAGGCTTGACTTTGTGACTTTTTCTCAATAAGCACTGTGGGTTTTCACACTATGCCGCGTGGATGTTAGGGTGAGTTGCCCGTTCTCGATCAACGCACACACTTTAGGATCACGTCGGGGTCACCAATTTTGTGAGTGTTCCAGGGTAGTGTGTGTGGAGAGAAATAAATAGATGTCACGTGCTATATAAGTCTTTACTATAGTTGATATTACAAAGTTGTATTTGCGGCGCGTGTATAGCGGAAAGCGGTTTCGGGCGAACTGGTTTCGCCGGGCGCTGCGCATGCGAGGAATATAAAACGACCGCGTCGCCGGGCGCTGCGCATGCGAGGAATATAAAACGACCGCGTCGCCGGGCGCTGCGCATGCGAGGAATATAAAACGACCGCGTCAGCGCCCCTACAAGCGTGTCAGACTTTTACTGACTAAAACCCACCCGTGTTCCTTCAGTATCCCTTTTGGACAAACCCGCAACCCTGGCAGGCATCGGCCCTGACGGACCCCATCAGTTTTTGCTGACATCTCTTTGAGGTGCGCGTGGAACACAACCGTCGCTGGTCCTTATCGGACGACGAGCTAGCCTTTGTTCACCGTCCGCAAGCCCGCGCCTACCGGGTGGCCGGGAATCAGCCTGCGGTTCCCGATGCCCAGGTCGGCCTCCTGTGGCGACTAGAGACAAGAAAGAAAAAAAAAGAAAGAAAGAAATTTAGGCAGAGTCTTAACTGAAAGCAACTGTAGCGCGAGTACGCGTCTCGCGCTACAGTTGCTTTCAGTCAATCGCTTCCGGTTCATAGTATTCGCTTATATGAATATAGATGACACACTCGCGCGGTCAATTAAGTCGCGTAAGTAAGTCATGATCGGCTAAAGGATCGCGTAATCGCGTATAATTCGCATGGCATGCAGTCGCTTTCGGTTAGGACGCACGGTAAATCTAAATAAAAAACCGGCCAAGTGCGTGTAGGACCACGCACAATGAAGGGTTCCGTAGTTGAGATGAATTTATCCCAAAAACAAACTTAACATTGTAGTTGAAAAACATAATTATTCTCATAATATATCGATATACGTCACGGTCAATTCTCCAACTGCAAATGTAAGTTAGTCGACTATTACACGTTAATTTGTAAAGGCTTCTTAGCTGTGATAGTTTTCCTTTTAATACACTACTGCCATACATTTTTCCACATATCCAAGAATAACCATTTCGCTGGCAGAGGGGGGACACTTGACTCTAACAAAAGTTTGCACTTTCCCCAATTTGGATCCCTGAATCGAAAGATGGTTTCCACAATCCTGCAATATTTTGAACGGCCTATCCAACGATACCCCACACTATAGGACAAACGAGAAAAAAAATATCATCCCCAGTTTACGTACAATGGAGGTAACCTAAAAAAATGTTTTTTTTTCAAGATTTTATTTTACCATTTTTTCGGCGTGATCAATATATATAGTATACCCATGCCAAATTACAACTTTCAAGTACTAAGGGTATCTGAGCTAAGCTGGGGACAGACAGACAGACAGCTAGACGGACATAGCGAAACTATAAGGGTTCCTTGATTACTATACGGAACCTTAAAAAAAGAAATTTTAACATTGTTTGAAACCTATCTATCGCGACTTATTGAGTTGTGATTATTCTGATGTGTGTAGTGGATGCGGTGTGGACTAGTCTCAATATTCAAGCTATTTATTCAGCTCTATTCGAATGCCCGTCATTCATTAGTCTTGTAGTTATGGTATAGTTCGATTCAAACTTAATGGCGGCTCGGAAGTTAGCCACTCGCTGCGCAGTACCCCACCCCTCACCCCCGCTGACATATAAATTCGTTACTGCGCAGCCACTCGCCTCATGTTCCGAGTCGCCATTAAGTTTGAATCGGGCTGTACTGTTATATCAAAATTTAAAAAAATTGAGCCGTCACGGGACGCCTGGCAGATGTGAAACATCGAAATTATTTACACACTCGCGTAGCGGAGGAATCGCGCACGCGGAGTGAGCGGTGAATCGCCACGCGGCATGTGTCGCAGCGCCAGCAATCGGTTTTACCTGCGCCTATAGATGTTTCACATCAATAAAGATACACTTCTGTCATCAACAGTGATATGATTCACACGTTCATGAAATGTGAGGAAGCAAACTGCGATGTTGTTTAATGTTTATGTTCTTGTTAGAAAACAGGAACTGCGAAAACAAATAACACACACTTTGCCACCGCATAATTTTTGTTTGTTATTAGGCTAAGTTTACAAAACTTACTAAGGTTTTTTTTTTTCACTTTAATTTTTGGGTCCTACCCCACACAATTTCGTATAAACTATTTGCTTTATAAACAATAGTGAAGGGAACTAATAACATCATCAACATACACGAAGTGAATTAAATACGTATTATTGAAGCTAACTCAAAAACACTCATCAGAACTTGACCAAATTTATAATATATTGGACCACCTCAGGATTACCTATCCATACATAAACAAAAAAATACTTTTCAAAATCGGTCCACTTTTGCATAAGCATTAAGTCCGCCTTTGTACATTATTGTGTGTGAGAAGTTTAAATAAATAAATAAATGATTGCTGAAAATATCGATGAATATACATTTTTAGGGTTCCGTACCCAAAGGGTAAAACGGGAACCCTATTACTAAGGCTCCGCCGTCTGTCTGTCTGTCTGTCTATCCGTCTGTCACCAGGCTGTATCTCATGATCCGCGATAGCTAGACACTTGAAATTTTCACAGATGATGTATTTCTGTTGCCGCTATAGCAACAAATACTAAAAACCAGCATAACATAAATATTTAAGGGGGCTCCCATACAACAAACGTGATTTTTTTGGTCGTTTTTGCTCGATATTGATAACGGTAACAGGTAGACACTTGAAATATTCACAGAATATTTAGTTATATATTCACTTTAAAAATCAATAATTAAATTAAAATAAAACAAATATTTAAGGGGGGCTCCCATACAACAAACGTGATTTTTTTGCCGTTTTTATTTAAAATGGTACGGAAGGAACCCTTCGTGCGCGAGTCCGACTCGCACTTGGCCGGTTTTTTTTTTAAATACATACAGATTAACATAGAACGTCCACCTTGTTTGAAGTCGGTTAGTAAAAGTCCGTAAAACGCTTGAATGGAGGCGCTCGTCTTCCAAATGTTGCTTTGGGCAGGGAAAAGCTGTTGGTGTTATGACAAGGCAACAGCGAGACCCTATCAAGTTGCCAGCATATTCCTCTACCAGAGAATACGATTACAAATCTTTATCCAAGTGTGGTGATTATGGAAGTGAATGTGCACTTTGAATTGGAAGATGATTGATGATGACAAGATTAAGATCAACAACGCTAGCCAAATATCCCATGAAAAAATTATTAAATTATAACTATTTCAAAATTATAATTATTTCTGTTTTCCCGAAGGGCTGGCCATACGCGAGTACCTAGTACACTCACATTTCGCCAGTTATGTTTAAGTCCCACGTAATGGCGGGTGAGCCTATTATTGCCATCATCAACCGGGCACAGATCCAGACAAGGCCACTACTGAGAAATTCCAAATGGAAAAACCCAGTAACACTGCCCGACCAGGAAATCGAACTCAGGCCAGCCTGCCAGGGTTACGAGTTTGTCCTGGCGCACAGGCATCTGAAGGAACACGGGTGGGTTTTAGTCAGTAAAAGTCTGACACGCTCCGCCCAGAACGGGAGAAGTTATTTGATAATTACCCACCCAAAAAAAAAGGAGCTCATGCTACAATTTTTGGTCTACATCGCATTTTGCCTGTATTTGCCTTTCACTGTAATAAAAACTTCCGTAGTACACCAGTCTTTATCCAGTGTTACTGTGGACGGATGAATTCAGAATTTAGATTAAAACTAAGTCATGTGCACACTGTTCTACCTTTCTGAACATATTAATTAACAAGAGACAGCGGGTGTTTTGTTGGCACAAACCACACAATTATTACATTGTTCTCGTTTTCTGAACACATATCATAAGGCTTAACGGCCATGGAAACACAAACACTATGGGTAATAGGATAATAGTTCTGCTTGTTGACACTGACGGATTTGACAGGTAGTTTAGTGTTTGTAGCGCGACGTTGAGCTCAAAGGCACGCCACAAGATATATACGAATCGCTTTTGCCTTAAAACTAAAGTTTTCGATAATGCAACTGAATTGAATAGTGTAAATAAAAAACTGAATCTTGCATAGTCGGCCATACTAATTTTGTGCCTTTTAGTCAAAGTGCATTAAAATAGAGAATGTTTTTTAACATTTGATGCGTCTATGCTTTTTGGTTAGGTTAAACCATAGAAATTTATCTATTTGTATTTTATTATATCTATATTTAATTACGTTGCTATATTAATGAGTGATTGTAATGACATAAACTCACTCAATTGCCATGTTCAAATTGTTATTGTTTTCTAAATATAATCATTGATTTGTTGAGAAGGTATTATTTGTAAATGAATTTTCAATTGTTTATGTTTGTATGGAGTATGAAGTACAAACTTTCACACCATATAAATAATTTTGAAGTATTAGTGTGGTTCCAAAGTCCAACGTATCCATTTATAAATCAACTGCCTAGACTTTTCCCAACTATGTTCGGGTCGACGGCGACGTCCAGTCTAACCGGATGCAGCAGACTACCAGTATTTTACATGAAGCAACTGTCTATCTGACCTGCAAACCCCAGTTACTGGTTAATACGATACCCCTTGGTTAGACTGGTTGTCAGAGTTTCAGCCTTCTGACGACCCGTAACTACTGTCAAAGATCTACAAATGACAGCCGGGACCAATGGCTTAACGTTCTTTCCGAGGCACGGAGGGGTCTGGATATGTAATGTCACCTGTAATGTCATCTGGATTATCGACCCGCGCGGCGGTCATTACTTAGCCACGAGCCACAACGTGTCCATTTATAAATATCTAAAAAAAATGCCTCGTGTGTCAATAAAATACATAGTTGCGTTACTTTTATTGCCTTGGGGATTTCGCTTCATGACTTTACCTTGGGAGTGGAAAACGTGCTCATCTAAAATGTAGTTACTGGCAATATGTACGAGTACCTACCTTGTTCTCAATTTAAGGTGCCTACTAAGAGACTTGATAATATTTTACACTTTTTTTAAATGTTGTCTCTGGATGTACTAATGTAGATAGTCTTTTTAATTTTTGGGATACGTTAACTTTTTACTAGGTACCTAATACCTACTGAAGGCATTCACGCACAACAGCAGTACCCAGGTATGTAAAACTGTGAACTAGAATATAATTTGCAGCAGGCTTAGCACGAGAACCGTAAAGAAGCGTTTTGTCGACTGAAGAGTATCTGAAAAATAAAAGTGTTTGCTTTAACAAAAATCTTGTTTAATGTGATCACGATCACGCATCTTGACTCCATACAAGCCTAACAAGATCTTGACTTCTGAAGCTAGGAGAACTTTGTTAAATTATCATATTTCCGTGTAATAAGCAATGAATTAGTTTGATTTACGGGTAGTTATTTAATTTAGCTCAAATGTTGGCCAGTTTAATATATAATAAAATAATAAATAATATAATAATATATAATATAAATAATATATAATATATAATGCTAACAAGTTGCTTGTTACCATGAACTTAAATTATTATTTGTTAAACAAAAGTGAAGAAGTAAGATCAAACGATAAAGCATGTATGATGTAACAAAGACCGGTGATTATTCTGTACATGTCACATGTTCGATATAAATAAAATGAAATTATTCTGGTAAATACATAAATAATGATTCCTAACATGTTAATGCCAACTAAGAGAAAATGTGTCTTGCCTTTTTTTTTTCAGTGTAGATAAAAATTACGTTTCCGTGTAGACACAGTGACAGTTCTATTTCTATTCTACAGTAGAGTAGAAATAAATAACGTCACGCTAAGCCTGCTGGCTGATCGTGAAAAAAATCTTTTCACCATTTTATTCTTACTTTTAATGCGCAACCGAATGGTGTTCATTATGATTCCTTTTTTTTTGGTCTGAAAACAAGCCAAAGATATAAATATGTCTAGATAGACAGTCAAAGCAGTGAACTCGTCGAAAAAAATTGCGTCCAACAATTGGCCTCAAAATGCACGCACGCTTGAATAACACAATAACGTGGCGCGAGTGTAAGACGTAGCTGTCAAACACACCAGCATAACAAAGTTAGCCTGTTTGTTATCGTTATTTTGCATCGTGACACTCTATCTCTTATACATAATCAAAGAGTAAAGCGTACCACGTATTATTGGGTTTCCGCATGCTAAACTACATAAATTGATGTAGGTATTTCTCTCAAATGCCTGCAATCAAGGTAGTGTTATTACGCTTCATTGTTAGGATATTTTCAAAAGAAAGAATAATAAAGGATTATAGAAAAGCCTCGCTCACTGCCTTTCTCGTAATTCATATAAAGGTTCACTTTTGAGTACCTATTTACGAGTAGATTTAGCCGTAACCTAAATATTGGTTTGCAATGGTAGGACTCACATACCAATGTCTTTAGAGAGCGTGTTGCTAATTACATAAACCTCAATTACTTGACGTGACTACTTTTTTTTTTTTTTTTGGGTGGGAAATTATCAAATAACTACTCCCGCTCTGGGCGGAGCGGGAGAGCGTGTCAGACTTTTACTGAATAAAACCCACCCGTGTTCCTTCATTTGCCTGTGTGCCAGGGTCACGATATCCCTTTCGGACAAACTCGTAACCCTGGCAGGTGACGTGACTACTTGACGTTATCATTAGGTAATATTCTATAACAATTGAAAGGTGGAACGAATGAAACCTTACTAGTTACCTACTTAGAAAAAAAAAAATAAAAAAAATATAATATATATGTTACGGCTAATACCCGAAGTGCGGCCACACCTAGTTTTAGCCGGTTAGAATTATAGGTCCAGACAATCCCTGTTGGATAAAACCAATTTACCAACAATAGAGGGGATCTGGCGCTCGGCGGCCGCTCCCGCGGCACGCTCGCTTCGCTCGCTCGCCTTCGCTAGTTAATGGTTACTGTTCTAACCTAACCTAACCCAAATGATTTTACCCGAAAACAATCGGCTCGTACTAGGTTTAACCAAGAGTAAGTGGCTACACCTAGTTCTAATCGGCTAAAACTAGGTGAAGCCGCACTTCGGGTATTAGCCGTAACATATATATATAAATGTGAGTTTAATTGTTGGTAATAATTAGGTTAGGTTACCCTGGAGTATTTATTTGTAACTAGCTGCCCAGCGCAATTTCGTTCGGGTAGTGTCCTACCCCTACCCCTTCCTCTAAACCTTCGTGGGCGTTTGCAGAAAAACTTACCAGTTTCATCAAAGTCGGTCCAGCCCTTTCGGGATCCATAGAGGACAAAAAAAAAATGATTTTTATTTTTAAAGAAGAAGATAGATACGGAAATTAAACTAGTTTCAAGCGACGAAGCTAGGAAAGCGTTCGCAAAAGCTTACGGCGAAGCTTTTAGTCAATAGTCGCCAGTCGCTTGTCTACAAGACCACAGAGCAATCAATATCAGAGCAACAGTAGGCTTCAGAAATGAAACTACAGCATCGTTCTTCAATCTTTAACCCGACGCAATGCTTACTCCACATTGTATTTATGTATGTCTATTTCTTTGGCACGCCCTGTAGCCTAAACGGCTTAATGGATGGAACAGCTAATTTGATCCGAGTCTACTGTACCGATTAAGTAGAAATTTGGTACACAAGTGAATTTCTGTCACCCAAACACGGACGTTTACCGTAAATAAATACATTTTTAATATGGGGGTCATTAAGGGTGGCAAATTAAAAATTAAAAAAATATTTTTTTGCAAACTGTCAACGTCATCATCATTTGACGTCCACTGCTGGATATAAGCCTACCCCAAGAAAGGGCGGTTGCCATAATCGTAACGCTTAACTGGCGGGTTGGCTTTAGTTCTTTACTTATTATAGATTACAGGAAAACCTATAAGAAGTCTATAGTCACAACAACATGGTAAATCTCTCAATATTGTGTGTACAAACTTACATTTGCAGTCGGAATGCATCAGAGAATATGTTTTTCAACTACAATGTTAGTTTGTTCTTGGGATAAATTCATCTCAACTATCGGAACCCTTCATTGTGCGTGGTCCGACACGCAATTGGCTGGTTTTTTCTATGGGTATCAATCATACTTGTGTACAAAAGCTCACTTACTTTGCTATTTGTTCTAGTGCTTTCTGAGGTAGAAAAATGTCCACAATTTCAGTTAAGATGACAAAATATACTGGTGCTCTTCAGAGAGAATAGCTGTCAGTGAAACTCATGAGATATGGTCGCGGCTCGCACAGCCAGTGGTCGTAATCTATTCAATTGGTGAAAGAAATAAAGTACCTCGTGCCACTAACATCACGTGTTTATCTAAACCTCTTTCTCGGAAAGTATTTCAGACTAGGAAGCACAATGCCTACCTTGCAATATGTCTATACAGCATTTGAACTAAACCTTATTCTGACTATGAACTAAAATGCCTAGCTTGCAATATGTCTATACAGTATTTGAACTAAACTTTATTCTAACTATGAAGGTTAATTATTAAAGAAAAAAGGTTAGGTTACGTTAAAACTGTAATCACCTATATACCGCACGAGCCGAGCGAGCGAAGCGAGCGGTGCCGCGGGAGCGGCCGGCGAGTACTCGTACCAGAAACGACTAGATTATATAGAAAAAAAATATGGAAAAAAACCTAAAAAAAAGGGTTTTATGTACTTTTAATAATAATAAATAATATCTACATCATAATAATATCGTAGCAATGTCAAGAAACTTCCGCTACAAAACACAGTGATAGTGTTTTGCATGACTAACCCACATTGAGCGACATTTATGATTTAGATCTCCAGGCGATTTACTATTTAGAAATTGTTGCATTTTAGGCATTTTGCTTGTTAAACATTTTTATCTCTAGGCAATTTGCTGTGTAGACATTAATTTAAGCCATTTTGCTTCGTAGACGAATTGAAAGTTAGACACTCTGATCATAAAGGGTATTTCTAACTACACATTGTCATTTTTTAAGGGAGTGAAAGGAGTCGTGAATATGGATAAAGGTCCTTTTAGTAGGTGACACTTAAATAGCAACTGCGTCTTACTTTTTCGTTGGGCAATATTTTTATGAAATAGCAAAGATTATAATTTAAAGCACCTATCTACTAGTTCAACAATATCGAATAGCTCCTTTGGCCCAAAATACTGTGTACATCTACGTATTATATCGTTGTGCGGAAGCAACTCCGTTACAAAAGTTTGTAAGTCATTATGAAGTTATAATAAGTTTGATTTGAAATTAGGTGTACTTTCTATAAATGTATCTTCGCAACCGGTATATTTCCTTACTTGACATTTTTTATGACGTCACAAAAGAAGATACCTGCAAAGTTTTAGATACGGATCATATAGACCTAGAATCAAGATATAGTTACATACATCATGCTTTTTTCCCCCGAAGGGCTAGGCTGAGCTTAGTACACCCACATTTCGCCAGTTATGTTTAAGTTCCATGTAATAGGCGAAGCCTAACTTCTCTGGTAGATAAACCACACTGGACTGAATCACACTGTTTCAAACCATAGCACAGCATAATCAGATCAGCCTACAATAATAATAATAAATAATAATAATACCGTTCATTTCAGGCGACACAGGCCCATAGAAAAATACCTTAACCTAAACAAACATATTGTAATATAAACAAAACATGTGTTAATAAAAAGGCTTAAGACTATGCCATGCTAGGCTAGGCTTATGCTATGCTTAGCTTTGATTCAGGTCTCCTCCTTTCGAGAGGGAGTGGACCGTAATCTACCATGCGGGCCTGGGTTGGTAGATGTCACATGTCTCCCAATTTATTAGTTCTAGGACATAGGATTTCCTCACGATGTTTTCCATCACCGTTTTGAGAGCAGTGGTGACGAAATTATTTACACAAAGTAAAGCGCCTGCCTGTCTACAAACTCGTAAAGTCGCGTGCAGACTGGCGCGATATTGCGGGCGCGACGCGACACTAGTAGCACAATTTGTATGTCACTGCCGGTCGCGCCCGCGATATCGCCTCAGACTGTACGAGGCTTTAGTCGGGGTCGTTGCCACTGGGCCACCACTACTCTCAGCCGTATTTTCAAACCATATTGTATACAAAATAAAGATATTCTATTCTTCTCCATTCGGAACTGTATTTAAAGGCTCGTTCAGATCGTGCGATATCGCGGGCGCGACGAGCGGGAGAAGTTATTTGATTGTTGTTAACTGATTCTGTATTATCTTAATAAAAATATTTAACTTTATAAAACCAATTAGTGGAATTTATGTTCCTCATCACAGCACCGAGGTTCTGAAATATTTTCAAGGGCATTTTGAAAACAACCTTACAAAGTTTAGGTAACAAAGTAATCTTGACAGAAAAAATACGTGGATCATAATTATTAGGCTAAAAGCAATTTTAAACAAAGTTTTCAAAGATGTCAAGTCTTGGATTTTCGGCTTTACTCTTTTAGCTAAACTTCAACTGTAGGGGATCATAGGTGATAATGCTTTTCTGAAAATATATATATCTAAAAAATTTAGTACGTGCCAAGCATTGGAGTCTAGCTGACGAATTTATGCGTGTTTAAATTTAAGGGCCCATAGACACGAAGTGCACAGGTCAGTTGTCAAATCATCATTATCATCAGATGATGAATGACCCCAGCATACAATACCCCAGTAACTGGGTAATACGATACCCCTTGGTAAGACTAGTTGTCAGACTTTCGGGCTTCTGACGACCCGTAACGACTGTCAAAGATCCACGAATGACAGCTGGGACCAACGGCTTAACGTACTTTCTGAGGCATGGAGTATGTAAAGATGGTCACCCATCCACGGACCAACCCCGGAAAGTGTAGCTTAACCTGATGGATCGACCCGTGCGGCTGTTTATTACTTAGCCACGAGCTCCTCCATATGAAGAATATTTATATAAGAGATATAAAGAAGTGCAATGGTATAAACATATTTAAAACAAAACTTCAGAAACACATAAATGTACCCTGTAACGTCACCAACCCCGCAGAGGCAAATATGACAATTATAATTACTTAGTTGTTAAACTGCAGAATAAACTATAATAGCAATATATTCATTAAGCAATCGACATTATTGTCGATAGCCTATGTTAGTGGCACAAGGACATCACTAAGTAAATAAATTTAAATATTCTAATTTAAAAAAAAATATTATCAGAAAAAACACATACTTATTAAGGTTCCCAAAAACAAACTTTCAAGTAAAAAACTGGGCAAGTGCGTGTCGGACCACGCACAGTGAAGGGTTCCGTATTTGTCCCAAAAACAAACTTAACATCGTAGTTGAAAAACATGCTCTCCCATACATCGATATACGTTACGGTCAATTCTCCAACTGCAAATTTAAGTTGGACGATTACTCGTTAACTTGTAAAGCCTACTTAGCTGTGATTGTTTTCCTTTTAATTTCGTTATATACATATACTACTGCCATTAATTTTTTCACATATCCAAAACCAACCATTTAGCTTGCAGGGGGGAGGGACACTTGACCCTCACAAAAAATAGCACGGATCCCTGAATTGAAAAATGGTTTTCACAGACCCACAATATTTTTGAACGGCCTATCCAACGATACCCCATACTATGGGATAGACGAGACAAAAATTATCATACGTGCACTCTAAAAAAAAAAAACTCTAAAAGCACTCTAAAGGGTTTTCTTTTACGACTTTGTCGGTGTGATTAATATCTATACCCATGCCAAATTACAGCTTTCTAGTGCTGAGAGTCTCTGAGCTAAGCTGGGGACATGGCGAAACTATAACGGTTTCTTGTTGACTACGGAACCCTAAAAATGATAAACCTAAATAACTTATGGTAGGTTGTACAGTCTCGCCAGCACATCAAGTTACTACAAACTGTCAAATTTACTCATTCGATTTTGAACTTAATCTACAACATTTTAAGGTTTCAAATCATTTGGTGTTTGACGGTTTGGTATAGCCTGACGTGATGGCGACTGTACACACGGCTACATATATTATCAAGCAAGCATTTTCAGTATCCTGACCTCTCATTGTATAGAAATCCTGTACAATGCGACATCAGCTTATACTGGAAATGAATAGCTGGATATGTAGCCGTGTGTGGGTACATTAAAAGTCTCAACCACTAGAAATAGGTGTTTGACTTCCAGTTTGATTCAAAATATTTGAGGTTAGGTAATCAGTACCTATAGCCGAACTTCGGGGTTATTTCTGTCATTTCGTTAAAAAATGTTCTAATTATTGACGAAATTACAGTAAGAAGTGTAATTTTACTGCAGCGAATGAAAAGTCCTAGTGTGTTGATAAAGTGTTATAATATAAAAATTGATTGATCCATACAGACATAAACTTACGCCTTTTTTCCCATGGGAGGCAGAAACCACAGAACGCCACCAGCTACGCTACCCATATTGCTTCGTCCACGTTCATGCAAATATGATCTGGTGGTCTGGCTTGTATTGATTCATGTTGTTTTTGTTATTAATCATTTATTTAACATGTAAACATATATTTGTGATGACTGTAAATAAACTGGCAGTATTTAAGCGACGACGTATTCGAGTTGGGCTACAGTTAGTGCTCTCATCGCAAATGCAACATGCAGTATTCAAGTCGCCTCTTACTGAATACATATATTCTTATTTTTACAGGTAAGTCACTATTTTGTTACGCCCGCCGCACATGCTTACACTCGCACTCCTTCACGATGCCGCGCTGATGTTGCACTGACATTGGTCGCCACATGTCAATCAACTCAGCCTATAGCCGTCCACTGCTGGACATAGGCCTCTCCCAGGCTGCGCCACAACACCCTGTACTCCGCTTTCCGCATCCAGTAAGTCCCAGCCACCTTTTTCAGGTCGTCGGTCCATCTAGCTGGGGAGCGTCCCACACTACGCTTGCCGATACGCGGTCTCCACTCCAGGACTCGTCTGCTCCACCGGCCATCGGTCCTTCGACAAACATGGCCAGCCCACTGCCACTTCAGCTTGCTTACTCTGCAGGCTATGTCGGTAACTCCGGTTCTCTTCCGGATAACTTCATTCCTGAAAGAAACTCCGAGCATAGCCCGCTCCATAGCACGCTGAGTGACCTTGGTCGCCACGTGTGAACCCGCATTTATCAACACGAGTCGTACCCTACATCGGTAGTATTAGTGATGTGCCATAGATTAGAGTACGGAATCCGCCACTGCCATTTGAAAAACGTGTCTCAGCTGCCTAGGGCCACCCGCAAGACACGCGTGACCAAGATCATTCATGTAGGTGTCTGTGTCTACGTCATAGGTTTTAAACGCTGCTCGCACGCGGCTCGTGATGAGCAATGCGAGTGTGAGCATGTGAGGTGGGCATTAGTGTCGATAAGGCTAGACAAACTAGCCTTGGGTGCAAATTATTTTTCAAGTCATTGATTCTCCTATCCTCCAGAACATAATATTTATGACTACCGCTCCATGTACCTATACTATACAATTGCTGCCCGTTTTGATGTCGTGGTTGCAAGCACGACTGCTGAGCGTGGGGCTCGGGCTCGGGAAAAGTGTCATTGGGTTTTTAGATTAGGAATTTCTCAGTAACAGCCCGGAGTTTGGAAGTTGGCGGTGTGATACCTCCGTGCCTCGGAAAGCACGTTAAACCGTTGGTACTGTACCACATCTGTATCCGGCCGTGTCGTATTGCCGTCCCATCGGTCCCATCGAAATAGCAAACTCCATACATACTTACATACTTGCATACATACATGCTCACACTGCACACACACTCACAGATAAGCCAAAATAGTGTTAAGTGTAGCAATTCCATTGCTAAATTATTTTGAGTTTTAAATTTTAAGTTTTCATTTATTGATTTTATTTTCATAAGGAGCCATAATTATATCTTATGTTCTCACTAGTTTGTTACCCTACGGGTCACAGCAATGAGGATTAATACCCCACTGTAATACAGTATCAACTAGTACGGGGGTATTGTGACTTTTACTGGTGGCCTTATATTGTAATGTCAACAGCCTATACTTAGGTAATAAATTGTGCACAAATAAATAAATCGGGCTGTGAGAGTGAGGGAAGTGCGAGTACATCTCCGCCGAAATTCGGTCTGGAGGACTATACAAGGTCAAATTAAATTAGCTAGTAAAACTCCACAGACGTGTTGGGTATCGACATCTAAACACGAAAAAATTAAAAAGATTGAAAAAAATAATTTAGAGGAAATCTGTTTTTTTATTTATTTATCGTGTTCACTTATTGATAACCAACACGTCTGTGAAGTTTACACTGAAGAACTAATTGTTTAAACTGACATTTCAACTGACTACACGCGGCGGTTGATGAACCCAAAAAAAAACTCATCTAAATTAATTTATTTTTGTTCTATCATGTTTAGATATCGATACCCATCGCGTCTGCGGAGTTTCGCTAGCTAATTTAATTTGACCCTGTATATACCAGAAAATTATAATACCTAATATAATAAAACAGCCACTGCGCCAATCGAGCTGACGAATTTTAATAATAAAACTAGATAAATAAGTTAGGTAGGTACTCATCGGAAAGCACCTGCAGAGACATTAATATTAATGTATTCATTAAATAATAATATATTTGTTTTAGCTACTTGGGGCTCATGTTGGCAGTTTTTTACGTCGCTGAGTGATCTCGAAATGACCAACTCAAACCCAGATATCAGTATGATTTTTTATAGTTTTTTTATCAGAAATAATCAGAATTTTAATTAAGCTGTAAATTGTTATTGCTTACCGAAAAGTAATGCCTGATTCTGTTACTTACTTCTCTCTTATTTATTGTTTAAAAAGCTGGCAACACAAAAAAAAACTTATGAATCATGAACACCTTTTCAGGAGTTCTTCACAGTGAATATCAATTTGGTCATTGCCGTAATAAGAAAAACATATTTTATGCACACGCCCATCTGGACCACCTGGATGTACTGGGAAAAATTATAGTCAGAGTAAGTTTCAAATTTTTAGTCATAATAAACTGCTTTGTCTTCTCTCTTTTTGTGGTCATGGTTCTGTCTACATTCGGGAACGGCAGCGTTTGTGATGCCGTTTGGCAGTTTCAAAGGAGGAGACGGAAAAGAAACGGGAGGCTACAAGCTCTCTTCCTATCCGCAGCAACCCCGGCCGCCTGATGGCGCAGAACGTTCTCCACCCACCATTAGGTGGCTAGCAGCCTAAGGACTTGGGGAAGTCTGTCGCTTGAACAGAAACAGGCTCAAGACAGCGGCGCACCGTGTTTCGCGTACGCGTCTCAGGAAGAAACGGCCGGACCGTAAATAGCTACGGTGATGGCCGTTTCCGCCTGAGAGCCTCTTAAACATTTTTAGCATAGTAAGTACCTTGCAAATGTTAGTTAGTTTTTTGACTGATGCCTTTACAGCTAAGAGACACACACCTATATGAATTATAAATTGAGTGAAAATCAAATTAGTTAACTGGTTATTGTCAACCCACAAATGTTTAACCATCTAGCAATCTTTGATGTTATCCTCATCTAGCTACCTAGCCAGGTTATGTGTCTAAACTGTGGAAATAAATAAAATACATATCCCAATTACCTAATGTTTTATAGTAGTCAAGTTAACGTTTTACATTTTCAGTTAGTCTTCTAAGACTAACTACAGTTGTAGCTGATAAAGGGAAAATACTTACGTCTCCATAGAAAACTCGCATTCAAATTGTAATTATTCGAAAAAAGTAGGCAAGGTGCCTGTTTCACTTTATGAAATTACAGTCATGCGACTGAAACATCGTATGATGAACGTCTATATAACGCAATAGTTAGCTAAATACCGCTATATAATCATTATACAACATGAAGTCTTATAAGACTGGAATTATCCGACGTTTTTACTTGTTGGATGATACCTGTTTCGGCTGCTGCCGCTGTGTATTGTTTAGTTAGGGCTTCGAAATAATGGACTTTTAACTGGTACAATTTGTTGTATTTTCCTTTACAAACTTGAAACTTATTATAACTATGGATTCTGAGTCTGATTAATTCTTATGGATGATCATGGATGAATAAGAAAAGTAATGAGGAGCGACATCCGCAATCCGATGATCGGACGACCACTCGGACGGACGGACGACCTCTAGCGGCGCGAAGACCAAAGCTCGCGCGGCCGGCTCGCCGCCGCCGCTTCCGCGCCGGCATGGCTGCACGCAGGCATGGCGGTGGTAATTCCTGCCATGCGCCATCTGGCAGCGGCGGGGCAGTAACAATACCCTAATAAACAATATAATTCATCAAATAATTTATTTCTATCAACAAATTAACATTTTGTGTTCGACGTGCAAAAATATTCAGTGTTTTATATTTTTAATATTAGACTGTCTGGCGGCTTCGAGTCAGTGTAAAATGGCAGGCGAAATGATATATAATATTTATGAAATTTGATTTATTTTATTCCTCGTAAATGTGTTGATAACCGTAGTATAAAACGCGTGAGCATTTGTCATTTGTATCATAATATACTATTTCACGTTGTGGTTTTTGAAATCGGTTGTTTTTCTTTTCGTTTCAGGGCTGGATCAAAGTAATTAGAATACCAACATGTATCGTACTTAGAGGATATTCATACGAATCTGATATGTTACAAAGTACTACGTACGCCTTCCAGATCTGTGTGCCTCGCATCACCTACTGTTTCAGTCATCGCAGATTTAAACTTCACTACTACGAGTGGTACTTACCTCCGGATGTGGGAGGTGGCATGGATTGGGACATTTATTTCTATGGACCGCCTAGCCTGAGTTGGCAATAGTTAGCACGAGCGTACAACTCGTAAGTCGGGGTTGTTAGTCGCTACCACTAGGCCATCACGGTTCTCTAATTTTAAAAAGTCTCTTATTTATTTATATATTTATTTATTTAACCATTTATGTACACACATTATAAACATACAAGAAGAAAGGAACAGAAAAATACGTACAAAGGTGAGGTGAGGTGTCCCCTCATTACAAGCGCAAAAAGATTTAAGAGGCCTCCGATGGATGCGGAGTTCATACAAACGTAATACCAAAGTAATTTGTAAATCAAACATATTCTTAAGATCACTTATGTCTTTACCCCGATTGGAATACAGAATATCTTTTTTGAATGGACACTGATTTAAACAAGAGTTATGAGAAAAATAAGTTTTCTATAGAAATGTTTAAATTCCTCATATTATTATCTCGTCTTTATATCATAGTCCTTTCAAAATATATATTTGGGAACATAGATATTCCGTAATCTAATCGAAATAAATACACACCACCTTATGAATATGTTTGATTTACAAATTATTTTGGTATTACGTTTGTATGAACTACCTACGCATGCTACGCCGGCCCCTTAAGAGAGTCAGTTAAACAGTTAAATATAATTATCCCATAGGTGAACTCGGTATTTCAACTAATTAAATTATAGGTAGGTAGGTACCTACCGACTCAGTTTCATGTTGGCAAAAATTAATAAATTCGGATAGCTGTTTCGAACATTGTGTCTGTATATACTAGATGTGTAAGTACTGTATGGCTTCTTTACATAATAATAATATGATTTACTTACGAGTACATAAATTTATCACTGAGCACCCACATTATGATGGCTTTTTTGCATAAAAATATTGGAATATGTTTATTTAATTAACAATAAACATTCTCTAACTGGTACCTAGTATTAATTTCTTTTATATTTATATTTAACCTGGACCACCCCAGTGCGGATATGCCACCTCATTATCAACCTTGCGGGGTACTTGTGTAACACTCATAAAATGGCAATTGATCGTAAAGCTAAAATTTTAGCAGCCATTGCTTTTTAGTTTTGAAAAAATTCGTCTGCACAACAACGCAATGAAAGTGACTGCATTCTCAAAATAAAAAGCATTGCCATCGATTGCCATTTTATGTGTATTACGTAGGTAATTAATTACCCCGATTATCTTTAGTACCTACTAAAGATCAGCGGGGTAATTACCTACGTAACAAATCAAATCAATTTATTTGCTATAAGTGTTGGTACAATTTCGGTCATAACATAAATTTATACAGATCCATAACAGTTAGTCATAACAATGTGACATGTAAACAGTTGGGTTAATACATAAGTAGTCATAATTATTATCATTACATTTTTTTGTAGTACATTTTTTTAAGGTTAAAATTCAATTACAATTGAGTTGCAATATTTTTACATTATTTGATATTCAAAAAAAAAAAAAAATTGTATTAATGTCAGAGGGGATTATAATTATCTATTATATATTTTTCAAATCTCTTGTTAAATATGTCGCTTACTGAGTAGAAATTATTTTCCCTCATCCATTCTTTAAGACACCTTGTAAATTTATTGGCTGGTAAGATTTAAATACTCTCAGGTAGCATTAAATATGCGACCACGCATTGCATAGCTATTCTTACTGTATAATGTTGTCCTTGGAATTATGGGCAAAGCTATTCTATTTCTGTGTCTATTACTTTTTGGAAACATATCATGAGCTTTTTAAACAACTCCGGGAGCATTTTAACAAAATTAAAATTAACGAAGAACGACGTAAGAAGAAGATTTATGGATTATCCATAAAAAATATGTTTCTTAATAAACCATAGAACTAATAATCAATAAGTCAAATATACGATATTAAAACCTAGCCGTCATAAAAGAAACTCGTTCCTATTCAAAAATCCGATACCTAAGCACAAAGTTGATTTTTACTTTCGCGCAATCAGTGGCGATTAAATCTCCAGTGCACTGAATTGCTTTCGCGGAATATTGCTCGCAAGATCGACTAGGCGCAGCTGGGGCTGGCACATTCCTTAAAACCTGAAATACGAAGAATTATTTATAATTGAATGTCTTCATAATAGAATTATTCATAATTTAGTCTAATGAGTATCAAATGTATAAAAGTAATGTATTCTTATAATTTGTACTGTGCTAACCTATCTAATTAGTAGGTAATCATCTAACCTTCCACCAACCAACCCGCACTGGTCCCGCGTGGTAGATTCACAGCCCACTCCCTCTCGAAGAGAGGAGGCCTGTGTCCCAGTAATAGGAACATTAGGTATAGGCTGATTAGACATTTTTTTGTAATAAAGTTGTCGGAATTATAGTAAGTTCGTAGATGCTATTCTGGAGTTCTGGGGTCTGGACCTTGGTCTTGGAATATTTAGTTCTGGATTTCTCTTTAGAGGTGTTTCCTCACTCAAGTTCTCACTCAGTTCTCTTCAACCGAATCGAAGAAATTTGAAGAAAAACTAAAGATTCTTTGAGGCACCTTTTTATCCGACTTCAAAACTGAACAAGTTCTCAATTCGTCTGTTATTAAGGTTCCGTAGCAAAATGCCACATAGAAACGGAACTCTTCTAATTTTGTCCGGTCCGTATGTCACAGCCAATTTACTCGTAGGATTATTTTTTGTTTGAAAGAGTTTTCTCCCAAAATAGTCCCATTTAATATGGTGAAGAATCAAGATCTGACAATTGAACTGCTCAATAACGTACCTACAGTGTGACCACCTATTGTGTGTGATTTGGTTATTGTACAGAAATGAAAGAAAATTACTGGTTAGGTACTATCCGTGGTCAACTGATTATGGTCTTCGAAAATAAGTAGGTAGAGATAAACTACGATAACATGGCGTGCCCTTCCAAATTACTATTTCAATGTGTGTCACACATCCTTACGAATAAATAAATCCTTGAATATTTTTATGGTCTACGGCCGTCTCAGTACACACAACATGCGTTGAGAGTGTCAGTATATTAGAAAGTACTCTGTGGTTGTGAGTCTTGGTGGCGCTTCGTAAATACTTTCACAAATACTTTCAATTTTTTTGGATTTTGGAGGGGTGAGGCATGTTATCGTAGTTAATCTTTACGTACTCTATTTATCCCACGAAACTCCTCAAGGACTCGGCTGCCACCAATTAAACTAAAATTATTTAAGTAAAATGTTATGCTTGTCGATTATTATTTACAATCATTTACCAAATACTTGTCAAGACTTACCGCTGACAAGGTTTAAAAAAATGCTTTTTAAACTATTACTATTTAAAAGATATTATACCACCGCCTGTTTTTTTAGTGATTAATAACTGGCTGAATCTTCATGAGCAGGTTCGGTTACGCCGTTAACGCCCAAGCGTTTCCTTTGGAATTTTCTCGATAGAGGTAGCTAATGTAGAGAGCAGGTAAAAAACATGCCGATTCGATGGGGTGTCGAAGTTGTCTGAATAACAGTAAGTTTTTTTTTTGTACATATTGAGGTAATTGGACGATAAACTCGAAAAAACAGTTGTCCTACAAAATGGATGGTTTTACTGGAGCGTCCTACACTCAGAATATGTCCAAATAACGAGGTCACAAAATTATTGATAACAAGCTGATTTTTTGTATGCAGCTTAATAAATATTTGTAGAATTAAATGGTCACATAGTCTTACAAATGTAGTGGTACGGTTTTCCAGTCCTACGTTTAGAAGTTGTCCATTCCACGGTAAGACTTTTTTCATTAATAACACTTGAATTTTGATTTTTTCCTATCGGGAATAAAGTGTAGAACACAATTTTATCACTGTCCTACACGAAATATGGTAAGTATTTCCAGGAATAGATATATTTCGTTCAATAGGTACCTACTCATTCAACGCATTTCTTGTATTTCATTTTTTGTTCCAGGTCTGGCTGTTTGTGTATGTGAGTTTAAATGTTTGTAAACGCACCCACAATACAGGAGAAATTCATGCCAATCTTGGAGAACAGTTATCGCGGTAGCTAGCTCACATAAATCAAAAAGGTCACATTTTTACTGGTAACGACTACAACCCTGCTTTCTACCGGAAAGGAAAGAAGAGGCCTATTGATATTCTTAAAAAAAATAGTAGGTATATTGTTACATAAGGGTCAAACGGATTGATGACTTTCACCCGTGTTAAACACTCTACTTTTCATTTCGAATGTTTGGCAGAACGTTGAACATACGAAAATGGTGGGTAGGTGGGGTCATCTGCTACTTACTCAGCCCTAATTTATTTGGCCCTGGCCGACTGGGTATTTAAAAAAAAAAAAAAAAAGTTTTTTTCTTGTTTCACCACTTTCCTAACTTTAAAGTGTATTTTTTTTATTAAAAATGGGCAATAAAACAGGCAATTTTTTTTTTTTTAATCTTTGATGTTGGCAGATTCTTATAAAATTATTGCTTTGTTCAGATGTTAGCTAGAAAAAAAGTTATGAGTCCTCAAACTTACAGAAAGATGTAAAAAATACTTGAATGTTAATTTCAACTTGCATTTAAAAAAAAACAAAAAATGATTGAGGAGTTCCAATTCTAGCAAAACATCCCTAGTGTGTGAGCTTTCTAATGGTATGTAATTTGCTTTTATAAAAAAAAAACTTTAAGAGTTATTTCATAATTTTATCAAGCAGGAAATTTTTGACGAAACTCTACCTTTACGGAAAGTTAAATGTTTTGCGAAATTTAATACTGCAAAGTTGGTAAAAATTAAATGATCGATTGAAATTATGCTGTACCAGTTAGGTGCGTTAATGAAACAATTAAATAATTTTAAATAATTTATTTAAATAATAAATCATATTAGATGTTCAAATTGACGCCCTTCATTCGCAATACAGGTGCGGCATCTACGTCTGATTTCTACAGTTGTTGTGCGCAGCAGCATCTCCTGTCGCATAACTTCGAAAGCAGCATTAATTCGATTTATCAAATCTTCCCGACTTTCTACTTCTGTAGTGTAAACTAGTTCCTTTGCCCTTCCCCACACGTGAAAATCGAGCGGAGTGAGGTCGGGCGATCGCGGAGGCCAGGGAATTGGTCCTCCCCTGCCAATCCACGAATTTGGGAAACAATTATCCAAATGCTCACGTACAACTAGACTAAAGTGAGCTGGGCAACCATCGTGTTGAAAGACAATAGGCCTGTTTATGTCTACTTGGAACACTTCTTCCACTAATGGTGGTAAATCATTTATCAAAAAATCCAAGTAGTTGTTCGCGTTGATGTTGTCGGGCAAATAATGAGGCCCTATTAGCTTATCGCCAATCACTCCTGCCCAGACATTCACACTGAATCTCCTCTGGAAGCCTCTTTGTCTCTTCACGTGTGGGTTTTGATTTTTAAGTGCCCAATGGTGAAGATTGTGATAATTGACAATCCCTTCTTTGTCAAATTTGGACTCGTCTGTCCACAAAATACTTTTTAAAAAGTTAACGTCGTCCACATCGGTATGCAGCAAATGGCGACAAAATTGCACACGTCTCCCAAAATCACTGTCATCGAGACCTAGAACAAACAAAACATGTCTAAGAATTGATTTCAATACTGAATCTTTTCTTCCTCCGAGTTCAAACTCTACAATTATCCAAATTTTTCATCTTCAATTTTTAAGTACACTAATTGGCTTTATGGCTTAGCCATAAAGACGTAAGACCAAATTCACAAAAGGGCGTGCGACTTTCCAATTTTGTTCTAAAAAGGACCCATAAGTGCTGGCAAGTTTACCTACGCTGACCACCTGCGCAAACCGAATCCGAAATCCGAATCCTGTAAGCGCTGGCCGTCTGATTGTTACGTGAATGCGGCCGAATAGGAATAGTTTATTGAATTTAATTTGAAATTAGAATTGAATGCGCTAAAAACAACATGAGGCAAAACAACTAATAAAGAAAGTGACGAAATCAAGGTTAAATGGAACGATCAATTGAACTGTCTCATAATTTACTACATTCCACAAAATCGTATCAGATGCAGTGCATAAACGGCTTAATCTTACCTTGCACTGGAGTGTAGTGAAAAGCATGTCTACCATCTTGCCGGAGAACAGACCACACTTTCCATATGCTTAAGCCAAGTATTGAAGCTATCTGTCTAATGCTTTTGGTAGGATCCGCGTCAAACTCGGCAAGAACTTGTTCGTCAATGGTAGCATCGGGTCGTGCTGCGTTCACTCGTGGCTCTTGTAAGTTCAGGTTACCGGTTTGTCGTAAACGTCGGTAAGTACTCGCAAACGTCTGATGACTGGGTACTCGGCGGTTGGGATAACGCTCTTGATAAATTCTTCGCGCTTCACGCGAATTTGTATTAGCACTTCCATACGCTAACAACATGTCCGCGTATTCCTCACTGGTAAAAGCAGCCATTTCTTTACCAATAACAACAGGTAACAGTAATAACAAAAAACTTAACAAACTTAAACTTAAACTTAACTAGTGATAACAATAAAAGAAAACGAAGTGAACAAAAACAAACGTAAGCGTAACGGGCACGTGAGATCGCAGAGGCAGTTAAGTCTCGACTGAATAAAAGAAAAGAATTCATTCTGAGGCGTCACGGTGCCACGAGAGCGAAAGAGAGCAAAAATACGCTATGACTGCGCAAGAGTGAAACAAAATTTCTACCTGCTTTGTGTAACCATCTCAAGGGAATAGTGAATGTCAATTTGCACCACTGCTACTGGCAAGCCGTCGATCCATAATTTTTACCAACTTTGCAGTATTAAATTTCGCAAAACATTTAACTTTCCGTAAAGGTAGAGTTTCGTCAAAAATTTCCTGCTTGATAAAATTATGAAATAACTCTTAAAGTTTTTTTTTTATAAAAGCAAATTACATACCATTAGAAAGCTCACACACTAGGGATGTTTTGCTAGAATTGGAACTCCTCAATCATTTTTTGTTTTTTTTTAAATGCAAGTTGAAATTAACATTCAAGTATTTTTTACATCTTTCTGTAAGTTTGAGGACTCATAACTTTTTTTCTAGCTAACATCTGAACAAAGCAATAATTTTATAAGAATCTGCCAACATCAAAGATTAAAAAAAAAAAAATTGCCTGTTTTATTGCCCATTTTTAATAAAAAAAATACACTTTAAAGTTAGGAAAGTGGTGAAACAAGAAAAAAACTTTTTTTTTTTTTTTTTAATACCCAGTCGGCCAGGGCCAAATAAATTAGGGCTGAGTAAGTAGCAGATGACCCCACCTACCCACCATTTTCGTATGTTCAACGTTCTGCCAAACACCCTGTATAAGGAAATTAAAAAAAAAAAGTATATATATATTTTCTTGTTTGCTCGCCACTTCTCGAAATTCGCTCTAAGCATCTCGGCGGCCGACGGCCACAAAGGCACACTTGATGCCTCTTCGATTGCAGATAGCCGTGTCAGATAGCCACTTTTTCATCGATTTTCTAATACAACAATAGACACTTCGATAGATAGATACAACGCGTTCTTGGGTAGTTTAAAAATAGCACACTGTTATTTTAAAATAACACACTTTGTCTTTTGTTGAATTGTCAAGGGGTCGGTCAGTCAGAAAGATGAAGCTAGTAGCTCATTCCAAAGCGTGGTAGGAAGAAGTGGCAATATTAATTTAAAAGAGTGTCCGTGGAATATATTTACAAAATTGGTTACATCATTCATGTAGAAATTATACATGTGAGAACAATGCAGAAAGACGTGCCGGTTAAAAGCGTCTGTAATAAAAAGATCAAAAAATAATTAAAACATTAATAAGCCGTGGCATGGTAGCTAAGAAATGACCAATCCCTACTGATGGCGCCCGTTCACGAACATGACGCATGGATCAGCACCATTCAGCTCAACCATTTTGAAGGGAACTAAATGATCCAACACATACGCCACCATCAACGAGACATTTGAGTGAGCATGACACACTTTCAGCCGCCAGGGCATTCAAGTCAATGAAAGACGTACTTACTCAGTAAATGGTAGGTACATGAGCGATACGACTCACCACTGAGTCATGTCTCCCAAAGAGCTAAAAGAAGAAGAGAGGATGACCTAGACGACTTTAGAGAAGATATGATCCAAATGATTAAGTCTATGTTATTAACTCAAGAAATGGAACTTAAAAAAATTACCCCCACACTCATGGAAATAAAACAAATTCGAACATAGAAAACTCAGTGGCAGCTATAACTCAGCAGAATGAAGAGTTTAAGAGGAAAATAGAACAGATGGAGATACAGGCTAAGAAGGATAAAGAATATATAACCATTCTGGAAGAAAAAGTCGAGGATCTTCAGCGAGGTAGTCGAAAATCTAACATTGAGATTAAAAACGTTCCCAAGCAAGGACACTAAAGAAGACCTTATTAACATGGTAAAATGTTTAACTGAGTCCGTAAACATTGTAGTCGCGAAGTCGGATATTCGTGATATTTACAGAATTAAGGGAAAGAAGCAGGGTATGACTAGCACCCCTATAATAGTGGAACTGTCCTCTACAATACTAAAGACTGAGAGGTACTTAAGATGTGTAAGTCTTTCAACACCAAGCATAGAGAGAAGCTCTGCACTAAACATCTAGGCTTCAAAAGTAGCGCAGACACACCTATATTCGTATCCGAACAGCTCACTGCAAAAGGCTCCAGACTACAGTTTCTTGCACGTGACCTCGCTAAGTCAAAGGGATATAAGTACTGCTGGACCGCTTATGGTAAAGTTTATGTTAAGAAACATGACGAATCACCTACATACATAATTAGAAGTGAGTCTCAAATACAAAGCCTAATGCAAGAAGCGTGACTGCTATTCTGTTGTCTATACTGTGTTTTTTTTTTTTTTTTTTTTTATATTGTTCTTTTTTAAAAATGTTTGTAATTCCCTCAATTTACATATACTCAAATTATACACACATATACACGTCCAATACTTTTTACGTAATAATTACACAATCACACATAACCTTACATACACTTTCACACAAATAAAATGCATACTTGTTAGTTTACTTAAACTACACACTCATTTACGTCCACGCCGTAAACTCTGTCTATACAATAACAAAACAAATGTTAATAAATTAAATTGTTTGATTTATGATTACTTACGTACACTAAAAATTCACAAATACATACGCGTACATAACTCATATTACACACTCATATCGGCTTCTCTAAGTTATGTTTTTAATACAAATATCGTATACATCAACGTAAAAAATCTCATCAACTGTGATAATTATGTATTTTTCTCTATCATAATAATTATTGTTTACAATCGAGCAAAATACGTTTACGTAAACAATATGGAATTTATATTCAGACTGTTAATTAAGCTATATTATGGATAGCACACATACAATTATGCAAGAAATAGACGGCATAGTTACTGCTCAATCTAAAGAATTTCAAATTGATGATTTTTCAAAACAATTTTATGTACATAAATCGGATCTTACAATAATATCACAAAATATTAGAAGTATATATAGTAATTTAGATGATTTACTAATCACTTTAACACAATTTAAGTTTAGTGTTGACCTTTTGATCTTAAATGAATGCAGACTAGACGTAAATAAACCTACCCCTGAAATTAAAAACTATTATGCTTTTACCACGAGTAACCATTTAAACCAGTGCGATGGCGTGGCAGTATATATCAAGTGTGATCACAAGGTTAGTGTTAAGGAAATAATATTAACTCACGCATCATGCTTACAAATAATAATGCCTAATCTTGTTGTCCTTGCTATTTATCGATCCCCCTCAAATAATAATGCCAACAGTTTTATAGACTCGCTAAATAATCACCTAGACTCACTTAAATCATATAAAAATATTGTTATAACAGGCGATATAAACATTAACATAATAAACAAACCTACTGAACAAACGCATGAGCGCACAAACAGATAAACTACCTAAATATGCTTGCAATGCATGGCTTGTTACCAGGACATTCCTTACCTACCAGAGGCGAAAACTGTTTGGACCACTTTATTTTGAAACTAGACAAGATTAAAAACTCTGCTTCTGTTGCTGTATTGAATACCACTGTCACGGATCACTTCATGATTTTCCTTAAATTATCAAATTTAGTAAATTCTTACAAATGCTCGAAAACTAAACAGAATGTGGACTTTGATAAAACAATAACAGCCTTAAACCAAGTAATATTTCTGAACTTTATTTAATCAATGATCCAGTCACGTTATCTGTACAATTAATAGAGAAACTCCAAAATTGCCTTCAGCAAAACACTATTACTACTTTAGTTCCGCGAAATAATCGCATCATTAAACCATGGATAACTTTAGGAATTTTGCGCTGTATTCAAAACAGAAATAATATGCAAAGAAAGCTATGATCTGACCCACAAAACAATATCTTACAAATTACTTACAGAAGATATCGCAACTATTGCAATGGTTTAGTTAAAAAGCTTAGAAGAAAATATGATAAAGAACAACTACTAAAGGCAAACAAGAATACGAAACAGATATGAACACAATTAACAATATAACTCATCGCAAACCTAAAAAAAAAACTTAACTCAGAACTATTAGAGATAAAGACCACCCCTCATGCTTCAGTAAACCACATAAACGATTACTTTTCTAACATTGGGAAAACCCTGGCTGAAGACATTACCTCCGCAAACCGATCACAACTTCAACTCGATTCAGATCATTTAATAAATTCACAGGCTTCCTCCTTGGTGCTTCTCGAAACGGATCCTAGAGAAGTCTATAACGTGCTAATGGGTCTTAAATCTGAAAGTGCTCCAGGCTGGGATAATATTACAACCAAATTTTTAAAAACTGCCCATGAATTAGTCGTACCCTTAATTTCGCATCTTGCTAACTTGTGTTTTAGCCAAGGTAAATTTCCACCAGCTCTGAAGCAAGCCATAATTACTCCTGTACACAAGGGTGGACACAGAGATGACGTTAGCAACTACAGACCTATCTCTGTCTTACCTGCAATATCTAAAATCATCGAAAAGCTAATTAACTTAAGACTAACCAGCTACACTAATAAATATAACATTATTTCACAAGCTCAATATGGGTTTAGGCAAAAATTATCTACGGAAGACGCAGTTACAGCATTAACCACTCATATTGTTAACCTAGTAGATTCAGGGAAAAGATGTCTAACTGTATTTCTTGATTTGAAAAAGCTTTCCATACCGTTTCTGTCCCCATTCTTGTGCGTAGTCTGGAGGGTATAGGCATAAGAGGATACCCGTTAGCATTACTAATAGATTATCTTCGGGATCGTAGGCAAAAGGTTAAGGTAGGAGAGTATATTAGTAATGAGTCTTTATGTAACCTACGTCGTTCCGCAGGGTAGCGTACTGGGCCCCACTCTATTCTTAATATACATAAACCATCTCTGCAAAATGATGCTAGATAATGGTCGCGTTTTCTCATATGCAGATGACACTGCTATTGTATTCTCTGGTGATACATGGGAATCCGTTTATCAATCTGCTGAAAAGGGTCTTTCCAAAATTGCTAACTGGTTGAACTCACATCTTCTTACACTAAATATTTCTAAAACAAAATATATTGCATTTACAATTTACAACAACACTCAACCTGGACCTAACGTAACTCTCAAAATTCACACTTGTCATAATATATCTAGCACAAACTGTTCTTGTAAAAATATTGAAAAAGTAACTCACATAAAATACCTAGGTATAATCGTTGATCAGCGGTTATCCTGGCATACTCATACAGATATGGTCATGACCCGCATGAGAAAACTTATCTGGATATTTAAGAACCTAAGACATGCGACAACTAAAAAAATGTTAAATGAAATCTATGTCTCTCTGGCTCAACCAATTCTTAGCTACTGCATACCCGTGTGGGGTGGTGCAACAAAAACGAAGTTTCTTGAGCTAGAGAGAGCACAGAGATCTCTTATCAAGGTCATGTATACCAAACCGTACAGATTCCCAACCAATGAATTATACTCTCTTAGCGGTATTCTCACAGTCAGGAAATTATATGTACTACTTGCTGTCCTAAAATTACACAAAGTCCTGCCCTATGACCCTCACCATCAAGAAAGAAGAAGAAAATACAGTGTTGCACCAGAAAAATACGTTAAAACTGCATATGCCAAAAGGCAATTCAACAAAAATTCCGCTGCCCTTTATAATAAAATAAATAAAATAATTAACATAAATCCAATGACTACTAAAGACTGCAAAAAGGCAATAGTTCAATGGCTAAAACTGAAGACCTATGATGACATTGAATTATTGCTGCAAGCTTCGTCAATATGAGTTAAAATATAGACACACAAATACACACACTCACATGCACACATACACACACATGCACATGAACACACACACTCACTCACACATACATACTATTTTAGAATATATCTCTAAGTTTTTTTATTTAGTTATAGTTCAAGTCTTGTCTGTTTAATTTGGGATTTTCATATTGTACATCACTTTTACCAATTATATTTTGTCATTGGAGAGCGGGATCTCCTAGCACAGGTATATCATTTACTTAAAAGGAGAGGCTCCTATGTATGATTTACTGTAAAAGTTGTACAAGTTTCTGCAATAAACTTTTTTTTTTTTTTACATAGTGCTCACACATGTGCTATGCAATTATACAATTCCAGTATTTACAATCTTCAGCAGCTCCAACAATATTTTCGAATGCTAATGAATTAGTTTATGCGCCCTTGTGGAGCAAAGCCAAGCATTTTTGTCTGCGATGTAATTCCCCTACTTATAAAATATGCTTGGCTGCTTATTGTGCGTTTTATACAAGATTTGAATTAATTTGGAGGGGGAGATATTTTATTGTAACATATTAAACAGAGTCTACTTTAGCCAGTCTGAAACCTGGTTGAACTAATTGGTCCCTATTTGTAGTCCTATAATTGTGTCTTTATCCTCTTTTACTGAAAATATTTTTTCTTATGTACATGATGTGTTCATAGATATATTAACAAGGTACCGTCATGATTTGTTAATATCTTCAATGTAATGTTCAAGGTTTTCTTAATACTCATCTGAATGTTGGCGTCGTCGGGTTGCAGTCTAACCGGATACCATTATGTATGCATTTTACATGGACCAGCAACCTGTCAGTCCTCCACAACTCAGTTACTGGGTTACAAGAAATTCCTTGTTGAAGCTGGTAGCCAAAGTGTCAGGCTTCTGACTGTTTTCTTAAGACCACTTATTCATAAATGATGTTTCGTGATAAGTCACTCCCTACACGCCAGCTTTGAACGAAAAGATGAGTGAGACGGGTTATTTTTTTTGAATTTTTGTATGGCGTCTCGCAGGCCAATGGAGGTTGTCGTCTGCTTAACCGGAGTTTACGTGGGTACCTAAATAAATTAAGGCCTCCAGCTAGGGCATACACTTACAAACTAAGCAACTACACGCTAAGGGCACCCCCTGTAGGATACGGACCTCGACTTAGGGCGTCGCTGGGGTAGGCAGCAAGACCTAGGTTGGATCGGATTAATATTAGGGGACGAATTTAAAGCTACAGGCTCAGCGGCGCGGGCTGGTTCGAGCAAGAGTCGGGGTGGGGGTGGTCGGCAGTCGGATTCTGTGTGTGTGTGCTACAGTGCTGGTGGCCCTACTACTCTCCCGGAGGAAGGTTGTGGCGTCATCGGGAATATGAGACGGGGTATATACAACATTATTTTTAGTATAATATGCGAAACCTGAATACAGTTTGTTCAGAATAAGGAACTGAATCTATTTCAATAATTTTTACACCATGTTATATTTTGTCCCAAAACATTTAAGTGTGATGGAAAATGATATCACCATTTAATTACTTACAATACAATTTTTTTTTTTTTTTTTTTTTTTTTTTAACGTTGCCCCACACTAGGAATTTCTCCTGTATCGTGGGTGCGTTTACAAACATTTAAACTCACATACACAAACAGCCAGACCCGGAACAACTACTTATAGGTCATACAAATATTTGTTCCGTGCGGGAATCGAACCCGCGACACGCAGCGCAGCAGTCAATCGCCTAACCACTGCGCCAACCGTGCCGTGAATTGCCGTACGGTTAGGTACCTACTGCCAAATTATTATCAATGTGCGCAAGACGACCCTGGAGGCGCGGGGGCGCCGTTAGCATGTTTTTGTACGGACAACCCGGTAACATAACAACCTAATAACTTTGTGATTTTTCATGATACAGTTTTGAAATTTTGTACATAGATTCTTTACTTAAAAATACTAGACACGTGTTTCGGGTTTCGCATAAACTAAAATTAATATTGTATAAGGTGTATCTATTCATACTCGAAATCTCTTAAGGGGCCATTGTACTCATCATTATGAACAACTTTTACTATGGGACCAAAGTAGAAATCGCGAAAAAAAAAATCTGCTGTTCCCTACATTTGACGAGTTAAGCGAACATAAATGTAGAGAACAGCTGCTTTTTTATATTGTTTTTTTTTTATATGAGATTTATATACGTATTTATATTTATATATTTATTATATTTATTGTACGCGTCAAACTTTATGGCGGCTCTGAAGTGCGCTACTCGCTGCGCAGTAACCCACCCCTCACCCCCGCTGACACATGAATTCGCTACTGCGCAGCGACTCGCCTCATGTTCCGAGCCGCCATAAAGTTTGGATCGGGCTGTATACTTATTTTTATCGTCGCTACACGCCAATGATACGATAGGATAGTAGGCTATTTAGATAAAGATTTAATAAATAAAATAGTGACAATTATAGATGCTAGTAGGCATCTGTGACACTGATAATCCATTCTATACCTACTTATAGCATTAACGTGACTACAGATGTTTTTATTTTGTAAACATTTCTGGATCACTGAATAAGGTAATACCTAATAATAAGTGCCTAATAACCATTTCTCTCAGTGGAGATATAGACTATTGATTAGCAAACTCACGCATTCTTCGCATGGTCGTAAGCAGAAACCACGGAACGCCACCATTTGTTACTTACGTGGATTTTTTTTTTAACCGTGGTCCCTTCGAGAAATACAATGCTGCCAAATTAAAATGGTAGACCGTTAGTTTTATCACTTAGTTACTTGAAACATTCAAAATGATTCACCAAAAAAGAGGGAATCTGGCCCTCGGCGGCCGCTGTCGCGGCCGCTGTCGCGGCCGCTGTCGCGGCCGCTGTCGCTGTTACGTTCATACATCGGTTGCGAGAACTACGCACCTGACCTTTCTGAAGAACATCACCTTTAAGGTCACTATCCTTCTAGGGTCCCCCCTGCATTTCCTCTCACATCGGTCTTGTAAATCCGTTTTGTGAGTCGCCTTTCATTCATCCTCCACTATTATAATTTGTGCACGATAAAATAATATAAGATTGAAATTGAAATTGAAAGATCTGGCCAAACTTGACAGTTGCCTGTGAAAATTATTTGGGTAGGTATATAGTAAATAATGTATCAAGGAAAACAGGAAAGACCTCCAAGAGTTTTTCCCGCTCATTGTATTTAAATATTTTATGTATAGAAACATAATACACACATAAACAAACAATTCAGATAGCATGTAATGGCACTAAGGTTATCACAGTATTTCGCGCATTCCCACATTTGGCTCATAATCTTTAAAAATAATATAACCTCGCTACCATAACAAAACTTCTTGGATTTTTTTAAGCCATTGGGACTTCACGGAAACCGCTAGAGCTATTAGCTAGGAAGCTCAAACCCAACACAACTAGCTACTACTAAAAATCTATGAGTTTAATACTCAAAGCGTAGTAGGTACATACGTAGAAGAATTACGGGCAAGAAACTCCATGGACACTCTTTTAAATTATAATGTTACAAAAATATTGTTACGTCTTTAATGTTAAACTTATAATTAAATGTGAGGACAATATTAAAAAAAAAACGCGTCCATAGGAGCCTTCAGTCAGCTGGACCCGCGGGTCCACTAGACCACATAATTTATTTTTTGTGTTTTTATTGGTTAACTGGACCCACAGTCAAACTTAAAAAAATACATCTATTGTTTAAATCTACCGATGGATACATTCAAGCGCAAAATTGGTTTGTCAAAATATAATAAAAATCAATTCATATAGGTTGAAACGTTTATTCTCAATCAAGATCTAAAATCTTTTTAAATTAGGTACATGTAAGTAAAATCAAGGCAAACATTTACAAAACCATAATATTAACTAAATGTAATACTCAAATAAAACTCAGAAAAAAATAAGTCTCTACTATTTAAAAATGAAAGACAAATAAAATAACATTTATGAACAAAATTATACAAATCAACGTAGTAGTTGCATAAATCAACTATTAGCGGTGCTCGTTTAATTAATTTAGGTATTATTACAGTAAAATATCTATTTAGTTTTAGTGTTAGTGAATAAGTGTGGTGCGTAAGTGTAAATACCTAATTGAATAATATTGGTATATTTTAAGTCATAACAATAAACTAAAAGATTCGGATTTACTTCGTGACTGCACTAATAATGAAATTGGGTCCAGTCAACCTATTCAAAATGTGATTGGGTTGAGTGATCCCGCGGGTCAATTTCAAGTGGGTCCAGTTGACCAAAGACTCATAGTACACATAATACATAAAAAAAATGTAAGCCCATCGTTCGTCCAGGTAATTTTGTATAGAATAGGCGGATGTCTAGATCAAATCTTGTGGTTACTAGTACCTAGTAAGAAAAATCATTGAGAATTCATTGATAACTAAGCGTGATCTAAAACAATACAGACTTTTCTAGTACAATTTTATTGCTGATTAAATTAATTGGAAGAGTCTTTTTTAGGCCAAGGTTTGTTATTAACTTTCAGATATTATAAAAATTATTGCAGTGCTATTCGTAGAAGCCTCTCATAATGGTTACTGATAATTAACAATAGCCGCTTGAAGATAATTATAGTCATATATAATAGTCATAATAATGACTAAAACTATAAAGTTTGTGTGGTTCAAGGAGTCTTCCCAGATATAATGAAATACAGTAATGTTATACCACTTTTAAATCTGGGGACCGTAAAAACACCAACAATTATAGACCAGTATCCGTGTTGCCGGTATTCAGCAAAGTGTTAGAAAAGGTAATGCTCAGATGCTTAATCATTTGAACACCAATCAAATCTTACACGATCAGCAATATGATTTCACCAAAGGACGTTGTACGACTGACGCCAGTGTCACCTTATTAAAACACATATTTACAGCGTCGGAGGAGGCCCAAGATGCCATAGGAATACTTTGTGACCTCTCCAAGGCATGCAAGGACTGCATAAATCACGAAACCGTACTCTGGAAACCTGAGCATTACGGACTAGGTAAACTTGTGCTAAGTTTAGTAAAATCTTATTTAAATTATAGAGAACAGCAAGTTCAAATAAATGGTGTCAATTTATTCGGATTAAAAGTAAAAATGGGTGTTCCACAAGGCTCGGTATCGGGCCCTTTCCTCTTATTAGTATATATTAATGATCTACCCCATATATTAAGAAACCAACCACAGACGGTGTTATTGGCTGATGACGCTTACTTAATCTTTAAGATAAATAGACGCGCATCAAATCTTGACGACGTAAATAACGTACTGCAGGTCCAAAACTAATTCATTGCTAATAATTTAGTATTAAATGGGAAAAAAACTAAATGCATAAGATTTGCTTTACCGAATGTTAAAAGTAGTAATTGTGGCATAATATTGAATGGGGAAAAACTTGAATTCGTCGATAAAACTGTTTTCCTGGGGATCACGCTCGACTCAAGGCTGCAATGGGGTCCTCATTTAACTGTGAAAAAAATCCGTCAATTCACCGCGAGGCTAGTCTATTTCAATTACTTTTACAGTATCATGTCTGGCGGTTTTTTTTCTATGAGGACGGGCTGCAGATATCGAGTCTATTTTTATTCTGCAGAAAAGAGCCATCAGAGCAATATATGGCCTCCGCAGGCACGACTTTCTAAGGGAACTGTTTAAAGATATTCATCATGACGGTACCTTGTCAATATATCTATGAAAACATCATGCACGTAAGGAAAATCTACATATTTTTAGTAAAAGAAGTTACATGCACAATTATATCACTAGAAATAGGGATCAATTAGTTCAACCAGGTTTCAGACTGGCTAAAGTAGACTCATATTTCATGGGGTACTGTTTAAAATGTTACCATTAACATATCTCCCCACATACTTCCACTTCTACTTTGGAGTACCGTGTGGTGCCGGACGTAAAGAATAGGACCACCTTATTTCTTCCCGTGGGTGTCGTAAAACGCGTCTTGGGACATACTAGAGAATGGGCAGCAGCGTTCTCTCTATGTATTTTAACACCATACTGCGATCGCCAACCCGCCTGCCAAGCGTGGCGATTATGGCAAACTCCCCATTTAGCCTATGTCCAGCAGTGGACGTATTTCAGCTGAATCGACCACATACTTCAACTGAATGAAACGAAATGCAAAGCCTGTATAAAACGCACACTATGCAACCAGGCATATTATAAGTTGGGGTATTACATCGCTGATAAAAATGCTAAGGACGCAAAAACTAATTAAATAACATTTTAAAATACAGTAAGTAAGCTAGAAGTTTAAAATACTGTAAGGTACTCAATTCAAAAGTGCCTGTAAGTAATTGGTTTATCACACTAATATTATAAAGGCGAAAGTTTGTGAGTGTCTGGTTGTGTATGTTTGTTACTTCTTCACGCTCAAACGGCTGGATCAATTTTGATAAAATTTTGTATGGAGGTAGCTGACTAAGATTAAGATATAGGTTACTTTTTATCCCGATATTCCCACGGGATCGAGACTTACGCGGGTGAAACCGCGGGGCTCAGCTAGTTTGAAATAAATTCTTTGAGTTTTGAGTTAGTAACCAGGATGTTAGTCTATTTTTTATTTGTTGGCGAGTGCAATTTCTTATAGTGCACTGTTTGATTACCGCGTCAAAGACGTGAACATGCAGAAAAAGTGGGAGTCTTTGTGTATATGCCATTGACTTATATAGGCATATGCGGATTTTACTGAGGTAGCTGGAACCCTGGATTTGCGTTTGGCCTGTAATAGTACGTTTTGATACAAGTGGAGAATGTTTGTTATTGCATTCGAGGCGGCATTAACACCCGAGCCGTAGGCGAGGTTGTTTTTAAACCGAGAACTGCAATAACAAAGGTCCACGTGTATCAAACGACGTTTTTCAATAAACTTTTGAAGAAATAAAATAACGAAAAATATTTTTGTCATGAATTATTAGGAAATTATGATTTAATTTTCTTTTTTCCGCGCTTTGCTTTCACCAGGTTGAAGGAGAAGCAAATGTATAAAGCCAATAAACAGCCTAATATGAAAAATAGAAAATTCAATTTTATATAATTTAGAAGTTTAGAACACAAATAAATGTTAATTTGTTCATAAACGTTTTTTTATTGTAATAATCATGGTATTCCATTTATAAACATTATTTAAATATTCTAAAAATATTAACGCCGTAAAGACCGTCTCCGTCGATCGCATCTTTGCCAAGATAAAAAAACATCACCTCCGAATAGAGAGGACCATCTCTGGCGCGAAACGGTGTGAATAGAGGCATTGAACCAATTTGGACTAAGTAAAGGTATAAGTCATCTGTGGCAATTTTTTTCCCCGCACACGTGTTGGAAAATAAAAAATCGCACACGTGTGAAATACATTGCATTGAGAACCTAATCGTAGTGCGATATGAACCACTTTTCGAGGAAGTGTATTGAAAAATACTTAGATCACTCCTTTTCGAAGTTTGGATGTGGGTCTTCGTTGTTAAGTTCAGTATAAACAATTTTCTTACGCTCAGCATTGCTTCTGCGAACAGGATTTCTGGTAAACTAAGAAAACGGTATAGTTTGTGTAATAGTTTTTACCAGTGCGCGTTGTGCTCCTTCGAGGATTATTAGATGAGTTTTTAACGCTGCTCTCCAGATTACAATGCAATATTGTAGTAGCGACTGACATAGAGCTATACACCGTGGCATTTTAATCGTCTTACAACGGCAGCCAACTTCATGTATCCAATGGCTACTCACATTGTATACCTATACCAAATTAAGTACAGCTTTCTAGTACTAAGGGTGTTTGAACTAAGCCGCGGACAGACAGAGACAGATGGTGAAACTGCAAGGGTTCCTTACTGATTACGGAACCCTAAAAAGGACCTTAAATTATAAAAATTGGGATCTACCATGTTGTGAGCAGGGTCACAGCTACTGGTACACCTGCTCATCGTATCAGCTGCTCACCTTCTGAATCAAGCCCTTGAACCAGCCGCTTAAGGAGATGCTCAAGAGATGTTGGTCGAGGCTTTCGGCCACCCAGCCGGGGATCGCGGAAGTCGCACTAGATTCTATGATCCCCGGTGCAAGTGTGGGAAGGGAACACTGGGGTGGTTTTTAGTCAGTAAGAGTCTGACAGACACGTCCGCCCGCCCCAGGGCGGAGGACATCCATGAGGATTTTCCAACCAGGGGAAAAAAAAGGTTTTCGGCTATCAGACCATTGGCCGTTACAACCGTCGGCACAATGATAGCCGAGTTCACATTCCACATACAAAACACGTTGAAATATTTGGTTTGTTTTTCTTTCTCAGCTTTCACATGTTTTTATTATCATTGGTGTTATTTAACATGGAACCGAGTGTTTTTATGATGACTGTAAATAAACTGATAGTATTTAAGCGACTACGGATTCGAGTTGGGTTGCAGTTAGTGCTCTCATCGGAAATGCAACATGCAGTTTTCAAGTCGCCTTTTTGTGAAAACGTACATTCTTATTTTTACAGGTAAGACACTATTTTGTTGCGCTTTCTGCACATACTTCCACTCGTACTCGTTCACGATGCTGCGCTGATGTGGCACGGACATTGGTCGACACTCGACACGTGTACATCCGCATTTGTCGACACGTTTCGTGCATTATTTTGTTGCATTATTTTATTGATCAGCATTGGCAATGTGAACCAAACAAGATTATAACAAAATATTTAACAAATTACCAAGCGATAATTTGTTAAATATTTTCCTGTTTAATGTTGTCTAATTTTAATATAATTATATATTTTGTTTAATTTTAGCCTGTTCCTATACCTACAGTACCATGATTTTTAACTCAAGCGAGTTAAAAATAATACTGTAGGCTCGTTCAAGGCAAGGCTCAAGGCATTCCTGTTGGCAAGATGTCTCTACTCATTAGATGATTTTTAATATTCTTATTGTTCTTAGAACAGTGACATGCCATTATTCGTGTGATGATATATTTTGTTCTTATGACTTTTATTTTTTGATTATTGTTTCGTTTAAATTGCTATTAATTTATTGACATAATAGGAGCTTGTGGCTAAATAATAACTGCCGCACGGGTCAATCGATCAGGTTAAGCTACGCTTGCCGTGGTTGGTCCGTGGATGGGTGACCATGTGTTCATACCAAGATTACTCCGTGCCTCAGAAAGCACGTTAAGCCTTTGTTCCCGGCTGTCATTTTTAGATTTATGACAGTTGTTACGGGTCGTCAGAAGCCCAAGTCTGACAACCAGTCTTACCAAGGGATATCGTTGTTACCCAGCAACTGGGTTGTGGAGGTCAGATAGGCAGTCGCTCCATGTAAAATACTGGTATTCAGCTGCATCCGGTTAGACTGGAAGCCGACACCAACGTAGTTGGGAAAAGGCTAGGCAGATGATTATTGACATATCTAATTTAAATAGAATCACATGTATTATTTTATTTGTACATTTAATACTTCTGTCTCATGCCGGATTTTATTCGATCGCAATGTGAATTGTTACTGAATAAATAAATTGAATTGAAATGAATTTTGACACTTGAGAGGAAATGCGGAATTCATCTCTTAGGATTCCGTAGTCAACAAGGAACCCTTATAGTTTCGCCATGTCCGTCTGTCTGTCTGTCTGCCCCGGCTTAGCCCAGAGACTCTTAGTACTATAAAGCTGTAATTTGGCATGGGCGATATTTATCACGCTGATAAAGTGGTAAACTAAAAACTTGAAAAAAAAACTTACCTACTAACTATTTAACTACTTAACCGGACTTTCCTGTGGGTGCCTCAATAAATTAAGGCCCTAGGCCGCTAGAGCATAAAACTTACAAACTAAACGACTACACGCTAAGGGCACCCCTTGTGGGGTACAGACTTCGGCTTAGGGTGTCAGTGGGGGAGCACAGCAAGAGACAGCTGGATCGGATTAAACTGAATTTGCATATAACGCCGTAGGTTTTAAATACTGCCAATCGCACGCGGCTCGTGATAACTGCATATGCGGCTGATAGTCTCGGTAAGGCTAGTTCGAAAGGGTGCAAAATATTTATAATTTGGTTCTGGACTCTCTTCTCCTCCAGAAAAAAAATATTTATGACAACCTCTACATGTACAGTCACGAGCACTAATATGTATATACTTAGCAACTTTTAAAAATGATTTCCTCCAACTATATTTATTGTAATTTTATTTGACTAAAAACATGGTATTTTGGAATCTTTTTTAAAAGTTGCAATCGTTATTCCACGAGAAAATCGCTTTTGAAATTTGCTAAGTGTTTACATTATTAGTGTTCATGACTGTACCTATACCACAAAGTTATAATGCAGCTCCTGCGCCAATCGAGCTGAGAAATTTTAATAATAACTCAATAAGTTAGTTTACTGAACGGAAGGAACCTGCACTGTCAGTAATATTGATGTATTTATAAATATATTTGTTTCAGCTACTTGGGGCTCATGTTGGCAGTTTTTTACTTCGCTATCAGATTTAACTCTCTTCCACTCCCCGTTAGAAACCCGTATGATCTTTTAAACTATTTTATGATACATAATTAGAATTTAATTAAGCAGTAAATAATATTTTAATAGAAATTTGGATTTCTGAAAAGTATTTAATATATAAGTTTATATACCTACGTCCTCCTACGTATATATTAGTTTAAAGTAGTCAACACAAAAAAAAAACTTATTAAGCATGAATATCAAACACAATTAAAGTCGATTAAAAATTATATTTTCTGTACTAGTGGATTTTATTTGCAAAATTTCCAAAATGTTTGGGGGGGGGCTAACATGTCAGGTGCCTAGGGGCCCCCCTTTTTTTATGGGTAGGAAATTATCAAATAACTTCTCCCGCTCTGGGTGGAGCGAGAGGGAGTGTCAGACTTTTATTGACTAAAACCCACCCGTGTTCCTTCAGATGCCCGTGTGTAAGGGCCACGATATCCCTTTCGGACAGGCTCGTAACCCTGGCAGGCATTGGCCCTTTCGGACCCCGTCAATTGGTGCTGACGTCTCTTTGAGGCGCACGTCGAACACAACGCGCCGTCGACCCGGGCCTGGTCTTTATCGGACGACGAGCTGCCCATCGCTCACCATCCGCAAGCCCGCTTAATTTATCACCACTGCTATCAAACGGTGAAGGAAAACATCGTGAGGAAACCGGCATGTCCCAGAAACAAAAATTCGAAGACATGTGACATCTACTAATCTGCACTGGGCCCGCGTGGTAGATTACAGCCCACTCCCTCTCGAAGAGAGAAGGCCTATATCCCAGCAGTGGGAATATTATAGGCTGCATAATCATAGTGAATATTATTTTTCCAGTACACGTTCATAGTGAATATTTTTTTGGTCATTGCCAAGACCCAACCAGGATATTTTATACGCACGCCCATCTGGATCGCATAGATGTACTGGGAAAAACGATTGTCAGGGTAAGTAGCTTTTTAGATTCATAATTAATAATATCTAAACTTTTTTTTGAAATAATATTAGACATTTAAATAAACCTTTTTTACAGTCCGTTCAACCGATTTTGACTTATATTTCGTTGGTGGCATGACAAATGGTAGCTGTAATAAACAGCCGGTATTGTAACCACGTTTTTGCTTTTAATACCATCTTTATGCCAACGGAATAGAAGTCATAATTGGTTGAACGGACTGTAAAAGAGTTTATTTAAATTTATAACCTTATTTCAAATGGAGTACCTATAGGTTTTTTTCATCCATCGTTTCGGTACGAACAGAGGAGTAATTGCAGAGGAGCAATTGTAATTATTTTTTATATAGGTAGTTACACTATTATTAGGGATCAGAAGCCTAATGAGTTTAAAAAAAGAAAATACAAAACGGCCTACAATGATTTATTTAAATTATAAAAACCGTTACACGAAAATAGTTCAATATGATACCAGTACGCGTCCGTAGCATCCGAGCTCCACAGCCAAAGTGACCATAGATAATACACTATAATAAAAGTTACCGAGGCGAGTGAGCACACGGCTCATGGTGTGTCACCCCTTCCACTGACAGCGTTATCACAGCGACCGGATGTCGCCGCCCTCTCTGCTGTCAAATCCTCTAATACTATATTTATATTGTTAGGAATCAGAAGTGAAATAAGTTAAAAAAAATAAACATTATTTAATCCCTTAAAATCACACTACAAAAATTATGAAAATATCAAACGAAACTCTGTAAATATTAATAATCGAAATTACACAAACCATAATGAATAAATTAGTACATGAACCAAAACATAACCTCAAAATAACTAAGCACACTATCAGGTAGCACGTCCGTTCCGAATGCCGTCCAAGCAAAAAGAGACCGTTGCCGCCGCGCGCACCTTGTAACCTTCCATTGGTTGGCAGCTGATCGCCTGACTTCTTTATGATATCACCTCGCCTTCCCAACGTTACCAACAATATTATATTTACACAACGATAGTATCGACACGACAAAGAGCGCGAAATCAATTGACATATAGATCTGTCCCTTTGAGTATTTATCCTAGTACGTTCTCAGTAAGCGTTCGTGCGATATTGAGATTTGAGCGCACATCGCCGGCACGGTGAAATTTATAGTACCTTTATTTTTTATACTTTTATTTTATTAATAAAAAAATAAAAGATGCAATGAAAAAAAAATTGTCATTGTTTAAGATGTTGGAGATTATTTAAAAACTACTGCAAAATTATGTAGAAATTCGGAGATATTCACGACCTGTTTCCAACCCTTTTCAGTAGAATTTAATTAGGTCCACTCGTTTTTACTTTATATAAAAGGCAAAAAAAACTAAAATGTGTTACTATTATTATAAAAGTAAGTATAGGATATTTAGTAATATGAGAAAAAATATTTTGATGGATTATATTCAACAGAATCTGTAAATTAGAGCTCTCAAATCAGGGTGTTACCCGTGGCCCGTAGTCCCATGGAAGGGACCACGGGTATTTTTTTTTACCCATGGTCCCTTCGAGTAATACAATGCTGCCAAATTAAAACCATCTACTGTTATTGAATCATTTGGGTTAGATTAGGTTAGAATAGTGACCATTAACGCCAGATTCCCTCTATTTTTGGTGAATCATTTTGAATGTTTCAAGTTAGTTACTTGAAGAACTAACGGTCTACCATTTTAATTTAGCAGCATTGTATTTCTCGAAGAGACCGCGGGTAAAAAAAATACCCATGGACCCGGTAATGGGTCGACCAACCGGGACCACGGGTAACGAGTGCTCAAATCAGCTCTCCATGAGTTTTTGCCTAAACATGCATCAGGAGAACGATTATTGCTAAATAAGTAAATAAATTTATAGAAAACGAACTATTTTTACTAAGTAATTATTATTTATACGAACCAACGAATAATATTCAATTCCAACGAGGAAATCATGCATCTACGCGCATTTTTGTAATACTGCTCTTTAAAGAACAGCGCCCCGCTGCCACAGTTCAACTGAGCTCTTGCCCCTTTCGGCATTCCTTTTGTTTTTTTCCTCATTCTAAAACAATTTTTCATCATCATGATCATCAACTGCCTAGCCTTGTCTCAATTACTTCATTTTTCAAAATTATATCAAACGCAAAAAAAACACGAGTAACAAATTACCAATAATGCTATTTTAAACGAAGTAGTATATATTTCCAACTGATATTTTTGCAAGTTGTTGTTTATTTCATTGGTAGACTTGTATTTTACTGGAAAAAAAGTTATTTTAAAGCATTCGTTTGTTAGGGAATCAGACCAAAAAAGTTTAAGAACGTTTTCAATTTGTAGTTTCTGAAATCAGGTGTATTTCTTTTCTTTTTAGGGCTGGATCGATGTAATCAGAATACCGACATGTATCATATTAAGAGCAATGTCATACGACACCGATATGATGCGAAGTTCTTCGTACGCCTTCCAGATGTGTGTGCCGTCGATCACCTACTGTCACTCGCAACAAAGATACAAATATCACTACTTCGAATTATACGTACCCGATGATATGATTGGAGGTATGGATTGGGATATATATTTCTTTGGACCGCCCTCAAAGACGTGGTGATATAGTTTTGTTTAACGTCTCCTAGGCCAGTAGCTATTATATAGAATTTACTTCGAATCTCATTCAAGTGAAAATTTATAATTTGTAAACTAAGTCATTTGTTTTAAAAAATATAAATATTTAAACTTATTTCTTGTTTGGTACACACGGCTACACATCAAGCTATACATTTCCAGTAGAAGCTGATCTCGCATTGTATAGGATTCCCGTACAGTGAGAGGTCAGCGTATACTGGAATCGTTTAGCTTGATGTGTAGCTGTGTTTACTACTACTACCTAATTCAGATGCATAAATAAAAATAATATGTATTTCTATACCAATTTAAGGCGGATCACCGTAGGATAACTTTACGTCGGTATAAAAAAGAATCACGATTAAGGACGTACGCACGTACCACCGTAAAATATAAATCTCAGCGTGTTGTACTTAAAACTTTACAACAAATCCATGACGATACGACGTATATTATGCCTATTTTAAAGCAGACACTTCTGAAATGAATGAAGATTCATAATAACGTAATTTCTCATTAAACTACAATAAAACTTTTTTTAGTATTTCATTGGTGTTTATAATTGCACCTTATTAAAATGGTAATATGGTTTAAGAACTTTATTTCTCAAAAAGAATTACATTCGCATAAATGAGAAAAAACTTATTTCTAATTAGATTACATTAGGCGACGAGACGGTTATGCAACAAGAATAGGTTGATTAATACAGGGGGTCTACTCCGAAGCGTTAAACCGAAGTATCGTTGTTTCTTGTACCTGGGGTACAAGAAACATGTACCTGGGTAGGTAATATTGTAATAATGAATTTAAATCTGATACGAATAGTCGTCGTTTTTTTTAATTAAAAGTTAAATATCCTTGAAAATAGGTTCAATACACCTTTTTTTAAATAGGTATGTCAATTTTTTTAAATATGTATTTTTATTTATGTTTGAAGATCACAAGTTAATGTTAATTTGTTGCAAAAATAAATAATTAATGAAATTTATTGTTTTATTGTCATATTTTTTTTTTTTTTTTGGTTATCCTAAAGCTAAGCTAGCTATAGTCTGCCGACGCGATCCCTACAATACCTATAACTCTCAGCAACACATCTGTGAATAGTATACAAGCTTAGTTTTTGTTTACTTTTGTTTAGCCTCGCGTCCAAGCGATCGTCACACGAATACGCGGTTGTCGCAATCATATTATTATGTCACTTTTTGTTCGATGAACCTGAACACGTGGTCGCGCCGACAGAGTGCGCTTTACGGTTTACCGAACAAAAAAAGACATATGCCTGCGACGACCGCCACCGCGACCATCGCTTTTAAATTGGACGCGTTCTTAATGGATGGTCATACTGCGTTCGGATCTCGCTGCGGACGGTCGTGTTGTGTGCTGCTATCGGTGTGCTCCCGCCCTCCTGCCGCTCTCTCGTGCCCGGTATTGTTACGCTTGCGTAACGCTCTCGTAGTCGCCCCGACTACATCCGATCGTCGATTGATTGGGTCGATTAATTTATTAATCAATTCAATCGAAAGACCTGGATCACAAAAATTGTCTTTTTCAAGACAGGTGTTTCTATAACAGGAAAACGTTATTAAATTCACTAGGCCCCTTCTGGGTAAAACCACAGTTTCGTGGTCCTCGGTGGATACCTTACGGTGCCAACGAAGCCGAGTGGGGTGCTGACCCAAACGCACCCGCCGAACCCCCTTAGGGAGAGGCAATAATTTGGACGGGTCCCAGAGTTAACCGGCCTTGGGGGATCTCCTAGTCGGCTCAGGTGACTGTTTTCCTCCCACAGCGACTCACCTAGTGTCTTTAGGGTGTGTCTACACCCTTCGCGCTAGACCAAATAGGGCCCCCTTGCACAATAAGATTGGCAACGGGATCACAAGCTCAGGGCTCACCATAGGTACTCATCCTCCCTGTCTACACCCGACAGGGAGCGAAACTCATCCCCGGACCAATCCACCCGGGGAGTTAGGCGTAGGGCCCGATAGGTCATTTTCTAGTAGTGGAGTCCGGCTCCAAAATTCCTCCGTTAGGGTCCCCCCTCTCGGAAGTATGGAGGACGACCTCTTACTGACGTTCGTCAGAGAGGTCCTCCTCAAGGACCAGGACTTCCTCAGGAAGTACGCTTCCCAAATTAGTGGGTTGAGGGCTACGCCATCAGCGAGCCTCTCACAGTTCAGCGATGCGCTCGCTTCTAACTCAGACGACTCTGACTCACAGAGTCGGTCGGAAAGTCCGATAGTGTCGATGGACACCACCGCCCCCGCGGAGAATAACGCGGCGGCGGCGAATTTAAACTCTGACTCCTCGGATGCGGAGTCAGGTTCTTGTTCTTCCTCTTCTGGACCAGAGGAAGGGGGCATCACCTCAGGCCCTGGCAAGAGGAAGAAGAACAAGAGCAGGTCTTCGCAACCTAGTAAAATGGTTGCGATCGAGGCTCCCTCGACCTCCGCTCCCTCTACCCCCGCGGTAGTCGCCACTAGGGCCCCTACCCCGGCTCCGTCCGCGCCGTCGCAAGCTACCACTTCCGGTACTGCGACCGCGTCCGCCAAGACTCCTTCTGCCTCCAAGAAGGCATCCCGTCCCCCACCCATTATCATTCAAGATAAGGGCAGGTGGACGGAAGTTTCACAAAGGTGCAGTGATCTTAGGATCAATTTCACCAGTGCCGTCAGCACACAGCCAGGCATCAAAGTTTCCGTTCCAACGTCGAACGACTACAGGGAACTCACAAAACTTCTTCGGGCGAGAGGAATCTCATTCCACTCGTACACCCTCCCCGAGGATCGTCAGATACGCGTGGTGATCCGTAGGATCCCCAGTGAGATCGCCACGGACGACATAAAGGCAGACCTAGAGAGACAGGGGATCCCTGTCCTCGAAGTGCACAGGATGCACCGATCCAGAGGTGGATCCGCATACGACATGGTTCTTGTCGTGTGCCCACAAACTGAAGGGCATCACCCAATCTTCAAGGTCAGCTCGATATGCTACCTTAAGGGCTTCGACGTCCAGAAGCCCCACAAATCAAGCATCATAGGCCAATGCCACAGATGCCAACTATACGGACACGCGCAAAAGAACTGCTTTGCGAAACACGGCACTTCTGAGTGCACCCGTCCAAAGGACCGTGCCCTCTGCACCGAGCCTCCCAGCTGCGTCCTATGCGGCCAACAGGGTCACCCAGCCAATTACCGTGGCTGTCCTAAAGCCCCGAAGTCATCTTCCTCGAAGCTGACCAAGCTTTTCGACGCGAGGCAGCAACGAGAGCACCCTGGGTACCCCGCTACCCTGTCTCAACCTCCGCAGCGTCTGAGCCCTCAAAGGTCCAGTCCGTGGAACTACTTCAACCACCAGCAGGCCTTCCCTGCCTTCGGCCAATATATGGCCCCTCCTCTCCATCCTCAACCTCTGATGATGGACCCCAATATTCGCGCTCAACGCGCTCAACTGGCACCCGCCGCTAATACCGCGCTTCCCGCGGCTCGCGCGCCTCTCGCACCCCGCGCGGCTCCCGCGCCCGCCGCGCCCCGCGCGCCTCTCGCGCCCCGTGTACCTGAGCCAGCTCCTAAAGCCGCTCCCGTCGCCACCACTCGCGCGCCCCCTAAACCCGCGACTTCTTCAGTTGGCGCCGTCGCTAACGCACTAGACGCGTTTAATGTGATCACGAGCACATTCAACGTGTTCATGTCTCCTCGCGCCATTCAAATGGCCGGGGAATTAGTCAAGGCTCAATCCTCTGGCAATCTTTATCAGATCCAGAGCATATTCAATGCGTACCCGGAAATTACGCAAGTCCTCAACACCTTCGCGAAACGGCCCTAATATGTATAATACGGCCCCCGCAAGAACTAAACTCAGGTCCCTCAAGTTAGGCTTTTTCAATGCCAACGGCATTAGGGGACAACGCGACGAAGTCGCCGAGTTCCTCCGCGTCCACAAGTTAGATATTCTCCTAGTACAGGAAACCTTCCTCAAGCCGAGTCATCGAAACCCGTCAATTGCGAACTATCGCATAGTTCGCAACGACAGGTCTCGATGCCACAAGGGCGGCACCTTGATCTATTATAGAACCCCTCTATACTGTATTCCTCTCGATCCTCCAACTCTCTCGTGTCTTGAAGTGTCTGCATGTAGACTAGGCATGTCAGGTCATAGACCGATTACGATAGTTTCGGCTTACATGCCGCCCACCGCGACCTCGTCAGCAGACGGTCTCAAACTGCTCTCTGACGATCTTTCAATTCTTTTTGGCCTGAGAGAATCCGTTATCATAGCGGGTGACCTCAACGCCAAACACCCGGCCTGGAATAGTACCAGTACCACGTTCCGAGGCAGACACTTGTTTGACCTCTGCCCCGTCCTAAACTTTGACGTCATCGCCCCGATGACGCCCACCCACTACCCTCACGACCCCAACCATACCCCTGACGTATTGGACATAGCGCTCCTAAAGAATATCAACCTCCGGTTGGATTCGATAGAGGCGATGGACGAACTGACTTCCGACCACCGACCAGTCGTCATGAGACTGGTCCCTCGCGACGGACTCCCTGACCCGGACGAACCCTCTCGTAACAAAGTAGTCACGGACTGGAGGAAAGTAAGCGATCGCTTGAAATCCACCACTTCCCCTCTACTAGACTCTATACCAGATCAGTTTACCTCAATCGCTGACACGACGGCCGCGATCGGCTCACTCACGGAACACGTACAATCGGTCCTGAACGATTGTTCAAGGCAAGCTCCGGCGATGGACGAACATCGCTTGAGGCTGCCGGACGATGTGCGTGAACTGTTGACTGAGAAGAACGCGGCTACTCGTGCCTACGACGTCTTCCCCTGTGACGCCAACAAAGCTCACATGCGCTATTTGCAGAGATCTGTAAAGACACGCATGGCCGAGCTGCGTGACGGTAACTGGGACAAGATGTTGAGCGAGCTAGAGCCCACTCATCTGGCATTCTGGGAACTTCAGAGGAAACTCAAGTCCCAGCAAGTAGTCTCTATGCCTCCCCTGACACGACCCGACAGGACGATAGCATTCGACGACATCGACAGGGCTGAATGCCTAGCTGACAGCCTCGAGACCCAGTGCTCGCCCAGCTCTCAACCAGTAGACCAGGCTCACCTCGCCGAGGTGGATGCCGAAGTCGAGCGTAGAGCCTCTCTCCCTCCGGTCGAAGACCCTGATTGTCCTCTAGACCCCGTCTCCCCGGACGAGGTTCACGATATAATCAAGGGTCTGAAACCCCGTAAAGCCCCTGGATCAGACGGTATCACCAATAGGGTGGTCCAGTTGTTCCCGGCTCACCTGATCATGCTAATGACCACCATCTTCAATGGTGCTCTTAGTAATAACATTTTTCCACAATCGTGGAAAAATGCCACCGTCATCGGTATCCCGAAGCCCGGCAAGCCTAAGACCGAGCCTTCCAGTTACCGTCCCATCAGTTTGCTCGACGTTTTCGGCAAGGTCTATGAGAGGCTTATTTATAAGCGTCTCAGAGACTACGCCGAGACGAAGGGGCTCATCCCCAACGAACAGTTCGGTTTTAGAACCCAACATTCTTGCGTACAACAGGTCCACCGTATCATAGAACACATAAGCGCCGGTTTCCAGCGCGGGTTCATGACGGGTGCTGTGTTCTTCGATATCGCGAAAGCGTTCGACAAAGTCTGGCACAACGGCTTATTGTATAAGCTATACAAATTCGGTGTGCCAGATCGTCTCGTGCTCATCTTACGGGACTATTTGTTGAACCGCACCTTCCGCTATCGCATCGAGGGTGCGCTCTCTTCCCCTCATCCGATCCGCGCAGGCGTCCCTCAGGGGTCTGTGCTGGCTCCGCTCATTTTTACGCTGTTCTCCAGTGACATCCCGAAAAGTAGAAAGGCGCAGTTAGCTCTGTTCGCAGACGACACGGCCATCTACTACACCGGCCGCAGTCAAGACCAGATCTCCCGCATCCTACAGACCGAAGTCAACAGACTCGGTGACTGGTTCAGGAAGTGGAGGATCGAGGTCAATCCTGATAAGAGCCAAGCGGTCCTCTTTTCTAGGCCCCGGCGTAGACCGGACCTACCACGACAGATCAAGATGTTCGGCAAGCCTATCCCTTGGGAGAAGCGAGCCAAATATCTCGGTGTGATCTTAGATCACCACATTTCGTTCGCTGAGCACATAAAGCAAGTGCGTTCGCGCGCTGCTTTCGCTCTCGGTAGGCTTCATTGCGTTCTGAACTCACGCAGCAAGTTGTCCCTTAAGGGCAAATTGCGTATTTACACAGCGTGCATCCGGCCGATTATGACGTACGCGTGTGCCGCTTTCGCACACGCCCGTCCCCATCTCATTCACAGAATGCAGGCACTTCAAAACCGATTTCTCCGTAAAATTACGGACGCTCCATGGTTCGTTCGGAACGAAACCCTACACGTAGATCTTAGAATCCCCACCATCAAGCAGTTTTTGAAACGCGCGACAAAGCGGTTCTTCGAGTCCGCAGATAGACATCGCAACCCCTTGGTTGTGCAGGCAGCTAGCTATAGGCCATCTCAAATCAGTAAGACTCGCCGACCTAGGCATACTCTCTTAGACCCGGATGACCCCATTACTCTCCTTCAGGAAAGCAATAGGGCCACAAGTACAGTGCACAAACACAAACCGTCATTCCGTCCTCGCCGCCGAGGTACCACGCGAAGATCAAGAATAAATTGTTCCCCCCGTCCCTTGCACGTCGAACCGCCAGCCCCGAGGCTGAGTGAGCCGTAGCATTTAATAGTAATCCCCGTTAATAATCATGAATTTAAACTTTCGATCCAGCCCTTCCCCAATTTGCTTTGTTTTTCCCCAACGACGCCCTAAGCCGAGGTTCGTACCCCACAGGGGGTGCCCTTAGAGCGCTGTCGTTTAGTTTTTAATACTTTTATTTACGCTCCTGGCTGGAGGCTTTAAGCTAATACCTTAGGGCAGCCACAGGAAAGACCGGTTAAGCAGTCACGGCCTCTCAAGGTCAACTGCGAGATGACATATATATAAAAAAAAAAAAAATTAATGGATGGTCACCCATCCACGGATTGTCCTCGACAAGCGTTGCTTCGACCCATACGGATTTTATTATTTATCCACGAGCCCCTTGAAATTGACCACTGTATAGTATCCATAAATTACTTGAAGAATTTAAGAAGATTACTACTATTACGATTATTACTATTGCTTAAAACAAAAAAGTATTTCTTGATTTTAAACGTTTATTGCATAGATACAGAAATAGGACAATACGAATTCAATGTGAATGAAAAAGAAGTAAACTCGAAAAAGAAAACAGATAAATGGGTAACAACGCGTAATCTGTAAACACCACATTATCTACATTTTATATGAAAATTTTGTATTATACGAACATAAGTTTATCAAATAAGAGATAAAGGGGCCGGACTTTAAATCAAACATGGTTAAATAGAGTCAAGTTCTCATTAAAGTATTTACAGAGATTCAAAACAATACAATATAAGTAATATTAAAAGTAAATAATAAGAAACTACGCATAACTGCGTTGATTCCATTTCTAGTATGATCTTGAACAGAGTGTGAAAGACTTTCTCAGTAGAAATACCTACCTAATATGCTGCCTGAGATACAGCATACCATACTGCACACCAAGGAGACGTTTTTGAATAAACAAACAAGTAAGACATGGGTTCATCGTGATCAAGCGGTGAAATAAGTTTTATTAAATAAAGTGGCTAAGGTGCATCCGCAGCTGTAGCCTATCAACTCAGCCTATAGCAGTCCACTGCTGGACATAGGCCTCTCCCAGGCTGCACCCCAACACCCTGTCCTCCGCCTTCCACATGCAGTCTGTCCCAGCCACCTTTTTAAGGTCGTCGGTCCATCTAGCTGTAGCCTGCGAAATTCAAATTTTCTCACGTTCATACATAGTTAGATTTGTTCCATTGAATGACTTTTTCATAAAATTATGACATTGGGGAACAAATCTAACTTAGAGACATATTAGACTATCATAGAAATAGGATCAGAGATGTACGAGTCATGATTTCTCTACGAAGCCTATGACGGTGTAATATCTACATACGATTCAAGTTGTATATGATCAGTTAAGGCATCCTATATGACAGCAAGCGTAGAAATAATGATCACATCCTCTCGGTCTAACCTCAAAAATGGCGTCAAAATGCAAGGATTTCGACTGCAACATCGAAACAACAAAAATGTTATTAAACTTTTACGAGGAAATCGAGTATTTTTTATAAATGCATACCGTTTTTATCTTTTTTTAATGCAATTAATAAAACTGCACTCATAGCAAAACACGGCTAAATCGTACCTAATCCATCTTGATTAAGTATGAAATTTATATGATCATCATCTGCCTAGCCTTTTCCCAACTGTATTGAGGTCGGCTTCTAGTCTAATCGGATGCAGCTGAATACCAGTATTTTACATGGAGCGACTGCCTATCTGACCTCCACAACCCAGTTACTGGGTAACACGATATCCCTTGGTAAGACTGGTTGTCAGACTTTTGGGCTTCTGACGACCCGTAACAACTGTCAAAGATCTACAAATGAGAGCCGATACCAACGGCTTAACGTGCTTTCCGAGGCACGGAGGAATCTTGGGATGAACAGATGGTCACCCATCTACAGACCAACCGCGGCAAGTGTAGCTTAACCAGATCGATCGACCCGTGCGGCAGTTATTATTTAGCTATAAGTTTTAGCCACAAATTTATATGATCATTTAAGTGTAATACCTATGTAAAAATGAAGAACAGCATCATTTAACTATGATCATAGAATTTGACAGACATTTTATTTATTTATAAGTATATATAGGCTTTATGAAATAATAAATAAATGAAAATAATATGAAATCATATTCGTGTAATAAAATTATATAATAGTGTAATGTGTGTAATAAAGAGATGTATTAATGTTTCGAATTATTATAATTCTGTAAATATATTATAGTCGCAAATCATATTTTGATCAAGATACAACCTAACACTGACCTGCAAATTGCAAAAAAATTAAGAACATTTTAATTTCGCGGGCTACAACTGCGGATTCACCTTATGACCTCCTCTCATACACGAGGTTGTGGGTCCAAATCTGGGCAAGTAGCAATCATTTGTGATTGGGACTAGCTCGACTGATTGGGCAGATTTTTTTTTTTGGAAAATGGAAACATAATGTATCATCCGGGCGACCGAGCCCGGGCACGAACAGCTTGTAGTTAATATAAGTCTGAAATCGCCAACCCGTCTTGAGCAAGCGTGGTGATCAGCACCCCAAGTGTAAGTTTGCAAGAGAGTAAACGTAACTATTTCGTTTGCATTAAAATTTGACCGATAGATCATAATGCTAAGACTATAAGGGTGAGAATAAAAATCTTAACGCAAACGCGCTAGTTACGTTTACTCTCTTGCAAACTTACACTTGGGGTACAGAACTCGTGTCTTCTCTGTATGAGAATAGGCCTTTGCCCTGCAGTGAGACTATAATAGGCTGGTATTTATTTAATTTCTAAGACATGCTAAATAATTTGTACAAAAGAGAATCAACACCAAAAAAATAATTAAAAAGTACAATATTGTGTTTGTAAGTTTAAATCAACACAGTATAGATACAGTTTGCGAGGCCTAAGCTGAGCTTTGCATTTGTGTGAGTGATGACAGTACAAGAGAAGTGTGGAAGGTGCGCGGCGGAGTTGCGTCGCAAACTACACCACGTTATGTTGTGCTCATACATCACACCTACACTATCTATGTGCACTCACACAAATGCAAAGCTCAGCTTAGGCCTCGTGGACTGTACATAGGTACCTATAAATCTATTCTAATTTAAAATACATTCTATACTTCAGGAATCCTTGAAGGGTACTTTCCTGGGATATAGTCGGGATTATTAGGATTGTACTCCCATATGAGATATTCTGGTTCGTTGAGATATAGCGGTGGAATATCGTCACTTGGCTCCAACTCCTGCCCTATCAGGTCCTTGTTACGCAGAAGCAGCTCCTCTATCTTCGCTTGACCTTTTTCTGAGATTTCTAAATGAATATAATATTTAATTGAATGGTGGAAGTTCATGATAAAAGGTTTGGTTTGGTTTCATTGTGAAAGTGACAGAAAAGTTGAAAGGAAATCGTTTGGCTTGGTATTAGGAAATATATGTGACTAAAAGAGTGATGAATATAAATGTTGATGTATGGATAGGGAGAAGAAGGCCAAAGAAAAGATGGATAGATTGTGTGAAAAATGATATGAAAAGAAAAGTTTTTACAAAAAAAAACAACCACTTCCAAAAAAACCGAACCACAAAGTGAAAAATAACTTTTCTAAAGACGGTGGGAAAAACAAAAACACAGATCTTTTCCCTAAAAAACTAAGACAGAGATTTTTCACTTTTCAATAGGTCAGTTTGTAATTTATCTAAGTTACTAGCCTAATATCAACTGCTCATCACCTTTTACAAAATATTGCTTTTGCCGATGCAGGGACGTTAATAGTTGAGGAGTTCTCCTGGTAACCAGGAGAATTGGAGCTGATGATGAACTCACCATATGCGTTCTGACGAGCATACATTGCTTAGCAACTATATTAAAGTAACTAATCGAATCGCAACCCGTGAAATATTTATTATTATGTAGTTACGGTGGCCGTCTGTGGTCATCAGCAGTTCCACTTCATCAAATGGTGCTTTCCGAGAGCAAATGCACGAGTTATATAATTAATACTCAAATCGCTTTATGTGTGCGGATAAAATTTAAGGGTTTCCCTCGATTTCCATGGGATCCCCTCATCAGATTCTGACTTGGTGACAATAGCACCACATCGAGAATAAAACTTTCCAAAAAAAAAATTGGTTCACTATTGACGTACAAATCCGTGAACACATATTAAAATAAATATAATATATACAGACGAACATAATAACCTCCTCCTTGGTGGAAGCTGGTTCAAAAGGGAGTGAATGATCGCGTGACGGTTGACAGGGGAAATGGAAGAAGAAACCGTGTTGCACCGACCCCAAGTAACAGGGACAAGGAAGATGATGGATGTTTTACTTTATTATTTTGCAAAAAAAGACCTAGTTTTTTGTAAAGAAGAAGTTGGCTTTAAAGCCAACTTCTTCTTAAAAAAAACTAGGTCTTAGGTCTTTAAAGATTGTTGAAAACGAAAATATAAATGAATCTTACTAGTGCTGCGTAGATCTATTCTCAGAACCTTCCTATTTCGCTCAAGAGCACGGATAAGTGTCGCCTCGGCGTCACCGGACAAATCGTTAGCCGCTATATCCAGTCTAGTTAGGCCCCGGTTTAAGCTGAGAAGACCCGCCATCTAAACAGGCAGTAAAAAACGCAGGTGTCAGGCCCATAAATCAGAAAGCCATTCTTTCCTGGATCGAATGAATAATTCATGATAAAGGTATGTAATGTAGTCTCTTTAATACCCTCAATATGACAGAAACGAATCAAGCCTATATTTTTATATGATTACTAAAACGTGTCTTTTCTTACATTACCCGACTTGACATACTCTCGCGCGTGAAACAAAAATGGTGTGTTGAACTGCGGGCGGTTAAAGATATTGAAGGGGAAGGGAAAGCCTCCGGTATGGTGGTGCGGTGACGGCGTAATTGTGGTTCAATGGTATCTCCGCGCGCAATCCTGTACGCTCCAAAGCACTCGCCCACAAAGATCATTTAGTAAGTGTAAAGGGGGCTATTAAAAACTTTATCTATGATATTCTTAGTAGAAAAGAGAATTGCACCTTTTCAGCCGATGCTCCGCTGAAACCACAAGAATTCACGATCAAAGTTTGTGGTTTTTCCTTGCACCTGACGAAAGCTGCAGCAAACATGGTCGCACAATCCAGAGACATTGGGTTCAAGCTGAAATCTATTAAAAATAACATAATATCAAGACCACATATAGAAGAAATTGGTAGTACCTATTAGAACAATAAGATCGATAGTTAATAATATAGTACATAAATACATTAGAACGGTAAAAACTACGAACTTATCGCTATAAACAAAAAAAAAAAATTGTACACTTTACCTAAAAGCTCGATGGGAGCAGCTGGTTTCATCTGTAGAGCATAGGCTATTCCCTGAATTCCTTCTCCCTTAAATCTATTATTGGCAATTCTTACCACTTTCACGTTTTTGTGATAAAAAATGAAACCGCCGAGTGCCTTCATTCCGTAATCACCGATTTGACAATGATTAAAATCCAGCTCCTCAATGCTTTCCTTTTTCACAAGATTTTGAAGGATTAATTTAACTTTCGAACAATCTAGGTTACTGCGGTTGATGCGAAATATTTTTAAATGTCTCAAATCTTCTAGTCCTCGGCAAATTGACTCACAATCTGCCAGCGAAAATTCGAAATACCTTGTTAAATAATTATCTCTAAGATCGTTTATCCCAAAAACTAGAGATATTTCTCGAAGGTTATATAATTTTGCCAAAACTGGCTCCATGGGGATATGGTCATAGACTTTAGGTACACTGTATTCACATGTATCTTCCACTGTGTCCGAAGGTAAGGCCGGTTTCGGTTGACGTACCATTTGCAGCTGATTTAATCCTAAGTAGAAGATATATGGACTGACCTGACAAATAGAAATTATATTTTACTACTTGCGACTATTCTCAGCCTAATCCTATACGTACCCATAAGTAAAAGCTCAGACAGCAAGTCCTACTGCACTAAGTTAGACAACAGCTACATCGTAAGCATTTTTGTTGTGGAAAATCCTCATGGATGTCCTCCGCCCTGGGGCAAGCGGACTAAAAACCAGCCCGGTGTCCCCTTTCCACACTTGCACCGGGGATCATGGGATCTTGTGCGACTTTTGCGATCCCCGGCTGGTCCGCCTTTGCGGGGCGGGACACCTCAAAGGGGGGGGGGGGGGGTGATGTGTGATACACTACGTGCCGCCTCCTCCGGTCCTACCGTGTGGGGGGAGTGACGGACGTCCCCGAGTCCGTCGCCCCAATACCACAGTACATAGCCCAAATCGTGTTAAGGCACAGATATATGATTTTAGTGACTTTTGAATCTGTTATTACGCCTTCATGTAATACAAGTAAGTTATGCAAAAAATGTATGTTAAACTAGAACGCATACACATCATCACACATAGAATTCTATAGGTGAATATTTTAGTATATTTTTTTCAAATATTTATATTTTCGATACTAAAAATAAATATTCCCTATGAAACCGAACGGCGCGGGCGGGTGAGCGTGACGTGCATTTTTATGGCCAAGGTCAACGGCGATTACCCGACCCTTAAGGGAAGCAAAGCATTTCGAATACAGGAGATACATAAAGAACTTAAACACGTGTTACCAGTGATGCAAGTTCTACAGCTTCGTCTTCTCTAAAAACGTCAGGATTTACTGATTCCAAGTAATCTTGAAGGCAAGCCGATAAAAATTTGCCTTTCCAGAAGATTTTTCCCAGCTCTACCCTTGCTGGGTATTTGGAATGGAATGACCTATTCCAATATTGCTCGTCCTAAAACGAAATCAAATTGTTTTTTGATATACATAAAGCATTTACAGTTATTTAATGTTGCATAAGTGGAATGCTTAGAGATGACACTGCTCTACTTCTAAATTGCTCCGCAAAGCGTCTTGTTTTCAAAATGAAAATATTATTAAAATTTGGTAGTTGCATAATGTGAACCTTTATGTAGGGTACGCTGAACCTCAACTGAATGTCCGCAGGGTACAAGTCCATCAATATATCGACGTCTTTTTGAAGGACTTTCTGAAGAGGATTGAATTTGTCAAACATCCTGGACAGAACGAGAGAAGCGCACAAAGTAAGTGGTTGAGGTGTAAAATCAGTATCCCATTCGAAGTCCTCAGCTCTGATTTTGCGAGAAGCCTCTGCAACCGAGTTACTCATGGTTGCTGGTGTGGCATACACCTCACGCGTGTTCATATTCACTAAGTAAGGTATCTTCATGATGTAGCTTTCTTTACTGCTCTTGTATAATATTTGTTAATGAATTTATGTAGATATAGTCTTCAACACTGTGTAATGTCACTTTTGATTATTGACCACAAAATTTATTTTTCTTATTATCAAATGACATTTTACTTTGACCGTTATGGATCTCCTTATAGAGTGACATGTTGATTGAACTCTTTACAGGGCATCTTTTTTTTTAACAATAACATCACACTTATAAATAAAACAATGGCAAACAATTAATTTCACAAACACATTTATTTGAAATCTCATTGAAACAACAATCCGGTGGGTGTGTTCAATGTGTGTAGTATCATATACAACAATAAACCTAACAAATATTGAATATGACGCACACGTCAACTTAACTATAAGAACTGTACCTACATAATTATGTTAATTAATGGTACAAAGTTCACCATAGCATAAATAAATAAGAAGTCGGGTGTTTCCGTGTGTCTTCGTGCAAGCTCGGACCAAAACAAAGCTGAGCGGCGCGCGCGCCGCATTCACTGTTTAGTTTGTTACCGTGTCATATCATACTGTATTATCGACCGGCGTGCGCGGCTCGTCATTGCAACACATTTTTATATTTAAAATACAACTTTATACAATTTAATCGTAAGATAAAATGGATTCTGAAAGGAAAACATCGTCCCAAAACCGTAATACTTCTCAAGTTTCGACTTATAGCCCGTGGAATTTGTTATTTAGCCCAAGAAATCGCACTAATAGTGAAACCAGTGTCAGTTCCAACACTTCTCAAAGTAGCCAACCAGGTAAGTCCATTTATGTTTATTTAATAGAAATCATTATCAGCATTATTCGTTCTTTGTAGTCTACCACGTGTACGTTTACCATCATATTGTGTTTTTAACAGACATAGAGCACCTACAATCGAACCGTTTTGTGACTATTCTCTTTGTGGCTATAACATAACAAATTCATCGCCAGCAAGCCACATGGAGACAAAAATAAAAATAAACGTGATGTGGGATGGTTTTGACGTCGGAGGCACGTCACGTAGTAACTATGCATAATTATAAAAGTAAGGTTAGCAGGCGGAGAATGGAAACCGGTTGCCTTGTTTGTTTGTCAACTGTACGCTGATCTTAATGTTCAGGACAATCTAAACAGCTCATGTACTTCACTCAAGGTTTATTATTGTTATAATAAATCAGACTTCATTTATGAAATACTTGTAATACCTATTACATGATACCTACATATTACGAAGTCTGTTTTGCTTTTGAGTCACTTTCTAATGTGGTCTATGAAGTTTACCGAGGTGATTACTTTTATGATAATGACCCATGGTGTGGTTAGGTGATAAGTAAGTAACAGAAAATATATCATTTATAAATTCCATAAATATTGTTTTATTAATAACTTGGGCAGGGAGCAGTTTTTAGCGGTAGCTGTTCGATTTATAATCCCAAAGCAAATAACCATTCCACTTTTTGGTGATGTATACTTACTATTTTACGACATACTGGTGTTACTTTCGAATCGGAACAGTGTGCATTGCCTAACTTGACTTGCCTTCTGTGTTTTGTCACTTAATAATTTTATTATTATTCGTATGCATATTTGACCGTTTCTCTACAAGACATAGTATATCTGTATTGTTTTGTTTTGTAAACTCAGTTATTTTTGTCTGAATGCTCGAAGCATATGGTAATGTCATGTGTGTGGTGGCGTCATGGAATGCCATTGGCACGTCTTTGTGCCAAGGTTCAAGCAATTTTATGATACTAATCGGGGTCCTCAATTAGAATTCTCTATGCTAATATAGATATTGTTCAACGTACGAATTCTCAACACAGCGTGCCAGGAAACATATGTTTGACTTTTTTTTCAGTAACATAATAAATTAAAAATAATGTCGTTAGCACCATTAGGTAAATTATTACGTAGTTTTTAAGTTTGCAACATAATTTTTGCCTTCCGCATACAACCGGTCTTGGGCCACTGCATTTCTTTATCCAAATGACAGACTTTATACAAAATAGCTATTATTTATCTCATGTGATGGAAATATTTTTTGTTCATAATTAATTTTATCTATTTCGCAATATTTTTTTATTCAAAGATGATAATTTTAGTAGAAGACAAGGTTACAGGAACTATCAAAAGGTCAACGGTTATAATCTCAATTTAGAGAATGAGTAAAGAATATCTATTAAGTACCTAACTATTATTTTAAATTGATAAAAAGCAATAGGCAGGTTTTGATGAACTTATAGTGCGCTAAATAAAACTAACTAACTAACTAACTCACTGCGTTTAATTAAAGTTGAAAACCATTATCCTCAACGATTGTTTTGAACAGAATATTTCCTCTAAATTCATAATCAGACATGCTCTAGACAAAAATACTGTGTTAACGCGTATTAAACTGATATAAAAAAGAAACGATAACACTTATCTGGAACTAACAAGTGGAGTAATACCAAACTTCAATGTCACTAACGAAATATCCGCACTCATAACTGAGGCCGCAGCAAATACTCGTCAAGACGTAATCAATAAACCGATAATTTCTCGGGATCCATTTGATTTGAAATAATTATATAATTTGCTAGCAGGTGGCGGTCTATAGTTTCTGCCTACCTCCATGGGAAGAAGGCGTGAGTTTGTTTATGTATGTATATAACTTGCTACTTCCAATAGAAAAATAACCTGCAGCTAAGAACCGGATAATCAAGCCCTGCTATTTATAACCTCTTTACTTTCAAGTCTACCAATACTTTTGAGTTGTCGCAAACGTTTTTCCTTCATCAATAATTAGATAGAAAATTATACGTTTTCTAGGTAGAGATTATCAAATTATCATGTGACCTTAACTGCAATTTATATGAAAACGCATTAGGTATTCATCTAAGGTGGTCATATTTTCAGAGACTAGATGCATCTGACCATCTATCATGTTTAGAGTATTGTTAAGAGCTGTTAACATCTATACAGAAACCAAAACACAGGAGCGTTAAAGCGATAAAAACAAAACTGTAAACACAACCATTGACTGAACATGCATTGTAAAAAATATAACTCCATACACTGAGGATGCTTCTGGAAATCTGACTGTTTTTAACGTTATAGTTAAAATAAACACTATAAAATCTGATACTGTCTGTTAGTAGGACCGGTTTTATTGATAAACAAAAACACAAAAAACAGACGCATGACATCATTCTATGATTACATTGCTTTGTTCGACACAACAAATAATTTTGACCATGACTGAACAAAACGTGAACGTTAGAACAGCCTAAGAGCTCAATTCTACATTTGCACAGCCGGAACCTAATTACAGTATAGGAAATGAGTAAGAAGCATTAGCATAAACGTTCAAAACAAGCAAGTGCATCCAAGCGAGATTTTAGGCAAGTGACTACGTGTCCGATCTCAGGTAGGAAGTCCCGGAATCTCGTAGCCCCGAATGGACATTTCAATTTGAATATCTTGCTATCCTGCTCACTCAGCAATGCCGTTCTTTGGTAATTTATGGATTTTTAGATCCTGGAGATAACTTTACATTTTGTATGTTAGTACCTTAACATTGTAGAGCCACCGTGTGATATCAAAATAAACAGCGACTTGGCTAGTGAATGCGCTTATTTGCATAGATATTTTAATAAAATACTAGCTGAAATTAATGGCAGTTACTAAGCAAAGCAAAAAAATAATATCTAGTTATAAATGAATTAGTCAAGGCACCTCTAAGCCAGCTGGACCATTTATCAATATCATTAATTCAACATCTCCGGATACAATGACTGTGACTGACAGAGACACAAAAGGCTCATAGAAGCATTTTTCACAATTCCTAATGACATTTCAAACAAATTCAATCGTCATCATCTTGTCCCATTCCATTCTCCCCTGTCAGCTGTCACTTCAAAGAAATTCAATCACACTGTTACGACTCCGCCACCGCCAGATGGCGCACGGCAGAACTTACCGTCGTATGCCTGCGTGTAGCCATGCCGGTGCCGGTGGGCTGGCCGCGCCGCAGTTTTGGACTTCGCGCCACTAGGGGCGCCAGTGGTCGTCCGATCAGGCCAGGACCATCGCATTGCGGACGTCGTCGCTCATTATTTCTCATCAGAGTTAAACAATCAGATTCAGAATCTATCATGTTTGTAAAGTAAAATACAACAGATTTGTACCAGTAAAAGGTCCATTATTTCGAAGCCCTTCTATAAACATTACACAGCGGCAAAACATACACCTTCTGAAAAGTCTCAAAGAATTATGACTTTTCACTGTCGAAAATTAACTTTCCGAGGTCATTTTGAAATAAATACCTATCCTTATTGGTACTAGTTTAACGTATAATCGAGCATCGCTGATGTAAAGAGATACAATTAGAATTCAATGTTTGACAATAAGTGTTGCTAATGAAACTGTTATTACAGGCAACATGCGTTGCTACCTAAACGAGGAAATTGTATTTGTTTTCTTATGATAATAACTATAAATAAATATTATGGTTTATCGTTGCAGGTACTCAATTCGGGACACTACAGAGGCAAACAAGCAAAAACGAAGAATATCTGTGGATGATGTAAGCAAGCTGATATTTTATATAGCGTTACGTTTTTTTTTGTATTGTGATACGCAATGTGATAATGTAAAACTAGAGTCACGCCACATTTATACAGCAAAGGGTCGTGCAGACTGGCGCGATATCGCAGGCGTGACAGACAGGCAGAGCGACACTTTCCATGAAGTTTTCATAGAGATTGTGCTACTAGTGTGGCGTGACAGACAGGCAGAGCGACACTTTCCATGAAGTTTTCATAGAGATTGTGCTACTAGTGTCGCGTGACAGACAGGCAGAGCGACACTTTCCATGAAGTTTTCATAGAGATTGTGCTACTAGTGTCGCGTGACAGACAGGCAGAGCGACACTTTCCATGAAGTTTTCATAGAGATTGTGCTACTAGTGTCGCGTGACAGACAGGCAGAGCGACACTTTCCATGAAGTTTTCACAGAGATTGTGCTACTAGTGTGGCGTGACAGATAGGCAGAGCGACACTTTCCATGAAGTTTTCGTAGAGATTGTGCTACTAGTGTCGCGTGACAGATAGGCAGAGCGACACTTTCCATGCAGTTTTCATAGAGATTGTGCTACTAGTGTCGCGTGACAGACAGGCAGAGCGACACTTTCCATGAAATTTTCATAGAGATTGTGCTACTAGTGTCGCGTGACAAACAGGCAGAGCGACACTTTCCATGAAGTTTTCATAGAAATTGTGTTACAAGTGTCGGCTCACACCTGTCTACGGTAGCCTTATTACGTTTCGGATTTTTGATCCAAGAAAGATACATACAGGAGATTTTTGCGTGCGGTTTTAAAACACGTAATGAATGACAGGTAGCCTGTGGTTTACTTACTTAATATTAAAGTATGTACCCATATTATCTTTTGCGTCACAAAATACGTGGAAAAAAGTCAGCCGCTGCGCTGTATTTTTGTTTGATTCCAAGATTTCAAGATTAGATCAGATTTATTGAGATGAGTAGGTGCTAGATAGATAGAAAACTCCGGAATTGGAAAGTCGCCAATCACTGAAACCGCTGACCAAATATGAAATGCATTCGCTATTAATAGATCATTTGCAGAAGCGATTCAACGTGAATGGAATTGATTGACCGACCTCTCAATCAGTATTATATTTTCATACATTTGTGACACGAATAGCTTTTAAACGTATATTGGATTAAAAAATACCAATCAAGGTTCACCATGATTGCCCAACAGACAAATTAATATAAATATATCGAATGGACACGCAAGATATAGGCAACTTTAACTTCCAAGGTGAAGTAATGGTTAACGTGGCCACGACCGTTTAAAATTAAATGATATATTTTTTTAAACTTGCTCTCAAGTTTTTACGTATAAAGGAGATGGATGCTCCAGTGTTCGGTCTTCGTTTGCCATCATTATGCTTAAAAGACTGAAGTATAAAATTCCCGGTATCAGGTTTATCTGGTCTTTGCAACCTAATCTCCATGATGAGCCAGTTCAGACGAGATTTTCGCAATCGTAAACTTAGATCTTTATTATTATCTACTTATAACACGTACATGCATAACCACACCGCACATTAACATTTAAATATCAAATAACACAATACCGGTTCTAGCTACACCAATGCCAATGTTAAACAAAATGAAAAACTAAAAGTAATATTTTATAAGACTGTGAACTCTGAATGTAATTAAACTTTAATAATAAAAGTAACATAATTGCACATGATCTACATACGGCACTGCTATCATGGGACAGCAGAACGGGTAGATGAAAATGCAATATTAAATAAACCTATATTCATGCAAAATCCCGAGTGCAGCAGTGCGTATCGCTAATGTTATTATAAAAAAATCCGGTCAAGAGCGAGTCGGACTCACGCACCGAGGGTTCTGTACATATGTATGATGTTGATGATTTCTAAAAACTGTGCTATTTAGAGACATCTTTTTATTTTTCCTGTAATCTTTACATAAACTTCTACCACACAGAATAATTTCAGATTATTCTCTATGCAAACTTCGGAGATAAGGCGGGGTCGGTACTTTTTTTACATTTTTCATCAAAAGTCGAAAACTATGATGCCTTTTAAATGTTTGAGAATGTGCAAACAGCGCTCTTTCATAATTATGATACCCCACATGCCCTAGTAGACTCCATTCGAGTTTTTAAGACACCCTTTCAGGCCCTGTTGCAAAAAAGATATTTTTTTTTTAATTTCTTTCTTGTTTGCAAAATAGTTGGGTCAACTTCATCTAAAACTATTCCTAATTTCAACTTGATAGCATTAGAAGTTCTTGAGATATCCAGCTGTAACAGGCAGACAAACTTAGTCTCTCCATAAGGGTTCCTTTTTACCATTTTGGTACGGAACCCTAAAAACACATAGCCTCCTTTTAAGCTGGTCAACATGTTATGTAAACGACAATGAACAAGTTCGTATAATTTTTGCGGTGAATATGTTTACAAAACAGGATCGATGACTTTTTCGTTTTTGTGTAATGTAGGTAGATACAGGCAGCACATCAAGTTACCACAAACTACATACATTTTCTCATTCGATTTTGATCTTAACCATCAACATTTTAATAAGGTTTAAAATCATTTGGAGAAATTTTACAGTTTGGTATAAGCTGTGCTGGCAACTGTACGTAATAGTTATTTATGATACTAGTGCGGTAAGTTGGTTTTTACAAACTAAGTCGAGGGCTTTTGTAAATACCAATTTCCGGACGTGTGGCATACTACGTTTTTCAATACATTTGCGAGAAAACACTACAATAGGTAATGAAACAAGCCATCAAAATATTTTCAGAGAATGATTCAGTATTTTTTCAGAGTCTTCCATGATATAAAATTATTGTAAATTATTAAATAGCGCTGTCGCGATTTTGGCGGAAATACCATTTTCTGCAATTTGCGGCTCATTCAAGATCAGGTGGAGTAGATTCCGTGTCAATATTGGATTCCTAGCTTGAACTCATATTATTATTTTATTTATAAATATTAGTCGGAAAGCAAAATAATGTCGCCGATTTGCAAATGGCGTGGCATGTGCGCGTGGTGAAAATTAGAACTACATATTTCGTCTCATTTTCTCTTTAGTACTTATTAAAGTGAGACAAATGTATTGAGCAAAAGCGCTTCCACGGAGGTTCGATCATTCAGTTTATTTATTCTCGTAATGTGAATTTCCTTGATGGAATTTTATATTTTTTATGGAAATTAAAAAAAACCGTAAACGATACGCGAAGCGCTATACAACGGAGGATGCGGTAAAACTAGGGTACTTAGGCGAGAGTACCTATTTTACCGCACATTCCGTTGTTTGGTGCGTAATTTTTAACTTTCGAACAATGTATACAGTGTGAAAATTATATTTCGTTGGGATGACAGAGACTTCGTTTTGCTCTTTGTTCATCCATTTTAAAGATAAAACGAAACTGCCTTATCCTGAAACAAGAGTAACTTATTGTCCGGAAAGTAAATCGGACGAAACGCACGAGGCATCTACCTACTTCATGCCGTCAGCAATCTGAAAATGTATCACTTCTGAAAGAACTAATAGTACAGCCTACTTAATGCATTGCTGGTGCATTACTGGTTCTTTCTTACACTGTAATTGTATTCTAGTATAATTAATGTTCATGAGTGGCAGTATTAAACGAGTCCATTGAGGGCACATCGTAGGTCAGCACTTTCAAACAATGACGAATAATCGATTTGATTGTGCTGTTGGATTAAAGGGTCGTGCAAACTGCTTGTCGCACCCGCGATATTGCGCCACTCTGCACGAGCCTTTCTTTATCTTTTTTCGTGTGTTTAGTTGTAGATGATGCTTATGATGATCCTTAATAACTACCCTGTCTAATTTGTTCATGAAACTGTTACTTTTAAAAGCCATAACTCAGTAATAATTCTTTAGGTAGTTGCCGGTCCATTACGCCACAGAAATGGCTTTAGGATTAAATTAATATTAGCGATAGCGATAATTCGTCCCCCAAACGACCGTAAAGATGGACTTTCAGACCTAAATATCAGTCACCTGCGTCTGCGTGCTCCATAAATATTCCATCTCAAAGTAAACCGTAAAGAAAAATCACGGATTGCAAAAGACGAGCTTATTAGCAATAATGGTAGGTCTCGAAGGTCGTCCAGTTGCGGCGGAGGCATTACTGCAGCTGATGTTGCTGTCTCACGTTGTTATGGAAGCCTCAGAGTGTGGGAAGGAGTCGCGGTTAGTTGTTGGTCGGTTTCCCCTCTCGCTGATGTCGAAACCTTCGGTTGCATGCGCTCGCGCTGGGCGCTGCGCCGCGTAGCGTTGACGACGGTGCGCAAACGCCGAACGAACAGTTGGACCACAACACACAAAGAACAGTGCTCTTGTTAAAAAGTGACAGTGAAATGAGAAAAACACGTGTCCCCAGGTAGCCGGTGACACAACCTGCGCTGACTTCTGCTTCGGTTAGTTCTCGTGCTACTTACCTATTTACTGAAATATTGTGTTATATATACGTTTTATAATTTGAAAAAACAAAGAGACATGAAGTAATGATTAATCATAATAATACCTACCTACCTACGTTATAACCGGTCTGAATGACGTATGTTTTATAGTCTTTTTGCCGGTTTTATGTGAGTTAAATTATGCGAATTTAGTTTGTGTAGTCATTTATAAAATGTATCTTGAAATAGATACACGTGTGTACTCAGTGGTTTAAGCAAAAATCCCTCCTTCCCCAAGTGTAGTGTTAAATATAGATCTAATTATGTAGTCTACTGAAAAACTGTAATGAAAATTCTTTGACATTTGTAACGTTCCAGTCGTTTTTAGTGGTGTTTGTTCTAAACAGAGGGTGTTGTAATATTACACCGGTTCCGAAACATTTCCACATATTACTCGTTACGGGCGTGTATCTCAAGGTAAATGGATACACTTGTGTATATACCTATCTATCTACGCATGTATAATATAATTATGTTGTTCTCGGTACTTTTTTTATTTGCCTTATGAGATCATGTCTGTATGGCGTATTCAAACGTGAGTTTCTAACAAATCTGATATTTATAAACTAACTTAACTTTAACTTTGCAGTAGATAGTTCCATAAAAGTGAATGACATTAAAATAGTTAACTTAACTTTTTAAATCTCATTAAAATTCGAAAACTATTGTTTTAAAATATATAGGGTCCAATGAAATTAGCTAGCGAAACCCCGCAGACGTGATGAGTACAGATATACAGGGTCAAATTCAATTAGCTAGTGAAACTCCGCAGACGTTATGGGTATCGATACCTAAACACGAAAATGATTTGGTTTTAGGTCAACGACCGCTTGTAGTGTTGTTACTGGAAGTATGAGTTGAGAAATTCTGTATTTATTTTGTGTTTAGTTACCAATACCCATCACGTCTGTAAAGTGTACACAAAAATAATAACAGATTTTTTAAACTGATATTTCAAGTGACTACATTATCGGCCAGCAGTTGATAACTCAAAAAAAAACTGGACAAATTAATTTTTTGTTTTATCATGTTTAGATATTGATACCCATCACGTCTGCGGAGTTTCGCTAACTAATTTAATTTGACTCTGTATAAACAAGATGAAACAAAAGTAAATACAGATTTTCTCAACTGCTTCAAGTAACTATACCAGTCATAGACCCTAGACAAAAATCAAACATTTTTTTCTTTGTTTATTTAATGTTTAGATTTTGATACCCCATCACCTATCGTCTGTGTGGTGCCGGACGTAAAGAATAGCACCAACCTATTTCTTCCCGTGGGTGTCGTAAAAGGCGACTAAGGGACTTACTAGAAAATGGGCAGCAGCGTTCTTTATGCATTTTAACACCATACTGCGATCGCCAATACGCCTGCCAAGCGTGGCAATTATGGCAAACCTCTCCCTTTGAGGGAAGCCTATGTCCAGCAGTGGACGTCTTTCAGCTAAAATGATGATGATGATGACCCATCACGTGCGGAGTTTCGCTAGCTAATTATACATGACCGTAGATTTAGTTTAAAATTTTGCTACTACACTCTAGAAACCACTAAAGTTCGATTATCATAATCAATTATAACTTTGAAAAACCCATTTAGAACATTAGACATATAATTGAATGTCAAGCTGAAATCCCCCCAATGGACTTCAAGATTACTAATCAATAAATCTACCTAAAGTTAGTATTTATGTGGCATCTTTGATATATTTTTAAAAGGAGATTTCTAGCTTAAAATTTCACGCTCGTTATTCTCTAAGGGGTATCGCAGAGATATATAAGTACGTACACTAAACTTTTTACCAGTTATTTTCAAATCCCATTTGAATACATTAGTAGAAGGCGAACCTACTGCCAGGGACAAATCCAGAAATTCCATATGGAAACACCACGAGGCAACCTATTAATAATTTTCTAAAGGACGTACGTTTTTTAAAGGGTTGCATTGTAGCTGTGTTCAGACGTAGCTATATTCCGTTTGCAATAAGATTACACATTTAAATAAACCTTTTTACAGTCCGTTCAACCGATTTTGACTTCTATTTTGTAGGCATATGGATGGCATTAAAAGCAAAAGTGTGGTTACAATACCAACTGTTTATTACAGCTGCCATTCGTCATGCCACCAACGCAATAGAAGTCAAAATCGGTTGAACGGACTATAAACAAGGTTATTTCACATGGAGTATAGATAAATACGTGATACTTACCTATTCGTGAGTGACGCAGTACATTGAACTCACAAGCTAACCACACTAAGTAGTTATCCTTGTGCATCATCCACTTGATTTCAATATACAAGGTCAAAATTAACTAGCGAAATTCTGCAGAAGTGATGGTATCGTTAACTTAACACGATAAAATAAAAATAAAAAAGATGTTTTTTTTTTTGGGGGGTTCAACGACAGCTGTTAGTGTTGTAATTTGAAGTATGAGATGAGAAAATAGGTTTTCTCTTGTTTTATCGAGTTTAGGTATCGATACCAATCACGTCTGTGAAGGTTACACAAAAATAACTGATATTTCAAGTCATTACACTAAGTGCGGTCGATGACTCCATAAAAAGATCATCAAATTAATTAATTTTTTGTGGAGTTTCGCTAGCTGATTTAATTTAACCCTGTATACGCATACATTCAAACTATACAAATAAAAGCAGCCAGAATTTATTGCTGTCAGTAAACCTGAGACAGAAATCTAGAGTTCAAGACGTAAAAGAGGATAGAACATAGAACTCAACTTTATTTTTCACCATTTAAATAAATAAAATAGGTCAAAACAAATTAACGCATAGGCATTTTCAATATTCTTTATGTATAGATACTTGCCGTTATCCTTTCCTTTCCTATTTCTTCCCGTGGGTGTCGTAAAAGGCGACTAAGGGACTTACTAGAGAATGGGCAGCAGCGTTCTCTATGCATTTTAACACCATACGAGTACTGCGATCACCAACCCGCCTACCAAGCGTGGCCATTATGGCAATTATGGGAGAGGCATATGTCCAGCAGTGGACGTATTTCGGCTGAAATGGTGCTGATGACTTACCGTTACTGCCCCGACTCAAAAACCCAACTTGTATTTCCTGAAGTCAAATATAATCAATTCATGTAAAAGTACTCAATACCATAAACAAATCGGACCGTTTCACTTACAAATCTTACCACTTTGAACTGTGTAGGTACCACCTAATTGACCCTTTGAAATACTTCTGACGGCAATCTTGCCGTAAACGTTTCAAAAGGAGGAAATAAATGAATTGCCTATGCCAGGTTATGAAGACTGCGTGATTGAATTCGATATTGACGAAGGAACATTACAGGGTTGAGAAAATAATACGTCATTATTTTATTTACTTACCCATACCGGAATCTCATCTCACTAATATTATAAAGACGAAAGTTTGTGAGTGTGTGTGTGTGTGTGTGTGTGTGTATGTATGTTACTTCTTCACACACAAACGGCTGGACCAATTTTGATAAAAAAAATTTATGGAGGTAGCTGACACCCTGGATTAAGACATAGGCTACTTTTTATCCCGATATTCCCACGGGATCGATACTTACGCGGGTGAAACCGCGGGGCGCAGCTAGTATTATATAAAGGAATGAAAATTACGTATCTAAGTTGCGGAAGAGTGGAGTGTTCTAATGCAGGCATTTATTTGCTCAAAAGGACACTTCTATCAATATCTATGTACTTAGTTATTCTAACAATGCTTGTTAAGGTGAATCCAGAGCTGTAACCCGCGAAATTCAAAATTTCTTACGTTTTTTGCTATTTGCAGGTCAGTGGCAAGTTGTATATTGATGAAAATATGATTAGCTACTCGTACTATAACAGATTACGCATTTACAGAATTATTATAATCATTAGAATCAATAATACATCTCTCTAAGTTAGATTTGTTCCATTGAATGACTTTTTTATGAAATCATGACAAATCTGGGAAACAAATCTAACTTAGAGAGATGTATTAATGATTATAGGTAATTCTGTAAATGCATAATTATCTGTTATAATCGCTAATCATATTTTGATCAAGATACAACTTGACACTGACCTGCAAATAGCAAAAAACTTAAGAAAATTTCAATTTCGCGGGCTGCAGTTGCGGATCCACCTTAAAGAAAATAATCTACTTGTTAATTGTATTTGTACCTTCGATATAACGAGTTTTAAACCGAATAAAACTGCAAAATATAGAAGTTTGCTGCAAATGTCCACATGATTGCCACAATAACAGATACATTAATTCTAAGATACCGTGTTTATTATTAAAGACGTCATGTAATATGTCTTTTAATTACTTCGTTATATTTTATAACTCGTGTCTCATTCATTATCTAATAATAGGCCTCTTTTGCGGGTTCCGTAGTAAACGAGGAACCCTTATAGTTTCGCCATGTCCGTCTGTCTGTCTGTCCGTCCGTCCGTCTGTCCCCGGCTTAGCTCGGAGACGCTTAGTCCTAAAAAGCTGTAATTTGGCAAGGGTGGGTATACATATTCATCACGCCGAAAAAGTCGTTAAATAAAACCATGAAAAACATTTTTTTTTAGGGTACCTCCCTTGCACGTAACACGGGGATAATATTTTATTTTCTCATCTAATACATGGTGTGGGGTATCGTTGGATAGGCCGTTTAAAAATATTGTGGGTCTGTGAAAGCCATTTTTCAATTCTGAGATCCGTTTGCGTAATATTAAGCTTTAAAGTGCTATTTTTTGTTAGAGTCAAGTCCCCCCCCCCCCCCCCTGCCAGCTAAATGGTTGGTTTTGGATATGTGAAAAATTAATGGCCGTAGTATATATAACGAAATTAAAAGGAAAACTATCACAGCTAAGTAGGGTTTATTAGTTAACGAGTAATAGTCCACTAACTTAAATTTGCAGTTGAAGAATTGACCGTAACGTATATCGATGTATGGGAGAGCATGTTTTTCAACTACAATGTTAAGTTTGTTTTTGGGATAAATTCATCCTAACTACGGAACCCTTCATTGTGCGTGGTCGAACACGCACTTGGCCGGTTTTTTATTAGTCTGACGAGGTCAAAGTACAATAACGTCGTATCAAGTTTTGAGTTCATAGATATAATTATTATTATTTCTAGAAGGCTTTTCTTGACACATGACTTGACACGACACTTGATAAAGTTATTAAGAGACCTCATTCTTAATTACATTATAATCTGTAGGGGCAGATAATATGTGTTTAATGTGTTCATGTTTAAACATGGGTCGCCTAGATTGTGTAATATTTTCTTGTTCTGTATTCTTTAAATGTATATGCACCAAACAAATGGTTGGTGGTAGTGGCATGACATTCCAATTAATCCTTGCCATGGCCTACTACGAATTCAGCAACTACTGTCATTAATGCACGTCATCAGCTGTCCACCATGACACATGCCCAGCCCGTACAATAACCATTGAGATTAACTCGAACCAATGTGCAAAATGCGTAGTAAAATAAAAGAAGACAGACATGTCAAACATGGTGTTGCACAATTATGACCTTCACCCCACGACCTCTATTCTCAAAGACTTGTCAAAACAAATGGACCTGACAAATAGATGCACTTGTAATACAACATACCTTACATGCATGACGTGTATCACGTAAGACCTTGTAAGAAGTGATGGCATTGAAGTTAAAGAACGTCATGAAATAGAAATGTCAATATGGTGTAATTTGACCATGCGTGAGATTGATCGAAGTTAGCAAGGTCTATACAAATGTTAAGAGGAGGCTCCCTATTTTTATGTTAATTTGCATGAATATTCTGAAACAGCACACATACAAGCAAAATGAAACTTTAGTATATGATTTATTGAATCTTTTTCTTTCCATGTTAAAGACAGTTACGTAATTGTAATATTCTCTCTAGATACATTTTTTATTTGAAAATCATGTCTTTTTTAAGGATAATTATAAAAAAACAAACAAGATTGTTTGGCTTCTATGTCTAAAATAAATATTCACAGCAAGAAAATATAGTTTATTATCCAGCCACCAGATATTTTTTCTCTAGATCAATTATTACTTTAGTTATAAACGAAATAAGATTAAGACTTACCCTATTTAGTTTCGTGCTCGAACACGATCAAAGAGCGCACGCGATATTCAACTTTATTACTGATGTGTTAACGTTTAGCACATAACAGAGTGGCGGGGAGCAAGGGGCGGAGTTTGCGTGGAAATTTGATTAAGACTGCTTGGTCTGTCGCTTTTCCTGTCTGTCTCTGTGACCGCGTTGTTCTTCTAAACGTTTATTACATCAATATTAAACTAACATGTTATATTAAAGACATCTCGATATTTTGACATGACACCATTGGACCCGTGCGAAGCAGGAACGTCGCTAGTTATCACCATCTGCCTAGCCTTTTCCCAACTATGTAGGGGTCAGCTTCCAATCTAACCGGATGGAGCTGAATACCAGTATTTGACATGGAGCGATTGCCTATTTGACCTCCACAAAACCATTAGGTACTGGGTAAAACGATACCCCTTGGTAAGGCTGGTTGACAGACATTCGGGCTTCTGACGACCCGTAACAACTGTCAAAGATCTACAAATAATAGTCGGAACAACGGCTTAACGCGCTTTCCGAGGGATAGAGAGGTCATGTAAAGATGGTCACCCATCCAAGAACCAACCGCGGCAAGCGTAGCTTAACCTGATGAATCTACCCGTGCGGCTGTTGTAATGACTTAGCCACAAGCCTGTCGGACGGTCGGTCGCTAGTTATAAATAAACAAATACCCAAACGTTTATGTAGATTTTGTAGTACAGCTTAGGTTCTGTAATTTAGTATCTAGTAAAATTACCTCGTTTAAGGGAGCCTGAAAAGGACAGCTGCTTTAGTTCTGTTGACATTTTGCATGAGAACTGACTGACTGTTTGATACAGTCAGCAATAGCATATTGTGTCAACAGCTTCAAGTACCAAACGTTTTCAGACACGGGTTAATATTTGTTCCCAGAATTCAGGTCAAATTTTTTGTTAGGTAGTACCTAATAATGGCTAAAATAAAAACATGAATGAATTCGTTTGCAGAAACATTAATTTTACATTAATTTTTTTTTGTACAGCCGCCAGCCCATCAACCTACTACAATCTGTCAAATTTCTTTACTAGATTTTCAACTTTATCCCTACAGCATAAGGTTCAAGGTTGATTGGGAAGTTTTGACAGTTTCGGGAAGCTTGACCTGCTGGCGTCTGTACATACACGATAATAATGTGTGTGCAATTTAAGATCTGTGACCGAGTTTACACAATGGCAGACATTATGTAACTCATTTGTTATCTTAAAAATAGATATAATATGTAATTCTACGAAGTATTCGAAGTTTGTGATGATATACGGTAAATAAGTGAAATAGGTTGGTACCGTTTTGTGTCGCAACACCACGTTATCGTCGCAGACTATCAAGGCTCCCGCAGACAGGCGTAACACGACTAGTAGAACAATCTCTATGAAAACATAATAGAAAGAGACGCGTCGCGCCTGTCTGCGGGAGCTTTTATAGTCTACGACAATAACATGCTATTGCGACACAAAACGGTACCTACCTACTACACTTATTTACTTACCGTATTTTATCATTACCGTATAACGTATATCCCTCAAACATTGTTACCAACAGATTGAATTACTTCTCAATTTTTTAAACTTTTAGTATTGTTTCATAATTATCGCATAATTAATTAATTATCCATGATAGAGCTTTATCAACAAATTTATTAGAATATAATGTATGCACTTTGATATCGCTCAGTGGTCTGATAACTTTACAAAGGGCATTGGATATACCCTTGAAGAACCCCGTTCATAAATTAAAATAAGTTTTTTTTTTATCATAGCTAGCGAATTCTTTAACGTATTTGTTATTCAAGACAAGCGATGCATTATACCTATTCTTAACAAGTTTTAATTGCACTTTGAAGATAAAAGACAATTGTTATTAAAACAATTTCTTTCAACACAGCAGACCGCTGATATCAGTAAAATAAAACACATAATCAACTTTAAACAGTACTTAGGTGATCTATTTTAACTGATAAGTCTTGTTGTATCATGGTATCAACTCACACGACCAAAACAAATGTAATGAAACGAAATTGTTACTGTGAATAGGATAACATCATCCTAGCCTTTTCCCTTTGTTGGGGTCGGCTTCCAATCTAACCGGATGCAGCTGAATACCAGTATTTTACATGGCGCGACTGCCTATCTGACCTCCTATAAATGCTTTGAGTTTGACTTTGAAGAAATGGCGAACAAACTCAGGGGTCAAAGTCTCTTTTGAAGTCCAGACATAATCATGGTCAGATCATGTGTGGACCATGTAGTTTAGACTCAGAAAAATGGTCTATTGAGGAAAGAAACAAACAGATGTGACTGGTCTGTCCAGTCAGTGCAACAAATACAGTTTTTTGTTCTTACAAAATTGTTTAATAGCATATAGCATTGAATTTTCTGCTTTAACACGTCACCGTGAAACTAATCTCTCGCCTGTGTGACTAATTTAATTACAATGTACTACGGTTACCTAATCTTTGATATTCATGCTTTAACGTATAAAAAATGTAAACAAACAAAGAAAGAATTTATAATTTCGACGTGGTGATGAATAACAACACATTTTTAATTGGTGCAAGGCGTTACATAATTATCATGTTTGCGAAGAACGACGTAGATAACTGCCTACTTACTTGCATTTTTGCTTATAAGGTGTCCTCTGTAATTTAAACTTGGCATGACTGAAATTGGTACACATAGCTACACATCAAGCTATACATTTCCAGTATAAGCTGGCCTCTCATTGTACGAAAATCCTATACAATGTGAGATCAGCCTAAACGTGATATGTTTAGCTTGATGTGTAGCCGTGTGTACTAAACACACCTAAATCAATCTGTTTAAAACAAAATATAGTACGATTGTTAAAAAACCCGTAAACCGTAATACTCCAATTACAGTCCGCTTCCAATTACATAGTTAATCAATGTCTAACAATCAACGTAATAAATAAAAAAACAATCTGCCTAGCCTTTTGTGAAGTATGTTGGGGTCGGCTTTCAGTCTGAATACCAGTATTTTACATGGAGCGACTGCCTATCTGACCTCCACGACCCAGTAACTAGGTAATGCGATACCCCTTGGCAGGGCTTGTAAACCGATTAATTTTCTATGTAACCTTAACCGTGGTTATAAAGGTTTTCGAACATATATCGTGAATTATTTAATATTTTGTTACAAAATCAATCAGAAGCAATCTTTAAAGATAATATCAATTGTATCAAAAATAATATGTATCTTTGGAAATAAAAATTAACCGGTTTCATGCCCTGCCCCTTGGTAAGAGTGGTTGTCAGACTTTCGGGCTTCTGACGACCCGTAACGACTGTTAAAGATCCACGAATTACAGCCTGGACCAACGGCTTAACGTGCTTTCCGTGGCACGGAGGAGTCTCGGTATGTAAGAATGGTAAATGATGATGGAATTCTATTTGTTCTACATGATCCAGTGTTAATATTCTACAAATTTATAAAGAAATACATACAATTATGTTACGTCTAGGTATCTTATCTAGGGCCCGTGTTAATACATAGCTTTCAATTGAGAGGTGCTTTGTTATTTTGAGAACTTTAAACTAATAAATCCCCCCCTGCCTTTAATAGCCATTTTTTTTGTTGCCAACGAAAATTATGCTCGTTTTTATTAGTTCCCCAACCCGTAATACTTTTCATACAAACGCTGGTACGTGATTATGGCGTTGTAACACATCTTTCTTTGATTTTGTTGAATTAATAGGTATCTTGTGCACTATATCTAGGTTTCTAAGAAAGCAAAAAACAAAAATCTGGAGAAACAAATTCAGTGTTAGCTTGCAAAAATCTAGAATTTTGGCCGTTCATATTGTACCTACTCATAAATCGTAAAAGTAAAGAAAGCATCATAATAGATTCTAAATGAAAACATTTATTTCATAAACTTGTAAGGCGTACCTACACAAAAACACGTATTTCCAAAGGAAAGTTTTATGAAATTTCCGCACATTATTTTTGGTTCAATGTTATCCCTTAGAAACAAACCGGTATCTTCGTGAAACAACATCTTACATAGGTACAGAAGTCATCACGCTAGTACCTACCTAATTACTGTTGCGCTCTTAATTGCAATGATGTTTACTTCTATGGAAAGTAGATATACTGACTATCAATGTATTTGTCGTTGAACTCTCATTCAGGTTCAAACAATAAAAAAATAGGGAAACAATCCGTGAAGTCTATAAAAAAATGGCATGTACGACCTTCCAAGTTCTGCTCTAAATTGCAAACTGGGTGAACCACCGAGATAAAGGTTAATACTCTTTTCTGTGGACAATAGCTTCTAGTATTAATAATGCTAAAGTGTTACTTAACAATGACGCTGATAGTACTGTTCAATGAACTCAATTGGAGGACAATTTATTACTTAATAGAATTGGCTCCAGTCCACTCTTCTAATCTTTCTCGTGATCGATGACCGGTTTAAGTAACATTGCCAAATATTATTGCGTATATCTGATTGACTGTTTCAGGCATGATATTCCTTGTTTGGTATTTTATTAGTTAGTCATGAGTATTAGGTACTTTTGGGTTATAGTAGGCACTTACGTTACGTTAAGCTACACTTAGTGAGGTCGGTCCGTGGCTGGGTGAACCATTGGTCTCGGCTGTAGATCTTTGACAGTCGTTACGGGCAATCAGAAGCCCGAAAGTCGGACAACCAGTCTTACCGAGGGGTATCGTATTATCCCGTAACTGGGTTGTGGAGGTAAGATAGGTAGTAGCTCCATGTGAAATACTGATATTCAGCTGCATCCGGTTAGACTGGAAGCAGACCCCAACATAGTAGTGAAAAGGCTACATGATGCCTACATTGATGATATACAGCATGTCCCGGAATTAAGGCACACCACCAAAAACCCAAATTAGAATATTTAAATGTTATAAGATAAGATTTATAGTATCGTAGTAGGTAGTTATTCCATTTTGGTTTGTTTTGACTGTACAGCTAAAGTGTGACTATAATTTACGTAGTTTTAATTATTTTTGGGATAAAAAATTACCTATACTAAAGATGACTGAAATCGATTCAGTAAACGATTCTGAACAAACTATTTCTTAATGTGCATTAATTCAGTTACTAATAAAATTGTAGATATACTACCTACAATGTTTTGTTTTGTTCATAAAAATATTCGTGATTCACTTCTTGATTATTGCTCTTTATCTCTTCCGCTTCTTAAAAAGTATTTAACACTAATTAATGTATTTGCGTTTATAAAAATATGATCATAAATTAATTTTGTTAATGTATGAAAACAAAACAACATTTTGAGAATCAACGATATTTTAACATAATGCGAAAATTAAAATTTAGAAGAGTTTTCATTTATTTTAATCGTGTAAATCTTGTCTTTGGTAAACTCTTATTTCAATTCCCAGATCTTCACACGTAGGTACCTACGAGTATATACCTAAAGCTTGTAAAACAGATTAAATTCCTACCATAAGAAATATAATAAATTCTTTGGCACTTGGATTTTCTACGTACGCCGCTCGGTAGCAGTATTCAATTTAGTCAGTAGGTATAAATTCTTTATTATATATACACTATTTCTGATTTTCTTCATAAGTACGAATTCATAAGTATTCATATTTTATTTCCTACTTAGTTTATTCTAAATAACTTAAAACTTGCATTGGCTAACGTCAAAAAGTTGTTAAATTTACTGATCCGGAAACGGAAAAAAAATATTGGCGAGGTTGATGAAAAACAAATGCCTACATTTTCATGAATTTTTTCTCTGAAGACTGAAGGTCAAAATGAAAACAAGGTATAATTTTATTATGAAAAAGTGAGTTGCTTTCTTTGCCTTTACGTCAATTTTTGTTTCTTAGAAATCGTTGCCTAATGGATGGACCCAACAAGAAATTCGGAGTAAATTATTATTGTATCCACGTTCTGCCTTGTCACTGTTACCTATTTATTGTTTTGATTTGGCAACACCTGTTTATTGAAGTAAGTTTATTTATGGATGGATGCTACTTTTTCTTGCGTTTTTCCATGCTCTTTTTTACACCACATTTACCGATTATATCCCAGCGGATTCTTTGAAAGGAATCCCATTATTGAAAAATAATGTAGTTTTGTCTCCAGTAAGCCCAATTTCTCTTGTAAATTATCTTTTTCTGAGAAATTAAGCAAACCCCTCTTGGGTGTTTACCTTTCATGACGGTATTGACAAGCGCGATCAAATGAATTCAATGATCCGAGATACAAAATTAACAAACATTGTTTAGGATGGGCGTGTTATTATCTGAGCATCCTGTAGAATGTGCTTCCATTTTTTGAATGGGTTACGCGAGTACTTACTGACTTAATGGCGGTCTGTGGGAGATATGTACCTACTTGTATCCAGCAAGGGATAAAAATACAGTTAGAGTGGTTGATTAATTAATCAAACCAATACTAGCAAGTTAGGTATCTTTTTAGCAATCAATATTGCTTTAGGTGCTTTTTTAACATGTTTAAAAGAATTTCAAGTGTGATATTTTTCATTTGCTATTTGGTTCTCGGTTAAACCATTGCTAAGCATTGGTCGGCCAAATAGGTACTTACTTTTATATAAATAAGTAAGTACCTATAATGTCGAATACCGCAAATAATTGAGTGTGAAATCGTTATGTAACTGCCCACAAACCGTGCAGTTATTCGAATTCCAATTCGGAAGTCATTTAGTGTTTTTATTATTTGGATCAAAATGCTTGCGTCGGTTGATAATCTCCTCGAGGTATTCGTAATGCATTTTGATTGATATAAGATATCGACATAGTAATAAAAGTATTAACATATTTTTATCAATGCACGTATAAAGCACCGGAACACGACGAAAATTGTCGTTTACATATCACAAAATAATTTTGATGGCATTTTTAATCTCGCATACGTTCACAATCTTATCCAAAAAAAAGATAAAAATCGCGAAATTGTCAGGTAATGTGTACCAAATATTCTTTAGGTACTCTAAACCACAATTGTGTGGCTGCATTAACATTTCAATGGTGAGCAAACTTCATTCAAATGCTAAACTTGTTCCTTTCGATTTGCCACGTCGAGTTCGCACAAGTCATCGTAAGCAAATCATCTCAACATTTATCCAAATTCAACTCAGTCATCAAGTATTTGATAGAGTTTTTAGGAGAGTTTGCTGGCAAGTTTATTATTTTCCTGTAGAAACATATTTTTCCCGTCGATTTCAGACTTTCAGAATTTATGCACATAGATTTTCTTTTTCAACATGTGCTGAAAAATCACGTCTTTAAAACATTAGGAAAATTTAACTTTCCTACAAAAGTGTTTAGGACGTTAATGGCAAAAACTCAAACCTCAAAGCATTTATTTCAAATAAACCAATTACAGCAGATGAAGCTAGTTGCCCATTCCAAAGCTTAGCGTAGGTACCTATGGAGAAGAACGGGCAAGAAACTCCACGGACACTCTTTTAAGTTAACATCCTATATATATGGTTACATCACTCATGTTGAAATTATACATGTGTGAGAACGCAGCACCATTCAGCTCAACCATTTTGAAGGGAGTTAAATGATCCAACACACACGCCACCATCAGCGAGACATTACGGTGAGCATGACATACTATCAGCCGCCAGGGCACATTCAAGTCAATGAAAGTCGTACCCAGCAAATGGTAGCTTTATAGTAAGTATATAGTACTCACACATGTGCTGTGTGAAATGGAAACTTATGATAATTTAGGTATGTTCCTTCTATAAATAATGCCTACATCACAATTTGCCTAGGTTATCAGCAATAGATAACCTGTAACTTCTTATATTTATACTTAAGAGTACATTGCAAAGAGTTTTGTAAATAATGAAACGTGTCTGCGGTGATAAGCTATCTGTGATGTGTTGTGAACTAAAATATTCGCACGAGTCAAGCTATAAAATATAGGTGAAATTTCTGGATTAAAAAAGAACAGGAACAGAAAATTTTCCGATTGGAAATCAGTAGTCATTCGGATATTAATCAAAATCCCGGACCCCTGACCCTTCTGAGCCAATTTGATTCAACTAGATCAGTGGTTCCCAACCATTTATTGGCCAGGGACCACTTTGATTTCTTTGTTTTTAGCAGGGACAAAAGTTTTAACATACATATTCGTTAAACTAAAACATAACACACATTAACAGTACCTACTATTGTTTGTAAATAAACCATTTTTAAAAGAAAAAAAATCGGTTTGCATCAACTTTTGAGCTTTCATCTTTGTTTGAAATTAACCTTTCGCGGATCATATTTAACTATTGTACACTGGTTGGGAACCAATGAACTAACCAATACAGTCTTACTGGATTCGCAGAATTTAAGAATGCTTTTCGAAATGATTGAACTAGTTGACCCTCTGAAATCCGAGATCCCTTAAATCTGTCCTAACTCGCAAAATCTCGAAATAGTTTAAATCGCAGCAAAATCTTTCGGCTAGTTGAGCCTTATACTAAAACATTTATAGGCTCAAAATCTCTGGACGATTTGAATTATTTTTACCATCTGGAGATTCATCCATCGATGTCAGATCGATGTGAGCTTTCATTTGTTACATAGTTAGGATCAAGTACCCAACCTACCTAGGAATTTGAAATGCCTGAAATACTTGAAAATGACAAACAAATTAATATTTCACATTTTTATTCAAAAAACATAATGGTAGGTAAACATTACGCAAAGTAACTTGCATTATAATGAAACTTAAACCATTGTTTGCAGCATGTAGAGATGAATATAAGTTTTAAGATCCTAAATCAACAAAATCTTCTTCTTAGAATTTATTAAGAAACAGATTCGCAGATTTCCCACGAGGAAAAATATAAGAACAAAAATATCCTATTTACATATTTTATAGCCAGACATATAAAAATGTTCTGTGATATCACAGGTGGTAGAGTTTATCCTATAGGTGGTACCTACTATAATTACCATATCGGTGCTAAATGACGCGTAGGTTATCGTGAACCCGTTTGTCAAATCAACTGCTTAGCTAGTAGGTACATATTATACTCCATTTGAAATAAAATTAGAAATTTAAATAAACGTTTTTTACAGTCCCTTCAACCGATTTTGACTTCTATTGCGTTCGTGACATGATAAGTGGCAGCTGTAATTGTTGGTATTGTAACCACGTTGTGCTTTTAATGCCTACGGAACAGAACTCAAAATCGGTTGAGTGGACTGTAAAACAGATTTATTTAAATTTCTAATCTTATTTCAAATGGAGTATAGTATCCTACTAATAAGAGTAATACAAATGTTAAAGTTTGTATGCTTGTTACTCAATTACGCAAAAACGGCGGAAGGAGGAAAGGCACACAGATAGACCATGACCAGGCTTAGGACTTATGATACTTTTTTATCCTGGTAGTACGCTTCCATGGGACAATTTCCAACCACCACGCGAGTGAAGCTGCGGGCAAAAGTTAATGGTTAATATTATAATATTATCTACAGTAGCTTGTTGTGTCGCGTATAGAATATAAATGGATTAGTGGTTTAAGATTGTGGCTACTGAATTAGGCTAAACATTAGGTAGTCTCATTAAGCAGTGCTATTTACTTATTTATTTATCATAATTTTAAATTGTTCTTATCTTTGTCGACAAAAAATGGAGATCTATAAAATTGTATGAATACAATAAAGCTAGCGTATTCGTTGACATTCAGACACTCGTGTACTTGCGGGGTAGTTGCGTAACACACGACCAGTAGCTCAATGGATTTCATTTTGAGGCCGTGTTCAGATAACTCGCGCCGACGACGCACACGCGTTGTGCCCGCCTTAAACCCACGCTCGCCACGCGCAAAATCAGCGCACGCATCGCGCATGCCTCGCGCCGGCTTATACTACTTATTATTTAATCAAAAAACGCCACGCAACTAAACTTGATTACAGTCAATACGGCACTAGCCGAAGCGCGGGCGCAAAGCGTATGCGGAGCGTGTGCGTGGTCGGCGCGTGGCGGACGCGAGGCGGGCGCGTGGCAAAATGCAATTTGAGATCTATTGATGTGTCATAAGACTCAAATTATATACAACAAATTTCAAAGCGAGTTAGACGCGGGTGCAGATGCGCGTAGCGTGCGCCGAGCGGACGCGTGTCGTCTGAACAGGCCCTGACAGTTCAACAACATTCATTGCATTATTTACGTTGTTGAGCGGACAATAAATGTTTCGAACATATGAAGCAATGGTTTAGCAATATCCCGCAAAATCATTCAGAACGTGACTGATAGTGTGTTACGCAATCAGGGTGCTGTGCAATTGCTTGACAAGCACGAAAAAATCACAACCTTGTCAAGCAAATTTTGCCCGTCTAGAGGGGACTTTGCGACCGAATTCGTTCGTAAAGCGATCGCTATCTACGTCGAGACTGCAGGCCCTGGTTGGCATTAGCAGCCATTTCCTTCAGAGCTAGAATGTGCGTTATAATTTGACCATTTGAAAAAACCTGACGAATGAAAATTTAATAAAAAAGGTCGAGGGAAATGTTCTAGGGAAAATGTGCCACTAGTAGGTACTGAGCCCCGCTGGCCCAGCTGTCAATTACATAATGACGAATTATCTAGACTTTTTTATTTGTTACCTTCGTTATTTTTGGCGAATGGAGAATAAGGGCATTTTTATACTTCATTGTTCATTGTGCATGCGTTAAAACGTAACTCTGGTAACACTGTTGTCTTATTATGTTTAGCAACATTAATGAAAGCATTGTCAACATGTATTGTCATGCAAAAAACATCACAGATAAACAAAAAACAACTCCGGCCTGTTAAAATTCATGAATTTGCAAATCGAAATTCCAACTTAGATCGACTGCGAGTGTGAAGTTACCCTAACAATTGTTAATTTTTTGTTACAGGTGGCGTTCTTAAGTGCACGTAGACCGACAGCGGAGTCCGCGGAACCGAGGAACTTGAACTATTTTAGCTGATACGTTTACTTGATATTGCATAAAATTATGTATTGGGAAACGCCTTAATCATACGTTTTGTAGCATAGATAATGTTCGAACACATAGCGCTCCTCCCAGCGTGGTTTCTGATGGCGTGGCTGGGGGCTTGTCTTCTCTTCAGCCCTTTTGCAATATTCTTTGTGATGTGCTTACCACAGTTGCCCCTTTTAGTCATAAGGAGGGCATGCCATATTCCATTCGAGTATATTTGACAAGTTAATGGGTAAAATGTGTGTGATAGTCATGTATATTAGCGTATGGATATTGATAAGTTTGTATAAAGTGTAAATATTTTGTAATGAATAAATTTTTATTTTACGAGCATTTCTGTTGATCTTGTTTCATTTGATGGTGTACTTTTAATATAGCCGGAAAACCGTAGAGGTTTTTTACAGGTGATAGGGAAAAGGACCAGCTGGCAACCTCATTCCATTTTAATAGGTACTTGCTTGCTTTTGCCTACAACTTATTTCGCGAGGAATTCATAAGACACCACAATAGGCTAAAATTTGGTCTCATCAGCCAAAAGAAACAGAGTTAGGACTGATGACGTGGGCGTAAACGACGTACAGTTGTCCGTGTGAGAAGCAGCTCAACCCGAGGTCGAAATCCAAAGCCTTCAGTAGCAATTTCCCATTGCTTGCGAAGTTTTTCGTTTTTAGTGAATTAATGAACGCCTGCGTTCTTGCAAATCCTTTTTTTTTTTTTCACGGGGTGGTAAATCCTCATGGATGTCCTCCGCCCTGGGGCGGGCGGAAGAGTCCGTCACACTCTTACTGACTAAAAATCACTCCAGTGTTCCATTCCCACACTTGGGCCGGGGATCTTGGGATCTGTTATTACTTCCGCAATCCCCGGCTAGTGCCGCCTCTGCGGGCCACCTCAAGTGGGGGGGGAGGTGTTAGACCCCCCCCGCGACGTCAGAAAGGGGCGCGCGTGGAACACTACGCGCCGCCACCTCGGGTCCAGTGTGATAGGGGACGGCGGACGTCCCCGAGTCCGCCGTCCCCGGACCCATTTAGGGGGGCCGGTAGAGGGCATTGTCTGCCCTCTGCCGACGCCCAGTGCGCCTGCTGCGGGCCGGGTGAGTGGACGAGATCTCACGCTCCCTTTCCGCAGAAAGACACCACCGCGTCCCAGGACTCCTCGCTACCGGCCATCGACTCGACCACGGCCGGCAGCGACAGGTCACTGCCTACTCCTGAGATGAGGACACGGCGAGGCTCCTCCCAAGTGGCACACTCTGCCAGCGTATAATACCAAGGAACATAAATACTCACCTCAGAACAATGAAAAGCAATATTCACCTGTAATAATACAGATTATCCCTGTCAAACTAAATTACTATAACTGACAGTAGCTGACAGTACATTGTGAACACACGGGATTTGCTTAGAGCATTTAACCCACTGTCATGTGACATGTGTGATTTATATGTCAGTGATTTAACCTGGGGATTTCTCACTAACTGTCAACTAACCATAGATTTTTATTTTTAGATTTTTATTATAACCATAGATGACAGAAGAGACCTAAACTTCATGAGTTTCTGGGCCGTACGTATTACGAACTATCATATTATAGGTAATAAATAGTATTACATTATGTGAAAAACAAGAATCATAAAAAATATTAAAAATTGGGAAATGAACTTAGAACCATAGGTTTGCAAAGCAGTTGACGAACCATTCAGCTTTTTGCTTCATTGAAAGCGTACTAAAATAGCCGTTCCAATATATTATGTGATGATTAACTGCTTAGCTCTCATTTAAAATATTAAATCTGTAACTATCTCCAATATTCCAACCTTTTAGCTGATCTCTTTACAATTTGCACTAAACTATTAGAAGAACAAGAACATAATGCTATATTGCTCATCCCACAAATAGCGTGATAATGTATAGCCTAGAGGCTCACCAGACTTTTAGATAATATTTATGCAAAATTTGAACGGAATCTATCCTGTAGTATTTGCGACATACATTTAGACAAACAGACAAAAATTCTAAAAACTATATACGGCTTTAGAATTGTTCCCAAACCTCATAGCAATTACTTTAGTATTCTTTTTTTTTTTTTTTTGGGATGGGTTTGCTCTTGACCTTAGTCTAGGTCAGAGGTGACAGAGACAGGGTCGACGATGGAGTGATCTTACCCAGAAGAAGCCTGTTCACTCTCACTTTGAAGAGATTAGGGTTGTATGCGTTCGTAAACACAGATGCAGGTAGAGAGTTCCAGTCTTTTGCTGTGCGCATTATAAAAGAAATTTGGAAACGCTTAGTGCGAATTGGTGGAATAGCAACCAGGAAGATATGGTAACCTGCAGTGCGTCTAGGTGTCCGATAATAGAAGGGGGCCGGTGGAATGAGGTCGTGGAGTTCTTGGGCACACTCACCGAAGTACAATCTGTAGAAGACCGACAAGCAGGCAACCTTGCGGCGATGCGCCAAGCTGTGAAGCTTGGCATCCACCAGTTTTACGTCGCCATTGAGCCTCTTAGCTCTGCGTTCCACCGAGTCAAGCGCGGCAAGTTGGTATTTAGCTGAGCCATCCCAAATGTGGCTACAATACTCCATGCAGGATCGGACCTGCGCTTTGTAAAGGGTCAAAAGCTGTCCAGGCGTAAAGTATCGCTTCACCCTATTTAGGATGCCCAGTTTCTTGGCCGCAGTTTGGGCTTTGTACTCGATGGTGGCGCCAAAGTTGAGACTAGATGTCAACTCCATGCCTAGGAGCTCGAGCCCAACAGTTACAGGAATCGATGTACCCCGAAAAGTAGGAGTTTGGTCGAAACGACTCCTTTTAGCGGTAAAAAGACACGCCTGTGTTTTGGTGGCGTTAACAGTGACTAGATTATCATCACAAGGCTAAAGGTCAACTCTGTCCGTTCTACCATGGCCTCTCTCAAGGAACGAACTGCGGCCCCGCTGGTTTTTGCGCTGGATAAATATCTCTCTTAAACAGTACGGTCGTTCGCGTACCCAACAATACCAGTCTGTAGTAGGTCATTGATGTGCAGCAGGAAAAGAGTTGCAGAGAGAACAGACCCCTGAGGAACTCCGGCATCAATAGCCTTAAGGTCAGAGGAGCAGCCGTCAACGACTACTCGACCGTTCACTAAGGAAGTCTGATATCCAGCTACAAAAATCTGCTCGGATGCCATAAGCAGGAAGCTTGCTGAGTAGACCAGCGTGCCAGACCCTGTCGAAGGCCTTCGAGATATCAAGCGATACAGCAAATGCTTCACCATGTTTCTCGATGGCTTCGTTTTTCAAAATATTCGATGTACGATATAGTTTTGACTTCGCTACGATTTGTATTGAAACTTCTGCAGCTTTACTTGCAATCAAACAGAATACAATAACATTACAGGTTTTCTAAACATATTTTAAAAGCAGACCATAGATAAGGACCAAAACGCTTCATTGAAATACAGACTATTGTTCTGCCTTTGATCTAATCAGGGCCGTTTTTTCCATTGGCCAATCAGGGCAACTGCCCAGGGCCCCGCGTTCCACGGGCCCCCCAAGTTCCTGCCAGCGTCGTCGTATTTCCTACCTAAATTATACCAGGCGGGGTGCTAAAACTTTCGAGCTCGCTTCGCTCGAAACCTCGAAAGCGAGTTCGAAAGTTTTAGGTCTACGGGTTCTACGTAAGTTGACGTAAGTAGTTGACGTTGACGGAAGTACAGTCAATTTATAAAATTAACTATGATGACGATAGGTTATTACTCAAGGTGGGGGGGGGGGGGGGGGGGGGCTTGAGTAATAACCTCCTATTTCATCATGGATGATAGAGACGGCGGGGTGCAAAAAATAATGTGTTTCGACAAAGTTAGGTAGGCGCCTACGAGGCGAAGAGCTAAAATTATCGAGTTCTTGCATTCTCGATTGGGTCTCATTATTCTCAAATGCCCAGGGTCTCCCATACGATAAAGACGGCCCTGGAATTAATGGCATTAATTGGCCAGTCTAAACGCAGTTCGTGCTGAAACTTAGCCCACAATTAAACACCAATTGGAGTTAATACCGTAACATAATAAATACCACTCAGTACTGTTATAGCATCTCTCATTGAGCTAATAATAAAGTGAGCTTTATTGAAATGACCGGCCATGACTCAATACTGTTTCAGAAGCTTACTGTATTAGATCGTAAAGTGCCTTTATTGACACTTACGTTGGTTCTTGGCTTCGTTCTAGAATCTAATTAAAACAATTTCTAATTATGATATCATTGAATGTTTACAAAAAATTACATGTTTTATAAAATAATTACAATATACAGGGTGGAAGGGGCATCGACGCGCATCCTGTTACCATGGATTCAGTACATCATCCTGACGTTAAAATTTTACGTCGGTTATTTTTTTTTTAATTCGCTGTTCCATACATTTTGACCGAGTAGGTATTGCACTGCTGTAGGAAACAGCTGTTTTTTTTTACATTATCGACGAGAAATTTCAACGCACGGGGGTCAAGTATGATGTATTAAATCCATGGTAACAGATTTCGCGTCGATGTCCCTGCCACCCTGTATTTAGCAACTACCTAAGTAAGTAGTCAAATAAAAGCCCTCTTCTTCTCTTCTACTTCGGCTGTCCCCGATAGGGTCCATCATCATCATCATTTCAGCCGAAAGACGTCTACTGCTGGACATAGACCTCCCCCAAAGGGGTCCTTTTGCCATAATCGCCACACTTGACAGGCGGGTTGGCGATCGCAGTATGGTGTTAAAATGTATAGAGAGCGTTGCTGCCCATTCTCTAGTAAGTCCCTTAGTCGCCTTTTACGACAACCACGGGAAGAAATAGGATAGGCTATTCTTTACTTCCGGCACCACACGGATCCGGGTCCGCAATGATCATATTTTGTAAAACCTACCACCTAAGTTCACATGTGGAAGCAATAAATATATTGAGTAATGAGTATCTATATTTTTATACTAATTTTAAAGCTGAAGAGTTTGTTTGCTTGTTTGAACGCGCTAATCCCAGAAACTACCAGTCCGATTAAAAAAAAATCACACCTACACATACATACATACATTCTAACCTAACATCACGCTAGGAGCCAAGCAAAAAGAAAAAACTCAGAAAGAACACTAAGCGAAAACGAAGTATTAGCGCGGGCGGACGATGCGATGCGATGGGGTAGGTCGGGAACAAGAAATTTCACACGGACGAAGTCGCGGGCAGAAGCTAGTTGAAAATAAAACTAGACTGGCTGGAAAAGCTTTCTGTTGTACTAAATTAATTTTGGAACAAATAACTATGGCAAACTATAGTAGATTGTTGCACCGAGCGCAAAGTGAGTCATTAATGCACGATCGTTATGTTGGTTGCCGAACGCACGCGAGGGCACTAAATTAGCGCGAGTGCATTAATTACCCACTTTAAGAAGGTGCGTAATCTACTTTTCTTTCAAGTACCAATCTCAATATTATAGTAAATAATTATGTATGTATGTGTATTATAAGTTTTTAACCTATTTATGTACTTGTGCACCCGTTTTATTTATAATTAATTATGTTATAATCTAATATTTTTTAATATTATTATTTTCTCTCAATCAGAGCACCCGCCATCTTATCTCTTCACCACCCTTGGTTGACTGGTAGAGAATGCCTAAGGCATTAAGTCCGCCTTTGTACTTAATTGTGTGTGAGAAGTTTAAATAAATAAATAAATCTACGTACCGTGATAAAATATACCTACTCAAAATAAAAACTTAAGTTAATAAAAACAAAGTCTTTCACCAAGTCGCTTTTATTCAGCCGATTTTTATTTTCAGCCAGTATCTTTTTGATCTAATGCATACATTTTATATTGAACTTAATGGGATACATTAAACCTCTGTGGTAAATTTATATCTAAATAAAGAATAAAAACAGTGCAAAAATGTTGTATGAAATCTCATTGTTGCACTGTAATGAGATTTTATACAACATTTCCTGACTGTTTTGATTCTAAACAAAAAATACGGTCTTTGTTTGGTTTTGTAGTGATTAATTATAACATTACTACGTAGTTGAAAGAAAAAAATATTATTATTACCTACCTACCTACCTATGGCTGTTTCAGTGACCTATGTTTAAAAATAAGCCAAGTAGGTACCTATCTAACCTACCTACGGTAGGGTTTTTTTTTTCAGAACTATTTTCCCACCGATCTGGGTAACACTCACAACAAAACAAAATTTTCTAATATCAGCCATGATATTAGAAAATTTTCTCAGAAAACGCCTTTAAAGAACATTGAATTCGACATAAAAAAAAAGAATGATTTATAATAAAAACAATGGAAGAAAAGTACCTAATTAACATGATTAATACAAAATTCTTATTCTAGCAACTGTTTCATTGTAGTATTAAATTTATTTAATTCAATGACTAACAATGCCCCTGTCTGACCTTGCAATAACCATTATGATAATTAGAATTACAAACAGTTAGGCACACTTATAACCTGTATATAAAAACATTTTTCTAGAGGTTTTTATAACGCAAATAATGACTAAGAAAATAATTACCAATAATTTGTCTGAGAATGTCGATTTTTTTATTTGACTCAGGAAGTCAGGACTGAATTTTCCAACGCCAGATATTGTTATCCGAGAAATAATTTTGTTTTTCCATACAAAAACTGTCGGAGCAAAATTTTGTTCCATGGATAAAACATATTTGTAGTTAGAAATATCAGACTAAAGAAGGATTGTCATACTGTACCTACGCAAGAATAATTACTTTGAATTCGGTATGTAAAGTAAAAATTAACCTATGCCGCCGATTCCAAAACCATTTGGAGATTTTAAGCTTTTATGAGTTATTTTTCTTTTAACAGGTCTTAAAATTATAAGATCGTATTTATTTTCACAAAAATACTTAAAATCACTTGACTTTTATTTGACCTCTAAATGTCATCCAAAGTACCCTGAATTAGGAATTTTCAGTGCCTCTTGTAATTAAATAATTAAGTTGTTCTGTATGTGTCAAGTGTCAATGTCAACGACAAATTTACATGAAGCACTTATTATTATTCTATTCAAATAGGTAAATAGTGTAATTTTTCACCAGCGCCCGACAGTACAAGTCGAATCACATCGATGTATTGCCTCAGGAAAACTTAACTTACGTTCAAATTATCTTCACAATAAAACAGACGCCGCACATACTAGTACTCAACGTTTACTTCCTCGCACCATTTCTTGTTTAAAGTTTCTTTTACTAACAATCAATTTGTGTCGGCTATTTGTTGTGGTGTTTATACTTGACGGTATGAAGCATGTAGCAGAAGTAGTCTTTGATCCATTCATTTTATTAATAAGCTATAACTTTAAACTAAGGTACGGAAATCGCTAAAGTATGAAATGTAAACAAATTAACTGTCAAATTTGACTGTTTGACTTTACTGAATTTTGTTTTTAAATAAGTGTTAAACGTGGCAAACATCCTAAGCTATTCAGGCTACTTTAGAAATCAGCACGAACAATACATTAAAAAAATATATAAAAATAACTACAGCTTGTAAAAACAAAAAGATGAAATTATGTGTTTCAAATACTCTGATCTTTAAAATAAAAATATAAAAAACATACCTGAAAAATACTTTACATACCGAATTGACCAGCGCGGTAATAGGTTTGTCATACTGTAGTTATACGTACGCAAGAATAATTTATATCGCTTTGAACCCTTTGAGTTGACCAGCGGGGTGATTGCGTAACTCACAGTAGCAATGGGTTTCGTTTTGACAGTTCAACAACATTAATTGCGTTATTTACGTTTTTGAGCAGACAAATTTTTCGAACATATTTATTTAAGGATTACCAACGAGATACATTACAATTATCTTTTACAATAATAAAAACTTGTCTAATATATAATACATTATCCTGTAATGCACACTCAATTACAGGTAACCACAGCTCACACATTATCGAGTACACGTGCTCTGAATATAATACATAATTAAAATTAAGAATACATTACAAAAAAACAATATTCATGCTATTATAAAGACCGGCCAAGTGCGTGTCGGACCACGCACAATGAAGGGTTCCGTAGTTAGGATGAATTTATCCCTAAAACAAACATACCATTGTAGATGAAAATCATGTTCTCCAATACATCGATATACGCCACGGTCAATTTTTCAACTGAAAATTTAAGTTTGTAATCGCAAAAAATGTTTTTTATGTGATAAAACTACAAATTAACAATTTTCGGACTTTTTCCTTTACTTGTGCTGTGAGATCTTGCTTCTGCCCAAATTTCATGATTCTAGGTCAACGGGAAGTACCCTATAGGTTTTGATTTATGTGCGAGATATTCGTAATTTTTTTTTATGTGATGGAACTACAAATTTACAAGTTTCGGACTTTTTCCTTTACTTGTGCTGTAATACCTTGCTTCTTGCCAAATTTCATGATTCTAGGTCAATGGGAAGTACCCTATAAGTTTCGATTTATTTGCGAGTATCGAAATATGTCGCAATAATGTCGCTTATATCGCTTTTTTTTTATTGCGTTATTTTGGAAGCTTGATTTTTTTAGAGCTTCAAGGGACCATAGACTTACGTATTTGATATTAATTTCAACTTGATACCTCTACGCGTTCATGAGAAAAATGGTCTCGACAGACTGACAGACAGACAGACGGACAACGAAGTAATCCTATAAGGGTTCCGTTTTTTCCTTTTGAGGTACGGAACCCTAAAAATTAACATGCTAATAAAAAAAGTTTTAATTTACAATAATACAATACAGTAACCAAGCATTAATTTGATTTTCATTATTATGTCTGAATTAATTAATAAAAAATAAAATAAAAAATTTAGGAATAAAAGAGAATAGTTTAAAATAGAATTATAAAGCGAATTGAGTTTAATATAATAAAAAAATAAAATTGTTAAATTATTTATATATTGGAATGATAAGTCAAATGTCATCTAACCGAAAGTGCTTATATAATTTCATATGAAGCAATGGATTAGCAAAATCCTTCAAAATGTTTCAGATTTTAATAGTGTGTTACACAAATAGGGTGCTGAACTAATAAGAAGGCGTACGTTCCGTTAGGATAGATGGACGCGACGAGGCTAAAATGATAATGGCTGATTATTTTGATCTAGTTTCATTGCAAACTGAGGCAAAACTATTAGTTATATTTACGTATGAAGTATGAACTCAATTAAAGATAAACTCTGTTGAATATTCACCTATTCAACTCTAAATTGTTAAGTAGGTAATGTCCGAGGATATTTTTGCTGAAATCAAAATGCATTTGAATATGTCGCAGTTGGATATTAATGTCAAATAAGATCCTGAAATGCAAGTAGGTAAGTACGTATTAATGATTAGATAATTAATGTAAAAATCATCAAGATCTGGTAACTAGCACAGCTCAGAGAAGATTCATATTTCTTGAAAACAGCATGTATGAAAGGTGGTTTGAATTTGAAAGGACAGGAATAATAATGTTCGCCGAACCCTTACGACATATTAACTGCAAGATTGATGATTTGCGTATCTAAAGATCAAACATTTCGTATTGTAGAAGTGAACAATTCTACTGTCGTTTTGTACGAAATTGTTACAACAGCATTAACCCAACAATTGATCGTTGAAGCGGGTGCTAACAAAACAAGATCATTTCTCTGTTCATACGAACCTTTGCAGAAATGTAACCTTTGATTTTGATTAGGTGGGTACATTTTTTGGAAAAATCATTTTACTTGGTAAAACAAACTGAAAAACAATAATAACATCTGCAATCCCGACAACAGATTACAAAACTTGGGCAGTTTTCTTTGATTTTGATTTATATTTTTATTACTTTTTTCTTTAAAACTGACTTTGTGGCCTATAAAGGCCACAAAGTCGATGTCAAAGTATCCACACGATTCAAAGAGCGTGAATTATATAATTGTCCCAAACAAAATAGCTTTCAACGTTTTTCAGAAAAAGTTTTTGGCAGTTCAAGATTAGTTTTAGAAAAATAAAAGAAACACATCACTAAGTTTTGATCTATAAGGGTCACTTACGCGGGTGAAAGAGAGAAACGTAGAGAACAGTTGCAATAAACACCAACTATCACTGAACCGCACAGAAACCGACCTGATTCTCTTACAAAAAAGAGGAAATTGAATTGAATAGCCTCAAGGTTACTTACTGGCTATACACCACAGTCAACCAACCAATTATCACATACAGCTTACTAGTCTGCACAGACCTGAGCACAGCCCAAAGAGATCTCGAAAAACTGCGTTCACTTGTGTAGCAATCACTAGCAGTATGAGAACTGCCGCCCTGCCCCAGACTGCCCCATTGGTGTCATGGTGGCAAAAGAGCGACTGCTGAGCGGGGGACCTGGGTTCAATTCCCGGGTCGAGCACAGTGTTATTGAGTTTTTTCCATTTGAAATTTCTTAGTAACAGCTCAGAGTTTGGAAGTTGGCTGTGTGATACCCCCGTGCCTCGGAAAGCACGTTAAGCCGTTGCCCCTGCGTCTGATCTCTCTCGGTCGTGTCGGATTGCCGCCCCATCGCACTATAAAAGTAAGAGAAGAGAGAGTGCACCTGTGTCTGCGCACACACTTGTGCACTATAATATCTCCCGCGCCGAAGGCTGGTCTCCGCTGAGATTGGTCGCCTTTAGGCTCAATATATCAGGAATTCAGGAACCCTGAACAAAGACTCCAGGGTCAAACACATACGCATAAAGGAAGATGGAATCAAATGACAACAAATGATGGCATCACCCTGCGCCAAAGCCCCGAAACTACACTACTTTCAAAACCATTACAACATAATTCTCATAGAAGAACAGAGTGACTACTCAGGCCCGAAAGAGATGAGAGTATACACCGACGGATCAAAGACTGCGGAACCAGAGTCGAAGTTTTCTCACATGACCTTAACATAAAAATATCCAGCCCGCTGGGAATGTTCAACAACGTCCACCAGGCGGAGTTTGTGGGTATTATACAAGCGGCTTACGCCATAGAAGCCAGGAAAGTTATGGACACCCATATACGCATACTCTCCGATAGCGCCTCAGTTCTCCAATTCTTAGGGAAAAAATGTACGTCTCTGGACTAACACTACAATGTCACACCCACAATGCACTAAAACGTGTTGCGGTATCTAACAGCAACACAGTAACACTGCAGCATCCAGCACGTCAGTCTGTGAATCAAATCAAAATATTTTATGAAAATCTGAACCTATCCGAATCGAATCCTACCTACCTGCCCATCTCATTCAACTAGCTGCGCAGATGGCTACAGGAGCTTACCCAGACACAAGCGGAGAGCTGGTGGATGTCGACGCCAGGCTGCAGGCCGTTCAGGGAAGCTATGCCATCCTTAGATGGCTAACCAGGCGCTTATTACGCCTGGACAGGAACGGCCTGCACCTGATAGCGGGGACCATTACGCTCGTCACACAATAGGCATAACGGACAGTCCTCTGTGCAGGGCGTGTATGGAGGCTGAGGACACCGTTGCTCATGGACGCTTTGAATGCATAGTCTTCACCCAGATTAGAACAGAAACCCTCGGGTCATCCAGATCTTTTGCAGGTGTACTAATCAACTTCTGGAACTGGTGGAGCGTTTGGAATAACGACCGACGGCCGCCATGGCCCACGTATGGGTAGCTAAATGCCCCTAGACACTTGAATAGGATAGGGTCAAGATAAGCAACCTATCAATTTAAGAGCAGACATTTTATTATCTACTTGTGTTTCTAAATTGTACAATGGTCCATTCGAAGGACTAAGTGTGGAGGAAACCAAACCCTCTACCATAGAACATAGAGAACTTTGTTGCAATAACTTTTAATAATGTTTTTTTAGAAACACAAGTAGATAATAAAATGTCTGCTCTTAAATTGATAGGTTGCTTATCTTGACCCTATCCTATTCAAGTGTCTAGGGGCATTTAGCTACCCAAATTCGATACCTAAGAAGACTTCTCGTAGTAACCTTAATCTTCAGGTAACATTTTACAACACAAAAGTAAAGCAGTAACTACCCCATTGTAAAAAATCGGAAAAATTTGTCCTCTTGAACTCTCAATGAATGACACCTCCAATATTCAAATCTCTCAACAAGCGCCATCTACACCTTGTTTCCCAAACTAAGAAGTGAACATTACATAAATAGCATTGACTATTGAGTAAGCAGTTGGTTTGCTGCCAAATGTGCCTAGATAGTTTTTCTGAGAGTATGTAGATGGCGCTAAATAAAGATAATCCTATGCTATGTGATGTGAGCAAAAGGTTTTAAAAAGGATCTAAATTTCACACCAGTTCAGTAGTATTATATATCGTAGAATTATCTTTAAACACATAACTCTTATTGAGGTAATAAGTAAGTATAGTAACCTAGTCACATCTTAACATTAAAATTAGTACGGCTTTGGAAAAATAAGGCAAGTTTGCCAAAATTCAGCAATGACAATGCAGTGCGTTTGGTGACAGGAGAGTTGAAGCAATTGAGTTCCCGAGTTCAAAACCCAGCCTTGCACTATTGGGTAGGTACGTACATGAACCCACTACTAGCACAGATACAAGCACGTAGCTTAGAAAGAGGGGCTAACAAGACTATATAAGTCAGTACAGAAAAAAATGCATGGCGTGGGGTTTAGATACTACCTACCTACCATACTAACTTTAAGTACCAAATCAAATAGCTACTCATTAGAAACAACTAGTAGGATCTTTCACACCCAAATAAACCGAGCAATAAAAACAAAATTATTTATTTGGACCTCCATTATTATACAGCCCATTAGGGTTGCCAACCTTTTTTATAAGTATCAAATATAGTATTTTCGAAGCCATTGCCTGTAAAATTATAGCAGATGGCGAAAATATAGCAGATGAGTTTCAAAAACATTTTTATTCTTTTAATTTCTTATTTTTTGCTACTACCTACCACCATATATATATTTTTTTTTAATGTCTCACAACATCTTTTACACTCTAAATTAAGGTTACAAAATACCATTAATTCAGCTTTTATGATTAATATTTTGATAATAATAATGACATATTAATGAGATTAATATTTGCCCTATTGCGATCATCTCGCCATTTTCTATTGAAATAAAAATATAGTAGTAGATTTAATAAATACAGTATTTAAGCCACTAATATAGCAAGATACTATATTATACATATAGTAGGGTTGGCAACCCTACAACCCGTATACCTACCTACATATTACAGGTAAACAAACCGCCTAAGGCACGAAAACCTGACACATTATAAATTATTCTTAATCAGCTGTTCTAACAAGGCGTTAAACCTTTTCTTTATAATCCCATTCAATACGGACAATGCCGTGAGATAACTGTTAGTAACCGCTTTTGTAACCGTTCGTATAAGACCTTGATCTAAACTGTAAACTCCTTTTAGACGTTTCTAACTTGTAACTGCAGAGATAAGTGGAAAACAGGCTTTATCCACACATAATCTTTGAGATTGTGATCACCAAAAACTGTTTGGCTATACAAGGGTTTCATAATGAAGTTAAATATGGCTGTCAGTCAAATGCTGTATGTGCTTTTACCTTGATAATATCTTAGGAATCCAAAATAAGTACCTAACCGCATAAATTAGCGTATCTCAGGATCAAAAAAATTTTTGGGTACTAACAAGATTGTCTAATGTGCTCCTTAATTGTTACACATTCCTATTTTGATATAATATTTCACTTCAATGGCTCAAAATGCTTAAATACCATTTGGGTCATATTAACTTTTTGCAAAATGCCTACGACAATTCACCTATTCCAACAATAATACGGGACAACAAACCATTGCAGAAGTAAAAATAGACAACCCCTTTCGTGACTTGAAAACGCTAAGACTGGCAACTTAGTTCTTCTATAACCTATTTATTATATGGGTAGTATTTGTAAGTATGTAATTGCACTTAAAACTTACAAGACTCACAGAAAACATGTAACATTTAAAACATACTTAGCTTCCCATATTGCTTTTCATGCTATCTTGATCTAGCAAACAATATTATCCTCATTGGATTTTGTAAATTAATCCGCACACATAATACTTATATGCCGAATTGCCTAAATGGGGCTAATTGTAAGTATATCGAAGCTTATCAGTCCACGCTGTGGGACAAAGCACAGCCATTGCATTCGCCGGCAAGGACACTATCACAGATACAATACTGCTGGAAATTACACTATTGTATCCGAAATTCTTATATCAATTTTTCTTTGTACCAGTCCAAATTGGCAAAAAATTATACATAGATGGAGATGTTATAAACTAATGCTGACTATATTGTTCATGATGGTTTGAATGAAATAGAAATATCCCTTCCAAAAAGACGTAAAGTAAAAGTTTTATTACCTTGCAGAATTTAGAAGTCAGAAATATTATTGTGTTTTTGAATATGAAATAAAAGCAAAAACCGGCAGTCCCGAACTACCTCCTATAAATGAAGGTAGGCCTAAATTAGAAGGTGACATAAACTGATCTTCGACCGGAGAAGCGAAAATAGAATTTGCAAACATAGATTCATTTGCCTACACCGTATCATCGTAAGTGTAGGTATTTTATTAAAATCGGTCACGGCCAACCTGTTGTCTGTCTACTGTGTCTACAATCAATATACCAATGAACGAGGAGAATTTTATATTTTAATCTGCAAAGCATTTTAGCTAGAACGTGTCGAATTTGTCTTGTTCATTCATAAAAAACATTCAGAAAGACAGACAAATAGACAGTTTTTATGTGCAGAAAACTGCACGTAAAAACGGTCTATTTGTCTGTCCTTAGAGACCCTCTGCCTAACTCTTAATTCCTCACAAGTACAGGTGGTTAACTTTAATCACCTTAAGCCATAGGTTCCGTGTGGTGCCGGATGTAAAGAATAGCACCATCCCGTGGGTGTCGTAAAAGTCGACTAAGGGATTTACTAGAGAATGGGCGGCAGCCTTCTCTATGCACTTGAACACCATACTGCGATCGCCAACCTGCCTGCCAACCGTGGCGATTATGACACCCCCCCCCCCCCCTCTTGGGGGAGGCCTATGTCCAGCAGTGGACGTCTTTCGGCTGAAATTATGATGATGATGATGAAGCCATAGGTGAGATTTGGGTAGGTATCATTATCTAAGTTTTCTAATGTCTTGTCACCTGTGGTTACTTACAGGGTTTCGCCGACTGGACGTATGAGAGTAGATGTACTTTTTTTTAAATATACAGATTTTACTGCTCGTTCTTCAATAATACGAGTATGCTAATTGCGCTTAGCTTTATTGCTTAGTTCCAAATATGCATAATTATGCTTTTCAAGCTGCTTAAATGCATAAGTACCAATTTATGCATCATATATTTTAAATCCAACCACCTACGAATACACTCACCGATTTATAAAATCGAACATGCTTGTAATACCTTCATCTTTACTTGCTCAGCTTTCACTTAAGATGATTGTGTCGAGGTAATTAGCGTCAACGTCAACAATCAATGCACGCAATGTCACTTCCATACATCGTGTGGTTCGTTGTGAGCTTGGAAGGCGCGCGTGCGCAACCACTGCGCCGACACTCCACCACCATTCGCCGAAGCGCGCGCAACATGGCGACCCAGCTTCTTACGCTGCTCGTGAGTATTCCTTAGTTCATTAGCATTTTATTACTTAAATATTTATCTGTTACCTAATATTTATATTTTTGCGGTCGGATGAACTTTGATGGTTGGTGTTAGGTAATCGGTCATGCGTACTAACAGCTGAGCTGAAGGGTTCGATTCCGTGACGTGAATGTCATTGAATGGGACTGTCTGTCTAATAGGATTTTTAGTTCCATTAAGGTCTCGGGTCTTTAGCTAATGATCGACTTACATAACACTTTTGTTTCGTCGATGGTGTAGTTGTCATCAAAAACTCTTGAATAATCCGAGTGTAAGGTATTTAGAATGCCGATTAAGACTACTGTGCTGGCACAATTTCTATGAAAAATTAATGGAAATTGTTCTACTAGTGTCGCGTCGCGCCTGGAGCCTTTACTTTTACCGTCTCGAAAAGACTAATAAGTACCTATGTTAAAAGCGGTTGTATGATTCAGCCCTAATTAGGAAACAGCTTACTGCTTACATAATTAGGTATAATTATCATTTATTACTTGTTTATTAATGTTTTTCAGACACAACATCGTGTTACGAATTTTGACGCTTATTTGTACACCACGCTTTACATTTTTTTTTTCGTTTTATCGTAAAAGTGTCCTAACTTTCCTTATTTGTTTGTGGCTTAGCTATTGAACGGATCCTGGTGACTAATCATATTCTCACAGTCAAATGTCATTACTCATTTACATAATCGATTTCCAATAAGTTAGGCAGACAGTTATCTAGACCTAGCCGAACGGCGCCGTGGTCTAGATAGTCAGTAACAAACACGATGATTGTGTTCGTTCTAGGGATGCAAGAAATGCCAAAATATATCGCTATAAAAAAAATTTATATCTATCGATTTCGATATAAGTATCGAAAAAAAATTGATATATACATATATAACGGCGAAATTTTCTGAATAATATTTGTACTTTATGTAAATCTATGGTGTTTGTTTTTAATGCCAAACTGGGAACGTCATTTCTGATGTACCTAAAATCATAAGTTACTAAAACATTGATAAAAATAAGTTATCTAGAGACATAACACAACATATACATAGCATCACGCCTGATTTCATTGGAAGGATAGTCAGAGGTGTACGTATAGTACATCAACATTTCGCTAGACATGTTAAATGATAAAAGAATGATAAACGATTTATTTCTGTAAGTAGGTTTGTACAAACACTTTTACACGTCAATCATATTAAAAATAAAAAAAACTAGATGAGGTCGGCGTTTCGTATCCGACTACTCGGAGAAGAAAGGCCGAAACAAACTCAGAGGTCACAGTCTCTTTTAAAGTCCAGACATAATCTTGGTCAGATAAAGATGAAGAAGATTGGTTAGGTATGTAATGTTCTTTCTAGAGACATATCGTCGCCTAAGTTCTAACACTGCGGATGTCAAAATACGCAACTTTTCAGGAGAGCAATAAAACCGTTTCATTATGCACCAAACTGTTTAGAGAGTAGAGTTAGGTTTATTCAATATACGAATTCAAATACAATATTTTCTTTATGTTGAACCTATCTCTAAATCTATTCAATCTATAATCTCTATTTGTTCGGTATAGTGCATCCTTTGGTTCGGTGAAATTGTTTTTTTATTAGTCTTTGGAGCTCCAATCCAAATTATTCAGTAAATAAGTAGTGATTAGGTTAGGCTATATCACCTTGTGCGGGTAGGTTCACATATATTTAAAATGGCTACATAACTTTTCGATATTAATTGCTCATATGAGCAGAATTTTAGCAGTTTTTCGTTATGAATTTGTCAGAAAAATATTCAGTGCCTCTTTAATCTCAACACATAAAGAGCTGTGTCAATATTTACTTACTTTGATTAAAACGGTTAAAACCAATTAAAATAATTAAAGACGAAGCTTGTTTACCTATACATCAGCATAATCAATAATTAAGAAGTTGCATAAATTACACCTGGGGCCCAAGTCTGCTATTTTTATAAATTCAGTCATTCCAACACGATCCCATTGTCATGCCATTGTCATTTTGCTAAAAGTTCGTAATCTGGTAAATTCATAATGGTCGATCATTTTCTTTGCAATTTCTTTCAATGTAGTGTCAGTGGCCGACCATTGGAAAGTCATAATGACGCCATTATAATAGTAGATTACCAAACTTGTCAAAATCAACAATTATGAAATCAATGATCGACCATTCTGACACTATTGTAATAGCAGACTTGAGGCCCTGCACTTATGTGTACTGTGTACATACACACCAGCTCCTAGACCAGAAACAGCATGAGTGGGTCAGTGTTCTTTTCCAGAGAATAGAACCCCGGAGAAATACCACAGTAGTATCCACTTTACTACGCCACTGAGCATTCGTTGAACAAAGTCCGCCATTGCCTAAATAACGATAAACCACTGACAATCTTGAGAGTAGGTATACCAATCAATTCTCTTAACTAACTATAAATGGACACATAACATAGGAGCAATGTACTTATGTATAATCAGGGAAAGGAGACGTTCACGAAATGTATGGGGCTTGGTACTAAAATAATTGAAAATTTAAACTGCCTTCTGACCTATATAGGCTAAAAGAGGGTAATTATTTTGATGTCTTTGGGCATTTAATTTTTTTTACAGCGGCCCGTTTTTTTTAAAACAAGTATTGAAAAATAAAATGTTCTACAAGCATTATTTATATTTTAGGGATGGCAGCCCTGTGGCAAATGACGTGACAATGACAACGTCAGTCAGCAGGACTCAGCTTGACATTTACAGCGGATATTTAGTCCGAGTTTACAGCTTTGACTTTTTTCGATACGTTTTTTTATTGCATTGTCATGATAATCAATATTTTTTGTCTTAATATCATGGAGCTGCAGCTAAAATTATAATAAAATCTCAAATTATTTAATAGAAACGGAAACATTAGCCACATAAAATAATTATATTGCATAGAAATGAATAAATAAAGACTATGTGCGTTTTGTTTCTATTGAAACATTTTTCACTTTTTCACAAAAACGGGTGCCTGAAAAAATCAGATTTAACTATAATCGAGTAGCATAATAAATAAGCTTTCTAATAAGGTACATCACATTAGCGTTTAAAAATCGAATTAAAAATCTTTTGAATATTGTACCAATTTTGACCTCTCCTTTATTGTTGAGCATATTGCATATATACAGGGTGGTAGAGACATCGCGTAACCTCTTAATACGGATTCAGTACATGATTCTGAACCGGCTGCACTGATATTTTTAGTCGGTTATAAAACAAAAACCGGCCAAGTGCATGTCGGACCATGCACAATGAAGGGTTCCGTAGTTGGGATGACTTCATCCTAAGAACAAACTTAGTATTGTAGTTAAAAAACATGTTCCCTCATATATTCCAACTGCAAATGTAAGTGTGTACGCACAATATTGAGAGATTTACCGTGTTATTTTAAAACCATAGATCTCTTATTGGTGTTCCTGTAATCATGAACTAATCAACTAGTTTCTGTATATTTTTCAAAATTGTTGGTTCAGTAGTTTAGGATATAAGTGGGGGGAATGGTCAATTTTTATCTATTTTCTTGAATAATTATAAAAGTATTTATTTCTAAATTATAATAACATATATCTGAAATCATTACAACAAGCAAGCATTACAACAGCCAGGCATTTCATTTGACATGTTACACGGTACAGTATGCAAAACTATTTATTTTTTAGGTTGCCCCCAAAAGTGACCGCCATATTCAAAATTCGTTTATTTACGTTACACGTCCGTGTTTGGGTCACAAAAATACATATTACATGTGTGTAGCAAATTTTAACTGAATCGGTCCAGTAGATTCGAAGCAAATTGGCTGTGACAGACAGACAGACACACGAGCGATCCATTATGGGTTCCATTTTTTCCTTTTGAGGTTGACCTTAAAAATAGCTGCTCTATACATTTTGGCAGATTAGCAGATTTTTTTTTTTAATAACCTATTAAAATTTTCAACGCAGAAGGGTCCAGAATCATAGGGTGCAATTTGCATAACCATTTCTTTCCCTGACTTTACTAGCTCTCAGGTCAACAAAGTTTAAGTGTTAACATAAATCGTTATTACTTCCCTATAAGATGTTTAACTTTCTGGGCAGTCTCCCAATTGGCAGCGAAAAGGACCATGATTTTGTATCGGTTCTCTTGTTTTGTGAACGACGCGACGTTGCATCAGATGGGCATGACTTGAATCATAACCACAGGGCAAAGAAAATTCATGACAACAAAAAGCTCCTTAAGGTTAAGACAGCGTGTGTTTTACTTGAGTTCGAGCACCAATTTAGCAATTTAAAATTATTTAATAAGTTCAGAAGACGTCTTTCATTCTAATGGATTTCTTTTTCGAAAATATAAAAATAAAATCATATACTACTATTCTAAGTATATGACATTTCTCATGACATTCTTGTGTGGTACTTTTGATTTTAAGTGTCACATGGAATCTTAACTAAGCGCACAAAATGAACAATCTGGCCGATCATAATGTATTACATTAACGGTGAGTTGCACGAAACCAACATTAGTTTAATGGAGACTTTAAATTGGCTGTCACTCCCTTTTTGATACAAAATGTAAGGGATGGCATGAATTTAAAGTCTCCGTTAAACTAATGTTGGTTTCATGCAACTCAACGTGAGTGTGCCAAAACAAAAGTAACGTTACTGAATCTCTGTAATATAATAATAATAATAATATATCGCCCTACAAAAAGCTGCAATTTTAAATACATGTCGAATCGTCAGAAAGTTCATGCAAATAGAAGAAAACGAAATAGGTCCTCACACAACACATCTTTGACATAACACACCACACGCTACATTTACTTGGCTTCGGTCCGTAAATGTTGCAAAAACCAGCCAAAGAGCTGAGAAGAAAAAACACTCAACAAAATAATAATAATAACGTTTATTGTGTCCAAAAAATTATACATGAACAATTTTGGGCAACAATATAATCATGGTCTTTAGCTTTATCATAATACATTGAGTTCACTAGGCAAGTAATTCAGGGCAAAAATGTATTGCATGCTTAACAAAAGTACAGACGCCAGCACATTAAGCTACTACAATCTGTCAAATTTCTTCAATAGATTTTCAACTTTAACCCAACAGCATAAGGTTCAAGGTTGATTGGAAAAATTTGACAGTTTCGAGGAGCTTGATCTGCTGGCGTCTGTACATAAAATAGATTAGAGTACTAAAGTACCTACCTACTTAGACAGGTGCACCCTTTACAAGTTAAGAAAGGATGCCTTGTTAACGTGTTCTAATTTAAAAATCGATTGCAAGGATTTATTTTGTCTCGATTTCGTCTGATCTCAGTAGTTATTAGGGGTATCGATTATTTATCATCCGAGACCATAAACCCAAGCTCACATACGCAAGGGCGCTTTCAACGCGATGTTTATGACCGTACTCTGGATTTTCAATTCTCGGCGTCGAACCGAACGTTGAGAATCCCACAGCGTGCATCCTTAGCGCGTTGAAAAAGTACAGTTGGATTTTCAACTCACGCCGCTAAGCCGAGCATTTAAAATCCAGTGCGCGGCAAGAAACATCGCGGTGAAAAGAGCGCTCGTGCGAACGTAGGCTTAGATCGTCAATTTTCTGTTGCAACACCGGGAGAACAAAGTGACTTGAGGTCGTAAATATTCTACAATTTGCGAGCGAGCCTTTATACACAATAATACTCAACCAATTACTTTCAGTCCTAGCTAAGTAGCTCAGAATTACGGGCACTAGGCATTGAACTGATATCCAAAGCTTACGAAGAATCTTGCTTAACTATTCTCTACTAAATACCAATTATTCTCAAAGATTTGGTCCTTTAATAATAATACATGAATCAATCTGCCTAGCCTTTTCAATACTAAAAAAATTATGTACCTTCTTAGTCTGAAATAAAGTTTTATTTTATTTTCCCCACTATCTTGGGGCGGCTTCCGTCTAACCGGGTGCAGCTGAATACCAGTATTTTATATGGAACGATTGCCTATCTAACCTCCACAAACCAGTAACTGGGTAACACGCCTCCCCTCGGTAAGAGTGGTTGTCAGACTACCCGTAAAGACTGTCAAAGGTCTACGAATGACAGCTGGGACGAACGGCTTAGGTGCTTTCCGAGGCACGGACCGTGGCAAGAGTTGCTGAACCTTCCATCGACCCGTGTTGCTGTATTTTTTTGCCACGTGCCCTTTTTTAATAATAATACGTACGCCTTGCAAAGGTCCGGATACCAGAGCCCTGAGATGTATCAAAGACATTTTTAAAGTAATAATAAAAGAGACTTTAACTCCTGAGTTTGTTTCGCCATTACTTCTCAGGGGTAGTCAAATAGGAAATGTCGACTCCATCTAGATGAGAGAGAGACTCCATCATGATGCCCGGTGCAAGTGTGTGAAGGGAACACTGGGGTGGTTTTTAGTCAGTAAAAGTCTGACAGGCCCCTCCGCATGCCCCAGGGCGGAAGACATCCACGAGAATTTTCCAACCCGAGAAATAAAAATAAAACAAATGGGTGTACAGGCATGAGCACTAATATGTAAACGCTTAGCAGAATTCAAAACCGATTTTCTCGTGGACTCACGATTGCGTCTTTGAGAAAAGATCTATTCCATAATAGTTTCGGTTCCAAAATACTATGTTCATAGTAAAATAAAATTTAAACCAATATAGTTGGAGGAAATCACTTCTAAAAGTTGCTGAGTGTATACATATTGGTGTTCGTGACTGTACTTGCATATTGCATACAGAGATATTCGTCGGTTGGTGCCTCATTACATTTAAAATTGTCTAAGGGGCCTGTGAGAATTGGCTTCGGCCTCTCGTACGCCTCCAAAGGACCGGGATCCCATGATCCAGTGAAAATGAACACATAAAAATAAATAATAATCCTTTATTTCGGGCGTCTTCACGACTATTTTCTCAAATCAATATAATTAAGTTTAGGGACCTAAAAATGACCTCGCTAAACTACGGTGAGACCACCTCAGTTCCTTACCTAAAAACGATGAAGGTTCCATAAATTCTACCCATAAAGTACAGTTTTTGACGTGAAATCAACAGATTCAGGTCATGCAGTAATATGGTCAGAATGCACAAAGGACCATTAAAGGTAATAGTCACACTTGACAACTTGATTGCTAATGTAAGCATGCATACCGTGATGAATCCAATTGAATAGTATTCACTCTTTTATCATATTATTTCACATAGCATAGAATGCAAACACATTTTAAAAATAAGAATGTGTTTGGAATTTGTATTTTCTCGGCGATTTTTATCAGATGTAATACATTCTGACAAAAATCGCCGAGAAAATCGCTCGTGGGTGGGCACCGTAATCCTAACAACTTTTACATCGAAGAATTTGGTGTAGTTATTGACTAATTAAATATTAGACAGAGACATGGCAGCGTTTATAAACATCTTTTTTGATTTAATCTTCTAAGTAATTGTCGGGATTCAAGTTCTAAAACCTTAGTAGTGCCTAGTACTAAAATTAAAATTGAATCTCTGCCGACCTTTAATTTCTTTTATCCCTCGACATGATAAAAAAGTTTTGAATAAAAAAAGCATGCCAAAAGTGACAGCTCCCACCAAACTCGAAAGACCTAGTATACTCCATTTGAAATAAAATTAGAAATTTAAATACATTTTTGCACAGTCCGTTCAACCGATTTTGACTTCTATTCCGTAGGCATAAGGATGCCATCCTTATGCCTACGGAATAAAAAAACGTGGTTACAATACCAACTGTTTATTACTGCTGCCATTTTTCATGCCACCAACGCAATATAAGTCAAAATCGGTTGAACGGACTGTAAATAAGGTTTATTCAAAGGCTTATTTCAAATATAGAATATTAAGTAAATAAATGTTGTGGAGAACAGCTAATAAATATTCTAAGCAGAAACACTCCGTTCTCGGCATGCGATAAGTTATTTCAAGCCCTACATTAGACTTTTTGCATTGCCTAGAAGTAACTGGAGGCTTTTCGATTAAGCCCTGCGCGCATCGGCGCAGGTGTCGGGTCGTTGACCCCGAGCTGCATGAGAATGCACAATGATGTACAAACCACGTTGCAAATGTCAATCGGTTTATCTTTCTCCTACTTCAAAATACATTTTTCTTATATTTGTTTAGTAAGAATGAAAACATGACGAATTGACGACTAGGGTTAGGGTAAGGGTTCGTGGCATGTTTATAAACCGTAACGTAATTATGGTGTTGATGACCTTCCAGAGACGTCAAACCTATCTGAGCTTTCTGTTATCAGTGCACTCTTTGTTTACGTGAAGTAGGTAGGTTCGTAGTACCTACTCATAAAAGCTTCGTGAAAGTGCACATTGCACATAGCGGAAGCTACAACCCATCGGCAAGGGCGAATCGAGAGGTCAGAAGTCAAAATGAGTTCGAAATGTATGCACAGTGCAACTTTGATTCTTTAATGCAAATGGTTATAAGAATACATTAATTACAACCAAAAATTTATTGCAAAAACTGCAAGTATAGCTTTATATCTAAGATCTGCCCCTACTTTCCAGATTTCTGTGAAAGAAAAACCCTTTCATCAAATGAATCACGTTACACGTAAATACATGCATTAAAACTATCGAAATGATCGTTAAAAATAAAATAATGCAGAATGTTTTATCACGGTCAGATTCGCAAGAAAGTGAATCACCGACCTTGAACTTTATAAAAGCGGAATTATTAGTAAAAACTTTCCTTCCTTACTTCATACATATTCGAATACCAAATCCGTACATATCTTAGATCGACATACCAATTGGTTTCAAATTTAAACGCCACTTTACATTAAAATCAAAACCAATTTTAATTGAGACAAAAAAAACAACGGAAACCCATTGTGTCTGAACTAATATGAATAATCAGTTGGCTAATTCGACAACTTTAGCTGGTGGCAGTTTTTTCTCCACAATTAATTTCTTAGACCTTGGTCTGCTGGGCGTGGTCAAGGCGCCGGCATTGTAGTTCACTTCGATTTCCGGATTGCAAGCGGACAAGACCGGCCATTCTTCTATCGTACATTGTAATGACGGCCATGACATGTTATTGACTGTGTTATGTACACGTGAAATTGGGATGTTGTTTTTGATTAGCATAGTTTCTTGTAGGTCCTACAGGGTGAATGGTAATTTGGCACATGGGTGTAGTTTAGCTTTCTATAAGTCCAAGCTAGAATATTCTTCTTCATTATTATAAGTATCACGTCTTTTTTTTTTTGGGTGGGAAATTATCAAAGAACTTCTCCTGCTCTGGGCGGAGCGGGAGGGCGTGTCAGACTTTTACTGACTAAAACCCACCCGTGTTCCTTCAGATGCCTGTGTGCCAGGGCCACGATATCCCTTTCGGACAGGCTCGTAACCCTAGGAGTATGTTACAGATATACTTTTTTTTTAATTTTGACTTGTTTTTTTTTTAAACCACCTTTAAAAGCTATATATATATATCGTATATATAATAACTATAATTATATATATATATAATCCGTTTATTTTAAGTTAATTATCTAATTTTGGACATAACTATCATCAAAATTTGCGAATGTTTTCATGACTGAGGATGTGGCACACTGGTAGGTCGAGCAAGCTTTCCATAACACTAACATAAGAAATGAATCATCATCAGCCAAGCCTTTTCCCAACTATGTGGGGTTGGGCTTCTATTCTAACCGGATGCAGCTGAATACCAGTATTTAAGATGGAGCTACTGTCTATTGACCTTCACAACCAAGTTACTGGGTAATACAGTACCCCTTGGTTACCAAAAGACTGCTTTTCAGACTTTCGGGCTTCTGACGATCCGTGACGACAACGTGTCAAAGATTCACGAATAATATCTGGGACCAACGGCTTAACGTACTTTCCGAGGCACGAAGGGGTCGTTTTTTTTGGGTGGTATATTATTCAAGTAACTTCTCCCGCTCTGAGCGGAGCGGGAGGGCGTGTCAGACTTTTACTGAAACCCACCCGTGACCCATCAGTTGCCTGTGTGCTAGGGAAGTCTTGGCATGTAAATGTGGTCACCCATCCACGGACCAATCGCGGTAAGCGTAGCTTTTCGATCAACTCGTACGGCTGTCATTACATAGCCACAAGCCTACGACTACAAATTATAAAATAAATAGGTACACATCAAGCTATACATTTCCAGTAGGTATAGGTACGCTGACCTCTCATTGTACGGAAACCCTACACAAAGCGAAATCAGCTTATACTGGAAATGTACAGCTTGATGTGTAGCCGTGTGTACGAGTATCGAAGTTAAATGTCTCAAAGTGTTTGCTCCGTGTACAGTAAGTCGAAACTCCCACCTTATCTTTCGCAGCATTATGATTATCTATTTGACATTCACAACGATATACCAAAGAAGGCATGTGTTACAGTGCAAATAATAAAGACATATAATTAAAACAATTAATCTCAGTCTGCTTATCTATCAATTTGCATACGCCCTTGACTTTATTTAATAGAATACTTTTTTTACCAGCCCAGACGCATAAACGACAGTAGTTACAAAGACACCAACGCGTTAGATCTGACTGGTGATATAATTATCTGTATCAGAACGTTGTATTTAGGGTTGGCATGTTAACTTTTAAGCGCGACTTGACACCGGTAGAACAATTTCTATGAAAAATTCAAGGAAATTGTTCTACCGGTGTCGCGTCGCGCGACAAGTCGCGCCTGTATGCAGAAGCCTTTGTGAGTCATTCACGCTACGGTTTATGTGCCTGCGCAGGTATACCCATAGGGGAAAACACGCGTGTATGGGAATTTATAATAATATCATATGCATTATTTATGTTACACCTTGTTTATGTCAGGTTTATGGAGTACATAATAAAGAGTATTCTATTCTATTCTCATAGTTTGTATTTATTTATTTTATTACTATAGCTGTGTCCCACGGTTTCACCTGCATAAGTCTCGATCCCGTGGGAATATCGGAAAAAGTATCCTATGTCCTAATCCAGGTCACATGGTCTACCCATGTGCCAAATTTCATCCAAATCTGTTCAGCCGTTTTAGCGTGAAAGCGTAACAAAACAAATAAACTATATTTATATTTCGTTTTTTGTTTACAAGGTAGCCCTATCTATGGCTATAATTATTGGCTATCTCTACCAGTCTTTTTTTGCGCAAGAGTAGGTACCCACACTGAGTATGTGAAATATCAAATATTATACGTGTGGGCAACATTGAACATAAGAGAGATAAACAAGGCTCGTGCAGACTGGCGCAATATTGCGGCCGCGAACGGGAGTGCGACACTTACCATGAATTTTCATAGAAATTGTGCTACTATTGTCGCGTCGCGCTGGGCGTCGCGGCTGTCTGCGGAGCCTTAATGCGGTTTGATTGGTTTTTTTTTAAATGGAACCTACACAAACAGAGAAAGCCTTTCAATTGCAAAACGTGGCTGATTGTTATAAGGCACGAAATGGTATATTTCTCACTCCACTATCTTAGTTCCTAAGTAATTAGTTAGATTTTTACTAATTAATACATGTTCGTTATTCTTTCCGCTTTGGCCTTGCCAATGCCAGCTGGGAGCCTTTAACAAAATCAATTTTAACTAGACCTCTAAATATAATACCTAATATATATAGAATATTATTACCAAACAGAAACCTATATGTACGTATTGTGGTTCATAACCCTATGATCAACCTGTAGTTAACAAGACATCTAGACTAGTTACGTGATATTTTTTGTCAATTCGACGTAGATATAGCGATCGTCTCGATATTGCGTCGAGATTCAACTATTACTTTGCTACGCTACTCTCGTTTGATTCCATCCCACAGTATTTATCAGTAATTGCATAAATAAATTAATTGCCCGTTTTAGTACTAAGAGGAGTGTAAACGAGGAGGTTCCCGGGATATTTTTAGGTATGTTAATTTGCATGAATGTTCTGAAACAGTCACACAAGCAAAATTAAACTTTAGTATATGATTTATTGGATCTCGTTCTTTCCATGTTGAAGACAGTTACGTAATTGTAATATTTTCACTCAATACATTTTTATTCGAAAATCATGTCTTTTTAAGGATAATAATAATATAAAAAAACAAACAAGGCTTTTATGTCTAAAATAAATATTCACAGCAAGAAAATATGGTTTATTATCCAGACATCAGATATGGCGTCAGAGGTGGCGATGGCGTCGCGTACTGTTCCACACGCGCCCCTGTCATACGTCGCGGGGGGGGGGGGGGGGGGGGTCAAACTCTTCAACCCATTTTATAAAATGCATACCGATCAATTACCTATCAATAAAGCAATATAAATAATAAGATTCATAACAAAACATATGCAATTAGGTATGACAATTATTATAATAGTTGTCTACTTGTCTATGACCAGTTTTCCTCATAATTTATGGGTTTATATCATACTAGCTGCGCCCCGCGGTTTCACCCGCGTAAGTCTCGATCCCGTGGGAATATCGGGATAAAAAGTAAACAAAATTGGTCCAGCCGTTTGAGCGTGAAGAAGTAACAAACATACACACACACACACAAACTTTCGCCTTTATAATATTAGTGTGATATATTAACATTTTTGACGATTTTATTATAATGTGTATAAAATAAAAGGCGAATTGACACAAAAATACACTACCAGTTAAATCACACATTTGGCAGCTAGATCTATAAAACAATTTACTTTTTCTAGATTGACATGTAGCCCGTCAAATTCGCCATGTTGTCCTTAACAAAAAAAAATAGAACGGCAATATAATTATTATTTTATAACATACCAAACACAGGTCTTAAGTGTAGTAATTTAAAACATAATATACGAAATTCGATCGACATGTAGGTAGCACATAAATTGGCTACCTATCAATTAATCTTTTGAAGTTTAGGGTACCGCACGTTGACGGCCATGGAACGTAACTTTAATCAGAAATTGAGGTAGTAGCACTGAAGCATTTTTTAAACTTCTTTTTACTTTGTTTAGTATTTACTTTATACTTTCAATGAAACCAGCCAAGACTCTCAACGAAACCTTCACAACTGATTATCTGGTATTCCGGCATGAACATAGAAATAGACAATAGTTCCTTGTAGGTGGAAATTTCTGTACAGTAACATGTTAAGCTTAAGGCGCAGATATATGATTTTAGTGACTTTTAAATCTGTTATTACGCCTTCATATAATGCAAGTATGTTATGCAAAAAATGTATGTTAAACTAGAAAGCATACACATCAATTCTGTATGGGAATATTTAAGTATTATAGTAAAATACTTTATGAAATAAATTCAGGAAGAATGTGTCTACCGAAAGCATAAAAACGATATTACTTTCAAATTACTTAAGATATTTTCATGCTTTTTTTGTATGAATAGACTGTTTTATTCTATCTGTGATTTTATTCAAATATTCATATTTTCGTTACTAAAAATAAATATTCCCTATGAAAATTAATGGTGGCGCGGCGTGAGCGCGACGCATATTTGTATGGCCAAGGACAACGGCGACTATCTGACCCTTAATGTAATAACCCTAAAAGTATTTCTCGACTTAGGTTCACAGAAACTAGTATTTGGTGAATGTACAAGCATGCAAGACTATGTATGAGAGTGCTACGTACCTATATGAATCATTTATATAGCGTTCAAGGTGATACCTAATTGCTCTCTTTACAGTTGGCACTTAATGTAATTCATAAACTGGTTTCCGATATAATATAGGGAAAATTATAGCTTTGAGTAGAAGTTACTGCGTAAATATATGCAAGAAGTGATTGCATATATTGCTCTTTAATACGTAAGTGATCTAGAAATCGCTGAGATGTTAAAACGCCATAATTTTTCAAATGTTTTAAGGCAAGCTTTTAACCATGTGTGTTTATTATTTTAACCGGACCTATAACATAACATTATTCCGTGTGGTGCCGGTCGTAAAGAATAGCACCACCCTATTTCTTCCCGTGGGTGTCGTAAAAGGCGACTAAGGGACTTACTAGAGCATGGACAGCAGCGTTCTCTATGCATTTTAATACCATACTGCGATCGCCAACCCGCCTGCCAAGCGTGGCGATTATGGCAACCCTCCCCCCTTATATGGGGGGGGGGGGGGGAAGACGCTTAAACATTTCATCAGTAATGTTTAAGTACATGCCATGCAATAGCGGGCGAAGTTTTGCCAGCTTGTAGCGATAGCAGCTTGGAGTCTTCCAAGCTGCTACTGAAAAATATCCCAATGAAAAAACCGAATAACACAAATCAACCACGTGTGATGGATGGTGGGTTAGTGTTATTCGGTTTACACTACTAACCAACCAATTACGATACAATGAACTTACAATTTTTACATAATTATTTTATTTGTGGGGTCGCTTCCTATTACATGGAACTTAAACATAACTGGGGAAATGTGGGTATACTATAAGTACACCTCTGTCTAACCCTTCGGGAATTACAGGCGTGATGTTATGTTATGTGTTATTTTATTTGGGACCCGAGTATTGTAGACAATCAAAATAATTTATACTATTGTGTGGACCTGGATTAAATTGGTTAATAATATTAGTAGGTCGGCTGGTTGGTTATTGGTTATATAAGGTGGTTATATCTATGTTAAACAGTGGAAAGTGACAAATTAAATAACATAAAATAAAAAAAGTTAGAAATTGAAAACAGAAAAATAAAGTATTTGTGTTTGATGTGTATGTGTACTTGTGTGTATGTGTGTAGAATACTAGTGTCCTTATAATTATTAAATTGATTTTGTCAATCATTTTCAGTTGCTGAGCGTACCCTGGCTAGGCACGGGCGCGGACCCTGCACCGGAGCCCGGCCGCGTCCCGAAGGTGTACAATGCTCTCATTACGTCGAACCAGAACCTGGAACCTAGCAAGGCATATCCAGTTTATCAACCGGTGCTCCACGACGCATTCGCCTTTTCCTATCAGCCCGCCATTTTCTACGGTGGAGATCTACTTGGAAATGTAAGTTTCCTTCAGTAGTTATGGTTTCGTACCCAAAAGGCGCCCACGGAATCCTATTAGTAAACCCACGCCATCTATTAGGTCGGTGAATCTGTATGTAACAGGGCTGTATCTTTCCGTATAAGGTCAGCTAAATGCTTATGCCGCCAAAAACAAGAAACAAAATGGACACGTATGCCGACTACACTGCGCTGGTTTCTATTGGGGATAATTGGGATTCTGTACGGAGGGATAGTGAAGTGGGATTATCTAGAGTTGCGTCCTGGCTAAGAACTAACCTACTTACGCTGAATAGCCAGAAGACTATCTTCATTTGTTTCTCCCTTAGTCATAGAACCCAGCCTGATACTAATTTCAGTATAAAGATTCACAAATGTCACAATATCCAGGACACTAATTGCGCTTGTCCGACTATAGAGAAGGTTGAAAAAACGAAATACCTGGGTATTATACTTGATCAGCGACTCTCTTGGCATTATCACGTTGCATTGGTTAGTGAACGTCTCAAAAAACTGATTTGGATTTTCAAATTAGTAAGGCATGTTACATCAGCGAAGCTGATTCAACAAGTATACACTGCACTAGCCCAATCCATTTTAACCTATTGCATTCCTATCTAGGGGGGTGCCTCCAAAACAAAGTTCTTAGACGTGGAAAGATACAGCGTGCCCTTCTCAAAACTATGTACAGACGCCAGCACATCAAGATACTACCATCTGTCAAATTTCTTTAAAAGATTTTCAACTTTAATCGTTAAAGCATAAGGTTCAAGGTTGATTGGGAAAATTTGACAGTTTCGGGTAGCTTGACCTGCTGGCGTCTGTACTTTAAATCGTATCGTTTTTCTACACACGAGCTTTACAATCTATGTGACCTGACTATGTGAACTGTGAGAAGTTATATATTTTGATATCTACCTTAAAAATGCATAAAACAACGGTATTTGACCCTAGTACTCTCAGGAAAAGAAGAAATCACGGTAGTATAGCTGGGGTTAAAGTTCGTACTGCGTTTGCAAGACGGCAATACGTTGCCCAAACTACTCTTCTTTATAACACCATAAGCAAAATAAATCCTATTTACCATGAAACACATTATGCATGTCGAAAAACCCTGACTGCATGGCTAAATACCCTTACTTACGAAGAAACTGAGGCACTTCTGAGTCCGGTTATTTAATAATAATAATATAAATAATTATGATCTAATGATGATGACGATGAATATAAAAAACTTACATTACACAAGGCATGATTGATAACATGGACATTAATATACAGTCGTTTACCACTTACTTCACACTACATAATATGCTTTTGGTTTCCCTTTCTCTCTTACTCGCTAACACACATACACACACCCTCGCACACACACATACACACACACACAATAATTAATTAGGTATTTGAGATAACGAATTCAAGTACCTAATTAATTATTATAGGTAATTGTAATTATTTTTTAATTCTGTAATTCTAGTTTTTTATTTTACCTACTTAGTTAAATTCTGTTATTAACAGGCTTTGTATGTTGTACACATACGAATAGTTATGGAAGAGGGAGGTCTTCTGTTACAGGTATCTCTATACTTAAAAGAACGCCTCTACGACTTATTTGTTAAAACCTGTTGATTATGAAATAAAAAACTTATTACGTGTCGTTGGACTATCAAATGCTTGTAGGTTTAGGGCGTGTGACTTAAACAAAAGGGAACCACCCTTTTTTTTTTGGATGAGAAATGATTAAATAACTTCTCCCGCTACTGTTGAAACACATAATGGGTGAATCCGTGCACCTGATATTTTATGAATAGCAATTTGCATATCCACATTTTATTACAATGTTTTTTTATTGGCACAACCAAACATTCTTAATTTCAGGGATTACTGCCTGCACCAGGATTCCTACCAAAGGAGCCTCAACCTCAACCATCGGAAGGTTCACCCATTTCAACGCCCGGACCACCTGCAGAGCCCGCACCTTCTACGGAAGCGCCAACTTCGACTGAAGAACCAGCCAAGCCAGAATCAGAGAGTAGTGCCTCCACACCGGCACCTCCGCCTGCCACACAATCACCAATTCCGCTTAACGAATTCGGTCTCCCACCTCAAGTCCTGCCCTTGGGTCACATAGATCCCTTGTACAATGCATTGCCACAATTCAGTCCTTTCACCTACAGATATCCAGGCGTAAGGTTCTACGATCCCTACGATCCATTCAGCTTCAGTCCTTACGCGAGCTTCCCAATATATCGTCCCTTGCCAAATGTGCTGGGACAAAGTCTTCCCATCGTTGCTCAGAAAGAGGTTAATAACGCTCCAGCTATCGCTGAACAATCATCTCAAACCCCACCTCCTGAACCCAGTGATCTCAATATTCTGAACTATTCCTCAAAGGATCCTGCCATTCCTAACGTCCCTCCGCCACCCCTGCCGCAAGGCGGTCTCAAAACAGATAAATCTGAATAGTTGTAAAAATAAAATATTTAGTTCCACGTATGGATTGAATTGTTGATTGTATCACTTTTGTGTTCCCGTAACTGCCAGCAAGGCAAAAAAGTTCCTGGTTTATTTATAGTTCTACAAACTAACATACCATTCTACGAGCACAGTAATTAATAATCCGTTTGATGAAATGACTTAAGACTAAGCATAAGCATTCAGGGAAAACCAGTCGTTCTGCAATTAGACTACCGGTGCGAATGATGCCATTCGTAGGCATCATCATTCATAATTTCAGCCAAAAGACGTCCACTGCTGAACACAGGCCTCCCCCTAAGGGGGGGTGTTTGCCATAATCGCCACGCTTGGCAGGCGGGTTGGCGATCGCAGTATGGTGTTAAAATGCATAGAGAACGCTGCTGCCCATTCTCTAGTAAGTCCCTTAGTCACCTTTTACGACACCCACGGGAAGAAATGGGGTGGTGCTATTTTTTACGTCCGGCACCGCACGGAGGGATGGATGACGATTAAAAGAAACCAAGGTTTTTTGAAATCTCTATTAGGACATGATTATAACAAAACAGCCGACGGCTTTGTATACATCATACCATGTCGCCATAAGGAGCGGATGTCTTCATGTACATACAGTTTTGAACTATATTACTATTGAGGTGATTCTTAAATTAGTGAATAATTAGATATGTTTTGACTAATTCTCTTTATTAGAAGTCGTTGATATGGCTAGCTTTCCGCATATTTACCCTACAGCCACATCTGGTGCAAAAACAACTCTTACCTAAGTATGTTACCCTTAATTATGTATTTCTCAGGACAAAGCAACTATGTTCGTAAGTATAAAAAAACCGGCCAAGTGCGTGTCGGACCACGCACAAGGAAGGGTTCCGGAGTTGGGATGAATTTATCCCAAAAACAAACTTAACATTGTAGTTGAAAAACATGATCTCCCATACATCGATATACGTCACGGTCAATTCTCTTCAACTGCAAATTTAAGTTGGTCGACTATTACTCGTTAACTTGTAAGGTCTACTTAGCTGTGATAGTTTTCCTTTAAATTTCGTTATATATACTACTGCCATGATTTTTTTCACATATCCCTAGTCAACCATTTAGCTGGCAAGGGGGGGTGATACTTGACTCTAACAAAATTTTACACTTTACAGCTTAATATTACTGAATAGAAAAATGTTTTTCACAGACTTACAACATTTTTAAACGGCCTATCCAACGATACCATGGGATAGACGAGAAAAAAAATATCATCCCCACTTTACGTGTAAGGGAGGTTAAACAAAAAAAAAAAACAAGATTTTATTTTACGACTTTGTCGGCGTAACTAATATGTACACCCATGCCAAATTTCAGCTTTCTAATACTAAGAGTCACTGAGCTAAGCCGGGGACAGACGGACGGACGGACAGACAGACAGACGGACATGGCGAAACTATAAAAATGGCGAAAATATATCGTTGTTGACTACGGAAACCTAAAAAAGTAAATGCAATTTATAATTATGTCAAAAGTTTTACTTAATTAAATAGAAAAGTTAGGCTTTACTTATAAATCACGCCTCATTCCCCGAATAGTCCAGCAGAGGTCTATAATAATAGTTTATCCACATTTTGCCAGTTTTATTTATGAAATCCCATGTAATGGGGGCGGACGCTATTGCCATCAACCAGGAACCAATCCAGCCTCCAGGATGCTTCTTAGAAATTCCTAATTAATGTATAGCGGCAACAGAAATACATCATCTGTGAAAATTTCAACTGTCTAATTATCACGGTTCATGAGATAGCCTGGTGACAGACGGACAGACAGACCAACAGACAGCCAGACGGCGGACCCTTAGTAATAGGGTTCCCGTTTTACCCTTTGGGTACGGAACCCCAAAAAGATTTCTGTCGTGGTAACGAAAAATAAATCTTCTTCAACTCAATTTATTTGTACCGGAATCACGACTGTTCTCATGCCAAACACATAGATTTACAATGAGTTTAAACCATTTTAAACATGAAAACATTATGAAAGGGTTCCGTTTTCTTAGTTAAACTAATTTTAATTCATGCTTCGAGAGTACTTCCTCTACTTTACTATGTACCTTCTTCAAGTAATTGAAGAATATCTGTAACTTCTTCAATCCAGTCCGTTGATGAATTATCAAATTATTTCTCCATTCTGAAGAATGTTCACTTGTTAGAGCCTCTTTTGTTTTAATCTCTATAGAAACTTATTCTGTAGGGGGGTACATTGCATCCAAAGCAAAAGTCAACCATACCTTTTCAGTTCACTTAACAGTTGTTTGACATACACATATGGCTCAAATAACAAACCCATATTCATAAGTGGGTCTGGGTTAAGTACCGGAGAAATGATAGGGCAGAAATTATTATGGTACCAAGACATTTAAGATTCTCTATCGGCGCGGAATCAAAATCGAGCGCAGGCGATTTGAACCCTCTGGATCAGTTAATCAGTTCTTGCCGATGATCGAGGGCCACGACGACGGCACGGTTGGCGCAGTGGTTAAGCGATTGACTGCTGCGCTGCGTGTCGCGGGTTCCATTCCCGCACGGAACAAATATTTGTATGACCTACAAGTAGTTGTTCCGGGTCTGGCTGTTTTTGTATGTGAGTTTAAATGTTTGTAAACGCACCCACGATACAGGAGTAATTCCTACTGTGGGGCAACGTTTTTTAAAAAAAAAGAAGAATAACTATGTCCGCATAGTTTAGGTTGGATAGCACGAGTGACTCAACTAGCTGGACACATAGCTCCTCTGAGAGATAAGGCCCTATTTTATAAAGAAAACTTAAGCCGGTAGAAACAAGTCCGCACTGATTCTGCCGCGTGTGCTTCGTATCTTCGTATTTTATTTCTTTTCTTTACCCAGCGTTCATGTTCTGACCCAGATTACATGCCTCACTGACTCTACTGACCGACTCACCCGACAGTTTTTTTTTTTTTTTTGGGTGGGAAATTATCAAATAACTTCTCCCGCTCTGGAGTAGCAGGAGGGAGTGTCAGACTTTTACTGACTAAAACCCACCCGTGTTCCTTCAGATGCCTGTGTGCCAGGGCCACGATACCCCTTTCGGACAGGCTCGTAGCCCTGGCAGGCATTGGCCCTTTCGGACCCCGTCAATTGGTGCTGACGTCTCTTTGAGGCGCGCGTGGAACACAACACGCCGTCGACCCGGGCTTGGTCCTTATTAGACGGCGAGCTACCCATCGCTCACCATCCGCAAGCCCGCGCCTACGGTGGCCGGGAATCGGCCTGCGATTCCCGACGCCCGGGGCGTCTCCTGCGGCGACTAGGGGCGCGAGGGCGTTGATTTTGCCTTACCCTCACGCGTTCCGCCTCCTCCTTCGCAAGCATCACTGTTTCGCAGAAGGAGGTGACGGCCTCCCATGCACTCTCGCTCCGAACCATGGCGTGAACCAGGGCCGGACGCGAGAGATCCCCGCCGCCGATCGCTGCCGTGAGGACACGGCGGTGCTCCGCCCAAGCAGGGCAGACCTCCACCGTATGCTCCACCGTGTCCTCCGGCCAAACCCACACAGTGGTGACACCCGGGCGTTTCCTCCCGCTTAATCCTAAACAGGAACCTCCCGAAACATCCATGTCAGTGAAGACCTGCGTCAGGCGGAAGGTGACGACGCCGTGGCGCCTCTCCAGCCACTCCTCAAAGAGGGGACTTATAGGGAACCCGACAGGGTAACGTTAAGTGTTGCCGGCACTGCACTGATTTGTTTCTTGGTTCCAAACAGCATAGATTATTTAGTTTTGTGGTCAAGATCATCATGTAGGTCCCGGTTTCATAGTCACTTCACTTAAAAGACATGTAGTCTTGTATGTCATCAGCATACATAGGTACCCACATCGCTTCAGGGAATTAATTAAATCCGCACAATACAAAATAAAGATATTGCGCCCAGTATTGGCCCAGATTTACCATGTTATTTTAAGAGCATAGACTTCTTATAAGTTTTCCTGGAATCTATAAGTATAGAACCATGTTCCGTATTTTTTTTATAATTTTTGGCACAGTAATTTCGAAGATAAGGGGGGAGGGAATGGAAATTTTCATGTATTCTTTTAAATTACAAAAAAAAACGATTAATTTAAAATTAAAAAAAATATATATATTGGAGACACTCACAGTAAGCCCTTTCAATTAATGTGTCATATGGTACAGTTTGTAAAACTTTGTTTTTTATTTTTCTAATGTGCCCCTCAAAAGTGACCTCTATATTCAACATTTATTTATTTACGTTACACTTCCGTGTTTGGGTCACAGAAATTCATAATGTAGGTATACCAAATTTCAACTTAATCGGTCTAGTAGATTCGGAGCAAATCGGCGGAGCAAATCGGCGGATAGACAGACACACTAGTGATCCTATAATGGTTCCGTTTTTACCTTTTGAGGTCCGGGACCCAAAAAAGAAGACTTAACGTTAGTTCCAATTTTGGCCACGCGCCAAAGGAACCTTGTAACAATAATAATTCTTCTTCTTTCCATGCCAATTGACTGCTTACCCTGTCCGTAAGCATCGTTAAACTCCTGGAAGGTGCAGTTGGTTGTGTATGATAGACAGGATAGAAGTTGAGGCACATCCTGTGAAGGGGCTCCATACTGCCAATGTGATCGTAAAGGTTCGATGATAACCCATCAGGCCAGATTACTTCTACAGACTCAAACTCATAATAATTATTATGCTAGGCGTCGTGAATTAACAGACGATCGAGCTTGGGCCGGGTGGGACCGCGGATTTTATATATTACGGAAAACTAACAGTGACACATTACATTTTGTAGGAAGAAATACAAAATGATACGGCCAAACGTGTAACTAACAACATTTTCCAAGTAATACACATTAAAAAAAACTTTACAAACCATTTTGTACCATTTTGTGTTTTTACAATAATTATTGTCGCCATACTGCACTCTACTCTGTAAATAATATTAAGAGAATCATTCGCCTAGCCCCAAAGATAGAACGAATGTCGATTACTATAATACAATACGGTGGCGCCTTAAAAGCATCCCGGGGGCTCCGAAGCGCTAAACCGAAGTATCGGCCGAGTGCTCGGCCGTGTTATAACTTCCATAGTTTCCTTTTTTGACTTTGAGTCCTTACCCGACATCAACTCACAGTTTTGACTTTGGCTTCTCTCTTCGACTGCTTTTTTTTTTTTTACCTGTAGTCAGCGAAAGTCAGCCGTAGTATTCTATACTACGGCTAACTTTCGCTGACTACGGCGAAAAAAAAAGCGACCGAATATTCGGCCGATACTTCGGTATAGCGCTTCGGAGTAGACCGTCTATCGTCAACGCTAGCATGGTGGAAAAGCTTGTTGTTTCATCCAGCGCAAGTGAGAACGCGATAGCATTGAACGAAAAATAGTGTGCGTAAATTTCGTAAAACTTGTTCCAGGAAATACGTGTTTTTGTATAAGTTTGTGAAATAAATAATCATCATTTAGAATCTCCATTACATGTGCGAGGTTTCTATGGGGATGTTTTTTTACTTTTACAATATTTTTGAGTACATTGTAAACTCCAAAGTTCAGGCAAAATTTGTGCAAAAAACAGATCTTTGCAGGCTTACACTGAACTGGTTTCTCTAAATTTTAACTTTTTTTGCTTTTATAGAAACCTAGATATAGTGCACAAGATACCTATTAGTTCAAATTTTTTAAAGAAAGATGTGTTACAAATCACGTACGAGCGTTTGTATGAAAAGCATAATGGGTGGGCCGCTCCTAATATCAGGTTATAGTCATAATAAATAATATGTCCCTATCAGGCAAAAAGTTAATAAACGAAACTGTCGTAACATGGGCCTTGATAAGAAAATTGGTAAGTACTTAGATAAAATGGTAGTTACATATCGTGATAAAAAATTAAAATAGAAATCAAGCTTTATGGAAACTACTTAAATATTAGGCGTAGTACAGTCTACACTAGATAACAACAAAGTTGATATTGTATTGGCATAGCTAAAAGCCGTGCTCAATGGTTCTTCAACCAGATAAGGGATTTCACCTGTTGTTACCCAATGGAATCCACACAAATAAAGCCAAGTACTGATCACAGCATGGCGTAAAATCAATGAATTCATAAAGATACCGTATCGGTGTATACATGCCAAGCGTAATGACACTGACGTTAATATATCCCGATTACAGCAAGGTATACAGGCTGCGGTTAAAACTTTCTACCCACTTCCACCTCCAGTCAAAATTGCTTGACACTTCGAATATTGACCTGCTACAACAGTGTATGGTAAATGGCTAACCCTTGTTATGATTTGACTACAACGTAGATTTGGTTACATAGATTACCTGCAACATGTGGAATGCTCCTCCTCCCGCGTCCTTTTCGCGGAGTAAGAAAAAAAAACGAGCAAGCCTTACAGTAGTCGCATAGGATGTGTAACATCTGACATCTCACCTTGTAATAAGCAACTGAACAGCGACAGAAATTAACCTCGAAATTCGGTCAAAATTCGACCCTCTACTTACAATCTATATAGTACTTACAAATTCGATGAGTACACAAATCCCATGCTATATATATATACATATGCTACTTATTAATTCCATGCTCAAACTGTCACTTCCTGTTACACACGTGCGTCCCTTTTCCCGAAATCACTTCCACAGAAAGCGAGAGGAAAGATGTTACACATCAAAAGGAGTCACGCTCACTTCTTTGTTACACATCAAAAGGAGTGAGTGTGACTCCTTTTCAGGCACCTGTGACTAAATTTCTTTAAAAGATTTTCAACTTTATCGTTAAAGCAAGGTTGATTGGGAAAATTTTACAGTTTCAGGTAGCTTGACCTGCTCTGCTGGCGTCTAGACCTCTGGTATTGCAGACATTCATAAGCGCCAGCAACCACAAGTGAGCCACCAGCTTATTCGCTACTCTTTGGTATAAAAAAATACATAATCAAAAGTCATTTGTTCAAACCACGCTGAGAATCAGCACTTTACGAACGTCAAAATTACAAAGACAGTCCCCCAAAACGCCCGTCCTTCACCACTTCCTAGCGCTTTAGCTGGGAAGAAGAAGCGGCACAACAAACTCCCCACCAGCACTTCGGTATGTTTAGTTAGAAAAACTTGATTATATGCAATAGTATGCAAAGTCATTATAATTACGAAACAGACAATATTATTTGCCATGTGTCAGCACATGGCAAAATAATTTAATTTAATGTCGCCTGTCGTTTAATTTAAGGTTAGAACTCGCAAATAAAATCAAACGACCCCACTGGTTGTTATAATACGCATCGCTACGCAGCTTAGCACATCTCTGGAGGAAAAGCAGCAGTTTTATTTTAAACACCATGTTTTTTTTTGATACCTATAACGTAATCTGCGCAATAACAGTAAGGTAAAATTGTTTCAAATCGCGGTTGGATTCCGGTAAAAGTGGCCGAACTTATGCTACTTGCAGTACAATATATTATTTTTTGTGATTTTCATGGGCATTATGAAAAATTTTGTGTCGCGAATAATAATCGTATTGATTGCCGTTCTTCATTCTACACTACAGGTAAAAGTGATCCCTATATTTAATTTTCGTAATCCATTCCATAATTGATTTACTGTTTTACGTAAATTATAGTTTAAGCAAAAAAGGTACAGGTACAAAATAAAAATGTTGTGTCCTTAATTGATTAATTTTAATTCACAGATTTGTCCCGAAGAAGTTTCTAATGAAGGAATAAGTGTGACCTGGCATCAAACACAAACAGCAAACAATATAGAATCGGACCCGCTTTGTTACCGTAATGAAACCTTAGTGACAAGGAACTGTTCCTACGCCGGCTGGACGCCTACTCTGGATGACATCGGACCTTGTTTAAAAGTTGTTAAGTATTTTGACATTAATTCATGTCCACCTGGATATCACAAAATATCAGAAAACAACAACGATTACTGTTACCAAATCGGTCAACCAACAGTTTGGAACTCTCCTTGTTTTGCGAGCGGTGGAGCCTCGGTTATTACGGATTTATCTGCTGCAGAAGTTGAATATCTACTCAATTCCCTCAAAGCCACGAATACATCACGATATTTTTGGCTACCTGCGACAAGACAAAAACTTTTTCATCCCATAGTGTGGTATATTCCAGGGCCTAATTGGGGCAGACGTGTTTCAGCGAGTAACTTTTTGAGTCTGTACACATCTTTCTCGAAAAATTGTTTATTATTAGACATAGAACGAGGAGTGCTAATGACAGAGATCTGTTCAAAGACCTATCCGAGTTTATGTTTTTACATAAATGACCTTTACTATCCAAGTAAATGTCCCTGTGGATACCACTCATTTAGGTTTAAACTTGATAATGGTACATGTTATGGTATCGAAAGATCGGACCAAAGAATGTCATTCAATGAATTTCTTCAAAACTGCCGAACACCTATGCTTAACAGTGAATATGATTTAACTAGATTTATTTTTAAAAAAATAGCTGAAATAAATCAGTTGCCAGACGATGAATGGTGCTGGTTTAAAGCACCTCAAGTTTCTCATGAAACTAATGAGAACACAGAGTATACGGAATATAATGATTCCTTTAAAATTCAGAGACCTTCTTCTTTTGAAGGTATTATAAATAACGCAGGTGCTTTAGGTTTAATGAATTCTAGTAGATCACTATCTTGCATGGCCTGTGAGGTGGAAGTTGTTTATGGGAAAACAGAATTTATGTTTGAATACAATGAAGTGCAGAACAAAATATTTCTTACAGTTTATTATCCTTCTGGTCTATGGAAATATGATAATAATGACAAAGGAATCCAATGTTTTTCTGATGCAAAAGGATTTTTCAGAGTTGTGGATATCAATGATATCCCATTTATTGAAGTGAATTCTTCTCGGCAAGATGAAGTTGCATTAAATCAGGTCGAAAAAATAGTTTATATTGTTGATCTCGTTACCGACAGCTCCGCGCAATATTGGTGCGAGGGCCACACAGTTAACTTTTCATTAATTACTACGGACAAAATCATAGCTAATCCCAAAGGTAACAAAGTTCATGTATTTGCACTTGTTATTAAACATTATATTTTTCCTGATGATGTTGAAGATATAGCTGATCTGACCGCTTTAACAAATAACATAACAAACATATTTTCAGCTAAAAAAGTTTTGCTTATGGACATTTTTGATTATTCTTTGGATAACATGATGACATTATTACATTTGCACATTGCCATTGAAGATGTTCATGAAGACGAAGCTCTTAATATACAAGATACATTTGAAACATTAAAACTTACAGCAAACTTAGAATTATCGAAATATAACTACACGTTTGTGAATTTATCCAGTTCAGTTTATTGTTTGCCCACAACTTCTTTTGATGTTATTACGCTCGACTGGGATACGACTCCTATTGGCCATATTTCGGCGCCAAAACAATTTTGCCTTCAAGCTAATGGTTTACCAGTAAAGAGACACTGTCGTGGATCCTATGTGCTGGGTGGAATCTGGGGAGAAGTAGAAGGCTCTTGTGATAATACTTACGAGCCATCTCAAGCTACAACTTTTCTATACAATTTTGTAAAAAGACAGATGCCTAATGATTACATTTCCAGTTTTCTTACTGATGGTCTCAATTTTGTGCTCGGTGATACAGATATAATAATTCCTGCTGATATATATTACTTGTCAATGTCCCTGCAACATATTTTGGATCTTGTTCAGGAAAACGCAACATCGGTAGAAACTGGTGACATAGATAATATTGCCTGGGTCATGGACAGAATGATGGTTCTTGATTGCAATTATTTACATTTAGCTCAAACACTTAATTCAACCAATGTTATATTAGATTCGGTTAGTGACATTATAGAACTAATAGCTCAAAAAAGTTTAAACGAATCTTCTGAATTGAGAAATGTGTCTTATCAGTTTGCATTAAAACCACAATTTGTTGTCCAAATAACTTATCCAGAATATAATAACGTCACAGGTATAGCTATTATAAGGAAATCAGTCTCAGATAATTTTTCAGACATGTTAGTTCAACCGTTATACAAAAATACTAGCCTAGAAGAAGTACTTTCTATAGAAAACTTAGAGATCGCTACCTGGTTACCCGAAAAAGTTTTAGATACAATTCAATTAAATAATAACGATAGTGAAGAAAACACTATAAGAAAAGATTTTTTTCACATTATCATTACCATTTTCTATAATGATGCAATTTTTCAAGAATTGGCTACTGATAGACACGTGATCAATAGTCGAATTGTAGGAGTGTCAATCCCCGATTACATGTCAAATTTAGAATATCCTGTACCACTGGTATTCAAGCAAATCAATAATACAGGCAAATCTGATTGTGGTTACTGGGATTTTCAACCTAAACAGGCCAATAATATTCTAGGTTCTTGGAAAAAACGAGGATGTTTTATCGTAAAAACAATCAATGATACAACTGTATGTGAATGCTATCATCTCACTCATTTTGGTCAATTGCTTTCTATACCAAATGATGCCAACGAATCTATTACAATTAATAGTAAGCACTCCACAGCTTTAAATATAATAACTTTAGTCGGGAGTTTCTTGTCATTATTGGGAATTATTGGTATTTGGATAACCGCTTTAGTATTTGGTAACTGGAGGAAAAAAGCTGGAACTAAAGTTCTCCTACAGTTGTCAACTGCTATAGCATTACCATTAGTGTTTATATTAATTTTTAATTTAGATTATTCTATGTTCACTCAAGTCAATGGAATGTATGCTGTTGCAGAACACAAAAAACATGAGTGTATTATTTTAGGCTCAATGCTGCACTTTTCAATATTGGCCAGTTTCATGTGGATGTTGATAACTGCTATTTTACAATTTATAAGATACGTGAGGGTTTTAGGAGTAAGCAGACCATCCAGATTCATGTGCAAATTCACATTGATAGGTTGGGGAATTCCCTTATTGCCAGTTATTCTTACGTTAGCTCTTGATGCTGAAAATTACATTCCAAGACCTTCACTGGTCAGAACTATTTGTTACCCTACTGGCTATTATTGCCTTGCAAGTGTCGTGATGCCAATAAGTATTATATTGTGTGTTAACGTAACTTTATTCATCCTAGTACTCTACGCTATTTCTCGAGGATCCGATCAAAAAATGAAATCCACCGACATGGATTTGGTCGCTGCACAACTTAGGGTTTCTATATTCTTGTTTTTCTTATTGGGTCTGACATGGCTTTTTGGAATATTTTCATTCTCAAACCATTTGCTTTGGTCTTATCTTTTTTGTCTGACATCAACGCTACAAGGATTTGTATTATTTATATATTTTGTGATATGCGATCCAAATACAAGAAACCTATGGATAACATTAATGAAACCACAGTTTATATCAAACTCTTCCAGAAATAGTGTTACGAGTATAACTTCTGGTTAATTTAAAAGGAGGAAACAACACGCTTATTTGTACTTAGTTTGTATTTTTTAAGATAAATTTATAATTTTCCGGTAGTCCTAGTTTATTTCGTCTGTAATGATTAAATAAATGATTTAAATATAGTTGTTGCTTATTTATTTCTACAAATGTTGTTGAAATATTTCCTTGCCCATTGAAATGAAATGAAATCGTTTATTCTGTAAATAGGATATCGGAATCACATATACACATCATATTAAAAAAAAATATTCAAAAATAAGCTAGATGGAGTCAACATTTCCTATCTGACTACCCCTGAGTAGAAATGGCGAAACAAACTTTGGGGTCAAAGTCTATAAAACGCTATTAAACATTTTACATTACATTATAAAGAGCTATTAAACATAATCTCAAAATAGTCTAGACATAATCTTGGTCAGGTCATGTGAGCACCATGTAGATCCGTGTACGAAATGGTATTTTGAGGAAAGAAGCACACATATTTGAGTGGACCTGTCCAATCAGTGCAAGCATTTGTCAGTAAACATGCAGCTCAACTTAAGGAGCTCAACGACTCGTCGAACAATATTATAGAAAGGACATTTGGGTAGGCCGCATAACGTGCTCAAAATGCCAGACCATCATTAATACTAACTGAGAAAGAGAAAAAAAAGAAGACGAAGAAGAAAATGCCCGCATAGTACTCACATTTACAACAATAAAAGTAATAAATATAATAATTTTCAAAATAAATATTCATGTAATTTTGTATATAATATATTCAGCAATGTCAATATGTATATAAAATTATATATAATGATGATTTTGCATAATAATTAAAATGTCAAGTTTTCCAGTTTTCTCATAAGGCTTAGCAGAGCCTGCTAAAATAAAAATAAAAAATTACCTAATACAAGTCTGTTAAAGAGATCCAAGAAGTTAGTAAACAAACAAAAGTGGCATCTACGAATAATTTGGATTATTTTCAAATAGTAAGCAAAGTCATCAACACGATATAACGATTGATTGTAGACAAATCTGTGTCAGTAGTACTACATCTTAGATATTGAAAGGTTCTTTCAAAGTTTCAAGAATGACTAATCTTGTGCACTGTGTAACGTTTCAGCTGCTATTAACAGGTAAGTTCCAAAATAATTCAAGTTAAATAAATACATATATTTAGATTTCTGCATAGTCTTTCTGACAGTGTTCAATATTCTGGAAACCGATACTTTAAATATAGATGTTCTAAATAACGAAGAAGAAAGTATGAATTCTACTGAGATGGCAAGTGTTTCTTTATATTCTCAAAAATCTCTTTAAGTGTTTGCTGTATCTAGCTGGAAGGCAGTTCCTGCGAATCAAGCCATGTATTCTCTGCGTAGCGCTGCCTACGGTCCAACGGAAGGTCTGGTTGACGATGAGACCCTCCCAAGAGGTAAGTAGACGGTTTACACAAATATAGAATAGGGTTGATAAACATACCGCCACAGCCAAGTAATACAGAAGACAATCTACATACAGTTTCTTATATATTATTGGTAATGCTGACTGTGACGAAGGTGACACAAAAATTATAACACATTCTAGGTATTCTCAGTTTTGAAAGAATGCACAGATAAAAGCAATATTGTTGTGAACCTATTAGGTAATCATACTTTTACAACAAAGGTGCATTGGGTAGAGTTTGTATTTTTTTTTCAGACTCCATCCATAGCATCTATAAATTCGGTTGGTGCTCACCTGACTCGGTACAGAAAGTGTTTCTCCGCAAAACTGCCAACATTACTTTGTCAGATTGGCAATCGACACAAGCTAGTTACATATATGTAAGTAGTCTCACAGGTCAAAGGCTTTTTAAAGTATCTCAAGACATTTTTACGTAATTATTACGTTTATGTAATTTCTTTCAGTTACTAGAAGACGGAGACACAATAGATCATAGGTTGGCTTGCATTGTGATGACTCTCTACGTGCCTAAGAGACATATGTTTCGCAGCAGTCGTATACCAATGTACTACTGCCAAGGAGACCTGTATCTTGTTTATAAGATGACGTACCAACGACTAGATATACATGAATTTTATCTTCACCAGAAACTTAACATTCCAGCTAATTTTTATTTCCAATTCTACCATCCTCCTAGATTGTAATTTTATTACAATATTTTTTATTAAATTTATTTTAGTGTGTAAGAGATCAAAGTATAGAAAATAATCACGAGCTTCGTACTTTGCAAAGTAACGTAATTAATTTAAAAAAAGAATGTACTGAAATGTATTTTAACTTTGTGCTTGTCATTTTGTGTAGCATAGTCTTAACAAACAATGCAGTATAGGTCATTTACCTTATTTCATTTAAAAATAAAATAGAAAGTTTTAATTTGTTGAAGCGTTATAAATACTCCATTCCTCATTAAAACCAAAACCAAATCAAATTCCAACCTTTCCTATAACAACAGTAAAAGATTCGCGATGATGATCATATTTCCCAGAATAAATTGTTATCACATTCCATTTCTGAAAACAAACAAATTAATGTGACAACAACACAGCACACGCTGGAACATATCAGTAGTTTGTCATCGTACGGGCAGTATGTACGATTGGAAAACAGTAGCAGTTTGGGCTCTATGTTTGTATCCTTTATAACTTTTTTTAGTTTAATTTCGATTGAGCATTCTTTTTAATTGTAAAATAACTACTTATTTTGATAACTAAGCCTACTGGGCGTTATTTATCAGAGGTAACGATTTTAATGTCAAGTTGCTGATGCAAAACCATTATTTACAGAAAGTTTAAAGTTTATTTCATTAGGTACTTTTTTAAGTGATGTTTTCGTTATTATAAAAGATCATCTGTGCAGCCTAAAGTTATTGTTATTGTTATGTCACTAGTATGTGTGCGTTCGACATTATGCATTATTCGAGACTTCTCGATTTGCCACGATGACTTCGAGAACGAACCGGCCGATGGAGTGCTGAAGGAACATACATTCAACTGGCTTGGCTTCGTGCAGTACATACACGGTTAGATATTCCTATAACCTACGTCCATATTCATACTTCTCGAATATTATAAATGAGAAAGGAACTCTGTCTGCCTGTCTGCTACCTTTCCACGCCTTATCGGGTGAACGGATTTTGATATTGTCTCAAAACTGTCGGGTTAGATTTTGATGCCCCTTTACAAAAGGGTATAGATGAGGTATCCCTACACAAATATCAAAACCGACGTATCGCTATTGGTACATAGACTGCTTTCCATACAAAGGAGAATGCTCAAAAGAAACCCAACTTCAATTAAAAAACCGAATTAGGTATCAAATGTGAAATTATTTTCTCACAAAATAATCACCATAAGCGTCACAGCATGTACAAAGTGGCAACATTGCAAGCGTCGTATAACGAGTTTCCTGTGGTTAAAAAGAGATAGGTAGTGTACCATGCGGTTATGCTGCAAATATTCTACCATCTAAACAACTCAATGGAAGTCAGTTAAGCACTGAGATTGCTAATAAGTCGCGACTATTGACAATGGTCCGAACAAAACAGCGACGATGTAATGAATGAATTTAGAATCACAGCAGCTCTCATTAATGCATATCAAGAACATATCTCGACATTGTGGCAAAGCAAAAAATAATTAATTAAGCCTAACCTAACCTAACCTAACCTTGTAGATGTAGATTAACATAATATGAACCGGCAAAGGATAGCATTTATAAGATTAGAGGCTAATCATCCTGAGATCTCAAAGAGTTTCCGAGACTAACAGATAATTTGTGACAGTATTGTATTTTTCGTAATAAATATCTATCTAAGCGTTTTTACATGTGTGATTTTCTGTATACTATATACTGCTAACCAACTTTATGTACATGAAAAAAGCAAAATATAATTATTATTAAAAACTAAAAAGCCAATCATGGGAATAATTTTTAATTTCATATATTATATATTATTATTTACAATGAATGCCCTTGCAACCCATTGGGTTTTTGCCCATACATTTTTGGGCATTCTCCTTTGCCCAATCACTTTTTAGCTTGGGCTTAAGACATTTTTCACACAAGGATGTCCATATTGACCATTCAGCTGTAAAACATTGAACAAGGTTATCAAAGCAAAATAAAACACTTTAATCATTCCGTTTTTTAATAAGATAAGAAGTCGGTTAAAAAGGAGTTTCGCTCATTCTTATTGAATTCAAATACTTGACAGTGACGACTGGGCTGCCTCATCACAGCAAGGCACCGCGCGTTATTCTCGTCCACAAGCAGTTCGCCGTCGGTACCGCTACTGATATGATGCATCTTCCGAAGAACTACAAACTGTATGTCCCCGTGTTTTAATCTTACCCTAGTTTAATGACAATTTGAGATAGAACAACGTGCTGAAAAGTCCTTTTGGTTCTGTATTTTCGATTTAAGCCTCCAACTTTCGAAATTAAAGTTATTTTTCACTTTGTAGTGTTTTTTTGGAAGTCTGTTGTAGTTTTAGTAAGAAAGCTTTTTCATTTTTAGTTGTGGTGCCTACCCCACACAAATTCATATATCACTACTTGCTATGTAAACAATGTGAAGGGTTATGGCAGACAGAATCTAGCTAAACATTGGTTCTTAGGGTTTTATAGTTTTATTATTACACGTTACAATGACTTGAAGCACACACCGCAATGGCGTTACCAAAATTATAGGTTAGACAAGCGATCTGTCAAATAGACAGTGATTAGGATGATAGCTGACAGTGACATTTATTAACAAACAACAGTGACAGGAAGTTTTATAACATCATCTATATACACTAAGTGGATTAAATACGTATTATTGAAGCTAACTCAAAAACTACCCAAGCTATGTTAATACATATATAGTAAAATTTATATGAGATCACCGCGCTTCTTCGACCAAATGAAAAAGAATCACGAAAATCGGCCCAATAATCACGGAGAAATCGATAACATAACGTTCCCATTAACTTTTAATGCCAAAAGAATACACAGTCACGTAAGCGAATCCGCGGGTACAATAGTCTTACATAAAATGAAGTTAGATCATTTATTTTTCAGAGGTAATATTGTATTTGGTGATTATGAACGAGACGAAGAGGAGTGTGGCTTAACGCGCACACAAATTAAGTTCGGTATAAAATGCCCACGCGCATATATGGAAATACCACCGCTCGACATAACACCTCATCCAGAATTCACAAGGTAAGGTTTTTCTTGAATTTTACCGCATGAAAAGGCTTTCCTTTCTATTTTACCTTTGTTAGTCAGTCTGTATGTATTTTGCAGATCCACAAATAATTCCGATTTGGATTTTTTTGAAATACATCGATACGCTACATCCTTACTGATAGTCTTTTTGTGATGTGTCCTAGCGGCTAGCCTAAAACAAACTACCTACGGATGTACAAGGCGCTGTTCGTAAACATTTGTGCGATTGTTTTGTGAAATGTATTGAAAAAACAACATGGCGGTGTTAGTTCCGATTTTAGCCACGCACCAATAGACGCTCTTTTCTTCTTCGTCATTCCCTTAATGCTGAGGATCGCGACTACATGGTATACGAAGTAGCCTCCGCTAACACCACATCTCGAGACCAACTAATACGCTCACAATGGCACAAAAGTTAATTGAACCTTTATTTCAGGTTCGGAGTCGGTAACAGTCTTGCTCTGGTTAAACTAATTCGACCGATGAAGTCACGTAAGTAGAGTTGTAAAAAACGGTTTTTATTCTGAGATAGAAAAAAACGTTGAAAAAATACATGAAAGCAAACAGTTTTTTTAACCGACTACCAAAAGGAGGAGGTTATCAATTCGGATGTTTATATTTTTTTAAATGTTTTTTTTATGTTCGGGCATAACTCCGTCATATAGGCATTATATTGGCAAAATTATTTTTCGTACCACTTGCTCAAAAAAGTGACATTCTATGCCACAAAAAGCGAACATAACAATAGTCATTCTTAATCTGTTAAAAACAGGGAAAGAAAGTTATACTGAATTTCATTCATCCTCTAGGGGGAGAATGTGATTTAAATTTTTAATACTTACCGAAATTTATATTATTGAGTTTGTATATAAAGCATTATACATCTTTTCGAAAAAGGAATACGCATTTATTATGCAGTTATGATTATTAAATAAAATTACGAAAACCGACGAGGCCGTATGAGCTTGATGCCTTTGCTTTTCCGACAAAAAAATATTAGTCTAGGAATTTGCCGCGTTTTTGTTTTCTTCAAATACATAATACACGTTAAGTTTATTTTAATTTATTTTTATAAATAAGACAATGTTCTAAAAATACGTTACGATGTTAAATGAAAGCGACAGTGACAGTGAATTGTCGGATTCCATCAGTGCAAATGCTGCCGCAATTATAAATAATTTGCTTCCAACAAAATCAAGGAAAATTATTTAAAAACTTATGAAGAACTTTCAACGTGGAGAAGTGCGAAAGGCCTATCAATTTCAGAATCAGTACTTCTTGTCTATTTTGATTATTTATCCAAGACAAAGAATCCGAATACACTTTGGTGCATATACTCAAAACTGAAAGCTACAATAAGCACCAAACACAGCATTGAAATAAATAGATTTACGAAATTACTGGCTTTTTTAAAAAGAAAATCAGAAGGGCATTGCGCAAAGAAGTCTAAAATTTTTACGACTCAAAATTTGGAAAAATTTCTTAATGAAGCTCCTGACGAAATTTTTCTGGCCACAAAAGTAAGTATACATGATTTAACTATGAATATTTCGTATCTTAGTAATGGTAATTATTCTATATATTTACCTGTTTTTTATCTTTGTTATAGGTGGCCTTAATTTTTGGACTCAATGGTGCTTGCCGCGGATGTGAACTTGTAAACTTAAAAGTGGAGGACGTTGAAAATCATTCCAATGAGTTACTGCTGATTAATGTAAAGGAAACTAAGACAAAGAAAAATCGGTCATTCATTGTACAAGGACAATATACTAAAATCATTCATAAATACCAAGCATTACGTCCCACCAACATGGAAAACAATAGATTTTTTATAAACTATCGGAATGGGAAATGTACTCGACAAGCCATCGGCAAAAATAAAATTAGCAATATGCCAAAGGAAATTGCTAAATATTTAAAACTTAAAGATGTTGAACTCTACACCGGTCACTGCTTTAGAAGAACTTCGGCGACTTTCTTGGTGGATTCAGGGGCGGATATTACGTCAATAAAAAGACACGGTGGTTGGAGCTCTGATAGAGTAGCTGAGGGTTATATCGAAAGCTCAATGGCGAATAAAACCATATTAAGCAGTCAAATTAACAAAACTATAAAACTTAATCCATCAGAGCCACAACCATCAACTTCCGGCATCTTATCTTCGTCCGTAACTCACGATGCACCACCACCACTATCTCCGACGTATACTACCTACAATGAAACGCAAGTTCCTCAGACGCAAGAACAGAGAAGTACTCAAATCAACTCATCAACAATAAATGTACCAAACAAAAATGTAACTCTCTCTATCAATAATTGGACCAATGTTTCGAATGTTAACTTTTACTTTTAATTGTCGTTATTTTTAATAAATACGTATCTCATATTATTATTGTGTTAATTTTTTCGCAAATGGTACGAAAAGTAGAGTATTTTCCTCGGTGATAAAGCTGTCTTAGTCTTGGGTGAACTTAAATCCCTCGCTACACTCAGGACTCGTCTTAAATCCCTCGCTTCGCTCGTGATTTAAGTTTTTAACACCCTCGCTACGCTCGGGAGTAAACCTGGAGTCCTTCGTTACGCTTCCGATTTAAATCGTCATCCGCGACAGAAGACACTGCTTTATCCCCTTTGTTAATAATCTAATATTTTTGTTCGAAAGGGTATGCTCTTGAGGTGGTTCCATTGTCACCAAGTCAAATTCTGATGAGGGAATCCCATGGATATCTAGGGAATTCTTTAAATTTTATAGGCACACATAGCGATTTGGGTATTTTTTATAGTAACTCATGCATTTGAACTCGGAAAGCATCATTTGGTGAAGTGGAACTGATTATGAAGACCACAGATGGCCACCGGAACTGCTTAATAATAAGTATTTCACGGTTGCGATTCGACTACGGACTTTAATATGGTTGCTAAGCAATTTATGCTCGTCACAATGCATATGGTGAAGTCACCATCAGTTCCAGTTCTCCTGGTTCTTACCAGGAGAACTCCTCAACAATTAACGCCCCTACATCGGGAAAAGCAATATTTTGTAAAAGGGGATGAGCATTTGACATTAGTGTAACTTAGATACATTACAAACTGACCCACTAAAAAGTCGGTGACAAAAAACTAAAATACAGATCTAAAGACACCGACATTCGAAATTAAAGTTATTTTTCACTTTGTAGTGATTTTTTTGGAAGTCGGTTGTTTTTTTTATGTAAAAAGGTTTTTTGTCTGGATTAGGTTTTTTTTCAAAACTACGAAAATAAAAATATAGTATGATGGTTATCGTTAAAAATGAGCTGATATTAGATTTATTTTGGTTATTAAAGATTTTTTCATAATTTTTTTGTTAAATATCAAATAATTGGCAAAACTCATTGAAGTTTACATTAATTTACGCATGGGGATTTCCCCAATCTTCGTTTGGTTTATGTTTTTTTTTAATTGACTGCAGACTGCCGACCTTAAGACAGTGAGAATTCTTTTGATGTTTGTAGCACTGATGAACGTTTAAGTATTTTTTAAGTTCATAATAATTATGTACCTCTATGTATAACAACTACTTTCATTGATAATTAGTTATTATTAATAATTTGACTTGAACTAAAAATAAAACAATCTTAATTAGTTTTATTCAATTTATTTAATGTAATTCACTTTTTCTGAAAAAAAAACGACGGGGCCAAGGTTTTTTTCATGTTTTTTTTTTCAAGATTGTGAAAAAAAGCATTTGTTTTTTGTTTTTCAATTTACATCTCTACACGTAAGTACCTTTTTGTCTTTGATTATTTATATGTCTAAGTAGAGTATCGCGCTGCAAAAGAAGTAAAAGAAACAAGCCAATTTTTGATATGCTGGTGTGCGTGAAAGCTACGTCTTACACTAGCGCCACGTCATTATGTTATTCTAGTTTGCGTGCATTTTGCAGCCAACAGTTGGACGCAATTTTTTGGACGTGTTCACAGTTTTGCCTGTCTATCAACACATATTTATATCTTTGCTTTTGTATTGGTCTTCATCTGTAAGTAAGTCATATTAAATTATAGCGAAAGGGAAATATTTCCTTAATGAATTTCAATATTTATGTACGTATAGTCAGGGAAATTAGGGATTACAGAAAATTAATGGGGGCTTGTGGAAAAGTAAAATACACCGTGGCATTTTAATCGTCTTACAACGGCAGCCCACTTCATGTATTCAATGACTACTAATCATTCATGAAAGTAAAAAAAATATTTATTAACATTTTAATAATTCAATAAAAAAAAATCGTTAAAACGCATGACGTAGTTTAAACACCCTGCTACGAGCGCGGTGCCAGCCTTGCGTTCCAAGGGCGGCGTGGAATATACCACAAGGCTCGCACCGCGCTCATAACAGGATGTTTCAAACTACATCATGCCTCATAAATATTTTTTTTTTTTTTTAATATTCATATGTTAATTAATATTTTTTTTAAATTTCATGAATGATTAGTAGTCATTGGATACAATGAAGTGGGCTGCCTTTGTAAGACGACTAAAATGCCACGGTGTATAACAGCCGCACGGGTCGATCGATCAGGTTAAGCTACGCTTGCCGCGGTTCCGTGGATGGGTGACCATCTTTACATACCAAGACCCCTCCGTGCCTCGGAAAGCACGTCAAGCTGTTAGTCCCGGCTGTCATTCGTGGATTTTTGACAGTCGTCAGAAGCCCGAAAGTCTGACAACAAGTCTTACCAAGGGTATCGTATTATTACCCAGTAACTGGGTTGTGGAAGTCAGATAGGCAGTTGCTTCATGTAAAATACTAGTATTCAGCCACATCCGGTTAGACTGGATACCGACCTCAACATAGTTGGGAAAAGGTTAGGCAAATGATGATGAGTCAGGGAAATTAAATTGTTAAGCAAGTTGACTTCCACTTAAGTAATTGTTCGTGTATTCAAGTCATAACGTTGCAATGGGTATAACACGGAAATTTTACGAAGGATAAAGGGTAATAATGGTTTTTTAAATAAATAATTAATTAATTCCCCCGACTGTATTTGCTTCAATGTTCTTCAAGAAACACAGCAGCAGTGTTAGCGGGCTTACCTAGTGCACGCCGGCTGTCGCTGAAAACCAGCCCTGGGGCTCTGTCTCGCATAGAGTTGCAGCATTATGCTGAATGATGGTTTTGCGTGGATGTGACGCATATTTTCCACCAACTTGTTCTATTTAGGGTTCCGTACCAAAATTGTAAAAAGGAACCGCTATGGTGAGACTAAGTCTGTCTGTCTGTCTGTCACAGCTGGATATCTCAAGAACTACTAATGCTATCTTGAACTTGAAATTTGGAATAGTTTTAGAGGACGTTTACTCAACTATTTTGCAAAAAAGAAAGATTTTTTTTTTGGCAACAGGGTCTGAAAGGGGTTCTTAAAAATTCGAATGGAGTCTACAAGAGCATGTGGGCTATCATATGAAAGAGTGCTGTTTGCACATTCTCATTTTTTTTTATTTTTTAGGCATCGTAATTTTCGACTTTTGATGAAAAATGTAAAAAAAATACCGTCCGCCTTATCTCCGAAGTTTGCATAGAGAAAAATCTGAAATTATTCTATGTGATTGAAGTTTATGTAAAGATTACAGAAAAATAAAACGATGTCTCTAAATAGCACAGTTTTTCAGAAATCATATATACGTACGGAACCCTCGGTGCGCGAGTCCGACTCGCTCTTGTTTGTGTTCCTTCTATGCGTTATGTTTACCGCAAATAAACGAAGGTATTTTATTTCTTTCTTTTCTTTTACCTTCTTTCTATGTATAACTATTTCGTTTTCAGACTACATGATCCCGATATGTTTACCGACGTTGGCAGAACGCACTAGGAAAAAGAAACTTAGAGCCGTGTACTTGGTTGACTACATTAGTAGTAAGTTTTTAAATATTGATTATTATTTTAATAATTTTACATTCAATATCATTCAAGAAGAATTGTTTTGCCATAAATAAATAATTCGTAATTTGGCGTCAAATAAGATCAAAATAATTAAGATAATTAAATAATTTAATTAAAATAATTAATATTACTGGTGCGGTGTAGGTGTCGATTTTACTAAACAATGTATAAATAATCGGATTAGTCTATCTATTGATGCCCAGATAAAAATAAGGCTACGTGCACACGGCGTTAGTTTTTACTGATATCGGAAACAATTTTTTAATCGGATAAAAAAGTGACAGGAAAAGGAGAATGCCCAAAAATTTATGGGCAAAACAACAGATTCGATAAAAAATACTTAACTTTTTTTTTGTGGGATTTATTGCAACTAACAAATATGAAATTACTTTATTTAAAAAGAATCCCCATGATTGGCTATGTATTGTTGTATTTTAATAATAAGTAATGATTTCCTTGCTTTCTTCATGTAAAGAAAGTAGGTTAGCAATATTTATCCTTATCCTTACATAATTTATAAACCGCCGCGTCTGTCTGTCTGTCTGAACGCGATAAACTCAAAAACTACCACACGCGTTTTCAAATGGTTTTCACCAATGGACGGAGTGATTCATGAGGAAGGGTAAGGTGTATAATTCATTGAGTTTTTGTGTAAATTGGCTGAAATATGACGATTATTGTTGAAAATGTCGGTATAAATAATGCCGACTGGGAGTTTTACTAGCTTGCGCCAAGAAAACCGTAGATATACATACAATCAATACTATAGGATTTTACATCTTAAAAAGTTCAACGAAAAAGTCCGCGATAGCATAATTATGTCTATTTTCTAAGGATGACCCCCAGCAACCATTTCACGTCGGGGTCACCAGTTTGGTGGCATTAGGAACAGGGTGTAAAGTTCACTCATCCACCATAGAAAAGGGAGGATCCTCCGACCAGACGGGGGTTGTGTCTGGTGGGCAACTGCCCGACAGTTGATGACGGGACGTTGTATATTTATGCTAGTTACGCGGTAAACTCTGCTTGCGCGATGCAGGATTTTCGTGACGTCAGAGTGATGCGTAGTTCGCATGTGGCGATGTTGATGCCGTTACACTACTATCGTACATATAAGGTTTTGGGCATTCTCCTTTATTAAAAATTCTAAGTTGTTCACCCAGCAATAAATTCACGTTTCGAGAAATATTTTTCCCGCATATCACCCGTAATTGTTACCGTTATGTAGTGTTTACACAACGGTAGCAACAACAACAAATTATTTAGTATGTATTTTATTAAACAATTTTATATTTTTACAGCTGTGCCAAGAGATTTCGATTCGGAAAGATTAGCCAAGAAAACACTAAAATTATTTACCCATAGAGAATGTAAACGGCATCGAATGAAAGGGGTAAAGTTGAAATTCATGTTACCTATTCAGATCCTTTACTATTGTAAGACGAAGATTACAGAAATTAGGGATGGATTGTCACGTGTAAAAGATGATATGTGGGCGTCCAAGCGAAAAGGGTCCAGTTCTCGGCATTTAGTTTCCGAGATCTATGCAGTTTCGTAAAGTTGGGTGAGAAAAATTGCATTTCACGATTTTAAAATTAATGCTCAATTATCTACAAGTTCATGTTAAAGTTTTGCTCAAATCAAGCTTTTTCGGAGCTTCAACTTCAGATGTCTGATTAAAAAAAATGTGCCAGTTTTTGAATATTTTTTTAATCCTTATTATGAATTGACTATTCTAGATACCGAATCTAGTCTTAACTCAATACCCCACTACTGAACCCTTTTAGCTTGGACGCCCACTTATTAGGTATGGCTTGAAAGGGATCCCTTTCATCTATCATCTCTTTTCATTACCGATGATGGCTAATAGTTATGTACGGAAGAAGACCTGGGGCCCAAGTCTGCTATTTTTATAAATTCAGTCATTCCAACACGATCCCATTGTTATGCCATTGTCATTTTGCTAAAAGTTCGTAATCTGGTAAATTCGGGTCGATCATTGGTCGGTCAATGTTCTCCTAATATAATTGTGTTATTAAAAAAAAAAAAAAATTCAAGTATAAAGTAAAGTAAAATTAAGATTAATTACAATCGGGGGGGTTATTATAATGGCATTGTCGTATTGCCATTATTATAAAACCCATTAGTAGAAATGTCATTCATTTGTCATTATGTACGAGATTACCAATATATGCAATTTCTTTCAATGTAGTGTTAGTGGCCGACCATTGGAAAGTCATAATGACGCCATTATAATAGTAGATTACCAAACTTGTCAAAATCAACAATTATGAGATCAATGATCGACCATTCTGACACTATTGTAATAGCAGACTTGAGGCCCTGCTATCACGACCACAAAGAGTAAATGGGATAAGGGCAGGAGAATACAGGTGTGATGTTATTTTACTAATTCTTAGTAAAATTTTAATTATGATCGTTCGATGAAATCGTGATTGTTAACCATGAACGTCTTCTGAAAAGATAAATACATTCATCGAGAGGAGACTTTTTTATGTTAATTTGCATGAATATTCTGAAACAGTCACACATACAAGTAAAATGAAACTTTAGTATATGATTTATTGCATCTTTTTCTTTCCATGTTGAAGACAGTTACATAATTATAAGATTTTCTCAAGATACCTACATTTTTTATTCGAAAATCATGTCTTTTTTAAGGATAATTATAAAAAACAAACAAGATTGTTTGGCTTTTATGTCTAAAATAAATATTCACAGCAAGAAAATATAGTTTATTATCCAGCCACCAGATAATAGATAGATAACTATATACATAACTCTAGATCAATTATTACTTTAGGTATAAACGAAATAAGAATGGAGACTTACGCTATTTAGTTTCGTACTCGAACACGATCAGAGAGCGCACGCGATAGTCAACTTTATTACTGATGTGTTAGCGTTTAGTACATAGCGGAGTGACAGGGAGCAAGGGGCGGAGTTTGCGTGGAAACTTGATTTAGACTGCCTGGTCTGAAACCTAAAGTATGAACAAAATTTCAATTTAATGTGGTATAACACCGTCGCCCAGAGAGACTTGAGTCCCATCAGGTGGAACATTAAGGGCTTTTTATGCTATATACCTACTGTGATCATTATGTAGAATCTTCACGTGATCACAACATTAAAAAAAAATCAGCTTAAAAAATAACTAAAAACTAAAACCTAAATGAAAATAAAATACTATCAACTAATAGTATTTTATTTTTATTTTATGTAAGTATTTTGTTTTCTCTTCTACTCTTACACACGTTGGCTACATCTCTGTCTACTTTCCTATCGCAAATATGCTGCAAGAGATTTCTTTAGAAATAAGCATCACCTTTGTACGTGTTTTTCTCATCCGTCTTCTTGTCTGTTTATAATATGTGTGTACATAAACAGCTAATGTATAATTAATAAATAAAAACAACCTTATCTTACGTACAGAAATTGGGTAGCGAAGGTGTCACTCACGTGTTGTGTACCTCCGGCTGCGGCGTCCGGGCTGGGGCGCCTATCATCAACCACGCTATTGGCGGACCCTTCGAGCTGATGGGCGTAGCGGCTGGTGGAGCACCCTGCCGCCGCCGCTCCATGCGTCACCGCCTCAACAACGAGCCCCCCCTCTACATCGACGTTTACCCTTACAATAACTGGATCATGAATGTCATCACGGCACATCACATTCCTAAACCGTACCCGCAGAATGTTATGCTTGTTGAATCCGGGTCCAGTAAGTATGATTTTTTATAATATTAAGAGGTTCACTTACGGGAACCTGGTGGTAGATTAGTGATCATGGCTGGATGTCTGCAGACTGCAATACTATTATGGATGAATCGCAGATGTGCTGTCATCTACAATAGGAGACAGAGCTGAAATGTATTATTCGCCCGTTTTTACATTGGTATATAAATGTATGAGGATCAGGGTGTAAAGTTCACTCAACCTCCATAGAAAAGGGAGGATCCTCCAACCAGACGGATGTAGTGTCTGGTGGGCATTAAACTGCCCGACGGTTAATGTCGGGATGTTGTGTATAAGCTAGTTGCGCGGTAAACTTTGATTGCGCGATGCAGGATTTTGCGTGACGTCAGTGTGATTCGTAGTTTGCATGTGACGATGTAAATGCCGCCACAGGTAAACCACTAGCACTATAAACTTCAAACCAAAACATTTCAAACAACAAAGCTGCATAACCGCAGGTCTAGTTATTTTATTACTAAGGTACTAGTACTTCCCCGTATGAGAATTAAAACTAAATCTAATAAAATGGTACTATTCCAGACCTAGGCGGCATTAACCAATCATTTTTGAGGAAAAGGAAAAAGCAGAGGAGTGGCTGGCGCGCTCGTACCTATTTGACGGGAAACTTCTGCTACAAGAGCCTTGCTATGCAAAAGAGAAGGTCTTCATTTTTCTATTCAGAAAAGTTTGAAGTGAACGCTGATCCTCCTGCTAAGCTTAACATCATCTTGAAGGTACTTTTTTTTCACTGAACACAGTATTTTTTTATCTAAAACTGTCCAAAAATCGACTTGCTTTCCGTCCACGATGCAAGACGGCTTCGGAAACAGAGATTAACTTGAACAAATGAACTTGCGAGATCTTAAAAAATCCGGAATGACTGTACTTTAACACCCGGCGCTTTTTTTGGGTTCCGTACCCAAAGGGTAAAACGGGAACCCTATTAATTACTAACGCTCCGCCGTCTGTCTGTCCGTCTATCACCAGGCTGTATCTCATGAACCGTGATAGTTAGACAGTTTAAATTTTCACAGATGATGTATTTCTGTTGCCGCTATAACAACAAATACTAAAAAATAGAATAAAATAAATATTTAAGGGGCTCCCATACAACAAACGTGATTTTTTTGCTCGTTTTTGCTCCATATTGATAACGGCAACAGGTAGACGCCAGAAATATTCACAGAATATTTAGTGATATATTCACTTTAAAAATAAATAATTAAATTAAAATAAAATAAATATTTAAGGAGGGCTCCAATACAACAAACGTGATTTTTTTGCCGTTGTTATAGATAATGGTACGGAACCCTTCGTGCGCGAGTCCGACTCGCACTTGGCCGGTTTTTTTTATAGTAGCTATTTATTCGGGTAGAATAGATCCTTTTTAGTGCATATTTCAAAACTTCAAAGTGCGCAAAACCATAGGTGCCGAGAAAAGATCGCCAAAGTTTCTTTCGGGATTGGTAGGACATTGGGAGTATTAAAGTGTGAGGAAGATCACGTGTTGGGTCTAAATTTGCTTTTTAAGGCATGTTCGATGAAGCCCCGCAGGGCGGGGCTCCTTAAAGAAGCCTAACACGAAGGGGTAGACGGGGCTCGTTCCCCTTAGAACCTAATCAGTCCGAGTCGTGGTGCCCCGAGACCCAAGCTCGTTTCGCTCGCTCTTGCATCCTAAGTTCTCTTAGTAGGTAACAGTAAACAACTTTGTACAGCCTGAATATACAGCTTCTAGTATAAAAACGAACTTAAATACAGCTTACAATGCTACTTGGGCAACCATTAAAATCCGCTGTCACTTTGTCTGAGCGTAAAACGGAACAAGGAGTGAATTTCTTACATTATCGGTGATAAAATGCCAATTTTATTACTTGGTTAAATTGATTTTTTTTAAGCATTAGGATTATATTTTCTCAAAAACTAGGCGTTTGTGCAGTGTAAAATTTTGCAAAAGCGTTAAGCATCTCTAAACAAAAAAAATGAGCTTCATAAGCGCGGGTGTTAAACTATAGTGGAGCCAAAAACCCTATGTAAACCCGACATGGCTAAACTGTCATCGCGTACTTGCGTGCCAATGATCATCAACAACTCATATAACGCGTTCATTGTTTTAGATATCTGCAGGCATAGAATGCACAATAGTGTGTGCTCGCTTGGCGATGCCCAATCGTCTTTCAACTCCTCTCATCCAGGGCGTTGGCGGCTACAACCTCACAATAACGTTCGTAACAGAATGGTTTCCATACACATTTTACTTCTCGTTGGGGCTTGATGGTAAAAATACTACGCAGAGAGATTGGGATCGATGGATTCCCGAACGTTCACCTGGATTTTGGTGACATGTAATAATAATAATAATAAAAAGTTTATAACAATTATGTGCTTTAAAAAAAAAAAACCGAAACAAGCCGAAAACCTATATTTATCCCAAAAAAAACACCAAGACATGAAAACAAAACTGCCGACTAAAAGATGATATCTGTCATGCCACTGAAAAACTAAATAATGAAAATTTTATCGAGATGTTGACGAGATCAGCCGCACGAAGAGCACGCCCACCACCTCCGGACTCTTCACTCAGCTCCACCTCGCCGCCGCCGGTACTCAGCCCCGCTGTGAAGATACCGGCCGCGGTAGTTGCGTCGAGCTCGAGTGACGAGTATTTCTCTCCGCCCACGTCGCCACCACCTGCTCGTCGACGGGGAGGACGCCGGCCGCCGGACGGTTTAGGACCTCGATGCCCACTGGCCTCTGATAGGGTCCCAGCTCCCGGCGGAAGTGTGCAGCGCATGAGATGGACACGAACCATCAATGAGAACGTCATGAGCTCATACTATGGGGCTACAGAGGGGGGAAACAATATGACCGCGTACCGTGTTCGGATGCTCTCTCTTTTTCAGGTACTTGAGCCAGCTGGCAACGTTTCGGCACAACGACTGTCGGATCAGGTGCGGGTCATCCAGCGTAATCATATGTTGGATGACACTGTACTTGATCGCCTGCGAAGTGAAATGCAGAGTAGCCATGTCATCGCCCCTGTGTCGCAGACTGTTGTACTACTACCGCAGTCCAACACAATCCAAGCTGACGAGGGGAATGAAGACAAGGCTACAGACGTAAGTACCCAGTGCAATCAGAAATTGAGGAGTGCTTTGGAGGGTGCGATTCGGGAATATCGGTTTATGTCACCCGAACTTAGACCACGCTTACCTCGTTTGCCCATGCGTAACAAAAATAGGGCGCTGGTGGCAGCTCTGGATTCGCAGTTGTCAAACTATTTTGATGACTGCGAAAACCTCACTGATACTCATTCGATTCTGTACTGCGCGGCTGTAGCGGCATGTCGTGTCTCTAGAGCTACACGACCGAAACCAGTCGTACCAGCCTGGCAATGCAGAATTGAGCGTCGTATTGGTGGCACCAGAGCGCTCATCGGCAAACTAATCTGCTTCAGGGAGGGCAATACTCGCCCAAGAGTAATGCGCTTTGTGAGGCGTTCTCGGGGACTGATACCAACTCTGAGGACTATTTGTCTCGTGTCACAGAGCACATAGACTTCCTAAAGCAGAAAGTGTATGCTTAGGCGAACCGTATTCGTAGGTATAAGCGGCGTGTGGACCGATACACTCAGAATCGCACCTTCCAGAGCGATGAAAGCTGGGTTTATAGGACTTGGGAGCGACCAAACCAAGATGTGACTGACACGCACATGCCGGATAATGATGCCATGTCTTCTTTCTGGCGCAGTATCTGGTCGGTGCCTGTCGGTCACACTGCAGGTGATTGGACTCGGAAAGTCGAGCGAGCCTGCGATCCAATACCAGAAATGGGGGCTATTACCATCTGCCCCCAAGATGTAGCTCGTACGGTCCGTCCGTTGCCTAACTGGAAGTCTCCAGGACCGGACGGACTGCACAACTTCTGGATCAAATGGTTTATTGGGTCGCACGCTCGCTTGGCGGCTCAGTACCAGACTGCTTTGGAGTCTGGTTCGCTACCCCAGTTCCTAACAACAGGAATTACCCACCTGCTCCATAAATCAGGTAGCACCGCGGAACCCAAAAATTATAGACCGATCACGTGTTTACCGACGGTCTATAAAGTTCTTACATCCATTTTGAGAGCTAAAATTAACAAACATATAGACACCAACTCCATCATGTCTGCCTCTCAAAATGGATGTAGGAACGGGTCTCGCGGTACTAAGGAGTTACTCCTCATTGATATGGCCATTAGCCAACAGGTTCGACGTTCCCGAAAGGATCTGTCGACATGTTGGATAGATTATAAGAAGGCCTATGATTCGGTGCCACATACATGGCTCATGAGGGTGCTGGAGTTGTATAAAGTAGATGCAACTCTGCGCACCTTCCTGATGTCGTGTATGAGGCAATGGAGGACGGTCCTTCGCTATCCAGGATGTCGAAATATTCAGAGGAATAGCGAACCGATAAGGATCGAGCGAGGCATATTTCAGGGCGATAGTTTGAGTCCGCTTTGGTTCTGCTTAGCCTTGAATCCTCTAAGCACACTGCTGGAGGATTCAGGTGCAGGCTATCGGTTGAGGAGAGGTGGTCAGGTTATATCTCACCTCCTCTACATGGATGACCTAAAACTATTTGCTCCCAACAATTTGCAACTGATAGCGCCTGAAAGTAACTGAAACTTTCAGTAGTGCCATCAGGATGGAATTTGGATTGGACAAATGTGCGGTTATGCATGTAAAGCGAGGGAAGATTGTGGAATCCGTGGGAACCCAACTCTCGGATTCCATAAACCTTAGAGCCCTCTCCGCATCCAAAACCTATAAGTATTTGGGTATATCGGAAGCGTTGGACATCAATGTTACTGACATGAAGCAGTCGTTGAAGGAGCGCTTCTTTGGCCGCCTGAAGAAAGTATTTAATAGTCTTCTATCAGGCGGAAACAAGGTGTGCGCCTTCAACGGTTGGGTCATGCCGGTTTTGATGTACTCTTTCGGCATACTCAAATGGACTCAGACCGAACTCGACGCCCTGGATAGGAAGGTTCGTACGCTGCTGACCGCATATCGAATGCATCACCCACGATCCTCGGTAATGAGACTGTATATCTCGCGAAAGTGTGGAGGTCCAGGCTTTTTAAACGCTAAGACCCTCCACAAACGCGAGATATGCAGTCTCAGGAAATATTTCCTAGAAGCCGACGTGGGGATGCATCGAGATGTGGTCGTGGTGGACAAGGGCCTCACCCCGCTCTTTTTGGCTACAGAGAACTGGCGCAAACCTGTAGTGCTTGACACTAACGATCGCAGGGAGGTATGGCAAAGTAAGGAGCTTCACGGACGCTTTTTCCGGACCCTACATGAACCTGATGTAGACTTTTTAGCGTCCGTATCCTGGCTGCGTTTCGGTGACTTCTTTGAGGAAACCGAAGGTTTTGTCTGTGCAATTATGGACGAAGTTATCATGACGAAGAATTACCGGAGGTTTATTGTGAAGGACGGCACGGTTGACGTGTGTCGGGCATGCCACCTTCCGGGAGAATCAATCCGACACATTATCTCCGGGTGTTCTCGTCTAGCTAACGAAGAGAACTTGTACACAACCTTGTAGCCAGGGTTATCCACCAGCAACTTGCGCTGAAATACAGCCTTGTGGAATCAGAGGTGCCGTACTACAGGTATGTGCCCGACCCAGTTCTTGAGAATGGAGATATCACATTGTACTGGGACCGATCCATCATCACTGACAGGACTATTGTTGCCAATAAGCCTGATATAGTGGTGGTGGATCGAATAGAGCGGCGCACAATGATTATTGACATAACGGTCCCTCATGACGGGAACCTCGTGAAAGCCGAGAAAGATAAACAAATCAAGTATCTTGACTTGGCTCGCGAGGTTGTCGACATGTGGGATGTGGACTCAGCAATCATTGTGCCGATAGTTGTATCAGCCAATGGCTTAATTGCCAAGAGCCTCGACCAACACCTAAGGAGGCTCTCGTTGGGCAGCTGGATTAAGGGCCTGATTCAGAGAGCGGTACTTCTGGACATGGCTCGCATTGTTAGCAGGTTCCTCTCTCTGGAGCCCTGACCGCCGGTAGCTTGGACCTTGTGCCCGATACCGGTGGGCTACTATTTTTTATATTTTTAAATGTTTTTATATATATTTTTTATATTCTAATATTTAAAAATGTAATTTATATGTATATGATGAAATAAAGGAGATAATAATAAATTTATTTATTTCCAAAACTGCTTACAGACTCAATTAACTTATTAATTAATGTCTCTAGTTATCGTAATATACATTTTGACTAATTAGGTATTTCGTTTTATTTCACGTTCCATCGACATGATAATTTATAATTATACTAGCTTTTGCACACGGCTTCGCCCGCGTGGACGTCGGAATTCGGAATCGAAATCCTTTCTTGACGCAGGCCGCGCAGGCGACTGAGATTTTTGTAAAAAAAATGCGTTATCATAGAAGAGCGTATACAGCGACAAGTGCTCGTACGGCACAGGTAGGTACGCTGTGCAGACCTGCATCTTGCTGAACGCGGGACACAGATTTCTGCACGCAGCCAACACGTGCGGTCAGTGGTCCTTGGTGAGGAAGAACTCATGCTGCTTGACTTGCGCTTTGCTTTAGACTGAACACCTATTCGCGATTTATGCGACATATTTTGATACTTCATTACATTTACAAATTACATTTTCAAATTATCAATACAATCATAATAGTTTTAATTATACTGTAGGAGACTGGCGCCTAAGCTAACGTAAGGCCTGTATTTCAGGTCACCAGGTATCCACCCCTTCGGAAGCGGTTACTTTTATTTAGGACTAGCTGACCCGTGCCCACTTCGTTGGGCGGGAAGTCTTTTCATTTTTCGGATTAATCACACTAATATTATAAAGGCGAAAGTTTGTGAGTGTGTGTGTGTGTGTATGTTTGTTACTTCTCCACGCTCAAACGGCTGGACCAATACCCGCTGGAAAATAAAATTTTGTATGGAGGTAGCTGACACCCTGGAATAAGACATAGGCTACTTTTTATCCCGATATTCCCACGGGATCGAGACTTACGCGGGTGAAATCGCGGGGCGCAGCAAGTAGTATATATAGCCTTTAAGACAAATAACGTGGCTTTCTATGGGTAAAATAATTTTCAAAATTGGGTTAGTAGATCCAGAGATTACCCCCTAGGTACAACCTCACAAACTTACCTCTTTATGAAAGAAAGAAAAAATAATTGTTTATTCTGTACCAACAAGACACTTTACAAAAATAAAATAAAAATTGACAAAACACACACTCTAATACAAAGTAGCCAATTACAATCATATTTTAAGACTATGATGTAAATATTATCCAGAAATCTAAATAAGAAAAAAAAAGCTTTATAATATTATTATATATACCTATACAGGGTGGAATTTTGTAATGCCACCTGGAGGGAAAGTACTCTTAATACTGCAGATAGAAAGTTTTACTCAAAGGAAACATTCCTTTATTTTTGAATAGAAAGCAAACTGCATTCAAAGATTTTCGAAAATTCTCTTCTCCCACACCCGGGAATCGAACCGGCTAAAATCTGAAAAAATTATACCCTGTACTTTTATTGCATCGATCGTTAGGGTCAATTATAAGGATGAAATCTCTCTAACAAACATGATAAATTAAATGAAAGGAAAACCAGGAAATCTTAAATTAATTTAATTATTTACAAAAAATGGTAAACTAACTAATTAGTTGCTCGAAATGGGCTCCATTCTCTTGGATACACAAATTTATTCTTTTAACGAATTCATTTCACAAAATTGTAATCGTCTGTCACGATCCCCAATATGCAATTTTTGCACCAACCAACCTTCACGATAGCATTTATACTTATACTTTTTCAGCACTTTAAGTACGCGAGTGTGGGTTGTTCCTAATTCATCGGCAGCATCTCTACTTGAAGCCTTTGGAAATGATTCAAAGTATGTTAAAACATCTAGTTCAAAATCGAAATAGTTTTGCTGAATAGTTGGCCGTCTCTTCTTGAAACCACCCGTATTCTTTAAATTTTCTACCATTCTTTTCAATATGAACCGAGTTGGTGCCTGTCGGTCTTGATATCTCTCTCCATACCACCGCAGAGCTAGATTCACGTTTTTGTTATTTAAAAAATAAGCTTCCATTAAATCAAACTGTTCTTGATAAGCCATTTTCACCGTGAGACAAAATGTGAAATGAGTTGTAAAAACAATCAAATGTGAATAACAACTATGACAATCTAATTTTCAAATTTTAATCTAACATTCCATATTTAAATTACCTCATACACGCAGCTACGAGTATGTCGCAAAGGAGTCTGCATTACAAAAGATGGATGTTAGTTAAAGAGCTTTAACTTGACTCATTGAATTTGTAACTTCAGATTTCCTGGTTTTCCTTTCATTTAATTTATCATGTTTGTTAGAGAGATTTCATCCTTATAATTGACCCTAACGATCGATGCAATAAAAGTACAGGGTATAATTTTTTCAGATTTTAGCCGGTTCGATTCCCGGGTGTGGGAGAAGAGAATTTTCGAAAATCTTTGAATGCAGTTTGCTTTCTATTCAAAAATAAAGGAATGTTTCCTTTGAGTAAAATTTTCTATCTGCAGTATTAAGAGTACTTTCCCTCCAGGTGGCATTATAAAATTCCACCCTGTATAGTAGGTATTGACTATGCACTCGTACACAAATGCGGTAAGTTATATAAAACCAAAGAAAAAAAACTGATTTCACTATTGATTATTACTTATTCCAGGGTTAGTATATGTGTGTGAGTATATATATGTATCGTGTGGTGTGTGTGTGTGGTGTATGACGGTGTGTGGTGTTTGTGTGCGTGGTGTGTGTTGGTGTATGTGGTGTGTGTTTGTATGCACGCGTGTGTGTAAGGAAAGGTGAAAAAATTGAGGGCAGAATGCACAGAATGGTGTTATATCTAAACCTATATCTATGTAATTATTTTCTGTTTGGACAGTTTAGTAGGTATATTTGGTAACTAGGTATACATATCGCAATCGCTTATAATATTAAAAAATATATTTAAAAAAATAGGTTTAGTTTACAAACATGCAAGTTATTCAGTCGTATACCATGGCGATCTCTGGATCAAAATTTCTTTTACTTCGTAATAGCGAGGAGTTATAGGTAAGGAGTCCATGCTGTTTTAGGGCCGTTTGTAGAACAAACAGCTGACGTACAGCTAAGACTTTAGTGTCTTTATATAAGAGAGATGTGGGATATCGAAAGGTAGAAAAGAAGATACCTTCAAAATACCTCTCTGCGCTCTTTCCAATTGTATGATTGTGTACTTAGGTGCACTGCCCCAAGATGTTATACAGTAGGTTAATAAGGTCTGGGCGAGGGCAAAGTAGATCGATTTGATCAGTCTGACTGATCGCGACGATAGGTCTTAGTGGAGCAAAATGAATGGAGTGGACTGTATAACATGTATAATGAAAAACAAAAAGGAAATATGAAATTACAACTGTGTCGATTAGAATGGAAACAAGATTAAGTATATAGACGTTAATATAAACGCGTAAGCGCAGCCGTGCGCGTAGGCGTGCAACAGCTGACTTGTGTGGCGCGGGGGCCCGCGTCGAGCTGACGTCAACCACATGTCTTAGGGTCTTAAAGACAAATATTAGTTTACGCAACCTATTGCTGAGGATGTTGATGTGTTCACGAAATGTCAACTTGCAATCTATTAGAATTCCTAGGTACGTTACACTATTTGCTTTTTGTAGGCGGGATTATAGTCCCAGGATAAGACACAAGTTTGGTCAAATCCGCCCTTAATGATTTAATGATCAGGCGAAAGGTTGGGGAAGAGTTTTGCTATAATGACTTCCTTAAATAGTTTTACAACGGGTCCAGGGACAGAACGGGACATTGGATGTACCCCGCCGATAGGCTCATCGGCAAAAATATTTCTGAGAAATGTGAAACCGAGTTGCAACACTTTCATAGGACCCGTCGAGGCTGCATCCGCGAATTTACCTAGGAAAAAAAACAGTCAATATAAAAGTTGTTTTAGATAATTTTTCTTACAAATAAGGCCGAGTTCCCACATTGACGGGTCGTTAGTTCATAAGTATTTCATGGGTTGCGATTCGATTAGGCACTTTAATATGGTTGCTAAACAATTTATGCTCTTCACAATGTATATGGTGAAATCACCATCAGCTCCAGTTCCCATCAGGAGAACTCCTCAACAAGCAATATTTTGTAAAATTTGATGAGCATTTGACATTAGGCTATTGTGAATTAGATAAATTACAAACTGACCCACTCAAAAGTGAATAATAATAAACTTTTTACAAAAACAAAACCGCCGACTTCCAAAAAAAACACTACAAAGTGAAAAATAACTTTAATTTCGGTAGTCAGTGGCAAAAAACTAAAATACAGATCCAAAGACACCGACTTCCGAAGTTAAAGCTATTTTTCACTTTGTAGTGTTTTTTTTGGAAGTCGGTTGTTTTTTTTTTGTAAAAACCTTTTTGTTGTATTGTACTTTGCTAGCAACTTATATTCCCTATCCCATGGGAATTTTGAAAACTCCAGCCTTATTCCTTGCCTACATCAGAAAAGGGAACTCTACGCAAATATTTTTGCTTTCTCGGTTTGGGCTGGTCGTTGATGAGTCAGTCAGTGAGTGAGTGAGTCAGGACTTTTCTTATCACATGTATTGATTATTATAATCAATAGATGCCAGTGCGTGGGGGTAGCATCAACAATTGATTAATAATTGTGTTCATTGGTCAAGACTTCAATTAGACAATCTCCACAGTGGGATTTCTCGGATGGTTCTGATCCTCAATATACATCTTGCGCCGCATGCCCTGTTACTTTTACACGTGAGTGTAAAATATAATGCTCAGCGAATGGTGTTTGCGTTGCTGAGTTCTGGACCAAACACGAAATATAACTGCCATCGACTCACTAAGAAGAAATCAAGACTTGACTGGCTTAACAACTTTGGAAACATTTAGTAGTGCCTGGTGTTGTGCCTACGTGCCCCTAATTCAAAGTAATGCTTCAATCTGTCAAAATCACGCCAGAAGATACATAAGTTTACGCTTAGTTTCGACTCAATTTATTACCCTAGTAGAAAAAAAGTTAAGTATGTTTGTATACACGGATCGGTTATCAATAAAAACAAAACAAACGAACCAGCGCCATCTCTTTTCACTCTGGTTTTTTTCTGTCCTCCATCGATATCATCCATATCAGCAAGCAGAAGTAATGCTGACATTATGTAGTGATAACAACTATTATTCTAAAAAAACAAAAAAAAAATGAAGTAAGGAGAAGGAGAAGTAGCTTAGCAACTAATTTTATTTAAAAAAAAATTGTCAGTGGCTCTAAGGCAGGAAGGTGTATAGCCTTCTGTAGCAGGCCCTTGATGCAGTCGTTCAGCTGGTTAAATTTAAAATTGCGTTCAAAACCATTTTTAGGGTTCCGTACCTCAAAAGGAAACAACGGAACCCTTATAGGATCACTTTGTTGTCCATCCGTCTGTCTGTCTGTCAGTCTGTCAAGACCATTTTTCTGAGGAACGCGTAGAGGTATCAAGTTGAAATTAATATCAAATACGTAAGTCTATAGTCTCTTGAAGCTCTAAAAAAATCAAGCTTCCAAGTCAACGCAATAAAAAAATACGGCGATATAAGCGACATTATTGCGACATATTTCGATACTCGCAAATAAATCAAAACCGTCCCTCCTTCCCGTTCACCTAGAATCATGAAATTTGGTAAGAAGCAAGGTCTTACAGCACAAGTATATGAAACAGTCCTAAAATTGTAAATTTGTAGTTTTATCACATAAAAAAATCATTTTTTGCGATTACAAACTTAAATTTTCAGTCGGAAAATTGACCGTCGCGTATATCGATGTATGGGAGAACATGTTTTTCAACTACAATGTTATGTTTGTTTTAAGGATAAATTCATCCTAACTACAGAACCCTTATTATGCGTGGTCCGAAACGCACTTGGCCGGTTTTATTTTATTTTAATATTGTTCGAAGCTTTTTGCTGTTTGTTACGTAGGAAGTGCACGTTAGCTGTGAAGTTGATTGGTTTACCAACCACGCATTTGTGCGAGACGTGGCCGTGTGTCGCAGTTCACAGTGGACGATCTGGGAATTGCGTCTGTGATGGGCAGAGGGCTCGCTGCGCAGTGCTACACGATGCTCGATTTCTATACTCAACATTTTTTAACTACATCATGTAATGATTTCTAACATAGTTTTAAGAATTTATATAACATCAACATGAATTGGGTATCCCAAATAATAGTTTTGAGATAAATTTATTTACCTAAGAAAGTATTTATTTTTTTGTTAAAATAAGCTTTAATTTTGGCCTAACTACATTAGAAGACTCGGTAGAGCTAAACAAACTTCTGCCTAACACAGGTGACAAAATTTGTCACTTTAGGAATCCAGACGAGATATTACGGTATGGTCGTGTCAGAAGATTAGCAGGCAACAAACAAGGACTGAAATAACCAAACCTTTGTAACAGATGTGACGCCTGTAATTTCTTCAGGCACAGCGAATGTAAAAGAACACACACTTATAATAAATAAAATCACATAACATAATGCCACAGTACTTTGGAATAACAACATTTTAATAAGTATATATTTGGTTCACAATTTTTTTTAGAAATTTTATAAAATAAAATTAGGTCTCGTTTACTCTCCGTGTTCAAACAGAAACTACAATTACGGCGCATCTGTATTGTATGGCATGATACTATGCTGTTCATTAATTTATACTTCACTATAGGTACTTAATGTAAATGTTTTTCAAAACAAAACGAAGCAGACAATTATTATTATAACAATACATACAACAACAACAACATGCAACATATAACAATATATCACAAATCTCTATTTTAAAAGACGAGTCACACCATACGATAGGTGAGCAAAATGTATGGAATTGTATGAAAACGCTTTTATTTTAAATCGAAGACAACGTTAAACGTTCTTTAATTTTATAAAATTGTGTTGGGAAATTATCAAATAACTTCTCCCGCTCTGGGCGGAGCGGGAGGGGGTGTCAGACTTTTACTGACGAAAACCCACCCGTGTTCCTTCCGTTGCATGTGTGCCAGGGCCACGATATCCCTTTCGGACAAACTCGCAACCCAGGCAGGCATTGGTCCTAACGGACCCCGTCAGTTGCTGACATCTTTTTGAGGCGCGCGTGGAACACAACGCGCCGTCGACCCGGGCCTGGTCCTTATCGGACGGCGAGCTACCCATCGCTCACCGTCCACAGGCCCGCGCCTACGGTGGCTGGAAATCGGCTTGCGACTCCCGACGCCCGGGCGTCTCCTGCGGCAACTAGGGGAGCGAAGGCGCGAACCTTGCCTCTCCCTCACGCGTTCCGCCTCCTCCTTCGCGACCATTACTGCTTCGCAGAAAGAGGTGACCGTCTCCCATGCACTCTCGCTCCGAACCATGGCCTGAACCAGGGCCGGACGCGAGAGATCGCCGCCGCCAATCGCCTCCGTGAGGACACGGTGGCGCTCCGCCCGAGCCGGGCAGACCTCCACCGTATTCTCCACCGTGTCCTCCGGGCGATCCACACAGTGGTGACACCCGGGCGTTTCCTCCCGCTTTATCCTAAACAGGATGCTCCCGAAACATCCATGTCCGGTGAGGACCTGCGTCAGGCGGAAGGTGAGGACGCCGTGGCGCCTCTCTAGCCACTCTTCAAAGCCTTATCGCCACAATATGAATAGCTGTAGGTACCTTTCCTACCTTAGTCACCAGCGCCCTTCAATTAGATACAATAATAACCATCCGTTCTCCCCAGACTCTCCAAATTATTTTCCGACCTTTATCTTACCTACCAATAAATTCAGATTCGATCGTATTCAAGCTCGTTCACTGTATTGCTAGTTGACTTACCAGCTCTAAAGCCAAACTGATTACTATTAAAAGGTCATATATTGTTTCGAGGTATTTTACCAGTATACTGTAGGTTTCATGTGCTTAGAGAGAGGGGCTTGTCACTAAGTAATAACAACCGCACGGGCCGATAGATCAGGTCAAGCTACTCCTGCTGTGGTTGGTCCGTCAAAGACAAAATCAAAGTCAAATTATTTATTTAAAATGGGCACATAAGAGGCACTTTTGAACGTCAAGATTAACAAAAAAATAGAATTGATTCTAGTTGCCCCTTCCAAAAGGTTCGTATGGAGAAGAATGGGCAAGAAACTCCACCGTTACTCTTTTAAAAATGTGTTACAATATTTTGTTTGAGTACATTAATTATATGATTATATGTGAAGACGATGCACCTAGAATAATATTACTATACCATAATAGGTCAAAAGAATTAAAAACTAAGCCATGAAAAATAACTTAATAATGAGATAGATACCTAGTTATGCAACCTGAACCGCAACGAGTGATCACCGTGAGAGCATAAACTGCATGATTGCTGTTCAGGGTGGGCCCTTCCAGACGGTTGCATGCATTTTGTCATGTTAGAACTTTAAGTAGGAGTAAGTCCAACCATGTGTGTGTGTAACCGATAGGATTAGTTTTTGAGATCATTACACTAGAGCATCCGCTTCTGCTCAAACGTATTCAAACTCTTTTATTTTCATCGCTCCCAAAAACTTGACTGGCGCAGCCGGTAGGATCGCCGAATAGAGCTGCGCTGTCCTTCGCGTTTTACCGGAATAAAACTTTTTCGTGTTACGCGTTCCGGTGGCCCTGAAGGCAGCTGTGGTGATTCTACGAACCAAACAAATTTGTCATGGTGGAGCTGAAAATGAGAAAGGCGAGCTGGTGAGTCCAAAGTTTCACCTTCCTTTCCAATTTCCCTTTTTAGTTATTTTGCGATTAGAAGTCTCGCGTTATAACGTTATCTGGTTTTGCATAAAATCTGTAAGGCTAGTTTACTAATAGAAAAAGTGAATGAAAGTATTCTAACAATATATTAATTTGAATAGTGTTAAAGATTTACAAATATATTTAATTCAGGTAAATTGTTTAAAGTTTTATTTGATTAATGATTACTGTTAGATTCATATACATTATTTTATGTTAAAAAGTGTTTAAAGGAACTATACTTTTTGATTTTGTACTTTATATTATTATTGTGTGTTTTAAACTAATTGATAGTGTTAAAAATGGAAGATCACGTAAAAAATGTCATGATTCCAAATGAAATGATTAAAATTATTCCGCTTTTTGACGGCGATAAGCGCCATTTAAATCTTTTTATACGTAAGAGTGAATATATTATAAATAAATACAGGGGAAGCGACGAGCAAAACTTGTATGTAATGCATGCTATAACGAGTAGATTAGCGGGGAATGCAGCCGCGCTTATCAGTGAGCGCGAGGATATTGTTACATGGGAAGAGTTCAAGGAGTTATTAATACAACATTTTGGAGAACCCAGAAGTGAAGAATGTTTAGCAATTGAATTGGAAACTTTGCGTATAAGAAAGGGTGAATCATTTTTGGATTTTTGCAATCGTATTCAATCAGTGCGTAGTATTTTAATATCAAAAGTTAATAGATTATCGAGTAGTATGCGCGAAAGTAAAATAACTATTTATAATAATACGTCATTAAACGTGTTCCTTTATAATCTACCGGAAAATCAAAGTCAAAGTCAAAGTCAAACCATTTATTTCAAATAGGCACATAAGAGGCACTTTTGAACGTCAAAATTTACAAAAAAAATAGAATTGATTCTAGTTGCCCCTTCCAAAAGGTAGTTTCGTATGGAGAAGAATGGGCAAGAAACTCCACCGGTACTCTTTTAAAAATGTTTTACAATATTTTGTTTGATTACATTAATTATATGATTATATGTGAAAATATGGTGCGTATTGTGAGATTAAAAGCACCGTCAACTTTGGAACAGGCTTTATCTTTCGTATTAGAAGAGGTCAATTTCCATGACCAATATATGCCCGAACTAAAATAATGCTGACGTCCTCCAGTAAACATGCTATACCAAATAATACTCAAACGTTTAAATTCGGCACAAATAATTTAAATACGCCTATTTATAGTAATAAACCTATTTTTACGCAACCAAATACACAACCCAAATTTTATTTTGGTAACTCCCAAGGTCAACAATTTCGGATGCGTCCTTCACAATTTGGATTTAAAGGCCAACCATTTGGTTATCGCCCGCAACCATTTGGGATGCGTCCTTCACAATTTGGAGTTCAAGGCCAACCATCTGGTTATCGCCCGCAACAATTTGGGATGCTCCCTCAACAATTTGGAAATCAACAACAATTATCCAATAGACCTTTACAACCATTTGGCAACCAGAACCAATCGTTTAATAGACCTTTACAGCCGTACGGTATTCAGCAACCAAAAATTCAATCCAGTGACGTCACAATGCGTACGGCATCTCCGGCCAAGGTCCATATAAAAGGATTTAAATTAAATGAGCTTGACCTTGACCATAACGATGATAGTCAGTTTTCCAGCGACTACCAATGTAACGATGAATATTATCACGATTATTGCCCTCTTACGGAAAATCAGAACGGGAATTATTCGGAAGAAATTAACAAAGAAGTTTCATCGGAAAATAATGAGGATTTTCAATTATTGGCCTCGGAAAACATAGCGGAATAATAAATTTATATTGCGATACATGCCTTAAATTGCCATACATATACAGGGTGGATATTTGTAATGCCACCTGGAGGGAAAGTACTCTTAATACTGCAGATAGAAAATTTTACTCAAAGGAAACATTCCTTTATTTTTGAATAGAAAGCAAACTGCATTCAAAGATTTTCGAAAATTCTCTTCTCCCACACCCGGGAATCGAACCGGCTAAAATCTGAAAAAATTATACCCTGTACTTTTATTGCATCGATCGTTAGGGTCAATTATAAGGATGAAATCTCTCTAACAAACATGATAAATTAAATGAAAGGAAAACCAGGAAATCTGAAGTTACAAATTCAATGAGTCAAGTTAAAGCTCTTTAACTAACATCCATCTTTTGTAATGCAGACTCCTTTGCGACATACTCGTAGCTGCGTGTATGAGGTAATTTAAATATGGAATGTTAGATTAAAATTTGAAAATTAGATTGTCATAGTTGTTATTCACATTTGATTGTTTTTACAACTCATTTCACATTTTGGTTCACGGTGAAAATGGCTTATCAAGAACAGTTTGATTTAATGGAAGCTTATTTTTTAAATAACAAATACGTGAATCTAGCTTTGCGGTGGTATGGAGAGAGATATCAAGACCGACAGGCACCAACTCGGTTCGTATTGAAAAGAATGGTATAAAATTTAAAGAATACGGGTGGTTTCAAGAAGAGACGGCCAACTATTCAGCAAAACTATTTCGATTTTGAACTAGATGTTTTAACATACTTTGAATCATTTCCAAAGGCTTCAAGTAGAGATGCTGCAGATGAATTAGGAACAACCCACACTCGCGTACTTAAAGTGCTGAAAAAGTATAAGTATAAATGCTATCGTGAAGGTCGGTTGGTGCAAAAATTGCATATTGGGGATCGTGACAGACGATTACAATTTTGTGAAAACATGCTTGGAGAAATTGACCGAAACCCTAATTTTTTGAGTAACATTGTATGGTCTGACGAAACCAACTTCAGCAATAATGGCATGTACAATCGCCGCAATAACCATTATTGGTCTCGAGTGAATCCTGTTCGTGTTCATGAAACTAACAATCAAGTAAGATTTTCTTTCAACGTTTGGTGCGGAATTATGAGAAATAATGTAGTGTTAGTTCACGTGTACGAAGGTCATTTAAACACTGTCAAGTATATTGAAATACTGGATCTCTTAGGAAACGAGTTAAATGGTTTCCCCAAGGAAGAGCGAAACCAAATAATTCTACAGCAAGATGGTGCTCCAGCACATAACAGCAGAATCACTACTGCCTACATTAATAACCATTTTAATACCTGGATTGGTACAAACGGCACAATCAGATGGCCTGCGAGATCGCCAGATCTCACCCCATTAGATTTTTTCTTGTAAAATCAAATTTACATGAAATCTTATGCGAATGACAACGAGTTGAGAGTTGAAGTTCAGAATACGATTTATAATATTCACCACAACACTTTATTAAAGGTTACTAGAAATCAATTCGTTAAAAGAATAAATGTGTATCCAAGAGAATGGAGCCCATTTCGAGCAACAAATTAGTTAGTTTACCATTTTTTGTAAATAATTAAATTAATTTAAGATTTCCTGGTTTTCCTTTCATTTAATTTATCATGTTTGTTAGAGAGATTTCATCCTTATAATTGACCCTAACGATCGATGCAATAAAAGTACAGGGTATAATTTTTTCAGATTTTAGCCGGTTCGATTCCCGGGTGTGGGAGAAGAGAATTAAAGATTTTCGAAAATTCTCTTCTCCCACACCCGGGAATCGAATGCAGTTTGCTTTCTATTCAAAAATAAAGGAATGTTTCCTTTGAGTAAAACTTTCTATCTGCAGTATTAAGAGTACTTTCCCTCCATGTGGCATTACAAAATTCCACCCTGTATATACCAGAAATAGATGCCAAATTTATGATATATACGGGAAGTACAAAATCATTTATAAACCCGGAAAAGGCCTATTACTACTTTTACGATTATATTTATCACGACCCATTTGAGGTTAGAAGTACTCACGGTACAAGCCAACATGAACGAGTTCTTTCGATTCTAGCATTTCCGATTTTTAATGTTAATGAGACTCACAAGTTTCATATCTATGAAGTCGGCCCTAGCTTCGATGGTTTACTAGGTAATGATATTTTACATAGCGTAGGGGCAATAATAGATCTTAAAAATGAGGTCCTGAATACTAAAACTACGGTGATACCGATTATGCGCGATAAAATTAAACACATATTAGAGTTAGCACCTCGATCAGAACAAAGAGTTAGAATTCCTGCAAATTATCATTCTCGTAATGCTTTAGTGGATTTTAGAGAACAGCCAGCGCTTTAGATGTGAATGAAATGTTAAGACGGTTACTTTACTACCATCATTCAAAATACTCTTGACAAACCAATTAAATTAGCAATTATTAAACAATTTGAAGTAGAACCGTATGAAAGTCACATAAATGATTGTTATGTTAATAATCTAAAAGAAATTGAAAATATTGAAATAGAAAAATTATTAACAGATAACTTACAAAAGCTTCGTCTAAATCACATGTCAGTTGAAGAAAGTAAAGCCATTAGTACATTATGTTTAGAATATAAAGATATATTCTATTGCGATGGCATTCCATTAAGTTTCACAAACCAAGTCAAACATTGTATTAGGACGCAAAACGAAGATCCTATTTACGTCAAACCATACAGAAAACCCCCTAGTCAGTCTCAAGAAATAAAAGATCAAATCGAGAAGTTACTTAAAGAAAATGTAATTCAGGAATCTCATTCACCTTGGTCAGCCCCAGTTCATTTAGTTCCAAAGAAGAAAGATTCATCAGGAGAAATAAAATATAGAATGGTAATTGACTACAGACGGCTAAACGAAATAACAGTTGACGATAGATACCCACTTCCCAATATCACTGATCTGTTCGATAAATTAGGTAAAAGTACATACTTTACGACATTAGATTTGGCAAGCGGCTACCATCAGATTGAGATTAATGAAAATGACAGAGAGAAAACAGGATTCAGCACTGAAAACGGACACTTTGAATTTTTAAGAATGCCTTAAAACCGCTCCAGTGACTTTCCAGCGAGCGATGGACAATGTTCTAAGAGGGTTACATGGAATCCATTGCCTGGTTTATTTGGATGACATTATAATCTTCTCAAACTCGCTTGCAGAACATATCCAGAAGTTAAGAGCAGCTTTTGATCGTTTGAAGTCAACTAATCTTAAAATTCAACTTGATAAATCCGAATTTCTTCGAAAAGAAGTCCTATACTTAGGTCATGTTATAACAAAGGATGGCCTTAAACCTAATGACGATAAAATTAAAGCAGTTCTAAACTACTGCCAAAAACTGTTACAGAAATAAAAAGTTTTTTGGGCTTGATAGGTTATTACAGGCGATTTATTAGAGATTTTGCCAAGGTAACACAACCACTAACTAATTGCTTAAAAAAAGGAAATAAGATTATTATTAATCAAACATACATAGATGCTTTCCAAAAATGTAAAGATCTTCTTACAAATGCTCCTTTACTCCAATATCCCGATCCAGATAAGCCTTACATCTTAACGACAGACGCTTCGTCAAACGCCTTAGGCGCAGTACTTTCGCAAGGTGCCGTAGGGTCTGATAAACCAGTTGCTTACGCCAGTAGAACCTTAAGTGATACAGAGACCAGATACAGTACTATAGAACGTGAACTTTTAGCGATCATTTGGGCGGTAAAACATTTTCGGCCGTACCTTTATGGTAATAAATTCATTATTTATACCGACCATAGACCCTTAGCCTGGCTCTACTCCCTTAAAGAGCCGAATAGTAAGCTTACCCGTTGGCGACTTCGTCTTCAAGAATATGATTTTGAAATTATATATAAAAATGGCAAGCAAAATACAAACGCTGATATATCTCGTATGAAATTATATGCATTCGGTTCAGATGAGGATGGATTATCTATGGAAGTTAATGTAGGTGAGAAAAAACAAAGACCAAAAAAATTCCAAACTACTCACAAAATAGAAAATTGAACTGAAAACGATAGTGACGACTCTAGAACAATTTCTATCTCGGATTTGTCTGCTACTGTAACAGCCAGTTCTGAATATGATACAAATGAACCCATCCCACTTATACCTGCAAAAGATGAAACATTCACAGTACATTCAGCTGAAGATATGTAATCAATTGGTGTTCCAATATTACAAGAAGCAAAAGACACTAAACCCAATCCGATATTAGTCTTTACATGGCATAAAAATGATGTTCAAGTTAGAGATCTTTCCCATGAAAAACAAAAAATTCTTGAAGTATTTCTACCAATAAATAATGATGAATTAATTAAACAGTTTTTAAAAGAATATATTAAATATAAAATTAAATACTTTATATATTTTGAAAGCAAAGAGCATAGGAAACAATTTAGCAAAGTTATTATACAGTTATTTAAAAAGGGAATGGTAGAATTCGTGGAATGTACAGAGCGTGTAGTTTTTGTTGAAGATGAAAACGAACAAAAAGAAATCATCTTACAACATCATGAAGGAAAAACGTGTCATAGAGGTATAAAAGAGACTATGTCTAGGATAAGAAAAAATTATTTTTGGAATAACATGCAAGAGATGATTTCAGCCGTTATAAATATTTGTGAAACATGCCGTAAAACCAAGTATGACAGAAAACCCATAAAGCCTTTTCTACAGCTAACTCAAACACAAAATGCACCATTTCAGGAAATTTTCATACACATTTTTGCTATAGAATCTGCATACTATCTTACATTAGTAGACGCGTTCAGTAAATTAGGACAAGCAATAGAAATATCAAATAGATCTACACCCGAAGTAATACGTGCGCTTATTAAATATTTTTCCATTTACGGTACCCCCAAAAAAATTTGTTGCGATCCGGGCAGTGAATTTAATAACGAATTACTGAAGGAATTAATGATAATGTACAACATACAATTACATATCGGTACGCCTAACAATCCTAATTCAACAGGCATAGTAGAGCGTTTCCATTCGACAATCATATAAATATACCGACTTGCTAAATACGATCGAAGATGCACCGATGCAGCCTCCGTTATGACCTACTCAATAATGGCTTATAATCATACCATACATACAACGACAGGTTTGACACCATTTGAAGTTGTTTTCGGTCATACTGATTCAAATTCTATATTAAGTGCAAATTTAGAGAAAAACTTTACACAACAATTATTGAAAGATCATGCAAAGCGTACTAAACGTCTCTGTAGTTACATATCAGATCAGATGATAGAAAGAAAGGAAAATATTGAAATAGCAAGGGTGGTGGGATAAGTCAGAAGTTTGAAATAGGCGACGTAATTTATGCAGAAGAGGTTAACACTAGATTAAGTAAAGACAAGCCACGTTATAGTAAGGCAACTGTCAGCGGTGATGTAGAACATAATGTAATCCCTATAAAAATTGGAACTACAAACACAAAAGTCCCAATTAAAATAATTAAACGTCCTCCGCAGGTGGTGCCTCACGCTATTGGCAGTAGCGCAAATAACACGGGCCCTTCAACTTCAAAAGGTTGAAAAAAACCCTGGTATCCTTTCCGTGAAACAAGGACAAGCGTTTAAACAAGTAGATAAGTGGTTAATTATAAAACTTTTAAATTTGATTTTTTTTTTTTTTAATTAAATTGATGAAATGATCTAGAATTAAGTTTAATTAAATATAATGAATTCAGTAAATTAGTAGATGTTAACAAACCTTACATCCATGAGTTTCTAGGGATTCGTACTCAAACGGATTATCTAAAGGACAGAACTATCGAGAAATTTCAGCAACTTGTACCAGCCAAAAGATTTAAGCGAGGACTAATTGATCCACTTGGCTCTTTGATTAAAATTGTTACAGGTAATTTAGATCATAGTGATGCAATCCGATATGATTCCCTTATTTCTCAGTTAAAAAGCAATCAATTAATAATAGATAGGAAAATAACTTTGGTCTCCAAAATGTTAAATGGTTTTGTTAACAGTACAGAAATCTTACATAATAATACATTCATTTTAGATGAACGTTTAAAAAGGATTGAGAGATTAGTTAAAAATATAATTACCAAAGAAGAAAATTCCATTTACTCTACTTACATTTTAGGAATGTTTAATATGTTTTTAACAAATTTCAGAACAATTGATATAATTTTAAGTGAGATTGAAACGGCTTTAGCCTTTAGTAAGGTGTCTGTACTGCATCGAGCGATTGTTAATTCTACTGAATTATTGCACATGTTACAATCTATAGCCAAGACAGAAAATCTGTTATATGCTGTAAATGAAAATAATTTAGTTAAGTTTGAAGATTGTATTACTGTTAAAACTTTTATTAAACAAAACCAGATTACGTTCATATTAGAGATTCCATTAATTGAAAACAGTACTTATAGTTATTTTAAACTTTACTCTTTACCTGTTTTTAATACAGATTTAAACGAAACTGTAATAGTAGTCCCTAAATATCCCTACCTTTTGGTGAAAGACTCAGATTACTTACCAGTTGTGAGAGCCTGTGCACAGATTGCAATAGATGACAAATTCTTATGTACCGATGATGATGTGTTGACCAATCTAGAGCCATTATGTGAGGAACAGTTGATGAAGTTCCATTCTAATGCTAGTGCATGCGAGCAGCATACAGTTGACATTGAAGATTTGAAAGTTCAACGAATTGGCCGTGGAAGTTGGATTTTATATACAACGAATAACATTATAGCAAGTAAAAAATGCTATGATGATGTCATGAGCCACGAGTCTCTACATGGAACATACATAGTTACCCTGGACGATGCTTGTAAGGTTAACGTCGGGCTGATACATCTACTAAATTATCAATTTTCTCTTACACATCTGAACTATCCAATAACTCCAATCATTTGACTACCAGAGTTGAAGCCTGAAAAACGTACTAACAGTGTCAGTGCAGTGAATATGAAACGTATAAATTTAGATGAGCTAAAAGAATTGGCTCAAGTGGTGAAAACGAGCAAAGTGAAATACGGTGAAAATGATAGTGCGGTTAACACGAAAAACATTAGTTTAGGTACGGTAATTCTTTCTTGTTTTTAGATATAAAATCAAATTGTTAAACTCTCGGCGAAATGATCAGAATCTTAACAATTCTGGTAATTTCGTTCTTGAGGAGGGAGGAGTTATGCAACCTGAACCGCAACGAGTGATCACCGTGAGAGCATAAACTGCATGATTGCTGTTCAGGGTGGGCCCTTCCAGACGGTTCCATGCATTTTGTTATGTTAGCACTTTAAGTAGGAGTAAGTCCAACCATGTGTGTGTGTAACCGATAGGATTAGTTTTTGAGATCATTACACTAGAGCATCCGCTTCTGCTCATTCGTATTCGAACTCTTTTATTTTCATCGCTCCCAAAAACTTGACTACCTACATGATGCTCACATATTTACAAACATCGTAAAAGTATATGTTTTCCTAAAAAAATTAAAATAATAAAGTCAGTGTAATGAGTATAGGTAATCACAGAATGTAAAATCAGAACCGTGGTATCCGTGGATGGGTAACCGTCTTTTCATACCAAGACCCTCCGTGTCTCGGAATTCACGATAAGCCGTTGGTCCCGTCTGTAATTCGTGGATCTTTCATAGTCGTTACGGGTCGTCAGAAGCCCAGAATTCTGACAACCACTCTTACCAAGTTTTAACTGGGTTGTGGAGGTCAGATAGGCAGTCGCTTCATTTAAAATACTGGTATTCAGCTGCATCCGATTAAACTGGAAGCTGACCCCGACTTACTCGTAGTTGGGAAAACGCTAGGCAGGTGATGGTGATGATGATGTACTTAGAGATTGAAGATAGGTAGTAGAAATGGATCATGGTAAGCCATTATAATATAAGTACTAGCTTTTACCCGCGCTTCCGCCCGCGTTGAGGTCCGAAATCATCCCACGGGAACCTACTACCGAGATAAAAAGTATCCTATGTCCCTTAACCCAGGTCATGGTCTACCTGTGTGTGACTTGTAACTTTTGAGCTCAACATTCACAGGGAGCGTACGGCGGGCTGAATTCTCTGTATTTATAAGAATGACACCACACGAAACGTGTGCGCGGCTCCCGCCGCTGCCCCGCACCCGCTGCCTGTGTGTGTTGAGCTTTAAGGTTTTGAATGCTAGGCTTTTGGCAATTTTTTTCTGATTTTTATTCTGTATAATATTTGGGTACGTATTTGAATATCGAAGATTAAAATACCTACGCTTAAAATACCAATGTTCAAAACATCGAAAATTTAAATATCGATTATATCAAAATGTCGAAAATTGTTATACCTAAGCTTAAAACGTCGAAGATTGAAATGCCGAGTGATTAAAATTTCGAATGATTCAAAATATCGAATGACATTATGCCTAAGTTCAAAATATCAACATTTCATACATCTAAATTCATAATATCTACGTTAAAAATACCTACTAGTTGAAATTTGTACACTAGACACTGATTTTCATGGATAAAATAGGTCAAAATTGTTCCAAAACCGAATTGGGGCACCCCGAATTTACGTAGTCTTTTGGCTGTTACCCCTAGAGTGTGTATAAAAATCCGGAGGCGCGAAGGGAGGACAACCCCCGCCCGCTGTAACAAAGCATAGGCACCCGTGGGAGCCGTAGCGGCTGAGGCTGGTCGCCGGAGGCGACCAGCAAGCCGAAGCTGCGGAGGTGAACATGGGTGCCTATTCTTTGTTACGCAAGGGCGAAGGGGTTGCACTTCCCGTAGCGCCGGAGACGTTGCAGAAGCAACCTTTTTCCACTCATACTACTTACATCAAATTTTTTTCGATATTTTAACTTGTAGGTACGTATTTTTAGGGTGAATTAATGAATGTATTAAATGTTGAAAATTAACCCATTTTTACACGTAGGTATATTCATTTTCGATGTTCTATGTACCCATCGATATTTAGGACGTTCGATAGTTTGTACTTCGATATTTAGGACATTCGATAATCTGTATTTCGATATTTGGATCTTTCGATGTAACTTTTGTAGATATTTAGATTTTAGATATATTGGACGTAGGATATTTAACCATTCGATACTATAAACTTTCGTTATTTTAATTTTCGGTTTTATGGTCGTTCGATTTTTCCATTTTCGATGTTATGAACATCGATATTTTAACAGTAGGTATTTTAATCTTCGATATTCAAATACGTACCCACGTTAACATTTAATACAGATATTTTGGATTGGAACTCAAGATAAAAGGTTCGTTTTTAGGGTTCCGTACCCAAAGGGTAAAACGGGAACCCTATTACTAAGGCTCCGCCGTCTGTTTGTCTGTCTGTCCGTCTGTCACCAGGCTGTATCTCATGAATCGTTATAGCTAGACAGTTGGAATTTTCACAGATGATGTATTTCTGTTGCCGCTATAACAACAAATACAAAAAAACTGAATAAAATAAATATTTAAGGGGGCTCCCATACAACAAACGTGATTTTTTTGCCATTTTTATAGATAATGGTACGGAACCCTTCGTGCGCGAGTCCGACTCACACTTGGCCGGTTTTTTTTACCGTTAATTAGTATAGAGATTTTTTTTTCAAAACGCATTTTGGTAACAACCAAGTTCTGAGAAATATTATATGTTCAAGATTAATATGTTGTTTATGTTTAGATTATTTTTTCCGCTACCACAAACTATAATATATAGATTTGGCAACTTTTTTTTGTAAAGATAAGCCTACTTAGATCATTTGCCTCTTGTCAGCGCCTTAATCTTGAGCCTTTTTTTTTTTTGGGTGGGAAATCATCAAATAACTTCTCCCGCTCTGGGCGGAGCGGGAGGGCGTGTCAGACTTTTACTGACTAAAACCCACCCGTGTTCCTTCCGTTGCCTGTGTGCAGGGCCACGATATCCCTTTCGGACAAACTCGCAACCCCGGCAGGCATTGGTCCTAACGGACCCCGTCAGTTTGTGCTGACATCTCTTTGAGGCGTGCGTGGAACACAACGCGCCGTCGACCCGGGCCTGGCCCTTATCGGACGGCGAGCTACCCATCGTTCACCGTCCGCAGGCCCGCGACTACGGTGGCCGGAAATCGGCTTGCGACTCCCGACGCCCGGGGCGTCTCCTGCGGCGACTAGGGCGCGAGGGCGCGAACCTTGTCTCACCCTCACGCGTTCCGCCTCCTCCTTCGCTAGCATAACTGCTTCGCAGAAGGAGGTGACGGCCTCCCATGCACTCTCGCTCCGAACCATGGCCTGAACCAGGCCCGGATGCGAGAGATCGCCGCCGCCGATCGCCTCCGTGAGGACACGGCGGTGCACCGCCCAAGCTGGGCAGACCTCCACCGTATGCTCCACCGTGTCCTCCGGGCGATCCACACAGTGGTGACACCCGGGCGTTTCCTCCCGCTTAATCCTAAACAGGAACCTCCCGAAACATCCATGTCCGGTGAGGACCTGCGTCAGGCGGAAGGTGAGGACGCCGTGGCGCCTCTCTAGCCAATTAATCAATAGCAAATTAATCTTGAGCCTAAAAGGTACTTTCTCTGTAGGTTGGGACTCAAAATTAAATACCTTACCTAACTCTACAAGTATACAGACGACCATGACTTCCTCGTTGTGGTCTAGCGGTCGCATGTGCTACTGCTGAACATGAGGTCCTAGGTTCGATTCCCGGGCCGGGCAAAGTGTTATTGGGTTTTTCCATCTGGAATTTCTCAATAGCAGCCCGATGGATTTGTGCCCGATTGATGGCAATAGGCTAGCCCACTATTACATGGGACTTAAACTTAACGTGGATCCGCAATTATAGCCCGCGAAATTCAAATTCTTACCTTTTTAGCTATTTGCGAGTCAGTGTCAGTTTTTATCATGATCAAAATATGATTCGCGACTATACCAGATATGTATTTACAGAATTATAATAAATGAATTGTAATAGATGACATTGGGGAACAAATCTAACCTATATAAAACCTGACACTGACCTTCTAATTGCAAAAAAACGTAAGAAAATTTGAATTTCGCTGGCTACAGCGAAATACAATGGTTCAAATCTAAATAAGAGAGATGTATTAATGATTATATTATATATGACCTTAAACATAACAAGTGTAATGTGGGTGTACAAATTATCAATTTTCTCTTACACATCTGAACTATCCAATAACTCCAATCATTTGACTACCAGAGTTGAAGCCTGAAAAACGTACTAACAGTGTCAGTGCAGTGAATATGAAACGTATAAATTTAGATGAGCTAAAAGAATTGGCTCAAGTGGTGAAAACGAGCAAAGTGAAATACGGTGAAAATGATAGTGCGGTTAACACGAAAAACATTAGTTTAGGTACGGTAATTCTTTCTTGTTTTTAGATATAAAATCAAATTGTTAAACTCTCGGCGAAATGATCAGAATCTTAACAATTCTGGTAATTTCGTTCTTGAGGAGGGAGGAGTTATGCAACCTGAACCGCAACGAGTGATCACCGTGAGAGCATAAACTGCATGATTGCTGTTCAGGGTGGGCCCTTCCAGACGGTTCCATGCATTTTGTTATGTTAGCACTTTAAGTAGGAGTAAGTCCAACCATGTGTGTGTGTAACCGATAGGATTAGTTTTTGAGATCATTACACTAGAGCATCCGCTTCTGCTCATTCGTATTCGAACTCTTTTATTTTCATCGCTCCCAAAAACTTGACTACCTACATGATGCTCACATATTTACAAACATCGTAAAAGTATATGTTTTCCTAAAAAAATTAAAATAATAAAGTCAGTGTAATGAGTATAGGTAATCACAGAATGTAAAATCAGAACCGTGGTATCCGTGGATGGGTAACCGTCTTTTCATACCAAGACCCTCCGTGTCTCGGAATTCACGATAAGCCGTTGGTCCCGTCTGTAATTCGTGGATCTTTCATAGTCGTTACGGGTCGTCAGAAGCCCAGAATTCTGACAACCACTCTTACCAAGTTTTAACTGGGTTGTGGAGGTCAGATAGGCAGTCGCTTCATTTAAAATACTGGTATTCAGCTGCATCCGATTAAACTGGAAGCTGACCCCGACTTACTCGTAGTTGGGAAAACGCTAGGCAGGTGATGGTGATGATGATGTACTTAGAGATTGAAGATAGGTAGTAGAAATGGATCATGGTAAGCCATTATAATATAAGTACTAGCTTTTACCCGCGCTTCCGCCCGCGTTGAGGTCCGAAATCATCCCACGGGAACCTACTACCGAGATAAAAAGTATCCTATGTCCCTTAACCCAGGTCATGGTCTACCTGTGTGTGACTTGTAACTTTTGAGCTCAACATTCACAGGGAGCGTACGGCGGGCTGAATTCTCTGTATTTATAAGAATGACACCACACGAAACGTGTGCGCGGCTCCCGCCGCTGCCCCGCACCCGCTGCCTGTGTGTGTTGAGCTTTAAGGTTTTGAATGCTAGGCTTTTGGCAATTTTTTTCTGATTTTTATTCTGTATAATATTTGGGTACGTATTTGAATATCGAAGATTAAAATACCTACGCTTAAAATACCAATGTTCAAAACATCGAAAATTTAAATATCGATTATATCAAAATGTCGAAAATTGTTATACCTAAGCTTAAAACGTCGAAGATTGAAATGCCGAGTGATTAAAATTTCGAATGATTCAAAATATCGAATGACATTATGCCTAAGTTCAAAATATCAACATTTCATACATCTAAATTCATAATATCTACGTTAAAAATACCTACTAGTTGAAATTTGTACACTAGACACTGATTTTCATGGATAAAATAGGTCAAAATTGTTCCAAAACCGAATTGGGGCACCCCGAATTTACGTAGTCTTTTGGCTGTTACCCCTAGAGTGTGTATAAAAATCCGGAGGCGCGAAGGGAGGACAACCCCCGCCCGCTGTAACAAAGCATAGGCACCCGTGGGAGCCGTAGCGGCTGAGGCTGGTCGCCGGAGGCGACCAGCAAGCCGAAGCTGCGGAGGTGAACATGGGTGCCTATTCTTTGTTACGCAAGGGCGAAGGGGTTGCACTTCCCGTAGCGCCGGAGACGTTGCAGAAGCAACCTTTTTCCACTCATACTACTTACATCAAATTTTTTTCGATATTTTAACTTGTAGGTACGTATTTTTAGGGTGAATTAATGAATGTATTAAATGTTGAAAATTAACCCATTTTTACACGTAGGTATATTCATTTTCGATGTTCTATGTACCCATCGATATTTAGGACGTTCGATAGTTTGTACTTCGATATTTAGGACATTCGATAATCTGTATTTCGATATTTGGATCTTTCGATGTAACTTTTGTAGATATTTAGATTTTAGATATATTGGACGTAGGATATTTAACCATTCGATACTATAAACTTTCGTTATTTTAATTTTCGGTTTTATGGTCGTTCGATTTTTCCATTTTCGATGTTATGAACATCGATATTTTAACAGTAGGTATTTTAATCTTCGATATTCAAATACGTACCCACGTTAACATTTAATACAGATATTTTGGATTGGAACTCAAGATAAAAGGTTCGTTTTTAGGGTTCCGTACCCAAAGGGTAAAACGGGAACCCTATTACTAAGGCTCCGCCGTCTGTTTGTCTGTCTGTCCGTCTGTCACCAGGCTGTATCTCATGAATCGTTATAGCTAGACAGTTGGAATTTTCACAGATGATGTATTTCTGTTGCCGCTATAACAACAAATACAAAAAAACTGAATAAAATAAATATTTAAGGGGGCTCCCATACAACAAACGTGATTTTTTTGCCATTTTTATAGATAATGGTACGGAACCCTTCGTGCGCGAGTCCGACTCACACTTGGCCGGTTTTTTTTACCGTTAATTAGTATAGAGATTTTTTTTTCAAAACGCATTTTGGTAACAACCAAGTTCTGAGAAATATTATATGTTCAAGATTAATATGTTGTTTATGTTTAGATTATTTTTTCCGCTACCACAAACTATAATATATAGATTTGGCAACTTTTTTTTGTAAAGATAAGCCTACTTAGATCATTTGCCTCTTGTCAGCGCCTTAATCTTGAGCCTTTTTTTTTTTTGGGTGGGAAATCATCAAATAACTTCTCCCGCTCTGGGCGGAGCGGGAGGGCGTGTCAGACTTTTACTGACTAAAACCCACCCGTGTTCCTTCCGTTGCCTGTGTGCAGGGCCACGATATCCCTTTCGGACAAACTCGCAACCCCGGCAGGCATTGGTCCTAACGGACCCCGTCAGTTTGTGCTGACATCTCTTTGAGGCGTGCGTGGAACACAACGCGCCGTCGACCCGGGCCTGGCCCTTATCGGACGGCGAGCTACCCATCGTTCACCGTCCGCAGGCCCGCGACTACGGTGGCCGGAAATCGGCTTGCGACTCCCGACGCCCGGGGCGTCTCCTGCGGCGACTAGGGCGCGAGGGCGCGAACCTTGTCTCACCCTCACGCGTTCCGCCTCCTCCTTCGCTAGCATAACTGCTTCGCAGAAGGAGGTGACGGCCTCCCATGCACTCTCGCTCCGAACCATGGCCTGAACCAGGCCCGGATGCGAGAGATCGCCGCCGCCGATCGCCTCCGTGAGGACACGGCGGTGCACCGCCCAAGCTGGGCAGACCTCCACCGTATGCTCCACCGTGTCCTCCGGGCGATCCACACAGTGGTGACACCCGGGCGTTTCCTCCCGCTTAATCCTAAACAGGAACCTCCCGAAACATCCATGTCCGGTGAGGACCTGCGTCAGGCGGAAGGTGAGGACGCCGTGGCGCCTCTCTAGCCAATTAATCAATAGCAAATTAATCTTGAGCCTAAAAGGTACTTTCTCTGTAGGTTGGGACTCAAAATTAAATACCTTACCTAACTCTACAAGTATACAGACGACCATGACTTCCTCGTTGTGGTCTAGCGGTCGCATGTGCTACTGCTGAACATGAGGTCCTAGGTTCGATTCCCGGGCCGGGCAAAGTGTTATTGGGTTTTTCCATCTGGAATTTCTCAATAGCAGCCCGATGGATTTGTGCCCGATTGATGGCAATAGGCTAGCCCACTATTACATGGGACTTAAACTTAACGTGGATCCGCAATTATAGCCCGCGAAATTCAAATTCTTACCTTTTTAGCTATTTGCGAGTCAGTGTCAGTTTTTATCATGATCAAAATATGATTCGCGACTATACCAGATATGTATTTACAGAATTATAATAAATGAATTGTAATAGATGACATTGGGGAACAAATCTAACCTATATAAAACCTGACACTGACCTTCTAATTGCAAAAAAACGTAAGAAAATTTGAATTTCGCTGGCTACAGCGAAATACAATGGTTCAAATCTAAATAAGAGAGATGTATTAATGATTATATTATATATGACCTTAAACATAACAAGTGTAATGTGGGTGTACTATAGGTACTTTTACCTCTGCCTAACCCTTCGGGAAATACAGGCGTGATGTTATGTTATGTAGTTTGGTGGGTTCATATTTGAACGTCGAAAATTAAAATACCTACGGGTAAAATGTCAATGTTCAAAACATCGGAAACTTAAATATCGAATGACCATATAACCGAAAATTAAAATAACGTAAGTTTATAATGTCGAATGGTTAGATAACCTACGCCCAAAATATCTTAAATCTAATTATCTACAAAAGTGACATCGATATACCTAAATATCGAAAATACAGAGTATCGAATGTCCTAAATATCGAAGTACAGAGTATCGAATGTCCTAAATATCGATATTTATTTATTATGTACGTCACAGGGTAAGATAATTCGGATATTGGGAAAACCCGGATAATAAGAAAATGTTGAAATAAAATTTGCGAGCAGCTTGGACGTAGCGTTCGCCGGCCGTTGCCGCGGCACCGCTCGCTGCGCTCGCTCGGCTCACGAGCGGTTGGTCATTGTTCTAACCTAACCTATTTCACCCAGTTCAAAATGATAAATCATACAATCTGCCTGCGACTAGATAATTACACAATGGTGAAAACATTTCTGCGGGATATTGTAGGTATGATTCGTCATTTTGAACTGGGTGAAATAGGTTAGAGGACACGGCGCGGCATACGCTGGCAGAGTGTGCCGCTTGGGAGGAGCCACGCCGTGCCCTCATCTCAGAAGTAGGCAGTGACCTGTCGCTGCCGGCCGTGGTCGAGTCGATGGCCGGCAGCGAGGAGTCCTGGGACGCGGTGGTATCCTTCTGCGACACGACTGCGGAAAGGGAGCGGGAGGTCTCGTCCGCTCACCCGGCCCGCAGCAGGCGCACCGGGCGTCGGAGAGCAGATAATGCCCTCTTCCGGCCCCCCTAAATGGGTCCAGGGACGGCGGACTCTGGGACGTCCGCCGCCCCTTATCACACTGGACCCGAGGTGGCGGTGCGTAGTGTTCCACGCGCGCCCCTTTCAGACGTCGCGGGGGGGGTCTAACACCTAACCCCCCCCGCAGATTTGAGGTGGCCCGCAGAGGCGGGCCGGCACTAGGCGGGCCGGCACTAGCCGGGGATCACGGAAGTAATACTAGCTCCCAAGATCCCCGGTGCAAGAGTGGGAAGAGAACACCGGGGTGGTTTTTAGTCAGTAAGAGTCTGACAGACCCCTCCGCCCACCCCAGGGCGGAGAACATCCATGAGGATTTTCCACCCCGGCAAAAAAAAAAAAAAAAGAGGTTAGAGCTGTGACCAATCACGCTTCTTCTCAAAATATAGATATTTTAACGAGTAGGTATTTTTAACGTAAATATAATGAACTTAGGTGTATTAAATGTTTACATTTTGAACTTAGGTAAAATGACTGAGATGAATCGACATTTTAATTTTAATCAGTCGATATTTTAATCACTCGGCATTTAAATTTTCGATGTTTTGAACACTGACATTTTACACGTAGGTATTTTAATTTTCGACGTTCAAATATGTACCCGTTAACGTACATTGGTATTTAATTAATAACAAGAACGTCTTATTTAAATGCAGAACTCGATTGTTTTAAGGGTTCCGTACCCAAAGGGTAAAACGGGAACCCTATTACTAAGACTCCGCCGTCTGTCTGTCTGTCTGTCCGTCTGTCACCAGGCTATATCTCATGAACCGTGATAGCTAGGCAGTTGAAATTTTCACAGATGATGTATTTCTGTTGCCGCTATAACAACAAATACTAAAAACCAGCCAACTGCGAATCGGACTCGCGCACGAAGGGTTCCGTACCATTATCTATAAAAACTGCAAAAAAATCACGTTTGTTGTATGGGAGTCCCCTTAAATATATATGTTATTCTGGTTTTTAGTACTTGTTGCTATAGCGGCAACAAAAATACATCATCTGTGAAAATTTCAACTGTCTAGCTATCACGGATCATGAGATACAGCCTGGTGACAGACGGACAGACAGACAGACAGACAGACGGCGGAGCCTTAGTAATAGGGTTCCCGTTTTACCCTTTGGGTACGGAACCCTAAAAAACAGAATAAAATAAATATTTAAGGGGCTCCCATACAACAAACGTGATTTTTTTGCAGTTTTTGCTCGATATTGATAACGGTAACAGGTAGACGCTTGAAATGTTCACAGAATATTTAGTTATATATTCACTTTAAAAATAAATAATTAAATTAAAATAAAACAAATATTTAAGGGGGGATCCCATACAACAAACGTGATTTTTTTGCCATTTTTTATAGATAATGGTACGGAACCCTTCGTGCGCGAGTCCGACTCGCAACTTGGCCGGTTTTTCTTATTTTCAATTACTTAACTCATTTTTGAGTAAGTAGATAATTGCTTCATATTTTGCAATTAATTACAAGCGTTGTGTCACCGCACTTCTCCTTCTTATATATGCAGTCCGACAGTGACCGCGCTTTAGCAGTTATCAGCGTCTTAAACGTTCTGCTTCATATTCGTGAGTTTCCAACAACACACAAGATTTTGGGAACGTATATGTATTGCCTTTTATTAAAGATACGGTGGGAAATTTTCGTTCAGCTTAGTCAATAAAGATCCAACGATATTTAATTCATTTTATTTAATTTTGATAGTACATAAAGTAAGTGATCTCTGATTGTTTACAGAATATAAGGTACCTATAGTAAGTAAATACATAAAACAGGGGTTTTCTAGAAAAAAAACAGATCTCATTTCTACAAAAATCCTATCATAAATGTTTGGAATTGTAATCATCAAAATGTTATTGTAAATCTTTAATTAAATAAATATGTATATACGTGGCTTATGATTTTTTAAACTGTGTTTTTAAATTAATGATGTTTAGGCGGACTCCACAGATATCGTATCTTCGTCACTCAGACCCTTGTCCTCATTGGTACCTGCGGGGAAATTTGATGGCGGGGAGGAAGGTCCCTGGGGGAAAGGATTTTGTGGGAACCCTGGGATTTGGGGAATTTGTGGGAATTGCGGGAACGCGGGAGCCTGGCCAGACTCTTGTGGTATTTGAGGAAAGTTTGGGAAATTCGGGAATGTGTTTGAGGGTGGGAAAGGCGGGAACTGAGGAGCAGCTGGCTGAGTGGGTTCTGAGGCTGGGGGCTGAGAAGGTGATGGGGTTGGAGCTCCTGAATCTTGTCTTTGCTGTTCAGCGTTAAAGTCTGCTGAGTCTACTACGGCTGAGTCAGCGTCACCGGCCTGCTGACTTGGGGGGAAACTTGGTGAGCCTTCAGGGTAGGCTGGCGCAATAGGGGCAGGACCACTAGGAGGTGCAGGGGCGCTAGGATAAGTAGGGGTAGCCGGGAATCCAGATCCTAACACTGGAGCATAAGAGGGTGCTGAAGGGTAGAAGATGTTTGAAGCTGGGATGTATGAGTGTCCTGCAACGGGGTAGTATGCTGGTTGTAAAGAGGCGAAGCTGTTGACTTGAGGCACTTGGTGGAATGCAAACTGTGGTTGAGCGGCGAATGCGTACGATGCTGGCACCTATCGAAAAAACAACAAAAAGTATAAAGTAACGCTCATAGGTTGATACATTATCTACAGCATTTAATGACCTTACAGATATAAATAGACAACTGCGTCAAAATCACTGTAGAGTAGAATGTTCGTATTTTGGAAAAATACTCAAGCAGTGTAGTTCACAAGCTTAATTACAAAACTTTACATATTTGTAATTTCTGAAAAAAATGCCTATAGCTAATTTCTTTAAGATTTTTTTTTATCTTTATTTATTTAAGGGATTTTTGTACACTTATGCGACGATTTTTTATTTTTTTTTGGGTGGGAAATCATCAAATAACTTCTCCCGCTCTGGGCGGAGCGGGAGGGCGTGTCAGACTTTTACTGACTAAAACCCACCCGTGTTCCTTCCGTTGCCTGTGTGCCAGGGCCACGATATCCCTTTCGGACAAACTCGCAACCCCGGCAGGCATTGGTCCTAACGGACCCCGTCAGTTTGTGCTGACATCTCTTTGAGGCGCGCGTGGAACACAACGCGCCGTCGACCCGGGCCTGGTCCTTATCGGATGGCGAGCTACCCATCGCTCACCGTCCGCAGACCCGCGCCTACGGTGGCCGGAAATCGGCTTGCGACTCCCGACGCCCGGGGCGTCTCCTGCGGCGACTAGGGGCGTGAGGGCGCGAACCTTGTCTCACCCTCACGCGTTCCGCCTCCTCCTTCGCTAGCATAACTGCTTCGCAGAAGGAGGTGACGGCCTCCCATGCACTCTCGCTCCGAACCATGGCCTGAACCAGGCCCGGACGCGAGAGATCGCCGCCGCCGATCGCCTCCGTGAGGACACGGCGGTGCTCCGCCCAAGCTGGGCAGACCTCCACCGTATGCTCCACCGTGTCCTCCGGGCGATCCACACAGTGGTGACACCCGGGCGTTTCCTCCCGCTTAATCTTAAACAGGAACCTCCCGAAACATCCATGTCCGGTGAGGACCTGCGTCAGGCGGAAGGTGAGGACGCCGTGGCGCCTCTCCAGCCACTCCTCAAAGAGGGGACTTATCGCCACAATTGTGGCGTGCCCAGCGCTGGGTTGCGACAATCGCACTCTCATGTCGCCATGAGATCCCTCCGGAGCTCCGTCCGCTGTGCCGCGATTTCTTGCGGCAGCGGAGTTATGCCCCGGAGTTTCGCCTCTTCGCGCCACACCCAAATGTGCGCGAGGACTTTCGCCTCCAGATCCCATGGCGGCAATCCGGCAAGGAGGCTCGCCGCCTCACGGGAGACCGTGTGGTATCCCCGTACCATCCTGATGGCCATGACCCTTTGGGACGCGTTCAACCGCTGCGCTGGTCGCAGCCTCAGAGAACGCGCCCACACCGGTGCCCCGTAAAGGGCCATGGACCGCACGATCCCCGCGTAGAGCCTCCGGCAGGAGGCGTTTGGACCCCCTAGATTGGGCAGGAGCCGCTTCAAAGCAGCCCCGGCCCGCTCCAGTCTGGGAGCCAAACGTCGAAAATGCTCCACGAAGTTCCACCGGCTGTCGAAGACGAGTCCCAGGTACTTCATCGTCGACTCGACGCCGATGTGAACCCCTCCCGCCGTTATCTGGGAACCCGACAGTGGCGCGTTCCGAGGACCATAAAAACACATGGCCTCGGACTTGTGCAATGCCACCTCGAGTCCCAATTGCCGGATCCTATCGACGATTGTCGCAACCCCACGTGCCGCCAGTTCGGCCGCCGCCTGATGCGAACTCCCTTGTGCCAGGACTAGCGTGTCGTCAGCGTAGCAGACTACGCTGACGCCACTAGGGAGGTCGGCGCGCAGCACCCAGTCGTATCCGATGTCCCACAGATGCGGCCCCAGGACCGATCCCTGTGGGACACCGCATGACATCTCTCGCTGGTTCCACTCTCCGTGGTGACCGGGGTAGATGACGGCCCTGTCCGTCAAATAGGCCTCGACCACACGACAGAGGTAGGTCGGCATCCGGTGATACCGAAGTGCCTTCCTAATGCAACTCCAGGGCAAGGTATTGAAGGCATTGGCGATGTCAAGAGACACCGCCAAGACGACCCCACCCCGGGCAACAGCATCCCCCGTCGTGAGGGCTCGAACGCGCATGATGGCATCCACCGTAGAGCGCCCCTTACGGAAACCAAACTGGCTCTCCGCCAAATCCGGCCCCACCCGCACCAGCCGCCCGACAAGGCGGTCTGCAATTACTCTTTCAAAGAGCTTACCCACCTCGTCGAGCAGCACGATGGGCCGGTAAGCGGACGGAGAGTCCGCCGGGCGCCCTGGTTTCTTTATGAGGACCAGTTTCCCCGTCTTCCAACGAAGTGGAAACTGGCCCCTCTCCAAGCATGCGCTTAGGAGCCCCCTTAGTCGACGCCCGAGAGCCTCTAAAGCCAGAACCCAGGCTTTTCCAGGCCAGCCATCGGGTCCTGGGGCGGTATTCTTGGCATTCAGCCTACGTACCGCCACTCTCAGATCTACCTCGGTCACCTCTGGAGCATCGTCGTCGTCGGTGTGGTCCGCATCTGGCACCGCAGGAGGCGGAGCCATGGGCGGGGGAGTATGTTCCCCTCGCGAAGGGAACAGAGCGCTCACCACGTCCTCCACGAGCTGGGGCCGGAGACTCTGCGTCAGCGGGGGAGCCCATGGGCGGAGTTTATCTCGCACCCATTTGTAGGGGCGTCCCCACGGGTCTCTGTTGAGAGTCTCCAGCGTCTCAGCGTCAGCGGCATGCGACGATGCCAATCACATCTTGCTTTTACAAATAACAACTGACTCCTAAACTAGATTAACTAATCTTAGTAACACAAAACTTACGTACTCTAATTTCTTATCTTGTCTTTCTGTCTTATCTTGCTGCATCAGAGTAGTAGGCTTAGTTAAAATACCATGGAGAATTCGAACATCCATTACCGACAATTTCAACGAATTGAGAAGTAAGTGCGTTTCTTTTGTTCGTATATCGGACACATTCCACCAACACATGCTGTGCATCCTCTATTTTGCCACACATCTCACAGTAGAGTCCGATTTTCGCATGAGGTAAGCAAAGTTGTTTAGTGGAATATGTCCTGGAGGTCTACTCCGAAGCGCTAAACCGAAGTATCGGTAATGTTCGGTCGTTTTATAACTTCCATAGTTTCCTTTTTTGACTTTGAGTCCTTACCCGACTTCAAGTCACAGTTTGACTTTGGTTTATCTCTTCGACTGCCTTTTTTTTTCGCCGTATTCAGCGATAGTTAGCCGTAGTACAGAAACAACCGAACATTCGGCCGATACTTCGGATTTATGTTCGAAGTAGACCCACTGACCTCAAACGATGCTGAGCAACAATTGGACAGCGACTCAGTTTCGACCCGGAGAACCAAGGTATATGAGGAGGCTCACTCTGTATACATTTATACCAGATTCCTTTCGCTTTTGAATTTCTATTAGTGTTACCCACTTTTTGCCAACTTTAGCACGGAACACTATAGAAGGCAAAATTGTATCCATACTCCATTTTAAATAAGATTAGTTTAAATAAACCTTTTTTTTTACAGTCCGTTCAACCGATTTTGACTTTTATTCCGTAGATATAAGAGTAAAAACGTGGTTACAATACCAACTGTTAATTACAACAGCCAATTGTCATGCCATCAACCCAATAGAAGTCAAAATCGGTTGAACGAACTGTAAAAAAGGTTTATTTCAATTTCTAATCTTATTTCAAATAGAGTATAGGCAACCATGATGTCGGTTTGGTCAGTATACAATGTAGATACCTATACATAAGCAGGCGCTGATCATTGAACCTCAAAATAAGGAATCAATGACTTTACGTCTCGTTTCGTACTCTCATCGACTTCTTTTTACGACTGGGTCCAAACAACTTTTTGTTAAACTTCGGGCAAGTCACCAGTTTTTTTTTCAATGTCTACTCGCAGGTCAACCTAGGAGGTTGTCGTCTGCTTAACCGGACTTACCTGTGGATACCTTAATAAATTACAGCGTGCAGGCAGGGCATACACTTATAAACTAAGCGACCACACGCTAAGGGCATCCCCTGGGGGGTACGAACCTCGGGTTATGGCGTCGCTGGGGGAGGACAACAGGGACAAGCTGGATCGGATTAATATATTATTAGGGGACGAATTTGAAACTACAGGCTCTGCGGCGCGGGCTGGGTCGAGCAAGGGTCGGGGTGGGGGTGGACGGGGACGTCGTGGCGGGCCTCGGCAGCGTGGACAGATGGAACGGTGGGTCGATTCTGTAATTATATGCTACAGTGCTGGTGGCCGCAGCTCACCAGTGGCCTACCATCACCAATTATAGCATTATTATTTGAATCTTACTTCAGTGTTGGAAAGAGATGGAGCTATACAGGATGTATAACTATGTAGGCCCCCTGGTAATTTAGTAAATGAGTAATAAAGCTTACCGCATTAATGTACTGTGTGGTGGAATAAGCGGTGGTCTTGGTCTCCCCTGGGATGATGGTATTGAGGAGTGGTGAGGTCACGGCAATAGCACCAGGCCAGGCAATCGCCCCGCCAGCCGCGCAGCTTGCGGACGCGCATAATAATGTGATTACTAGTACCTGCAATGTTTTGTTAATACGTTTTATATCATAGATTCTTCCAATGAAAATAATTACGTTTAAGCAAATAAATGTTGTTGTTTGTACAAAGAAAACATATAATCTTATTCAATAATATTCTTCTCGTCTTGTTCTCACACTCTCAACTGCCTAGCCTTTTCGCAACTATGCTGGGGTCGGCCTCCAGTCTAACCGGATGCAGCTGAATACCAGTATTTTACATAGAGCGACTGCCTATCTGACCTCCACAACCCAGTAAATGGGTAATACGATACCCCTTGTTAAGACTGGTTGTCAGACTTTCGGGCTTCTGACGACCCGTAACGACTGTCAAAGATCCACGAATGACAGCCGGGACCAAAAGCTTAATGTGCTTATCGAGGCACTTAGGAGTCTCAGTATGTAGAGATGGTCACCCATCCACGGACCAACCCCGGCAAGCGTAGCTTAACCTGATGGATCGACCCATGCGGCTGCAATTATTTAGCCGCGAGCTCCTCTAGTTCTCACACACTGTTGTCTACATTTCGTTTTCATGTCTTTTTTCGGCTGGTGGGCTTGAAAAAAAATCTTAAAAGAAATAAGCAGCATCTTTGTGAATAAAATGGTGATTATATCGTACATAAATGTATTTTGCTGTGTGATAAATAATAAAAAATAAAATAAAAATGTTATGTTATGTTATGTTGTTGTGTTGTGTTATGCAAGGTTGAACTATTCTTTCATTGTTCGTCCTGATACAAGAGAAAATAATTACTGAAAAAAAATGGGCACGGTCGCTAGTTAGCGAGCCCGGTATAGGTCAAATCATAGTTAATACAGGATGGCCTATTTATAGTGGGGATGTAAGTATGTTCAGCAATTATTTATAGTTTAGGAAACAACTTAGCTCAAAGGGAAATATTTTGTTCGACAAAATTCGTGCCAGATTTTTTGTGTCCAAAAAGTATATTATTATATAATTTTCCACTAGTTTTAAAAACTTACGAAAACCACCAAATGGACATTATTTGGTGTAATAGAAGTTCAAAGAAGGTTGACGATTTTTTTTCGTGTTCACTCTCATTTCCTAAACCTAAACTCTTTATTGAAACGATTTATTGTCACGTTTTTAGTTGAAAAATGCTACAATGTTATTTTTTTTTATATGTATACAATTTCGATCTTTTGGTGACTGTTGGGAATAATGTCCGTAAAATGCTAGTTATGTCGGTGGTTTAGTAGCAAAACGTAGTAAAGTAAGTAGTAATCGCTGAACATAGATGGGGTTATTTCGGAACGCCTAAGTTGGTGGTAGCTTTAGATAGGTGTCAGTTAAGTATGAGAAATTCTGTGTTTATTATTAATGATACTATTAGAGACACTTGGGTACAACACTGACTAATTTCCCATAAGCTAGTACTCCATTTAAAGGATTCGTACGGAAAAACGAAAAGAGCGCGCAGAAGCTATTCAAAGTCGATTTTCAAAAGGAGGTACCGGACACTGTAACTGTCCATTGGAATGGCAAACTGTTACTGACTTTGGATGTACGCAAATTTAAAGTAATTTCTTATTAAGTTTAAGTTTTTAAGATTAAGTTTATTTTATTTATTTATGCATCATTTTACAGAAAAAGGGTTCAGTGTATGGAGCCTCCTTTTAAGAAACTTATGGCGCTAAAGAACAACTTTCATGGTCTAATAGTGCTTCATTTCAACATGCTAAAAAACAGGTACTAAGAGCAGTTAATGATACAGCGGAAAGAGCGGTTAAGTTAATGCAAGACTTTCATCGCAAAATCAGTGTTATAGAGGATCAAAAGCAATTTTTACTACGTTGCTTTCAAGACCACAGACAGCCGATCTATTCTGAAAAAATCTCACCGTGTAAACGTAGGTAAAGTGAACTTGAAGTGAGTTGTTAATAGTGTCAATCCCTCACTGACAGTTCACTCCACGCTCACTTCACCTAAGTTTTCACAGTGAGATGGTTACAGAATAGCACTGCGGTGTTTCCTGACTGTAAAAAACAAAACTTTGAAAAGAAAACGACATGACCAGTTCCTGCCTTCGGATTCAAGGCAGGCTTCGGAGCATGTGCATATCGAGTAGTAGAAAATTATTCTTATACTATATCTACAATGCCTAGCGCCATCTCATCGATAAGCAGAGTTATTTAATGAAAACTAATCTTTATTTTTCTAAGTTTCCTGATCTTTTAGACTCGAGAAACTTTTATATCTGTAAGCTATACTCGAAGAATACACCAACTGCAAAAATAAAACAATATTTGCTGCATATTGATTTTGGTCCGATCATGTCCTTTGATAATTAACGTCCTTTTAAAGAAATGAAATCGTTTATTCTGTAAATAGGATATCGGAATCACTTTTACACGTCATATTAAAAAGTAAAAAATAAGCTAGATGTAGTCGACATTTCCTATCTGACTACCCGTGAGAAGAAATGGCGAAACAAACTCAGGGGTCAAAGTCTCTTTTAAAGTCCAGACATAATCTTGGTCAGATCATGTGAGGACCATGTAGATCTGTGTCTGAAATGGTCTTTTGAGGAAAGAACCACACAATTTTGAGTGGACCTGTCCAATCAGTGCAAGCATTTGTCGTAATCGTGCAGCTCGACTCAAGACTTAAGGAGCTCAACGACTCGACGAACAATACCAAAGAACTTAACTGAACTTAAGATGACTTCATAAATATAATATAACAGGTAAAACTGTGTTTTATTTACTGGACAAACATTAAGTTCTATAGCTTCCGTACAAACTATTTGTTAAAATTTGACATCAAGTCGGCACGACACGGGTTATTGTTATCCGATACCAATAATATTTATTATTTCAATTATTAAGGTCAAATATTTAAAAAAAAACTTGGTCTAGTGGTCACAAGCGCTACTGGCGAGCACAAGGTCCAGGGTTCGATTCCCTGGTCGGGCAAAGTGTTATTGGGTTTTTCCACCAGGAATTTCTCAGCAGCAGCCCGGAGTCTGGATTTGTGCCCGGTTGATGGCAATAGACTCGTCCCCTATTACATGGGACTTAAACATAACTGGCGAAACGTGGGTGTACTATAGGTATCTACACCTCTGCCTAACCCTTCGCGGATTACAGGCGTGGTGTTATGTTAGATTAAATATAAAAAAATAAAAGGTATGCGTAATTTAAATCGAAAAAAAAATCACCCTTATAGATTTGGACACCCTAATGATGTTAATTTTTTAAAATAGATATATAGCACAGAAATCTCTATGTTTTGACATGTCGCTACATCAGAGGATTGCACCCTTGAGAAGCAGACTCGTGTCTCTAATATTATTAACTTAAAGACATTCAAAATAAACAGTATGAAGAACAATCAAAAAGACAACCGAAACATAGGTTTTGAAGGTACGCATTATTTAAACCATATACACTCCCGGACTACTACACTGTCCTCCCATAACTATTAATAATGTATTTTGAAAACATTGTAAAAGCCAATTATTTTTAAAATTTAAAAAAAGAGTAACCGTGGAGCTTCTTGCCGGCTCTTCTTCATAGGAAACGACCATTTGGAACCGTGCTCCTAGCTTCTGACGTTTCATAAGTACCCCTGTAGGTTTATGTGAAATAAAATATTTAGATTTTGACTCTTAAATCCAGCCACCCTGCTTTTAGAGTTCCTTACCCGAAGGGTGCCAAACGGAACCCAATTACTAAGCCTCCACTGTCCGTCCGTCTGTCTGTCAGCGGGCTGTATCTCATGAACCGTATTTGCTTGTTAACCGTGATGGTTAACCGTGACAGTTGATACTTTCACAGATTATTTATTTCTATTGCCGCTATAACAAAAAATAATAAAAATAAAATTAAGTTAAGTTAAAAATTACGCGTATTTACTTATTGCGTTTTTTTGATAAATATTGTACGGTGGTACGGAATCATTCGTGTGCGAGTTTGACTCGCACTTGGCCAGTTCTTTTTAAAGTAAGTTCTATTTCTTTTTAAATGGTTGTGAATTCAAATTTGGCACAATCATGACACCAAAATGATGGTCAGTAAACCAGCATGTCGGCTTCAAAACTGCATCAAATCTTTTTCTTTCACTTAACACTATTTTGATTTTGTAGGCCTTCATACTGAACATGGAAATGGCTCGATTAAATAGTCCGGGAGTGTAATTCTTAAAAAAAAAACAGTCACTAAATAATTCACTCCAAATTCACAAGTCGAGTTCACAATATCACTTCTTGTCACTTGATTTGTATTTATAGTATATTCCAAGGTTAAGCACGTACCTTCATATTGGAGGCACAACAGTGTTCTCTGTAATACGCGCATTGATCTCCTGACGAGCCTTTTATACATTAAGTAGAACCCCGCCCACAGAAATAAAAGAAAGTCACATGCTAGATACGTCTCGCATATTATTATTTGATGCACTCGAAGAGTCTGTCCCCCGATTCAGATCCTTGGTCATTTGAATTTGGAAAAAAACTGTGCCTACTTACCAACGTAGTAAATTATTATTTATATTTGAATAAACAATATTTGTATGATTACTTGAGAATTATTACAATAATGGTTACAACCCGACTATCGTTATATTTATGAGGCCAGTACCCTAATTGCGTAACATACTGTCATTCGCTAATCCATTGCTTCATATGTTGGTAAAATTTGTCTGCTCAACAACGTAAAAACGCAATGAATGTTGTTGAACTGTCAAAATGAAACCCATTGCTACTGATAGTGTGTTACACAATTACCCCATAGAAATAAAATCAAAACATTGTTAAAGGTAAAGAAAATTTAATCTAATATCATCATCATCTGCCTAGCCTTTTCCCAACTATGTTGGGGTCGGCTTCCAGTCTAACCGGATGTAGCTGAATACCAAAATTGAATCTAATATGTTCTATATATTACATATATTCATATTCTATATTTATATTCTAGTTCTATTCTGACCCTCAGTCGATAACATCATGAAGTAACAATAAAACAAGGATTGTGTTCAGGTTGTTTCTTTATTTTATTTATAATTACGTTTTATACAAAATTACTTTAATACTACTTGGGCGAGAAAATAGGAGAAACTACGTACGATTAAGTCCTAGCCGTTGAATTAAAATAATCAATCTGAGAACTTCCTTCCTATGAACCACCCCACAATCTGCATGCTAGTTTATTTATTAAATTAAATTAGTCTTAAATTAAATTATAACCTCCGGAGACAATTGACTCTTCTAGTTATAGTAATTTATATAATTACAATCACAATTGTATCTAAGATAATTATCTTTGTTAAAATATAAAAAGAGTTGACTATTTCTACTATCTACCTAGCTTATAATAGCTTATGATACTTATTTAAGTTATGGAAGAGCGAAGTCTCCTAACACAGGATTATGTGCTATTCTGTAAATATCTCATCGTGAAAACTTAAGTGAAGTGAGCACCAATACATAGTGTCCATCCCTAGCATCAGTGGAATGACAGCTCACATCACCTGAGTTTTCACGTTGAGATTTTTACAGAATAGACCGGCTGCTTAAAAGGGGGCTTAAATCACTACTCGTTAAGGTTTACTTGTTAAAATAATAAACCATTTTAAATATAATACTTTTTTTTGACATAGTAATCTAGCAATCTATATATTTTTAACGAATAACAATAAAAGTGTTAACTGTAGTGAAACATAAATATATCCAAATTATAAAGTTCCCAGCAGGTAGTACCTACATACAATCAGCGTCAAAAGTTGCTGATCCTTTCGGAATTCGTTAAAATCTTCTTAAATATACAATAATTTTATAAAATATGTTTCTTTTTTTGTCACTTATATTCCTTTTTATACTATATAGGTAACTTTGGTAAGTTGTTGTGTGCACGCTCGCAAAGGTTTTTGAGTTGGTATAACCATCCCTCACGCAAGCTAGTCCGCGGGCAAAACCTAGCTTCAAATATATTTTTATTTATTTATTGATATGACTCTTACTCACTAGAACATACACAAACAAAAATCACATACATTTTTAGGTATCGTGAGTACTCAGCACTAGCAGAGAATTACTGATAAGAGGACGTGTAAGATACCGTTAGTTGAATTACATACATACACTAAAAAATAAAACGAAAATGAACTTTGTTCACAAATACGATGGGAAATACAGAAATATTCATATAAGGTGATTAAAAATTAGCCTTACAAACTTTAAGGAGTGCTTTAGACCATCGAACTGAAGAACTTTTAATATATAGGACCAACATTGAAGTCGCGAAAAAAATCAGCTGTTCCATACTAAAGTGTATACCTACTTACTGTTCTAAACTGTACTGCTGCTGTACTGGACAGCTGTATTTTTTTTCGCTATTTCAAAGATAGTCCCATTGTAAAAGTTATTCAGTTGGATGTCCTAAAGCACACCTTAAAGTTTGTAAGGTTATTTTTTAAACACCTTATACAACGTGCCGCCACAAAGGCGACATTAATTCAACACACGGGTAGGGCTAGTGGCTAGTAATCATAAAAAAACTATAATAAGATAATACAATTATAAATTGATTTTTTTTCAAACAAACTAAATAGTAAAGCCAAAGTCACAGTCAAAGATTTATTTGCAAACTAAGTGTACATGTATGTGTGTGTGTGTGTAAGCTCTCTCATTCCTTCAATTCTCCTACTTCTTGCACGTTATTTGTTTTAATTTCATTGATGCGATGTTATGATCCATGACCCCGGCAAATGACCTCTGCGCTACAGTTCTTTAAGTACAGGTTGCTCCAAGATGCTGCTTTAGATAATTGTAAATAAATCAATAAATAATAACGTTTAATTAAATTAAAATATCTTCATAAAACGTGTGTTAAATTAATCTCGCCACCAAAACGGCACGCTGTATAACAAAAAAGGCTGAAAAGCTAGAGAATCGAAGTGGATACAATTATTGATAGACGACTCGTATTACACATTACGCATTTACACATTTCACAGAGCTTTCGATACATTATTAGTCTTCTTGTAAGTATTTAAAAACAAGTAAGCACTTAAAAAAAAAAAAAGCCTTGTATAGTGTGTATCCTCTTTGATGATGATTTATGCTTTGCTTTTTTTCCCTATAAGTTTCTCAATTCCTTTCTGAATCATTACGGCAAGAGTTTTTGCAGCATCAGCAGGTTTTAATGGTGGGTCCCCGTCAATAGGTTTTGTTGAAAACATATTTATAAACGTTAATATTAGGAGGTTAATCAGTTTACCTGGGGAATTCAGTGCTGCTTTCGCCAATTCGTCTAAAAAAACAGACAACATAGTCAGGACAAGTAATTGTTTCATTTTATCTCTCTATCTGTCTGCTATCTATCTTCTTAATTTAAATAATTCTTCTGTACGTGTGTTTATCACCTAACTCCTCCTAAACGGCTCGACCGATTTGGTTGAAATTTTGTATTTATATTTCAACGGGTTCCTGGGTGGTTTGAAAACACAATTGGACCCGTTAGATGGCGCTGCTGTCGGTATAAGGCGGTACGAAGTTCGCCGGGTGAGCTAGTCTTATTAGGGTTCCGTTCCCAAAGGGTAAAACGGGAACCCTATTAGTAAGGCTCCGCCGTCTGTCTGTCTGTCCGTCTGTCACCAGGCTGTATCTCATGAACCGTGATAGCTAGACAGTTGAAATTTTCACAGATGATGTATTTCTGTTGCCGCTATAACAACAAATACTAAAAAACAGAATAAAACAAACATTTAAGGGGGCTCCCATACAACAAACGTGTTTTTTTTGCTCGTTTTTGCTCGATATTGATAACGGCAACAGGTAAACGCTTGAAATATTCACAGAATATTTAGTTATACCTATATTCACTTTAAAAATAAATAATTAAATTAAAATAAAACAAATATTTAAGGGGGGCTCCCATACATAAAACGTGTTTTTTGCCATTTTTATAGATACACATACATAAACTCACGCCTTCTTCCCATGGGGGTAGGCAGAAACTATAGAACGCCACCTGCTACGCTCCTTACATACTCTTTTTGCTTCGCCTACGTTCATACATGTGGTCATACACGCACGCCGATTGCGAGTACTGCGGTTGCGGTACTTTTTTTTTTTTTTTTGGGTGGGAAATTATCAAAAAACTTCTCCCGCTCTGGGCGGAGCGGGAGGGCGTGTCAGACTTTTACTGACTAAAACCCACCCGTGTTCCTTCCGTTGCCTGTGTGCCAGGGCCACGATATCGCTTTCGGACAAACTCGCAACCCTGGCAGGCATTGATCCTAACGGACCCCGTCAGTTGGTGCTGACATCTCTTTGAGGCGCGCGTGGAACACAACGCGCCGTCGACCCGGGCCTGGTCCTTATCGGACGGCGAGCTACCCATCGCTCACCGTCCACAGGCCCGCGCCTATGGTGGGCGGAAATCGGCTTGCGACTCCCGACGCCTGGGGCGTCTCCTGCGGCGACTAGGGGCGTGAGGGCGCGAACCTTGCCTCTCCCTCACGCGTTCCGCCTCCTCCTTCGCGAGCATTACTGCTTCGCAGAAAGAGGTGACGGCCTCCCATGCACTCTCGCTCCGAACCATGGCCTGAACCAGGGCCGGACGCGAGAGATCGCCGCCGCCAATCGCCTCTGTGAGGACACGGCGGTGCTCCGCCCAAGCCGGGCAAACCTCCACCGTATGCTCCACCGTGTCCTCCGGGCGATCCACACAGTGGTGACACCCGGGCGTTTCCTCCCGCTTAATCCTAAACAGGAACCTCCCGAAACATCCATGTCCAGTGAGGACCTGCGTCAGGCGGAAGGTGAGGACGCCGTGGCGCCTCTCCAGCCACTCCCCAAAGAGGGGACTTATCGCCACAATTGTGGCGTGCCCAGCGCTGGGTTGCGACAATCGCACTCTCCATGCCGCCATGAGATCCCGCCGGAGCTCTGTCCGCTGTGCCGTGATTTCTCGCGGCAGCGAAGTTTAGCCCCGGCGGCGGCGTTTCGCCTCCTCGCGCCACTCCCAGATGTGCGCGAGGACTTTTGCCTCCAGATCCCATGGCAGTAGTCCGCCAAGGAGGCTCGCCGCCTCGCGGGAGACCGTGCGGTATCCCCGTACCAGCCTGATGGCCATGACCGTTTGGGACGCGTTCAACCGCTGGGCTGGTCGCAGCCTCAGAGAACGCGCCCACACCGGTCCCCTATAAAGGGCCATGGACCGCACGATCTCCGCGTAGAGCCTCCGGCAGGAGGCGTTTGGACCCCCCAGATTGGGCAGGAGCCGCTTCAAGGCAGCCCCGCCCCCTCCAGTCTGGGAGTCAAACGTCGGAAGTGTTCCACGAAGTTCCACCGGCTGTCGAGGACGAGTCCCAGGTACTTCATCGTCGACTCGACGCCGATGTGAACCCCTCCCGTCGTTATCTGGGAACCCGACAGTGGCGTGTTCCGAGGACCATAAAAACACATGACCTCGGATTTGTGCAATGCCACCTCGAGTCCCAATTGCCGGATCCTTTCGACGATTGTCGCAACCCCACGTGGCCAGTTCGGCCGCCGCCTCATGCGACCTCCCCTGCGCCAGGACCAGCGTGTCGTCAGCGTAGCATACCTCGCTGACGCCGCTAGGGAGGTCGGCGCGCAGCACCCAGTCGTAACCAATGTCCCACAGATGCGGCCCCAGGACCGATCCCTGTGGGACACCGCACGACATCTCTCATCGGTTCCACTCTCCGGGGTAGATGACGGCCCGGTCCGTCAGATAGGCCTCGACCACGCGACAGAGGTAGGTCGGCATCCGGTGATACCGGAGTGCCTCCTAATGCAACTCCAGGGCATGGTATTGAAAGCATTGGCGATGTCAAGAGACACCGCCAAGACGACCAACGACCCCACCCCGGGCAATAGCAACCCCCGTCGTGAGGGCTCGAACGCGCATGATGGCATCCACCGTAGAGCGCCCCTTGCGGAAACCAAACTGGGTCTCCGCCAAATCCGGGCCAACTTGCACCAGCCGCCCGACAAGGCGGTCTGCAATTACTCTTTCAAAGAACTTGCCCACCTCGTCGTAATCTTCGCTGCTCTGTACCCCGCGTACAGCTCCGCCTGAATGGCTTCCGTATCCGGAGGGCGGATACGAAGCCTGCGGTGCCTGGAGTACCGGTGGCGCGCAGCAACGCACGCCTCGCGTAAAGCGGTCAGCTCACGCGACCACCAGCACACCTAGCGCCGAGCACGTCCGGGCTGGACCCGGGGCATTGCCACGTCACATATGTCGGACATGGCCTCCCGGAACCACTCCGCCTCGTCGTTGATGTCGGCAGGCCTGTCCGGTGATGACACCCAGGAATGCACGATCGAGGCTTCCAGGAGGAGCTCCCGGTCCAGCTGCTTCAACGCCCATCGCGGACCACTCGGGGCCTGTCGGACCAGCGCGCCCGAGGTCTGGGCGGAGACGTCCAACCGAATGTACCGGTGATCGGAATAGGTCTCCACCCCCTCCATGACGCGCCAGTCGATGACACGCGGTGACAGAGCGGGGCTGGCGAACGAGATGTCCACCACTGACTCACCCCGCATCCGCACATACGTGGCGACAGAACCCCGGTTTAGGACGACCAGTCCTCCACCATCTTGCCCCGTGTGTCCGTGTACCGCGAACCCCAAGCCACGTTCTTGCATTGAAGTCCCCGAGGACGATCACGGGGAGGGGATGGTACCCGACGACGATGACTCTCAACTCCCCAAGGGAGTTGTGGAACTCGGCAAGAGTTCGGTTCGGGGAGAAGTATACTCCTACCACGACAATCTCCCCGAACCGTGCTGCCACGCAACCCCGTCCCCTCTTGACGGCCTCGAGGGACGGGGTACCGGCGGCGGCCGACGAAATAATGGTCACTGTGCCGCTCAGGTCCTCCACCCAGTCATCCCTGGGCGGGACAAAGTACGGCTCAGCGACCTGAACTCAGCGGCCTGTTAATCGACCACTGCGCCATGCTCTGGAGCAACAGATCCTGAGCGCAGGCGCAGTGGTTGATGTTCGCCTGGAGGAGGCGTAATGGGGCCATTTTTGGCATTCCATATCAGCCTCCTCCCGGGCCCTCTGGGATGGCCCTGCCGTGGTGGTAGCGGCGGCAACGACGACGTTGGAGGCGGCAGCGGCGGCGGCAATCGTGGCAGCTGCGGCGGTGACGGCGGTGGCGGCGGGCTTGCTCCTGCCCCTGGGTTTGGCGGGTGGACCGCAGGCCTTGCCCCCAGCCCGGTGATCGGCCGGCTTGCCAGCCGCCGCACATGCATAACAGTGCGGCGCGGCATCGCACGAGCCGGCCTTGTGACCGGGCCGACCACAACGGAAACATTCCTCACTGCGGTCCACCTCCGAGGTGCACTGTGCTCCCACGTGGTGTCCCACCCGGCAGCGGAAGCACCTCAGAGGTCTGAGTTCCAGCAGTTTTACCTGCGCGGATACCCAGCCCACCCGGAGCCTTCGGCCCTCCCCGGCAATTTTTTGGGCCGCCGACACGGGGCAGCTCACCGTAACGGTATGCATCCCCGTGGAGTCAGGACGAATGGTGCCCACCCTCACCTGCTCGGCAGGGCACCCTCCAGTCCTAGCCACGGCGGCCAGAACATCTTCCGCCGCCACGCAATCGTCCAGGCCCAGAATGCGCATGTCAGCGCACTTGGTAGGCCAGGAGAATCAGTTCCCCCGCTACCAGCTCGTTGGCAGGGTGAGTGCACAACGAGCACCGCCCCTACTTCTCCACAACATGGAGAAGCTTCCTCCTTCGGCCCTTGGGCCCTTCCTCCACGGGCCATTCAGGTCCTAACCTGCGCTCACTCGACCATCCCTCTGTAAGCAGAGGGGGGAGTAGGCCACCATCCACCCAGGAGGAGCATTACGCTCTCCCCCTCGCAGATATTCGCCACAAACAATACCCTCTCCGAAAAACTCCACTGCCTTTTTCGAAGAGAGTATTGTCCATGCCCAGGGTGCACCGGCTCGACGACTGCTCTTCCCCTCGAACGTGTCCATAAGGGACCAGCAGGCATCAGGCATACACAGGGGAGGTTTTCTGCACGCACCCCGCGGTTGCGGGTATTTTTATAGATACCCGGAACCCCGCCCCCGCCCCCCTCGGAGGACGGAACCCTTGGTGCTCGAGTCTGACTTGCACTTGGCCGGTTTTTATAAATAAACATGAAATGCTGTTCGTTAGTAAGCGCATCACATAAGAACGGTTGGACCGATTTGTCTATTTTTTGTTTTAAAATGTTGGTAATAGTCCGAATTAGGATTTTATGAAAGAAAAATTTGTTATTTTTTTCTAATTCGGGAAAACTGAACGTCTTTATTCCTAAGTGAATTTTGCAAAATTTAATTTTTGACAGGACGTCTGTCGGGTCAGCTAGTTAAATTAAATTGGTTATTATAAAACAAAGTTATTTGTTACTGATAATTTTTCCATACATGTCAAATAGCCTAATGGACCCCGTCAATTCATGCTGACGTCTCTTTGAGGCGCGCGTGGAACACAATGCGCCGTCGACCCGGGCCTGGTCCCTATTAGACGGCAAGCTACCCATCGCTCACCGTCCGCAGGCCCGCGCCTACGGTGGCCGGAAATCGGCTTGCGACTCCCGACGCCCAGGGCATAACATAACAATCAAGTCCTCTTTATAGCGGTTACAGTCTTGAATAGAAATGTGAATGACTTTCAGTTCTAGAGATTCAGATTATTCGTTTTCTCAGATTTCTCAGATTATTCGTGCATTTGGAATAAAATGGTTCCATTAATTTATATTATGATGCAAAAAGGTTCTATTTGCTCCAAATTTGATTTATTTCAAACACCCAGTGCCATCTGTTGCATAATTTTTAAACTATCCTACAGTGGTTCCAATTGAAACCCATTTAAAAGTTTTTTGCGGTTTTCTCGAAAGGTATGTTGGAGCAAAGCAACCTTTTTATTCCAAAAGCATGAATTATCGACTAGGTTCTGCCCGAAGTTTCTTGTTCCCCCGACCTACTGCGTCGCATCGCATCGCCCGCCCGCGCTGTTACTTCGTTTTCGCTTAGCGTTCTTTCTTTTTTCTTTTTGTTCGGCTCCTAAGGGTCGTAGCGTGATGTTAAATAGCTTATAATCTTCCTCAAGAATAAGGCTATCAACTGCAAAAAGATATTCTCAAATCTGACTGGTAGTTCCAGAGATTACCCCCTACATAAAAACTTACAAACTTTTGCCTCTTTTTAATTAATATTAAAAAGAGGTTAAATTAGTTTGTAAGTTAAAACTATAAATATATATGTATATTTACATTTTTTACATCATTGGCCACACCCAAAATAAAATAAGTTAGTAACTAAATAAATCCTTGAAAGTTGAAGAAAAACGCTCGAAATATCACTCCAAAAGTAGGTAGATAGGTAATGTATATTTTTTGGAAAAGAGTGCAAGAAGAACAAATAAAACATATCCTGATGCCTTAGGAATACATTATGTACGTCATACGTGCCTGAAGATATGTATTACGGTTAATGTATTTTAATAGTGCAAAATGACTTAAAGGAAAATTACCTAACCGATAAGATTACCTAAAGGTAAAATTAACTTTACCCGCGGTTTTCTTCACTCTGGCATTTTTCTTTCCTCTATCGATATATTCCATATTAACCCGTTGAAGGAGCGCTGACATCATAATGTTATAGACATTATTATCCTGAACATGAAAAAAAAAACAATGTAAGCAAAACATCTTACACCAAGCTTGAAAAAAAAGTAACAGCTGAATTGCCTGGTGTTTTACCCGTAGGAAATATTTATTCAATACACTTCCTCGAAAACTGATTCATATCGCACTACGATTAGATTCACATTGCAATGTATTTCACACGCGTGTGATTTTTTATTTTCCAACAAGTGTGCGGGAATAAAAATTGCCACAATACTCGTAACTTATACCTATACTTAGTCCAAATTGGTTCAATGCCTCTATTCACACTGTCTCGCGCCAGAGACGGTCCTCTCTGTTCGGAGGTGATTTATTTTTTAAATCTCGGCCATGATGCGTGCGTCTTTACGGCGTTAATATTTTTGGAATACTTAAATAATGTTTATAAAAAGAAACGTTTCAATAAAAAAAACGTTTATGAACAAATTAACATTTATTTGTGTTCTAAACTCAAAAATATTAGAATTTTCTATTTTTCATATTAGGCTGTTTATCGGCTTTATACCTTTGCTTCTCCTTCAACCTGGCGAAAGCAAAGCGCGGAAAAAAAAGAAAATGAAATCATAGTTTCCTAATAATTCATGACAAAAATATTTTTCGTTATTTTATTTTATTTCTTCGAAAGTGTATTGAAAAACGTCGTTTGATACACGTGGTCATTATTTGTTATTGCATTTGAGGCGGAATTAACACCCGAGCCATAGGCGAGGTTGTTTTTGAGCCGAGAACATTCTCCACTTGTATCAAAATGTACTATAACAAGTAAAAAAATAAAGACTGAAAGAATCGAACCTGTACAAATTCTGTGACTACTGTAACTTCAGTAGGCGTAGCCGTATAAGAAGGCACACATGGAACAAGTGAAATTACATAGAATAATTTTACAGTATTCTGAAATAACGACATTATAAATCACAGATTCTTCTAAATAGTTTAATTAACATAAGTCTCGTTAAGTCTTCGCGTTCTAGCGAACTAAAACAATGATATAACAGCAGAACGATAATATAGAGGGCCCATACACAATAGGGCCCATTTCCTATCCACACATAATACCTATTGATAAAGTTAAATAAAAACAAAAGAATCTTTCAATATTGTTTTCTATTATTGCGATTAGATAAATTCTTTTAGATATTATGGTGGGTACACAACATAATATGTAAAACATAACATGAAATGTCATCATCATTATGTCAGCCGAAAGACGTCCACTGCTGGACATACGCCTCCCCCAAACCGGGGGGTTTGCCATAATCGCCACGCTTGGCAGGCGGGTTGGCGATCGCAGTATGGTGTTAAAAATACATAGAGAACGCTGCTGACCATTCTCTAGTAAGTCCCTAGTCACCTTGTATGACAGCCACGGGAAGAAATAAGATGGTGCTATTCTTTACGTCCGCACAGCAACATTTTAATTAAGTAGGAGAGAGGAAGAGCGCTTAATGATTTTCCTTGTTACTAAAATAATATTAAATTATTTCCTATCTATCTGGTATTTTACATTAGTATTAATTATTATAAATATATAATTATCGGGTTTTTTACAATAGTACTTATTATTATATATATTATTATCACTCATTTGTTTATCTAAATATAATATGTGTGTATTATAACATATTTTGAAACGAACTTGCCGCGTCCATATGTATGCAATGCAACATGAAATTTAACAACATCATCATTTTCCAGCCCTCGTTCCATGTTACTTGGGGTCGGTGCAACACGTTTTCTTCTTTAATTCTCTCCTGTCACCCGTACACTATCATTCACTCCTGTTGGTATTTAGCCGATTAGAATCTGCAAAAATGAATCGATTCTTATTTTCTGATGGCAATACTGTCACTCAATGTTTAATTTATAACCAACAACTGCCCTCAGTTAGTTCCTTTTCATATTTACTACGATAGGAGACAGACATAATTCCATCCCTGTGAAACGTCAAATATAATGAACGTTATTCAATTCAAAGTACTGCTTTTTAATTCATGCCCGTAACCTAATTTCCTACAGCTCCCTTCTCTTTCATACCATTCTTCTCACAATCCATCCATATCGAATACTATGTAGGTAGGTTGTAAGTACGTTAGTGTTGTGTCATTACAATAATATTTAGGTTGTGGGTATTCAATAAAAATCAGTCTTGGTCAACCCGTCTTTCATTTACAACATGGTGGCAGCGGTGCTGGTATTTTCTTTGGCCTTCCTCTCCCTCTCCTGCATCCATCAACATTTATATTCATCACTCTTTTAGTCACATGCGTTTTCTTCCTCCTCATCACATGCCTGGATACCAATGTAACACAATGTTGAAACAAATTCGGCGAGTTGTGTTACATTTCATGTTGCATCCCTTAAGGCATGTTCGTTTCAACGTATGTGACAATTCTTGTTACGTTTCGCATATTATGTGTACCCACCATTAAATAAGGTGTCCGTATAGCTTATGTTACGTAGTTATAACAATATATAATAACTTGACCATTTCAATTGTTTTTCTTCTCCTACTGTCTTCCTTCTGTTGATCTATAGGAGATTCCAGTAGGTCATTTATACAGATTATAGTTGTAAGTACAAGGTTCTTTTGGTGCGTGGCGAAAATCGGAACTAATTCTGCTATCTTGTTTTTAGGGTTCCGTGCCTCAAAAGGAAAAAGCCGAAAACTTATCATTTTGGATCACTTTGTTGTCCGTGTGCCTGTCTGTCTGTCTGTCAGTCTGTCAAGACCCTTTTTTCGGGAACGCGTGGAGGTATAAAGTTGAAATTAATATCAATTACGTAGGTCTACGGCCCCTTGGAGCTCTAAAAAAATTTAGCTACTAAGTCAATGCAATAAAGAAATACGGTGATTTATGCGACATATTTTGATACTCGAAAATAAATCCAAACTTATAGGGTACTTCTCGTTGACCTAGAATCATGAACTTGGCAGGAAGCAAGGTGTCACAGCACAAGTAAAGAAAAAGTCCGAAAATCGTTAATTTGTAGTATAATCACCTAAAAAAACATTTTTGTGCGATTACAAACTTAAATTTGCAGTTGGGAAATTGACCGTGGCGTATATCGATGTATGGGAGAACATGTTTTTCAACTACAATGTTAAGTTTATTTTTTGGATAAATTAATCCCACCTACGGAACCCTTAATTGTGCGTAATCCGATACGCACTTGGCCGGTTTTTCAATACAATTTCTATATCAATTTCACTACTGTTTACCAACAAGGCCCTGATTCGAGCGCCAAAAGATACGTGTTCCTACAAAATGTTGTTCAAAATAGTAGAAATCCGAGTGCCTACCTAGTGAAATGGCGAATATTCTAGATTCCCAACCATAGTAAGCATAAATTATTACGTAAATTGTTAGTCGAAAGGCGTGGGTTTCGTATTTTATCATCTTATAATTTTACTAGCACGATTTCACCCGCATAAGTCTCGATCCCGTGGTAATGGTCTACCTATGTGCCAAATTTCATCCAAATCCGTTCAGCCGTTTAAGCGTGAAAGGAAAAAAAAACCACCCGAATGATGGCAATAGGCTCGCCCCCTATTACATGGGACTTCAACATAACTGGCGAAACGTGGGTGTACCTACTATAGGAATACCTCTACCTAACCCTTCGGGGATTACAGGCGTATGATGTTATTAACATAACATAATTATGTTTAATAAAAAATAAAAAATAAATAAAAGCGCGAAAGCGTGAATATTTAGTTAGGATTGTACTTTTATTTAATATATTTTTCTATTTCATATTTAACCATAACCATTAATTATCTATTGATAATATTTTTACGTCAAAAACAGAGACAAAAAGATTTGATCAAGTTTGATTGATTAATTAAACTATGTAGGCATTATGTAGGTAAGTCATTAATAAATCTTGCAGGCCGTCCTTTCAGCAGTAGCCAGCGGCACTGCGGTAAGGCTACTTAGCAAAGAATATACTACTCCTACTAAGTTTGCTCCAAATGTATCAGATATCAATCAAACTTGACATTTACCAGCAGTTACTGGCCTTACTCGTAACATAATCTCTCACTGACATTTCTAACTTACCAAACTTGTATTATTACATGCAGACCTACATGAAAGTAATCTTTTCATTGCAATAGAAGTGCGATATTTATTTATTTTTACTTGTTTGTTACTCAAACTCAGAGCATTCATTTCAAATAAACCAATTACAGGTACTTTTGAACTGTCAAGGGGTCGGTCAGTCAGAAATATGAAGCTAGTTGCCCATTCCAAAGCGTAGTAGGTACCTATAGAGAAGAACGGGCAATAAACTCCACGGACACTCTTTTAAATTTATTTTATGCCTGCAGTACGGAGCAGGACCAGCGTTGAGCCAAGCATTTTTATCAGCGATGTAATCCCTCAACTTATAATAAGCCTGGTTGCATAGCGTGCGTTGTATACAGGATTTAAATTTCGTTTTATGCAGTTAAAGTATGTGGGGAGGTATTTTATTGTTACACTTTAAACAGTACCCCATGAAAGATCAGTTCAGGTAAAACTGGTTGAACTATAAAAAAAAATATTTGACTTTGTCGGCGTGATTAATAATATGTATGTCCATGCCAAATTACAGCTTTCTTGTTATTACTAAGAGTCTCTGCGCTGAGCTGGGGACAGCCAGACAGACGGACATAGCGAAATATAAGTCATCCTTGTTGACTACAGAACTATTAAGAAAGTATCGTCAGCTAATAACACCATGTCTGGTTGGGTTTTTAACAAATGGGGTAGATCATTAATGTTTCAAAATCGAGCCTCGTGGTACACCCATTTGTACTTTTAAGCCGAGTGAATTGACACCATTTATTTTGCTGTCTATCACTTAAATAAGATTTTACTAAACTGAGCGCAAGTTTTCCAAGTCCGTAATGGTCAAGTTTCAAGAGTAATGTTTCGTGGTAGACGCAATCAAATGCAAAGTCAAAGTCAAAGTCAAACCATTTATTTCAAATAGGCACATAAGAGGCACTTTTGAACGTCAAAATTTACAAAAAAAATAGAATTGATTCTAGTTGCCCCCTTCCAAAAGGTAGTCAGGATTGGGAGCGCCTAAAAGGACTTTTTAAAAATAAAAATAATGAATTAATGATTTAACTCTATAATGAGACGTCTTACATATTTGGATGTAATTTACGAACTGGCTAATGAACTAATACTTAGACTAAACAATCTTATTCTTATCAAATATGCAACCTCAGCGACCACACAGGTCGTGTTGGGCAAAAGTGCTTATACACGCAAAATCTGTAAGGGCTGTGGTTCCATAACTCCTCCCTCCCCAAGTGCGAAATTATCGGTAATATTTGGATTCCGATGATTCCGCATACAATTCAATTTTCTCCAAAGTACTATGCTGAGACATACTGTAGCTAAGATTACATAGAGTAATATAGTTGCTAAACTAACACTATTTGTTTTCACTGCACTATCACTTTCCACTATTTCACTTTTTAATGTGTAAGATAGATGTTTTAAATCGTCAAAGTTTAAGTTGTTTAGATTCACTGTTTTATTCCAATTAATAGATGTTTCTTCTAATTTGGGTAGAACCGCGACTGGAGTTACCCGATATTGTATTTTTCCTGAATAATGTTGCCTTTTGTGTAATTTAATGTCTTTCAGATAGACATTGCAGTTTCCATCAATTTCCAATAAATATGTGCCCTTTATCGGTTTCCTGATAACATCATTGGCACATGTTTCGGTAAGCATTATTTCATTTCTTGTGTAAATTATCCAGTTAAAGAAGTCAATAAGCTGTACTTTTAGGCTTTCTAGGTTAACTGCGAAAGGTTTACACAAACTGAGGTTTGAAGCAAAATTCATTAATTGTTCTATGCACGTACTTTCAGGATACAATACAACATCGTTTTCCTTGCACAGGAACTGGTTGGCTGCCATCTCTTCACATGGGTTGGCTAGCGGTAAGTATGTAGGACCTTTCACCATAAGGTACGGATATTTAGGGATAATGGTGGTCGTTTTGTTTTCATTGAAAATTGGCAGTGAATAAATTTTGAAATAATTGTATGTATTTTTATCTATTAATGGAATTTCCATAATTAATGTTATTTGGTTTTCTTTTACATAAGCTTTAACAGACATAGTTCTTTCTAGCAATAATAACGCTTTTTCTGTAACAGGATAAATTAGGCTTTCAGTTTCAGAAATATTTCTTAACAATGCTAAGAGTTCAGATGGCTCAACAATGGTTTGATGTACAACAGACACTTTTGTAAATGATAATGCAGTTTCGATCTCATTTAAAACAGTATAAATTGACCTAAAATCACTCATAAACATATCAAACATACTTAAAACATATATAGAGTAAATAGAGTTATTTTCTTTAGTACCTATGTTTTTTACTATTCTTTCTATGCGTTTCATGCGTTCATCTAATATTTGAGTATTTTCCTGTATAGATGTAGATTTGTTAGTAAGAGAGTCAAGCATTTTTGAAATTATAGTTATTTTCTTATTCACGTGTATTTGACCAATTTTTAGCTGTTTTATTTGATCATCGTACTTAATCGCGTCCTCATGGGCTAGATTACTGGTAAGTATTTTAATCATTGAGCCAAGAGGATCAATGAGGCCACGTTTGAAACGGTTTGATGGAATAAGCTGCCTGAATTTTCCGACTGTCGAATTGCGTAAGTATTCTACCTGTAATTTCATATTTTGGAACTCATTCTCGTAGGGCTTATGAATGTCAATTATATTACTAAATTCTTTGTATCTATTAATATTTAACACTAAATCATAATATATCGCCTTAAAATCTAATATCTTAACTATGGTCCACTTATCTTTCTCTATTACCGCCTGTCCTTGTTTAACAGGTAATATACCGGGGTTATTTTTAATCTCTTGAAGTTGAAGGCCTTGGATCTTGAACGTCAGTTTTAAGATCAGCCACAACCTGTGAAGAACGTTTAACGTTCTTTAGAGGCACTTTACTTTGTCTTTTACCTATCTGTACTGGTACTACGTTCCTATCGATTTTTCCTGTTACTTTTGCTCTATGGTATCTAGGTTTATCTTTACTTTTTCTTATATTAATGTCCTTTATAAATATATTGTCTTCTTCCTGTAAGCTTAACTCATTTTCACCACCTTTCTTTTCTCTGGCCTTTTGTTTAGTGTTAAGAATCTTTTCGGCTAAGTATTTATACAGATATTTCGTTCGTTTTGCATGATCTTTAACTAATTGTTGTGTGTACGCTTTTTCTATTTCTACATCGAATATTTTATTAGAGTCAGTGTGTCCAAATGCTACTTCAAAAGGTGTTAATCCAGTGGTGGAGTGTATTGTATGATTGTATGCCATTATGGAATAGGTCATGACAGAAGCAGCATCTGTACATTTACGTTCATACTTTGCAAGCCTATATATCTCTATTATGATGGAATGGAATCGCTCTACGATGCCAGTAGAGTTAGGATTATTTGGCGTTGTTATGTGAATTTCTATTTTGTACAAAGACAAAAGTTCGCGCATAAGTTCATTGTTGAATTCAGTGCCAGGGTCCCAGGATATTTTCCTGGGAACACCGTATATTGCAAAAATACTTTAATAGAGCTCGCGCTACTTCTGTCGTTTGCCTACTTGGAATTTCAATAGCCTGTCCTAATTTGCTGAATGCCTACCAGCGTTAGGTAATATTTACTTTCTATATTAAATAAGTCAATGAATATTTCTTGAAAAGGGGCATCTTGTGTCTGTGTTAATTGTAACATTGGTTTTATGGGCTTTCTATCGTACTTCATTAGTTTGCAAGGCTCACATATATTTATAATTGCCGCTACTGTATCTTGCATGTTTTCCCAATAATAGTTTCTGCGAATTCTAACAATAGTTTCTTTGATTCCCCTATGGCACGTTTTACCTTCGTGATGTTTTAGTATAACAGACTTTTGTTCCTTTTCATCTTTTATATACAATATTACTCTGTCTGTACACTCGAAGAACTGTACTGAATCTTTCTTAAAGATTTCTATAATAATTTTAGTAAACAGCCGTCTATGTATGTCGTTCTCAAAGTAAATAAAGTATTTACGCTTGGGTGTAACATATTCTTTTAAGAATTGCTTTATTAATTCTTCATTATCTAATGGAAGAAATACTTCTAAAACTTTTTGATTTTTTCTAGATAAATTTTGAACTTGTATTTTATTTTGAAACCAGGTAAACACCAATATTTAGTTTGGTTTGGTGTCAATTGCCTCTCTTAAGATTGGAATCCCCAATGAGTCTGGTTCTATGTTGGAAGCTACTGTACTTGTCCTGCTGCTACCGGTTACTGAACCAATAGGGAAGTTATCTTGAAATAGGTCCGCAGGTGTAGTCACGTCAGAGTCAGAATCTGAAATAGTTACTATTTCTGTGTCATTTTCTATTTTAGCTTTCGTTGTAAATTTTTCAAGTTCTTTTAATTGTTTTATTACTTTTTGTATTTCAGTTTCGTCTACGTTAACATCCATTGACGTGTCATCTTCGGAATCTATAGCATTAAGTTTTATGCGTGGCAATGCATCCGCATTACTATTTTGTTTGCCATTTTTATAAATAATTGTGAAGTCATATTCTTGGAGGCGGAGGCGCCAACGTGTCAATTTACTATTGGGTTCTTTCAGGGAATAAAGCCAAGCAAGAGGTCTATGATCTGTAAAAATTTGGAATTTATGTCCGTACAAATATGGTCTAAAATGTTTCACGGCCCAAATAATAGCTAAGAGCTCTCGTTCAATTGTGCTATAACGTGTTTCAGTGTCGCTAAGGGTTCGACTAGCATATGCGACTGGTTTGTCTGCTCCAATAGGTCCTTGCGAGAGGACAGCACCGAGTGCCACATTAGAGGCGTCAGTGGTCAAAATGTAGGGTTTAGTCGAGTCAGGGTATTGTAGTAAAGGTGTATTAGTCAGTACTTCTTTGCATTTTTCGAAGGCATCTATGTAGTTTTGGTCTATGATAATTTTGTTTCGTTTCTTTAGACAAGACGTTAGGGGCTGGGTGATTTTAGCGAAATCTTTTATGAATTTTCTATAGTATCCGACCAGCCCAAGAAAACTTTTTATTTCTGTTGTCGTTCTAGGGAGAGGATAATCAATAATAGCTTTGATTTTATCATTGTTTGGTTTTAGTCCGTCTCTTGTTATCGTATGGCCTAGGTATAAAACTTCTTTTCGTAAAAATTCGGATTTATCTAGTTGTATTTTTAAGTTAGTCTGTCGTAGTCTGTCAAAGACGGCTCTAAGTTTCTGTAGGTGGTCCTGAAGGCTAGAAGAATAGACAATGACGTCATCTAAATAAATGAGGCAATGTATTCCTTGGAAACCTCTCATAATGTTGTCCATGGCTCGTTGAAAAGTTGCTGGAGCCGTTTTAAGTCCAAACGGCATCCTTAAGAACTCATAATGTCCGTTTTGGGTGCTAAATGTAGTTTTTGGTATATCGTCGTTATTTAATTCAATTTGGTGGTAGCCACTGGCTAAATCGAGCGTTGTAAAGTAAACGCTTTTGCCCAATTTGTCAAAAAGGTCAGTAATGTTAGGAAGGGGGTATTTGTCGTCAACTGTAATGTCGTTAAGTCTTCTATAGTCGATTACCATTCTGTATTTAATTTCACCAGAAGCATCTAGCTTTTTGGGAACGAGATGGACTGGTGAGCTCCAGGGGGAAAAGGATTCTTCACGTTATCTTTCAAAAGGTTTTAAACTTGTTTATTAATTTCTGCTGCTTGAGCAGGGGCTTGTCTATATGGTTTAGTATAAATCGGGTCTTCATTCTTTGTCCTAATACAGTGTTTTACCTGATTAGTGAAGCTTAAAGGTATTTGTTCACAATAGAATATGTCTTTATATTCTTCACATAATTGTCGTATAGATGCTTGTTCTTCATCGTTCATGTGGTCTAGTCTTAATTTAGTTAGATTTTCACGTAACAATTGGTCAGTCTCTATATTTTGGTCATCTATGGAATTTATATGGCATTCATTTTCCTCGTATTTAGATACTATGAATGGCTTGATGACACATAATTCTATCTGTTTATCAAGAGTATTTTGTATGATGGTAGTTGCAAAACCGTTTACACATTTCACAAGAGCAGTAGGCATTCGTACTCCTACACCAAATTCCGTATAATCTAATATTCCTACACCATTTAATAAATTGGTTGGTAATTTTGCTCTAATTTCTGATCTCGGTGGAAGTAATACAGCATGTATAATATTAATATCCGTATCTAGGCATATAGGTATTTAAGCTGTCTTTGTAAGTAGAACATGTTTCTTTAAATCTATAACAGCTTCTAACTGTTTTAAAAGATCGTTTTCTATCAGCCCGTCGTATAAGGAGTCTACGTTGTATACATAGAACTTATGATGATCTTTACTTTGAAATGCAGAAAAAAAGGGAATTTGCAATACCTGATTATGTTTACTTGAAGCGTGCGTACTTACTACTTCAAATGGTTCGTATGATATGTAGTTAGGAAAAAAGGTAGTCGCTATTCTAGGATGTATAAATGAACGAGTACTACCAGTGTCAATCATGAATTTTCCGTCTATTTCCGGTATGTAAATATGTGGCAATTTTAATTTTACCGTATTATAATTTAATATTATTCTTTCAGGTGCTGGTCTATGGAGGCTCGCATGTAAAAATGTTTTACTTGTTCTGGTTCAGTAGTATTATCTTTATTTTTAATCTGTTCGTTTTTTCCTAAGTCTTGTGTAGGGGTTTCAGGTACAGAGTCTATTGGAACATAATTTCCATCACTTGGGACATATTCAGATACAAACAACAACAACACTCGTGAACAATATTCGTATTCCGCAGGGTAAGTAAAATAGTCATCATAAGAAGGATAGAGTTCTAATTCATTTATAGGGAAACCCTGCTGAGCTGCTCTTTGCGGAGCAGTTCTCATAGTAGCATCGGTGATATCTGGTTGAGGTTTGTTTTGTTGTGGAATCGGAGCACGATTATTACTACCAAACTGACGTGGAATCATTGGCATCATTTGTTGATAACCAAAGGATCTATAACCAAAATTAGGTCGGTAACCAAATTGCGGTGGCACCAAATTTTGTTTACTCATACCCAGTTGGCCTTGATTGTGCCCTGGCATGATAATTGGCCTATTAGGTGGAATTCCGAAATTAAATTTAGGTGTGCTGTCAGCATTATTTTTAAATGATTGATTTTGTTGCATCATTGGCATCGGCCTGAAACCTGGTGGCTGCGGGAATAAGCCAAATTTAAATGTTGGTTGTGGCGCAACGGTGCCGCTAGCGTGCGGTTTAATATTATGGTTTTGATTTAACATTTTGCTGCGCATCTGATACGGATCATAGAAATTAACTTCTTCTAAAACTACAGATAAGGCCTCTTCCAATGTGCGTGGATTTTTCAGACGCACAATGCGTACCATGTTTTCTGGTAAGTTATATAAAAATACCTGCAGGGCTGAGTTGTTATAAATAGTAGTCTTACTTACTCGCAAATTCTGATCACCAATTTGGTTAACCTTTGACAACAACACTGATTTTACTGTTTGAATACGTGCACAAAAATCACTGTGCCTCTCATTATTTTTAATCTTTAAAGTTTCTAATTCGATAGCCAAACACTCTTCGCTTCGCGGATCGCCAAAATGTAACTCTAGCAATTCCTTGAATTCCGCCCACGAATGAATGTCTGCGCGCTCGCTGATAAGCGCGGCTGCGTCACCCGTTAAGCGGCTAGTCACAACATGCATTAAGTATTCCTTTTGTAATTCTGATGACTTAAACTTATCAATAATATAGTCACATTTGCGCAAGAATAAATTCAAATGACGTTTATTACCATCAAAACTGGATAGAATTTTGTACAATTCATTTGGGATAAGTTTTATTTCTGACATTTTGGTACTTATTTAAATTATTTCTTAAGTAACAATTAACTCTATGAACTCTACCGATATTACTTATTACAATAATTACTACTAGTATAGTTATTAAGTGTTTCTGAACTCAATATGAATACTTATACCTATTTAGTGTTTAAGAGTCTGTATGTTAAGTACACACTTATAATAAATACTTAATTATTTAAGAAAACCATAAAAAAGTCAAAATGGAAAACTTCGTACTCACCAGCCTGCTACGCCCATCATCAGCTCTCAGCACTCCTCGTCACCGACGATATTTATTTGGTTCGTTGGATCACCTTGCCGTACACCACGCGTACCGTTGTGAAAATCGGGAAAAGTCTAATCACGAAAAATCACTTAACGCGTGACAGCTTCCTCAGTGATCCTACCGGCTGCGCCAATCAGGATTGGGAGCGCCTTAAAGGACTTTTTAAAAATAAAAATAATGAATTAATGATTTAACTCTATAATGAGACGTCTTACATATTTGGATGTAATTTACGAACTGGCTAATGAACTAATACTTAGACTAAACAATCTTATTCTTATCAAATATGCAACCTCAGCGACCACACAGGTCGTGTTGGGCAAAAGTGCTTATACACGCAAAATCTGTAAGGGCTGTGGTTCCATAACTAGGTAGTTTCGTATGGAGAAGAATGGGCAAGAAACTCCACCGGTACTCTTTTAAAAATGTTTTACAATATTTTGTTTGATTACATTAATTATATGATTATATGTGAAGACGATGCACATAGAATAAAATTACTATACCATAATAGGTAAAACGAATTAAAAACTAAGCAATGAAAAATAACTTAATTATTAGATAGATACGTGGTGTTCACATATTAACAAACATCATACAAGTATGTTTTTCTAAAAAAATAAGTCAGTGTGTGAGTATAGGTTATAGGTATATAGTTATTTATGCCTTGGAGAGGTCACAAAAGATTCCTATGGCGTCTTGGACCTCTTCCCACGCCATAAGTGTTTTAATAAGGTGAAACCAGCGTCGTTCGTACAACGTCCCATGGTGAAACCATAGTTTTGATCGTGTAAGATCTTATTGATGTTAAAATAATTCGCTATATGGATGATAAAAGAAAATTAATTTCAAGCAAGTAAGTACTTACACGCCTCGGTACCTACATACTTTTTTTTTCGGGGCACCTTCCACGCTCAGAAGGCACCTGGACTTGGGGAAAAAAAGCAGGGAGTGTGGGATTCTTACCTCACTAAAACCACCCCGGTGATCACCATCAGCAAATGTGGATCCCGTTACCTCTTAATAGACCAATCCGGAATCCCCTTAGTGCAAGGCCTGTTAGGGCACGTCTCTGGGGAGACTTTACAGAGGTCCCCCCTGAGCCTCGCTATGCACGGCACCACGTGATCACAGTGCCACCGTATTCCCTGAAATCGCTCGGTGGGCAATCAGTATCCCCACTCTGATCACCCGCGATTCCAAAGTCCCGCCTCGGCACCTACATACCTACCCATATACATTTTAATAATCTACACACATTTAATTAATTAAAATATAGGTAGAACTAAAGTCATATTGTTAGTTATAAAATAAATGTCTAACCTACTTGGTTCCAAAAGTCTTAAAAACTTTCTCGTCAAACACTGGCTCACTGGCTGGTTAAGAAACACGAATGTCAATGAAAAGCAATAAGGCTCCTACATTATAGGTTATAAACTGCCAAAAAATCCCAATTTGCTTCAAAAACTTTAAAAGATAATTTAAATCAGAAATGAAATGCAATGTTTTTACAAAAAAGATAACACTTATATTATAATCTACATCAAAGTTTTCTGTAATGAATAAGAAATGTCAGGTAAGAATAAAAATTACAGCACGTACCGTACGTAGATAATGTCATTTGAGTTGTAGCGAGCATGTTTTAAACTTTTTATTTAATATATTTGTTTTCATAAATTCTTGCATTTTTTTTGTATTCAGCAACTGATACTTCTGCACAAAATCCGGAAATCCCCAAACCAAAAAAAAAATGTAAGTATATTATTTTTTAATGCCATTCATATGTAGTTTTATTTCAGGCTTTTAGATGCCACGGATGCCCATTCATAAATATGTGCAGTTTTATTATTGGTTTAGTTTAGGTTCAGTCAACTATTAATAAATAAACCTACCTAGGGTTTTTTTTAATCAGTACGTTTTCCTAACAATTATTTCAAAATTATGTTGACTGACGCTACTTTTGCTGACTATATTATTCTCTATAAAACATAACATAGCATGTGAAAGTTGGGAATAAGTGAAAAAGCTCCTTCTGAAAATAATGTAAAATTGGATCTTTATTTGTAGGTAGTGCAATTACCAAGAACTAGTGGTCGCCTACTGGTCAAAATTCGACACCCTCTACTTACAATCTATAAAATACTTACTAAATCCATGCTATTATAAAGTACATGCTAATTCCATGCTATTCAAAAGTATTTATCCTTCCATGCTCAAGCTGTTACTTCTGTCACCAATCTATCTTCAACAATCTTCAAGTCATGAGGCCTTGGTACTATGTGTGTGTGTTTGTCAAACGCATGGTAGTGTGTGTAATGTTTTTTTTATTAATTTGTATTTATTTCTAATGCATATTATAAAAAAACATTAGCTTTACGCACTCCTCCTCCATACAAACTTTAACTGTGCCAAATTTATACTACTCCGGCCGCGTAATTTGCGTATAATTTTTTTTTCGCTTCACGTCTCAATATAGTGGTAATGATGATACCGCCCGTAACTACCTCATTGTTACAAATAAATAATATAGGGTAATTAATTACCGATTCAATTAGTTAAAAGATCAATACAAACAAGTCCAAATGGTCGCCAAGTATGTGATTGAATGAACGCTAATTTGTAGCTAAGGTAGTGAAGAAATATGCAATTAATCTATCATCAGGCATATTAATAACGGCTGCCTAACATCGATATCAAAAGGGGGTTTATTATTAATGAGTGCGTAGAGGAAAAATATTTCCCAGTGAGCATCGCGGCCGCCCCGCGCGGTTCCCCGATTTTCCTTCCCGCCGGGTTCAGCCGTCAGTCGGCCGGCACCCGCCGCGGAGCGAACAGCTCAGCACCCGACGCTCGCACACCACACACTGTTTATTTACAAATAGACCGTCACATTTGACAACAGCAGGGACAACACGCATTCACGTACGTTCGTAGTAGTCACTTTCATTGTTTTAAATCATCTCTCAATTTAATATTTGGAAAATCCACACGTTTTCCAAGAACGTCAACACAAATACATTGTTATGTTCCGCCTAGGCTACGTTCACGTTATTGCAGATTTTCTGTTCGCTCTTCAAATTTCCATTCACTCATTCGTACATTTGAATTAAACCACACACCAAATTAATCGCGTAAGCAGTAATTAGCAAATATAGCTTTGATAAATGTAACCTCAGAAACTTATTAGTGTGTTTAGTCGGCGATCGTTCCTAGTAACACATTTCGAGATTAACACGTTACCAAGAGCGATAAATCGTCTGAAACAAAGGCCAGTGATTAACAGTGTACTACATGCAAAAACACGCTGATGCAAACGGGTGCCAAACATTCGTTACGATTTTTAAATCATGCCTATTGGAATAAAATTTTGTAGAAAGCTTGTTACAGTCACATTTTTGAACTGTTTGCTCTAGATCAGATACTACAAAGCCTAATTACAATAAAGGCAGCATCTCATTGATACTAGAATCTTCACTAACTTTACTGCCACATCTTATTTGTTTACAAACTGTAACGTAGCTTCTTGAACATTTTCATTTAAATATTTGTGTTGAGTTTCCAACAAATACACACATTCATTGGTGTGGTCATTCATTTTGTCCCCAATTTGTTTGTTTACGCTTGATGCACTACGCCCTCGCAAGTCGAATCCGATCGCAATAACGCATTTGAATCGGATTAAATTCCTCTGGCCATTCTAGCGATATGTTGAATACATTACAAGAACCGACTGAGTCATACGTTAGAATTCTCTAATGATCTAATTAACTATCAATTACCCCTTATGAGCTATAAATATAAACATGTGTTGCCTCCACCATTATATTTTCGCCTCGCATCTAAAACTGTCTCTCCAACATTCTACTACTTTAACGAGCAACTGGCTTCAGAAGCACCGGAGTGACCTTGGGCTACTTGTATTGTATTTTTCAACTTGACACAGTATCACTAGAACCTTGCCTACAACACACTAATGTTTTGAGGTCACATGCATCCATTATAAACAACTTACAGCTTTAATACTAAAGCTTACCATGTAACATACTTGATTTTACCAGATTTTTATTTCATAAATAATTGCAGGGTTGATATGGGACGAATATGACATACACAACAAATTCATCAACCTGTAGTCTGCGATAGACTGGCCGCCCCCTCCCTATTTCGACAGTGTAAAAACCTGATCAGTGCATTTTGTGATGCTAACCTACCCTAAAACGATTCATAGAGTTCAATATGCTTTAATTCACTCATTACCCTGAATAAAATGAGTTCAAAGTACGCATAAGCTGCAGACCAGTGCTTGTTTTAAACTCACTGGTTCGTTTTTTATGTGTTTCACTATATACATAAGATAAAGAGAGCAGTGGTGGCTCAGTGGTAACGGCCCCGACTTACGACTTGTAGGTCGTGGGTTCGAACCTAGGCAGGCTCTTTACTTTGTGTAATCAATTTCGTCACCACTGATCTCAAACACGGTGAAAGAAAACATCCTGAGGAAACCGCCTAATGTCCTAGAAACAAAAATTCGAAGTCTTGTGACATCCACCAACTCGCACTGGGCCCGCGTGGTCGATTACAGCTCACTCCCTCCGAAGAGAGGAGGCCTGTGTCCCAGCAGTGAGAACTTATTATGCATACGATAAAAAATATATTGTAAGGAATCGTAATTTCTTGCGGCCAAAGAGATTTAAGATAGATGCTATAGAGAGGCTATCAGAAGTAGTTTCATAGAAAAATGGAGAGATGGGATCACAATCCTATGTCTCAGTGACGCCATCTAGCGTAATATAGCAATTATTTTATCTAAATACTGGGTAAATTACAAAACACTAAAGAAAATAAACCGTGATTAAGTCTAGTCGTTACTCACTACGCGATTTGCAATACCATAATGCACAATTCAGTATATACAGGGTGGAAACTTTCAGCGAAAATGGTCATAAGAGACTATCCACTATTTTTTATGGAATTTTGATCCCCATTCACAGATTTTGAAATGTACAGTCAGCAGGAAAATGGGCAATTTTCACAAAAACGTTTTTTTATGCCAATCGATCCTCTTTCTTATAAGGATCAAAAACCTCTATTGGACCAATTGAGGTTTGAGTACTAGAAAAGTCATAAAACGCAAAAAACTTTTCCCACACATTTCGTAAGAAATGATACTCCAACTTAGTTTTTTATGATCGATAGATGGACCGCTACAACGAAGACTGGCCAAAAATAAATAAACTTCGTATTTCGAAATCGAATTCCGGCAATTCGCAAGGCAGTGGATACAAACATAATGATGGTCCTATAACGTGACCACCTCGCAGTCCTGATCTCACGCCTCTACACTTTTTTATGTGGCGCTATTTAAAAATTGAACTTTATAAAAAGAAATACAACAGTGTTCAGGAACTCAAAGATTTACTTACCACGATTCTCTATGGAATTAATCCTAGCACATTATCAGCTGCTACCCAGTCTGTAGTAAAGAGAATAAACCTATGCCTACGTCAAAACGGCTACCATTCTGAACACCTCATAACTTAGAGCACAAAAGTAAAATTTCTAGGTGAGTCCAAATGTAAAGTTTCAAGTTTTTAATTTTAAGGTGAAATAATACCCAAAGTAGAAGTTATAGTTTTTTATTTGTTTTTCGATCAGTCTTTTGTGTAGCGGCCAGTTTATCGATGGTAAAAAATGTAATTTGGAACTTCTCATTTCCTACGAAATGTATGGGACAAGTTTTTTGTGATTTATGACTTTTCTAGTACTCAAACCTCAATTGGTCCAACAGAGGTTTTTGATCCTTATAAGAAAGAGGATCGATTGGCATAAAAAAAAGTTTTTGTAAAAATTGCCCATTTTCTTGCTGACTGTACATTTTTTTCAAAATCTGTGAATGGGGATCAAAATTCCATAAAAAATTATGGATAGTCTCTTAAGACCATTTTCGCGTAGCTGCAACGGATAAGGTACTTCCCCTTACTGCCCCGCTGAAAGTTTCCACCCTGTATACTTCGAAAATAATTTGCTTTTATTGGACACGAATGCGACTTGACACACTAGACTGAGTGACTTTTGCCCACTAGGACAAATTTATCGGATTACGATTTTGTTCGATATGTCCCGTCTATTGTTAAGTAAATAATTTTATGTCTTTGCTTACGGCCGAACCCGATAACCCATTTTCAGTGAAAGACAGATCGCTATTGATGAAAGACAGTATAATTCTATCTGTCCTTGAATGACGTCTCACAATCATTGATAAAGGCTATCTATTTACCGAACACAAAAAAGACTACGTCTCTACTTGGCCCTCCCGTCATCAACATCACTTTAAAAAACAACGTGTATCTGTATAAGCCTTATTATAAAACTTCTTTGTTTCTTAATTGTAAATAAATTACTGGATTAAGATATAATTTATTTTAAATTAAAACTCTGTAAGTAAGTAGTATATCTTACAAGATTTTGCATTTTGCTGAACAAATAGTTAACGCTGGAGAGGGGTAATGAAACGTAATTGACAGTTTGACATAAGAAACACCACACGTTGCTGAGGTTACTAGACGATAATTATATTTCGGTGATTAAGGTAAATCCGCAGCTGTAGCCCGCGAAATTAAAATTTTCTTTCGTTTTTTGCAATTTGCAGGTTGTATCTTTTGCGTGGCGATTATGGCAAACCCCCCCCCCCTCTGGGGGAGGCCTATGTCCAGCAGTGGACGTATTTTGGCTAGAATTATGATGATGATGATGCATAGTTTTAACGTACCTTACTCGTCATTTTCAGGAGACAACTGTCATTATCCCAATTTCATGATACTCAGGGCATTCATTCTTCTTCTTTTTTTTGCCTGGCGTCTCTCAAGTCAACCTTTGAGGTGGTCTACTGCTTAACCGGGCTGTCCTGTGGATGACTTAATAAATTAAGCCCTGCAGCCAGGGCGCATTCATTCGTCATTCTAAATATATTTAATGTGATCGTGCAGCATTTCGCATGGCGGACGAGGCGGCGGCTGACTGTCTGTTCGAGCGACTGCGGTTGCACCAGCAGCGAGCGCCCGACTCCACCGAGGCGGCACGCTCCATCACCGCGAGGATCAACACGCGGCTTACGTCACACGGTAAGACACCATGAAAAAAACGAATTTGGTCCCACGACCGGCCGCAATCTTGGAAGCAGAAGGTCCGACCAAGATTGGCCCGGTCGTGCAACCAGTCTTGATCGTGGCCGCGTAGTACGTGAGGACCCTATTCGCTCTGGATCTGGCGACTTCCTCTGTGATAGATTTCTTGGTCATTTTGAAGATCCTATAATGTTATAATTTATTATAATATGACTCAGCATATAACACAACGTATCATGGAAATTAAACGCTTCATATTTTTATTAGTCTTGTAAATGTTCCTCAGAACGAATAAGGCTGGGATAAAATGTTCATTCTTCGTAATAAATGTAAGCAACGTGGACAGTTTTATAATTAAAATAACAATTGATCACAATGGGTTTAATTTTGACAACTCATCCATAGACATTGCGTTATTTACGTTGTATGACGCAGACGAATTTTTCAAACTTATGAAGTAATGGATTAGCAATATCCTTCAAAAGTCTCGGATTGTGAATGAAACTGTGATACGCAATTGGGGTTCTGGTTCTACTTTTAAAGCCGCTTCTGTAGCTATCCGTATACGTATTACATTTTTCATCATAACTAGGTATTACCAGTAGGTAGGTTAGGCGGTTTGGACGTTTAATATTTTAGAGCACTCTAAAATATTCTCTAAAATATTAAACGTCCAAACCGCCTACAAACAATTTGAAAATAAGGTTTCACACAAAGCCTTTGAGTCACAATCAATAGCAAGTGTCTGGAAAACAGCTACCTATTAAGTTACAAACACAATTCAGCTGCTCTTTAATAGCCGACGCTCGCTGTTATTCTAGACACCAGTTTATTTCTACGTTATGTTGGGTATGCAATGGATACCATCCTCTTTTTACATAACCCGCAAGCCGTTAATATGGCACTTCGAGCTGGTTTTTAGGGTTCCATGGCTCAAAAAGAAAAAAACGCAACCTAGGATCAATACTGTATGTAATAACTATCAATTTCCAATAAATATGTGCCCTTTATCGGTTTCCTGATAACATCATTGGCACATGTTTCGGTAAGCATTATTTCATTTCTTGTGTAAATTATCCAGTTAAAGAAGTCAATAAGCTGTACTTTTAGGCTTTCTAGGTTAACTGCGAAAGGTTTACACAAACTGAGGTTTGAAGCAAAATTCATTAATTGTTCTATGCACGTACTTTCAGGATACAATACAACATCGTTTTCCTTGCACAGGAACTGGTTGGCTGCCATCTCTTCACATGGGTTGGCTAGCGGTAAGTATGTAGGACCTTTCACCATAAGGTACGGATATTTAGGGATAATGGTGGTCGTTTTGTTTTCATTGAAAATTGGCAGTGAATAAATTTTGAAATAATTGTATGTATTTTTATCTATTAATGGAATTTCCATAATTAATGTTATTTGGTTTTCTTTTACATAAGCTTTAACAGACATAGTTCTTTCTAGCAATAATAACGCTTTTTCTGTAACAGGATAAATTAGGCTTTCAGTTTCAGAAATATTTCTTAACAATGCTAAGAGTTCAGATGGCTCAACAATGGTTTGATGTACAACAGACACTTTTGTAAATGATAATGCAGTTTCGATCTCATTTAAAACAGTATAAATTGACCTAAAATCACTCATAAACATATCAAACATACTTAAAACATATATAGAGTAAATAGAGTTATTTTCTTTAGTACCTATGTTTTTTACTATTCTTTCTATGCGTTTCATGCGTTCATCTAATATTTGAGTATTTTCCTGTATAGATGTAGATTTGTTAGTAAGAGAGTCAAGCATTTTTGAAATTATAGTTATTTTCTTATTCACGTGTATTTGACCAATTTTTAGCTGTTTTATTTGATCATCGTACTTAATCGCGTCCTCATGGGCTAGATTACTGGTAAGTATTTTAATCATTGAGCCAAGAGGATCAATGAGGCCACGTTTGAAACGGTTTGATGGAATAAGCTGCCTGAATTTTCCGACTGTCGAATTGCGTAAGTATTCTACCTGTAATTTCATATTTTGGAACTCATTCTCGTAGGGCTTATGAATGTCAATTATATTACTAAATTCTTTGTATCTATTAATATTTAACACTAAATCATAATATATCGCCTTAAAATCTAATATCTTAACTATGGTCCACTTATCTTTCTCTATTACCGCCTGTCCTTGTTTAACAGGTAATATACCGGGGTTATTTTTAATCTCTTGAAGTTGAAGGCCTTGGATCTTGAACGTCAGTTTTAAGATCAGCCACAACCTGTGAAGAACGTTTAACGTTCTTTAGAGGCACTTTACTTTGTCTTTTACCTATCTGTACTGGTACTACGTTCCTATCGATTTTTCCTGTTACTTTTGCTCTATGGTATCTAGGTTTATCTTTACTTTTTCTTATATTAATGTCCTTTATAAATATATTGTCTTCTTCCTGTAAGCTTAACTCATTTTCACCACCTTTCTTTTCTCTGGCCTTTTGTTTAGTGTTAAGAATCTTTTCGGCTAAGTATTTATACAGATATTTCGTTCGTTTTGCATGATCTTTAACTAATTGTTGTGTGTACGCTTTTTCTATTTCTACATCGAATATTTTATTAGAGTCAGTGTGTCCAAATGCTACTTCAAAAGGTGTTAATCCAGTGGTGGAGTGTATTGTATGATTGTATGCCATTATGGAATAGGTCATGACAGAAGCAGCATCTGTACATTTACGTTCATACTTTGCAAGCCTATATATCTCTATTATGATGGAATGGAATCGCTCTACGATGCCAGTAGAGTTAGGATTATTTGGCGTTGTTATGTGAATTTCTATTTTGTACAAAGACAAAAGTTCGCGCATAAGTTCATTGTTGAATTCAGTGCCAGGGTCCCAGGATATTTTCCTGGGAACACCGTATATTGCAAAAATACTTTAATAGAGCTCGCGCTACTTCTGTCGTTTGCCTACTTGGAATTTCAATAGCCTGTCCTAATTTGCTGAATGCCTACCAGCGTTAGGTAATATTTACTTTCTATATTAAATAAGTCAATGAATATTTCTTGAAAAGGGGCATCTTGTGTCTGTGTTAATTGTAACATTGGTTTTATGGGCTTTCTATCGTACTTCATTAGTTTGCAAGGCTCACATATATTTATAATTGCCGCTACTGTATCTTGCATGTTTTCCCAATAATAGTTTCTGCGAATTCTAACAATAGTTTCTTTGATTCCCCTATGGCACGTTTTACCTTCGTGATGTTTTAGTATAACAGACTTTTGTTCCTTTTCATCTTTTATATACAATATTACTCTGTCTGTACACTCGAAGAACTGTACTGAATCTTTCTTAAAGATTTCTATAATAATTTTAGTAAACAGCCGTCTATGTATGTCGTTCTCAAAGTAAATAAAGTATTTACGCTTGGGTGTAACATATTCTTTTAAGAATTGCTTTATTAATTCTTCATTATCTAATGGAAGAAATACTTCTAAAACTTTTTGATTTTTTCTAGATAAATTTTGAACTTGTATTTTATTTTGAAACCAGGTAAACACCAATATTTAGTTTGGTTTGGTGTCAATTGCCTCTCTTAAGATTGGAATCCCCAATGAGTCTGGTTCTATGTTGGAAGCTACTGTACTTGTCCTGCTGCTACCGGTTACTGAACCAATAGGGAAGTTATCTTGAAATAGGTCCGCAGGTGTAGTCACGTCAGAGTCAGAATCTGAAATAGTTACTATTTCTGTGTCATTTTCTATTTTAGCTTTCGTTGTAAATTTTTCAAGTTCTTTTAATTGTTTTATTACTTTTTGTATTTCAGTTTCGTCTACGTTAACATCCATTGACGTGTCATCTTCGGAATCTATAGCATTAAGTTTTATGCGTGGCAATGCATCCGCATTACTATTTTGTTTGCCATTTTTATAAATAATTGTGAAGTCATATTCTTGGAGGCGGAGGCGCCAACGTGTCAATTTACTATTGGGTTCTTTCAGGGAATAAAGCCAAGCAAGAGGTCTATGATCTGTAAAAATTTGGAATTTATGTCCGTACAAATATGGTCTAAAATGTTTCACGGCCCAAATAATAGCTAAGAGCTCTCGTTCAATTGTGCTATAACGTGTTTCAGTGTCGCTAAGGGTTCGACTAGCATATGCGACTGGTTTGTCTGCTCCAATAGGTCCTTGCGAGAGGACAGCACCGAGTGCCACATTAGAGGCGTCAGTGGTCAAAATGTAGGGTTTAGTCGAGTCAGGGTATTGTAGTAAAGGTGTATTAGTCAGTACTTCTTTGCATTTTTCGAAGGCATCTATGTAGTTTTGGTCTATGATAATTTTGTTTCGTTTCTTTAGACAAGACGTTAGGGGCTGGGTGATTTTAGCGAAATCTTTTATGAATTTTCTATAGTATCCGACCAGCCCAAGAAAACTTTTTATTTCTGTTGTCGTTCTAGGGAGAGGATAATCAATAATAGCTTTGATTTTATCATTGTTTGGTTTTAGTCCGTCTCTTGTTATCGTATGGCCTAGGTATAAAACTTCTTTTCGTAAAAATTCGGATTTATCTAGTTGTATTTTTAAGTTAGTCTGTCGTAGTCTGTCAAAGACGGCTCTAAGTTTCTGTAGGTGGTCCTGAAGGCTAGAAGAATAGACAATGACGTCATCTAAATAAATGAGGCAATGTATTCCTTGGAAACCTCTCATAATGTTGTCCATGGCTCGTTGAAAAGTTGCTGGAGCCGTTTTAAGTCCAAACGGCATCCTTAAGAACTCATAATGTCCGTTTTGGGTGCTAAATGTAGTTTTTGGTATATCGTCGTTATTTAATTCAATTTGGTGGTAGCCACTGGCTAAATCGAGCGTTGTAAAGTAAACGCTTTTGCCCAATTTGTCAAAAAGGTCAGTAATGTTAGGAAGGGGGTATTTGTCGTCAACTGTAATGTCGTTAAGTCTTCTATAGTCGATTACCATTCTGTATTTAATTTCACCAGAAGCATCTAGCTTTTTGGGAACGAGATGGACTGGTGAGCTCCAGGGGGAAAAGGATTCTTGGATCACGTTATCTTTCAAAAGGTTTTCAACTTGTTTATTAATTTCTGCTGCTTGAGCAGGGGCTTGTCTATATGGTTTAGTATAAATCGGGTCTTCATTCTTTGTCCTAATACAGTGTTTTACCTGATTAGTGAAGCTTAAAGGTATTTGTTCACAATAGAATATGTCTTTATATTCTTCACATAATTGTCGTATAGATGCTTGTTCTTCATCGTTCATGTGGTCTAGTCTTAATTTAGTTAGATTTTCACGTAACAATTGGTCAGTCTCTATATTTTGGTCATCTATGGAATTTATATGGCATTCATTTTCCTCGTATTTAGATACTATGAATGGCTTGATGACACATAATTCTATCTGTTTATCAAGAGTATTTTGTATGATGGTAGTTGCAAAACCGTTTACACATTTCACAAGAGCAGTAGGCATTCGTACTCCTACACCAAATTCCGTATAATCTAATATTCCTACACCATTTAATAAATTGGTTGGTAATTTTGCTCTAATTTCTGATCTCGGTGGAAGTAATACAGCATGTATAATATTAATATCCGTATCTAGGCATATAGGTATTTAAGCTGTCTTTGTAAGTAGAACATGTTTCTTTAAATCTATAACAGCTTCTAACTGTTTTAAAAGATCGTTTCCTATCAGCCCGTCGTATAAGGAGTCTACGTTGTATACATAGAACTTATGATGATCTTTACTTTGAAATACAGAAAAAAAGGGAATTTGCAATACCTGATTATGTTTACTTGAAGCGTGCGTACTTACTACTTCAAATGGTTCGTATGATATGTAGTTAGGAAAAAAGGTAGTCGCTATTCTAGGATGTATAAATGAACGAGTACTACCAGTGTCAATCATGAATTTTCCGTCTATTTCCGGTATGTAAATATGTGGCAATTTTAATTTTACCGTATTATAATTTAATATTATTCTTTCAGGTGCTGGTCTATGGAGGCTCGCATGTAAAAATGTTTTACTTGTTCTGGTTCAGTAGTATTATCTTTATTTTTAATCTGTTCGTTTTTTCCTAAGTCTTGTGTAGGGGTTTCAGGTACAGAGTCTATTGGAACATAATTTCCATCACTTGGGACATATTCAGATACAAACAACAACAACACTCGTGAACAATATTCGTATTCCGCAGGGTAAGTAAAATAGTCATCATAAGAAGGATAGAGTTCTAATTCATTTATAGGGAAACCCTGCTGAGCTGCTCTTTGCGGAGCAGTTCTCATAGTAGCATCGGTGATATCTGGTTGAGGTTTGTTTTGTTGTGGAATCGGAGCACGATTATTACTACCAAACTGACGTGGAATCATTGGCATCATTTGTTGATAACCAAAGGATCTATAACCAAAATTAGGTCGGTAACCAAATTGCGGTGGCACCAAATTTTGTTTACTCATACCCAGTTGGCCTTGATTGTGCCCTGGCATGATAATTGGCCTATTAGGTGGAATTCCGAAATTAAATTTAGGTGTGCTGTCAGCATTATTTTTAAATGATTGATTTTGTTGCATCATTGGCATCGGCCTGAAACCTGGTGGCTGCGGGAATAAGCCAAATTTAAATGTTGGTTGTGGCGCAACGGTGCCGCTAGCGTGCGGTTTAATATTATGGTTTTGATTTAACATTTTGCTGCGCATCTGATACGGATCATAGAAATTAACTTCTTCTAAAACTACAGATAAGGCCTCTTCCAATGTGCGTGGATTTTTCAGACGCACAATGCGTACCATGTTTTCTGGTAAGTTATATAAAAATACCTGCAGGGCTGAGTTGTTATAAATAGTAGTCTTACTTACTCGCAAATTCTGATCACCAATTTGGTTAACCTTTGACAACAACACTGATTTTACTGTTTGAATACGTGCACAAAAATCACTGTGCCTCTCATTATTTTTAATCTTTAAAGTTTCTAATTCGATAGCCAAACACTCTTCGCTTCGCGGATCGCCAAAATGTAACTCTAGCAATTCCTTGAATTCCGCCCACGAATGAATGTCTGCGCGCTCGCTGATAAGCGCGGCTGCGTCACCCGTTAAGCGGCTAGTCACAACATGCATTAAGTATTCCTTTTGTAATTCTGATGACTTAAACTTATCAATAATATAGTCACATTTGCGCAAGAATAAATTCAAATGACGTTTATTACCATCAAAACTGGATAGAATTTTGTACAATTCATTTGGGATAAGTTTTATTTCTGACATTTTGGTACTTATTTAAATTATTTCTTAAGTAACAATTAACTCTATGAACTCTACCGATATTACTTATTACAATAATTACTACTAGTATAGTTATTAAGTGTTTCTGAACTCAATATGAATACTTATACCTATTTAGTGTTTAAGAGTCTGTATGTTAAGTACACACTTATAATAAATACTTAATTATTTAAGAAAACCATAAAAAAGTCAAAATGGAAAACTTCGTACTCACCAGCCTGCTACGCCCATCATCAGCTCTCAGCACTCCTCGTCACCGACGATATTTATTTGGTTCGTTGGATCACCTTGCCGTACACCACGCGTACCGTTGTGAAAATCGGGAAAAGTCTAATCACGAAAAATCACTTAACGCGTGACAGCTTCCTCAGTGATCCTACCGGCTGCGCCAATCAGGATTGGGAGCGCCTTAAAGGACTTTTTAAAAATAAAAATAATGAATTAATGATTTAACTCTATAATGAGACGTCTTACATATTTGGATGTAATTTACGAACTGGCTAATGAACTAATACTTAGACTAAACAATCTTATTCTTATCAAATATGCAACCTCAGCGACCACACAGGTCGTGTTGGGCAAAAGTGCTTATACACGCAAAATCTGTAAGGGCTGTGGTTCCATAACTAGGTAGTTTCGTATGGAGAAGAATGGGCAAGAAACTCCACCGGTACTCTTTTAAAAATGTTTTACAATATTTTGTTTGATTACATTAATTATATGATTATATGTGAAGACGATGCACATAGAATAAAATTACTATACCATAATAGGTAAAACGAATTAAAAACTAAGCAATGAAAAATAACTTAATTATTAGATAGATACGTGGTGTTCACATATTAACAAACATCATACAAGTATGTTTTTCTAAAAAAATAAGTCAGTGTGTGAGTATAGGTTATAGGTATATAGTTATTTATGCCTTGGAGAGGTCACAAAAGATTCCTATGGCGTCTTGGACCTCTTCCCACGCCATAAGTGTTTTAATAAGGTGAAACCAGCGTCGTTCGTACAACGTCCCATGGTGAAACCATAGTTTTGATCGTGTAAGATCTTATTGATGTTAAAATAATTCGCTATATGGATGATAAAAGAAAATTAATTTCAAGCAAGTAAGTACTTACACGCCTCGGTACCTACATACTTTTTTTTTCGGGGCACCTTCCACGCTCAGAAGGCACCTGGACTTGGGGAAAAAAAGCAGGGAGTGTGGGATTCTTACCTCACTAAAACCACCCCGGTGATCACCATCAGCAAATGTGGATCCCGTTACCTCTTAATAGACCAATCCGGAATCCCCTTAGTGCAAGGCCTGTTAGGGCACGTCTCTGGGGAGACTTTACAGAGGTCCCCCCTGAGCCTCGCTATGCACGGCACCACGTGATCACAGTGCCACCGTATTCCCTGAAATCGCTCGGTGGGCAATCAGTATCCCCACTCTGATCACCCGCGATTCCAAAGTCCCGCCTCGGCACCTACATACCTACCCATATACATTTTAATAATCTACACACATTTAATTAATTAAAATATAGGTAGAACTAAAGTCATATTGTTAGTTATAAAATAAATGTCTAACCTACTTGGTTCCAAAAGTCTTAAAAACTTTCTCGTCAAACACTGGCTCACTGGCTGGTTAAGAAACACGAATGTCAATGAAAAGCAATAAGGCTCCTACATTATAGGTTATAAACTGCCAAAAAATCCCAATTTGCTTCAAAAACTTTAAAAGATAATTTAAATCAGAAATGAAATGCAATGTTTTTACAAAAAAGATAACACTTATATTATAATCTACATCAAAGTTTTCTGTAATGAATAAGAAATGTCAGGTAAGAATAAAAATTACAGCACGTACCGTACGTAGATAATGTCATTTGAGTTGTAGCGAGCATGTTTTAAACTTTTTATTTAATATATTTGTTTTCATAAATTCTTGCATTTTTTTTGTATTCAGCAACTGATACTTCTGCACAAAATCCGGAAATCCCCAAACCAAAAAAAAAATGTAAGTATATTATTTTTTAATGCCATTCATATGTAGTTTTATTTCAGGCTTTTAGATGCCACGGATGCCCATTCATAAATATGTGCAGTTTTATTATTGGTTTAGTTTAGGTTCAGTCAACTATTAATAAATAAACCTACCTAGGGTTTTTTTTAATCAGTACGTTTTCCTAACAATTATTTCAAAATTATGTTGACTGACGCTACTTTTGCTGACTATATTATTCTCTATAAAACATAACATAGCATGTGAAAGTTGGGAATAAGTGAAAAAGCTCCTTCTGAAAATAATGTAAAATTGGATCTTTATTTGTAGGTAGTGCAATTACCAAGAACTAGTGGTCGCCTACTGGTCAAAATTCGACACCCTCTACTTACAATCTATAAAATACTTACTAAATCCATGCTATTATAAAGTACATGCTAATTCCATGCTATTCAAAAGTATTTATCCTTCCATGCTCAAGCTGTTACTTCTGTCACCAATCTATCTTCAACAATCTTCAAGTCATGAGGCCTTGGTACTATGTGTGTGTGTTTGTCAAACGCATGGTAGTGTGTGTAATGTTTTTTTTATTAATTTGTATTTATTTCTAATGCATATTATAAAAAAACATTAGCTTTACGCACTCCTCCTCCATACAAACTTTAACTGTGCCAAATTTATACTACTCCGGCCGCGTAATTTGCGTATAATTTTTTTTTCGCTTCACGTCTCAATATAGTGGTAATGATGATACCGCCCGTAACTACCTCATTGTTACAAATAAATAATATAGGGTAATTAATTACCGATTCAATTAGTTAAAAGATCAATACAAACAAGTCCAAATGGTCGCCAAGTATGTGATTGAATGAACGCTAATTTGTAGCTAAGGTAGTGAAGAAATATGCAATTAATCTATCATCAGGCATATTAATAACGGCTGCCTAACATCGATATCAAAAGGGGGTTTATTATTAATGAGTGCGTAGAGGAAAAATATTTCCCAGTGAGCATCGCGGCCGCCCCGCGCGGTTCCCCGATTTTCCTTCCCGCCGGGTTCAGCCGTCAGTCGGCCGGCACCCGCCGCGGAGCGAACAGCTCAGCACCCGACGCTCGCACACCACACACTGTTTATTTACAAATAGACCGTCACATTTGACAACAGCAGGGACAACACGCATTCACGTACGTTCGTAGTAGTCACTTTCATTGTTTTAAATCATCTCTCAATTTAATATTTGGAAAATCCACACGTTTTCCAAGAACGTCAACACAAATACATTGTTATGTTCCGCCTAGGCTACGTTCACGTTATTGCAGATTTTCTGTTCGCTCTTCAAATTTCCATTCACTCATTCGTACATTTGAATTAAACCACACACCAAATTAATCGCGTAAGCAGTAATTAGCAAATATAGCTTTGATAAATGTAACCTCAGAAACTTATTAGTGTGTTTAGTCGGCGATCGTTCCTAGTAACACATTTCGAGATTAACACGTTACCAAGAGCGATAAATCGTCTGAAACAAAGGCCAGTGATTAACAGTGTACTACATGCAAAAACACGCTGATGCAAACGGGTGCCAAACATTCGTTACGATTTTTAAATCATGCCTATTGGAATAAAATTTTGTAGAAAGCTTGTTACAGTCACATTTTTGAACTGTTTGCTCTAGATCAGATACTACAAAGCCTAATTACAATAAAGGCAGCATCTCATTGATACTAGAATCTTCACTAACTTTACTGCCACATCTTATTTGTTTACAAACTGTAACGTAGCTTCTTGAACATTTTCATTTAAATATTTGTGTTGAGTTTCCAACAAATACACACATTCATTGGTGTGGTCATTCATTTTGTCCCCAATTTGTTTGTTTACGCTTGATGCACTACGCCCTCGCAAGTCGAATCCGATCGCAATAACGCATTTGAATCGGATTAAATTCCTCTGGCCATTCTAGCGATATGTTGAATACATTACAAGAACCGACTGAGTCATACGTTAGAATTCTCTAATGATCTAATTAACTATCAATTACCCCTTATGAGCTATAAATATAAACATGTGTTGCCTCCACCATTATATTTTCGCCTCGCATCTAAAACTGTCTCTCCAACATTCTACTACTTTAACGAGCAACTGGCTTCAGAAGCACCGGAGTGACCTTGGGCTACTTGTATTGTATTTTTCAACTTGACACAGTATCACTAGAACCTTGCCTACAACACACTAATGTTTTGAGGTCACATGCATCCATTATAAACAACTTACAGCTTTAATACTAAAGCTTACCATGTAACATACTTGATTTTACCAGATTTTTATTTCATAAATAATTGCAGGGTTGATATGGGACGAATATGACATACACAACAAATTCATCAACCTGTAGTCTGCGATAGACTGGCCGCCCCCTCCCTATTTCGACAGTGTAAAAACCTGATCAGTGCATTTTGTGATGCTAACCTACCCTAAAACGATTCATAGAGTTCAATATGCTTTAATTCACTCATTACCCTGAATAAAATGAGTTCAAAGTACGCATAAGCTGCAGACCAGTGCTTGTTTTAAACTCACTGGTTCGTTTTTTATGTGTTTCACTATATACATAAGATAAAGAGAGCAGTGGTGGCTCAGTGGTAACGGCCCCGACTTACGACTTGTAGGTCGTGGGTTCGAACCTAGGCAGGCTCTTTACTTTGTGTAATCAATTTCGTCACCACTGATCTCAAACACGGTGAAAGAAAACATCCTGAGGAAACCGCCTAATGTCCTAGAAACAAAAATTCGAAGTCTTGTGACATCCACCAACTCGCACTGGGCCCGCGTGGTCGATTACAGCTCACTCCCTCCGAAGAGAGGAGGCCTGTGTCCCAGCAGTGAGAACTTATTATGCATACGATAAAAAATATATTGTAAGGAATCGTAATTTCTTGCGGCCAAAGAGATTTAAGATAGATGCTATAGAGAGGCTATCAGAAGTAGTTTCATAGAAAAATGGAGAGATGGGATCACAATCCTATGTCTCAGTGACGCCATCTAGCGTAATATAGCAATTATTTTATCTAAATACTGGGTAAATTACAAAACACTAAAGAAAATAAACCGTGATTAAGTCTAGTCGTTACTCACTACGCGATTTGCAATACCATAATGCACAATTCAGTATATACAGGGTGGAAACTTTCAGCGAAAATGGTCATAAGAGACTATCCACTATTTTTTATGGAATTTTGATCCCCATTCACAGATTTTGAAATGTACAGTCAGCAGGAAAATGGGCAATTTTCACAAAAACGTTTTTTTATGCCAATCGATCCTCTTTCTTATAAGGATCAAAAACCTCTATTGGACCAATTGAGGTATTAAGAAAGTATCGTCAGCTAATAACACCATGTCTGGTTGGGTTTTTAACAAATGGGGTAGATCATTAATGTTTCAAAATCGAGCCTCGTGGTACACCCATTTGTACTTTTAAGCCGAGTGAATTGACACCATTTATTTTGCTGTCTATCACTTAAATAAGATTTTACTAAACTGAGCGCAAGTTTTCCAAGTCCGTAATGGTCAAGTTTCAAGAGTAATGTTTCGTGGTAGACGCAATCAAATGCAAAGTCAAAGTCAAAGTCAAACCATTTATTTCAAATAGGCACATAAGAGGCACTTTTGAACGTCAAAATTTACAAAAAAAATAGAATTGATTCTAGTTGCCCCCTTCCAAAAGGTAGTCAGGATTGGGAGCGCCTAAAAGGACTTTTTAAAAATAAAAATAATGAATTAATGATTTAACTCTATAATGAGACGTCTTACATATTTGGATGTAATTTACGAACTGGCTAATGAACTAATACTTAGACTAAACAATCTTATTCTTATCAAATATGCAACCTCAGCGACCACACAGGTCGTGTTGGGCAAAAGTGCTTATACACGCAAAATCTGTAAGGGCTGTGGTTCCATAACTCCTCCCTCCCCAAGTGCGAAATTATCGGTAATATTTGGATTCCGATGATTCCGCATACAATTCAATTTTCTCCAAAGTACTATGCTGAGACATACTGTAGCTAAGATTACATAGAGTAATATAGTTGCTAAACTAACACTATTTGTTTTCACTGCACTATCACTTTCCACTATTTCACTTTTTAATGTGTAAGATAGATGTTTTAAATCGTCAAAGTTTAAGTTGTTTAGATTCACTGTTTTATTCCAATTAATAGATGTTTCTTCTAATTTGGGTAGAACCGCGACTGGAGTTACCCGATATTGTATTTTTCCTGAATAATGTTGCCTTTTGTGTAATTTAATGTCTTTCAGATAGACATTGCAGTTTCCATCAATTTCCAATAAATATGTGCCCTTTATCGGTTTCCTGATAACATCATTGGCACATGTTTCGGTAAGCATTATTTCATTTCTTGTGTAAATTATCCAGTTAAAGAAGTCAATAAGCTGTACTTTTAGGCTTTCTAGGTTAACTGCGAAAGGTTTACACAAACTGAGGTTTGAAGCAAAATTCATTAATTGTTCTATGCACGTACTTTCAGGATACAATACAACATCGTTTTCCTTGCACAGGAACTGGTTGGCTGCCATCTCTTCACATGGGTTGGCTAGCGGTAAGTATGTAGGACCTTTCACCATAAGGTACGGATATTTAGGGATAATGGTGGTCGTTTTGTTTTCATTGAAAATTGGCAGTGAATAAATTTTGAAATAATTGTATGTATTTTTATCTATTAATGGAATTTCCATAATTAATGTTATTTGGTTTTCTTTTACATAAGCTTTAACAGACATAGTTCTTTCTAGCAATAATAACGCTTTTTCTGTAACAGGATAAATTAGGCTTTCAGTTTCAGAAATATTTCTTAACAATGCTAAGAGTTCAGATGGCTCAACAATGGTTTGATGTACAACAGACACTTTTGTAAATGATAATGCAGTTTCGATCTCATTTAAAACAGTATAAATTGACCTAAAATCACTCATAAACATATCAAACATACTTAAAACATATATAGAGTAAATAGAGTTATTTTCTTTAGTACCTATGTTTTTTACTATTCTTTCTATGCGTTTCATGCGTTCATCTAATATTTGAGTATTTTCCTGTATAGATGTAGATTTGTTAGTAAGAGAGTCAAGCATTTTTGAAATTATAGTTATTTTCTTATTCACGTGTATTTGACCAATTTTTAGCTGTTTTATTTGATCATCGTACTTAATCGCGTCCTCATGGGCTAGATTACTGGTAAGTATTTTAATCATTGAGCCAAGAGGATCAATGAGGCCACGTTTGAAACGGTTTGATGGAATAAGCTGCCTGAATTTTCCGACTGTCGAATTGCGTAAGTATTCTACCTGTAATTTCATATTTTGGAACTCATTCTCGTAGGGCTTATGAATGTCAATTATATTACTAAATTCTTTGTATCTATTAATATTTAACACTAAATCATAATATATCGCCTTAAAATCTAATATCTTAACTATGGTCCACTTATCTTTCTCTATTACCGCCTGTCCTTGTTTAACAGGTAATATACCGGGGTTATTTTTAATCTCTTGAAGTTGAAGGCCTTGGATCTTGAACGTCAGTTTTAAGATCAGCCACAACCTGTGAAGAACGTTTAACGTTCTTTAGAGGCACTTTACTTTGTCTTTTACCTATCTGTACTGGTACTACGTTCCTATCGATTTTTCCTGTTACTTTTGCTCTATGGTATCTAGGTTTATCTTTACTTTTTCTTATATTAATGTCCTTTATAAATATATTGTCTTCTTCCTGTAAGCTTAACTCATTTTCACCACCTTTCTTTTCTCTGGCCTTTTGTTTAGTGTTAAGAATCTTTTCGGCTAAGTATTTATACAGATATTTCGTTCGTTTTGCATGATCTTTAACTAATTGTTGTGTGTACGCTTTTTCTATTTCTACATCGAATATTTTATTAGAGTCAGTGTGTCCAAATGCTACTTCAAAAGGTGTTAATCCAGTGGTGGAGTGTATTGTATGATTGTATGCCATTATGGAATAGGTCATGACAGAAGCAGCATCTGTACATTTACGTTCATACTTTGCAAGCCTATATATCTCTATTATGATGGAATGGAATCGCTCTACGATGCCAGTAGAGTTAGGATTATTTGGCGTTGTTATGTGAATTTCTATTTTGTACAAAGACAAAAGTTCGCGCATAAGTTCATTGTTGAATTCAGTGCCAGGGTCCCAGGATATTTTCCTGGGAACACCGTATATTGCAAAAATACTTTAATAGAGCTCGCGCTACTTCTGTCGTTTGCCTACTTGGAATTTCAATAGCCTGTCCTAATTTGCTGAATGCCTACCAGCGTTAGGTAATATTTACTTTCTATATTAAATAAGTCAATGAATATTTCTTGAAAAGGGGCATCTTGTGTCTGTGTTAATTGTAACATTGGTTTTATGGGCTTTCTATCGTACTTCATTAGTTTGCAAGGCTCACATATATTTATAATTGCCGCTACTGTATCTTGCATGTTTTCCCAATAATAGTTTCTGCGAATTCTAACAATAGTTTCTTTGATTCCCCTATGGCACGTTTTACCTTCGTGATGTTTTAGTATAACAGACTTTTGTTCCTTTTCATCTTTTATATACAATATTACTCTGTCTGTACACTCGAAGAACTGTACTGAATCTTTCTTAAAGATTTCTATAATAATTTTAGTAAACAGCCGTCTATGTATGTCGTTCTCAAAGTAAATAAAGTATTTACGCTTGGGTGTAACATATTCTTTTAAGAATTGCTTTATTAATTCTTCATTATCTAATGGAAGAAATACTTCTAAAACTTTTTGATTTTTTCTAGATAAATTTTGAACTTGTATTTTATTTTGAAACCAGGTAAACACCAATATTTAGTTTGGTTTGGTGTCAATTGCCTCTCTTAAGATTGGAATCCCCAATGAGTCTGGTTCTATGTTGGAAGCTACTGTACTTGTCCTGCTGCTACCGGTTACTGAACCAATAGGGAAGTTATCTTGAAATAGGTCCGCAGGTGTAGTCACGTCAGAGTCAGAATCTGAAATAGTTACTATTTCTGTGTCATTTTCTATTTTAGCTTTCGTTGTAAATTTTTCAAGTTCTTTTAATTGTTTTATTACTTTTTGTATTTCAGTTTCGTCTACGTTAACATCCATTGACGTGTCATCTTCGGAATCTATAGCATTAAGTTTTATGCGTGGCAATGCATCCGCATTACTATTTTGTTTGCCATTTTTATAAATAATTGTGAAGTCATATTCTTGGAGGCGGAGGCGCCAACGTGTCAATTTACTATTGGGTTCTTTCAGGGAATAAAGCCAAGCAAGAGGTCTATGATCTGTAAAAATTTGGAATTTATGTCCGTACAAATATGGTCTAAAATGTTTCACGGCCCAAATAATAGCTAAGAGCTCTCGTTCAATTGTGCTATAACGTGTTTCAGTGTCGCTAAGGGTTCGACTAGCATATGCGACTGGTTTGTCTGCTCCAATAGGTCCTTGCGAGAGGACAGCACCGAGTGCCACATTAGAGGCGTCAGTGGTCAAAATGTAGGGTTTAGTCGAGTCAGGGTATTGTAGTAAAGGTGTATTAGTCAGTACTTCTTTGCATTTTTCGAAGGCATCTATGTAGTTTTGGTCTATGATAATTTTGTTTCGTTTCTTTAGACAAGACGTTAGGGGCTGGGTGATTTTAGCGAAATCTTTTATGAATTTTCTATAGTATCCGACCAGCCCAAGAAAACTTTTTATTTCTGTTGTCGTTCTAGGGAGAGGATAATCAATAATAGCTTTGATTTTATCATTGTTTGGTTTTAGTCCGTCTCTTGTTATCGTATGGCCTAGGTATAAAACTTCTTTTCGTAAAAATTCGGATTTATCTAGTTGTATTTTTAAGTTAGTCTGTCGTAGTCTGTCAAAGACGGCTCTAAGTTTCTGTAGGTGGTCCTGAAGGCTAGAAGAATAGACAATGACGTCATCTAAATAAATGAGGCAATGTATTCCTTGGAAACCTCTCATAATGTTGTCCATGGCTCGTTGAAAAGTTGCTGGAGCCGTTTTAAGTCCAAACGGCATCCTTAAGAACTCATAATGTCCGTTTTGGGTGCTAAATGTAGTTTTTGGTATATCGTCGTTATTTAATTCAATTTGGTGGTAGCCACTGGCTAAATCGAGCGTTGTAAAGTAAACGCTTTTGCCCAATTTGTCAAAAAGGTCAGTAATGTTAGGAAGGGGGTATTTGTCGTCAACTGTAATGTCGTTAAGTCTTCTATAGTCGATTACCATTCTGTATTTAATTTCACCAGAAGCATCTAGCTTTTTGGGAACGAGATGGACTGGTGAGCTCCAGGGGGAAAAGGATTCTTGGATCACGTTATCTTTCAAAAGGTTTTCAACTTGTTTATTAATTTCTGCTGCTTGAGCAGGGGCTTGTCTATATGGTTTAGTATAAATCGGGTCTTCATTCTTTGTCCTAATACAGTGTTTTACCTGATTAGTGAAGCTTAAAGGTATTTGTTCACAATAGAATATGTCTTTATATTCTTCACATAATTGTCGTATAGATGCTTGTTCTTCATCGTTCATGTGGTCTAGTCTTAATTTAGTTAGATTTTCACGTAACAATTGGTCAGTCTCTATATTTTGGTCATCTATGGAATTTATATGGCATTCATTTTCCTCGTATTTAGATACTATGAATGGCTTGATGACACATAATTCTATCTGTTTATCAAGAGTATTTTGTATGATGGTAGTTGCAAAACCGTTTACACATTTCACAAGAGCAGTAGGCATTCGTACTCCTACACCAAATTCCGTATAATCTAATATTCCTACACCATTTAATAAATTGGTTGGTAATTTTGCTCTAATTTCTGATCTCGGTGGAAGTAATACAGCATGTATAATATTAATATCCGTATCTAGGCATATAGGTATTTAAGCTGTCTTTGTAAGTAGAACATGTTTCTTTAAATCTATAACAGCTTCTAACTGTTTTAAAAGATCGTTTCCTATCAGCCCGTCGTATAAGGAGTCTACGTTGTATACATAGAACTTATGATGATCTTTACTTTGAAATACAGAAAAAAAGGGAATTTGCAATACCTGATTATGTTTACTTGAAGCGTGCGTACTTACTACTTCAAATGGTTCGTATGATATGTAGTTAGGAAAAAAGGTAGTCGCTATTCTAGGATGTATAAATGAACGAGTACTACCAGTGTCAATCATGAATTTTCCGTCTATTTCCGGTATGTAAATATGTGGCAATTTTAATTTTACCGTATTATAATTTAATATTATTCTTTCAGGTGCTGGTCTATGGAGGCTCGCATGTAAAAATGTTTTACTTGTTCTGGTTCAGTAGTATTATCTTTATTTTTAATCTGTTCGTTTTTTCCTAAGTCTTGTGTAGGGGTTTCAGGTACAGAGTCTATTGGAACATAATTTCCATCACTTGGGACATATTCAGATACAAACAACAACAACACTCGTGAACAATATTCGTATTCCGCAGGGTAAGTAAAATAGTCATCATAAGAAGGATAGAGTTCTAATTCATTTATAGGGAAACCCTGCTGAGCTGCTCTTTGCGGAGCAGTTCTCATAGTAGCATCGGTGATATCTGGTTGAGGTTTGTTTTGTTGTGGAATCGGAGCACGATTATTACTACCAAACTGACGTGGAATCATTGGCATCATTTGTTGATAACCAAAGGATCTATAACCAAAATTAGGTCGGTAACCAAATTGCGGTGGCACCAAATTTTGTTTACTCATACCCAGTTGGCCTTGATTGTGCCCTGGCATGATAATTGGCCTATTAGGTGGAATTCCGAAATTAAATTTAGGTGTGCTGTCAGCATTATTTTTAAATGATTGATTTTGTTGCATCATTGGCATCGGCCTGAAACCTGGTGGCTGCGGGAATAAGCCAAATTTAAATGTTGGTTGTGGCGCAACGGTGCCGCTAGCGTGCGGTTTAATATTATGGTTTTGATTTAACATTTTGCTGCGCATCTGATACGGATCATAGAAATTAACTTCTTCTAAAACTACAGATAAGGCCTCTTCCAATGTGCGTGGATTTTTCAGACGCACAATGCGTACCATGTTTTCTGGTAAGTTATATAAAAATACCTGCAGGGCTGAGTTGTTATAAATAGTAGTCTTACTTACTCGCAAATTCTGATCACCAATTTGGTTAACCTTTGACAACAACACTGATTTTACTGTTTGAATACGTGCACAAAAATCACTGTGCCTCTCATTATTTTTAATCTTTAAAGTTTCTAATTCGATAGCCAAACACTCTTCGCTTCGCGGATCGCCAAAATGTAACTCTAGCAATTCCTTGAATTCCGCCCACGAATGAATGTCTGCGCGCTCGCTGATAAGCGCGGCTGCGTCACCCGTTAAGCGGCTAGTCACAACATGCATTAAGTATTCCTTTTGTAATTCTGATGACTTAAACTTATCAATAATATAGTCACATTTGCGCAAGAATAAATTCAAATGACGTTTATTACCATCAAAACTGGATAGAATTTTGTACAATTCATTTGGGATAAGTTTTATTTCTGACATTTTGGTACTTATTTAAATTATTTCTTAAGTAACAATTAACTCTATGAACTCTACCGATATTACTTATTACAATAATTACTACTAGTATAGTTATTAAGTGTTTCTGAACTCAATATGAATACTTATACCTATTTAGTGTTTAAGAGTCTGTATGTTAAGTACACACTTATAATAAATACTTAATTATTTAAGAAAACCATAAAAAAGTCAAAATGGAAAACTTCGTACTCACCAGCCTGCTACGCCCATCATCAGCTCTCAGCACTCCTCGTCACCGACGATATTTATTTGGTTCGTTGGATCACCTTGCCGTACACCACGCGTACCGTTGTGAAAATCGGGAAAAGTCTAATCACGAAAAATCACTTAACGCGTGACAGCTTCCTCAGTGATCCTACCGGCTGCGCCAATCAGGATTGGGAGCGCCTTAAAGGACTTTTTAAAAATAAAAATAATGAATTAATGATTTAACTCTATAATGAGACGTCTTACATATTTGGATGTAATTTACGAACTGGCTAATGAACTAATACTTAGACTAAACAATCTTATTCTTATCAAATATGCAACCTCAGCGACCACACAGGTCGTGTTGGGCAAAAGTGCTTATACACGCAAAATCTGTAAGGGCTGTGGTTCCATAACTAGGTAGTTTCGTATGGAGAAGAATGGGCAAGAAACTCCACCGGTACTCTTTTAAAAATGTTTTACAATATTTTGTTTGATTACATTAATTATATGATTATATGTGAAGACGATGCACATAGAATAAAATTACTATACCATAATAGGTAAAACGAATTAAAAACTAAGCAATGAAAAATAACTTAATTATTAGATAGATACGTGGTGTTCACATATTAACAAACATCATACAAGTATGTTTTTCTAAAAAAATAAGTCAGTGTGTGAGTATAGGTTATAGGTATATAGTTATTTATGCCTTGGAGAGGTCACAAAAGATTCCTATGGCGTCTTGGACCTCTTCCCACGCCATAAGTGTTTTAATAAGGTGAAACCAGCGTCGTTCGTACAACGTCCCATGGTGAAACCATAGTTTTGATCGTGTAAGATCTTATTGATGTTAAAATAATTCGCTATATGGATGATAAAAGAAAATTAATTTCAAGCAAGTAAGTACTTACACGCCTCGGTACCTACATACTTTTTTTTTCGGGGCACCTTCCACGCTCAGAAGGCACCTGGACTTGGGGAAAAAAAGCAGGGAGTGTGGGATTCTTACCTCACTAAAACCACCCCGGTGATCACCATCAGCAAATGTGGATCCCGTTACCTCTTAATAGACCAATCCGGAATCCCCTTAGTGCAAGGCCTGTTAGGGCACGTCTCTGGGGAGACTTTACAGAGGTCCCCCCTGAGCCTCGCTATGCACGGCACCACGTGATCACAGTGCCACCGTATTCCCTGAAATCGCTCGGTGGGCAATCAGTATCCCCACTCTGATCACCCGCGATTCCAAAGTCCCGCCTCGGCACCTACATACCTACCCATATACATTTTAATAATCTACACACATTTAATTAATTAAAATATAGGTAGAACTAAAGTCATATTGTTAGTTATAAAATAAATGTCTAACCTACTTGGTTCCAAAAGTCTTAAAAACTTTCTCGTCAAACACTGGCTCACTGGCTGGTTAAGAAACACGAATGTCAATGAAAAGCAATAAGGCTCCTACATTATAGGTTATAAACTGCCAAAAAATCCCAATTTGCTTCAAAAACTTTAAAAGATAATTTAAATCAGAAATGAAATGCAATGTTTTTACAAAAAAGATAACACTTATATTATAATCTACATCAAAGTTTTCTGTAATGAATAAGAAATGTCAGGTAAGAATAAAAATTACAGCACGTACCGTACGTAGATAATGTCATTTGAGTTGTAGCGAGCATGTTTTAAACTTTTTATTTAATATATTTGTTTTCATAAATTCTTGCATTTTTTTTGTATTCAGCAACTGATACTTCTGCACAAAATCCGGAAATCCCCAAACCAAAAAAAAAATGTAAGTATATTATTTTTTAATGCCATTCATATGTAGTTTTATTTCAGGCTTTTAGATGCCACGGATGCCCATTCATAAATATGTGCAGTTTTATTATTGGTTTAGTTTAGGTTCAGTCAACTATTAATAAATAAACCTACCTAGGGTTTTTTTTAATCAGTACGTTTTCCTAACAATTATTTCAAAATTATGTTGACTGACGCTACTTTTGCTGACTATATTATTCTCTATAAAACATAACATAGCATGTGAAAGTTGGGAATAAGTGAAAAAGCTCCTTCTGAAAATAATGTAAAATTGGATCTTTATTTGTAGGTAGTGCAATTACCAAGAACTAGTGGTCGCCTACTGGTCAAAATTCGACACCCTCTACTTACAATCTATAAAATACTTACTAAATCCATGCTATTATAAAGTACATGCTAATTCCATGCTATTCAAAAGTATTTATCCTTCCATGCTCAAGCTGTTACTTCTGTCACCAATCTATCTTCAACAATCTTCAAGTCATGAGGCCTTGGTACTATGTGTGTGTGTTTGTCAAACGCATGGTAGTGTGTGTAATGTTTTTTTTATTAATTTGTATTTATTTCTAATGCATATTATAAAAAAACATTAGCTTTACGCACTCCTCCTCCATACAAACTTTAACTGTGCCAAATTTATACTACTCCGGCCGCGTAATTTGCGTATAATTTTTTTTTCGCTTCACGTCTCAATATAGTGGTAATGATGATACCGCCCGTAACTACCTCATTGTTACAAATAAATAATATAGGGTAATTAATTACCGATTCAATTAGTTAAAAGATCAATACAAACAAGTCCAAATGGTCGCCAAGTATGTGATTGAATGAACGCTAATTTGTAGCTAAGGTAGTGAAGAAATATGCAATTAATCTATCATCAGGCATATTAATAACGGCTGCCTAACATCGATATCAAAAGGGGGTTTATTATTAATGAGTGCGTAGAGGAAAAATATTTCCCAGTGAGCATCGCGGCCGCCCCGCGCGGTTCCCCGATTTTCCTTCCCGCCGGGTTCAGCCGTCAGTCGGCCGGCACCCGCCGCGGAGCGAACAGCTCAGCACCCGACGCTCGCACACCACACACTGTTTATTTACAAATAGACCGTCACATTTGACAACAGCAGGGACAACACGCATTCACGTACGTTCGTAGTAGTCACTTTCATTGTTTTAAATCATCTCTCAATTTAATATTTGGAAAATCCACACGTTTTCCAAGAACGTCAACACAAATACATTGTTATGTTCCGCCTAGGCTACGTTCACGTTATTGCAGATTTTCTGTTCGCTCTTCAAATTTCCATTCACTCATTCGTACATTTGAATTAAACCACACACCAAATTAATCGCGTAAGCAGTAATTAGCAAATATAGCTTTGATAAATGTAACCTCAGAAACTTATTAGTGTGTTTAGTCGGCGATCGTTCCTAGTAACACATTTCGAGATTAACACGTTACCAAGAGCGATAAATCGTCTGAAACAAAGGCCAGTGATTAACAGTGTACTACATGCAAAAACACGCTGATGCAAACGGGTGCCAAACATTCGTTACGATTTTTAAATCATGCCTATTGGAATAAAATTTTGTAGAAAGCTTGTTACAGTCACATTTTTGAACTGTTTGCTCTAGATCAGATACTACAAAGCCTAATTACAATAAAGGCAGCATCTCATTGATACTAGAATCTTCACTAACTTTACTGCCACATCTTATTTGTTTACAAACTGTAACGTAGCTTCTTGAACATTTTCATTTAAATATTTGTGTTGAGTTTCCAACAAATACACACATTCATTGGTGTGGTCATTCATTTTGTCCCCAATTTGTTTGTTTACGCTTGATGCACTACGCCCTCGCAAGTCGAATCCGATCGCAATAACGCATTTGAATCGGATTAAATTCCTCTGGCCATTCTAGCGATATGTTGAATACATTACAAGAACCGACTGAGTCATACGTTAGAATTCTCTAATGATCTAATTAACTATCAATTACCCCTTATGAGCTATAAATATAAACATGTGTTGCCTCCACCATTATATTTTCGCCTCGCATCTAAAACTGTCTCTCCAACATTCTACTACTTTAACGAGCAACTGGCTTCAGAAGCACCGGAGTGACCTTGGGCTACTTGTATTGTATTTTTCAACTTGACACAGTATCACTAGAACCTTGCCTACAACACACTAATGTTTTGAGGTCACATGCATCCATTATAAACAACTTACAGCTTTAATACTAAAGCTTACCATGTAACATACTTGATTTTACCAGATTTTTATTTCATAAATAATTGCAGGGTTGATATGGGACGAATATGACATACACAACAAATTCATCAACCTGTAGTCTGCGATAGACTGGCCGCCCCCTCCCTATTTCGACAGTGTAAAAACCTGATCAGTGCATTTTGTGATGCTAACCTACCCTAAAACGATTCATAGAGTTCAATATGCTTTAATTCACTCATTACCCTGAATAAAATGAGTTCAAAGTACGCATAAGCTGCAGACCAGTGCTTGTTTTAAACTCACTGGTTCGTTTTTTATGTGTTTCACTATATACATAAGATAAAGAGAGCAGTGGTGGCTCAGTGGTAACGGCCCCGACTTACGACTTGTAGGTCGTGGGTTCGAACCTAGGCAGGCTCTTTACTTTGTGTAATCAATTTCGTCACCACTGATCTCAAACACGGTGAAAGAAAACATCCTGAGGAAACCGCCTAATGTCCTAGAAACAAAAATTCGAAGTCTTGTGACATCCACCAACTCGCACTGGGCCCGCGTGGTCGATTACAGCTCACTCCCTCCGAAGAGAGGAGGCCTGTGTCCCAGCAGTGAGAACTTATTATGCATACGATAAAAAATATATTGTAAGGAATCGTAATTTCTTGCGGCCAAAGAGATTTAAGATAGATGCTATAGAGAGGCTATCAGAAGTAGTTTCATAGAAAAATGGAGAGATGGGATCACAATCCTATGTCTCAGTGACGCCATCTAGCGTAATATAGCAATTATTTTATCTAAATACTGGGTAAATTACAAAACACTAAAGAAAATAAACCGTGATTAAGTCTAGTCGTTACTCACTACGCGATTTGCAATACCATAATGCACAATTCAGTATATACAGGGTGGAAACTTTCAGCGAAAATGGTCATAAGAGACTATCCACTATTTTTTATGGAATTTTGATCCCCATTCACAGATTTTGAAATGTACAGTCAGCAGGAAAATGGGCAATTTTCACAAAAACGTTTTTTTATGCCAATCGATCCTCTTTCTTATAAGGATCAAAAACCTCTATTGGACCAATTGAGGTTTGAGTACTAGAAAAGTCATAAAACGCAAAAAACTTTTCCCACACATTTCGTAAGAAATGATACTCCAACTTAGTTTTTTATGATCGATAGATGGACCGCTACAACGAAGACTGGCCAAAAATAAATAAACTTCGTATTTCGAAATCGAATTCCGGCAATTCGCAAGGCAGTGGATACAAACATAATGATGGTCCTATAACGTGACCACCTCGCAGTCCTGATCTCACGCCTCTACACTTTTTTATGTGGCGCTATTTAAAAATTGAACTTTATAAAAAGAAATACAACAGTGTTCAGGAACTCAAAGATTTACTTACCACGATTCTCTATGGAATTAATCCTAGCACATTATCAGCTGCTACCCAGTCTGTAGTAAAGAGAATAAACCTATGCCTACGTCAAAACGGCTACCATTCTGAACACCTCATAACTTAGAGCACAAAAGTAAAATTTCTAGGTGAGTCCAAATGTAAAGTTTCAAGTTTTTAATTTTAAGGTGAAATAATACCCAAAGTAGAAGTTATAGTTTTTTATTTGTTTTTCGATCAGTCTTTTGTGTAGCGGCCAGTTTATCGATGGTAAAAAATGTAATTTGGAACTTCTCATTTCCTACGAAATGTATGGGACAAGTTTTTTGTGATTTATGACTTTTCTAGTACTCAAACCTCAATTGGTCCAACAGAGGTTTTTGATCCTTATAAGAAAGAGGATCGATTGGCATAAAAAAAAGTTTTTGTAAAAATTGCCCATTTTCTTGCTGACTGTACATTTTTTTCAAAATCTGTGAATGGGGATCAAAATTCCATAAAAAATTATGGATAGTCTCTTAAGACCATTTTCGCGTAGCTGCAACGGATAAGGTACTTCCCCTTACTGCCCCGCTGAAAGTTTCCACCCTGTATACTTCGAAAATAATTTGCTTTTATTGGACACGAATGCGACTTGACACACTAGACTGAGTGACTTTTGCCCACTAGGACAAATTTATCGGATTACGATTTTGTTCGATATGTCCCGTCTATTGTTAAGTAAATAATTTTATGTCTTTGCTTACGGCCGAACCCGATAACCCATTTTCAGTGAAAGACAGATCGCTATTGATGAAAGACAGTATAATTCTATCTGTCCTTGAATGACGTCTCACAATCATTGATAAAGGCTATCTATTTACCGAACACAAAAAGGACTACGTCTCTACTTGGCCCTCCCGTCATCAACATCACTTTAAAAAACAACGTGTATCTGTATAAGCCTTATTATAAAACTTCTTTGTTTCTTAATTGTAAATAAATTACTGGATTAAGATATAATTTATTTTAAATTAAAACTCTGTAAGTAAGTAGTATATCTTACAAGATTTTGCATTTTGCTGAACAAATAGTTAACGCTGGAGAGGGGTAATGAAACGTAATTGACAGTTTGACATAAGAAACACCACACGTTGCTGAGGTTACTAGACGATAATTATATTTCGGTGATTAAGGTAAATCCGCAGCTGTAGCCCGCGAAATTAAAATTTTCTTTCGTTTTTTGCAATTTGCAGGTTGTATCTTTTGCGTGGCGATTATGGCAAACCCCCCCCCCCTCTGGGGGAGGCCTATGTCCAGCAGTGGACGTATTTTGGCTAGAATTATGATGATGATGATGCATAGTTTTAACGTACCTTACTCGTCATTTTCAGGAGACAACTGTCATTATCCCAATTTCATGATACTCAGGGCATTCATTCTTCTTCTTTTTTTTGCCTGGCGTCTCTCAAGTCAACCTTTGAGGTGGTCTACTGCTTAACCGGGCTGTCCTGTGGATGACTTAATAAATTAAGCCCTGCAGCCAGGGCGCATTCATTCGTCATTCTAAATATATTTAATGTGATCGTGCAGCATTTCGCATGGCGGACGAGGCGGCGGCTGACTGTCTGTTCGAGCGACTGCGGTTGCACCAGCAGCGAGCGCCCGACTCCACCGAGGCGGCACGCTCCATCACCGCGAGGATCAACACGCGGCTTACGTCACACGGTAAGACACCATGAAAAAAACGAATTTGGTCCCACGACCGGCCGCAATCTTGGAAGCAGAAGGTCCGACCAAGATTGGCCCGGTCGTGCAACCAGTCTTGATCGTGGCCGCGTAGTACGTGAGGACCCTATTCGCTCTGGATCTGGCGACTTCCTCTGTGATAGATTTCTTGGTCATTTTGAAGATCCTATAATGTTATAATTTATTATAATATGACTCAGCATATAACACAACGTATCATGGAAATTAAACGCTTCATATTTTTATTAGTCTTGTAAATGTTCCTCAGAACGAATAAGGCTGGGATAAAATGTTCATTCTTCGTAATAAATGTAAGCAACGTGGACAGTTTTATAATTAAAATAACAATTGATCACAATGGGTTTAATTTTGACAACTCATCCATAGACATTGCGTTATTTACGTTGTATGACGCAGACGAATTTTTCAAACTTATGAAGTAATGGATTAGCAATATCCTTCAAAAGTCTCGGATTGTGAATGAAACTGTGATACGCAATTGGGGTTCTGGTTCTACTTTTAAAGCCGCTTCTGTAGCTATCCGTATACGTATTACATTTTTCATCATAACTAGGTATTACCAGTAGGTAGGTTAGGCGGTTTGGACGTTTAATATTTTAGAGCACTCTAAAATATTCTCTAAAATATTAAACGTCCAAACCGCCTACAAACAATTTGAAAATAAGGTTTCACACAAAGCCTTTGAGTCACAATCAATAGCAAGTGTCTGGAAAACAGCTACCTATTAAGTTACAAACACAATTCAGCTGCTCTTTAATAGCCGACGCTCGCTGTTATTCTAGACACCAGTTTATTTCTACGTTATGTTGGGTATGCAATGGATACCATCCTCTTTTTACATAACCCGCAAGCCGTTAATATGGCACTTCGAGCTGGTTTTTAGGGTTCCATGGCTCAAAAAGAAAAAAACGCAACCTAGGATCAATACTGTATGTACTACTCTCTGTCTATCCGTCTGTCACAGCCGATTTGCTCCGAATCAACTAGTACGATTACGTTGAAATTTGGTGCACATATGAATTTCTCTGACTCACACTTTTGGGGGCAATTTCGAAAATTTTAAATATAATTGGAATGTATTACCCGACTTTAGAAAACATTAGCACTAGTTTCTAAGCAACTGCCAAAAAACTATCGCTATACCAACGCTTACATCTAATCTACAGTATCTACGACACTAACCGATTTTTACTCTTCACAAAATACGCTCAAAACTGTTTCGTTATAAAACCGGCCGAACTACAGTCTTCATTTCTTCTTGTACTAAAAATACTTCTCGTCTCATTCAGTACACATAAAGTTGATGTCGATAAACATTTTTATTGGTTATAAAAACTGCAATAAGTATACGAACGTTGATATTATTCTTAAAACTGAATCAGTAAATGCGACATATGAATGTAAGAAAAAAACATAAAGAGTATTTACAGCTTGTGCACTCGTATACATTCTGTCCATATATGGTGAAGAAGACAAAATAATATGGTTTCCACATCAAGCACTTTCACATGTTGAACATAGTTCAAGTAACGATGGTAATAATAACGAACGTCACAGAAAATTACTTCCTATAACATTTAACATGGTCTTAAAAACAACCACACTTCTTGAACCAAGACTATCACACTAATATTATAAGGCGAAAGTTTGTGAGTGTGTCTGTGACTTCTTCACACTCAAACGGCTGGACCAAATTTTGATAAAATTTTGTATGGAGGTAGCTGAGACCCTGGATTCACATACTCGTATAAGCTACTTTTCACCCCGATATTATTATTATTATATCGTTTAATTCAGGTATTAAACCCATAGTAAAATTACAAAAAAAAAAAACAGCAGCATCAAAATTAAATTAAATTACAACAGAAATTAAATATTAAATTAAATACAAAATATATCAGTTTCTTAGCATGTACACACAGCGAAGTATTACAGACACTATTTGATTAGTACATGCACATAGTCGAGTCAGGAAGAATAATAATAATTCTGTTCTCAACGAACATGCGAGTCGCACTACATCCACGGGATCGAGACTTACGTGGGTGAAACCACGGGGCGCAGCTAGTCTGGTCATAAAATATAGTTTAACCCCGGATTTAATATCAGTTAGCTACTGCTAAGCATGAGGTTCTGGGTTCGACGTCGATTCCCAGGATAGGATAAAGTGTTATTGGGTTTTTTTGTCAGGAATTTCTCAGTAGTAGCCCGGAGTCTGGATTAGTGCCCGGTGATGGCAATAGGCTCGCCCCCCTTTTACATAGGACTTAAAAACATAACTGGCGAAATGTGGGTGTACTATAGGTACATTTCTGCCTAACCCTTCGGGAATTACAGGCGTGACTTTATGCTATTTGGATATGAGTTCTACAGTTTAGTGTCCGTGAAGGCGACTTGCTCACGCAAGAGAGAAGTGACAAAGCTTAATGTCGCATAGACAGTCCAACGACTTATAACGACCTTGCTCATTATAATTAACATAAATAAGTGTTTAAATTATTGAAACTATAAACTATATAATAATATACAGGAATATGACCATGTCGTACTATGTGTATCAAAGGTCTGAAATTCCATTTTGTACATTTCTCCGGGGATAATAATATTGAGCAAGATCTTTGGCCAAAAATGGGCACAATTCCAACTTCTGGGCGGGGACGTAGTACTTAGACTACCTACCGACAGAAAAGCCCAATAAGACACTTTGTCTGATCCGCAAATTAAACCTAGGACCTCTGAATCGACAGCCGCGTTTAAACTTAAGGTCAATGATGCAGTTTCGTAGACATTCAATAAATGACAAGTCACAAGAGTCATACCTTCACGAAAATTACCAATTTCGTATCCAAATTCAATTTCGGGATAACATAAATTCATATGAAACGATTCAATGACACGATACCCTTTAAACCTGACGATACTGATCTGCCAAGCAATATTGCAACCATTTGAACTCACCCTGAATTTAATCAGTAGGACATGTAGAATCCACCACCAGCCGTGTATAAATTGTAGCTTTATTGACTTCCCGACCACTATTTTCAAGATTTCCGCTACATTTATAAATGAATATTGTACTTTAATAAATAACCGTCGAAGTATGAATAAATCACATATTTTACTTAGTTACCTACACCGCTTCATATACTCGAATGGGGAGGTCGCAAATCACGCTCTAATGACAATATTAAACCGGCCAAGTGCGAGTCGGACTCGCGCACTAAGGGTTCCGTACCATTATCTATAAAAACGGCAAAAAAAACACGTTTGTTGTATGGGAGCCCCCCTTAAATATTTGATTTATTTTAATTTAATTATTTATTTTTAAAGTGAATGTATAACTAAATATTCTGTGAATATTTCAAGCCAATATTTCTGTTGCCGTTATCCGTGTATCCATTGCCGTTTGTTGTATAATAAAAACGGAATAAAATAAATATTTCAGGGGGCTCCCCCCTGAAATATTTATTTTATTCTGTTTTTTTTGTATTTCTTGTTATAGCGGCAACAGAAATACATCATCTCTGAAAACTCAAACTGTCTAACTATCACGGTTCATGAGATACAGCCTGGTGACAGGCAGACAGACAGACGGCGCCGGCGGAGCCTTAGTAATAGGGTTCCCGTTTTACCCTTTGGGTACGGAACCCTAAAAACGAATGGCCTATCAAAAGTTGAGGGTGGAACTTTAAAGACACATAAATCACACTCTATTTTTATTTTATTATTTTTTAATTCGTTTTGATTTTTGAATTTTACTGTTTATTTTTTAATTTTGATTCTAATAATAATTTTAATTTTAATATTTGATTCTAATTTAGATTATGATTTTGTTTTTACTTAATGTTTTGTTCTTTGTTTATAATAAATTTTTCTAACCTCACTACGAGTAAAAAATCTTGTTAAATCACATATTTATGAAGCAATTTTTTATGTAAGTGCTGTGTACGCCTGTAAGTGACTTATTCACCATAACTCAATGTATATGTTATTTTTTATTATGTTAATGTTCTAGTGAATGGGTCGTTGGTGTACCTTTCAAATAAATAAATAAATTATATCTGTCAACTAGCTTCTGCCCGCGACTACTCGTATGTCCGCGTGAAATTTCTTGCTCCCCCGACTCACCGCATCGCATCGCATCGCCCGCGCGCGCTATTTCGTTTTCGCTTAGCGTTCTTTCAGACTTTTTTCTTTTTGATCGGCTCCTAAGATAGTGTGATGTTATATAGCCTATTAAACTTCCTCAAGAATTAGTTTATCAAATGCAAAACAATTTTTTCAAATATTGGTGGGTTGGTACTCCCAGAGCTTAGCGCGTTCAAATAAACAAACTCATCAGCTTTATTATTAGTACAGATATATATTTATTTAGGCAAATCAACTAACTACACAAAAAGATATTCAAAGATGGCGATGAAATATACATATCATTTAAAAATACAGTAACATTGCAGGCATCAAAATTAAAAGATAAGCACAGCATTATATAAGATCTCAAAAAAAATAAAAAAATTATATATATATATTTTTTTTTTTGAGGGAAGGTTTTTACACGTTCGTACTTTTTTTTCTTTTTCGCGTGGTTAGAAATCTATGAATCCAGATCCAAAACTTTCCAGAAGTCCGTCTAAGAATAACGTTAATGTAAGCTGTAAATTACGATCAAATCATTGTTTCCGAAACTGCAATTGAAGTCATCTTTATTAAAAAGTGAATATGCAATTTGTTATCATAATTTTCAATATCATGCACTTACATTCAAGTGCTCATGGAAATTTCCGTACACGTTCCATAGATTGCTACACGTCCTTTAGATCGAACCAATGCATATCATTTGAATAACTACGTAGCTTCCTGAATTTAATTCCGACCAGTAACTCAAAAATTTATATTTATAACTACAAAACAAATTGATTGCCCTGTTTTTCTTCAATTTTATGAGCAGGCTGTTGGTAGATCTTTCTCCTTATAAGTACGGTACAAACTTTACTTTCTCCTGGATGTGTGACATCGCTCTGCTTCGCCATTACCCAATCGTAAAATTGTTGTACTGGAATCAATCAATTGGATTAATGTAATCCATTTGTCTAGACAAAACTACTCATATATTACCTACTATTTGAAGTACTATGCGATTCCATTCAGAAGGAGTATTGTTTTGACCAACAGAGGTACACACAGCAAAAGAGTAAGGTATGTGAGCGGGGAAGACAATCAACATTAATGCGAATCACTAGCAATTTTCATTATTATTGGCTACATAAAATACTACGTATTTGGCATCGCACGAAACCGTGTCTTTTACGGATAATGGCTGCACTGAGTGCAGTACCGGCAATTATCTGTTAAAAAAACTGTCCATTTCCGTCTGCACACTTATTTCTTTTGCTCACTGTACTTTATACCCACATGAGACTGCATTTTGGCAAACTGCCCAACATTGGATTTTGACGGCATCTCTCGCTAATATCTACAAAAAGAACACAAAAGTGACAATTGAGGCACACTCGGTAATGGATCAACAAAAAAGTTAAAAGATTTACTCATTTGTATGTCAGAAAAACGACATCTTGAGTAAGATAATACATATTTCATAATGAAGGAATTTTGTGTAATGATATAGAAAAATTATGCATTATATTATTGGATTGTATTCTATTCTTCCTCGTAGTCATAACACTATGGGTAGCTGGAACAAATCTCCATAACTCATTCTATAAACATAGATTCCCCCGCCTTACGTGTTTTTCTTTCACATTACAAAATCAACACGATGAGACACAGCGGTACTTTCATTGTTAAAAATCTCACAGAACTACGCCCGTAATTTGAAGCCAGGTTATTGTTCCTTTTAATCAAAATACCTACGGTTAATAAAGATTGTAATCCAAGCTACAGTAAAAGGTCACTACGGACGGGCAGTTTTCTCAGATGAGTCTATATCGATTTAGAAAAATATACGTTGGTCTGGGGAACATATATCTCAAATGAAATCTTCTAGAAAGATTCCAAATGTAAACACGACTACGCATGTTTCTTACTGAAAATTTTGATGACGACGAAAAACGAAGAAAGAAAGAAGGAAAGAAATAAAATAGGTTTATCGAAAGTCATAACAAAATTAAAGTCATACAAATTCAAACTATTGGCGTGACAACGAAGAGTTAATAGCTTTTAGTTAAACGAAAACACTTTAACTTTGTTCCCCTTTCTTTATAGCTAGTGAATAGCCCCATCCAAAGTTCTTCAATGTGTTAAAAGATTACGTTTTGGCCTAATTTGCCTTTAAAAATGGCTTGATAGACACACGAACTTGTAACTGGTACGGCCGTACCATTAGGTTAGGCAATTCCCTTTATCTGGGTGATTTACGGAATGGGTCGTGAAAACCGGTGGTAGCGCGAAGGTGGTTTGTCAAAACTGATAATCTTTGAGTAGAAGTTAGAAAGATTATTGTTATGACTTGTTTTATAAGCGGCCGGCCACCTCTACACTTACACAAATGTAAACATTGTTGGTTCACCTTTGTTAACGAAGGTACAAAGAAGACGAGAAGGTTGTTTTTTTGGTATTTATCTATACGTCTATACCAATATTCTGAAGAGGTAACATTTGTTTGTTTGTAGGGAAAGGAACTTTGGAACTACCAGTCGGATTTGAAAAAATATTTTTCATTTGATAGCCCAGTTCTTGAGGAAAGTTATAGGCTATTTAACATCACGCTATGACCCTTAGAAGCTGAGCAAAAAGCGAAAACGAAGTAATAGCGGGGGCGGGCGGTACAATGCGACGCAGTGGGTCGGGGGAACAAGAAATTCCAAAAAATTATCTTTTTCTCTAGAAGCTAGTATGGAAATAAAAGAAAAACTTCATTACAAAAGTATCACACAATAATTGACAATGTTACCGGTTAAAATAGCTGTTCTACTACACATTTTTTTTTTTTTTTAAGAAAGCTGCAAGCCCTACTCTTTCTAAAAACCGTAGTGTGGATGAGAAAGTATGACATAATAATATTATACAAACAACATATTTCGTCTGTAATCGTGTAAGATTTTCAAAGCCACAAAATGTTCGGTATAAAATAAACTAAATCCGCTTTTACAACAACTTATAATTACACGCAAGCGACTGATGATTTTTATAAAAAAGTTGCTTTCATTATAAACGTGGCTGCATCATAAATAAAATAACTGTCATGGCGGCTAAAAATTAAAAGTTGACATCAATCCAAATATTATATTTTCGAACATTAAAAAGATTTTCTATTAGACGTTTACTATAAATTAAACGAATCTGAAAGATAGGACATCCACTGGACGATAAATCCTATAATTTTTTTATTGGATTTAAATGTTAATGGTATATAAGTGCTTTTTATTTTCTTAATAAGGGTGTAAATCGCGTGAACATTCCTATGACTGGCTAAATCACTGAACTTCAGCTTCTTTAATCCCATTACCAACAACAAAATAAACAAGCAACCTAGTATGGAAACATCACTCAACTTTATTACATTAAGAAATCTTTGGATTTTTACGGCTTCAAGGTAAATCAAACACGTTGCGTGAGAATATGAACTTACATGACTTACTTTCAAAACTCGCGAACGGCGCGTAGCGGGGTACTGACGAGTACTTGCCTACGGCTCGTAGCGTGCTACGCAGGGGTAGGGCAACGACTTCATTCTTTCAGAAATTTTTGCTGCATTACACGTTTTTTAGCGTGCTACGCTTGCCGCGGCCGGTTCGTGGATGGGTGACCATCCATAACGTATTGAGACTACTCCGAGCCTCAGAAAGCACTTTAATCCGTTGGTCCCGGCTATCATTCTTAAGCCCGACAACCAGTATTACCAAGGGGTATCGTGTTACCCAGCAACTGGGTTGTGAAGGTCAGATAGGCAGTCGTCCCTTGTAAAACACTGGTATTCAGCTGCATCAGGTTAGACTGGAAGCCGACCCCAACATAGTTGGGAAAAGACTAGGCAGATTGATTGATTTTTTGACACGTTTATACATTCCTGAATGTTTTTATTTTCTTTTTCCCAAGCCAAGTTGGTTATTTTTAGACGAGTTTGCAGCCAAGTTGCAACATTGTTTTCGGCATAAATGCAAAGTGTTTGCTAATGTTAGTTTTAGTGCACTTATAATACACAATTTAGTTTCTTCAGTATCACAATAATTGGAGTCACACGAAAGCATACTGCGTGTTTTTAAACCTATAAAACTTGAGCCTCGGGTGAAAAATGTAAATCGCCCCAAGGTGTCATCACTGCAGTAAGATCGCGTGAGAGACCTATATAAAATAAGGGTTTGGTGCATTGGGCCCTCGACCAGCGCCGCCCGTGCCCCAACACCAATTGTTACCGTTAATTTATTCAACGATATCCGAAACTTATCAGCCTTTGTTCAATTACCAACAACTGGTACAAACAGCCCCAACTGGTTCCCACACTTCGTACCATTTCCCCACAGCTTTTGTTCCGCGAGCTAATATTAAGTATTGCTTGCGAGGCTATCATTATTTTTATTTGGCTTGTGTTACATCGCTTCTGGCGACGGTACATCAAAATAAAACATTTTTGCAGCGAAAAACTACTTTCAAACTATTTGCATTGTGCACGTGTTCAATTTCGCTGATATTGTCTGACTGAGATTAAGACAAGCTGTTTCCAAGAAAATGTAAATACGGAGTTTGTAAACTATAAAAAGTTTCGTAGAGTATAACAATTAAATCAAAGTCTACGCAAGCAGATCTATTTTTGTGGTTTCGTAAATCAAGTTTCGCCTTGACATTGGTCAGACTGGGCACTCCCTGACAATCTATACGTATTAAATAATGTCTTGGCTTGACTTATCTTGGCTTTATGTACGAGTATGTATGTATTTATTGTATATGTAAATGGTACACCACTGACTACCTGTGGGCCAAATCTGCTATTTTCAATGATTGGTCATTATGACAACCATACCAAGGCAACGCCATGACCATTGTGCTAATAGTTTGTAATCTCCTAAATTCATAATGGCGTGACAGTGGTCCATAGACAAGTCAAAATAATAGGAGCTTGTCAGTACGAGATTACTAAATACAGACAATTTTTCCAATGGAGTATCAGTGGCACGTCATTGTAAATCATAAATACGCCTTTCAATTAGGGAGATTAGCAAAACTGTCAAACTCTACAATGGTGCCAATGATCGACCATTCGGACATAACTGCGTTAGCAGACTTGGCCCCCTGCAGTATTGTCTCTCCATCTCTCATGTCTAATCCATCCAAAGGTTGTCTGTAAAAGATCGCGTTTAGCGATAAGACCGCCCATTGTATCACCCTATGTAAAATTTCCACATTTATATCTGTAATTTGGTGTACATAATAAAAAGTATTCAATTCTATTCTATTCTGTGTATATTATACAAGACTTGGGGCTGGAAGTTAATAAAAGTATTAACAATACAGAATTTTAATAAAATCAAAGGTCATATTTTATTCCGCCTGGAATAATAATATGACCTTTGATTTTATTAAAATTCTGTATTGTTGATTTGATTTTATTAAAAAGAAAATACGTAAGTACGACCACGGTCCGTTTAATAAATTCTAATCTTACAGAATAAAAATAAACTTTTAAAAAGGGCATGAAAGAAAATAGTAGTCGAGCTTTTTCAGTTTGGGCTTTTTCTAAAATCATCACCATGTAATGTACAAATACAGCTATAGCTACAGCTAACAGCTGATTTTAATTTGTTCTTGTAATTTTAATCTTAAATATTAAATTTCTTTGATTTTATGGCCTATTACCAACTACTCATCAAGTAAATAGGATAATAATGTGTATTGTGTATTAGTTTCACATGCCAACTGCAAAATAAGTGTAAATATTTGATTGTGAATCAGTGACAGGTTACCGGCGACAAGTGAATTTTTGCATTGTCATCTTAACAGGTACAATACTTCTTATTTTACTTGCTATTAGTTTGTTTACGTATTATAATTTCTCCAGCATTTACCTTGTTCACTTTCCGTACGGCTTCATATTGATGCCAATGACCTTTGAACGTAAACATAACCTTAGTTTGTTTTGGTGACAGAACTCCTTTACATTAAATTTCATTTTTCTTTTAAACTAATCATCTATTTAACTGCTGCCACACCTATCTACTCTCTTCCAATTTCTTGTCGCTTTCTTATTTGAGTTATAATCATGATTATGACTCGCAGCGCCCGTGCTCGCCTTGAAGAGTCCAAACTTAATCAGGCTTTGAGCGAATTAAAGGCGTCGAAGGAGTCCTGTGACCAACTTAATAAGGAAATAGATGACAATGAAAGGGTGCTCTTTGATGCCCATGAAAGGAATAAGAAGTTAAAAATTGAAATGGCTCAGATATATACTCAATACACTGATGCCATAGAAGAACGGGACAGGCTTCAACTTGTTGTGGATGGGTTCAGCCAGTGTAGCATAGAGTATGAACAAGCTCTTAATCACAAACATTTACTTCAACAGCAGCTACACGAGGCTCAAAGTCAAATTACACAACTTGAAACTACAAATCATAACATCACAGCCTCGCTGAATCAAAGTCTTTTCAATGAATTGATTCCTATTGCCCCATCAATGGTTTCTGCCATAAAACCCTCTTACACTATAGATTTAACAGGTGATGACGATTCGAAGTCATGTTATTCAGTGAGGGTAGTCACCAGTAAAAACAAACTAAAAAAATACATTAAAATTAATAAATACATTGTAAAAACACAGAAAATGGTAAAAAGACAGAGGTTCTTTATCAAAAATGTTAAACTCAATAGAGAAAGGTTAAATTTACTTAAACAATTAGATATGTATTCTTTTAATATGGAGCAAAGTACTAGGAAATACAACATTGACATACAGGACTTGCAATCACAACTTGACCACCTACAAGAGAAACTTAGTTCAATGACAAACAAATATAATACCTCTGAACGTCTAATGAGGGAATATATGTTGGCAATGAATGATTTGGTTAACTCACAAACAAACAACTGTGAGCATTGTCAAAAAACATCCAATGTACCTACGCCAGACCATTCATTGGCAACATGCAATACCACCTTACCGCTGCCTTGTGTGGATTTGAAAATTCCTTATACTAATAATTACAATAAACAATGTAAACAAATCGTAAATAATGATATTGTATTATTTTGTGATGAGATTGGCAAGGACTTAGGCCACTTGTTGACAAATGAATACCCAGGGCACTCAATAATAAATTACTGCATGCCTGGTTGTTCTTTATTTGATATCATGAAAGAAATTATTAAATGTAACTTTAAACAGGAAACAACATTATTAATTTTTATGGGAAATAGGGGAAATGTAAACAAAGGAGAATTACTCCAATATCATAGAACATTGTGCAACCTACGTTTACAAAAAATTATGTTGTTTACATTCCCGTATAGTAACAGTTTGCCACAGGAAGAAAATAACATAAGATTTGACATTAATATTACATTGCACAATTTAACTTATAATGATAATCTTTTCCATTTAATTGATACTAACAATTATGTTAGTAATAATTTGTATTTGACAAAGGATAGATATAATATTGTTATGTACTATCTTTCTAACTACCACAAAAGACAGATAGCTGTGTCGCTATCATATTTTTTTACTATTTCAGCCAAAAATTTGGCTAAACAAATTGCTTCTTTTGAGCAATGCAGTGTTATTTTAAACTATTCTGTCAATAATTTGGTAACAATTGATGACATTGATTATCATTTAAATTAGAAATTAGGACAATGGAGGAAAACTCTTGCAAAAATGTTATGAAAGCAAATGAAAGTGTAAAAAAATCAAATAGTATCAACTTGGTGCATCAAAACATTCAAGGGTTTTTGAACAAAAATTTAGAAGTAGAATTATTCCTGAATTGTAACAATATAGATATTCTTTGTATGACAGAACATTGGCTTAAAAGCCACCAGTTCATGTTCAATTTTAGTAATCACCAAGTTGGTAGTTCGTTCAGCAGAGTAAATGCTATACATGGTGGCTCATTAATTTTAGTGAATAACCAGCTTAGATTTAAAGACCGCAAGGACATTGTGAGCCTCTCTGTTGAGCGGACAATTGAAATAGCCTGTATAGAATTGGAGCAGTTCATTATATTAAGTGTGTACAGACCTCCCTCAGGATTGTATGATTGTTTTGAAAAGGTTATGGATGATGTATTGCACAAAATCTGTAATTCAAATAAGTCTATCATCACTTGTGGTGATTTTAATGTTAATTTATTAGAAAATTCCGGGTTAAGTACTAAAATTATAAGTTTGTTTTAGTCATACAATCTTGCTTACCAATTTTTGGAGCCCACTAGAATAACTCCCACTAGTGCCACATGCCTAGATAACATTTATACAGATGTTATACCAACCCACAAAGAAATTATTAATCTAGTAATAGACTCAGATCATTGCGGACAATTAATCACTATTCCAGATCCGAACAAAAAAGTTATTAAAAAAGATATCACTGTCACCCCAAAAACTACTAAGCGCTTGGAAACATTTAAAACTAAACTGTTGAGTAAATTACCAGTTTTGTCAACTAATGTCGCCCCTAATCAACAATATAATGATTTCTTTTGTATGTATTGCACACAATTTGCCAACACTTTCATTCCAAAAACATTCTTGGTTAATAGTAATGCTTCTTTCAGTGACTGGGCCACCGTTGGTATACATAAAAGTAGAAAACGACTATATGAGTTGTATGATGAACGGACTATTATAAACACTGCTGAATTTAATTTATATGTTAAGAATTATTCAAAATTATTTAAAAATGTTTGTTGTATGGCCAAGTCACGTTACTTAAGTTCAAAAATCAAAAATAGTAGTAATGTAATTAAAATGACATGGAATATCATTAATAGTGAAACGGGAAGGTCATGCAACCGAAGCAGTGACTACAGCCTTGCTATTGATGACAGTATAATTAAATCAGATTCTCAAGTCGCCGCGACCTTTGAAAATTTCTTTGCAGAGATTCCTGTATTGACTACTAAATCTCTAAACTCATCAACCACTGCTGCAGAGTCTTTACTTAAGGAAAACGTTCCAGTTTGTGATTCTGAATTTCATTTCGAATATGTCACCTGTAAAGATGTAATTAAAATCTTTCACACATTAAATGTTAAAAAGACCGCAGATCTATGGGGTAATTCTGTGGACGTTGCTAAGTCGATTATAAACATTGTAGCACCTACTTTAGCTGTTATTTTTAATAATTGTATTGACCTTGGTGAGTTTCCTGATCTTATGAAAAACAGTAAAATAATACCGTTGTTTAAATCGGGTAGTACATCAGACCCTACTAATTATAGACCTATTTCAGTGCTACCTACCTTTAGTAAAATTTTTGAAAAACTTATTTTAGATCAAATGCAAAGATTTTTTAATAAACATAAGTTATTGCATAACAAACAGTTCGGTTTTACAAAGGGTCGTTCGACTACTGTTGAACTTTTAGGACATGTTTATAATGCATGGGAGGATAAATGCGATGCTTTGGGCATCTTTTGCGATTTGTCCAAGGCATTCGATTGCGTTCTTCATAAAACATTAATCAGGAAACTGCACCACTACGGAATCCGAAATGCCTCTCTGGATCTTCTTACTTCATATTTAAGTGATAGGATTCAGAGAGTTGATGTTAACGGAAAAAGATCTCCCGGATCTGTAGTAAGAATGGGGGTACCCCAGGGCTCAATTCTTGGCCCATTTTTGTTTCTTATTTATATAAATGACTTGCCTTACCTCATAAAGGATAAACATGATATAGTGTTGTTTGCAGACGACACTTCACTTTTATTTAAACTCAAACGTCAGCAGTTGGTTACTGACAATGTAAATAATGCCCTCGAAAAAGTAGTTAACTGGTTTAATGTTAATAACCTACTTCTTAACGAGAAAAAAACTAAATGTATTAAGTTTACAATACCTCATGTTAGACAAGTAAAAACTAGTGTGCTCATAAAGGGTGAAGAGTTGAAACCCGAAGATTCTACAGTGTTCTTAGGCATAACTTTGGATGCCAAGCTTCAATGGGGCCCCCATATAGATAAATTGTCGAAAAAGCTTAGCTCTGCAGCATACGCCGTTAGAAAAATTCGTGATTTAACTGATTTAGAGACAGCCCGCTTAGTATACTTTAGTTATTTTCATAGTGTAATGTCGTACGGTATTCTGTTGTGGGGAAATGCCGCCGACATTCAGACAATTTTTGTTTTACAAAAAAGAGCAATTCGTGCAATTTATAAATTAAGTCCCAGACACTCCCTCAGAGACAAATTTAAAGAGATTAATATACTGACTGTAGCTTCTCAGTATATTTATGAAAATCTATTGTATGCACATAAAAATATTAATCTGTTTAAAAAATACAGTGATATCCATAATGTAAATACTAGGAACAAGCACAAATTTGTTGTTCCTAAAACCAGGCTTAAAAAAATAGGTGGCTCGTTTAGATGCCAGTGTATACGTTTTTATAATAAACTTCCTAGCCATATTCAAGAATTAAGCCTTAATAAATTCAAATGTTTTATAAAACGGAAACTGTGCCAGAAAGCATTTTATATTGTTAAAGACTTTATTGAGGACAAAAAGGCTTGGGATTGAGCTGCTCCAATTTACAGTGAATCTTGATTTGATTTTTTTTGCCAACTATTTATACTATTTTTTGATTGAAATTTTTAAATACCTAAACTATGACATGAATATTTACTTTGTAAAGTATTATATTATTTTAATTATTATGAATGTGAGGACTATGTGAATTGTTTTTTTATTTTTATTCTCAATCAAAAAAATTTTTAATGCAGGTCTGGCAGTTTGAGTACTTTATGCGGCCTAACCAATTGTCCTTTCTTTGGTATTGTTCGTCGAATCGCTGAGCTCCTTAAGTTTTGAGTTGAGCTGCACGATAACTGACAAATGCGTGCACTGACTGGACAGGTCCACTCAAATCTGTGTGGTTCTTTCGTCAAAAGACCATGTCAGACACCAATCTACATGGTTCTCAAATGATCTGACCAAGATTATATCCGTATTTTATATACACATTGACAGTGATTAATTTTATATATACAATGACATGAATATTTACTTTGTTAAGTTTTATATTGTTTTAAGTATTGTAAATGTGAAGACTATGTGGGTTATTGTTCATTTTCCTTTTTTTTTTCTCATTTAGTTTTTATCATAGTCTGGCAGTTTGAGTGATTTTATGCGGCCTACCCAAATGTCCTTTCTTTGGTATTGTTCGTTGAATCGTTGAGCTCCTTAAGTTCTTAGTTGAGCTGCACGATTACTGACAAATGCGTGCACTGACTGGACAGGTCCCCTCAACCTGTGTGGTTCTTTCGTCAAAAGATCATTTCAGGCACCAATCTACATGGTCTTCACATGATCTGACCAAGATTATGTCTGGACTTTAAAAAGAGACTGTGACCTCTGAGTTTGTTTCGGCCTTTCTTCTCAGAGTAGTCGGATACGAAACGCCGACCTCATCTAGTTTTTTTTAATATGATTGACGTGTAAAAGTGTTTGTACAAACCTACTTACAGAAAGAAATCATTTATCATTTATCATTAATATTAATTATTACATCCCATTTTCAACACATTGTTCAGTATTAAAATGTGGAAGTGGATACTAGGTCCAATAAAAAGTACTAACGATCCCGCTAATGGTTCATAAATCTTATTCAATTCCAAATAATTAAGACCATTGTCTCTACAACCTCTGCGTACAGATAACAACAAGAGTACTACAAGTACTACAAGAGTTGAATTGAAGCCAAATTTTCTACAAATGTTACCAATTATCGGCGTCCAGAATTCGGACTACGTTAAATATTTCTGTCATGTCAGTAACAAATAATTGCTATCAATCAAAATGTCAATTGCTATTAAAATTATGTTGGCAATGATTTAGAATTTAGACGCTATAAATGTTATAGGATAAACGGAAGATTTCCGGAACTGAAGGATTTGTTTATATGGAAATCATAAGATGAATTATAAATAAATGCTGCAAAATTTAAACGTCATTCGCACGAAGTGCTTCCACGATTATTATTATAAACTATGCTAAGTAATGAAAATCATCATATTTTGTATTTTCTGAAAACAACTACTATTAGAATATTTTTATATGCCAAATACCTAGTTACCCTAAGCTATTTCTTCCCGTGGGTGTCGTAAAAGACGACTAAGGGATTTACTAGAGAATGAGCAGCAGCGTTCTCTATGCATTTAGCACCATACTGCGATCGCCAACCCGCCTGCCCTGTTCCTGATTATGGCACCCCCCTCCCTTTTGGGGGAGGCCTATGTCCAGCAGTGGACGTCTTTTGGTTGAAATTATGAAATACCTAGATGGTAGTTCAGACAAAGCATGCTTATCATCAACCGTATTGAACCATTTTTTGTCACTGAAATTAATATTAGTCAAACGATCAGAGCCTTTGAGGAAATACACCTCTGTTTGGTTCTTAATTATATTAGTGTATCTGCATAAACATCAACAACTTGTCTGAATTGATAAAAAAACAGTGCAATTATTTAAAACATGTCAGACATTCGTGTGTTAAGGCGTGACATACGGACGAGAAGAAGCGAATAATAAATAGAAATGCTACGACATTTTCTGTTTGAACAAAATTAATTAAATCGAGCGAACTAATGTGATTCTGTCATGAACACTACATTATTAAAAATAAACATACATTTTTTATAAAAACAAAATGTTTACTCAACGTTCATACCGAGGAGATTTGGGAATCGGAATGACCATAAGTCACCCAGCCAATGCAATGCATAAGTTAATTTTACTTACCATATGTAAGAATTTGTGATTCTGATTTTCGAAAGGAGAGATGGATTCATTATCTTATAGGTACTTTTGTGATTTCTCCTGTGATCGGTGACTCAGCTATCAAATCTTTTTAACAGCTGTAATTTGATTACAGCCGCCAAAATGCCAATAGTGACAATCAAATCATTTCACTTGATATTTGACTACAAATCGTATGAAATAAGCTTTCAGAAACAGACAGCCTAATCGCAATTAACCTTTACGCAAGGGTAAGGACTTTGGAACAAAGTAAAGGCTGAAATACACATGCTATTAAGTTACAGTAGAACACTGACTTCTAGGTCACAGGGTTCCCCTAGTTTAAGAGGCAGGGTTTTTCACTATTTGTGCAGCCTTTTCCCAAAATCCGATGTTCCTATTGTGAAATGTATTGGAATCGTATACAAAGGTATTTTGTGTCAATAAACTTATTTTTTTCATTAGAAAGCATGCTTGTTTGCTAGCAAGTGGCTAGCTTATTTACAGCATGCTCTCCGTGTGTGTAAAATGATCATACTCTTTTCGTATACACAAGCTAACTGTGTGCTACTAGGCAGTATATTTTATATTATGTATACTTCAGGCTTAACGCTACTGAAGCAAGGTAACGTCATGATACGCGTCTTGACATTAGTATCTCGAAACAAGTACCTATAAGTATCAGAAATTCTCAGATGCCAATCTAGATATTTGATATTATTAAATATCTACCAGCTGTAGACAGGGACATGTTTACAATTTTGCCTTTGGCACCGACCGACGAGATTAGTGTAACCGTCGTAATTGAGCACACACATAGATCAAGTTCAGTAAATCGTATCACATACAATTATACACCCGTTAATTACTCATTTACCAAAGACTTTAATCAAGAACCCATTTTAGTGTCAGAAAGGTTGATTGGATTGGTGGATTGTGCAGCCATCAGTCGCGATGCCAATCGCCAATACCTGTCAATAGTGTCAATGTGCTTAATGAAGTGTGCTGGCATGTATCGGCATACTGGCATTTTGATGTATCTTTCCATCCTAACTAATATTGCGAAAGTGACTTCGTTTATTACGCCTCCACGCTAAAACGGCTAAACGGATTAGGATGAAATTTGGTACATGGGTAGACCTGGATTTTTTTAACCCGATATTCCCACGGGATCGTGACTTATGCAGGTGAAACCGCGGGGTGTAGCTAGTTTTCTATATTATGTAACTTAAAATGTACAATATGTCAACGGTAATTAAATCAGTGAGCGATAGAATTCAAGGTATGGAATGCCATTTTTTCTTTGTAGATATTTATCTTCCTGTTAAGTTCCTGATTCAATGCCAGATCTAATGCGAAAAAAGTTATATTGTAAACAGTATGATAAACAAAATTTCCTTGAGCGTGCTATCAAAATTACATGTTGCCGGTACGTCCGGTGTGTTTTCGTTCGGTTGCTACGGTGCGGTGGCGTCAGTGTATTCTAGAAATGCCCGCGTATTTAAAGCCGTGCTGCTGGACGCGGCTGCTGTCCGCACAGCCGTCGGCGTGACGTCGCCGCCACGCGCGCGTCCCGTTGGCGAGCCGCCAGCAGCACCAACGAGACGGCATGTCATTGTCACTACTACCCCACTAGGCCCTCGCTGCACATTCTGATACGACATAAACAACGGTGTACTTGAAACGAAGTATGCGCTTCCGTAGTGTCAACGGTCAAGATTTTAATATGGATAAAAATTATAGGCATCAGGTAGTATTTGTACTGAATTTCGGAAAGCAAGAATATTCTTATCATATTCCAATGTACTCAGGCGAATATTATTTATTTTAAACAAGAAAACCCATTAAGATTATATTCTCTGTAGCAGTCATACAGATTTTTAGCCAGTAATCCAAGGCATGGCAATCGCATTGAATATTATCTTTCTCGGTAATGAGAATTTAGAGGTGCCGCTCAAACTCAAACAACTTTGTCAATCGCAAAATAACGCGGTAGTAAATACTACTTTTTTTGTTCCATTAACAAACTAGTTCGCCTTTTAAAATAAATTGGTAGCACATAAACATTAAATAAAATATTCAAAAACAAGTATATAAATTACAGCATAATGTTAATTGGTTTAACTTATAAATAAAATCAATAAATACCAACGTTCAATAAAAAATTGCATAACAGTTGAAAAGGACATTTGAAATTATTGTGCCCAATTACTTTGGCAGTTCAGTTAAACTTGCTGACGATTCGACAAACAAAATTGATTTAGTATATGTACCTACACGTATAATAGCTCGTTGTGGTACAATTATACCGGAATGGCGGTATTTACTGGCTATAATAATACTTTGAAAGACCACTTGTCGGCCTCGGGTTCCGATGATCTGCTCCAGTTGTAGTATGAGAACAAAAAGAGTCGCGGAAGCGGATGGTTGGTGGCAGCCAGTCGGCGCGGGCGCACGGTCATCGCGCTCGCACCGAGCGGCGCACGAGGACGCCCTTTCCACGCACCGACGACGACCCTACATACTTACTGGCGTTCGCAACAATATTAAAATGTCGCTACATTTATAAACACTATCGAATATTATGTTTGTCTTTGGACACCTTGATTTATTTCCAACTACTTTTATTTTCAGATAAACATGTTCGCCAGAGCACACTGGATAAACTATGGAACAAACAGTCGGGTTCCATACAGATGCTTCTTGCAATATTGGAGGTAAGTATCTCCGACCACTACCTACATGCTAAATGAATCACCCTTGTATGCGTATCTTTCTGATGTTTATCAGGGATTCTGTAAGTAATTTTCACTTTGTTGTTTTTTTATTACAGACCTGCAGAGACACAGCAACTTGCACATACATAACATCTATATTAAGAGAAGTTTTGTGTTTGAAACAAGGAAAAGGAAAAAAATGTTCAGGTAAATATTTACCTACTACAGCGGAAACATAACATAACAACACGTAATCCCCGAAGGGTTAGGCAGAGGTGTACCCGTGTACCTATGTACTACACCCACACTTCGCCAGGTATGTTTAAGTCCCATGTAATAGGGGACGAGCCTAGTGCCATCAACCGGGCACAAATCCAGACTCCGGGCTGATACTGAGAAATTCCTAATAGAAACTCCCAATAAAACTTTGCCCGACCCGGGAATCGAACCCAGGACCTTATGCTCAGTAGTAGCGCTTGTGATCACAAGACCAACGAAGCAGTCAGCGGAAATAAACATGACATGTATTATTAAGACGCGTACCGTACCTACGCAAATATCGTAATGTTTCTGCTTATACGTCTACCTACATAATATGCCATTAGATTACCATCTCGGAATAAAGTCCTTTGAAATGACAAGTTAATTTCAGATCAAATGACTAAATCTTGGTACCATGCTTAATTTTTCAAGAAATGTCTATAACACTATTCAATGACATTAAAGAAACGACAAAAATGCAAACTCGTTTTCATGATTGTTTTCAATAAATTAGTTCCCATTGATTCATCGGGAATCAAGAAGAAAGAAACCAAAAAACCAGGCAAAGAAAATAAAGTGCCCGCAGTTAAGAAGGGTATGTTCCGTGTGTGCCGCTTAGAATGTAAATACGTTGGGATTTACTGCCAATTATCCAAAAAAATAACGTAAAACAAAAACTAATCAACCTTATGTAAAGACATTGTACAGCACTGCATGCATTAATCGTTTTTTTTAAATAAATTAACAAATGCCAAGTTACAAGAAAAACATCTGAGATTAACCGATAATGATTATAACACGTTTTATTTTAATCGCACATTTGCTTTTTAATTTAAAGTGTATATCGATCACCGCACAGGTATTGAGCAACACTGGCATTTCAATGATTGCTTTACTAGTACCCTTTCTACTTGGTACCTCTTTTAGGCCTACCTACTGACATTTAAGAAGATCTCACTGAGATGACATTGGACCAGTTGACAACACAGCCTTGTAACGTGTAATATCTAAGCTATTGTCGATTCAATTGTCATTTCACCGCACTGCAGTGTTCAATCAAATTAGCATAATTATTTCAAAATCGATTTATTTATGACTTAAAATTACATACACAACAGCCCACGTTGTAAAGATTGCTTTTAAGCTAAATTGTGATTGTAAATATTTTCCTGTTAATATAAACTAAACACTGAAAATTAAAAGCTATAACAATAATTATAAAATACTCTTTTATTGGGTGGCGCAAAACTCACGACGGGGTTTTAAAAATAAAATATGACATACGCACCAGTTGACATTTACTATTCTTTTGTTTTAACAAATTGATAAATACATTTTGGAAATTTATCACGGATAATTTCACCGCTATCCAACTAACCAAGATAATAGATTTTTTATTTGAACATCATCGGTCGATTACTGAAACCCAGCCAGCATATCGCCGCGATTTCCATGTGCGTAAATCTCCCTCAGAACCCATTATTCGACGGTTGGTGGCACGTTTTCAGCAAAGAGGTTCAGTATACGACCTCCTACGACCTGGAAGTGGTCTTCCAGGTCAACAAATTGATGTTCTGCTCGAAGTGCAGGCAATATTTAACAAGTGCAGGCGAGTGTAGAGGAGAACCTGGAAACATCAACGCATAGGCGTTTGTCTGAGCTGGGAATCCATAAGAGATCACTTCAAAGAATATTAAAACAGGATTTGAAAATGTTTCCATATAAGGTGCAATTTGTTCAGGAATTGAAACCAACATATCACCAGCAGCGTCTTCATTATGCGATCCGAATTCAAGAACTGGCTCGAGAAAATAATGATTTCATTGATCATTTTATAATGAGTAATGAAGCTCATTTTCATATAAACGGCTTCATTAACAAACAAAATTGCAGAATTTGGGGTATAGATGGGCTGTTTGTGTATGTGAGTTTAAATGTTTGTAAACGCACCCACGATACAGGATAAAACCAGCATAAATTACACACTATCTAGTGTACAGTCTTGTGCGCAGTTACAACACAATGGATTATTGGACATTTTTTTGAAGACAACGGCGGCGGCGATGCGATCACTGTGGATGGCTTTAGATATCGGAATTTGAGTGATTTTTTTTAACGCCAGCTCTTTTCGACAGTCCAGAGATTCCAACAAGATGAAGCCTCAGCGCATACGGCTCGAGCCACAATGATTGTCTTATGGCAGACTTTCAGCGAGTGTTTAATCTCGAGATTTTCAGCATTTCACTGGCCCGCACGTTCCCCGGATTTAACAGCGCCAGATTATTTTCTCTGGTGCAAAATACAAGGTGTACATTAATAAACTCAGGACAATCGAGCAGCTGAAAGCGAACATTCGAGCTAAAATACGGTGGCTCGTTCTTCATGTTCTGAGGAAAGTAATAAATAAGAGGCTGTAAATGGCAGTCATTTACGTGACTCGAAAATATTTCCACTACTTTAATTTTATTATTTGATAACAATTAACATTAATAAACAAAATTAAACAAAGTCATAAGTAGTTGCAACCCCTTCCTGACTTATGCGCCACCCTGTACAAAATTGTATTACAAAACCTGTCGATATCGACAATTTCAGCGAACAACCTTGCGAGGCAGCAGTGCTCACAGCACTTCATATCGGTAAACGGCACGCAGGTGGTGATCCGCACGATGATAGCAACACACGCCAAACGGGACGGCAACGTCGCCACCGAGCTGATACTGCAGGACCTCGTGTGGATCCTCGCCTCGCTAGCGCCGAGAGGTACGGACCTTAACCCACGCGGTTGCTTCCAGCTAACAATTTGGCCCGGCATCAGTGCGCACAAGACTTCATTCAGATGAAAGGCACACAAGTAATCATACGCAGGGTGATTGGCACCATGCAAGACAAGAGAGACCGACACGTTGGCACAGAGGTGGTGCTGCAAGATCTACTTTGGATACTTGCGCCTCTTAGCTCACGAGGTTACAAATATTCATTTAAAAATCTACTCATCTTTTATTTCATGAAATTATTAGCACTCGCTGCAAAGCTTACATAAAAATGTCAAAATATAATTGATTCCAGATCCAAAGTTCGCGGTGAAGTTAAGGATGCTCGGTTGTGTAAGAACTATGCACCTAATATTGAAGGGACATTTTACAGATAATAAACTAATTTTCCCTTTACTCGTTATTATGAAACAATTGGCTAAAAATGGTAAGTTAAAAACGTGTTACTACTAATTTTTTTCTGCCCTAACACCAAAACAAATCTGATTAATTTCAGCTTTTTTAATTTTACTAATAACCTTTCATGTTTATGATGAAAAATCCAGCTTAAAAGTAATTAGTGTTTATTTAATCACAACTCTACTAATTCACTGTGATGTCTTGAACCTTTTGAAATCAATGTTTAAATAATTATTGTCCACTTAATAGAAAAAATATCAACTTGACATGAATCGCAAGTAAACGCAATTTTATGTTAGTTATTTTTACGATTTCAGCCGTTACTACCTCTATTTTGATACGTGATGGTGTAACAACGACTTACGAGCGGGTCTTGGTCAGTCTTGGCTTCATCCCGACAGCAAGATTGCGACTCTGCCTCGACGCTATTGATTATTTCAGTAAAAATAGTTAAGTGAACAAGTCATTTGTTTTTAAGATGATCATGATCATGTTTATCTTAGTCATTTAAGTGATTAATTGTTTGAACATGTTATGTGTTACGAAGACAATAGGTCGCACACAACCTCTAAGCCGGTACACAACAATTTGTCACAGTCGAATGATACCACGAAACTATTCTGTTACGTGACACTCCTACACGCAACGCAGCCTTTGCCTCTACCACAACCTCGGAATTTGTTTGTCGCTAATGAATTTATGTTACGTTCTGTTGGAAGTTTATGTTTGCATGTCCAATGCGCCAGTGTTTGTCACTTGATCACACGTGCGTAACTCACACAGAGGTGAGCTGCATGCAGATCGTGAAGACAGGCCTCTGTAGCGTGCTCCTCAGGGTGTTCGACCGGTGGGACCGCTACGAGGGACGCATGAGGCTCAAGATATGCGCGCACATCCTTCAGACCCTGCAGCATCTTTGCAATATCAGTACGTACCTATGTGTCAATGTTTCTTAACCTTTGTGATCATTATTTCGGCATTTGCAGAGAAGGCGGCCACATATTTTAAATTGTACCCTAAACCAAGAATATCTAATAGCCTGTGATAATATCATTTCTCAATTCGTTTCAAGTCATTATCTGCCTAGCCTTTCACAACTTAGTTGGGGTCGGTTTCCAGTATAACCAGATGCAGCAGAATATTCAAGATCTAAGCCTGACGCTGGTAGCATACCTTCGCTGCGAAACCATAGCAGCGAAACCGCAGTAGTTCAATTGTACTGGTTCGCGTCATGTTCCGCTACTCGAATCGGATGCGAGTAGCAGAACATGACGCGAACCAGTACAATTGAACTACTGCGATTTCGCTGCTATGGTTTCGCGGCGGAGGTGTGCTCTCGGCATTAATAATTCAAATCATTAATTAAACGTAAGTTGTGCTAAAAAGCCTTTTATACCGTTAAAGATAATATTGAGGACAAAAAGGCTTGGGTTGGAGCTGCTCCAATTTATATATTATTTATTAATTATATTATACATACAGAAGTGGTTTGTTTTTGTTTGATTTTTTTACTGCTAACTTTATTATATTAACAGTGACATTTATTATTATTTTAAACACAATTACATGAATATTTACTTGTAAAGTATTATATTATTTTACTTATTGTGAATGTGAAGACTATGTGGGTTATTGTTTTTTTTTTTATTCTCAGTTACTTTTAAGCATGGTCTGTCAGTTTGAGTCATTTATTCGGCCTACCGAAATGTCCTTTCTTTGGTATTGATCGTCGCATCGTTGAGCTCCTTAAGTTCTGAGGGGAACTGCACGATTACTGACAAATGCGTGCACTGACTGGTCAGGTCCACTCAATCTGTGTGGTTCTTCTCAAAATACCATTTCAGACACCAATCTACATGGCCTTCACATGATCTGACCAAGATTATGTCTGGACTTTAAAAGAGACTATGACCTCTGAGCTTGATTCGGCCTTTCTTCTCAGAGTAGTCAGATAGGAAACGCCGACCTCATCTAGTTTTTAAAATATGATTGACGTGTAAAAGTGTTTGTACAAACCTACTTACAGAAATGAAAATCATTTATTATTAATCATTTATCATAATACCTAATTAGTTTCAAACCATTAGATACACTTTTATTAAAAACTAAATAAATCATAAATTAAATGAATGTTGCAGAAGCGGGGCGAAGGGCGCTGTGTACAAAAAAACACGTCCAGACGTTGCACAGGTTCTGCTCACAGTGTCCAGATGAACCCGAATTTGATGGACTACTAGCAAGAGTGTGTTCAGTCATAACATTATGTTTAAAACACCAAGCTTTGCCAGTACCAGTCTCCAGTCCAGCGTCGTTTAATCTGAACCCTATACTAAAAGGTATATAATTCAATATGACTTGATTTATGTATTAATAAAATAAATGGATATGTGAGCCATGAATAACTGTAGGTCATTTTATAGGCACCAATACATCATGGCCATGTCACGAAGACGAAGAAGATGCAGCCAATTCTGATTCTAAAACAGTGAATTCAGATTTAGAAGATGAAGGCCCAGAAATAGATTCAGAAAGCATTGATGAGTTCCCAGACATGGATTTCGATGACAATGAGCTAAAAACTGAAAGTCCTGACGAATCAGATAAATGTCAAAATATTCTACAATGCGCTACAAAGAGTGGTGACAGTTTGCAAAGCTCACTCTGGATAAATCCTAATGAGAGAGATTTAGAAGACTTAAAAAAGTAAAGAATTGCTTTCTTAAGGAGTAGCTTTAGTTTTAAATAATAATAATAATAAAAACTTTTATTTCAGACCCAGATAGTCCAATTGATTAGTATACACACGACTTAGAAACTAGTGTTAGTACTTAAATCTACCAGAAAAACAACACAAACTATTAATTACTGCGCCGCAGTGGCATGTAGGCGTATCCAATGTCCCAGTATGGGGCTGTCCCACCTATCAGCTATAGTATTCAGGATGTTGTTGGGGTTGGCGCGTACCCTGCATCATGGTGAAAGCGCAACGCTTGCGCATGATGGCGTGAAAGCCATCTATTCTCGCCTCTACGAACATGCCGGAAGCACTGCAGTAGCGCGGCAACCCCATCAACATCCGGAAAGCATTATTGTATTGTACGCGCAAAGCGCTGTATGCCCTCTGCCTAAAACGTTTAATTTATATTTATTTATGTTCGATATTACCCGTAGTAGGAGCTCCACAGTATTGACGAAATTGTTTCACAATAATTTTTATGTTTCCTATTTTTCATGCTCAAAACTAGGCATTGAGAACAGTGACAGTGAGAGCAGTGGTGGCCCAGCAGAAACGGCCGCAACTCACGAGTTGTAGGTCGTAGGTTCGAACCCAGACAGGCACTTTACTTTGTGTACATTATTTCATCACCACTGCTCTCAAAACGGTGAAGAAAAACATTATGAAGAAACCGGCATATCCTAGAATTTAAATTTCCAAGACATGTGACATGTACCAACCCGCACAGGGCCCGCGTGGTGGATTACGGCTCACTCTCTCTCATAAAGAGGACATTATAGGCCGATTATTATGCTCAAAACTGGATACTTGTTAATTGACGAAACAACCGTGCTAAAATTCGTTCTGCCTATTTTCAGATATTTTATTTATTTCAAAGAGTTTGGATCGTTTAACAAGCAACTAAAGCTTGTCAAAAGTCGGTCTAATTCTCGAGGGTCAATATTAGAAGACTTCCTCTACTCGCAATCCGGTGGAAACAGGAACGCAGCTTCTAGCCTGAATCTGTCACTTACAAGCGTTTTAGGCAATACTGACTATGACGCCGGGGTCGGGCCGTCGCAATCGCCTTCATTTTTACAATATCATAAGATCCATGAGAGTGTCTGTAAGTAATTTTTTTTTTTTTAAATCGTTTCCCCACACTAGGAATTTCTCCTGTATAGTGGGTGCGTTTACAAACATTCAAACTCACATACACAAACAGCCAGACCCGGAACAACTACTTGTAGGTCATACAAATATTTGTTCCGTGCGGGAATCGAACCCGCGACACGCAGCGCAGCAGTCAATCGCTTAACCACTGCGCCAACCGTGTCGTCAATTATCTTATAAATTTAAGAAAAAATGCATGTCATTATTAGCTTATAGCAGCTCACTGCTGGACATACACCTCTCCACCTGCATACCATTTACGTTATCGTCGATCACTCTAATCAAGCAAATTGCGAATACAGAGCCATAATAATGTTTAAATCTGATAAAGTTGAAGCAAAACAACAAGTTTATACAGACAAAACGACTTTTAATATGTATCCATTTCAATGCTCCATTAACAATTGAACACTTGACTAGTACAAAATCTTTTCATCAATATATGGCCTAACAGTGTTGCTAACCAAAAAGTACTTATTACATTGACCTATTCTAACAAAATCCTTTCTGAAAAGTACCAGTTTCAGGATCTAAAAATAATTTATTTTTTGCCACAGCTACAACATCGTGTTCATCGCTAAAAATACATAAAGACATTTCCAAGTACAGTACATTTGCAAGTGTGTACTGCACGATATCGTCGAGAGTGAGGAGTGTGATCCCCTTCGTGAAAGTAGCGTACCCTGACATGATGGGCGGTCAGGGTCTCAACCATCCTGAGCCCTTGAACAAGATGGAACGAAGTACTTGCAGGTTTGTATTTAGAAAATATATTATTCATGAAATGCTTTGCGTGTAAGTTTAAAGTCAAAAATGTAAATAGCTATTCATTTAAATTTTTCGTAATCTGCCAACAAAAGAAGGCATATACCTATGACCTATGTACGCCAAAATAGGTACCTACTATTTTAAATTCAGTAATGAATGACAAAAATAAAATTACACTTTGGACTAACCTTTTGCAGAAATTGAAACAAAATTCAAAGGAGACCGTTTAATTACATTTGTTAAGAGATCAAAATTAACGTGAATATTCCTATCAGCCATGACAACGACGCCCATAGTTCGAATAAAATGTGGCTTATTTTCAGGACCAAACTTCTATCCTGTGTAGACAGGGCAATAAACCCTGAAGCGTATATGAATGAGACGGTATTCGATTTGGACCAGCTCTGTGGTGCCGTTACTCCTGACCCCGGTGCACAGAAAAGGTAACTATCGCTCGCTATACTTAATTCCTTAGGAAGGATAAATATTTATAATGGGGCCATAAGTTTGTTTGGTCTTTTGATAACCTTTGACAACAAGAGGGAATCTCTTGTAAAAAACAAGATAGTTTTGATTTTCAAATATTACCGAAATACTTAGTTTGATTATATGCCGTAACTGCGATGAAATAAGAAGTGGTTTGTTCAGTGTTATTAACAGTTAACTAACATATTGATTTAATAGGAATTGAGCGTTACTGATCATGTTTAGCTGTTGTGGGCTTTAAATAATGAGTAGGCGCTAATTATCAAATGACAAGCACATGACTTTTTTAAAAAGATTACCAACCATATTATATCGTTATACAAGAAGAAGTTAGAATGAGGGAAATATCGCTAGGAAAGTTTTGAGTATTAATATGGATGTGGCTATACGAGTAGGGGAAGGCCAAAGAAATGATAGGTGGATTGTGTGAAAGATGATATGGCTAGAAAGGAGGTGACAACTGTGATGACAACTAAGAGAGAAGTATGGAAGAATAAGACAAGGTGCGCCGCCGACCCCAAATAATTTTCGATAATGGAGCTTGTGGCTAAATAATAATTGCCGCACGGGTCGATCGATCAGGTTAAGATAATAAGGTCAAGCTACGCTTGCCGCGGTTGGTCCGTGGATGGGTGACCTTCTGTCCATACCAAGATTCCTCCGTGCCTCGGAAAGCACGTCAAGCCGTTGGTCCCGGCTGTCATTTGTAGATCTTTGACAGTTGTTACGGGTCGTCAGTAGCCCAAAAATCTGACAACCAGTCTTACCAAGGGATATCGTGTTACCCAGTAACTGGGTTCTGGAGGTCAGATAGGCAATCGTTCCATGTAAAATACTGGTATTCAGCTGCATCCGATTAGACTGGAAGCCGACCACAACATAGTTGGGAAAAGGCTAGGCAGATGATGGGGTAGGAAAATGATGACAAGAAGAAATTACTGTCTATGCGCATGACTTTCCAAATGGACATTTGACGACTTATCAAGCCTACTTCAAAGTACATCAAAGTGTAAGCCAAAACGATTGATTTAATATGTTTATCGTAAAGTTTTAGCTCGGAGAGTTTATGCCTGGGCAACACTGATGAACAGGAAATCACGAAGATTAATACCTTCTCCTCAAGACTCGGGTTTGAGTCAAGATTCGAGTCTGGAAATCTGAGGAAAGTAATTCAGGTAATCCTTCTAAAAATAAATATTAATGTTTTTAAAAATTACCTTTTACATACTGGGATTGCTCAATCTAACCTACAAAAACTAAAATTTTCAGTTATTTTGTATACATTTTTTTTTTTTTGTTCACTCTTTGTTTCTGTATTAAGCCTAAGACTCATCCTACGTGATACTAAATGTATGCCTCGAAAAACATAAAATGCCGCTATTATCTGGGTTAACATAATTCGTATCTACAAGATAAGTAACTTCAGGTAGGTCCGAGAGAGTACGAGCTGATTCTAATGCCGGACGTGAACTCGACGAAGCGTCACCAGTGGTTCTACTTCGAAGTTCGCAACATGCAGCAGGGTCGCCCTTACGTCTTCAATATCGTCAACTGTGAGAAGTCAGACAGTCAGTTCAACTTCGGCATGAAACCAGTCATGTATTCAGTGAAGGAAGCTGTCATGGGAAGACCAGGTACTAGATGAGATTTTATAACCAAATATTTAACCTCTTCTACACTTAACTAAGAAGACTGAAATAGGAAAAAATTGGCTGTCATGGGGACTGCCACCCGAACAGAAAAATTAAAACTTTGGAATAACATAAATATGGAAAACTTTAACAAACGCTTGGCGGGAAAGTGAAGCGTCATGTTAGCAGTTTTGTTTTATTTTCTAATATTTGTGTTTAGCCGAATATTAGTGTAATAGAGGTGGATTATTAACCATTAAGTGTTCGTGAACCTGCATTAGTGTAGCCAAACGAAACAAAACAGTGCAATATCACTTTAAGTTCTCTCAAGAAGTCCGCGCGAGGTTTCAGTAAAGTGTACACGTCTTTACTGAAACTCAAGGGGAGCGGAGCGGGATATCATCTATCATCTTTATCATGCATTGAATGGAGTTAATTTCATAATTATACATTATTAATATTAGTTACAGCTTTGTACTAGTTACCTAATTTTACATGACACTGGCTAAATGCACAAACCGTGCGAAGCCAAAAAGAAAAAAAAAAAACATAAATATGTATTATGGTGGTATAGAACAGCAGATTTTTTCGCAATTTCTTAGTTGGTCCCATTCTAAAAGTTATTCAGTTTGATAGTCTAAATCACTCCTTAGGGTTCCCGCACACGGGCCACCGGCCACAACCACAAAACGACGCCACTGGCATATTTCCTGTAGTTTTCATACATTTTATATGGACTCGCCGCACACGGTTGACGCCGGTGGCCGCCACAGGCTACTGATACTATACGTTAAACTAGCTTCTCGTGGCGGCGTTTGTGGCTGTGGCGTGAAGCCCGTGTGCGGCGACACTTATAGTTTGACGGATTAGTTTTTAAACACCCACATAAGCGTACACAGGCCGCTGCGCGTCGCCAGTCTGGCTCAACACGTCCCATTAACATGTCAAGGTTAGCATTTCGGTGACGTGAACCCATAAGTTTTCCCCTACCAAAAATCTCTCAACGGGCCTAAAGAAGTATTGACTTCAAAAACGCAATGGTGTCTTGTGATTACGGCACATGAGATATTTTAGGTTGGTCTCATTGGCATGTGCATACTGGACGGTGACACCTTAGCATGAGGTGAGCCGTTTACTGGTTTGCCCAGTAACAAACAAAGACTATTTAATGTTATAGATTTGTCTGAAAGCACAAAAAGGAACTTTTATTAATTTATCGGCCTCTTTCAAAATAAAAAATGACAATTAAAATATTTTATTTCACATAACACACACCTAACATGGGCACCATGTACTTAATAAAATAGAAAAGGTTTACAAAATATATACAGTCGATTAATCCTACGACGTTTTCCCATTCACCTATATAAAATATTATTAAAATAATAAACGTAAAAACCTATTTAAACCAAATTACATGATTGCCATTACAACTGTAACAATTCTGAATTAATATCCTGACCTCAAAAGCCACTTAGTTAAAATTAAAATTGTCGATTCAAATTAACATAAACATTGTAATTTGGGAGCAGTTAATAATCATTTACATAGTTATGCCGTTAATGAGGTACCAGGGAAGCCACATGTGCAAAAGGATTTATTGCCAAACTTCCTTGTCTTCAACATAGTCTTTAATCTTATAATATGCTTTTTTGATAAGGACACTTTAGATGTGGGTTTCGAACTTTCCATCGCTAAGTTCTGTAACCGCAACTTGTTATAAAAGCGGATACTGTTTAATATAAATAACTTGCTTGTTTAAGTTAATCTAAATGTGGGTATAACTATTTCATATTTACTACCTACTTGTATGAACTATCCAGTTCATGGTTAATAACATTGTTTAGTTTTATATGACGTAGTAGAAAATTGTCCCCAGGTTGGGTGAGGGCTGGCTCCGACATATGTTACTACCGGAACAGCTACCACTACGCGAACCAGAAGAATCACAACAAGTGCTATTTGACAGTCACGTTTAACATCGAGTTCCCGCACACCAACGATGTCGTCTACCTCGCGTACCACTTCCCCTTCACATATTCTATGATGATGGTGAGATTCATTATTCGTAAAATATAAGGTCTGAACTACTTATAGAGGATTTAAAATTCTTTGGACTCCATTGTATAATACTGCAGCACAAAACAATACTTCGTACATGTAGGTATCGCTTGGAAATTAAAATGGTATTTATGCTTTTTTAAAGCAGTTACTAAATTCACTGTAAAATATAGTCTGTACACAAATAAAGAATTACGGCTATACAGACTTCAAAGCTTTGCTTTGTAAAACTGAGTTTTCTCACCACGAGACACAACCACAAATAGAAAACTAATTTCAATCGTCGAGTTTACGACAGAGCAACTGATTATAGAATCAATTTAGTTTCAGACGACGGATCGGCAAAGGATGCCGAATTCCATTTTCTTTCTATCCTATAAAGTTCTAAGCTTTTCAAACCCATTATCTTAATGCATTTTATCCTTAACTTAATTTGGAGAAAAAGCTAGGTACGAGTAGGTATATGTAGTTCAAGTCGTAAAACTAAACTAAAGGAATTGAATTGCTAACATGTTTAGAAATAATGACTTGTAAATCTAATCCTGCGAGAACGAGCATGAAAAAACTATTTCTATTCTATTCTATATATCTTTCTATTTATCTATTCTATTTTTATTCTTTTCTTTTTTTTTCTCTTTTTTTTCTATTTCTATTAGAAATAAAAGGTTTGTCTTTAAACTTAAAGACAAACCTTTTACTTCGAATACAACAGAAAATCCACCAATAAGGCCGCCCATTGTATATTTTGTATTGTTTGATTTATTTTTTGTTATGTATTTCTGTGGTGTACACATAGCTACACATCAAGCTATATATTTCCAATATAAGCTGATCTCGCATTGTATAGGATTTCCGTACAGTGCGAGATCAGCGTAAACTGGAAATGTATAGCTTGATGTGTAGCCGTGTGTACAATAAAGTATATATATATATATATATAAATAAATAAATAACATCAATCCTTTTTTCGAACTACTTAAAAGAAATTATCTCGGTATCCTAAAGATAATGCTAATGAAGTTTCGCTGATTACCAATCATAAAACGCTACCCAACCTTTTAATTATGTTTAAAAAAATTGGGGAGTGTTGCAATCAAGTAAAGTTGTAGCAAAATAAACTTGGATAATTGTAATAAATTAAAAATTGAGGGGCGAAGAAAGCCCCACCACACGCTTTTACGTATCTGTTGCTGCTCTTATTGGGCAAAGGTGTCCCACATAGCTTTCTTATAATGCCTTACACAGAAAAAAAAAATTGTGTGGTGACACCCTGATATTTAGGGGTCATCAAGGAAAGGTACCCTTATAGTTTCGTCATGTACGTCTGTCTGTCTGTCTGTCCCCGGATTAGCTTAGAGACCCTTAGTACTAGAAATCTGTAATTTGGCATGGGTGTACATATTAATCACGCCGACAAAGTGGTAACATAAAATCGTGAAAAAATAATTACGTAAAAATTTTACGTAAATTGGGGATGATTTTTTTTTCTCGTCCATTCCATAATGTGGGGTATCGTTGGATAGGCTGTTCAAAAATATTGCAAGGTTGTTAAAACCATTTTTCGATTCAGCTATCCGTTTGCGTAATACCTATTAAGCTTTAAAGTGCAAATTTTTGTTAGAGTCTAGTGTCCCCCCCTCCCTGCCAGCTAAATGGTTGTTTTAAGATATGTGAAAAAAATCATGGCAGTATACAATATAACGAAATTAAAAGGAAAACTATCACAGCTAAGTATAGCATTTACAAGTTAACGAGTAATAGTCGACCAACTTACATTTGCAGCTGGAGAATTGACCGTGACGTAAATCGATGTATGGGAAAACATGTTTTTCAACTACAATGTTAAGTTTTTTTGTGGGATAAATTCATTCCAACTACGGATCCCTTCATTGTACGTGGTCCGACACGCGCTTGGCCGGTTTTTTATTATTACTTTTTGGACCTTCCCAAACAATATTTAGACATTTATTTTTGTTCTGTTTTCCAGACTAAGATATGGCACTGGAGCATGCAGATGCCGCCAGGATCCTACCTTCGCGCGGAGCCTCTCTGTTACTCCCTCAACAACAACGAGGTCCCGTTGCTTACGGTCTCAGCAGAAGATATACCTAACAATCCTATAGTGGTATGTTGTTTTTCTCCATAAAATGCTTTAGAATCCACATGCTTTAGATTCCTGTACTTAGTACGTAACAAGATACTGCAAATACTTGTTGCCTGCGTTGCGCATTTTAATGTGAAGTTCTTGCTAATTTTTATCGATCTATTAACTTTACCTTACGCAGATACTGGTCGTAGTAATACCACTCACGATGGGTCTTGAAAAACGATTGCAACTAGGCAAATTGAGTCCTTAAACTTTGAAAGCACCGTAAGCTCTAAACGCAGACGTACTGATTTTCATGTGTGTATCCTTAAAGCACTACATTCCTAGCGGAACTCGGAATGTGGAGCTAGTGATGCTAGGTTATATGTTTTAAATGATCTGGATAGTTCAACACCTTGTATGGAGATGTATTAGCATTTGTTTCTGCTAGATTTTCGATTTAATACTTTTACCTTACCCGCAGAAATTATATTTAGTGTATATAAGGAATGTTATTGCTTTAATTGATGTTTCTAAAGCTGATAAATGTAATGAAGTATCATATGAGTGGGAAACAGCTACTAGACAGATAACGGTATTCGGCGAACCTTTCCACAAATTATGAAAGACATTCTAAATGCTCAACAGTATTTCTCGTCTTTTTCACTACAATCACATTTTCATGCAGCCGATATGGCCAGCTTTGTATAAGTCTATTTAACGTTAAATCTGTTCACCGAGTTGTTTAATTGCCATTACAGCTCTAAAGGCCCCTAAAATCCTTGACCAGTTTATCATGAGTATTATTAGCATGACATGGCTAACAAAATCCTTGACAATAGTGAAAAGGTCTAAAAGTCTGCCGAGTTCATATTAATTTAGTTAACATCATCGTGCAACGAAAATTGCCAAGTTTCGCAGTTAAAATTTTCCAGTCAAACTGGCTTATCACAACCGGAAGGTATCCTTTGAGTCTGGAATCGCGAGTCATGTTCTGGCACCCTCGTGCTCTGCTGCAACGTTGCCTAACCTATTAATCGTCACGTGTAGACGTCATCTGTCACCTACGCCTGGCCAGCTTGGGAAATTCTTTAAGATAATATTTTGACTATGACCAGTATACCAACAGGATCGTGAGATAGTATTCCTGACGGCGCGCGTACATCCTGGCGAGAGCAACGCGTCATGGGTGATGGACGGCACTCTGGGCTGCTTGCTCGGCAACTCGTGCGCCGCCGCCGCTCTTCGGGCCAAGTACGTGTTCAAGATCGTGCCTATGCTCAACGTGGAAGGAGTCATCAATGGCTGGTGAGTAATATTATTATTTTTGTTATACAGTGTACAATATGTTAGAATTTTACAACGAGGCACATTGAGCGTTAAAGCCAGGTCGTGCTGCTCTTGACTTTAAACGGTGTAGGTTTTCTGTCAGTGTGATTCATACCTAAAGGCTTAAGGCGTGACCCATAAGGGATTTCAGTCGAGGTTGGACACGAATTAAACAAATCATTCTTATTAAGTATAAACTTTATTAACTTCGCTACATCACTATTCTTTAAATTCTTGAGTTTCAACTTAATATACTTAACTAGGTACGTCACGTATATAAACACTATCTTATACCTACCACTACGTATTTCAAATGATATGTCCATCCAATCAATATTCACTTAATTTTCTTACATTAAATTAATACATTTTACGGTTTATCATCAAAAATACCGGAGATCTTGCTTCTACGTTATTTACCTTAGCGAAGTGTAGGTACCTATACGTGGAATACTCATTTTGTGATATTCGACATTACGAAGACGGAGGCAAGTCGCATGCAAGCGAGTCGCCAGCACCTTCAACCTAGTTTAATAAATCATATTGCCCCATAATATACCTTCGAAATCCCCATAATCATTCATTTATAAGCTGGAAAATATTACGATACTAGAAATCTCATTTACATTACGTGATATCAATACAACAAGGCGTACAGTGCACCCTCAACACGCAAGCGTCTAAAGTAAAACACCTTAAAAATACGTATAAATGCCTCAAATTATTGAAATAATACTTTTGGTAGACTCAATATCTAATTGTCACGAAAAGATATATACGGACCGCTCGGCCGGACACTAGTAGGCGGGGGGAGCCAGCATGCCGCTGGCGTGGACGGAGTGCTCGGTGGCGTCCGGCTCGGCGGTGGAGGGCGCATCATCAGGCTGCGAGTGTGCCTCGTGGCTCAGGTACGCAGCCGGGTCGTCACCCGCCATGCCCTCGTCGTCGTCGTACGGGCCCTGCGTCGCCTCCTCCTTCTGCTCCAGCTCGTGGTCGTGCTCGAGCGAGTGCGCGTCGGACGCCCGCGAGTAGTGCGAGTCGATCTGAGGTGACGACGGCAGGATGCCGAGCTTCTTGATGTGCGGCGACTGCAGGCCGTCCAGAGACGTGGGGCGCAGTTTGCCGATGAGGTCGTTGAGGGTGAAGTGCGTCGGCAGGTGTTCGGAGCGTGGCGGTGGCGGCGACGACGACGTCAGAGGGTGGGCGGTCGTCGTCGTCGTCATCGACAGCGGCTTCCTACCGGCAGAACATACCGACCCTCGTGTTAGAGAGCCGCTTGTAAAATGCACACATGATATGATACTATAATTCAGACATTGAATGTATCGAACGATATCAGTCATGTTAAAATATGTCATTTAAATTCGAAATTTATATTATAGCCAATTATGTTAATAGTATTAGTCATTTTTAAAACAACAAAAATGTTAAATACAAAATACTATTGATAGATAAAGTATCACTTAAACAAGAGATACCAAGCAAAGCCCCCTTCACCCACCCACCAAAAGATTTTGTCAATTTTGAAATTGTTTATGTGACCATCGTAAATGATATTGAAAGAGTTATAGACGATAACGTCATAGATGCCAAATGTTGTCTGCTGGGTGTAGGGCTCTTGTTTGGTGGTTGGGTTGGCGCAGAGGCCTGATCCCGCGGGCCCGCGCGCTACGAACAAACATCGAGGTAGAACCAAGGTTTAAACTTGAACTGAAATGTTAGCACACTGACTACATCGTAAACTAGTGTCCCAAATGTTATTACAGTTAATCATGTCGTCTTTTAGACACGTTGAATACCGGTTGACGAAATTCGTGAACTTGAAACTCGGAACCTGTGCATAGAAGCCGCTATTGTGAGAGGGGGAGCGCGCGGCTAGTCGGGGAGCAGGCCTCCGGAGACGGCTGGCATCTCACCTGGCATTACCCCTGCGCGGAAGACACGGGGATGGAGCCGTAGTTGTAGTAGTAACAGCGCGTCTGCTCGCAGATGAAGTCCTTGATCTCGCCGCAGTGCTGTGGCTCCCAGTGGAACGTGGGCGCCTTGAGGGACACGCAGCCGTTGGTCATCACGTGCTCCGTTCTGGAATACCGACTAGTTTTTATGAAATATTGCATTGTAGAACCGGTACAGGGAATTTAAAAAGCATTGCCCCATAATGATAGGTTCGCTATTTATAAACAAGTTAACGTAACCAGCAGAGCGCGTCGTGGGAAAAACGCGAAACCAGCAATTTTCAAGAAAATTTTATTACACTGGTTGCTTCCTAACATGGGAACCTATAACTTCCTTGGAATTAGATCGTGTAGAGATGAGAAAAACGTGAACATCTTCATTACCAAGTGTTTCCGTTGCATCATTGATGGATACTTCAATCACCTCTTCAAATGGTAATAAACAGGGCCCCAAATTTACATAATTTTACATTTTCACGACACTCTTTCATAAAGCAAAAAACTAGGAAAAAAACAATTTTCGTATTATCAGATTGTCGCCTGTTGATTTCATTAAATAGGCCCCAGATCACTCCTTGTAAAATGTTCTCTACAATAGTAACAACGTACCCGTGTCTGGCAGTACGCTGTGGCGCGGTACTGCCCTGCGGCACGTCTAGCGGGTCGATGCTGTCGTCAGCATGCTGGCTGGGCGCGTCCATCGGCAGCCGCCGCATGTAGTTGAAGGTCGCGTTGAACGGCAGACCCGTGCTCATCCACAAATACATGTCCGTGCCTAAATTGTTGCCTGATGTCCAGAAGTCGTACTTATTATAACCTGTAAATAGAAAATAAATACTTCATTATAATTTATAATTTTAGAAATAACCTCATAAATAAATTACATATTTACTATAGCAAAGATAAACTTTAACAAAGTTCTTATATGTTACCAGCATTAGTAAGGTATGTCGTTATAGAGTCAGCCTTTTCCTTCGTTTCAAAAGACGCAAGCTGCAAGCCTAATGATCTGCAAACAAAGAAATGTTACCGTTCAAAATACTTTAAATACAAGTAGACAACAAAGACACGAATGCGAAAAACAAAAAACATAGATTTACATACAATTTGTAATTCGTCTGTCGGTGTTGTATGAAAATGTATACTTTGCAAAACTTCATTAACAACAGCATTACGAGTACCAAAAGAAACACAATAACATGAAACATTGAAGTTGCCAAGACAACAAATTGTTAAGATTGAGTCATTAATTTCGCGATTTACTGTTGCTTCACCAGTGGTTTACGAGCAACGAGGGTAGAAATCAATTTCCTCAAGGTATCTCATCCAACAATAAACGATTAATACAATTTATTCGAGCTAAAGACTCGTTATCATATAATATATCTAACATTTACGATATTGTTCCGCGTAACAGAAGACTCACTGCAGTACAATTAACATGCGCTAACCAGAAATGCGATTCCGCTTAAGAACTACCGTAGAGAAAACTATCCTTGCTGCTAATCGTATTCAGCTATTAGCCTGAACAGAGTACAAGTTGCACCAAAGCCTGTTTATCGAGAGGCAATTTATTCGCTAAAGACAGCCCGTTCAGGCCACGGCCTTGCCACGATGGGACCACATTCCAAGTCCAAGTTCAGAAAACTCTGAGGGATTAAAAACCTCTACGACATCATGCAACTGCAGGGTATAAGCTCTTAATTAATGTTTACTGTTGAAATGATATTTGAAGTAATTTTTAAATTGTAACAACAATAATGCTATTTTAATGGAATGAAAATAAATTGAAAAGGTCAAGTTCCAGCGCAATAAAAGCTGATAATTGCTCCACGGTGAAGCTTATTATTTTATTTAATGAAACAACTAAAATCAATGGCATTTGTAATTATGACCAACGTTCCAAGGAATTGTACTGTTAGATCTTAATTATCTACATCTTTCTTATATCGGAAGCCGTGAGAAAATTTGATGAACCCATGAAGAAATACGATGCCAGGCCTGCTATACATCATCAATGGCATATATACGTAAAACAAACTCTCTCCAAAAACAATTCACTATTGAAAGGCGATACACGTTTCAACTCAAGACTTTTTATTATGAATTAAAACGTCATAAATTATTCTGCACTTGAATTTATCATGAACTTACTGCTAAATATTTGCTCGTCCATTAAGGCACCTTCAGCATACTTTAGTGCCATTTACCACTTTAGTCTTTTTGCCCCATCTCGTTTTGGATCTTGATGGATCCAGTTTTGAAATCGGTCATGTATAAATAAAATTATTTTTATCCTTTTCGTCGTCATGCTTCATTTCAAGTAGGTACTTAAGTAGTTATAAATATTAGGGATGGGCCGAAATTCGTTTCCCATTTGATTTAACCAAACTTTATTCAACAACTTCATCAACGGCATTCAGCCGAACATTCGATACAAGAAAATATTAAAATATCTCAACAGTTTTGACTAATTAGTCAAACAAATCATAAAAATAAGATCTTATGCATATATTTATTGTTTGTTAGTTGTTACTTATTTAACAATTGAATGTTTTCTAAACATTATCAAAATTAAGACATTGAAATAATTATCAACAAAATTTTTAAAAAAAATTGTAACAACATAACATCTGTATTCCCCGAAGGGATGGGCAAAGGTGTACCTATAGTACACCCACATTTCGCCAGTTATGTTTAAGTCCCATGTAGGTAATAATTTGTGCCCGGTTGCCTTCAACCGGGCACAAATCCAGTCTCCGGGCTGCTACTGAGAAATTCCAGATGAAAAACCCAATAACACTTTTACACGCCCGGCTCGGGAATCGAACTCCGGACCTCATTTTTTTTTTAATTTTATTAATTTGTTTTTTTTATAAAAGTGCCAAATGAAACGTTAGTACTTAGCTACCGTTATTTAAAATTTACCAAGGGCAAGTTATAGTGAAAACACCATGGATTCAGCGTTATCTGGCAGGAGTTTATTTTGTTTTTGTTCGTACACGTTTCCTAAATATACGAAGATTCCTGGAGGCCGTAAAAACTGTGCAGCACGGCGAAAATAACCCAAGTTTGGCCGAACTTTTTATTTTCACCCAATGTGGTCGAACCACGTTCGGTCCATCCCATAAATATCTCTTAAATTTAATGTTTTTCTATTAGTGTATTTTACTAGAATTTCGTCTTCACACTAATAATTCGCATTTTATTTTTCCCAGCATATCTATAGTATATTTAGATGGTGCAACAAAAAATCAGCAGCAATCACGCGTCCTCGTCACACCGGTACCGTTAGTATCTTTGTCATCGCTATCAAAGCGAACCGTAACACGACTCGGAGCAGTTTGTAAATTATCCACGGGTCCAGTGTTATTGCGACCGAGACGCATCACCATAAAACTTGTCGTCACGCAGCACCTGCTCCTGAACTGCATCTCGACACGCTTGTCATGCCGCGAATTCGAGTCATATTTTACAACGAGTTTGTCGCGACCTTAATCGATTTCTCAGTTCCATTATTTTCCTTATAGATTGCGTTTACTTAACGATACGGATATTACGGGTCAAAATTTAATACTCAATACTCAATACTCAATACTTTATTGCATTCCACATGTAGTACTTAGGTGGTAAAACTTAAAATTAGATCACATGGACCCTGTCGGGCACAGCAAATAAGTGAGTTAGGAGAGAGGAAGCACTTGTAAATTATAATTATTATACAGTAGGTAGGTAATTTCTAAGATAAACTAATAGTAGGTATTTATAATATAGAATATAAATAGGTATCTATTGGGAGATCTTGTAATAATTAATAAATATAATATAAATATTTAATTTTGACTACTAAAATTATGACTTTATATGTATATCACTTAAATATTCATTTAATGAGTAGTAGCTTTTCTTTAACAAAAAATCTCTTAGTTTTTTTAGAAATGTGTGAGTTTTTTCTTCGTTTTTTATTGATCCGGGTAGTTTATTATATACTTTAATGGACATTACATAGGGACTTTTTGAGTGCATTTTTAGTCGAGAACTTGGTATGTTTAGCCTAGATCGGTGTCTGAGTAGATAGCGCGACTGGATGTCTTCACGTTTTGAGTAGAACTCGTGATGTTTTCGCACAAATTTGCATGTTTCTAAGATATATATACACGGAAGGGTTAAAATATTGTGTTTTTGAAAGAAAGGTTTACAACTATCGGTTTGCTCAATGTTTACCAGGATTCTGACCAATTTCTTTTGCAGCGTGAACAGTATTTGTGCATCTGTACTGTTTCCCCAAAGAGTGACACCATAGCTAAGCCATGCATAGGCATAAGCATAGTAGGTGGTGAGGGCTGTCTGAAAATTGGTGGTCTTTTTTATTTCACGGAGGGCGTATGAGAATTTAGAAATCTTTGAGTGAGTTTTCTGTATGTGTGATTTCCAGTTTACGTGTGTGTCTAAAACTAGTCCGAGTAATGTAAATTCGTTAACGGTTTCTAATTTTGAGCCATTGAACGTAAAATCTAAAGTTAAAGGAGTTTTTTGGTAAGGGTGAAAAGTTATTAATTTTGTTTTGGAGTAGTTTATCTCGAGGTTATGCTCGTTCATCCAATTGCAAGTTTTTGTAAGAATGGAATTAAGGGTTTTTTCTATATTTGCATTGTCTTGGCATGAGACTAATATGGATATATCGTCGGCGAATAGGACACATGGCCCTTCTATGATTTTAGGTAGGTCATTAATATATATTAAAAATAAAAGGCATCCTATTACGCTTCCTTGAGGGATTGGGGCGTTAATTGTTTTACTATGTGATCGGATTTGTTTAATTTCATTATTTTTATGGTCAAAGTATTCTAGTTCTACTAATTGTTCCCTATTCTTTAGATAGGACGTTAGCCATTCGTGAGCCTTTCCGCGTATACCTATTCCGTACAATTTGTTTAGCAATATCCCAAATTGTACTTTGTCGTAGGCTTTAGTCATATCTAATAATAATCCAACAGCGTATTTCTTGTTATTTATAATGTTAAGTGCTTCTTGGATATACTTGTAGACTGCCAGAGTTGTGGAACGGTTTTTTCGAAAGCCATTCTGGCAGTCATCAAAAATATTATATTTTTCACAAAACGTATAAATACGGTCACACATAGCTTTCTCAAAGATTTTTGAGGCTGAGGGTAAGAGAGCTATGGGACGATAGTTGTTAGGATCTGTTTTCGCTTTTTTTTTGTGGATTGGTTTTATTACAGATATTTTTAATAAATCAGGGAAGATACCTTCTTCAAATGACTGGTTGAGTAGCAGATAAAACGGTAACGTGAGTTCATCTGCACATTGTTTTAGAAGTGTTGGTGGTATTTCGTCAATCCCGTGACTATTTTTATTTTTCAGGTTTTTTATTAATTTGTTTACTTCCCAAGCGTCTATTGGGCCAAGAAACATCGTGTTCTGTGTGGGATTTAGTACAGAGGTGGTACCCGGTGTGCTACCAGAAGAATTGTCGGTGTTATCTCCAATGGTCGCAAAGAAATTATTAAAAATGTTGGCTATTTGTTTAGGTTTGGATATAAGGTCGTTATCTATTTGCAATTTGATATTAGTATGTTCTTTTTTATGTTTTTTGTTTGTTCTCTCATTTATGATACTCCACATGGTTTTTACCTTGTTATTAGATTTTTTTATTTTATTTATATGTTGCATCTTTTTTGATTCAGTAACCAATTTTTTTAATATTTTTTCATAGTTTTTATAATAATTTGTAATGATAGGATCTTTTGTTTTAAGTGTGAGTATTTTTAACAATCTTTTGTTTGTACAGGAGATCTTAATGCCCGTTGTTAGCCAGTATTTTTTAAATTTGGTTTTTAATTTGACTTTACATATAGGTATACAAAGGTTAAGGATATTTATTAGTGTATCATGAAATGCTTTATAATTCTCATTTATATTTTGGTTTTTAGGTAGTATTTTATTCCAATCGTATTCTTTTAATTTAGACTTAAACTTTAAAATATTCGCGTTGTTATATAATCTTTTTTTAACATACAAAGTTGTTTGTGCAGCTAAATGTGGTGTTGGTGTGGTGATGTGTATAATAGTTCCGCTATGGTCTGAAAAACCTAGTTCCTCTACTGTTGTATATATTTGGTTTGCGTTAGTGTTTGTAAATATCAAGTCTAAACATGTAGATGTATTTTGTGTTATTCGTGTGGGTGTTTTTATGTGTTGCGTGAGTTTATATTCTAGCATTAGGCCTAAGAATTGGTTAGTTTTTACATTTTTCTCTAAGATATTTATATTAAAGTCTCCACCTATAATTATGTTAAGTTTATAATACTTATTGTTTATATGATTCAAGATACATTTTACCTGATTAATAAATATTTCTTCCTCTCTTCTATTCCAATACATTGTTACTAATAATATGTTTTCTTTGGGTAACTCGATTGCACACACTTCTAAAATATATTCTATGGACATATTCGTTATATCAGTTATCTCTTTAAATTTGTTACCATCAATTTTTTGTTACCATCAGTTTTTGTTACCATCAAGTTTTGTTACCATCAATAACAATTGGAACCGTAAATAGGTCGTGACTGCGACGCGTTGGAAGGACATCGTGACCGAGCTACGGGGCTACTGACCTCTCATAGCAATTTGAGCGTGCACGTGGTTGGATCTAGATCGCGGTATATGGCACCTCTCTAGTGGCGCTTGCGGCACAATACCATTTTCAAACAAATGGAATGATTTTCTCATATAGGAAGTCATTATTTCAAAGAAATGGAGTAACGGAGCTAGTAGACATATAATTTACCATCAAGCTTTAGAGCAAATAGATTTTAAAGATGTTTACGTATTATATTGATGGAACGCTCGGACGATCTTCGCTAGTTCATGAACGTGAGATGTTGTTTTGTTGGATCCTAAATATAATTTTAATGAGAACGTTCTCGCTTCTCATTGCCTTGAAACGTTTCACGAGGTTTTTCAAATTTGGACTTGTACAAATGAGTGCTTCTGAAGCTTGCTTTTACCAGTGTTCGTTGTTGTAATTGAACATCTGACCAAGTTTATGTCTGGACTTTAAAATAGACTGACCTCTGAGTTTGTTTCGGCCTTTCTTCTCAGAGTAGTCGGATACGAAACGCCGAACTCATCTAGTTTTTTTTTTTTAATAAGTATGATTGACGTGTAAAAGTGTTTGTACAAACCTACTTACAGAAATAAATACTATCCATACTATAGTGAAGGGTTCACCGAATGTGATCTCAATGGCTCCAATATTGTTCTCAACTTCCTGAATCTCATAACGATAATGTAAATTACCCTGTACTTCCTAGTGGCTAAAGCGTCAGCACACCTAGGCGCTTGTTAGCGCTAGCGCAACTACCTATGTTACTATTCGAACTACAGGGACACGACACCCCCAGATAAGAACATACGTAGTCACGATTAAGGAATATTTATCTCACGAGAAACGCCTTGGGTGATGCAAATCTTGCACTGAACTCTGAATACGGTATAATATGAAAGATTGCTACATACCTGCAGTACTGATAAGCGAGGAAATAGTTGAGTTCCGGGCTGTATGGGTTCATCCTTGAGATAAAGTATTGCACGCCATCTAGCTGTATAGTTGTTATCCTTTGCGCTGAAACAACAGGAAAATAAACGTCATTAAAAAGTTAAAAAGCAATAACGGTTAGAAGCTGTTAAAATGTATATAGCAAGGAGTAAGAGTATAAAGAGGTGTTATATATCGTAAACGAGAGCTAATAAACTTAGATTATACTTATAAAGAACACGCATAACTTTTAAAGACAGCGAGAAGACACTTCTCCCCGTCAAAACCCTTTCTTAGTTCAAAGCGTTGACACTTAGTATTCAGTTCTCAGACAGATAAGCGACAATGGATCTGACACAAAATGAATATAGAAGGGATAAAGGCGCGCCCCTCATCCAGTTCATTCATTGCTTTAATGCGACGGTTATGAGACGCCCGCGCAGCTCGCCTGCATTACCGCGTGATTTACATCGCACGTCACATTCCCTGACATTGACACTGTACTCATCCAGATTATCATAAGAGTATTTCTTAGGATACTCTCGTAACAGCTATGCTGATATTTTATTCCTTACCGAGTGAACAATTACTTGCCTCTCTTAGCGTGGTCGTGGTCATGTCTGGACTTTTTTTGTTCAGTAATGTATTCCCACACCTCTTGTCACCACTACTTAATATGTTCACTGCGATGTCTGAATTTCATTGTCACAAAGTTTGCAGTTTTGCACGTCATTTTCGTACTACATTTGCAGTATAATGTATGGACGTGCATCACATACGAGACAAACTGTTTCGCGGTCGGACCCCCGCTGTGCTGTAACGCCATAATTAATACAATGTCCACTTCTTGCGGTTGACCGCAAATTTTTATTACTTCCTAATTTGGTTTGGTATCAAATGCGATGTACCTGACTGTCTTGATAAGTCTTAATTAGTTCAGCCATTGAATATCTTTTGCAAACTTGAGTATGAATAATATAGGTTTCTATAGCAGGAATAATGTAATTACAAACGATGATTTGCACTAAGTTTGCAGTCTGCACAATTAAATTGCAAGAAAACAAGAAGCTTCAAAGCTAAAACTGAATATTAACTCCGAGTGATCTAGCTAAGTATACGCGCAAAGCGTAGATACCGGTCAATACTCCATGATAATAGATTAGAACTGCAGTGTCATCCACCCTAAGAAGCATCGACGCGAATCTCACGCTCGGCCGAGCACGAAATACTCCGGCCTGCATCTTTACAACCACGACCATATTAAACAAGACCACGACTCCCTGCCTACAAACAAAAACAAGATTTTGTTTTCTTAAGAAAGTAACGACACAGCATTCAATGGTCCTATAGCATGTCGTGCCGTACCCTGCGAAATGCAATTGTGAACCCATCCCGAACAATCCACGAAGAAAACAAAGATTAACATGCCATCTTGGACCACGCACGCTTTATTCAACCATCAAAGAGGTGATTAATAATACGTAATTAAATGTATCCTGTTTCGTGTTCGACGGTAGGAGAACACACTCAGAAGCTTCACATTGCTGCTCTGATTTACATACTAGTTGTAATGGTAGCCCATTAATTACTCTTAGATTGATAGACGCCTTGTCACTCGTTCTCACGAAGACTTGCATAGATACGAGCGGATTTATTCCCGATGGACGGTTCAAACTACATTATGAGACGCGTCTTGATTTTAATAGCCGTATTATTTTGCAAGATCAATTTCAAAATCACCGACCTGACAATAAATAGGCGTCTATAAAAGGACATTATAATTCCGACATAAATAGAATGTAAATGCTAAAATAATCCAACACTTAAATCTAAAAGTACACGGAAACGTATGCGGACACATGCCCGTAAATATCCTTATTGCTTTCCAACAGTTTATTGAGAAACTCAATGGTATATTGTGTACGTTGTTAAGAAACCAGAGTTCTACAACTCAGCTTTACTCGGTTATTAGAGGTCCCGAGTCTGCTATTGGAATCCATGCATAATGTAACCTCATGCATAAACGATGTCGCGCATTACTTGCTTACTTCGCTTTTACTTCTTGTTCGAGCTTTTCCTTGATGAATGCCGCATTCTGCAGTCACTGTAATAGCTGCAGCAATTTATCTTTGTTCGCTACTCTGTTGCTATTCTTTTCACAGTGTGTTTTATCTTGCAATTTCTACGATACAAGTAATCTTTAAGGCAAAACTATCTTTCAGTGCGACAAATATATCGAGAAAATGTATGACTGCGGATAGCTTTGTATCTAAATTGGAATTTAGTTTCCATGTAATACCGGAAATTAAACGTATATTCTTAGATTCTTCATAGGAGTAATATGATAATAGAATAAACTCACACTTCGAAATCCCGACATTTCCTGGAAGCATTAATCAACCTATTCAATCCTCATAATCGTGGATGTATATGATGATTACAATGCGATATATGGGCATAAAAGGCGATAGTTAGGGACGTTTAGAAAGTGCTGGCTGACAGCGAGACGAGTGTACACGAGCAACAATGAGCGTCGGGGAGGCGGGTCACGTCGCGTGAGTCATGCGCGCGCGCGGCATACTGATGAAGAGCATCGGCACTCCCGTCCCGTCCACGTACCGTCATCGGAACCACCAAGACGAGGATGGCTCTGTTCCATATAGTACAGCGCTAGTTTTGTAGGTGCGACAATGCGACCTGACCAGGGCTGTCAATTGGCCACTTCCTTTTAATCACGATGCGACTACCCTTTCTACATTACAATTATTTGCAACTCCAAAAAAGCCTACGAGTTTTCATGTGTGTACTTTTTACCCGGACTTTACACCCTTAGTCACTCATCGTGACACCCCTATTGTAGGGGTGAGTGCACTCGCTTGCCGTGGCCGGCGCCGCGTTGATATCCGGCGAGCTCATCCACAGGACGCTAACGGACCTCTGTCCAAAACCTCGTCGCAAATGTCACGCCCGCGATGTGCCACGCAATCGCAAACCAACATCGCGATTTGTATTTGCCGACTTATATTGATCGCGAATCGCGATAGCTCAATTTAGCTAAAGAATTTAAACGTGCACTCTCTGAAGATACCGTACGACGAGCACTTAAGGTCATATAAAAGACTGCAGCAGCAAAAAATGTCCCAAAACGAAAGGTTATCAGAATGATCTACATGCCTGTCAGTTCTGTGAAAATAAAACTGGGATTTTAGTACAGTGGATGGGTGATAAAGATAAACATTTCATGAAATTGAAACTTGATATGTTTTTACTTAAAAAAGAGAATTTAGGACTACTTAAAAAAGAGCAGACCTGAGGAATTTAATGAAGAATGTAATGCATTGACTGAATCCGGAAATCAAAGAGAAATGTAAACTAGTTTACATTCAAAAGAACGATCTCATCGCAGATGAAAATAAATCACTTCTACACATTCACTTTTATAACGATTACGTGTTTTTCCTAATCAATTCAGTGTACGTCTCAATATCGCGGATATCGTTACTCAATCACCTATCAACAGTCGGAAGCTAGCAGATGTAACCGACGCGTGCACGATCGCATACAAATCGCGATCCAAAACACATTACAAGTATCTCTCCACGATCATTGTGCCATATGTCTCATTATAATTCGTTTACGGGCTATCTTGTAGAGGAATCTCACGTCTCATATAATAATAACAACTTCCTTCCATTCATTGGCACTGATATTACATGGGTAGATATAAAAAGTAAGAATCGATCATAATTTTATAGCTTCAGTCAATGAAGAATAAGTAATGCAAAGAGATTTGTCATTGGAGAGCGGGATCTCCTAGCACAGGTATATATTTTACTTAAAAAGAGGTCCCTATGTAAGATTTACTGTAAAAGTTGTACAAGTTTCTGAAATAAACCTTTTATTTATTTATTTATTTTAGATTTAAGATACTTATTAAAGAGAGGCTATGCGAAGAAATATCATAGAAAAACTGTGATGTCATTTCTCAGTGACGCCGTCTAAATAAAACGAAGTTAGGTCCTGTCGTTTTACCATAATAAGATTTGCAATATCGTAATGCGCAAAAAAATATTTTCTTAGAAAATATTTTTTTTTGTAGACCTTAATGCGACTTGATATGCAGACGTACCACACTAGACTGAGCGACTTTTGCCCACTAGGACAAATGTATCGGATTACGATTGTTTGTTCGCTATGTCCAGTCTATTGTTAAGTAAATAATTTAATGTCTTTGAAGTAATTTAATGACAAATAAATCAAATAAATTGTAAAGGTATTGCAGCTGTCGATCTTATTTGAAATGTAAGTGAAAATGCCATTGCTACATCTCATCTTGATTTATATTTCTATACCCCAGACTGTAATAACAATTAATATCAAATGCATTTCATTAATAACCAAACCCATACAAAAGAAAGAGAACAATCCTTTACTGAAATAATTAATAGCTTTTCTAACAAATATGCATTTACAATTCATTAATAAAAAGCTTTATACGCCTGAACGATTCTCAGCCAGGGGAATTTTCTTTATGGAGAATCGATCATTTTTGCGCCCTTTACTGAGACCGTAATTACTATTACTTATGCATTCATGGAATTCTGCAAAAGGTCGTGTAATTAACATTAGAATACTATTACTGCTTATACATCTAAAGAACAGTGCATATCCAACTGCCGGAAGACGAATTTGTATAAATTAATATTATATGTTTAAAACTGTAAATTAAACTCCAACAATTGCTAATAAACCGGCGATTCAGGTCGTCAATAACACTGCACTTGAAAATCAGCAGCAAACTCAAGGTATGTAACCACGCAGTAAACTACAGAATTTTAATTTAAAGCACAGTTTTCATGGCATATCTAATATCAACCGAGACAAAACTTAAACCAGTTAAAACAGGTTAAAAGACGCTGCAAATTATGCATTATCAGGTTCTAAAAATAACGCCAAGTCCCCTACGTATAGGACGTTGGCTCTTTAAGGCAGAAAAGTTCATCATTATTCTAACGGACACATCCTCACGGGATATGAGCACCTCTTAGTTTTTATGGCAACATTATTTATTGAGTTAAAGAATTAATTGGATAAAAACACGTTAGATAAATGCAAGGATAAATATTGCAAGTACAGCTTGCATAGAAAGTCCTGCTTGAAATTGACCATTATATATATTTTAACATTTTCTCTATTGGTACCTAACTGTATGGTCAAAGTATCTAATGCAAAAAAGTTACTTAATGGATAACATTACAAATATTATAATAGGTCCATTTTAATTCAGGATTCATTTACAGACTCTACAACTTATTCAAGCAATTTCGCAAATTCTGAAAATTCTGAGGACTAAGTGCACTATTGTAACGCTCATTTATAAATTTCGCTATCAAATAAGATCTATACATCAAGAAAATTAGTTAAAACTGGCTATACCTTCATTTCGTTGACGCTGACAACAGTCACTGTCAGACTGCATACAAAAGAAAGAGAAGCGCGATGACACAACGCTTGTAATTTATTGAAAAATATGAAGCAATTATCTAAATATCTATTTACTCAAAAATGAGTTGAGTAATCGAAAATAAAAAACAACCAAGTTCTGCATATAAATAAGGCGTTCTTGTTATTTATTAAAACTAACCGTATGTTCGTATTTAATACAGATATTTTGGATTGAGACTCAAAGTAAAGGGTTAGTTTACCGTTAATTTTTATCAAGTTCTTTTTTTCTAAACGTGTTTTGGTAACAACCAAGTTCTGAGAAATATGTTCAAGAATAACATATATTTTTTCCGATACCACAAACTATATAGATTTGGCAATATTTTTGTTTAAAACAAGCCTACTTTTATCATTTGCCTCTTGTCAGCGCCTTAAATAGCATTTCTGAAAACTAAACTAAATTTCCGGTTGTCCCACTAATGGGACGACGGCAGTAGGACGAACGGGAATACATGAAAATGATGTGCCTCCAAGAATTTCACAAAAAAATAGGATCCTAAAATATCACATTACGAATAAAAGTGAACTTGGGGAGAATTATAAAGACATTTGAATAGTTTAATAGCCCTCATCCCCCAAACGAATCAGGTACGCAGCTCTACATTCCAAGTAACATAAAATATCATGTTACTGCTTTTTACGACATCGTAAAGTTTGGTATTGAACTAAACATGAAACGAGATTATTATACTATCAAATCGTTTACGAGTTTCATCCAAAACTAGCATATACTGACATTCCACTAAAAACCTTCAATAAAGCCTTCTATAGTATATCTTCCTAGTAAGATCTTCTATCACTTAAACGTTGATTAAAAGCTGTGTAATCGTGTAACCGCAAACCGTTGGCGCCGGCGGCGGCGGCGGCGGTGCAGCGGCGGCGCGCGGCACGCTGCGTGCGTGTGCGCAATGCAATGCATTACATAACGCGAACCAGTTGGCGGATCGAGCGCAACCACCCGGCCCTCGCGGCGCACGCTCCATCTACTCCATGCATTACACGACGTGTATTTCACGGCCGTGCCAAGTTCAATGTTAAATATTATACTTTTATCGGATATTGTAAAGTCCCCGTCCTCGATTAGATAAACTCTGTGAGAACATTTACATCGTGATAAAATACATCTCCGCGTAGATCAGCCAACACTTAGCGTGTCGTTGAACTCTAGGCGGAAAATTGGTTTACGTCAATCCTCATTACGATTTCATGAGCAATGATTGATGATCCGAACACCTGAAGCCACAAAGTAGTTATCAAATTACCGATTCTAAATTAATGTTTAGTAAAAAGTCCAATTTTGGCGTCTATCAAAATTTTTTGATTGGTCTTGTGCGTGGGAACATCGATCGGATTGTTCGTGGTCGGATAACGATCGGAAGGCAAAAAAGGGACCGAGATAATGGCGAACGAACGATGCGCAAGAGACGAGCCCAAGGACGGCGCGCGCGACTCCTCTCGCACGCCCGCTATGGAATGCACCTACCAGACTATTTTTAGTAATCAAACCCGATGCCGACCCGGTCCTGGTCCCAGCGGCCGGCCAACGAGACAAACAAATGTCCGCGAACACTAGTGATTCCACTGAAATTATATTGCTAACGAGCCCCCTCCATTGCAGCGCAATTACATAAACATAGAACAAAACAAAAACCATCAATGTAGCAAGAAACTTTATCGGCACCGGCAGCCTGTTTTTTACTGCAACGTTTGGTGACTAAACCTCTAAATTACTTTTTCTCTGACGAACCAAAGCTCACGTCCGATAAGTAATTTGATACAATCGTACCACCTGGTGCTGCGGCCACATTACTTTTGAATTATAGTGACAAAAATGTTAAAGGTAAGAGGATCACAATAAAGTATCACTTAGAGGTTTTTCGGCACCCAACTATTGGAGATAAACCTTATTTAATGTTCCAAAAGTATAATCCCATTTCAGCCACGAGCAGGATGCAATTGTGTTTAAACCTTACCTAACGTACATCACAAAAAGTTAATGACAGGAATGATGTGACAATATTATTAGATACTTCTAAAATATTATGTAAATACGTAATCACAAAGCTTTGGAGTCCTGATCCAAATTCCAGAAATGTGAATCATTATAATAATATATCCGCGTGTTTATAAATATATAAAGACGATGGTTTCCCAAACATAATTATTATTATACCAAATAAGTTTATTATACGATAGATACTCTATAAATGGTAAGATCATTAGACTATCATTGAATTATGATCAGCTAAGGTTACCGACAGATTTAGGACCCTTGCGTTTCAAAGCAATAAAACAGTTCTATTGAACGATAACCATAACCCTTGGGCCAAGGGTTAAACCGAAATCAATAATTTATTACTGTAAGAAATAGTAACAAATGCGAAACGCTGTTCCACCCACAGATAGCGATAAATATTAGAAAGATTAGTTAAGGTGGTTAATAAAAAATGTTCGGTAATACGTATACCTGGTAACAGTGATTGAATTCGTTACGAACAATAACGCGAGTCATCGATACAGATTAAGAAAATGCATGAGTCGGACGGGGCAGCTATCTGTGTCTAAGCGGGGACTATCTGTGTATAATCTGGAGTCATTTACGGTACCGGTGCGGGCGATACAAGTACGGGGAGAGGCGGAATCCGCCGCACCATAATATTATTCCATGGAACTGCAGCTAGATGTCCTGGCCACGCGGCGGCTAGGTGAGGGCCAATGAACCCCGCACCTGTCGCCGTTCCCTCCGCATCCCCGCACAATTTTTTCCCAACACCGACTTCCGTCGAAGAGTTTTTGCCGACCTGTCGATAACCTGTCCAATAGCTGCGGACACGCCTCATTAGCGGAATCACTCCCTACTATGTTGATTGGTTTAAATCGTCAATTTTTCTCACAGACTCCGCAATCGCAGTGACATCCTTGATGCGGTAATTCGCTGCATTCCTATAAATGCTTACCTACGTTGACAAGTGTCATTGACTTGAGATAAAAATGCTTTCCGAGAATTGCTACGGTTGTGCTCTTGGCACTTTGACGCGAAACTTACCGATTACATGTGATTTGAAAAAAATCTCTGAAGGTGCGCTTAAAACTAATTCAGTGTTTACTTCTTGGCAGAGCTATCATGAGAAAATTTTCTTGCAAAAACTTAAAGCGATCTTATATCTCTTCAGTTTATCTATGCTTACATAAACCAAAATACAATTAAATCAAGTTCCCATAGCGTGCCCTTTCTAATACATTGGATCCGTACTCTTGTGACAGGAGCATGGTACCCGCGAGTGCAGTGTCGCATTGTTCAGCAGGCGTGTGTGTGTGCGTACGATCGCGAGTCGCAGGCGCACTTGAGTCAACACGCGAAACGCGCCGATCTGCTCCCGGCTTTATGGCTCACCTCTGTGTCGTAAGGTTTGTTGATATTAGCCACCGGTTACGACGGATTATACAAATTTTATTGCGTGTAACAACCTGTAGAACACGAGCAATTTGTTTTTAGCATTTTTGGTTCTCATGAGCTGTAATTTCCTTGGGCAAAGCTCTACTTCTCTCTCTTTCCCTCGTTTTGTGTTTACTTGAATTCAATTTCTTGACGCTTAATTTGATTATTCTAAAGACTTAGCGTGATGTGTTTACTATTTGAAGATTAGTGAAGGGATAAAATGTAATAGAAATTATTTAGAAGGGGTAATGGTGGGACTAGCTGTTGTACTCTAATGAAACTCGAACAATGAAGGTCGAAGACCCGTAGGTCACAGCAACCACCTTGCAGCAACCGAGTCGTGCTATTGTAGCTCTTACATCAGTTATTACTGCTTCGAGTAATTTTATAGCTACATTTAATTTCTTCGATTTCCGCAAATAGACTGTTGGAATGTAGGAAATAATTCATTTTAAATTGTTTTAATTTTAAGATAAGTTACAGCTATTTTAGCTAGTTTACTCGAATATGCAATTACATTATCGAGAAGTCAAAGTCAAATTATTTATTTTAAATAGGCACATAAAAGGCACTTTTGAACGTCAAAAAAGATGAAGGCATATAATAATAAAGAAATATAAATTAGAAGATATGGATTGTTTTTGGGATGTATTTTGATTTAGTAACGTCCAAAGTTTTTTCATAGATAAATTAATTTGAAAGCAAGTCTTGTGTAAATATTGGATTTAAAGGAAACAAAATGCTATGAATTCAGGCCGATACTAAGAATATTATTTATTTAGAGCAGGCTGAGATTAGAATATACATAAATAAACAGACGCTTCAGTTTCGCAATACTGAAGCGCGCCACACACTGCGCGTATACAAATAACAACACAATTGAAACGTAAATTAACAGCAATTTTTGAGGTGACTACGTGACGCAATGATGTCCTCTGAGCTGATTCTTTAGTTTCACACACAGTTTTAGTCATTTCATTCCTCAGTAATATGTTATTTTCAGTTACCATGAAAAGCTGCAACTGTGATTAAAGTTTTTCAAACTTTTTCAAGTCAGTTTCAGTTTTTCACGAGAAATGATTTAGAATTAATTTTCATCATACACAATCATTCTTTAAAAGTAAATTAGGCAATATATTATTGCTTGCACCAAATGTAAATACAACTGTTTCACATACCTGCCGCGGGACCGAGGGTGGCTGCGAACAGCAAGAAGCAGGTGGCCAAAACGAGCTGCATGTTGATAGAGTCGAGCGATATCAGCGGGGAAGCGATCTGAGCACACTCAGGAGTGCACACGCGCTACACGGGACACTCGGGGCACACTGAACGCGCGCTAGCCGGGACCCCCCCTTATAACACAGACGCGTCCCGCGCGCACCACCGCATGGGACCGCTATTGCGGTCGAAGCCTCTAGGCCCGCGTCCAATACCTCACCGCCCACAAGACACTCCATCAGGAACATAGAAACCCAGCAATGGACCCAACCCGCGCATCGGATCTACGCGGGCAGTGGTGCGGTGTCGTCAGCCGCGGACGTCCGGCGGCGGGCGGACGCTAGCTCGGCGGCGCCCGCGCTCCTCGACACGGGAGTTATCTCGGCAAATCGTACCGCACAATAGTTCGCGCTCAATTTGTTCTTGTTGCGGTCGACGCGAATTCTTCGCTTGTCCAAAGGGTTGTCGACGTTGTCGTAGTTTTTTCTCCACTCACGATCCGATGCGGCGCGCTTCAAGGGTGTGCCTTTGTTGTATCAGCCATTGAGGATCGGCCACGCAACCTGCCCGCAATTATTGGGATCGTACTTATCTATTCTTACTTCGAGACAAAAGTATTAACAAAAATTACGAAGACTCATCCCAATTCCCAACACACCTAGTAGCCAGTAATATGGTTGGAGACCTCCCCTTAAGTTGTCTCGTTAGGTCCTCAAGATACTGCGTTTTCATTTAGCTTTTAAGATATTGTGTGATTATCTCCGCAAGGTATCCTTTTTCCAATTATTATTTTCTTCAACTGATATTAAAAGCAGTACTAAACAACAAATGCTTTTTCTGTTTATATTAATTGAATGAGAGCGGCTTCCACGCGAAGGAATTCCCATAAAAGTAGGCAAGTGCACGGTTAATAGATATTAATTAAGTGTATATTTGACCTTGCGGTGGACACAAACAAGCGCGCGCCGAGTTCAATATTAGATCTTTGCTGAAATAAAAGCAAATGGGGGAGACGCGAGCACTTGAAAGCCGCCGCCGCAGCTTCAGCACTTTAAACATGTTGCTTTGAAAGCCACGTTAATTGGTGGGACGCTATTTGCTTTGCACGCCATGCGGCCCTCCCAGCTTTGACATTGCCATACCATACCTATGTGTGCCTATTACAGAACACCGTAAACATTCCCTCGATTTGCCTGTTTAATAAAAAATCTAGGCTAAAAAATAAACGTGAATATTTAAATGTTCATCTCAATACAAGACACTGCACTTAAATGATCCTGCAAAAGTTGGAAGTGCCCTAGAGCCTGCAGCTTGCAGAAACACTTTTGAAATTTCTTTTTTATCGCATTCAAGCGATACCTATCAGTATTGTTTTACATTCGAGGGCGATACCAGTCGATAAAATAAAATTCACGGTTTTATTTTTATAAAAAAAATATGAAGGTATTACTTTAATAGCTGCAAAACAAAAAAAAGCTTGAAGATTCGAGCGATACAATGTTTTTTGATCCGAAGATGTTACTCCGCTTCGGGGAGTATTTAATTGAACGGGAGCATGACTCCGATGTTTTGAATAATGGTAGCAATAGACCGCACATGCCGCTCAAACAAAACTATTTATGCGCCATTTACAATGCGCGATCGCCGTACGCTGTGCTAGCCGACGCGCGACGACACGACATTAATTGATATCAGGACCATCTAATACAAAAAATTTTTAGTAAAAATCGACCTATACAAAGTCTGAAAAACTTTTAAGCTTTATCACTTCGACTCTACAACATATTTCATAAGCACGGCCTTGGCGGCCGGCGGCGACGTCGCCTTTTGTTTCCTCTAGCGCGCGTTTTTCAGATCATACTGAAATATTGAACAGTGAAACTATCAAAAATGACAATAAACTATGCCAAATATGCTTAAATAAGTATATAGGTTACTAAACCTACATAAAACATCATCAGCTACCGTGAATCAAACTGGAAATATAGAACAACCCATAAACATCGGCAAACCCGTAAAATAAATAGCCACTTAGCTCGCTCCATTTTGCACTATAAAAGAAGAAACTCTAACTGTACTTAGAAATGATGATCAATGTTCAAAACCCGTAGATGTGTCGCCGCTCCTCAATCATAGCGTCCGTCAACGTTGTGATTATTCTAATGTTTTCGAGTTGCGTGCGATGCTTGCGCCAGCGGTGGTCGCCGCCGACCACTCTGATTACCGCGATTACGATAAAAATGCACCCGGTATCGTTTAAATGCCGTTTTAAAAATAACCGCGTAATAGTCAACCGCAAAAGCAATGAACACTAAAAAAAAAATATTACGTGGACGGTCCCCTTAGCTTGACGTCCCTGAATAACATTGGGAATATTGCCCGATCATTATGCTGGGTGCACGTCGCTAGTGGTCCGGCATTTACATAGAGCCTACTATTAAATTATCCATTACGATCTGAATCTTCACATATAAAGTTTAGTGTTCTTGATGACTCATGCACAAATATGCCTGGACTACATACCTGAAATGATTAAGCTTAACATTTTATTTGGAGTATTCCAGCTCAGCTTTGTGGGCTCACCATCTAACACAGCACACTATAGCTTACTCCGTGTAGATATTGCATCCAGCCCACGTCGTGCAGTTTTATATGTAGCTATAAACTTTGTCGTGTTCGGCTAGAACATAACGCACGATATTATTTGAAAATGTTTTACGGCACGTAAATGTCCTTTTAGGACCCATGTCTTGGATAAGCTTATACGAGTACGGCTCGGTAGCAGGACTAAATTCTTTTTTAAGACATTTATGAGCAGAGAAGTACGCGACCTAATAATACTACCGTATTTATTTATGTGTGATATGATAAGATAACATTCAAAATAAGTAGTCAGGATTTACACCCGGTTCCTGAATTGCAAATCAATCAAATAATGAATTCTTATCCGAGAACCAAAGCAAGAAACGATGGGGATGAAATGAAATACCTACTTCCAAAAAGAAAAGTACCACTTATAATTATAATAGCTGCATCCCGCGGTTTCATCTGCATAAGTCTCGATCCCGTGGGAATATCGGGATAAAAAGTCATAGACTATGTTCTAACCTAACCCAGGTCATAACATGTCCCAAATTTCAACCAAATCCGTTCAGTCCTTTATGCGTGAAAGCGTAACAAACATACTCATCTTCGCATTTATGATATTAGTTAGGATGTGTTCCATATTTCCAATTTTTTTATCTAATAATCTGTCATCTTTATACTCTATCAATCACAGAACTCTGTTAGATTACTTTCTCAGTTTCATAGTTTCATCTAACTTAGATGAAACTAAGAACCTGAGAAAGTCCAGTCCAAACCAAATCAATCAATCAATCATTGAGAACCATTAGATATGTTTGAAAAGCTTTGTGGTGGTCCGCAATGTAAGTGTATTGAACAAATCTTGCAGATAATAAATAAAAGTTACGGTTGCAACTTTCAAATGATCATCAAGGATGCTGAAAGTGGAAATAATATAACAATATACAAAATCCAGACCACTTGATAGATGGCCAAGTCTAAAAGAAATAAATAGTGGTACTATCCTTATAAAATATTCTTGAAAGTCCTTTTTAACGGGCACAATTAAGCCTTTATTCTCGGTGACTGCGGACCGTAGACCTATTATGTATTTTAATCCATAAGCAAGTATTTTTTCTGACCTCTAAGGGGATCTAAAAATAAATGCATCGCGTGGCTAGCTCGGAACAAAAGACCAAAAAGAGTAACTCTTTCGATCGCACCTATAAAGCTGTACGAGTGAATCCGTAACTAAATTGCATGATTGGCGCGGTTCGCTACTTATTTGCACAATTTCCATTACTTAATCAAATTATTACCTGCTTGCCGATCGTTCCGCGAGCTGCCCGCGGTTTTTCTTATTTCCCGTGGGATTCTCGGGTTTTCTAACGATTTAGATCGTACTTATCCATAGGAAATGAGCTTTTGAATAGTGTGATCCTATATTTTTTCAATTACTGTTAAACTGTGAAACGCAAGGATTGTTCTTTTTGCATTTCAATTAATTTGTTCATTTTTTTAGTTATCGTGTTAAAATAGAATAGTAGCTAAGCATTATGCGTAGGTAGCTAGTTATGCAGTTAAGAAAAAAAATTAACACTTTCATGTAAAGGAAAAGCTCTCGATGAAATCAAAAATAATCTGATCGTTTCCCACGATTCTAAAATTGTTTAACTGTTAAAGTTATATTTAGGCTTTAAAGATTTGAGACAGACCTTAATGACATTTCGGTCATTATAAAATCATTTTACATGCTAACATGGTGTGCAAAAAATGTTACCATACGGTAACGTACCAATGAAGCATCATTTCATGAATAGCTGGATGATGAAATAGAACTAAATAGAGAATGTAGATAAATCGAGTTTTACAAAATCTCGTTGTCATAGTCGCTGAGTAGTTATATCTAAAGTATCACATACTAAAGTAATAATTATTCAGTACCTGCCTAGTAGGTACCTACTAGATGTCCTTTTGAAAAGTAACTTAATTCCCTTCTCCAACATCTTTATGATCAATATAAATATAGATCAGCGTAATAGATCTTACTTATGCTCCGCATGCTTGAAGGGCTCCTTGCATTATATATCACACAATACAAGTTTTTTTCCGAGGTAAGCAGCGCTGTTGATTATAATAAAATGGCCTATTATACGCCCGTCTACGGATATCCTTGGCACAATAATGTATTTATTCTATATGTCATTATCGCCCGTCGATGTAACACTAGATAAATCTTTCGAAAAGTTGAACGAACTAAATCTCATTTAATCTTTTTTGTTTCCAGCAGATGTTTATTGCTCCCCTCTAGTTTGAAATAGCGTAAAATTGAAAGAACGAATCGGCATAATGTTGTCAGAACGATTTAAAGCGCGTTTTTATTATTGCAATTTTCGTCTCGGTGATCCCATAGACATTGCCTAGTAGAAGTAAACGTAATTACATACATATTCATCGACCGCACCAAATTTCAAGGAAATCATTTAAAAGAATCAATACTTCCTCAAGAAATAAAGTGCAGGTTTTTCCAAGTTCGCAGGAAGAAAAAAACTTAAAGCTCAAATTAAGTTCAGGAGCTTTCTGATAAAATCGTAACACGGTCGTCTTTGATATTTAAACTAATATATCGGTGGAATTTGATTGATTTGGCTTGTTAGTAGGCGGAATCTTAAGCACTCATGACGTCGCGGCAAGGGGCAAAGGGTCTGAGACGCAATTAGAGTTTTTTGGCCCCGGAGTGCGTCGCTATTAAGACGGCGCGGCGTAGCATTTGCATGGCCGGCTCAGCTCGGCGCCCGCGCACTGTGTCTTGTCCGGCGTGCCATATGATGACACTTTGTATTTATAACTGTGAAGTTGTGAAGTATGCAACTCGCTCTCTTAGGAATTACTTTAATTAAGGACCGTACGTAATGTTTTGTAATGCACCTATTTAAGATGTCTGCATACCTGACTTAACTCTGAAATAATGGCAAATAAAAGTTGCAAAATTGTTTCAGCAGCATTATCAAGAATGGGCACGCCACAATTGTGGCGATAAGTCCCCTCTTTGAGGAGTGGCTAGAGAGGCGCCACGGCGTCTTCACCTTCCGCCTGACGCAGGTCTTCACCAGACACGGTTGTTTCGGGAGGTTCCTGTTCAAGATAAAGCGGGAGGAAACGCCCGGGTGTTACCACTGTGTGGATCGCCCGGAGGAGGTCTGCCCGGCACCGACGTGGCCTCGCGGAGGCGGTCGGCGGCGGTGATCTCTCGCGTCCGGCCCTGGTTGAAGCCATGGGTCGGAGCAAGAGTGCATGGGAAGCCGTTACCTCTTTCTGCGAAGCAGTAATGCTCGCGAAAGAGGAGGCATAACTCGTGAGGGAGAGGCTAAATTCGCGTCCTCATGCCCCTAGTCGCCGCAAGAGACGCCCTGGGCGTCGAGAGTCGCAGGCCGATTCCCGGCCACCATAGGCTTGGGCTTGCGGACGACGAGCGATGGGTAGCTCGCTGTCCGATAAGGACCAGGCCCGGGTCTACGATGCGTTGTGTTCCACGAGCGCCTCAAAGAGATGTCAGCATGAACTGTCGGGGTACGTTAGGGTCAATGCCTGCCAGGGTTGCGAGTTTGTCTGAAAAGGATATCGTGGCCCTGGCACACAGGCAACTGAAGGAACACGGGTGGGTTTTAGTCAGTAAAAGTCTGACACGGTCTCCCGCTCCACCCAGAGCGGGAGAAGTTATTTGATAATTTCCCACCAAAAACAAAAATCAGTCATCATCAACAAAAAACATGTTGCTGACTGGAATAATGTTAAGCAACTTATGTTGCTACGAATAAGGGGCTTCGCAGCTCTACCAACCAATGTTGTATTGTATGTCCTATTATTTCCTTTTTAAAAGATTCAGAATCTTGCGAGACTGCTTTAGAATACAATAAAACAGTGATTTGTTTCTTTGAACACTAGTCTACCAGTGCCCAGTGCAGAAATATTAAGATTTGCAAAACATGTGATAACAATTCTTCGTTTCTCTATCTTCGCATGCCATCCCCAGCTGCCAGTTATCGTATTTCATTTTGTTCTTGGTTTAATACAGACACGGATAAGAAGAGGCCATCGCTTCTCTTTATGTGACTTATGTTATTATTAACTTAAGATCTAGAGATATTTAAATTCAGTAGATGCATGCGAAGTCTCGTTAGAATCTGTCGCCAGACTATAAAGTCATAGTCATAATTCATTAAGCAACATACACACTGGTTGTTTTATCGATACGCATTTTATGTAAATATCGTCGCCTTCATTTCCCGCGTGGGAAAAGCTAACTTAGCCAACATCATAATTTTGTAAAATACTAATACAGTTATAAATATAATGTGCGCCATGTATTTTCTATTATGAAGGGTCCACGTGCAGCTAATAGATTTGATAGCCTGCGATAGCCGTAATGCTACATTGATTCGCGTCGCACCGTCGTGCGTCGCCCTGACGTCAGTGGTTATGTGTTTAAGCAATTATTCCCTAGAGATTGAAGGTACAACATCAGTCTTGGTCGGCGTAAGATCGCTTCCCGTTATAATTGACGTACACACGAGGGCTTGCCGAGGTGTCAGAAGACTGGAGGGACCGCGGAGGCACGCCTCACACCTCCACTATAATTTACCCCGGCCGTGTACACGACAACCCCTAATCACGAATGTGTTTAGTAAAAATCATCATTTTCAACACATTCGAAGTTCGTATCGATAAATTACACGAAGATCCTTACTGGAATTTTAATTGGGACTATCTGTAAAATGACGGTAAACATTAAAATAATAACCACATGCGTTACCTATGTTATTTTTCGCAATTATTGTTCATTATGTCAGGGATAAGGGTATCTTATTAATATTACGTTGTGCCTTATTGTAATTAATTAAGCCCTAAGGTCGTTAGCTTTGCCTTCAGCGAATAACAACTTAGTCGTTTGCGAAAAATATGAAAAAGAGGTTTATTGCTCAGTGAAGAGTTTTTTCAAGGTGGAATAGGGCCTGCACTCTAGATACTATCGTACTGTAAGTCTGTAAATAAACGTTATTTTGTGAAACCAAACCATGGCCAAAAACTTACATATAGAATTTTTATGAACAAAAATAACGTTTTACAAATTAAACAACTGACTTCAAAAAAAAAACACTACGAAGTGAAAAGTAACTTTAATTTCGGAAGTCGGTGCAGCAAAAAACTAAATAAAATACAGATCCAAAGACAGACTTTGGAGTTGGTTGTTTCTTTTACGTAAAACGTTTTCTATTTTTTACTTTTTAGTGGATCGGTTTGTAATTTATTTAAGTTACAATATAGCCTAGTGTCATCTGCTCATCACCTTTTACAAAATATTGCTTTTCCCGATGCAGGGACCTTCATTGTTGAGGAGTTATTTGGTAAGAACGAGGAGAACCGGAGCTTATAGTGAAGTCACCATTAGCATCCCTTCACCATATGCATTGCGGCGAGCATAAATTGCTTAGCAACCATATTTAAGTAGGTACCTTCCTAATCGAATCTTGAAACCCGTGAAATACCTACTTATAATTAACTAGTTCCGGTGGCCATCTGTGGTCTTCATCATCAGTTCCACTTCACCAAATGGTACTTTCCGAGAGCAAATGCACGAGTTTTTTTTATTTTTCTTCTTCTTTTTTTTTCTTAACACTGAAATTTTAAGGATTTTCCTCGATTTCCATGGGATCCCCTCATCAGATTCTGAATTGGTAACGATGGGACCACCTCGAGAGTAGGTATACGTTTTCAAACACTTTTTTTTTCCAAAATCGGTCCACAATTGACGGAGAAATCGGTGAACATAGATACATAAAAAAAATAAACATTATGTCCATACCTACAGACAAATCAAATCAAAAGTCATTTATTTAAACTAGGCTGAGAATCAGCACTTTTCGAACGCCAAAATTACATAAGACAGTCCCCCAAAACACATAATAACGTCCTCCTTTTTCGAAGTCCGTTAAAAATTAAACATGACATTCAATTTTTATAATAAAACAAGCAATGCTATGCTTGTTTTATTATAAAAATTGAGGAGCGTAGACGGTGCAATTTTGATGGGCTGAAGAAGAAGCAAACCCATATTCCTAAAGTATCGCTTACCTTCACGAAGGGTGAAATATTCAATATACTGCAGAAAGCAGAAAATAGCTGGTATTATCATAATTATTCTAGTGTTGACGTGTGATTTCCTTCCCAAAGGTTCAAGGTTATGAACGTGATTTTGAAATATCGTAAAACCAATCTCAATGGCTCATCTGCGGCGCCGATCACTGCTTTCTCACGACCGGATAGGACTACCTGGCCCCAACTTTCGCCCCTACTGAAACGGGTATAAGGGCCCTAATCCCTTATTGATTGGTGTGGTAGTTTTTTTCTGCATTTTATACCCTAAGTGTTTTGTTTGAAGGTCGTGTTTAGCAGCCAGTTGTGCCGTTCTTTGTTATCCGTGTTGACTCTCAAATTATTGACACTAGATCAACACGTATAGTGGGACCTGTTTGCTGTATCAAATAAAGGAACAATGGAAACTGCTACGAATCATCAAGAAATAACTTCACACAGTCGAACTGTCATACCAAGATTTCGAGGCCTCTGATTGCCGATTTTGAAATAATTCAATAGTTTCTAAAATAAAGTGGTTTGACCTTATAAAATCAGACCCAATATGTAATGAAAAGCATCCAATAAAAATGTTGAAGGTCGAATGTCAATCGCCCGTCTTAAATCTTGATGTTTTCAGCTGCCGCTCTATCAAAATCGAGAGAGAGCTTGGCTACTAATTTGATGATTAATGGAGTCTTTTCTAGTCATCTATCTTCAAAGTGAAAAAAATAACGAATATCTTTCGAAATGATAAATTAACTACTGTAAATGGTAGTCCATGATTAGGCTATATACCTACCTAAATGTTTTATAACCAACCTAGGAACCCGCTCAGATTCTCGATTACTGCCAATAAAGACTTTGAATTACTTCCGTTGGAATTGTTCACAAATATTCAATGTGGAAAATTCATGGCGTATCATGGTGTTCACATCGCTGCACCGTGCGCCGTCGCAGCCGCGCGGCGTATCTAAAGCTCAATTGCACAATTAGTGTTGCCTCCATTGTGCTTCCGGATTCCCTCGGGATTGCTCTCAGCTCTCAGGCCCAACATACATTTTCCTCACCGACACTACACTTATTATATTCTATAAAAGTCGTCGCCGTCATAGCTGTTCATGCTCGTAATACACGACGACGATAAATTCCTGTCGTAAAATTTTACACAACGTGATTAATAATAGCTGCGAATTGATAGCGGTCAAGTATAAAATGGACGTTTCCGCAAGTAATGCGCAAACACGTCCGTACTGCGATTTATATGCTCTACGGCGGCGGTATCACCTTGAGTTATAACCAAGGATATAGGCATCAACACCCGACAATTAAAATATAATCCAGAACCTTCCGGGAAACCGAGCGCAGGGTCCGCAGACACCTCCCGCTGCTTGTCAATCCTGCCGCAATAGCCGCGAAAATAACCACTCTTTAATAATCATAAATACCATTTTTCAAGGCCCATATTTTGCATTTTTTTATAATAAACGAGTTATTGCCCGCGGCTTCGCCCGTGTCGATGTCGTAAAATATCTTACGGGAACGTACTACCGAGATTAAAAGGAAATGAAGCGATTGCATACCTCATAGCCGAAGAAAAGGTCATTGACTCTTAGCGTTGCGCCCGCTGCCGTCAACCATAATTATTTTGTTACGCGTAATTTTGAATCTGTGATACCTTTTAAAACTTAAATTTAAATGATATGATATATATTTATTTTATTTATATTTATGTCAAGGCATATTTTAATCTAAATGAAATGCCCAATTTAAATAACGATAATACCGGTTAAAATACCTTCGTAAGTAATAATAATTGTTTTATCAAATTCTGAAAGATAAAAGTGGTTAATGTGTGGGGGTCATCCTAAGATAGACATATGCTATCGCGGACTTTTTTGTTGAACTTTTTAAGATGTATAATCGTCATATTTCAACCAATTTACACAAAGTTAAATGAATTATACACCTAAACCTTCCTCATGACAGACAGACGCGGCGGGAGAACTTTGTTTTATAATATGTAAGGATGCAGCATATCATTCAAAACTTCTAATATACATGCCTAAATAAAAACTCTAAAGAAAAAATAATTTATTGCTGCATAATATATTACCGATGTTCATCAAGCCAAGAGATTTCGCACAATTTCATCGACTTGTAATGGCTATACGCTAACCCATAATAATCCTATGACTTAGTCAATAAAGTAACATATTGCGACTCTCCATGTGAAAGCAGAAAAATGGTGGCTTTGAATTTGTCTGTTCAAATCGGTACTTGGAAGCATTTTATGGAGCCCAACCTGCGCACAAACACTTTCTTGACGTGTAATAAATCATGAGCATTGAGCAGTAAACCTATGAAAGAGAGCCGTGAAAAGAACATTGTATCATGCAAATCCTTGACCTCAGATATTCTATTCAGATGTCATTATTATTCCTGACTCGTATCGCCATTAAGAGGGTACAACTTTGAAAATGCCTACAAGGAAAGTATTCGCGTACAAAACGTAAGCGGTCATAAATAATACGAGGCGAGCGGAGTCAGCTAATGAATTACGAGTGCGAGGTTCATAATAGTGGGTCGCGCGCAGCGCTAAATGCTGCGCACGCGGTCGCCGCCGCCCGCCGCGGGCAATGTACGCACCGCCGCGCCGCGCCCGCGCAGCCTGCGACCGCGCCACGCAACCAACCCTCAGCCTCAGCTTACCTTGGTCGTCCGCCACAGCTAACAAAGAACGCCGATCTCGTGCGAATAGTTCACGCTCTGCCTCTTGCATCATTGTAATAGACAGATGGGCCGGAGTCAACGACACCCGTCGACGAGTCATCGCCGTCATCATTCAACTTGAACTGTCTTCCAAACGTAGCTGTGCACAGCCGTAATGAATCATTACGAGTATTACGATGCACGTTCCGAGTTGATACTGATATAATGCGATAAGCTGAACAACGCGAACTGGAAGAGCAGAATTTATAGGAGGCTGCGATGCGCCAAGGCCGCCCAGTCGTTGCTATTATGTAAATAATGCACTCCTATGTCGTGCCCTCTATGGCACTCGCTTACCGACTACGACTGCTCATCATAGCGACCCCTCCACATACCACAAACTCTCATTCTTTTCATGTTCGCATGTATTTAAAAAAAAAAGGTTTATTGTCGTACACAAAAAGAGTACAACACGCTACGGGACTCTACATTATGTATCATTAAAAAATACAAGCAATCACCTCGGAAATACAGACCTTAATTACACACTCTTAATGTATGCAGTAGCTACATCTGAATTGATAGAACACGTATTAATTGCATACTGGTCTAGTACTTTAGATATAGCAGGCGAGAATGTAAAGGTAGTCTCGAACAAATTGGAACACTTAGCTGATGGAATTAATGAGTCACCGTGTAGTAATCACGACCTGTCACTATTGTAACGGGGTTGCAATTTAATTTAATAATTCAATGTCTCATTGCTACCTACACAGACACCTGATTTTTGATTCAGCCTGAAGCTTATTTTATTTCTAAAAAACCGCAGGAAATCTATGATCCGTGAAGACGTCAATGAAAGGATCAATATAATCTATAATTTATTTTTGTAACTACGCTTTAAATTGTGGTTTTTAAAGACAGGCTTGAACAGAGTATAAGTATTAAAATAAATCCCCCCGAACTTAAGTATTCATAATCGAACGACAACCCACATCTATCATAAAATGAAAATAGATTTTAATTTCCAATGCTATTCTTGGTCGTTACTTCCTACAAAGAAATAACTAGCTTGATACACGAGTTGTTTGTTTTATTTGCGAATATCAGCAACAGTCGTGAGGCACGTCAAACTGATCACACCCGCGACTCCTAAATCAATAGGAGCGGATCGGCGCGGAAGCGTTGAGTGGTGCCCTCGGCCCTGGTGAGGTGCTGCCCCATGTGGGCTTATCAAGTTCATCACTGTCGCCGCGCAGACACGATCCACACGTGGTAGGGTTTTATACTCATCCAGATATTACACAGAATTAAACCAGCATTTCTGCTGTTCATGCATAACTTCGTTATCTAAAAACCTTGGCAATTTGGAATTCACATCTTTAAACGCTACCAGTTAAAGCTCCATAGGGTGAGCACTTAAAACATTTTTGGCCTTAATCAGAGCTGTGAAAATAATAAATACCCTCGCAGGAGTCCTTCTTGGCTAATGATGACTGCATTCCGACAGTGAGGATTGTCGCCGGAGAAAAGTGGCGTGTCATTGAACCGTCCTGTGTTGAATTGCTCTGCTTCCGCCAACACCCGGCATTTAAAATCAATTATTGTGACGCCGTTACTCCGGTCGCCTAACTTGCAACCTGTAGACTAGCAACAAAGAACCCTATACCATTGGAAAGTCATCCTCACTATCCTCATGATGATATAATAACAAAGGTAACACCATGAATATACCTATCCACATTCTCGTGCATCTAATGGATGTACCTGTCATTCCTGGTAACTGATTCAGCAAGGCTATAAATACAAGCTAGGCACGTGTGTTAATTCCATAGAACGCTATTTAATAAAGATAACCACGTCATGTTATTGTCGCGGTGTACCGGATAAGCGCTGCGACCGGCCGATTGTCTCGCGACTATCGTAAATAACTCGCGCTGTGTCCGGTGTCGACCACGAATACAGAGTTGCCGACGACGGCTAGCGAATCCTAGCGTCGCCGCCGAGCCCTCCGCGTCCCCTAACGCGGACCACTCCGCCTCACCATCCTTTCTAACGTTACTAAAGAACAAACGTAGCGTCCTTCGATCGACATGCGCCCGACGAGAACCCATGGTTGCGCGTGCTCTCGGTGCGCTCGCAGGAAACAGCCTCCGCGCTAGGAATACGGATGAGCGTGACGTGTGCCATGGGCCCGCCGACTTATCTAAACTGAACCCTAGTCTCCGCCGGTATCTACCGACGTTAAATTATTACTGTCTCTAGGTGTCCATTTACGAAGCGTAAAGTATCCCTATTTATCGACGACGTTCAATTTGAGCAATATAACGACGATCTCAGGCCAAGGACTGGAATTGGCCGTCGGCTATGAATTCCAGCTGAGGCAGAAACAATGGACATATGATATAAATAGGTGGAATAAATATAAAATGGTAGTGTTTATTTGGTCTATTTACTGGCTGAACGATATGCGAAGGGTGCATAGAGGGCGGGCAGGGATCGAGCGAGCCCGAAGTATTGCCGAGGTCCGATAGCATCGGTGCGCAGCGCGCTATAAATAGATGAGCAGGCGGACCCTTGAACCAGCCGCGGTCGTCACTGCGCGCCTCGAAGGGTTACTGCTTAATAACGTTGGTAATACACACAAGTATTGTAACAACACTGGCGCACAGACAAGAGCTAATTAAATACAAGTCGCTACATATTTGATAGCACCGTATGTCAAGAACTGCTCGACGACGTCAGGATAGGAGATTTAACATTACATAGCGATAAAGGAATTGACATTGATTTAGTAAAATTGGTACTGCCCTATATATTTTTGTGATTCGTACAAAATGAAGCCTTTTAAATAGTCGAGGCAGTGAAATAACTTAGGGGTAATTAAATCCTGGCATGCGACATCCCTGTTCGTTGCTCCGGTACCGCAACAATCCACCATAAAACTCGGCAGACAGGGTGCAGCTCCTCGCTTGTTCGCTTTCATTCGCGCATGCGGACGACGCTTATTTTTTTCCCTGATTAGAGTAAAAGATGCGCAACCGGTCGCGGAGCGAAGGCCGCTGCCAGGGACGGGCGTGAGTCGCGATGCGCCCGCGCCGCGCCTCGCGCCGCCTCCGCGCCCGCTAATGATGCGCCTCCACTGAACCACTCCTAATTGGACGAACGCCCGACTGCTCCAGGAAAAAATATCCATCAGCAATGCGCACTGCACAGAATAATCAGAATTGCAAAGCATCTCCACATTGAATCATAAGAATTATTAAATTCCAGCTAAATTAACTAACGTGCAATATACCTAAAAACTTAATATCCGAGGATAATTATAAAATTGTCTTTTCCGGGAACCGTTTTGTTAATAATTTGTACACACTGTTCGCTTATTATCACTTATCAAGATTATGTGAGGTGTGAATATAAAATAATTCAGTTCTGGGAACTATAAAGTTTCCGAGTTACATCACATGGGCACTTTAATGACATAATAATGTTTTATAAACACCATTACAGTTACTCGTATTCTTTTCTTGGTGTACTTTGGCGAATGCGATTATGTCAGAGGCACGTACTCTATAAGAATTGCCCTTTAATAACGGTAGAACTATAGTGAACAGTCGTAGATTGCAGACGTTCTAAGTCTACCTAGCTGTAAGTAATGATACAATTGACGTTTGTTATTTTCATTTAGCAGCATCTGGAAGCCCTGTGATTCAGTGAAAAGGAAGTTAAGATATAGGTACCGCTAACCAGATATTAAAATCAATTTCTATGCGTCATTGGTATTAATTCGAAACTAGTTTTGCCTGCGGCGTATCGCGCGATAGATCTATTTTATCTATCACGTAGTTATGCAATTTCTAAGTCACTACAACAATTTTCAGGGATTTCATTCGTAGAAAGTTCACAAGAAGTTACCCCTGAACTTTGGTTATCCTTTAGTACCTAATAGAATAACACAAAACTGGCTTGCCTTTTTAATTAAAACTGATATGTATAAAAAGAAAAAGAACCTGTAGGACATCTGAATCCAACGCGAGATGTAAATGTTTAACCCCTAGCGCAAAAGTCGATATTGCAACGAGTATATCTGTTAATCTGTGCCTTCGGAGCTCTACATACATAGTACATGTGTGAACCGATCGTGATGGTGTTCTTTGATAAGAATTTAAAACAATTTTCGTCTCTTGAATCTTGGAAGAACCCCTTATCAAAAACAACATTAGAGCACGTAACGTTCTGATGTAGGTATGTGACACTCTTTAATCAAAAAATGTCCATCATGTCTAAGCCTCTTCAATTCCTTTGGTAGTCAAATTACCTATATGAGCCCTCTGTTTTAAAAGTTAAACATGTACGAGAAACGACATCCTAGCGGAAACATAGGATTGCTCTAGCGATTACCAATCAGCCAGCAAGCTCTTAGAACCTCATTATTTAGTGGTTACGGGGAAAGTCCATATACAGCACTGGACATACACGGTCTGAGAAATCATGGGGTAAATTTAAGCACGCTTTTACCTTGAGCTTATGTAGTGTTAACTCCTGTTATGGAACCAAGTTTAATTCACTCGGACCTTGCGGCGCGGCGTGGCAGCGTGAATCTCGTGATCTAGCGGAGATTTTTTACAGAGCATACGATTTTGAAATGGATGACTTTGTACCTACTGGTACTATGAAATTACAAAAATTTAAGCTCTCCAGAAATTCTAAGAACCGTTGTTACGCTTTCATCATCATCAACAGTCTCAGTACAGGTTATATCAGCCCACTCCAGAAAGTGCGCTCTTCTTTTTAAGTCGTTCTATTTTGCACAAATGTTGACCAAATTTCTGTCACAAATCTTATTCAGAGAAGCTTGACTAGGTAATCCATAGAACCATCGGTATTCCTGCACTCTGTATGACGCTCCCTCGGTCACCATTCAGTCAAGGAAAGGGCCATAAATATAATGACTAATCCCTCACACAGGAAGTCTTAATTTTTATTATGCGTGCTTTTCCTAGTGTATGAAGCGCATAAAATGCACAAGTGCCAGCCAATTTCACATTCACTGGAACCGTCGACGTCGTAGAAATGTTTTTTGACAGCATTGCAGTGCGGAGGCGCGTGCTCTCAGCTGCGCGGACGCACCTGACTACCTACATGTCACTACGAATTCCTACGTGGTCACCCATTTCATTTCATTTAATAGCTTGTCATATTAAACTGTCTCCGTAAAGTTTTCTTTGTCTAGTAGGAGAGCCTTATATGAGCCAGACTTGATTATTATTTTATATACCCGGCGTTTATAGTTTTCCTTGCGTTCGTGTCCCGCATCTAATGAGAATAACCGCTACAATCGAAGCGTTTGTATGAAGTTGTAAAATAAACTGATTCGCCGCGGCCTCATGTCTGTTCGTAAAGTGACGACGCCTGACTCTCGACCCACGGTCGTGTCATTTTAATTCAATGGACATGTCCCGGCGCGTTATCGGCGCTAACTTGTCGCTCATAACATTTCCTGGTTATCTCGTCCTGTAAATTGTCTTTTCTTATTGCAGCTATCGATGCGGGTTGACTAATGAAGATTTAAATCGACGGTGGTGTAAACCGAGTCCCGTTTTACATCCTTCTATTTATCATACTAAGGTGAGAGATAACGTTACAAGCCAATAGATATCTTATAATTTCCTGAATGAAATACATATTATTAATATAGGTACTACCTTATCGAAAGGTAGCATTGAATGCATTTGCAGATGTTATTCTGGGTTCAATCCCCAGGTGGGCAAAGTATAGATTTTATATATGATGGGGCGTTAGATGATCTGTTAAAAATACTCCCGTTTTATTCAAAGTTCAATTGCACAGCTTTATAACATGGTTCTACCCTCTATCATGAGTGAACTTGATCGCATAAACTGCCTAATTTATTTTATTAACTTCTTATATTATATTTCAGGGTCTAATAGAGTACCTTGTTCGTGTCTGGAAGAAGCCGCCGTTGGTGTACTGTGACTATCACGGACACTCGCGGAAGAAGAACGTGTTCTTCTACGGCTGCGCCAGTGCAGAGAGCTGGTGCAGCAACGACCGGATAGTTCCAGATGAACCAGTCAAATATTTAGTAAGCTCACATGAACATATTTTTACTAATAAATTAAGGTAATTATTAAACTTAAAAATTTTAGCGAATGATTCAGTTACCAACTTTGTAAAAGCCAATCAAAAGTATATTCTTGGGTCTACGATTATTGTTCACATTTTGACTCCGTTCGAATTGTGTAACGGATCGGAAGTCTTCGTACATTGTTCACCCGAAAATTAATGTTCGCAATTGTATCTAATCTCAACGATATTGTCATAGACAGCACACTAGGAACACGGGTAAATGGCGTAAGTGGGTACAGTAATAAGATTGTGAGATGTTATCAGTGCAGCTACTGTGCTTCCTGGTATATCTAGTCGACTTAAACGACATTTAAGGAAAGTGTTCACTCGTGTAGACCTCAGAGACATATAATATGAATTGGCTTGTTATTGAGTTCTTGAATAGGTCCCTCGTTGGATTGTTGGTTTAGAGGTCGCAAACACGACTGCTGAGCGAGGGGACCTAGTTTTGATCTCCGTTTCGTGCAAATTGTTATTGGGATTTTTTACGAGGAATCAGCAGTAGACTCGAGTTCAGACTCTTGTGCCTAGTTAATGGCAGTAGGGTCTACTCCAATTACTGGCGCAATGTCTGTACTATACGCCTCTGCGTAGGCAGAGAACGCCTTCGTTCCTCTAAGCCTCTAAGGAGTAGTCCTTAGAGGAACGAAGGCCTTATTTAATTATTATTACGTGTCAGATGTTGCCAGCACTAATGCATCGGCTATCTCCTGCATTCGCGCTCGGGTCCTGTTCCTTCAGAGTGGAACGGGAACGGGAGAGTACCGCTAGGGTCACCGTATGGAGACACCTGGGCGTCACCAGATCCTACACCATGGAAGCGTCCTTCTGCGGATTTGACAGAGGCCCCTTCAAGGTTTGTTGGAGATAATCTTGCCATATTTTCTGTTGAAATCGTCTGAAGTACACAGCACAAGAATCCGTATACCTACAGATCTTTAAGTGTTTATCTTTAAAAAAAAAAGATCGACTTTCAGGCAACACTATGCTAAATGCTCACGAATAATTTAATTAAGTAGGTATCTAGATTATTTTTACGTTTCCCCGATGGCATTCACACGTTACCAACATTAAAAAAAAAAAATCTGAAGTAAGTACCTAATATACAATAATAATACGCATTCTATCACACTTATACTCCAATTAGAAATGACAGATCTTCAGATTAATGATAACGATACTTAGCTACCCGCCATGTGGGCTAATACATCTAGCGGTGTCCATCCCATACTCGATACCAGATCCCTCTGATAAGGCTTCAGTTGCTACAAATCTTCCATCTACTTTATGTGGGAAGACAGCTATTTATTCGTACGTTGTTTTATTAATGAATCATCCTTGCGAGGGCTCGGTGTGATTGCGAACGTTTCGTTACGATATGCTGATCGTAAATTGTTTTAATTAAGTACCTATAGCTTGTGGAATTAATGTGGGTAGCAGACGAATTAGTACCAAGCAGGTCATGATTTTATGGTAATCTTGGATACAATCTTGTCACTTGATGTAAATAGTTTAATTAACTTACGTATTTTATTAGGTTTTTATACGCTTTATTTTCAGCTGTCCAGGTTTAAAAAAATGTAGAGCCTTCCAGTTTGATTAAGATACTGTCAATCCAGAGAAACAAGTTAGCTCGTAAATACCTTATATCGCCAACCACATTTAGGTATAATAATCCCATCAATGAATACTTACATAGTCAGGGAAGCAACATGTCCTATGAATCAACAGAATCGGTCCTAATCTATTTGCGAATTCGTGACACGAAGTATCAATACTACATGACGTAAACATGTATGAATAATACCGGTCAAAATATTGCTATTTATAGTGTTTTACACGTCTTGGTTGCTTTGCTGTTAAGGGAACTTGGGACTAAACAAACTCTTTGCTGAATACCTACATCGACACAACTATAATAGCGATGAAGGATGCGCTCCAAAAACAAAAAAAACTTCTGGCACTTTGTCATAGCTAAAAGCTTACGACTAACCCCGGAAGCAACAAGAACGTGTGAAACTAACATGCCTAAACACAAACGATACAGCACCGAGTTCGTCATGAAAGAAAGACTGTAAGTTTATTCCACCCAGAGTAAGGCACACAATATTAGAAAGAAACGAATGACTGAAAGAATGAATCATATCCAATCCTTCAGATAAATGATTAAAATACCTACGTGAAATAAAACCAATTTGCAAATTCCCAGGGCTTCCATTTAAACACTCATCACCTCCAGAGCGTGGGCAGCGACTTCTGCGAAGCTCTCAACGGCCTCAACGACTCAGCCACCAATGTAGATATACAACTCACCAAGGATCTGAACGGGTAAGTGGACAACTTGATACCATCTGTCATTCACTTAGTTACAAAGTAGAAAATATGCTACCGTATAAGTAAACTGATGTTGACAAGTGGTTTGCCAATAATTTTACGCCAGTAAGGCCTAAACCACACTTGCGTTTACTTTATTTATCGACGCCACAGAGTTAACCACAAGTGCTTTGCTTGTCTTCGAATTTTATTGTCTTAAATCTTATCGAGGAAGAAAATACAGAAGCTGAATTTGAAGAAATCCACAAATATGTTGTAGATTTTCCTTGAACATTGTCTATCTGAAAACCGTTCTAGACAAAAGGCATTTATCTGACATACTTTTACGATACATAACTGCACACACAACATATTGACAAATAAATATTTGTTTGACAGAAATATCGTAGAGATCAATTTAATCGGTGCAGAAAAAGACAGGCAAGTATATTAACACAAAGAGATAAGAGTGAAAACTAACCCAAAAGTTTGATTCCAAAAATAATCACTGTGTTCAGTCATCGGTGTAACTTGCTCAGTCAATAACTACATCATCTAGGTACACTCAAACACACATTTCAATGTTTTAACAAGAACTATTTTAATGATAACAAAGTCCTACTATACGATTTCATACTCCGTCAAAGAAAATTAGACAAACACTGCAAAAATAAAAACCGGCCAACTGCGTGTCGGACCACGCACAATGAAGGGTTCCGTAGTTGGGATGAATTTATCCCAAAAACCAACATAACATTGTAGTTGAAAAACATGTTCTCCCATACATCGATATACGTCACGGTCAATTCTCCAACTGCAAATGTAAGTTGGTCGACTATTACTCGTTAACGTGTAAAGCCTACTTAGCTGTGATAGTTTTTGCTTAGGAAGACACTTGACTCTAACAAAAATTTGCACTTTAAAGCTTACTATTAGATACACAAATCGATCCCTGAATCGAAAAATGGTCTTCACAGACCCTAAATATTTTGAGGCGAATGGCCTATCCAACAATACCCCACATCATAAGATAAACGAGAAATAAAAAATATCCCCCCAACTTTACGTGTAAGGGGTTTTATTCTCAAGATTTTCACTTTGTCGGCGTGATTAATATGTATACCCATGCCAAATTACAGCTTTCTAGTACTAAGTCTCTGAGCTAAGCCGGGGACGGACATACAGACGGACATGGCGAAACTATAATATATCCTTGTTGACTACGACGGAACCCTAAAAATGAGCTAACTTCACAGCTAACTACGATTTTAATAATTCTAACTAATCGCTCGATGGCAAATTTGTAAGAATAATCAAGAAAGAGGTTTTACTTCATCATCTCCATGTTCAGAAAGCCATCGATATTATAACCTAACCTATCAAGAATAACCCTACGTATTGCATGAACGCATTATTTAAGCTTGTTTACACAAGCTCAAGGTATGAGAACAAGATACACAAACTCGAATACGCGAAGCGATAATAATCACATACAAGTTTCGCAACTATCTACCTGCTTTATGTTAGTCATAAGTATCCCTTTCGAACTAAAGAATGTACGAAATTATGGTCTGTGTGCTAAAAAGGGCTAGAGTTAACTATAGCTAATGTCCGTAATCATGCGCAGGTTTAACACACTAATTTAGGACTGACCGATTCATCTTTCGAGGTTTTTTATTGGACAGGCGATTCTGACGGAATTCTTTCTTCGAAATGTCCGAAAATGTCTTCGATTATAAGTGCACGAAGTCCCACTTTTGCAGACTACAAACTTTAATCATATCATGCTTGAAAATCATTTGTATATCTAACGTTTTTATTCATTTTATACTGTTCGTTTTATCAATTTGTTTGTGTACAGTGAGATTGAAGTGGACAGCGAGGGTGGCTCCGGTTCAGACAGCGTTTTGAAGACAGACTCTGATGAAGACTTCGACTAAATTTGATTTTATATTAACCTTAGGCTAAGCGCTTGCTACGAAAATAATAAAGCCAGGTGCGGTCTGTGTCACGAGCTAGCGTTAAACGTTAGTTTAGTTGCCGATTACCGGTATGTGTTCGTGACGTTCAGCAGATGTACTTGTGTGTCTAAAAAGAGTAATAGTTACAAAATTAGGAGTTCATAAACAAATCAATGGTTTACTAAACATGGATTTTTTATGTTCTTTTGTGAAGTCCCGGTATTTCTAGAAGGAATAGGCGATAGCTATTTTAGAAGTTGACCTATATTGTTATGAATTTACATGATATTCGGTTTTGTGATTTTAGTGTTGCCCTAAGCTATATCCTGTACAAAATTTGTCCGTGTATAGTAAGGCCGTGATTACACAGGTTGTTGAGTTTTATTTGATGTGATATAAGTTAAATTTTAAGTGGCTTGTGATCTCAGTTACAAATAAATTATGAAATCACTTTACGTATTTTGTTTTTTTTTACTCCTACTTCTTTCCACCCACCACCAAGGGTTGTCTAAAATTTCAAAGAAAACATGAATTAAAAATTCCAAAACTATATTGTCATCATTAACAATAAATTACAATTTATTTATACTAAAATTAAATAAATAATTTGCACTGCTTCGCATAAATACTTCCATTCACTGTACTGGTGAAATTACCAGTAAAGTTAATGAAAATGTTAATATTAAAGATAGTATAAATTGACAAATTCTAAAAAAAATATACAATAATAATATGTCTGATTGCTAATTTGATAATAATAGTTTATAAAAATTAACAAATAATAAATTCTGGTTAGACAAGACTTCGGTTACAACATTTAAAAATATTAACAAAATACTGATACAAAACGATGTTATAAAAATTATTATATTAAAATAATTGTAGTGCACGAAGCTTAGTTTTGTTCTAGGATCACACATACTTTATTAACCTAACCTAAAATAAGAGAAAATTAACAAAAAAAAAATATTGTCATTGTTCAAGTAAAGTATAATTATGTTATTACATGATCATGATGACATCAGCCAGTAATTATCTACATACGTCCGCTTGGCAACGTCATATCTGGAAAGGACGGGAGAAGCCAAGCTCAGGGGCTTTACCATAACGTAGAATCCTTTAAAATATTACCAGACACTAATGTAGATAACTCTGTTTGTATGTAACACCCTCTCTCTAAATGCTGCTCCACCGTAACGCCTTAATTATTAGAACTATACTTTATGGTAAGTCCCCAGAGTTGAAGCGAGTAAAGCAGATACAAAATATCTCCTTAAAAAGGACTCTATTTTTGGCTACGTCCAAAACATTTTTTTCCATAATTTCTAGTGAGAAAGCACCGCAAGACAGAAATGTATTTCTGAATCGAAAGGCAATTTTTTTTCCATCCCTAATGCGAAATATAAGTAGGTATTGATACATTTTAATGCTCTTACTAAAATAAAAAATACTGGGAAAAACAGATATACTGACCGCACACCTCCGAATATTGTAGGGACGTTTCTCCACCACTCCAATCCGAACCCGATAATATCGGTCCAATGTCGGCTTCCAGTCTAACCGGATGCAGCTGAATACCATTATGTTAAAAAACGTAATACCTATCAATATCATAGCAAACAAAAATAAAGAAAAACTAATTATTGCTAAAAATATTTTTACTTTTAGGAACAACCTGTATCAATCTAAGTCACATTCCTATACCACTTTTGTTTGAAGGACGGTCAAATCGGTCACCGATGTTCGCTCGTTTGTTTAGTAATAGATAAATATTTCGCTAAATACCCTCGCTGTTATTTTTGTTGTGTTTAATTAAGAACTTAAGTTTGATTTATTCTCTAAATTATGTGGTCGATGGTTTTGGTGCACGGTAAAACTCTACTGAATAAATGAATAAAAATAAATAAATGTAAATAAACTATGGATTTCTACAACGCACGGATAGTGATTGGGTGTCGCATAGAAGCAGTGGCGAAACTCCCAAACTATTGGTTTGGTTTGGCAAAGGCGACGCGACCTAAGAAGAATTACTGCTGGTTGCCTGACAACTTTCAGTAGTATTTTGTATAAGACCCCGTGTGGAGTTGACAATAGACAAAAGAATCAGAGAGAAAGAGAAACAGGGAACAGGGTAGGGGGGTTGGTCAGTGGAAGATATTATATTCAAAGTGCAAGTCTTGTTGCTACTGCTACCCGCCCCAGAAAATTACAAATGCAAAATTGAACTTAGGTATCGTAGAATTAATTTCATAAGGTTTTCATTCTCACAGATAATTATTATAATCATACAGCTAAGTTAACCAGGTGGTTACATTTCGTGCTTTCAAACTTAACCTAAATTAATTACCATAAATATGAGCAAAATTAGTTAAGAATGTCTTTTTCATACAAAGAGACATAATTGATTAGGAAATAATTGCAATAAAGTTTCTACTTAGGTCACATAACATGTTCTTATATTATTACATAATAGTCTTTATACACGGTTAAATTAAATAAGCTAGCAAAACTTCATAGACGTTATGGTATCGATATCTAAACACCATCAAAACAAAAAAGACTGATTTAGAAAATCAGTCTTTTTTGTTTTGATGGAACTCAAATTTGAAATGAAAAATAGGGGAAGACCAAAGAAACGATAGATGGAAGAAACGATTCAACACCCATATCATGAGTTGCGAAGATATAAAAATTTATTTCTAAAAGATAAAAGAAACATGTTCGTATTAGATACTTAGTTCTAATATGATTTTTTTTTTAATTCTCTAATGATTTTTTTTTTATTTAGTAATAAAAAAAATCTTTTGAGAATTTTAAATTCAAAATTGGATATTTTAGTGACTGTGTGAAAGATGATATGGCTAGACAGGTGGTGAGGGTGACTTCCGAGATGACGACTAATAGAGAAGTATGGAAGAAGAATACATGTTGCACCCATTCCGAATAAATTGGGATAAGGTCAAGAGAATGATTCTAATTGTAATATTTGCTTTACTTTATCTCATTTATTATGTAAATAATTTTAGACTTAGCTGATCCATGATCTCATTTTGAATTTAAGTACTTAGTTTCTAAATTATCTCTAAGTTTACCACCACCCTTTTTTTTATGCCAACAGGCAAAATGTACTGGGAATATATCTGAAACTAACACCAAACTAACACCATTATTGTAATACCTGCATTATAAACAAATAAAGAAATTATTTATTTATTTAAATTACTGCGGTCGTTGACCTCGTAGTTACTTGAAGTAAGAGTTCGAATTTGTTTTGTTTTTATTGTATCGTTTTAAAATATCAATACCCGTCACGTTTATGAAGTTTCGCCAGCTAATATAATTTGACCCTGTATGATTTTATTTATAATTTAAAAAGAACATCCAATTACTTCAGGCTCCCACGATTTTTGGGTAGGGTTATTCACACACACACATAATTATATAAAAATCATATCTAATTTTGTTTCCGTATTGACGCAAAATTAACTTAAATGGAAGGGAGCGCTCGGCCGGCGACCAATCTCGTTAGCGTAAACATAGTTACACATAAGTATTATTTACAAAAGATACACATAGTCTCGTAAATCTACATAATTGTCTGTTCACTCAAACCGATGGAATGTGGAACACATTGTTTTCCCCTGAACACTTAGGTGTGTGTCTATGCTTGCGGAAGGCACCGATACATACGGCGTGGGTCTAATTCGCTATTTACATTAGTATGTACAAGATACTTGACTTTTTTTATAATTTGTTTAGCGGTAGACGAACATACGTACAAGTGTGCACGCACACATGCGCGCAAGTACACGCACACATACGAACAAATGTACGCATACATACAAGTAAGTACGCATGCGTACTTAACCACGGCTTTAACTGTCAAATGGTGTAAGTGTTGAGTATCTCATTTTATTTGTGATGATTTTCGACTTTCGACAACGATTTATAATTTTCAGTATATATGAAAGGTTACAACCAACAAACCCCATGTACGTGATGCTGCTGATTTCCTGATATATGTGTGCGTGCACCGAACAACGACTGTAGAAAGACAAGTATCCTGAGTACAGCACCTGTAGTCTCATTCCATCGCTACCCTTTGCGGACGCGGCGCGGACGCTTGTCACTCACTGCACGTGCGCCCGTCACTGGGCGGGCGCACGTCACTGCGCGGGCGCAGGCGGCGCCACGGCGGCGGGCGGCGCGCGCGGGCGTGGCGGCTGGCGGCGCTGGCGCGCCAGGAACGAGTGGCCGGCCGACAGCAGCGTGAAGCGCGTGTCCACGGCGTCGCGGTGACAGCGCGCGCCCAGTTGGTACCACGCGGACGTGAGCAGACGCTGTTCGTTGGCGCCTGCGCGGGCACTGTCTTCAGTGCCGCCGCTCCATCTGCAACGTAATCATAATCAGCATAAAACGTTCCCACTGCTAGGACACAGGTCTGTGTGAGAAGGGGTGCCGCCAGTTCATCAGTTTAGTGGACGGATTTTACGACGTCGTTCATTGACTAGACTTGCACCACCGCCGAATCCTATTATAATATTGAAAAATGGACTGTAAGTTCTGTGACACAGAGTATAATTTACAAATATTTAAGCGTTAACAGGTGACAAAAGACTGATGGAATGCGCGGAGACGGCTCGACTTCCACTCGAAATGAAATTACACATTCAATCGACATAGTCCAACAGCTGCAGTCTTACAACATGCGCATCACGATAACACAAGGGTGTAAAAAATATAGAAATATATGAAGACGCTTTTAAATTTCCGTGGACGATAACGTTATAACGTACACGTATTGCCAGTTTTTAGGGACGTGGACGTCCACGATAATATCATCACGTTATAAATTAAAAAAACGCGCAATCTGTCAATGCGAACAAATGTTACTGGATCTTACGGGGGAAAGTGGGCAGGGAGAGATACAGACGGCGCGTTATCCGTTCAATATAAAAGTAAAAAGATGAATAAGTAAATGAAAAACTCACTCATTTCTATTGCTAGCTGCGGGCGCGATCTCGGGTCGCGATGGTCCTGCCACGGTGCCCGCTGCGCGAGAGTAACCCAGCGTTATGTCTGACAGGGATGGTTGAGCTGTAGATACAAAAATTAAGTGGTAAAATAATCAGTTGTTTGCAAAACATAATTACGTTGCTAAGTGCTGAAATGAATCATGAACTTGATTTCGAAGATAACTAGAACCTTATTGGTATTTGAAAAAGCTGCATGCCAGTGCACAGGCCAGAAATCTAACCCAAAGCATGATATTTTTATGTCAAAAATAAAAATACCATCTTTTATTATTACAAAGTGATATTGGGTTTTTCTATCTGGAATTTCTCAGTAGCAGCCCGGAGTGTGGATTTGTGCCCGGTTGATGGCAATAAGCTCGCACCCTAGGTATTACATGGTCTTAAACATAACTGGCGAAATGTGGGTGTACTACACTGCCCAACCCTTCGGGGAAACGGGCGTGATGTTATGTTATTATTACACCTAGCAATAATTGTTGTTGTTACGGATCAAATGCTACAAAAAAATATGAAACAAACAAGGATATTAAACGTACCAGAAGCTCTAGGATCTAGCGATTTGATGACATCCTTGGCCTTGTCGAGACACTTCTTGTACTTGTCCTCGGTAGCGAGTAGTTCTGCGTCTCGTGCCGCGACCGCTTCCTGTAGCTTAGTGGCGCGCCGCCGTTCTTCTGCTAAGGTCGCTTGTAACTCTTCGACTTGCAACGCTAGTTACATATAAGTCAGTTCAATGATTTTTGTAAATAAAATGCGTCTTCATTAAACTAGTGGTCACTAGTTTAAAGAAAGAAAATGTTAGACTTCGATATTCAAAGTCATTTATTTGCATTAAATGCGTTACAAAAGATGGTAGGTACATAAGTTATTAAATTTCGCCATAAATTAGCATGCAAATATTGAAATAAAATGGTGCTAATTTCATTGCTATTCATAGCGAACATAAGAGGGTTAAAAAGGCTCTATTAGTACTTATGAACTTTTGCTTGCATGTGTGTGACCGAAAACAAAAGCCGTTAAATTAATGTTATGGCACCCTCTGAATACAGCGTTCGTCGAACGTACACGCTGCGCCAACGTAACGCTAACGTCGCGTCCACGTAACTCTAGGGTAGCGTCTGCGTGGCGTCAACCAGATCCGAATGCGAAGGGGAATGGGTCTCCGCTAGAAACCCCTAAAGAACGCAGTCACCTTTGCTTCAAAATGATTTCTTTAATGTAGCCCGCGAAATTTTTGTAACAATAATTTTTTAGTCATTATTTTATCATAATTGCCGCATAATGAATTTTTCAACACACTTGCTTGTAAAGTGACTCTTATCACTCGTGTTTTTTACGTTACACTTACAGTACCACACTAGTGTTTTTTACTTTACAATTATTTTTTTTTATCTCCGCAAAGTTTTTACTTCTAAAAACAATGAATATTTTTGTGAATAAAGAAACAATTTTAGGTTACAATGATAAATCAATCATCAAAATTATAATTAATTTCATGAAATTATATATTTTTCACTACATATTAACGTTAATTTGCGTATTCAAAACATTATTTTGTGTTTATTATATTTTTTATATAGGCTGTTCAGCGGTTTTGACATTGCCTTTATTTACACCTGCGCGCGCATCGCTAGAGTGGGGCGCGGAAAAGACAAAAACAGCGCGCCTTTTGCCATAAATATTTGTTAAAGTTTTCGTTGTGTGGTTACTTATTATCAAAAATGTCGACTTCACGTAGGGAAGAAGAACAAGACGTAGATTTGACCCCGCCGGAAATAGCCCGTTTGCCCATTCTTCTCCATAGGTACAACAACCGCGTAAGTTCCCGGTCCCCCATTTTTGCCCTTATGCCCATAGTAATAAGGTTGAAAAGTGAATACTAAAGGAAGCACGAAACGAGAGTGATAGCCTGTTGCCACCAAAATCTAGAGAGAAATACCTAGCGAACTTTCGTATAGTGGAAAAGTTAATAACAATAAGTCTGTTTTTTTTCTAGCAAGTGTGTTGAAAAACGGCAGAGCACACTCGGTTCTCTTATCGCGGAATACCGCCTCTAATTTAATGACCAACATAGCACACTTGCATCATAATGTAGTATTATCAACGTACAATGTAATACAGCGTTGCAATTTGTAAAAAAATAAGTAATGAATTTCGTGAGCTACATTGACGGATCCTATAAAGATGAAACTGTAAAAGCTAAAATTATAGTAAAGACTTACATTTCCTCTGACTATCTTCTATAGCGGACGCTAGTCTTGGATGCGGTGCTTCAAGCGTGGCTTCCAACTGCATGATTCGTTGGTTCGCTTCCCGGTTGATGGCTCGCTGGTTCTCTAGCCGCGCCACGTAATCCTCTAAGAGAGCCTGAATGAGTGATACTTCTTGTAAATGATGTTGCGTTAAATGTACTGACAGGCAGCTTGCATGATAAAATACCATGATCTTTGGCGATTTTTAACATAGTTAAATGTCGTAAAGTGATTAATAGTGCAGTCACTTAAGGGGCCGGCGTAGCATGCGTAGTTCATACAAACGTAATACCAAAATAATTTGTAAATCAAACATATTCTTGAGGTAGTGTGTATTTATTTCGATTGGATTGCAGAATATCTATGTTCCCAAATATATATTTTGAAAGGACAATGATATAAAGACGAGATATGAGGAATTTAAAATTTCTATAGAAAACTTATTTTTCTCATAACTCTTGTTTAAATCAGTATCTACTAAAAATATTTATTTGAGAACCTAGATATTCTGTATTCCAATCGGAATAAAGACAAACTACCATAAAAATATGTTTGATTTACAAATTATTTTGGTATTACGTTTGTATGCACTACGCATCCAGCCTCTTAAGCAAAACAAAAGGGGTCACAACCTCGGAATGAAAGATAATAAGCTAGAAACTCGTATACACCTTCATTTTGGCGTTCTAAAAGTTGTAATGAAACAGCATTGAGGCAAGCTTGCTCATTACACTGGCCCCAAGCTAAAGTGCATTGCAACCCCGATTTTCCTCGTATGTATGGCTGAGTGCTGCGCGCTCTCCGCCCTCTATCTAAAAAAAGATGAGCGCATGAAAAATTTTTTGGAACAAAATTTGTCGCTAATTATATGCTCTTAATTTTTTAGGATTCCGTAGTAAACATCAGACTTTTGAGGCAACTTTTAAGCGCAGGCCACACCGCCAGCTAGCGGGCGAGCGGGCTAGGCGGGCGAACATCGTTTCACCTCTTTACATACTTCGGTTCACACCGCGAGCTACCGACTAACCATGTAAAGAGGTGAAACGATGTTCGCCCGCCTAGCCCGCCCGCCCGCTAGCTGGCGGTGTGGCCTGCGCTTTAGAACGCCAAAATGAATTATCTCTCATTCCGAGGTGAAACCACCAATATGACTGGACTATTCTTTCTGTAGCTTTGCCAGTTAGCGCGAAATATATGTGTGCGCCCAAGCAAAAAGGGTCCAGTAGTGGAGTATTGAGTTAAGACTAGATTCAGTATCTAGAATAGTCAACTGATAATACGGATTAAAAAAATATTCAAAATATGGCACATTTTTTTTTTCAGACATTTGAAGTTGAAATTCTGATAAAGCTTGATTTGAGAAAATGGATTTACAAGTTTGACATGCCGTGGAACCTTTTCACTAAACCTTTCTCTTAAAATTTCAGATACTTAGAAACATCATATAAAGTAATTTACTATAATTATATGAACTTGAAGATAATTGAGTATAAATGAATGTAACCTTATAAAGCCCATTTGGACAACAATCCCAAAGTTTTTTTTTTTTCTAACAAGAACTATTAAACGCCCGCAATTGTGGCAGTCGAGGTCATAAAAAGTATAAGGTAGCGTGTTTGGCGCTTAGTATATATTACTAACAATTTTGTCTTAATCATTTACTAACAGCCAAGAGAGATTTTTATATTTTGATTTGATCCTTTTGATTGTGTGAATGTAAGAACGTTGTAGGCTTAATATTTTGTAGATTTGTAGACTTTTTTCTATTTCGTTAAGTACCTGGTACTTGTTTACGGGGCCACACTGTCCTCCCATAACATTAACACTGTAATTTGAAAACACTGTTACAGCCAAAAGAGTAACCGTGGAGTTTCTTGTCGGCTCTTCTCCATAGGAAACGATCAATTGGAACCGTGCACCTAGCTTCAGACGTTTCATAAGTGCCCATGTAGGTTTATGTGAAATAAAATATTTTTATTTTTATTTCAAGACTAGAATTTCCAGCCAGACTCAACCGTCAGCAATCAACAAATTGCTATTCCATATTCAAATCCTTATTTCAAATTGTTTTTATTTCCACTTAGGCTAACTGCACGTAGGCCCCAATGCCGCTTGTCCAATGTATTAATCTAGAAAATTGCATTATCCCCAACGTTGGTGCGAGCGTTGACAGTTGGCCGACGCGTGTCGCCATTTATCTAATAAATCTACGCCAACGCTCACGATTCGTCCATACGTTGGCTGCTTGTTTAACCAACGTTGATCGAAATCAACGTTGGTTGAACAAGCAGCCGACCATTTATTTTATTTATTGTATTCTAGACTTTTACACTTATTATTACACATTTATTTTACACTTATATAAATCGATTAAACTAAACAATCACCATTACAATAAATACGACCATTTTATCACACAAAGTGACAGCTAGCACATGTCAGATTACTCCAGTCTAATAATTAGACTTTAGAAGTTGTAGTGCAAACTGAACTTTATGTGTGGTTAGTATGGTTATTTTTTCAAAAACAAATATTTGTTTACAAGTTTCGAAACTTAATTGCGAACGCAGGATAGCCTTATTTATTGGTCTAGTAACCCACCTGCACAGAGGCCTGGTCCGCCTGAGCTCCTTGGTTCTGTCGTAGCAGCTTGTTCTCGTGTTCCAGCCGAATTAACTGCTCCTTCAGATCGTTAGGAATGAGCTCCCGGGACACGTTGTCTTCATTGGCACCTGGAATTATTGCGTGTCAAAAATTATACGGAAATTATACGGACTTCCCGTGCAACGGTAGGGCAGACTTGTTGCGAAAGGCTGTTCTGTATCGGCAATCGTCAGCAGTGGAATGGACCAGCTATACCAGCCTATCTTTAAGTTACTCTTTACAGTCGGTCTACGCAAGCGTTCACAAATCAAATGCTGCAAATCAAATCTGCTGGGAAGTTTGTTCCGCCACTTCTTCTTCCCAGCTAAAGCACTTGGAAGTGGTGAAGGGTGGGCGTTTTTGAGGGACTGACTCATGTAATTTTTGACGTTCGAAAAGTGCTGATCCTCAACCTAGTTTGAATAAATGACTTTTGATTTTGATTTTGAAATCGTCTCCTAATCGGTCCTTCTCATACTTCTGACTTTATTCATTCTTCCTTTCATATTCAGTCCATTCTTCTCTGGAATGCACTTGCTCTTGATATCAGGACGGCCACCAGTCGGTATATGTATGAAGGGCGACTAACAACGTGAGTGGAAACGCCCTAGGAGGACATTATAGTGACCTAATTGGTGATGTTCTTCAGAAAGGTCAGGTACGTAGTTCTAGCAACCGGCGTGCGTGTATGACCAGATGTATCAACGTAAGCGAAGCAAAAGGAGTATGTAAGGAGCGTAGCAGGTGGCGTTCTATAGTTTCTCCCTACCCCCATGGGAAGAAGGCGTGAGTTTATGTATGCATATATGTAGGTGTATTATAAGTTTATAACCTATTTATGTACTTGTGTACCTATTTTATTTATTATTCATTATGTTATCTTTTTAATATTTTTTATTATTATTAACTTCTCTTAATCAGATCACCTACCATCTTATCTCTTCACCACCTTGGTTGACTGGTAGAAAATGCCTAGGGCATTAAATCCGCTTTTGTAACATAACATCACGCCTGTAATCCCCGAAGGGTTAGGCAGAGGTGTACCTATAGTACACCCACATTTCGCCAGTTATGTTTAAGTCCCATGTAATAGGGGGCGAGCCTATTGCCATCAACCGGGCACAAATCCACACTCCGGGTCTCAAGGCCAAAAAATTTCGCGGTAAGTGAGGGTATGCTGATGCCGAAAATACGGTCAACATTTTTTTTTATTTTGAGCCCAAAATTCAAATTCTATTGCATTCATGTGTACATTTAGTTGTTACAATGTAAGTAAGTTCCAACATGAAACCCGGTTAGAGCACGGCAACATAATAATAATAATGATTTTAACATAATAATAATAAGAGTATGTATGTCTGTTTTTTTATGACTATATTATAATATGTAATTATTTATCTAGAATTAGCATTATTTATCTATCATATTTTACTAAATATTTTGTTCTAGGTATTCTGCGACTGAGTAAAAGCATTTTTGTGTTAGATATTCTTTCTTTTAAATTTTCAATATATTGAACCTGGTTTCCTCCGTTATTTCTTCCGGTAATTTGTTGAAAATTTTTACTGCCATGTATTATGGGCTATGGTAAAGCATTTTGATCCGAGAGGGTGGAAGATGTAATCTATGTTTATGGCGTGTGTTTAAGTTATGGATATCTTTTGTTTTTCGAAAAAAGTTGCTATTTTTAAATAAAAATGTGCAAAGGTCAAGTATATATAAAGAAGGTAAAATTAGAAGTTTTAATTTAACAAAATATGGCTTACAGCTTTGAGTATTGTCAATATGGGCTAGTATTCTAACTCATTTTTTTTGGATTATAAATACTTCACTTGCGTTGACTCTGTTTCCTCATAACATCACTCCACATATTAGCCACAGATAACAGCAGATGGAAGCCATATAATGAACATAGTTACCGGCAGTGATTGTAGAGCAGCGCAGCTCGTCCACGGTGTCCCGCAGCGTGTCACGCTCGTGTAACAGCGCGTCACGCTCGCGTTGCACGGACGCTGCGCGACTGCTTAGCTTCTTATTCTCTATTTCCAGCTTGTCTGCTTTCGTTATCTCGCCGTCTAATTTCTCGTTGAGGTCCATAACCTAGAATATATCGTAACAACACAATTAAGACGTTTACAATTTATATTTAGTCAAATTCAAATTCTTTAGGGCACGGCAACATAATAATAATAATAATTTTAACATATTAAATTAATAATAATAAGAGTATGTGTACGTATTTTTTTATGTCACAACGGTTGGGTTGAGTCATCGCTCCTTTTATAGCAGTTCATATCTTTTTTAGCTGTATTTAAGCTGTAATAGTAACCCCACTACTATACACGAAATCTCTTAAGGGGTCTGTACTCATCATTATGAACAACTTTTACTATGGGACCAAAGTTGAAATCGCGAAAAAAAATCTGCTGTTCCCTACATTTTGACGAGTTAAGCGAACATAAATGTAGCGAATCGTGTATGAATAGATACACCCTAAATATCCACAAACAGTGTTTAATGGCCCAGTGGTAACAGCCACCACAACTTACGAGTTGTAGATCGTAGGTTCGAACCCAGTCATGCGCATTACTTTGTGTAATTTAATTTAATTAAAGTTAATTTTAAGTATAAAACATTATTGATATTAGTTATAATTACATTGTTATCCATCTTTATAATAATATTTTATAATGAGATCTTAATTACATGCTGTGCTTACATATAATTTAGATGCATGCAATGCTACTGTATTTGTAAATGATATGTACTTTGAATGTCTATGTGAATTTAGTTGGTTTGCCTTAATAAATAAATAAATTACCACTTGACTGCTCTCAAAACGGTGAAGGAAAACGTCGTAAGGAAACTGGCATGTTCTATAACCAAAAATTCGAAAACATGTGACAACTACCAACGCACACTGGGCCCGCGTGGTGGATTACAGCCCACACCCTCTCACAGAGAGGAGGCCAGTGTCCCAGCAGTGACAACAATAGGTTGATAATGCTATATCCACAAACAGTAGGCCTATAAAAATCCTAACCATTCTTAGAACTTTGTCATATTATAAGATGTAAGTGGCGTCTCCAAAATGATGCGACAATGAACACATCAATCGAAATGAGTTTAATCTTACAAGGTCCAAAAGTGATCAACGTTTTCGTAAGTTGATTATGACTAAATCTATAATACAGCTGGGACACAAGCCTACACTCTGTGAAAAGTAGTTGAATGTTATCGACATGCTTGGCGGAAAAGGGAAGTGCCCAGTTTAGCAGATTTATTTTATTTCCTATGTGTTTAGCCGAATATTAATGTGTAATAATGATGGATTATTAACCATTAAGTGTTCGTGAACGTGTATTAGTGTAGGCAAATTAAACTAAACAATGCAACATCATTCAAGTTCTCTCAAGAAGTCCGCGTGAGGTCTCAGTAAAGTGCCACACATCTTTACTGAAACTCAAGGGCAGCGGGCTGGCGGGGATATAATCTATCATGCATTGTATATAATTCATTTCATCATTATTAAACAAAGTTTGTAACTAACTCTATAGACTTGCAAAACAACCAAAATATTATTAAAAAAATAAAATCACGATATTTTCCTTTACCGTTTTTAGACCACCGAACTAAGTGTGTAACACACTATCAGTAGCATTAGGTTTCCTTTTTACAGTTCAACAACATTCATTGGATTATTTACGTTGTTGAGCAGACGTTACGTTTTTCGAACATGTGAAGCAATGGATAAACAATATACTTCAAAATCATTCAGATTGTGATTCAATCTGTGTTACGCAAATAGTGTACAGGTTATTATGAATTGTTAAAGTCATAACCGTTCCGTTGCGAAAAAGGGATGGCACTCTACGTCATATATAGCTCCATCGTTCACTTACACTGGAACAATGATGGCTAAAGCATAGTACAGCCTCGGTAATAATCCACTCACCTGTTTCTTATAAATATCAAGTTGTGCTCGTATCGCGTTAGCCTTAGCAGCCGCCTGTTCGTGTTCGATGGCTCGTTGAACATGCTCGGTGTTGGCTCTCTCAAGCAGCTTTACTTGCCGCCTAAGATCTACATGCTCTTCCATCCTCTTCTTATATGAAGCTACTGTGGCTTCTAAAGCAGCCGCTTTCGCTGCCGTTTCTCGTAACGCGTCTAGTTCGTCTTTTAAAGCTATGTTCTCGGAGGCTGCCATCTGAAATTAGGTAATTGTACTTTTTATTATCATTGGTATATCTGGAACTAATTACTGCTGGGTATAGGCTCTGTATAATAAAAAGTATCACTAATAAAGTCGTCTACGCTTATGACAATCGTACACCATTGGCACACATTTCAAGATAAATCACTCTATATATGTAGTAACGCGCGCTAAGTACCTACAAACCGCCGGGTCGCACGCGACCCTATTCCTCAGTGGGCTGCCGACAGCCGCGACGCACGCACGGCGCGGCGACGGCGCGCAACTACAAAGCAAAACTCACTTTACGCTTGTAAGGTTACGTACATTTTCGTTCGCAGCGGCTCGAAGGTGTAGGCTATTATAGCAGTACAGATTGAACATTTTTTATGGACTGATTTATCTGGTAATCTGTGACATTGGTCGCCAGCTCACAGTGCGGAGACTGCCAAAAAAACCTCTTTCTATTCTTACCGTTGACTATAGAATGATTCGTAAGGAAAAAAAATTAAGTCGGTTAAAAAGAGAAATTGTTTTTCTCTTTGATCACTTCCTCTACGTTATCGTTTCTCCTGAGGATATACGTGTCCTTTCCCTTCTACTAGTCTCCACGGTTTCGAATCGAATTTTTAACAAATTACATAAGAAATGCATCATTTTAAAGCTCCGCATTTATGTAACAACGACGCGTGCCCATTCTTTAACGTTACGCTGCATGACCATTAGCATGAATTTAATAACTAATTATGTCATTTAATTAAAGACTCATTATCAGTCTAGCTGTTTACGGTAGTTAGTTAGCATAGCTTAGGCCAATGATGTTAAATTGTTAACAGCTAACTGGTATCTGGCGCAATTGTTAAGAAGTATCAAACCTCCCTTAAGTAAATACTTCAAATTACTGACTCTCAACTACTATCATGAGAATTGAGATGACAACCAGCGCCTCATAAATCAATGGGGAACCTTACTGCCAATTGCTCCCGCTAGAGGGCACCACTGCACTAGATAACAAAAAGGTTAGTTAGGAAGTCGGTGTCTTTGGATCTGTATTTTAGTTTTTTGCCACCGACTTCCGAATTTAAAGTTATTATTCACTTTGTAGTGTTTTTTTTTGCAAGTCAGTTGTTTTTTTTTTTTGTAAAGTTTTTTATTTTTCACTTTTTAGTGGGTCAGTTTGTAATAAAATTTATCTAAGTTACAATAATATCAAATGCTCATCACTTTTTACAAAATTTTGCTTTTCCCGATGCAGGGGCGTTAATTGTTGAGGAGTTCTCCTGGTAAGAACCAGGAGAACTAGAACTGACGGTGACTTCACCATATGCATTGTGACGAGCATAAATTGCTTAGCAACCATATTAAAGTGCCTAATCGAATCGCAACCGTAGAATGCTTATTATTAAGTAGTTCCGGTGGCCATCTGTGGTCTTCATCATCAGTTCCACTTCACCAAATGAGCTTTCCGAGTGCAAATGCATGAGTTACTATTAAAAATACCTAAAAAATATATTTGGAAGTTGGTTAAAAAAGGTTAAAGTTGTTAATAATTTTGAATTGTAAATAATGATAATAATAAATGCTCTTTATGAAACCGTGCTATCGCATTATTTATTTATTTAATACTTTAAGCACAAAAAAAAAATGTACAGAGGCGGACAGCGGCGCATTAGGCTATGAAACCTGTAATGATAGTTATAAGGGGGATAAATAAATAACGTAAAAAGAAAAACATGAAGTTTAGGCCTCATCTGTCATCTATGGTTATAAAAAAAAAATATCTATGGTTAGGTTAGGTTAGAGAAATCCGGTGTGTTTACAATGTACTGATATATCATTTTAGTGGTAGCCGTTCGTCAGTAATAATCTGTAATAAAAATAATGCATCAGTGTTGTTCCACGAACACAACAAATAAAGATAAAATAATATTGAAAAATGCCGAAAATATTTGCGCGAGCCTTTAACAGTTTACTTTGTGTCAAAATGGCGCCAGCTGCTGTCTCAGCTTTGCGTCGTATTCCTTATTGTTACTACGTCTTGAAAGATATTATTATTTCCTTTTTACGTAAGTCGTAAATAATACAGGTAGCACGTGTAATTAACACGCACTATTACCCAAAGCGCCAAGGTCTTTAACAGTGCAAACATTCTTTACATTTTCAATATTTAGCTGATTTATTAGGCTTGTTTAATAATGACTGAGAATGTGGTGTTCGTGTATATGGTCCAACAGCTAAGGTTATCTCGGAATTATATTCAGATAAAGGACAGATGAAGCAAGTTAATAGGGATGAAATGAAAAAAATACTGTTTGAAATAGGCACGAGTATATATTGCTGTTAGTGTTACAAATGCCCGGACAAACAATGATGGATTTAATTTTATGGTAGTGTCGTACGTCGTAATCGTCATTTGATTGGATTCCTAATCCCATAGAAATTCTCGTTAAGGCTCAACTTTATCTTTATCTCGTACACTAGGAGCCCGTATTCTAGAGCGACGCTATGTTATCGATCTTTTTCTAAATGAGACAATGTATAATTCTTTTTTTAAATTCTAAATTGACTATTGACTGAAAATCATTAAAACACTCCCTAAGACACAATTTTTTCTACATAACTAGACAGTAACGAACCTGCAGCTCCTCATTCCTGAGCTTCAACAATGCCAACTCCCGTTCCAGGGCATCAGCTCTTGCATGTTGATCATCACGTTGCAGCTCAACCTTGTCCAATTCATCCTTCAACACATCAAGTTGTGCGCGCATGGTGGTATAGCGTAACGTGCCCGCATGCGCAGGCCCAAGGGATGCGCCCGCGTCGTCTAATTCCGCATCTCCTGACTCCGCTGCGGCTTCCCGCGCCGCTGTCAATCGAGCCACCTCACTCAGCAATGTCATCTTCTCTTCTTGGAGAATTTTCACCTGCAATTTTAACGATTCAACATTAAGAGTTTGTACTACATCAGCGCCACCTCACTCTTAATCTCGCTCGCACCTACTGCTGGCGGTCACGCGAGCAAGCGAGACAGGGAGGCAGGGAGAAGACTCCAAGGCAACGATATTTTAGTTTATTTCTTTTTACGGTGAAAATAATGGTAATTAAAAAAAAACAACATAAGACCTGCTTTATAGTTCAGTTAATATGCAAAGTTTCATTATCTAATTTGAAGTATTTTTTTAATACGAGCGGTTTATTGTTAGGTTTGGAGGTAACTTTGGATTTTTTTTCTATATAGAAAATTTTATGGAATCGTGTTTTCGTCAAACATAGTACTTAACATGAATCCTCAACTTTACCATATATTTATTTCAAAATTAAAGCTGCAGTATTTTGGACATAACGGAGGAACATGCTAAGCCAGAGGTTTTGAGGTAGTCTAGGCTCTATAGTTTTCGATTGAAATTTCTTCAACTTGAGACATGGTTGAGTTTAAAGACACAAGTATCGATCGAGGTTTGAGTAGGTCTAAACGTAAATTTTGAAGTCGTGCGTCTAATTTGGTCATCGGCATTAATATTCAACAATAAGAAATTAATAAATAGGAAGTAGTACGTGACATTAATTTAAACTGCTGTATTTTTTCGGACAAACGGTAATTCGTATTAATAGGAGTCAGCGAGAAGAGCTGACAGCGCGTGTCATGATATGAAATGTTTTGATTTTAATAATTATGTAATTTGCAGTACAGTAGTACTATATACTCGCGTTTCATTTCATGCCGGTTGCTGCTGGCGAGCTAACAGTACCTACCTAACAAACAAGCAAATAATACCTGTAGGTACCATACCTGTAGTTAACACAGTGGGAATTGCAAAAAAGTACTAGGTACACTGGTAAATGAGGTATGACGTAGTTATGGAAAGATGAAATTCGTGTCCCTCGCAAATATCACGACAGAGTGAATCTTTAACCCACGATCCGACCTTATAACACCCAAATTATACGTAGGTAATTAAGGTGTTTGCAAATTATTAACTAAGTAATGTATTTATATTAATTAACAAATAGAAATCGTGGAGAAAACGGAATTCACAGCAACGTTAATAATAAAGTTTCACGTTATAATAATATTATGAATCATCAAATTACAAATAAACAAACTCAAATGCGTGAAATAAATAACAGTTTCATAACGCTCAAGCTTGGTGTAAAACGGGTCGTAAACCAACATAATTACGGTAGTTAAATAATTACAATAGTAAACAAACCTGCGTGTCAAGTTCATGGCACCTCTGGGCGAGGGCTTCTCTCATGTCCGCATCAGACTGCTCCGCCGGCGGCGCTTCCAAGTGCACACTGGCACGATTCACACCCAGCGTTAACGTCTGCAGTTCCTGACACAAAATAATAACATTCTAAACAAACCACTCATATAGTTTCACAGTACTTTTACTTTCAGGCAAACATAAACACCTCTGGAGCCAGCGACGCCACATTCTACAACTGACAGACAGACCGTAAAGTATTGTCGTATCCACCACCAACAATATCGTGATCCAAGGACATTAAAAATGAGCGTAACTAAAATTGAATTTCTTTGCCGCTTCAAGTAACGAGCATGCAACTTTGAAAAAGTGAAGCAAGAACGTATGCTTGCTAAACTCTTGCGACGATGTGCATTACATTATAAATGCGCTCATATAATAATGTAATACTATTATAGTTCAATGCATGAAAAGGCGGTCGACTGAACTGAATTATACATTACATAAGAAAACCGTTGGACTAATTGGTTACGGATGGATAAGATGATAAAGTGTTTAAGATTTATTTTATTAGTCATAATGAGGGGAATCGGTGCTTTTCACATTTTTTGTAACCATACAATGTTGTAAATCAATCTTACTTAGATGGATTTTCAATTATTAACAGCTCACTGGGCATATCTAGAAAGTAAAGATATAAGTAGATCATCTATACTTTGTAGATATAGATAATAAGTTTGCCCGCAAGTCTGACATCCAGTCTTACCAAGGGGCATCGTGTTACCCAGTAACTGGGTTGTGGAGGTCAGATAGGCAGTCGCTCCATTTAAAATACTGGTATTCAACTGCATCCGGTTAGACTGGAAGCCGACCCCAACATAGTTGGGAAAAGGCTAGGCAGATGGTGACACCTAATAATTTTCTAATAGTTTACAGTTAGTAAATAATTATGTATCCTTTAATTATTGACCTAGAGAAATTAATAGCATATAGTTGTTAGAAAAAAAAAATGTGGCGTTCAAAAACCACTCACGTGGGAGTAATTGTATTCGCGAAGTAATTGTGATCGTATAATTAGATTGCAAATGTGAGTACAAGGTCAACTGTAATGCACATTAACCAAAATTTTATAGTTTTGAACCACTAAAATACTTATATCTAATGCGTCCAACGAATATTTTAAGCAATAGCAATACTGACAGTTATTTTACTTACATTTAGGTGTGTTGCCAGACATAAAAAATATAAATAAGATTATGTGAAAATGAAAGCAGTACATATTTGAGCACAAGGAGTTTAAGGTGTGGTGATAGTAAACTTAAATAGACTAAACAACTCTATGTAAACCTAAAACTAAAGTCTTAACGATTGCAAATATTTTTTTGATCAGTCTCATCTTTTAATTAGGACAGTGATACCGATACCAAAATACGAATATTTTGGTACCGCCTTTTTTTCTTTGCTCCTGTTTATCGAGCGTCCAATAGAATGACGCTAAATAGACCGTACTCCATGGGTCGCATGCGCTACTTGCTTCTAACATGTAATCCAAATTTGATTAATAATTCAAATTAAAAGTATTACTTGAATCTGGCGCAGGTTGCTTGGCTTAATGCTGGTCCTGCTCCACAACCACTTGGGCTCATTTGTTAATAATATTTGGAAGTGTTGCTTCCCCCTTTTTTTTTTTTGTTTTGACATTACAATCTTATTGTTTATTTTTATGGTACTTAATCAAGTTTTAGTTGTTGAATACTTCAATAGGTAACAACGATTTTCCTATTGCTAGTAAAATTTTATTAATAATTGAAATCCATTGCAAGCTATAGTTTTGTATAATTTAAAAGCATTTTTAAAATTTTGTAAATGTGAGTACCATGGAGCCGTTTATTATGTTATGATGTATGTTGACTTAAAAAAGCCTGGCAGTTGAGAGTATGTAATGCTCACTTAAATGTCTCGCTGATGGTGGCGCGTGTGTTGGATCATTCGATTCCCTACAAAGTGGTTGAGCAAGATGGTGCTGATCCACGCGTCATGTTCGTGAACGGGCGCCGTCAGTTGAGACTGGTCACCTCTTAACTGCCAACTGCTTGTAATCTTTTAATCTTATACTTTGAATTGTTTTTTAAAATATATAAGTATATATTTTTTTTTTTACATTGTTCTCACATATAGAAGCGACAAGAATAATGTGTACCCAGGCTTTTGTAATATCTTGATTTAAAAGTGTCTTTGGAGTTTCTTGCCAGTTCTTCTCCATAGAGATCTACGTTTTGGAAAGGGCAAATAGCTTCAACTTTCTGACTAACTGACCGACTCTTTAACAATTCGAAAGTGCCTGTAAATGGTTTAATTGAAATAAATGCTTTGGGTTTGAGTTTGAGGTTCTTAGACTGATGTAAATACTGTATTACATTACTGTATTACTGTAGTACCCTTGTTTATTTGTATAAATCTTCTTTTCTACAAAGTCTATGCTAATTAAAGAGACTGATAATAACATAATATAACATCACGCCTGTAATCCCCGACGGGTTAGGCAGAGATGCACCTACAGTAAACCCACGTTTCGCCAGTTATGTTTAAGACCCATGTAACAGGGGGCGAGCCTATTGCCAACAACCAGACACAAATCCAGACTCCCGGCTGGTACTGAAAAATTCCTGGTGTAAAAACCCAAATACACTTTGCCCGACCTGGGAATCGAACCCCGGACCACGTGCTCAGCAGTAGCGATTGCGACCACTAAACCAAAGAGGCAGACGAGACTGATAATACATTTTATAAACATCTAAAGACTTACTAGAAAAGCTGACTATTACAAAGCTATCTAGTAGGTACTACTATTAAAACATTGATACAAAGATACACTTTATGTTGTGTAATGATCTTAAAAGCTGTGGAGAGTAAACGCAGCAGTAAATTGTAGCGTGCTGCTAAGTTTTCTAACATAAACAACGGTAACTTTCCCAGGTACAAAATTTCTACAGTCCCAAAGGAATTATAATAAGTTTGTCATCTGAATACAAATGAATGGCTTCATATCGTACCTGTATCGCTTGCATTATCGATCTCTGACAAGACAGCTCCATTTCCATTATTCTTGTGATGTACTCCTCTTTTTTAACACAATTGACTGCACAACCTAATTCCAAAAGTGTTGGTTTAGATATGGTAATTCAAAAGTTAAATTCAATTCTGTCTGGTCTTGAAAGGCGAAAAACGGAAGGGAATAACGTGGTTTACATTACGTAAACTTACTCCTTTTTCCCATACGGTAATTTAGAAATTAAGGGGTGCTATAAAATTTTCGGTTCGGCATGATTCTGCAAAGCCATAATCCAGAATATAATGTATATTTTGCCGACCGGCTGAGCCGAATCGTGCCGAACCGAACAAGTGTGTTACAGGACTAACGCCACCTGCACATAGCAGGTAGCTTAGTGTAGCTTATTTCCTCTTAGTCCTTAACATCTTCTTTAAAACTAGAGAAAGAATTTCTTTGCTAGAAACTGTTATTTATATTCAAATATGGCATCTACAGATTGTAATAAAAAATGTGGAATCTATCATTCAATTTCATTAGAAAAAAAAACTAGCTACCATGTATAAAACTTCTAATCCGAGATTTTAAAAGGAATCAGTTTATACAGGGTTATTGTATGACAACTTTTACTATGTGACCAAAACTGAAATCGCGAAAAAAAATCAGCTGTTCATTAGATTTATGTTCGCATAACTTGTCAAAAAGAGCTGATTTTTTTTCGCATTTCGGGTTTGGTCCCATAAAAAAAGTTGTTCATAATGATGAGTACAAGGACCTCTTAAGAGGTTGTTAGTGTTTTACCAATAACCCTGTATATATTATATTTCTATTCTTCTGACTAAAAACATGCCTAAAGAATCTATTTTCAGCCAGCACCAAAATAAACTTACTCAAAACAAGTTGAAGCAGTCGCCCCAAGTCTGAAGCATCGGCAGTCTCAGCTATATTTACTACATCTGGCCTTGAGAACTCTTGTAAACTTAAATTTAGAATATCCTGATGATAATCTGCAACAAGCATTGTTTTTTTTTTATAGCAATAACAGTGGAATATGACCACAGAGTAAAAAAGTTTTATTTACGTAATTGCTATTTCACAATTATAGTGTCCCAGCAGTGGGATCATTATAGGCTGATTATGTTATTATGTAATCATATTGATGTCCTGACATCACAATAACTTTATTATCTCTCCAGCTGATTATATTAAATATTATTGTAGGTAAGCAGATAAATGCACTACTTAAAAGCTTGTGGCTAAGTAATAACTGCCGCACGGGTCGATCGATCAGGTTAAGCTACGCGTGCCGCGGTTGGTCCGTGGATGGGGGACCACCTTTTCATACCTAGATTCCTCCGTGCCTCGGATAGCAGGTTAAGCCGTTGGTCCCGGCTGTGATTTGTAGATCTTTGACAGTTGTTAAGGGTCATCAGAAGCCCAAAAGTCTGACAACGAATCTTACCAAGGGATAACGTATCGTATCGTATCGGATATCGTAACTGGGTTGTGGAGGTCAGATAGGCAGTGGCTCCATGTAAAATACTGGTATTCAGCTGCATCCGGTTAGACTGGAAGCCAACCCCAACATAGTTTGATAAAGGCTAGGCAGATGAGGCGGATGATGAAACAGGAAATTTTAATGTATTGGTACTGTGCATATTTTTATGTATGTTGAATAATGTTACTTTTATGCTAATGTATCATTGAAGAAGACCTATTCAAATTAATCTGTACAAGATTAAACATTGTTCTTGTATATTTAAACAATGAAATGGAAGATTTCAAACATTTATTTAGCTCTCTGAAAACTTAGCAAAGCAACCAATCCTGTCTGATATGGTACTCGTATATGTATGCAGTATTTTAGCACAAACTTATGATACTGCATACTAAATTAAGTTGTGACATACCTACAACACCCTCCAATATTTTTTTCAAGTTGCTAACTTTTAATCTCCAGTTATGTCCAACATCAGTTTTTATCTTCAAGTTCCACCCCGGACTGAAATACTCTGGTGCGATCTGTGTGAGAGCCTCGGCAATCGCCACACCATCGGATAGCTCTGAAAATAAAGTAAATTAAGTTACAACACTGTAATTTTTTTTTGGTTTTGGAAAAGTTAGGTTGAACTTTTATTGTTATTTTGTGTCATTTGGTCACATTTATTTTAAATTCAATACTGATCAAGTACCTAAAAAAAACGGAATATTTTAAATATGTAGATAATATTGTTCAATTTGTATGTATCAACACTCACTTTAGTTGGTGACATTGAACGATAAAATGTATTTCAAAAGTCCAAGGTAGTATTAGTCATCATCACAAGCATTAGAACTTTTACTTATTAATAAACTGCTCATGAATACCAATTTGATTCACATTCACCAAAGTAACTTTTGTTTCTAACTTCCTATTTCATTATAGGTTACAGTGTGTGGGCAGCTTTACAATAGCATTGCAGACTATCAGTGTCCTGTCTACTGATACACATTTCCCAGAAATGTGCACTAGACTTAAAGACCATTGTGCACAGAAAACTTGAGACTACAATGGCGAAAATTATTGCAAATTAAGCAATACCGCAAACGAAAGAGTGATGTCCCAATCAAATAAAAACAAGAACTAAGTGACGAAATTATCCACTTACTGGTCGACTCTTAATAGGGATGTGGGCCGGGATTCACCGGATCCACAGCGTAAATTCTAATCCTAACATAACAAATGCTAGTGTAGGCTGCAAAATCAACATTTACCTGATGGATTCCCATGTTTTGCTTTGAGATCTAAAGTCTGCAACCACTTAATCAAATTGTCACACAAAACCGCACCATTTGCCTCCATTCTGGACATAATAATAATGTCACTCTGTAAACTGACAATAAGTGTTCTATTTCTTGATTGCAAACATTCTATTACTAGCAAATAGGGACTATTAAAGCCAAAATTCTATAGAAATAATAAATGTTTTTCGTAATCCGTAACGCGTGACGTCTGCTTGTGCGTTTACGAAGCAAGTCAAACTGTCAATGTCAAAACCAAACATGAATCAACAACAATGTGATGCGAATCTGTTAAAGTAAATGAAAATACAGAAATCTGTTGCTTTTCCTTAGATCACGTTATTATCGTTAGGTTAAATGCTCTAAGTTATTATCATAACTAACTCCTTTCATTATGATTAACTCCCTCGATTCTATTTTACGAAACATTTTGGTTGCTGAAGAAATTCAACATAATGTAGGTAACATTTATGAAGAATGCTTACAACAGAGGTCAGTGGGTCGTCTTGGAGGCAAACACAGGGCAGGCTAAATCACAGAGTACATTTGTTTATAGGGTAGGCTAAATCCAGGTGAAAACCCGACTTGTGTTAATCTATGATGTCGCGTTTATGTCGAAACGGAATAAATAACCAATAATCTACAGGAAAATGTTTATCTGAATGAGTTGTATACGATTATCCAAGAAGTAGCTGGCTCAGGGTACCAGCCCACAGACTCACAGAGCACTATAAAATACTAGTACCAGCCACTTCTTTGTTATCATCGCGCAGATAAGTACAGTTGCTTTTGTTTGACAATAGAGTACCTATATAGGTATAGTTTGTGATAAATAGTTCCCGTACATTACACAGAGAATGAATAACTAAATATTTTTCTCTCATAATTATTACTCACTATAAATGGAAACACGTTAATACTAATTTACTACCATGATATGATTTGAATAGATGGTAAATATTCTTAGACCATTGAGGCACGTACTCGTATTACTAGGTTCAATGATCTAAGATTACTTTGTTCTCTAAAGTAGTCTGTGGATCATCATGAGTAAGTAGGTAAGTATGGTATTGGGTATGGTTTTCTCTAGACCAGAATCCCTCGATGAAGTACAGTCGGGGAAAATCCACGGAAAACCATAATATTTTGGAAGTGGAAAACACTATAAAAGAAAACAAGACATTGGACTAATAGTCTATGTCGGAATCAGCGGTACCCCGCTTTTTCAGGCCACAAAATAATCATCATTCAGCCGGAAGATGTCTACTTTCGGACATTGACCAGTCCTGTGCAGCTGTGCTTCTCGCATCTTAAAGCAGAATCTCTTGACCTTCTGATCAACGATTCATCTTTAGGGAGGCCTACACACGCTGGCGCCTTCCAGAACGCGGTTGCCACTCCCTTTTTGCTCCATCGGCCTTACGTTCTACGAGCTATATGTCATTTAAGATGGGATTTTTTTTCGGACTATACATCCTCATCAAAGGGGCTATTGCCGCGTATGTGCCTTGGTCTGGATAGTGTATTTTTTACGACAGTGCCGTTTTTTTCGTTTTAACTCTTTCTTCTAGCCTAGCACATCCAAGTTGCAGTAGGGATAAAAAGTAGGTATAATTTAATTTTATACTAACCCTGGCCATGGTCTACCTGCTGTATGTCGAATTTCATCGAAATCCGTTCTGCCGTTAAGGCGTGAAGAGGTAAGAGACAGACATACATACTTTCGCATTTAGGTATAATATTTTCTACTAATTTCTGCCCGCGTCGTCCGTGTGAAATTTCGGCCCCCGACCCATCATCATATTTCTTTGACTCTTTTGCTTATTATTCATGAAAATTTATTCGTATTAACGTTTGCACTAAGGTAATTTGCCATTCTTAGGGTTCTGTACCTCAAGAGGAAAAAACGGAACCCTTATAGGATCACTTCGTTGTCCGTCTGTCTGTATGTCTGTCAGTCTGTCAAGAACATTTTTCTTAGGAACGCGTAGAGGTATCAAGTTGAAATTAATACCAAATATGTAAGTCTATGGTCCCTTGAAGCTCTAAAAAAATCAAGCTTGGAGGCTTGATTTTTTTAGAGCTTCAAGGGACCATCAACGCAATAAAAAAATACGGCGATATAAGCGACATTATTGCGACATATTTCGATACTCGCAAATAAATCAAAACCTATAGGGTACTTCCCGTTGACCTAGAATAATGAAAGGCAAGAAGCAAGGTCTTACAGCACAAGTAAAGGAAAAAGATGTCCGTGACTACCGCAGGACCACGAACGCCAATCGCTTCCATATTTGGCAAATAATTAGTGCTCAATTGGTGCTAATTAGTGCTCGAACAACAGAATTGGTGCTTTAGTAGTTTTAGAGAAAATCGACTTTGAAGGTGGTCCTGCGGTAGTCACGCTCCCTTCACCAGGACCACCATGAGCGCAGAAAAAGGGGGCATGCTACAGCTATTCTAAGTATACAAATAATTAGTGCCCTTTAATGTGATTCATTTCGTAACAAAAACCGAACTGAAACATTTGTATTTACTGAGAAATCAACGACGATAACTTTCGCGCGCTCGTTCAGCAGGACCACGACTTTGAATGTGGATTCCAAGTTTCAGGAGCTAGTCGCTTTCCTCAAACCTACATAGAAAATTAGTGCTCTGTGAGATAAAATTGATACCCAAAATTCAAAATTACTACTCCAGAAGTTTACGAGATATACCATACCATTGGTGGGGTGGCGGTAGTCACGGTGTTAAATTTTCATTTGAAGATTTCCCTATTAAAAACTCTTTGATTTCTTCCCAAATTTATACAAAAATTAGTGCTCCTAAAGAAGTAATAGTGTACAAAAATTCAGATTCCCAAGTGTTGTATTTTAAGAGAAATTGGCTTTCATTACTTTTCCATACTAAATCTCCGCGTATAACCCGACCAAATTAAGTTGTCAATGGTATTAAGCTGTTTATGAGATGTATACTCGTGCACATACATTGAGGGATGTCGGAATAGTAATAAAACAGTTCATTATCTATAATTTGTATACAAACCGTGTACCTAGATACATATTAAGAATAAAAAATAACCTATCGTTACCCATGGCCTGTGATAAACGAATAAAAAAAGAACTCGATGTAGGTACCACGACACGCTTCGCGAACGCTTTACTTCGGTAATAATAACGTGCGCGCCATGCCACAAAAAAAATGTTTTGTACCATAGACAAGATAAAAATGAGATTCAAAATCTTCTGAATCTGTCAGTTAACTAGTTTTGTTTTTTGTTTGTGTTAACTGAGTAGAACTTAAAATGAGCCCTGTGATATGAAGATACATAATTACTTTGTGTGAATTATAACATAGATCCACTTGATCTAAGTTTGAACGTGTCTTGACTTACGTTTTTTGACAAAACCTATGTAAGTATACCTAGATACCGTGCATATAATAACACAATCTATATTTATTAAATACTTAAAATAATTAGTACGTACTTACCAGTACGTATTTAAAATAGTAACTTACTTTCATTTTCAGATTAAACTTGGATTTCAGTAAAATGATCTAGTCTACTTAATAGTATGTACAAGTAGGTATATAATAAAATAATTAAAAGGGGGAAGTGCTCATTGAGCATCAAAAAATTCGTCCGCATCGCTGTCAATGGGAAAAGTGCCCAAAAGGCTGGCAGCATTGCCACGTTGGATGGCAATACTGATTCTTTGGGCTAAAAATAGGCCCTCTGGTCACGTGAAGAGTCGACCAACCGCTTGTCGATGTCCCGAAATACTTGATGAGCACTCGGACCCCAAGACCCTAGTGTTTCAACCCCAAACGGCTCAAACATATAGCTCCCAATAAGGTTGTTATATTTGTGCCATTTGAGGTTTTTTGCTCCTGCAGCAGCCGCCCCAGCACAACCCGCCGTGCCAGGAAGATGGGATGGCACGAGGGTGTCGACACAAGTTGCATCCCACACCAAAGGCCTACGCAATTCCCATGGCATTATGGACATTCCGTCTGGCCTCTTCCCATCGTCACGCGCCAAGCCATTGGGTTCTTAAACAGCTGGCACTCCGGCGGTGACAGGAGCCCGACGGATGATGTCATTAATACTGGCGTGCCGTGCCATCCAACCAGCGCTCTCTCTCTACCACTCTATACATATTTTAGAGTTAGCTTGTATATTTTAATTAAGGACCAATTGTTATAAATAAAGTCTTCTTAATTGAGACTTAACTTGAAGGAGTTTGTGTGAAGTCTGCCTAGTAAGTTTATAATATTCATATATCATTATATAGGTAAATATCTACATTATAGGAGTACGCGTTATTAGCAACATATTATTAATGGTATTGATGATAGGTACTGCTTGCAGCAACGGTAAATTAGTAGGAAAGAAATAAATAAGAAATACATATCGCTCTTTAATGATATTCATGTAACAACACAAAACCTAGGTACTTACAATACAGAAAAATAATTATTCGAGTACCTACCTACCCACGTCATTAACAAAGGTATCACAGGCCATGGGTAACGACAGGTTATTTTTTTCTTAATATGTACCTAGGTAAACAGTTTGTATAAAAATTATAGATATTGAACTGTTTTTATTACTATTCCGACATCCATCAATTTATGTGCACGAGTGTACATCTCATAAACAGCTCAATACCTTTGACAACTTAATTTGGTCGGGTTATACGCGGAGATTTAGTATGGAAAAGTAATGAATGCAAATTTCTTTTAAAATACAACACTTGGGAATCTGAATTTTTGGTCACTATAACTTCTTCAGGAGCACTAATTTTTGTATAAATTTGGGAAGTAATCACAGAGTTTTTAATAGGGAAATCTTCAAATGAAAACTTAACACCGTGACTACCGCCACCCCACCAATGGTATGGTATATCTCGTAAACTACTGGAGTAGTAACTTTGAATTTTGGGTATCAATTTTATCTCGCAGAGCACTAATTTTCTATGTAGGTTTGACGAAAGCGACTAGCTCCTGAAACTTGGTATCAACATTCAAAGTCGTGGTCCTGCTGAACGAGCGCGCGAAAGTTATCGTCGTTGATTTCTCGGTAAATACAAATGTCAGTTCGGTTTTTGTTACGAAATGAATCACATTTAAGGGCACTAATTATTTGTATATTTAGAATAGCTGTAGCATGCCCGCTTTTTCTGCGCTCATGGTGGTCCTGCTGAAGGGAGCGTGACTACCGCAGGACCACCTTCAAAGACGATTTTCTCGAAAACTACTAAAGCACCAATTCTGTTGCTGGAGCACTAATTAGCACCAATTGAGCACTAATTATTTGCCAAATATGGAAGCGATTGGCTTTCATGGACCTGCGGTAGTCACGGACATAGGAAAAAGTCCGAAAACTGTAAATTTGTAGCTATAAAACATTTAAAAAAAATGCGAATATCTCGCACATAAATCAAAACCTATAGGGTACTTCCCGTTGACCTAGAACCATGAAATTTAGGCAGAAGCAAGGTCTTACAGCACAAGTAAAGGGAAAATTCCGAGAATTGTAAATTTGTAGTTTAATCACATAAAAAAATCATTTTTTGCGATTACAAACTTAAATATTCAGTTGGAAAATTGACCGTGGCGTATATCGATGTATGGGAGAACATGTTTTTCAACAACAATGTTAAGTTTGTTTTAGGGATAAATTCATCCTAACTACGGAACCCTTCATTGTGCGTGGTCCGACATGCACTTGACCGGTTTTTTAGATCAATGTAATTTGCACATCTGGTCTCTTAGATTCAAAGATATTAGAATTTTACTGAACATACCCTAGAGCCGATAAAAAAAATAAGATGGCTGCCATTCGCGGGTTGTTGGTTAGGAGTATTTAGGAAAGTGCCTTTTTCAGGGTCAAATTAAATTAGCTAGCGAAACTCCGCAGATGTGATTGGGTATCGTAATCCAAACACGAAAAAATAAAAATGAAAAAGATTTGACGATATTGTTTTTGGGTCGACGATCGCTGCAGGTGTTGTTATTATATATTTTATCGTGTTTAGTTATCGAACTTATCGATACCCATCGCGTCTGTGAACTTTACACAATAAAAAACGGTTTGTTAAAACCAATATTTCAAGTGACTACACTAACGACGCCGACGGTTGATGACCCAAAAAATCAAATTAATTTTTTCTTTGTTTTATCATGTTCAGAAATCGATACCCATTACGTCTGCAGTTTCGCTAGCTAATTTAATTGAACCCTGTATAATATGCCCTTAAAGTATCGGTAACCGTTTTCATGCATACTAAAGAAAGAGAAGCGCGATGACACAACGCTTGTAATTTATTGCAAAATATGAAACAATTATATATACTAAAAAATGAGTTGAGTAATCGAAAATAAAAAGCAACCAAGTTCTGCATTCAAATAAGACGTTCTTGTTATTAATTGAATACTACAGATATTTTGGATTGAAACTCAAACTAAAGAAGTTTTGAGAATTATGTTCAAGAATAACATTTTTTTTTTTCCGCTACCACAAACTATATAGATTTGGCATGTTTTTGGTTTAAGACAAGCCTACTTTTATCATTTTCCTCTTGTCAGCGCCATAAGTAAATAAAAAATCAGTAGGCAGTGAAAGATCATTTTGTATTTAAAATAATGTTCCTACTGGTAACTTAAAAATTAAATCAGCTGGCATCATAGCCGTAATAAGCGGTTTCTAATGCAGGCTATATTTATCTATCTTACTTATTGCTAAAGTTTAAAAACTTAAAACAAAATTGTTTGTTGGTATGGTTTACAAGTAAAGGAGACGTTCACGAAATGTATGGGGCTTGGTACTAAAATAATTGAAAATTTAAACAGCCTTCTGACCTATATAGGCTGAAAGAGGGTAATTATTTTGATGTCTTTGGGCATTTAATTTTTTTTTTACAGCCGCCCGTTTTTTTTTTAAACAATTGTCGAAAAATAAAATGTTCTACAAGCATTATTTATATTTTAGGGATGGCAGCCCTGTGGCAAATGACGTGACAATGACAACGTCAGTCAGCAGGACTCGGCTTGACATTTACAGCGGATATTTAGTCAGAGTTTACAGCTTTGACTTTTTTCGATACGTTTGGTTATTGCATTGTCATGATAATCAATATTTTTCGCGTCCCAAATATTTCAAAACAAGTTTATGTCTTGTTTCTTATAATAAAACAATCCTATTTATTCTAAATCTATTTGCTCATTACTCTCATTAGTCACACGCGACAAATCACATCCCATGTATTTGTTTTCTTTGATTGCATGATTTATGACTTTGCTCCATAAGGGGTCAGTCCTTAGCAAATGTGGGTCACATAACAAGATTACAGCTACTTGAGCTCGTGTTAAGGCGACATTTAACCGTTTTGAACTTCTGACAAATCCTAAGAAATGTTTTTGATCTTCAGACACTAGGGCCTCAGATGACCTCACTGTTGATATGATAACGAGAGGTCGTTCCTGGCCTTGGAACTCTTCGACGGTGCCGATTTTCGGACGCTCCAGGTTCATATTGTTGAATAAACGCCGCAGGTGTTTTATCTGTAAAAAAAGAAGTATGAATTCAAGTTCGATATTGATTATTGACACAATATTGTAAGTAAAGTAATTACTATCTTGAACTAAAACTAGAATTTCTTTAAAGAGAATTTTGAAATTTCATATACTTTTTGAAAGCACATCACAAGTTTTTTTAAACGTTGCCCCACACTAGGAATTTCTCCTGTATCGTGGGTGCGTTTACAAATATTTAAACCCACATACACAAACAGCCAGATCCGGAACAACTACTTGTAGGTCATACAAATATTTTTTCCGTGCGGAAATCGAACCCACAACACGCAGTCAATCGCTTAACCACTGCGCCAACCGTACCGTCCGTTTAGTCCAGAGATATTTATTCATAGCAAGAAAATTACCTGAGCTAGATAAGGTGTAATGATACCAATTTCATCAGGTGTTATATTTCTTTTATACAGTTTACAAACAGTCAAAGCAACCATAGATGCTTCTTCAGGATTATACCAAGAAGGACTGTCCACTGCTCTCGCATTATTGCCTTTAACACCATGCACAAATATCCCACCAGTTTTTATATCGTCAGTCATATCAAATATCTCAGAAACAACGTCAAGAATTTTCGGTATAAACGGCGTTTTTCGGTCTATTTTAGCAACCAAAGATGCATCATAAAACATTTGACTGGGCAATGTTAAAACTTCCTGCAAAGACCTGTAGTTATCAGTTAACTGTGTTACTAACTTATTATTAAAACCATTTTCGAATGCAGCGAAGTCTTTTTGGTATGGGAATGTTTCAAGCATTCTCGACAGATACGATATATCCATTCCGTACTCGAGGCAATATTTCGATAATACAACTGGCCCAAGCTGCATTGGGTCACCAGCTACAATAATTTGACCACTTTCTTTATTAACAAATGTCATAGGAATCATTATCTCTGGTTCTATTGCTTGTCCAGCTTCATCTATTATTATGTGTGTATAGTGCCCTTTAGGAAGTTCTATCTGCGCCAATGATCCGAGACAATGACATGTCCCAATAGTAACTCGATATCTCCCAACATAGGATGCTGATACATTCACATTAACACCATCTTGAACTGCATGAGTTGGTCTTGATGTATTTTCTCTAGCTATGTTTAACGTTGCACAATAAGGTTTTATTATGTCTGGAATGTTTTCGGAGTCCACCAAATAGTTTGCAATTAGTCTGATTATAGAACTTGAAAATAGGTTCCTGTATTGTAACATTCTTTCTGTTATTAAATTGGCTGCACTGTTTGACGGCGTTGCTACTAAAATTCTGCTATCGGGTAGAAGCGTGAGTATTTGCAACAAGGTCTCTACAACAGTGACGGTTTTACCTGTGCCCGGTGGTCCATATATGCAGTAAGGCATCGGACGGCACTCTCCAATTAAAATATTTGTTACAGCCTCTTTTTGACGACAGTTCAAACTTGGATTGAACCATTTCATAGTTTTTAATGTTTCCAACGGTATTTGTGGTGGCCGCGTCACTAGACGAGATGGGAATAAGACATCTGTCCCCAATGTAGTTATGGCCAAATTAATTGCATGGTGTGACTTTCTGATTTGATTTCTGTTGAAATTGAATTCTACAGAAACATCACTTCCCTGGTAAGTTTCATGGAATCGAGGATGGAACTTTATCAGTACTATGTCACCTCTAATAACATGAACAAAGCCTTCATATGAAGGAGCTTTATCATCCCATATGTCTTTTACAAAAACTTTGTCTCCTATGATTATAGAGGGCCTCTTTTCAGCCAACTGTTTTACTTCCAGACCTAGATACTCCTGATATTTTACTAAAAATGTAGATGCCATATCAAAAGTCTTCATATTGATTGTTGCTTGAATCTCTTCCAAGTATAACAAAGTATGCCATTTATCAATGTAGTTGGTAATATTCAAATTTTGTAATAGACAAGGCAAACGGGATTCAATTCTGTCAAAAATTTCATGGTGATCATAAGTGTGTTTGTTGTTGTTGCCTAAAACTGCAGACCAAACTTTATCTGGTATTAAATATTGTCCTATTCTCACTGCAATAAAATGAGGAGTCTTCTTTAATCGCACTCCAGGTATATGAGATTTATCAGGACCATTTCTAATTTTCTTCATTATCTCAGCACTTTCACCAAATCCGTTCTTCTTCTTGTTATTCTCACTTGTATTGGTAGAAATCATGTCACTTAAAATGTTTATTTCAATCAATCTTTCAATTTTGAACCCTCTAAATGTTATTATCATATGTTCCTTAGACCTTCCATAAAATTTAGGATGACAAGTGACTGATAAATAAAATGGTTGATTTGGGTACAATCTTGTGGAATTGTTTAAAGTTGGGATTATACTGATTTGGGAATCTCTTTTTTTGCAAAGTAGCATCCATTTATACATTATAATTTGTTGATTACTCTTGTTTGTTATAGCCAGATTTATTTGGGGGTTTTCATGAAATTTAACGTTTTCAAACTTCAGAGGGTATGTTATTTCAATGTTATTAAGTTTTTCTGTTTCCAAGCTTCTTCCTTCTATATCATCCACATCGGGAGTGGTTTCAATGACTTTTGCATTTTCTGTTATATCCATTTTTATCACTCTCCATGGGCAAGCACCTTGATTGCTCTCCACAGCTTCAATAAGAGCCTGTAACAAGTAGGATAAAAGTAAAAAAAAAAAAAGATATTAATGAAGGCAAACAAAAGGGTCATGACCGAAAGGTCTAACCGGGTCCTATGTTACTTTGGTAAGCTCAATATGTTTATCATCCTCTTCCTAATCAGCTAAAACTATAGGTTTCGATGTATCATAAAAAAGCAATAGCATTACTTTCCCCATAACATTAAAGTAATGGGATTAGGGATTCAAATTTAAGTTTTATTACCATGAAATAAGGCTACATTTCTTAAATTTCTACCCACCTTGCTAATCCAGAAACTAGTTGCGTTTGCAGAGCGTTTCTGTAGCACACCACGCGTCTACGGCGCATGAACAAAAGCCGTGTGCACAAACTCTAATGCAGTTGTTTCACCAACAATACCAGATTAATTTATTATTCTAATCTTACCTTAGCTCCGACTTGTGGTTCGCCGCCATTGATAACACAATATTTGTTGAAGAATATTTGTCTGTCACATACTCCTTCTTCTCCATCCCATTTAGTTATAATAGATGATATCACTTTGCTTCTCAATGGTCGGAATGAAATTACTTCCACTACCTATATAGATAAATGTTATCATCAGTAAACATTAAAATCTTAGCACCGTCAATACTAAGTCATCATGACTTAAAAGTATTAGAGCAACAGATTTTTTTAAAGAATGTTTACGCTGGTAGCGCAACTCCGCCACGAAACCATAGCAGCGAAACCGCAGTAGTCTAATTTTATTCAACTGGCTCGCGTCATGTTCCGCTACTGGCATCCGATTCGAGTAGCGGAACATGACGCGAGTCAGTTGAATTGAACTACTGCGGTTTCGCTGCTATGGTTTTGTGGCGGACGTGTGCTACCAGCGTGAGTATTGTTTCAGTTTCCCTAATATGATTGATATACTGTAATAAAATTAAATGTTAAACTCACATTGTTATGAGCAATATCCATAGGATTCTCTTCATCATATTTAACTTTACACATTAATTCCAGTAAATCTCCTTGAATAGGAACAAACGTAGCAACAACATTATCCAGACTGAATTTCAGATCACTTTCTTTGATAATGACCATACGGTCTTGTCGAAATTCAACTTCGCCGACGAAGACATGTTCTATTACTTTGTAAGCACTTTCTTGAACATCAACATCAAAGTCGCCCCAATGCTCTCCTTGGTTCTGGAGGATTCGCACCACAACCAGGGACTCTTTAGAATCTTTATAGCATAGGTATACTATCTTGTCATTTAATTGCAGTTTTATTGAGCATGCAGTAGTATCATAATAGAACATTCCATCAATGAGAACATAGTTGCCTTCCACATTAATGTATGTTATTACCCCTGAAAATAATAATCAGTTTGAAATAACACGTATATCATACTTCAGTTTAATTAATGAAAAACAAATCTAGAAATTGAAGCTAGAAACATATTATTTTATAATAACTCAAACCACTCAGAGACTGATTTAGTTACGGCGGACTCGGGGACGTCCGCCGCCCCCTATCACACTAGACCCGAGGTGGCGGCGCGTAGTGTTCCACGCGCGCCCCTTTCAGACGTCGCGGGGGGGGTCTAACACCTCACCAGACTTGAGGTGGCCCGCAGAGGCGGGCCGGCACTAGCCGGGGATTGCGGAAGTAATAACAGATCCCAAGATCCCCGGCCCAAGTGTGGGAAGGGAACACTGGGGTGGTTTTTAGTCAGTAAGAGTCTGACAGACCCCTCCGCCCGCCCCAGGGCGGAGGACATCCATGAGGACTTTCCACCCTGTGAAAAAAGAAAAAAAAAAAAAAAGGTGTTATGATCATACTGCCGGGAGGACACGGCGCGGCATACGCTGGCAGAGTGTGCCGCTTGGGAGGAGCCTCGCCGTGCCCTCATCTCAGGAGTAGGCAGTGACCTGTCGCTGCCGGCCGTGGTCGAGTCGATGGCCGGCAGCGAGGAGTCCTGGGACGCGGTCGTATCCCTCTGCGACACGACTGTTTCGCAGAAGGATACGACCGCGTCCCCCGCGAGGCTATGGAAAGGGAGCGGGAGATCTGTACCGCTCACGCGGCCCGCAGCATGCGCACCGGGCGTCGGCAGAGGGCAGACAATGCCCGCTTCCGGCCCCCCTAAATGGGTCCAGGGACGGCGGACTCGGGGACGTCCACCGCCCCCTATCATACTGGACCCGAGGTAGCGGCGCGTAGTGTAGTGAGTCAAGCGCGCCCCTTTCATAAGTCGCGGCGGGGCCAACACCTCACCCCCTGGCCCGCGGGGGCGGGCTGGGACTAGCGGGGTATCACGGAAGTCGCACTGGATCCCAATACCCCAAGAAGTGTGGGAAGGGAACACTGGGGTGGTTTTTAGTCAGTCAAGAGTCTGAGACATCTGAGAGGCATCCATGAGGATTATCCACCCCGGCAACAAAAAAAAAAGGGTTAGATTAGACATAGGCAAAAAAGTGTAAATAACTTACCAGTCCTTTCAAAACAATCATTTCTAGGTGTATCTGTTATATCATCATATTTTTCATCCTGTTCTAAATCAAGTTTCAAAAGCTCTTCAGCCAGATAGTTCTCCATGTCATTATCATATTCATCCATTGAATTATTGGAAAATAAATAACTAAAAAATGACTTTATGTAAGAAACCATCTTGAAGCTGGTAATGAGCTTGTTTTTTTTAAATTTAGTTTTTCTTATTGTACAAATCCTTTGTCATACTCAAACTCCCATTCAGTCGATTTCAGGTAGTCAAGCTCTTTCCTCAATGATTGTATTCTCTTTTGGTGCAATTCTTTTTGTGCATTTTTCATTGATTGTTCAATGCTGAGTCCTAGATCAACATGGTTCAGCGATTGGTCAAAATTCTGAATTCTACTTTGAGTTGTATTCTGAAATGAGAATTTGATGTTTAGTTGATTATTGCAATATCTCCATGTCTTCTTTTACAATCATAATTATTTACCTAATCAAATTTTTTAATAATTACAGGCACTACCTATCTACTACTTAAATTATAAGTCTATTCTTCCTACTCTGTGAATAATGTGCATGCCTGTAAGTGAACTATTTACACAGGATGTTCTTGTAATTTTGTAAATCTAAGTATTAATTTGGAAATAAATTTGGTGTGCCTCAAAAAGCTGTATACATATAAATAAATTATTATGGGTAATAAAGATAAGTAATGGTTTCCTAGTTAGGCTCATATACATAAATAATTGTCAGATAATCAAATACATCATCTGCCTTCAACATGTAAAATGTTCATATCACACCCAGTATTAAAAACGCATCAAAAAGGAAATATCATCATCATTCAGCTTATAGAGCTCCAGTGTTGGACGTAGGTATCTCCAATAGAACGCCTTCTAACTCGAGCCTCGGCTACTGTCTCATTAGCTACCAGCTTCCCGGCGATAATCAACGGGAAGAAGTATAAAATATTTTGATAAGAACTTACTTGAGGAGTCTCTGGTTCTGATGGGGAATAAGTAGACTGCGAAATGTTACTTGAAGTAGACATTATCAATATCAGAGCTGAAAATGACGACTTTGCATTGCGTTTTCTGTTACTGGTTATAATATTTTATCAAAATTAAATTAAGTCCATTAGCGTTATCCCGGTCAGAAATTAATAATTCCTGTAAGTATTATGTTTAACTAAACACAAGAAACAAACAAAAATCAAATGAATGAAGAAATACGGTACGGCACAACCAGTCGGCAAATCGTTGCACAGAATCGTTGTTTGGACGTGACACTGACAGTTGATTGAGTTGACAAAAATTAAACAAAAACAAATAACAATGTTCTTTCTATTTTTTTCTAAAGCTACACCTACACACGTATGTCATCGAATTTTTAGTTCTAGGAGATGCCGGTTTCGTCACGATGTTTTCCTTCACCGTTTTGAGAGCAGTGGTGATGAAATAATTTACACAAAGTAAAGCGCCTGTCCGGGTTCGAACCCAAGACGTCCTATTCGTAAGTCAAGGCCGATACTACTGGGCCACCACTGCTCATAGAAAAATGTTGTATTATTATGCAATATGCATGCAATAAATAATGCATATAATAAAATAGTGTAACAGTTTTGAACAAAATCAAAAAATGACATTTATTTAAAGGTGGTTAAATTAACACCTAGCTTTACTAATTTGGCTGTAATTTAATTACAGCCAAATTAGTAAAGCTAGGTGTTAATTTTACAAAAAAGAGTATGAAAAATATTTTATTCTGAGACTGAAGTTTTATTTAGATTAACCATTTTGAAAGTATTTACATAATTTAAAAACTAAACAGACTTAAAATATTAATAATAATATGTACAAGTAAGTATACATATAACAAAGGGGGGGAAAAAATCATAGGGCATCAAAAAATTCTTCCGCATCGCTGTCAACAGGAAAAGTGCCCAAAAGGCTGGCAGCATTGCCACGTTGTATGGCAATGCTGATTCTTTGGCCAATAAATAAGCCAGCCCTCTGGTCACGTGAGGAGTCGACCAACCGCTTGGCGATGTCTCGAAAAACTAAGTGGGCACTCGGACCTTTCGTTTCAACCCCAAACGGCTCGAACTTATAAGTCCCAGTAAGATTAAAGTTAGAGGTTTTCCGCACCTGCAGCAGCCGCCCCAGCACAGCTCACCGTTCTAGGAAGATGGGATGGCGCAAGGCCCACACCAAAGGCCTACCTACCTTCCAAGGCATTATAGTCATTCCGTCTGGTCTCTTCCATCGTCGCGTGCCAAACCATTGGGTTCTAAAACAGCGGGCACCCCGGCGGTGACAAGAGCACGACGGTTGATGTCATTGATGCTGGCATGCCGTGCTATCCGGCCTGCGCTCCCAGACGCAGACAAGTAGCGAGCCGGAAAGTAGTGTCATCCAGCATAGTGCCTATGTTGGGTGACGGTAGTGCTTGAAGCCAGAGGCCCGACTCCCACTCACCCACAGCCAGCAAGCGGGCACGCTCAGCAGTATTGGTGGACGTATTAATAAGATTATTCTGTACCAACCTGCAGAGCGGCTCATCCCACTGCCTCTGGGAAGATGGGTTCACGGGTCTATCTGTATCCGGGCAAGCCAATTTCCAGGCGTTCACCGCGTCGGTCAAGCACGGCACTTCAGAGTCAACCGGGGAGGGGGCTAAAATTTTCCTGGTCAACTTTTCAGTACTGTGGACAGAGGACAGGAACGCGTAGGTAAGCTAATATTGGTAATTACGAAATAGTAAATTTTACGGACGCCGAGACCACCAAAACGGATGGGTAGTGTGGCTTGCAACCAGGCTCGGTCGTCCAAGGCCACGTATAAAATGTAAGTTAGTGTGCTGCGAATAATTTGGTCAATTTTGTCCAAGAGGATGCTTCCATAAAGGGAAATAGAAAATATATAAAATTTGGGCCAAAACAACAGTATCTAATTAGGGTGAATGCCGAATGTAAATTAATTCTGGAGAGTCTGTCCGAAATTTCGTTGAATTTTTCGATTTTTTCGTCAATGAAAGGAGAAAAACTGTCTTCTAAAATTGGGGAACCTAGGAGGTGCAGTGAACTTTTATCTAAAATTTTGATTTGTGGGGGCTATTGCATTAAATTTTTCTAGGGTCTTATTGTCTGTCGGTAATGTCAGAAAGGTAAATTTCACACTTTGATGGATTATGGTCAAGGGCAATAGATTTAAATTGCTGTTTGAGGAATTGTAAGTCTTTCAAAACGGTATCTACATCACCTCCTAGCGTTCCACCATCTAAATACCACACGTTAAATTTTGAATTTAGTTTCTGGATAAACGGATTGTTACAATTTTCTTTAATTTGGTTTGTTAAGGTTTTTTTCGTTGCCAATTTTTTTGAACATGCAGAATCCTATAAGGGAAGGTAAGTAATTGCTCACAGGCACTTTTTGAGTTCTCCTGATCGCAAGACGGAGACATTGCGCCAAACTCAGTGCAACAGAGACTGAGGATAAAAAAAATAGCAAATTGTGTTATGTGATAGCTGAATTTACGCCATACCCCCACACCCTGTATAGCATCCTAAATCTCGTTACTTGTAGCAAACCGTAGGGTATTTATGTTCTGTGCAGCAAACGCTGTTGATGTATCTATATGTTTGTGGCCTTAGGAGGACTAGTAGGATATTCTTAGAATTCTGTGGGTTAAGTAGGCGACAATGTTACACAAACAGGGAACGTTTGGATTGAACTATGCAAAGAGGTCTCCACTGATGCCCAGCACTCAGTAGTGAGTGGTGTCGGGCTGTGGAAGGATGTGGATGAGTATATTTTGTAGTTTGCAGCAAGTGCCAAGCGTTGATGATGTGACATCCACCAACCCGCTCTGGGCCCGCGTGTTGGATAAGCCCACTCCCATAGAAAGAGGAGGCCTGTGTTCAAGGCTGGAACTTCCAGCAGTGGGAACATTATAGGTTGAGTATGTGACAACATTTTGTAAATGTAATTAAAAAAAAAAAATCTAGTATTAGTTTACCGGCTTTCATATCCTCGGTCCACAGCACTGATAAATTAATCAGGAAAATCCTAGCCTCCACACTGATTAATTTTCATGTGCCGTGCTTCACCGAGGCTATCAATGCCTGGAGACTCGCTTGCCCGAACTCGGATCTACCCGATAATCCATATTCTCAGAGACGGTGGGATGAGCCGCTCTGCAGAGTAGTACATAACAATTTACTTGACACGTCTGCTACTACTGCGGAGCGGCCGCCCCCTCCTGGCTGTGGGTAAGTGGGAGTCGGGTTTGTGGCTTCATACACTACCGTCGTCGAACATAGGCACTCTGTTCGACGACACTACTTTCCGCCTCGCTGCTTCCCTAAGACTAGGAGCTCCATGTTGTTCTCCTCATCGCTGTCACTGTGGCGAAGTTGTCAACAGTCTCGGACACCACGGCCTGTCTTGCAGCCGAAGTGCGGGTCGCTTAGCACGGCACGCGAACATCAACGACATCATCCGACGAGCTCTTGTCACCGTCGGCATTCCAGCTGTATTAGAACCCAATGGCTTGGCACGCGACGATGGCAAGAGACCAGACGGAATGTCTTTATTTCCATGGAAGATGGGTAGGCCTTTAGTGTGGGATGCCACGTGTGTCGATACTCTTGCGCCATCCCATCTTCCTGGCTCGGCGTGCTGTGCTGGCGCTGCTGCTGCGGCTGCGGAGAACCTCAAGCGGCGTAAGTAAAGAAAGAAAATACGTTTATTTGCGGTAAACATAACGCAAAGAAATAAAAACACAAACACGAAAGAACAAGTTGAGGGAAAATATGCGTCACATTCACGCAAAACGGCCATCGCTCAGCATAATGCTGCGACCCTATGCTAGACAGAGCCCCAGCGCTGGTTTTCAGCGACCGCCGGCGTTGACGTGATGACGTCAACCGGTGCAGCATAATGAGATAAAAATAAACAAAATAAAATAAATGCAATCCTTCGTTATCTATGTATATATAAATATAATATCTAGAATGGCAACATTCAGTAACGTCGGCAATGACTCAAGCGCCGAGCGCATGTTACGCAATCTGTGTGTGCAGCTGTCAGCTGTCATAAAGATTTTGGGGTTTTACGTAATGGTTACATCTCAGTCAGAGAGGGTTACATAATTAAATAACATGGCGCATTATGTAAAGAATGCTAGGATGTTATCTAACAAAGGATTCATTGGGTGACTGGGTATTAAATAAGTATGGTATGATAACCTTGTTGGCAATTATATTTTCGAGCCGTTTGGGGTTGAAACCCTCGGGCCGTGGGGTCCGAGTGCTCATGGTCTGTTTAATGAAATCTCAAAACGGCTAATTGACACTTCCCGTGACCCAAGGGCTGGCTTTTACTTTGGCCAGAGGCTAAGCATTGCCATACAACGTGGCAATGCCGCCAGTCTCTTGACATTACCAGTCGACAGTGATGTGGATGAATTTTTCGACGCCATATTTTAATTTGTGAATAGTTTTAGATAGGATATAATTTTATTATTTTTATTAATGAATTAAGTAGGTTATACATATACATATTATACATATTATTTTATAAATAATTAACTTATAAAAAAAAAAAAAAATTAAAAGTAGTTAGTACAGAAAAATGTGTTTACCAAAAACAATTCGAACCCCTGGAAAAATATGAGACTTGGGACATTGCTCATAGTGTAAAAAAAAAATGGTAAGTACAACACCGTTGGTGCCCATTATTATAAAAACATAACTGTTTAAAATAATAACTGATTCCATAATTTTAAAAAGGCATAGACATTTCTATTGGATAAGAGCTGAATAAAAAAAACACAGTTTTATTATTTTAGGAATAATGACACTTAAATGATGGTGAGTGACTGGCTTCAAAACCCGTCATGCGTACGCGGTGCACATCCCTCGTGTGTAGGGTGCGGGCCAGCCGCAACAGTATCCTGAACGCTTTTGCTGAATTTTTATTTATTTATTTATTAATAATTTATTTATTTTAATTTTGTTAATAATTTTTCTTTATTTTTAACTGTCTGTACCTATTATGCAAAGTTGATTGAATTAAATAATAGTAAAAACCACATTTTTTCTTTAATTGTGGCCACATTGAAACAAAAATATGCAAGGTGGTTCGATTAAGGTGTCTGGGAGTGTATTAGACCTAGTCACCCTATTTATCTTTGTGGGTACTGTGGATAAGGTGGCTAGGATTACGCGAAGAATAAAACGGTAATTTATTTGATGGTGCATAGCATGAATAGTCACAGCCACCAATGGTGGCCATTGCAAGAATACCCCAAGCTACAGAATAAGTAATAGCAAGCCAAGCCAAACGCCCATTTTTTTTAAACTATTTATCTAAGAATCGAATCACAGGATTTAAAAGATTCGCGTCACTCATCATCTGCCTAGACTTTTCACAATTATGTTGGGGTTGGCTTCCAGTCTAACTGGATACAGCTGAATACCAGTGCATGGAGTACATGGAGCGACTGCATAACTGACCTCCACAACCTCTTGGTAAGACTGTTTGTCAGACTTTCGGGCTTCTGGCGACCCGTAACGACTGTCAAAGATCCACGAATCGTCACGAACATGTCAGGACCAACGGCTTAAAGTGCTTTCCGAGGCACGGAGGGGTCTCGGTATGTAAAGATGGTCACCCATCCACGTACCAACCGCAGCAAGCGCAGTTTAATCTGATCGATCGACCCATGCGGCTGTTATTCTATTGCTAAGCCCTGCTAAGCTACGAGTGAAAAGTAAAGAAAAAATCGCGTCACTACTTTATTTATAACTGGCAGATTCTGCACTGAAGACAAGGCGGTATGGTCGGAAGACTATAGCCTGACTTTTGTGCGGAAAAAAAAAATTATAACTGGCAGCTCAGAAGCAGAACTCTCATTTCAAAACTCAATAGTGTTAATGTCAATGGCTGCATACCGAATTAAGACCATAATCGCTGACAGAATCGATTACAGCGATTATGGTCTTAATTCGGAATGCACCCAATGTCAGCTTGCGAGTTGTCAATGTCAGTTTGCGAGTTGTCTTGTCAATTTAAAAGTTTTTATCTCTCGTTAGAGAGTACCTAGTATATTCCTTGGTTTTTATCACAGAATCACAGAGTACATTCTAATATACTGACTCACAGAATCAAGAACAGAAACAATTTTAAAACAACATTGTAGAAAGTAATTAAACATTAGAGACCCTCGCGAATATACAAGCACATGTAATAAAATGACTGATAAAAAAATTGTATTTAATAAGAAAGGAAATGATGACAATGATTGTGAGTACTTCGGATCACAATGTTTTCAGATCAACCCTAATGTTATAGAAAGGGAAATACCAACTAATGGCGAAGAGTATCTATTAAAAGTAATGAAGGAACGTGCCAAATGTGCTACAGTAACTAGGTGTAAATTAGATTTAATATCTAATTTTAATAAAAAGTGTAACACCGATAATACTGAGGTAACAATTTAACTTTTCGTATTTAAACAACTTGACTCAATGTTGATGTATTGCTTAAAACATTAATAATATTTTTTTTACAGTCTGAAGCCGAACATCCTGAAGGTATTGGCCCTTCTGGCATAAACAAGCTTAAACCAACTATAGAATGGCAAAATATACAAATAGCAGATTTTTCGGACCTTCACATGTACGTAATTCGCATGGCTGCACGAAAGAAAGAATCACTGCCTTCAATCTTCCAAAAAATATACGAGGATTTTATGCAGGATGGATACGTACTATGGAAAAAGGTGTTTGAAAGTACAGAACCTACTTTGTCCCATGTGGTTGGATTGACGCATAATGTTGTTGAAACAGGCTTGGACACAATTCTTTCACTGCTACATAGAGTGAAACCAGGCGAGTCTATTGATCGTAGAACAGGTACAACCGCTTTTATTATGCTTCACTCACACACATATTAATATTCGTCAACAGGAGATATTCAATAATATATATTCACTCAATAGTATTGAAAGATCTGGCTACAAAATACTGGCTTCTGTAGCCAATAACAAGTTTGTAATGGGAAAACATTCCTTGTTAGATGCTTTTTTAGTTAGCTTGTTTCTTTCATATGACAAAAACACATTTGAAATTAATGATCATTGTTATAGAAACCACTTCTGAATGAAATTCAGTATGTATTGTAGCTTATTGAGTCTTAATATTGAAACCTTGTGGTTTTATTGATGCAGTTTGATAATTAGCATACTTATTCTGTTCTTTACCAGGACCTCTTGTATTATCTGCAAAAAGTTATAGCATTTCCCTTCTCAATTTCAGGATTATGGCTGCATGCACTTCTCACTGTAACAAGGCATCCACCACAGTCAGATGATAGCTTTATATTAAGAAATCTGTGCAGAAGATGTGCAGAAATAAGGTATAACCCAGATTTTTGAGCATATACTTTTGAAGAGATTCTTGAAAGAAGCCCCTGAAAGATTTTGCCTCATTAAATACCTTACCCTCTGTCCCTTGATTTTAGTAAAAAATGGATACATTAAATGACTTGATAAGATTCTTAAAGAAAGTACTCACTTTTCCTTTTTGTTTGAGCTAATAAAATATATTGTAAATAACTTATGCCTGTCCCAAAAGTATCTGATTAAACTAAGCAAACCCTGTTCAAGTAATCACTGACCAAAGGGAATTAGTTTTCACATTCATTGTATTTAGGGCAGCAGTTTAAATTTTCTCCAACAATTATTGTTTGAATAACATTACTAAATTGTAATTGAAAAATCACCAAAGATAATTGAGGTTACAAAAAAAAAAAACATTTAATTCAGGTAAAAACCATATTTCATACAATAAACAAATATTTCACAATACTGCCACAGAATAGATCAGAATAAAATGTCAATGGAATTAAAATAAATGAATGAGTGGGTACAAATTAAAAGGTCACAGAATTTAAATGAAAAAAAATAAAATGTTAATGCAATTAAAAAAAACGAAGATTAAAAGATGCAAACTGTCAGGGTATCAGATTCCTCAAACCACAGACCGACGCGCTCAGCAGCACCATATCGTCAGCATAACTAAGATTGTTGACGCAAACGCCATCAACATGGCTACCGACATGCCAACCGCTGAGCGCGACGATCAGCGCGTCCACGTAGAGGTTGAAAAGGGTTAGCGAGGTTAATCCGCCCTGCCTCACTCCACACTCCAGTTCATACGGCTCCGACATTGCGGCACCCATCTGACGTCGTTGACCTGCTGCGTATACTAATAGTTGAAGATAGTCACAAGTTCACGCGGCAGGTTAATACCGTTTAGCTTATCCCAAAGGATATCATACGCCACCAAGTCGAAGGCCTTAGACAAGTCGAGAAAACACGCGTATACAGTTTTTTTACGATCCGTGTAGTATCTGACGGTATGCTTAAGACACAGTATAGCACTTTCTGTAGACAATTGAGGACGGTTATCGTGCAGACTTATATATTTATCCAACTATGTGTTAAGCCAACCGTCAAACACTTTGGCTATGATGTTGGCTAGGGAAATAGACTTGTAGTTCGTTTTATAGGCAAGGAAAAAATTAACCTCAACAGTCAAATGGAAAAAACATCTTGAAGGTGATTTAAAATAAAGATTTTGGGTTAAAGTATTCAGATAATCAATCACAGCACTTAATTTAGAAATGACACTACAAATTAGCATCCACAAGTACATTTTTCTGATATACGTATTAATCAGATACTTTTGAAACTGACTATAACTACGTACCTACTACTACAAAATCGGCTGATGATTAAATACCTTTACTTTTGTATTTTCAGAGCCGGTTTAAATATGGACGATGAAAACGCACAAGAACTGGCAACACCACTGAATATTTTTATATGTATTATAGCAAAGTATTTTGGACAACAGGACTTAGGTGACTATGAACTTTATGATTCTAAAGTTGGGCAGATTTATTATGATTCAAAAGTTAAACAGATAATTTACGAATAATGCAGTAAAATCAACAAGAGAAGGCACTTAGGAAGGAAGAGTTTATTATATTATAAAGCATTTGAAAAAATTTGCATATAATCCTAACATTCTAAAAAGCGATAGGATTTGCCCAGCAGAGTAGTATGGGGCTATTTATTATTGAAGAAATTATAGAAATCAGTTGAAATCTAAGCTTTAGATTTTCATACTCAAGAAGCAAAGAGCGACGCCTGCGTTCCACTGAGCTGGCGATAATAAATGAATTATTAAATTATTATTAGCTACTTATATTCAACAAATCCTCCAATTAATATATATTTTTAATAAATAATTTGGTGTTGTCAAAAAAGTGGCTTCTCTCGTTGGTTCTACTAGTAGTGTATTAATGAATAGTTTATGATTGATTATGACATTTTTATGTATTTAACATTTATATAAAAACATTAAACAGTTGCCATGCCTTAAATGTTGGTATTTTTTTTTGCATTGATCATTGCGGCTCAATACTTAGTCCTTGTAATTATTTATTGCTGGCTTTCTATCAAATATCTTTATCACGTTGCTCTCTCTCGCCGAAAAGGTGTAATAATCATACATACATAAACTCACGCCTTTTACCCATGGGGGTAGGCAGAAACCACCTAACGCAACCCACTAAGATCTGTACATATTCCTTTTTGCTTCGTTTACGTTCTTGCATCTGCATAGCTATTCACAATCAGTCAATACGATTCCGTGCCGAATCGAGCATCAATCAATGTTATCGAAAGCCATCCAAAGCGCCATGTTTTCGTGTTATAAAAACATCTAACATCGTTACCTAACCGAGTTGGCGAATTGGGGCCCCCAAATCGGTTAGGTAGGTAACTATGTTAGTCGGTTTTTATAACACAAAAACATGGCGCTGCGGACCCAGCTGAATGAATGAGTCGCTTCACAAATCCAAAATCCGAAAATTTTGTCAGTTTAAACCAAATAACCGCTATTCTTTCGAAGGCTATTTTGCTGTTGGGGACTAGGCAAATCAGGTAGGTAACCGAAAATGTGTCATTTTCGACTCGACTGGTTGTGAATAGCAATAGCAAAAGTAAGCTTGCGCTTCTGTTACACTGAACTTTAAACAAAAAATTTAACAGATAACAGAACATACCTACTCTTCGATTTAAAAGTTGAAGAATAGTGTAGGTCTAGTTGAAATCCTAGAGAATTATAAATCTGGGAGAGCCGCTGGTACCGACTACTACTTGTAAAATACCGGCCTCAATATTCAGAAATGCCTGCCATAGTGAAAACCATCAAAATCACCCTAAGCAACAGAGTTCTCTTGTATATGCTAGTTATTGCTGTGAGTCAAAAAATTGTCCAGTCAGTAAGGCGTAGGTACACACTTATTAGAGTCGCCACATGCGATTCGGCAGAATTTGATAAACTATATCTATACCTACATATTATAATAAATCTGTACACGAGGCGTTTCTGTACCTACATTGAAAATATAAATTTAAAAAATATTTGGGGTAGGAAAACAAACAGATGCCATTTCTATCATTTTTGGAATTCTTGTCTGTTTGGATGTGAAAGATTAAGCTGAACAGGTATCACGTAGAAAGTACGAAACCTGTATAGTTAACTTTCATTCTCAAATATTGTGTTTAGCTCGGAGTATTATTTAGTTTTTGTTTCATCGCAATCGCTTCGCTCTGCCAAAATATTATAATCAATTTAAAGTATTCAAGAAAAACTTTTTATTACGTAATGTAGAAACACGCACATTTTTTGACGCCAATTGTTACTAACGATAATACATTGTGACACTGTGATAAGTGATAACCATTGTCAGATAATTATTTATTACTTTAAATCATAAAACCCAGTTTGATTTAAAAAAGCTTAATAAAAGCAGAGTGAGTTTTGAGTTAACCACTGTATTCGACAGATGGCGTTGGCCAAATGTCGTCATTTTCCCACAGAAGCATTCGAATATTTAAGTGACTCCATTTTTGTAATAATTGAAATTGTTGTATTAACATTGTCGGAAAAAAGTATTTTTCGTAGAGGCTGTTCTTGACTTCTGGACTCTAGACCTGGGTCTTGGAATACTTGGTTCTGGATTTATATCTAAAGGTCTCATCTCACTGACGTTTTCCCGCAATTCTCTTCAACCGAATCTGAATTTGAAGAACAACTGAAGATTCTATGAGGCATCTCTATAACCGACTTCAAAAAGGAATAAGTTCTCAATTCGCCTGCTTTTAGAGTTCTGTAGCCAAATGGCACATAGAGAAATGGCTTTCTTATAATTCGCCCTGTCCCTCTGTCCGTCCGTATGTCAAAGTCAATTTACTCAGAAGATTATATTTTTTTGTTTGAAAATGTGTTCTCCCAAGATGGTCACATTTAATATGGTGAAGATCTGACAATGGAACTCCTAATTATCATACAGTACTTACACGTATTGTTATTTGGTTATTGTACAGAGATCAAAGAAAATTACTGGTTAGTTACTATCCATGGTCAACTATTTATGGACTTCAACATGTCACTTCCCATGGAGCTCCCCATCGACGAGCAGTACAAATTATTGTGAATGGGTAATCGTACAGAAGATGAAACACGGTAGCTGGTTAAGTACCTAACAGTGTTCAACTGCTCATGGACTTTCATGGTTTTTTCTTGGGTGGGAAATTATTAAATAACTTCTCCCGCTCTGGGCGGAGCGGGAGGGCCTGTCAGACTTTTACTGACTAAAACGCACCCGTGTTCCTTCGTTTGCCTGTGTGCTAGGGCCACGATATCCCTTTCGGACAAACTCGAAACCCTGGCAGGCATTGGCCCTAATGGACCCCGTCAATTCGAGCTGAAATCTTTGAGGCGCGCGTGGAACACAACGCGCCGTTGACCCGGGCCTGGTCCTTATCGGACGGCGAGCTACCCATCTCTCACCGTCCGCAGGCCCGCGGCTACGGTGGCCGGAAACCGGCTTGCGACTCCTGACGTCCAGGGCGTCTCCTGCGGCGACTAGGGGCGTGAGAGCGCGAACCCTGGCTCTCCCTCATGCGTTCCGCCTCCTCCTTCGCGAGCATTACTGCTTCGCAAAAGGAGGTGACGGCCTCCCATGCACTCTCGCTCCGAACCATGACCTAAACCAGGGCCGGACGCGAGATCGCGGGATCGCCGCCGCCGATTGTCTCCGTGAGGACACGGTGGCGCTCCGCCCAAGGCGGGAAGACCTCCACCGTATGCTCCACCGTGTCCTCCGGGCGATCCACACAGTGGTGACACCCGGGCGTTTCCTCCTGCTTTATCCTGAACAGAAACATCCAGAACATAACTGGCGAAATGTGGGTGTACTATAAGTGCGCCTCAGCCTAACCCTTCGGGGATTACAGGCGTGATGTTATGTGTAAAAACCTCCCGAAACAACCGTGTCCGGTGAGGACCTGCGTCAGGCGGAAGGTGAGGACGCCGTGGCGCCTCTCTAGCCACTCCTCAAAGTACGCTACAATTGTGGCGTGCCCAGCGCTGGGTTGCGACAATCGCACTCTCCATGTCGCCATGAGATCCCGCCGGAGCTCTGTCCGTTGTGCCGATGCCGCGAGAAATCACGGTTTCACGCGGCATCGGCAGCGGAGTTTCGACCCGACGCCGACGTTTCGCCTCCTCGCGCCACTCCCAGATGTGCGCGAGGACTTTTGCCTCCAGATCCCATGGCGGTAGTCCGGCAAGGGAGGCTCGCCACCTCACGGGCGACCGTACGGTAACCCCGTACCAGCCTGATGGCCATGACCCTTTGGGACGCGTTCAACCGCTGTGCTGGTCGCAGCCTCCCGCAGCCCTCCGCAGCCTGCGTGACGGCGGAAGACGTTGTGGCCGCCGTGGCTAGGACGGGAGGGTGCTCTGCCGAGCAGGTGAGAGCGGGCACCATCCGTCCTGACAACACGGGGATGCAAACCGTTACGGTGAGCTGCCCCGTGTCGGCGGCCCATAAGATAGGAGCAAGCAACCTAACATCATCGTTTACAGAGAAGCATTTTCAAACAAGTTTTTAAGATATCGAAAATTTCATAGCGTTTTGCTTGTTCTCTCCGTTTGGCATCTGCCTCCACTAAATTTTATTGCCAAGTTTTCTGTTGCTAAGCCGAGCGGTCTTTTTACCCGACTACTACGCGACAGCTAAGACAGGCTGCAACTTTGCTGTTGGATTGTATGTAGGATTATTTATACACTCTCGAAGCATGCTAACGGCTATGCAGGGTCAAATTAAATTAGCTAGCGAAACTTCCCAAACGTGATGGGTATCGATATCTAAACACGACAAAAAAATAAAATATTTGATGTTTTTTTTTGGGTCAACGGACCACTGTTAGTGTTGTTACTTGAAGTATGAGTTGAGATAATCTGTTTTCTTCTGTTTTATCATGTTTAGATATCGGTACCCATCACGTCTGTAAAGTAAACCAAAAAAAAACTAGTTTTTTCAACTGACTACACTGTGGTTGAAGACACCAAAAAAAAATTTATCAAATTAATTTCTTTTTTGTAACCGGTAGAGGCGGGTTACTTTGACCCTAGGGTATAACTTTGACCCAAATCGAAAAAAAATAGAACTGTCCGCAGTGTCCGCCGTGTCGCGACCACACAACCGATCGTCGTAATTCCTTCGGCAACTAATAGATGGCGATATAGACGCGTTCTCGCGGAACTGTTTTACTGACTCGATTGAACGTCGCTACATGTTCGCGCCATTTGAAGTTTTGACAGTAACAGTGGCGTATTTTTCTGCTGCAAACTTTGTAAATTTTTTGATATATATAGAATGTTAATTTTACATCGTATTTTAATTTATTTCGAAGTTTTTCTTACATTAAACCTCTCCTTGATATTCAATCTTACCGCCCTTGATGGTTATCTTTGGCTACTGATAGCTGCAACTGCGATTTCTCACCGATAAAGTTCATGGGGTTAAAGTAACCCTTTCCTAAGAACAACTTTGGCCCAAACTTGAATTAAAAAAATAAACTAATTACGCTAATCATGTTTCTAAAATACACTTCGGATCTTGTTGAGTACATCCATGATCTTTTTTATAACATACAATAACACTAAAAAGATAATACCAATAAAAACTACAGATCAAATAATTATCTACCTCTACGGTTTATCATGTTTAGGTATCGATACCCATCACATCTGCGCAGTTTCGCTAACTAATTTAATTTGACCCTGTATAGATGGATTTTAATACATGACTCGTCTAGGTCGCCTGATAGTTATCGGCTAGGTTTTGTTTTTATAAAATCAGAATGGCGGATTTTGTAAGTGAATAAGTATAGCCTTGAACAAAATATTTTTGTTCCATGATCATGTTGAAAATGAAAGACTAAGGAGACGATTCCAAAAATATAACACACTAAAAGGTTGGAAAAAAATAATAATCTGGTTGCAACAAACCGAACATAATTTATATTCGATTATACTGCCCGTCTGTTCCGATTAATGCCGAGCCGAACAATTATGTAGCACGTCTAAGGAATTAGGGGCGTTGACTGAATACGCCAGGGTATAGAGGTAATTGTCGAGGCAATTTTTGTGCTTAAATATATATATATTTTTTAAATTTAGGATAAAATAAATAAAACATACACAGCTATATTTATGATTATTATATTTAAACAATCAATTATTACAATTATAAATTGATGATATGTACCTATCTATCTATAATAAAATAATAAGCCTTTTCGAACGATTAGAAAATGACACCTACTTAATTACAATAATTGCGTTAGCTAAGAGACAGATTGATTTATCACTCGTTAAAACGCGAGCGAACATCGAAACTACATAAATGTTGTATCAAGCATAATTTGTAAATCATAGTTGAAAAATAACCATAGAGCTGCATAGGTACAGTTAACCGTAGGTACATCCCTAGCAATTTGACTTTGGCAGCGACTTTATGTCGTAGCAGTAGGCAGCTATTTAAAAGCGAATCTCGCGCGAATACGCAATGGTCGCGCTCATAGCCACTTTGTGTTCGGTGAACCTGAACGCGTAGTCGTGCAGAGGGCGTTTTCCGGTTTTCCGAACAAAAGTGATTTAATTATGCACGCGGCGATCGCTTAGGACGCGGGGTAGGGTTGGTTTTGATAGTAACAGCTCGATGCAAACTATATGGCGGCTCTGAACACGAGACGAGTAGCTGCGCAGTAAAAAAAATATGTGACCTCGGGGGTGAGGGGTCGGGTACCTACTGCGCAGCGAGTAGCCCACTTCAGAACCCGCCAAAAAGTTTGAAGCTCAATCTAACAGAGTTGACTGAACAGCTTTACTATAAATATAATGTCGTATTCAGATAGCAAATTATTCGAGATACTAAGAGCGCAGCTGATAATGCTGGGCACTGACTAAACCAAACTAGAAAAAAAAATGTGCCTAGGTTTTAGCTATAAAAGTTAAACATAGTTTTATGTTTCAACTGCAGATTGTATTAATTTTGGTGTAGCCGGTGCCCAACAGTGCCATAGTAATTTTCCCCTTTATTTCTAAACGTTGCCTAAAGAGATGTGTAAACGATAAACGTCAAAGGTGTATTGTTAAACAGTCGGTAATCATAACTTAACTTTAAGGAAAGTTTATAAATTAACCCCTTAGTCGCCTGTGTTATTTTTCAATCTAGATTAACTTTTTTCTATCGCAGATAATATTCTAAATAACAATCAATACTCGAATTTACCATCTACGAGTAATTATTCCAACAATCAAATATTTTAATAGAAATAGAATCACTGGAAAGTGTCTTGTGCCACTTGAAAAGGTCTTGAGGTCATACAGACAATAATTAATAAAATGTATATAATCATAATTAAACGTTTCTAAAAGATATTAGATAACATAAAATTTATTGACAAACAATAAGTAAATAACGAAAAATAATTACATAAGATGCTCAGTCAATTTTAAGCTATTCCGTAGAAGGTGCTTGAAACAGGTGAATACACAGTTTTCTGTTGCTGTTTTAGAAGTCTTATATTGGTCTTTAGATGTTGCTTAGACCCTCAACAGTCTACAGTATAACCCAAAACGAATCCTCAAAAATAAATTCAATTTAAAAAAATAAACTATCACAGTAGACAGATCATAACTTCAAGAGTGCACGTTTCTACTTTCAAAATAGTCGATATAATTTTATTGCACGTAATTATAAATTTATATATAATTTTTATTTAATATAATTTTCAAAGTCTAACACTATGTATTGACCAATGAGTGTCACTAGATTTTAATAAAACTAATGAATGTCTGTCGCAAAGGTTTTACATCTAGATTTCTAGAGCTCTATATCTAGTGTATCTACATAATTTTCTTATCTAATACATTTTAGACGTAGGTAGGAAAATTAAAAACTATTGATTCTGGAGGACCTAATTCTTATCTTTGGATTTCTCAGTTTAGGTATCCACTAGGTTTGAGCGTTGTAAAATTAAAGAAAAAATAGAGAAATTAAAGTCAGGTACAGAATTAATTTTAAACAGATTTAGTAAGTTTTTGATAACCTAAGTGAAAGCGTTTAATGTGCGACTACTATTAAATGGCACATTTAAAGATAAGTAGATTCTTTACGATTCAAGTAATAGGTATAAGAAACGGTTTGATGAGGCCCATGCATGACATCGATTTCATGATTGAGCAGGTTGCATCTCAAAAGATTTTCGAACATGATTAGATACGCGGTTTTTGACACAGAGTGCAATAAAAATGGTTTATTATCCCCTTTAAATATGATTCTTTTATAGCTATTTTATAGCGAAGTTACGAGTATACACTATTTTCAATACAAATATTTTTGGAACTAATTTAACAGTGCTCTCATGCAGAAAGTATACAAAGTATACAGGGTCAAATTGAATTAGCTAGCGAAACTCCGCAGACGTGGTGGGTACCGATATCTAAACATAATTTAAAAAAAAAAGTTTTTTTTTGTGGGTCATCATTAGAGATATGATATCGGATGCATATTTACCTAAAGTACGTTTTTTTCCCGGCAAAGGATACAAAGTATGGAAACGGCTTCTTAAAATAGATTTTTATTCCGGGATCGCGGGGTTTCATTAATAACAGTGTGTAGGTATACAATTTTGTATTCCTAAGTATAACAAATATTTTATCTATTTAGAACTAGGCAAGAATTTTGTGGAAAATATAACACGTTTAAAAACACTATTAATATTTCTTCAAAACCTTTTATTCTAAAATTAAATATATTTATTCAGGGATACAGAGTACAGAAGAGTAGTTCTTAAAAACTTGTCAGTCCTGGAAACCGACACTTTTTCCCGTACCGAAGCGCACTCCATACTAGTCAACTCTCAAACTTTAGGTTGCATGCATCCGAATATCCGATTTCTAGTCATCATCCGCAGGTAGTACCTATAGTCCCTTGAAATATCAGTTTTTCTATGTGAAAACTTCATAAACGTCATGGGTATCGATATACATATAAACACGATAAAGAAAAATAAATACAGTATTTCACAACTCATACTTCAAGTAACACCACAAGCGGTCGATGACCCCAAAAAAATCATCAATAAATCTTTATTTTGTCGTGTCACATCTGTCGCATCTCGCTAGCTTATTTAATTTGACCCTGTATAAACCGATTGATAGAAGTACATCATGCAAAATAGAAGTACCTAGATATTAATGCGTTATGCTATGTACAGTATAGTCTTCGACAGAAGACGTGTTTTCTAGCTTCACTCGTCGTCATTGAGAAGGTCTGTGCACGATTTAGCTTTGGTTGATCTGAAAAAAGAAATGGAAACATTCTGTAGCACAAACTTTGCAACACCATGTATACCTACGAGGGAATTTTGGGTATAGGGTTTACTGATACCTTCTACAGATACCCGATTTCTGATGTAGCTACTTTAAACCGGAATTTATCAAGATGCGATATCTTGACACATCGCGGTTCTGAAAACTCAGTTGAGGAAGAAATTCGCTTAATTATATAATGTTGCGAAACTATTGAGAGTTCATCTTATGTCCTAAAAAACCGGGCAGTAGTCCGACCTGAGGATTCTTTGCGAAATTTCCGTAGTTGCTATTTCTTTTTCATTATTCTGAACAATGTACAGGTTCTCAGTTGGATTTAGACCACTTCCAAAATCTAGGAAGCCTATTGTCCCTTTGCTTGGTAGTAATCAATCCTCACAACAACCTAGTAACTAGATTGTGTAATAACTTAACTAGTCTATACAATATACATCCTGCCATTGACAAACAAGAACCCACTTCTTCAAATACAGGATGTCAATCTAGGTGATATAAACAGCTTTATGCTGGAGAATTTTAGATCTACGTTGTGCCTTTGTGCGATTCTGTTAGGGAAATTCCAAAAGAATTTCATCCATGAATAATAAAATTGTGGTTAGTGGTTGCAATAACAAGTAGGTAATAGGTAGGTAAACATAATACTCACTGTGAGTTTTTGACTCTTCTGCACACCCTAAGTTCTATGGGTCCACTGCGCACTGACTTGAAGAGCGCTAGGGCTTCTACGTGTGCGAGTTCATGGCATGCATGTCCGTTTACTGCTAGCACCTCGTCGCCTGAAAATAATTATAAGGGGCGTTAGTAATCAGAATTAAACATGGGTTTAACCCTTTCTCGGTCCTGGGACCTACAATAGTTTGCGGCGGTTGTTTAACTGTTATGTCTGCTTCGCGAACAGTGAAATGGTTAGGATATGATCGGATCAATAGATATACCTAGGAATCTACTTTGCTTCTACGACATTAGGTGTTATATTAGAATACGGTTTTTAGAAAGATTATGATTATGGCTAAAGGTTTAACAAAATGCGCGGATGCAAGATACGAGGGCGGCACTGAAAATTTCGGGAATCAAGGAAGTGACACAACATTACTATTTAAAAATGTATTTATTGCTTTTCGAAGTATTCTCCGCGAAATTTGACACATTTTTCCATACGATGGAACCAATCATTGAAGCAACCATTCCGCTCGGAAGTTGGGGTCTCCAAAATGGCCGTTTTGTAGGCGTCCACAGCTTCTTCAGGTGATGAAAATCTCTGTCTACGCAATTTATTCTTTATTTTAGGGAAAGTATAGAAATCATTAGGGCTTAGGTCGGGGCTGTACGGCGGATGGTCTAATAATACTTTGTTTTCTTGCTCTAAAAACTCTTTTGTTCTGTGCGCGGTGTGAGAACTCGCAGTCGTGATGGAGGATGATGCGGCGGTTGCAGTTCTCTTTACGGAGTTCAGAAACGACCTGTGGCAAACAAATGCTAGCATACCATTCTGCATTAACCGTTCTTTGTCCCTCAAGAGGAATAGTCGTAACATGGCCGGTTTTGGAGACAAACGTGGCCACCATTTTTTTTGCAACACTCCGTGAACGAACAATTTTTGTTGGCTTTAACTCATTTTCGAACACCCAAACTCGTGTCTGGTTTTTTGTTTCGGGTTCGTACGCGTATATCCAGGATTCGTCACCTGATACAATGTTGTATACAGCATTTGAGGATCCTGCGTGGCATCTTTCGAGAGTTCTGACGCACCAAGTAACGCGAGCCGCTTTTTGCTCTTCACAGAGCGAATGCGGTATCCATCGGGAAAACAACGTTTTTTACACCTAATTGTTCATGCAAGATTATTTGTATTTGACTCATGCCAATGTCTAAAGTTGCCTGAATTTCGCGGTATGTCACATGTCGATCTTCCTCAATCAGCTTACGCACAGCATCAACGTTTTCTTGAGTGACTGCAGTTTTTGGACGACCTTGACGGGGATCATCACTGAGCTTGACACGTCCACGTTGAAATTCAGCAAACCAGCGATAAATTGTGGTTTTGGATGGGGCTTCATCACCAAATGCAGAAATCATCCGGTCAACACACTGTTTTTGTGTTAAACCACTTCGAAAGTCATAATAAATCATCGCTCTTGAATTTTCTCGAGTCAATTCCATTTTTTCAACGACTAAACAAGTTTGACAAAACCTTGTGACAAGACCGAGAATCTTTTTTTAAATAAATAAATGGTATTCGATTTTTAAAACCAAGGAGTTTTCAATTAAAAAGATTTTAATATGACAGGAACAGTGGAAATATTCCATTCCCGATACTTTTAGTGCAGCCCTCGTAGTACAAAGTTGTAGGGAGGACTTTCAGTAGTTTTAATGGAAGTAGATGTTTATAGGAGCTATTTCAATTTAACAATAGGGAATTTCTTTGTTTAGGTGCATGAACAAGACCATAGCTATTGACAAAGTGCCTATAAAGTATAAATATAAATAATGATATTATTATTACTGTGACCAAGAAACAAATTACACTACCGATATGTATTTCATACCTACTTACTGACTTTATTGTCATTTACATGCTTTATTTAAAGCGTTGCATCTATTGGCAGTAATGTTCTATTGTAATGAATATGACATTGAAACTAATTTGCTTTCTGTGTACCTACCTAATTATGATATAGATAAATGTCGCGTTTTTTTACAGGTTTAAAGGTCAAAGTATAAAACTTGATTCAACGGAGTCCTCTGATAACACTCGTCCCGATGTCAATATTGTAGGAATATCATAAATCATTATTAACATAAACACTGGTATCATGTACGCTGCTGTTCGGGTTACAATAGCCTGGCTAGTATTGTGCACTTTGTTATTATGCCATTTCGACGAAGTACCACAACGCGGCTTCCTATTCTTATCATATTGCATTCCTGTTATTATATTATCGCATTTCGTTAACTACTGTTTATCAATTATATATCACGGATGTATTTTTGCAAAATTACGATTAAATCTATTCATTCAACGTACCTGCTTTCAGTCTTCCATCATCAATTGCTTGTCCTTGTGGTAGGATGCTTTTAATGAAGATGCCCAGTGGACCCCTTGGTGAGTCACGGCCGCCCACAATGGTGAAGCCGAGAGGTTTCTTCCCGTGTCCCTTCTCGAACGTGATGGTGTGGTAGGTGTGCGTTGGCGCCCTTGGCCTCCGGGGTAACGTACAAAAGTTTGCCGCGTTCGGTGTTTGTGTTGCACTTTCACTGTCGTCTTTACATTTTGTCCGTTCAACACCGTCTGGCGTATCCACGTTGACGATGTCACCAGCGCAACTGAGCGCGAGCGCATCCTTGTTGGCGCCGCCGTAACTCACGATCTGCCGGCGCAGCAGCTTGTTGTTCATGCTGCTGTAGCTCGCGTTCTGACCCTTGAGGAAGTGCGAGTGCGCCGCCGCCGTGCTGTCGGCCGGCTCGTCCGCAGCTGATAGCGCAGTGTGATTACACGCCGACTCATCCTGCGACCGACGTCGGTTTATTTTGACGTCACATTTGTCAGAACGTTTTTCCTTCCCTAAAATTATGGCGTTCTCGTAGTCCACTGAGCTTTCTCTCATCAGTATAACGCTTCTTTGGGATGGTTCTCTTTGTCTGGCGTCTGTCGGTTTCTCTCGTTGCCTACAAATCACGATATCAATATCTGCTGCGCCAGATTTGAGAGCTTCTTTGGCTTCAGACATGGTGAGGTCGCGAAGTCTGCGACCGTTTACATTGAGTAGCTCGTCACCTATGCGTAAGGTGCCTTCCCTGCGAATAAATATAAATAAACGTTAATGGAAATAAACATATTTTATGTTATGAGTAATTAAGGTTCAAAAGTTGACTCACTTTTCCGCTAATCCACCGGGAACCACGTGTGCGACCAGGTATCCGACGTGACCTTCATCAGATAATTTGGTTTTGGCAATAAATATCCCGAGTTCATCCGAAGGATTGTTTCTCATTATCCTGACAACTTTAAATTCATTCTGTGCTTTGTCTGACTTGCTTCCCCTAGTTGGTTTCCTGCATGGAGGAATCGGTGGAATGCCACAATCTTGACTTGCATCTCTCTGCCGCATTCTCTGTTTGTCGGTTAACTGTAGATATTGAGGTTCCTCGTATTCATTTTCTTTTTTTGGCATGCGCCTTAGTATCTCCTTACGGTCAAGTGATAAAGCTCTTTGGGTATGTCTAGGCCTAGGTCTGGGACATTCTTTCCTTTCTCTACTCATTCTACCTGATGTCCTCGCTTTCATGTAGCTTTGATCACCGGATATACTCCTACCATGACAAGGAAGAAGAGTGTTAGCCTGAGAAGCGGAACTTTCACAGCGAGACGAAATCCTGTCACTATCGAAAATAGATGAGGCTGCAGATTCGTTGACAAGAATCCCTGAGTCCGCATCTTCGCAGTCTTGAATTAAGACATTTTCATCATCACATGATATTTGATAAACATCATCATGGAACACCGAATGGCCTTTTTGGAATTCTTCTAAACCGGGTAAAGCACCATACGAAAAACTGCGTAATTTTGCTTTAACACCGCCTCGTTTCTTACGACTTTTGGTGACTACACTGGTTGTTTTTAAAATATTATCGTTACTAGCATTTACTTCCTCGTCATTTTCACCCGCTTGTTTGTAAAGCTTTGAGAGAAATCTGTTTGTTGATGACTTAAGGTATCTATCCGACATTGCTCTTAGTTTTGCCGATAGACAGGAACTGGGCCCAACAGAATCCTTTCCATCCTTAGTCTTAAGTTTATCAGTCTTTTTTTGAAGGTTGAGTGCGATGGGCGCGTCGTCGTATGCTTCATAATCATCGTTGAAGATTTGATCACTTGATTTAGAAAGCTTTGCACCGGCTTTGGGTATTGCATGATATCGATCACATTCCGAGCCGGAACTGTAACACCGAGTGCCTCGGTTGGTAAAAGATTTGCCTTCCCTCCATTGGCACTCAACAGGACTAGTCATACTTTTGACGAAAAATACATCGTCATCATAATTGGGCATTTTGACCCAAGGGTTATGATTTTCGAATTCAATGTGGCCGTCAGCGTAATTGTTGGTGAACCGACAATTAGTGACGTCCTCTACGTGTCCGAATCCACTGCAATCACTTCCAGACGTGGACGCGGCGTCATCTCCGTGTCGCAGTGGACCGTTCGATTTGAAGCAAGATAGTTTAGTGTTCTTTACTTTATCGAGCAACGGGTTACGCCTTTCTCGGCACACCATGTACTCTTTTTCCAGCGAGCCTCCGCGGTTTTTGCGCGAAGTATTATAACTTTCCTGCGGTGAAACGGGGCCGTTTTGTAGTGATATGCGTCGACTAACTGGAGTCTCGCCACCGCGGTGGCATCGATGTGGAGATTTTTCAACAATAATTATTTGATCGCTAAGATTGTAGAAGTTAGTTTCCACGGAGCTGTTGCTACTTTTGCGATTGGGGTGGCGCACTGGAGATAAATCTGGAAGGGAGAAGAAACGTATGATCATTAATATCTGAGAAACTGAATCGGAAACTCTCTACAACTAAGTTTGTAATTTAAACCTTAGATAATCTCGGACCAAACTTGTATATTGGAATCTATAGTTCGAACTTTCAAGTAAACAGAGACTGTAATACATATTCATTTTATCGAGATAGGCTCTAGGGAAAGTTACACTCCCTTTCCCTTAGATAGAATAGCTGGCTTTCCAGTGCCATGTTAATGTATCTAGTGACAGGGAGACAACTACACGTGTCAATTACGTAGTGATTCCGTCAGTAATGTGGGCCCGTAAATACTACCATGCAGCGGCCTAATGACGTCATTATCTAGTTAACTTTTCGTTAAGGTAAAGCCAACATTCCTATTAAGATGAAATTCTAGCATTAATCGCATCTATTCAAGTGTCATGTATTCACTTCCTATTTTCTCCGTTTCTTTGCTATTACATAACCATGAGGCCTTTGCGTGATTACGGAATAGGCTGTTGACTATTAATTAACAATGACAAATCGTGCTGTTCGTAAATACTGGGTGCAATTCGACACTTACCTATTGCGAATTTGAATGCCAATGAATTGAACAAATTGCCTTATTAGTAAGCTAATTACGATATTACCGTGAATTCACAAATGACAGATTAATGAAGGATAAAGTGAATTCAAATTAATTTAGGTAATTATCATTACGTTATTGAAACTATCCTGTGTCGCATATTTATGCGAGCATGTGGTAATTTTCGATCATTGTTATAGTAATTAAATGGATTTAATAATTTAATTTTCCGCGAATTAATTCTTCACGTTGACGTATATATGCATTTTGGGTGGAATATTAACCTACGAATTTAATATTAATTTAGTTATGCCATGAACATATTCAAGTGTTTATTGAGAAACCACTTGAGGTCGACTTTTAAGAGGAAAAGTCAATAGGTATCCATTCATGATACGTATGGGTTGGGAAAACCATGTTGTGAAGAGTTTAGTGCGCTGTGTGCACGTACTCGACCATTGCGTCATCAATCTATTTTCAAGACTAAAATATTATTATATTAATGCATCCGATGCCCTAATTTTAAGCTTACTGGCGTTGTGGCGTATTGTGTATTACTGTTATTGTTACCTAAATAAATCCATACTTCCGTAAGTATCTACTCATATTATAAATAAGAAAGAAACTGTCTGCCTGTCGGTCAGTCTGTCTGTCTGTCTATTCAGGTCTATTCACACCATAAGAGGGCCCTTCCCGGACCGTCTATCGTCAACGCGAGTATCGTCGAAGAGCTTGTTGTTTCATCCAGCGCAAGTGAGAACGCGATAACATTGAACGAAAAATACTCGTAGTGAGCGGAAATTTCATAAAACTTGTTGCAGGAAATACCGAGTTTTTCAGGAAGCCTTAAAAGTTTGTGAAATTAATGTGTGAGTTTTTATGAGTACAATATGAACGGTAAAATTTGTACAAAAAAGCAGATTTTTGCAGGCTTATATACTTAATTTGTTTCTCCAAATTTTAATTTTTTGCTTCCATAGAAATCTAGATATAGTGCACAAGATACCTATTAGTTCAAAAATCACGTACGTACGACCGTTTGTATGAAAAGTGTGACGGGTTGGCCGCTCTTAACTGCTGAACGGATTTGGATGGAAGACATGCAGAATAGATACACCTTGACTTGGCTTAGGACCTAGGGGCTCCCATGGGATAATTCCCGACCTCCACGCGGGTGCAGTCGCGGGCAATAGCTATTATATTATAGGTAAATGCCTACGATGCCTTAACTTTAACCTCACTGGAGTATTGTGTATGACTGTTACCTACTTATGATACCTAAAAAATAAACTGTATCTATGCTTATAATAAAATCGTACCGAAGTCAAACCAGGGGCCGTATTGTGAAGTATAAATGCCATTATGATTCCAGACCGAATAAGGGACGGTGCCAGCGGTCATGTATAAATCCATATCTCTCTTGCACTGGAATCGTGATGGCAATAAAACGTCATAATACGGCACCTGTACATTTTTTTTCTTTTTGGTTTCGCACGGTTTGTGCATTTAGCCAGCGTCAAGTGGACTTAGGTAACAAGTACATACAAAGTTGTATAAATAATTATTTATTGGAGTACATTTCATAATTATTTATACAACTTTGTCTGAAAAACCTAGATTTGAGAACAAGCATTTTCAAATATAACCACTGGTATCTTTTTACTAAACTTTTCTCGTACTTAGACACATCAAAATTAAAAAGTCATTTACTATATGAACTTGTAGATAATTGAGCATTTATAATAATCAATTAAAATCGCGAAATGCAACTTTATCACCCAACAACTGCGTATATTTTGGAAACTAAATGCCGAGAACTGTACCCCAAGTGTAAGTTTGCAAGAGAGTAAACGTAACTATCGTGTTTGCGTTAAGATTTTGATTCTCACCCTTATAGTCTTAGCATTATGATCTATCGGTCAAATTTTAACGCAAACGAAATAGTTACGTTTACTCTCTTGCAAACTTACACTTGGGGTACTGGACCCTTTTTTCTTGGACGCCCACAAATAGCTAAGCGGTTGGACAATCGCTTTGCAAACCTGTGGTCGTAAGTTCGATTCCTTTCTCTAGGTGTTTTTGTGATTCTTTTTTTTAACATTTAGATAAACTATTATGTATAAGATAGTTCGTAGAACTTATACAGAAAACATGAAGTTTAGGCCTTTTCTGTCATCATACCGCTTGTTGCACGTAAGTCCATTAAATTTAATTCCCGATTAAAAGTAATGCTGTCCCTATCTAACGGAACGTATCAGAAAGTGACACCATTACTTTTAATGGGGAATTAAATTTAATGGACTTACGTGCAACTGCATGGTGTAGGTATGGTTACAATAATATTAAATATTGGTTAGGTGACTGTTAATGAAAAATGCCGTGTGATGACAATCTCCTTATTTTAGTGATAGCCGTTCGACAGGAATAATTAGTAAGAATGCATCAGTCAGTCTATTAGTGTTGTGCCATTAGATAGTACCTATATGCAGGAAAGCAGGCGTTCATTAATACACTAAAAACGAAAAACTTCGCTTGCAATGGGAAATTGCTACTGAAGACTGCGGGTATCGACCTCTGCTTCTACAACGGACAACTGTACTTCGCTTGCTCCCATGTCACCACTCTGTATATTTTGGCTGCTGACACCAAAACTACAAACGCAGTACCTATACAGGGAAGTTTTATAAAAAATGGGTTCTATTTTAGCATAGTTACCTATTTGGTGTCTTTTGACTTCCGCGCCGAAGTCAAGCTAGTCTAAAATATTGTTTGCTTATTGACCTCAGAAACGGTAATATTGACCCAACGGATAGCTTACCAAACCTAGAAGCCTAAACGGTGCATAAGAATATATTATAAGATAAGTATAATAATATCATTAAATTACGTCACTCACTCGGTCAAGAGGAAATAAGACAATTTGTAGGATAAAGATTTCAGATATCGTGTGTGGGAACTGAGAATAAAGAGGGCAATAAAATTAGCCCACACAATGCAAGATGCAACTCTTTTAGTGTGAGTGCGTTTTATGCACTTTTAAAACACACTTTATAAGCACTTTTATATGGGCTTTCGTGGGTAACGATTTAAATCGAATGATGCTATTAATTCGAATGGTGGCAGTGAGCAAAGACAAAGAGAGCGATGATTTAAAAACTATCGGGCATTGACGCATCTACATACTATAAATAGGTAGGTACCTAATGTCTTATCTACAATTATGCGGCGGTTTATGCTAAGTACAAACTGTGTTAGTAAACACTTAGGCATGGACGTTGATATGCAATACAATGTCAAGCCACACGGACTTTATTTTGAAAAAATGGCGTCTAAAGATGTTATACTACTTTAATATACTACGTGTTAATTTGAATGAGCTCCGTGTGGTGCCGGCCGTAAAGAATAGCACCACCCTATTTCTTCCCGTGGGTGTCGTAAAAGGCAACTAAGGGACTTACTAGAGAATGGGCAGCGGCGTTCTCTATGCATTGTAACACCATACTGCAATCGCCAACCCGCCTGCCAAGCGTGGCGATTATGGCAAACACCCTTAGGGGGAGAGGCCTATGTCCAGCTGTGGCCGTCTTTTGGCTGAAATGATGAATGAATGAATTTTAATGTCGACCGTTTTACGGAGCTTGACGGCGCGGCGGCGTATTTGACAAATTAATGGTGTCTATGTGATTTCCTATTTAATTTTTTTCGTGCTTATTTGATTTAAGTGACTTGAAACTCTCTTGCATAATGTTAAATACGGGTTGCATTATCTTTATTGGTTGCTAATTGAATGGTCTAATTTACTATTTTTATGACATTGATTTTACATTCTGTGATTACTTTAAATCACACTGACTTATTCCGCACTGGGCCCGCCTGGTGGATTACGGCCCACTCCCTCTTACCGCCAAGAGGTCTGTGTCCCAGTGGGAACATTATAGGCTGATTATGTACGACTTGACTGATTTATTACGACTTGATGACTTATTACTTGTTAAAATTATAGGAAAATCGCATATTTTTACAGTGTTTTTAATTATGTGAGCTCCATATTACGTATCTATCACATAATTCATTTATCTGTCATGGCTTCATTTTTAATTCTTTTTAGCTATTGTGGTATAGTAATTTTATTCTAGGTGCATCGTCATAACATATAATTATATATATAATGTACCTATACAAAATAATGTAAAACATTTTAAAAGAGTACCGGTGGAGTTTCTTGTCTATTCTTCTCCATACGAAACATTATTTTGGAAGGGGCAACTAGAATCAATTCTATTTTTAGGGTTCCGTACCTCAAAAGGAAAAAACTGAACCCTTATAGGATCATTCGTGTGTCTGTTTGTCCGTCTGTCACAGCCAATTTGCTCCGAATCTAATGGACCGATTAAGTTGAAATTTGGTACACCTTATGAATTTCTATAGATAACCTAAACACGTCCGTGTTTAGGTTACAGAAATTGTAACGTAAGTAAATAAACTTACCCATAAAGATATAGCGTGATGATAATCGTTTAAAAGGTTAAATCGGTAACTATCTGCAATGTTCTAACCGTTTGGATTTACAATTAGCTGTAAACCATAGAGGAATACAAAAATAATGCAATATTGCTCATCCCCCATAGTGATAGCGTGATTATATATAGCCTACCGGCTGACCAGACTTATAGGGAATATATATGCAAAATAGAACAGACTATCCGGTAGAATTTGCGTGAATTCTGTTTTATGCGGTATTTCTTTCCGACTTGCAAGACAAAAAATGTGATAGCTCGGCTAATATGCTTGATATAAATATAATTTATAGCTTAAAGCACTCAGGAATAATGTAGCTTTCTACCAGTGTTTTTTTTTAGAATTGCATAGCTATTTCCGGAGATTACCCACTACATACGAACAAACAAACAAACAAATTTTACCTCTTTATATTATTAGTATTGATTAGGTAAAAAATTATATTTCAAAAGTGAAAATTTTAAGAAATTAGCAGGAAAGTGTGCCTCACGTCAGCGCCAGATAGGCCCAGTTCAGCAAAAATGCCAGACAACTAGTGCCTGACGCTGGTTTTCAACTGGACCTGAGAGACAAGAGACAAAAGGCTTATTGAATTGAGAGATATTATAATAGCTACTGCCCACAATATTCTACTGTATCCCAGTATCGCAAACTGTTCTCACATAAGTTCAGTAAACGCGATGAACTAATATCCAACACTATAAAGGCTCTTACACACTCACGCGATATCGCGGGCGCGATTGGCACCGACAAAGACAATTCCTTTGTCGGTGCATGTCGCGCCCGCGATATCGCGTGTGTTTGTAAGAGCCTTAATCTCACATTCACCACACGGAATAAATGAGGTATGAATGAACAGAGAACTAAGTTCAGTGCACCTTCCGCTGCATCCAGTAACAGGTAGCAGATAAAAATAATAAACAGCAGATAACAGCTTACTGTTTTACTGCCGTTTTATTTTGTAAATTTTTACGTTAAAAACTGACTTTTATTTGCCTATTTGAAATAAATAACTTTACTTCGTTATTTGGGGTAAGCGCAATTCGTTTTCTTGTAGACGTTACGTTTACGTTTTTTTTGCTTATAGGATAGGTACTGACTGTAGATAGATACTGAGTAATATGATTGCAAGTATGTTATTTTCAAGTTCGCATTTCATAGATAAATGTCTTTGGTTTCGATATAAGTATATATTCACAGTTGACACTACCGTGATGTAGCAGAAATAGTCGTAGGTGCATAATACAAATCGCGGAAATTATATAACTTCACTGACCTAGACCATATTTCTTTGCATTTCCGATAGTAAAACATCTATTTCGTAATGTTTCAAGAGAAAACGTGAAGTCGTAAATTCTTATTTGCCTACTTGCCGAAGTATTGACCGTTAACACATAAGTAATACATAATCCTAGATGTGTTAATATGCGAGATTAAGCTGTTATTTGTTCCACTTTTATGGCTTAGCTTACTGACACTTTTGCTTTTAAATTTTGCGCATCTATCCGCCAGTTGCACGTAAGTCTATTTTTAATTCCCCATTAAAAGTGGGTCCGCGCCTACTCGACCCGCTGAGACTCAACCCGAAGAATAATACGATGTTTTACTACCAATTCAGTGCCATTTGTACAGTCAGGCAAAGTGATATTATTAACTTATTTTACATAGAATATTTAGTATTTTGTTATGATACATAATTTATCGTGGTAGTCAGTGATTTCGTTTCACAAATGTAGCTTTATAAAGATAGCCTTCTACCTCTGGAGTGCCACTAGCTATAAGATTGTAATGATAATTATCAATAATCTGTGATTTTTACTACAAAGTACAAAGCGTATACTGTATTAAAAAAGGATAAGTACTTACTTGTTTAATTATTGATTTATTTATCCAAACATTATTAAAATTTTACACTGTATGTGGTGCAAGCGTTAAATCGACACTTTTCTGTCTGAGTATATATCGACGTTTTTACGCCTATCAAAACAGAAATATCCAGGTATTATTCTTCGGGTCGAGTCTAAGCGGGTTGGACGGGGCAGGACCCTTCTATGTTAGAGGGTTTGGTTTCCGCACTTAGCCCTTCATGTGGACCATTGTGCGTGGGCCACGGCGGCCGGACCGTTAAAAGTAATGCTGTCACTTTCTGATACGTTCCGTTAGATAGAGACAGCATTAATTTTAATCGGGAATTAAATTTAATGGACTTACGTGCAACTATAGCGGAATGTGTATTAATCACGTAGGTAAAAATCATGCTTATAGATCGTCTACAAAATGCAATTAAAGCGATAAACAACAAAACATTGGCAATTGCCATTGACCGTTTCGGGGACCCTTTAGAATGTTGTAATTTTAACCAAAAAAAGATCAGTGGTCAAACGAAAAACAAAAGACTGAATTAGAATCGAATAACGTCAGCATGAAAGTTCTATTTCAATAACTCCCAATATAAGTTAAGTCCCAAGGGAAATAACATGTCAACTCACCAATTCTTGACCGACGTGCGGGCCTCGGTTCGTCAGGCGTTACGGCCAGAAGCCGCGGCGGCTCGCCCTTCTTGAACCACCGCATTTTTCACCGTCACTCCATAGTGGGCACTGGAACAAGGAATAATAAAATAAAATGATGGAAGCTAGGTATTTGGGAACCGAAAGGATACCAAAATAGAGAGGTTGTAGCCACAGGGAACATTCATTTGTCTTCGGAGTAGACCCCAGGTTGCTGTTGTGACATAGAGCGAGGAAGTCGTCAATTTGATGACTCCTGATAAAGCTTATTCGGCTTGGTTGGAGTAGTAACCAGAACTGCTAGTAGGTAAACTTTAAAAAGGTTCTGAAGACTTTGGGAGATCTACAATAGGACAAACCGTATGGTGGACCACTGAGAAGTAGATCACGCACATCATTAATTAATTTTTAGAATTCTTACGATGGAATCTGACTTTATATTGGTAGGCGTGGTAAACCTTCAGGTCAATTCACATGAAGGATTACATTCCACAAAAAAATATGATGTACCTACCTAACTCGGTATAAAAAAAATGTTAATATAATAATAAATTATGGTAACACAAACACTTGGCACTTACAGTGTAAAAAACCGAAATTACCTAGATACTTTTTTCAGTATTAAGTGACAATGAGAAATGGAATTGTTACGTAATTTGGGCTTATTGTTACTCTAAGGTCCCTGTGTAGGATGAAACAAAGTGCTTTAGTTAACTAAGATGTAGGATTAGGTAGGGAAGGTAAGTAATGGATTTTGGAACAAAGGAATCAAATGACAAATGAACCCAATCTGCTAATGTTTCGATTTGATGAGCCATTAGTCGTCACAAATGACAAGACCTAATTTAAAAAGAAACAAATGGTTCTTTTTTTTAAATATAACATTGAGGAAAGAGAAAAGAGTGCTATAAAAATATTTTGGCGCCTAAATGACCTTGACAGTTAAGCGTTGTGGGTGTGAAATTGTCACAGAAATTGTATTGAAAAAAGATCCTTGTAGCTTTGAGTTAACCTGTCCCAACAGACAGTATAACTACATCTGATACCACAGAGCAAAAGGAAACCAAAGGTTATCGAAACTCGCAGTTTGCCAATGCAGTCTTTATGGACTGGGCACTTGATAACCTGACGGTGTTGCAATCAGAACTCAAAGTATATAACGTGTAACCATTGACCACTTCAAAGTCATTAAGTTCCAACAGGTTACTTAACTTGTCCGTCTCCTTTTACGATACTATTTGCACATACCTACCTATTTCTGCATGTACCTACCTCCTATAAGTGAAGGCTTGCGTAAGTGTAAAAAATCGAATATTAATTAATTTACGAAGGTTAGTTCAAGTTGTCATTGATGGTTGAAGAATGAAGATATTTAGGTGTGACCATTTTTTTCTAGTTTCGTTGTGCGTGTTATTTTAATAAGGCGTTTTGACTTCAAATTTTATCTTAAACGTTTTTATTTGGTTGTTTTTTAATATAAAATTCATTTAAAATTAACATAAACATCTGCAAAATACCAGTTTAAGCATTCGTAGAAGGTCGTGCACTTTTAAGCAAGTTTCTAACCTGTTCTGTATTATTGCGATTATACGTATCCACGTCCTAAGTAATCCTCTGATCTTTTTAGTGACACAAAACATTTGAGCGGTAAAATCATATTCAGCTCAAGCAACACACTACAAGCAACCCTTTATGGGTTTATAAACATTACTTTTTGGGAACACGGATATAGGTATGAGGCTTTTAGCATTAGCACCCCTTTTTCATCCAACCTCGTCCCATAAACAAAACACAAGCTTAGACTTTGAACATCCCTTTTTGTCGAATCCCATAGTTTGGCAACAAAAACCAATGACCGTTCAACCACGAATAGATCATAACTCGTCAGCATCACATTACACGTACGAGCATTCACAGATCATTACATTATCTCACACATCCATCAGCGCAGTCATAACACAGTTACCGATTGGTTACGTCGCCGCGACAAGGCATCCATCAACAAAATAATATAGTAAGAATCGAAACCAAACTCGATTTAATAATCACGTAACAGCTAACCTTGCTAGTGACAGCTGTGGCAGCATTAGTGTTGTGTAACAAATCGATTCTTTTTTGCAGCAATCGTTTCTTGTAACTCACTATAGTCGGTTGTCAAGTTTCCTCAATGCCGATCAATTAGTGTACCTAATTGAAAAGATTAGGAGCAATTTAATTAGTAAATTGATATTTCTTATGTATGTCAATGCTTGATTTATTTGGGGAAAAGTGGCGCTGTTCACGGATAACCTTCTGATCCTGAGCGTAGCGAGATAAACGGGTAATGATTTATTACTGGTGTAATTAGCTGGAAGTAGGTCGCGACTGTGTCAATTATGTATGTTGTAGAATTATACATAAAGCGGAATTCTGATAAAGCTTTGTACCCTACCTACATCGTAGACTACTTTTGCTTAGCTTTTTCCCGGGCAGTCGGGATCCGCTTAATTTTTTCTGTACCGTCCTTAATTTTAGAAAATACTTTTGTATTTCACTCACATTTTATTCGAAAACACTTTAGCTTTTCACCACAATGATATAGAAAACGGAAAATTGGATGACCGCAATTCCACGAGTACAATGCGTCATTTCAGTTCAAAGTAAAAATGTCAATTGATAAGACCACATTTTATATTCGATGGGGTACTCTTACTGGTAACGACGTTTTTGAAACGTTTCCGCATACAAATTATGCAGGAAGTAAGCAAAGGAACCGAGGAGAATATCGACGCATTACTAATACGTTCTGCAGAATTATTTGTTTCACATAATGAACACGACAATATCAGCAACGTGGTTAGAATTTACATAATTGTCACGCCTGGGATCTCGTAAGCGGTTTATTTTATGCTCTAATGAACGCATTAGGTCTGATGTGATATAGGCACATAGTAAGTAGGTAAGACACTTATCGCATTGTAACAGACAAAATGTAAAACCATTCGGATGAAACTAAATCCGAGGATGGGATCAAGAAAAGTAAATAAATAAGGAGAATCGTAAAATGACCAGCAACTCGGCAAAAGATAATCAAACTGTAGAAGAAATGTTAGTCTAGAGAGGATTTTAGAAGAAATCCTCTTGTAGGACATACTTTATCTAACTTAAAAGGTTCGAACTTAGCAAACTCGCTTAAAACTAGTTTCAATTTTTAGAGAACAAATTGATCTTGGAGTTAATCCTTTAGAAACTTAGACCCTTGTAAAACATTTTTCATTTAAATGATCTGAGAGAAATTCAACTCAAGGCAACGTTAACTTAGTTATTGAATAACTTAGTAATAATAAAGTTAAAGATATTATTATTGTTTTATGCCTATCATGGATCAAAATGAGTTCTAAAATAACAGTTACAAAAGGAAAAGAAAAGTCAAGATTCCGGTGTAATCATTACATTGGTTGAAGAACAATAGAATCCATACGATACTCACTATTATCGGTATTACGGAATGGTACGCCGGAGAACTTTCCCATCTTACTTTGTAACAAGGTTATGCAAGCAAGACTTGTATACCATTGCAAGTTCAGTAAGTCCTTTGATGAGGAAATAAGTAGTAGTAGGTAGTCAGTAGTACTTGATCATGATTTTAATAAGAATCTACATCTTTATAATCATTTATAATTTACTCATGCAGCAGACACTGATAATTTAAATCACCTATGCACATACATACCTTTAAAAAAAGAAACACTTATTCAAGTGCCTGAAGTACATAATCTCATAGATCATAATGTAAAATATCACGCAAACGATCCGTAACGGGAAAGGCAGGGCAATATAACCAATGCCAAAGTATTTATTGGAAACTAAACTTGGCAAATGTAGTAAGTGACTTACAACTTTCTTGCAATGATTAGATTTGTAATTTCCTTTGCGTTTCCCTTTGTAGCTGAAACACAAATCTCGATAACTTACTCCGATAATACAGTAAAGGTACAAAATGTTTATGGAAAATTCTCGAACTCGCGGTAAAAATCATATATGTAGGTAAGATATGGAGGTATACCTATGTAGTTCACATGAAGAGCACGTATTTACATGAGCTGTCGTAAAGCGAATATGATTCATCAATGGTTTATGTACTGTAAACCTTCGTAGTGGAGGTGATGTCAGCCAAGATGACATTTTGGTTTACGAACTCTAACATGAGAATGACGTCACTGTTTGCCAACCGAGCGAAAAGTCACGTAACTTAAGTGGAACGACAAATGTTGGTAAACTTGAACTTGAGAGATGAGCTGAAGAAATTCCTTCGGATAGGACATAATATAGGCTTACTCACATAGGTAAACAGAACTCGGAACTACTCGGCGCTTCCACTTAGGGACTATATAATCAAGTTTGTGCTTACTTGATTAAATAATCCATAGGTAGAAGCGCGACTGCACAGGATGGGACCTTGATTCAGTTTCCAGGCCGGGAAAGTTTTCAGCTACTGCCTGGAAATTAAATTGTAGTCAACCGATGGCGATTGATTTGCTCTCCCCTTGTCATTTGCAAACTCCGAATTTCTGTTACTGAATTACGGTACCTATATATCTCTTTTCAACACGTCTAGTGTGAAAACCGTGGTTATTAGAAACGATACGTATCTAAGTAATTCAAAAAAGTCGCTAGCTTAAAATAAATTGAAGTTTTTTTCCCCGTTTCTTGTGTACCAGGATTCTTAAACAGGGCTGAACGTGACAACAATTCAAGAAAAGGTATTAGTACAGTTTCTAAGTACGACACGTCTCAGCTCTCGAGAACACCTTCAGGATTCATTCGTGCGCGACGAATGTGTCCAGATATTTCTTTTTTACTACTAAACGCTACAAAAACTGAAAACAGTTAACAGTATACCATTGTGTTTTTATCGTAGATGATCGTAAATTGTATATGGTTCTTGTTTTCGTAGCTTAACTACTTTTCGTGATTATAGAACTCAGTTTCAATCACGAACATTACTAAAACAGCCGGTCTATTCTGAAAAAATCTCACCGTGTAAACTTAGGTGAAGTGATTTGGTATTAGTGTCAATCCCTCACTGACAGTTCACTCCACGCTCACCTCACCTAAGTTTTCACGGTGAAATGGTAACAGAATAGCACTGCATTATTCTTTTGAAGTGATGATACAATTGTTGTTATCAGCAGCTGACAATCATTATAACGGTAATATCGGTCCTGTAGTCGATCTCAAATTCATTTTGTTTTGAATCTGTATCTTTAATCTATTTCTTTTGTCTTTTATTAACAACGTCCTTTCATCGTCGGTGGTCTCAGATTTGATTAATTTGTTTGTCAGTCTTGCGTCTATATTAGGCTGAATTCTAGGTCAAATAGTATTAACTTCTTTAGTTATGATTTCCAGAAATATTTTGTAAGCACTTGGTGTTATGGCTGCGTGTTTATTACCTTTTGCGCATTGTAAGTGTTTAAGTTTATGAGTATTGACTGTCATGTTGAACGTCGCGTGGGCAGCCCGCAAATACTCGCGCATAATATAGCCCGCATGACGTTGCCATGGTTAAACCTTTGCCATACAGACAGAAAAAAACATGGGATTATTTTTTTATATTTTGTTATTGGCGGAGTTTTATCCTTAAGCCCTTACCTTAAGGAACGCCAATGCTATATATACACTATACGTTTAAAAAATCGCTTTCGCTTCGCCACGCCTTCGACGTTGTGTAGCAATGTCTTGAGGTAAAATGCAATCATAAAGTGGGTTCGTTTCTTTCAAATTAACATTCCTTAGAACAAAATCATAAAACGCACGCTTTATTGAAGATTATTTCAAACTTCGACGTTTCATTGCTTAGAGAAGTCGGTCATTATTTCAGCAGAACATTTTTAACGAGCTACGTTTAACATACAAAGTCTTTAAGCGGCTAAAACGACGACCATAAATGTTTTGTAAAGTTAGAATATACAAATCTTATTTCGGAACACTTAACACGAAATCCTAGGAAATTAAGCACATTAATGAGTGATTAACGATATTAAACCGTGTTATGTCATTTGTCAAAACTATAAAAGACGTTACCGACGCCTTAGTGTGTAATAAATACGTCGAAATGTACGTTTAAACCATTCTGGGAAATTAACATTTATTTTATGTTCTGCATAAATTAAGTAGGACTTACTTCCGAGGCATTTTTTTTATTATAAGCGTAACTACGTAATGTAAACGATAATAATTGTCAGTTTTGTTTGCGTAGGTATTTGAATTTCTAAGACCCGTATTACAGAACGTCACTCAATACTCAAGCATTACTTAAAATTAGTTTCAACCAATCAAATGGCTTGAATCTAGTTTTAAGTAATGCCTGAGTGTTGAGTGACGTTCTGTAACACGGGCTTCAGTAACGTTATGGAGGTGCAGTGCTTGTTGCTTGCTGTGATATTAAAAGGATCCTGAATTATTTCATTCTTATTATAAACTAGGTACTGCCCGCGGCTACGCCCGCGTGGCTTCTTCAAAAATAAACGTAGCCTACTCTTTATATCATCAGATATCTGCCAGTGAAAGTCCTGTCAAAATCGGTTCAGCCGTTTCGGAGATTAGCCGGAACAAACAGTCAGACAGACAAACAATTTTTTTTATAAGTACCTTCTATACTTTCGTATGCACTTAGTAAAAAGCTATTATTTTGACATTGCAAACAGACACTTAAATTTTATTTATTTGTATAGATTTCATATAATTAGACAATTTAAAATGTCTAGAGACACTCAAATCTACAAGTCAAAGTCACTTTTCCTTTCAAAACTTTTTACCAACACAACACATTACTTGCAAAGATTTTCAGTGACACTTTTTCACGTAATTCACGCTGAACGAATTCCTAAGTTACACAAAAAGCAATCTCCTCGAAAAATAGAGTATCAGCAACTTTTTCGTCGATGTAAGCGAATAGCGAATACTATTTTCCCGACAGTAAATGAGCTCGAGCGAAGACAAGCGAAAGAAAAAGAATTGTGTTTAGTGAATTGTACTAAAAGGACTGAATGTTGTTTTTTGATACCTAGTTAAGTAACTAGGGATCAAAAAACTGGCCCTTAGTAGTTTACTTTAAGGGCCAATTTCACTGAGCGTTTAAGAAAACTAAGTTCTGCATAAACGAGTTCAAATGTCAATATTGATCTCGTTTTACGTCCAACCAATTTCACCAGCTACATTTTGATCACGTTCACGAAAACAAAGTTTCCATGGCATAGAATGTAAATGTTGTCACACGAACGCAATTCGTTAGGATTTGCATCATGCGATAGCGACCTACTGCGCTTAAATTTAATTACCACGTTTTTATTAAGTCACTTTCTTGTTTATCTGTCTGTCCGTCGTTCCGGGTGGAATCTTGCAACTCAAATTTCGAGTACTTCCTGATTAGCTATCCGGCTGAAACGTTTAAGGTAGCTCACAACTCGATGACAATGCATTCTAAATTCATTTATTAGCATGCAATGTTGAACTAACCACAAAAAAAAAAACCATAAAATCCGCTATACCTTGTAAAGGAAGCTAGATAGAGCAAAAATAACACTTTTTGCGGGCTTTCCAAAGGAGTTTCACTAATCATGACACATCGATCGATAGGTTCACAAGCTTGAAAACATAAACAATATTTTTTTTTGCTTTTATCTTGCAAAAATCAGCAGCAAAAACTGTTGTTATAAGTTGATGATGATGATACTGCTATTTGACATTAAACTTCACTATAGCAATATTCATAATTTGTGGACCATTTTACGAATCTCCCTAATAGGTACTGTCAAACAGATGAATACCATTTTACGATTTTTAATATGATTCATAATATTATCCTTTTATTCCACTTTATGTTGGTGAAATCAAAAGTGGAGTTCAAGTTCAGAGTTGAAGTTCAAGCGTTTAACTGAGTTCTGGAGAACTCAGTTAAACGCTTAAACAGAGTTCAGCGTGAACTGATCACGTTAATCTTCGTTGGTAAAATCCGCCATAGGACGCTGACAACAGCTAAACCGCGGTTACTGTCAGATGCATACAAAAGAAAGAGAAGAGCGATGACACAACGCTTGTAATTTGTTGCAAAATATAAAGCAATTATCTATTTACTCAAAAATGAGTTGAGTAATCGAAAATAAAAAAACAACCAAGTTCTGAATTCAATTATGACGTTCTTATTAATAATTAAATACCAACCGTACGTTGATATTTAATATACATAGATATTTTGGATTGGAACTCTAAAGTACTTTTACGTAGTTAGTTTACCGTTAATTTGTATCGAGTTTTTTTTTTATTAACATGTTTAGAAACCACCAAGTTCTGAGAAATATGTTCAAGAATAACATAATTATATTTTTCCCGCTACCACAAACTAATATAGATTTGGCATTTTTTTTGTTTAAGACATGCCTACTTAGATCATTTGCCTCTTGTCAGCGCCTTAATATACAAATGTATGTTCCATGTCTTCACATGATCTGACCAAGATTATGTCTGGACTTTAAAAAAGATAGTTTGAGCTTTGAGTTTGTTTATCCATTTCTTCTCAGGGGTTGTCAGATAGGACATGTCGACTCCATCTAGCTAACTTTTTGATGTGTATTTTCCTCTCGCTGTCTGTGGGAGTGATTTCGTGAAAAGGGACGGAAGTGTGTAGCAGGAAGTGACAGCTTGAGCATGGAATAAGTAAGTACTTTTTAATAGCATGGAATTAGTAGGTACTTTATCATAGCATGGTACATTAGTGTACTCATGGAATTGGTAAGTAAGTACTATATAGATTGTAAGTAGAGGGGGTCAAATTTCGACCAGTGGGCAACCACTATTAATGAATAATTTATTATTCTCAGTTGCTTATTGTTATTACCAAGGTGAGATGTCAGATGTTACACATCATCATCTGCCAGGGTTACGAGCCTGTCCGAAAGGGATATCGTGGCCCTGGCACACACGCATCTGAAGGAACACGGTGGGTTTTAGTCAGTAAAAGTCTGACATTCCCTCCCGCTCCACCCAGAGTGGGAGAAGTTATTTGATAATTTCCCACCCAAAAAAAAAAAAAGATGTTACACATCATAAGCGACTACTGTAAGGCTCGCTCGTTTTTTTGACGTGAAACATCTATAGCCGCACATAAACCGATTGCTGGCGGGGCGACGCATGCCGCGTGGCGACGCCTCGCCACTATACAGTCTATATGTAGTAGTGTGTAAATAATTTCGATGTTTTACATCTGCTAGGCGTCCCGTGGCGGCTCAATTGTTTTTTAAGACGTTAAGTTTCAGATACTTATCCAATTACAGAATATACAATTTCATTTCATTTCTTGTCTTAAGAGGGATCTTCCCGGTCCGTCTATCGTCAATGCGAGCATGGTCGAAAAGTTTGTTTGTTTCATCCAGCGCAAGTGAAAACTATTAACAAACGAGTGAGAACGCGATAACATTGAACGAAAAATAATGTGCGGAAACTTTATAAAACTTGTTCCAGGAAATACGTGTTTATGAGTAAGCCTTACCAGTTTGTGAAATAAATGTTGGTCATTTAGAATCTCCATTACATTTGCAAGGTTTCTATCGTAATGTTTTCTTAACCTTTACAATTTATGAGTACATTATGAATGGCCCAAGTTCAGGTAAAATTTGTGCAAAAAAGCTGATTTTTGCAGGCTTATACTGAATTTGTTTTTTTATTTTTTGCTTGCTAAACCTAGATATAGTGCACAAGATACCTAAAAAAATCAAAGAAAGATGTGTTACAACGCCATAATCACGTACGAGCGTTTGTATAAAAAGTATGTCGGGTTGGCCGCTCTTAAAGGCTCGTACAGACTCGTACAATATCGCGGGCGCGACAGGCACCGACAAAGAAATTGCGCTACTAATGTCGCGCCCGCGATATCGTACTAGTCTGTACGAGCCTTAACACTTTAGTGATACCTAAAGTGATTCAAACAAAGTCCATTTAGGTACCTATACTTATGCCAATTCAGCAATTTGCGTGTCACTTAGTTTACGATAAAACCTATTGCAACAGTACAGCAGACAGCAATATTAAATTAAAATGGGACCTAGCTTAGGTAGGTAGTACTAGGTAGCATCTACTTTTGACTTCCATGAAACCTGAAGAATATTTTGAATATCAGCGATTAGTTTATTTCGGTATTTTTTTAGCGGTATTTCTTGCAACCTCTGTAACTTATTTCTTGTGTCATTTTATATTTCTGTTCTTAGTTTGTTACCACAAAATTTTTATTTTTATACTTTTGGTTAAAATACAGGGAGTATTTGAGAATGTTGGTTCGCCTGTCATTGGCAACTGTATAAGCCCATGACTGTTATATAATGTTATTTGATATTTTGTATACAGAAGCGTTGGTGTACCTTTCAACTTATTATGCCCACCGTGTCACTTTTATTCACCACCCCCCAATCTTGTAACACACTTCAGTCACGAGCCGTATGATTTTGAAGGAAATTGCTAATCCATTGCTTCATATGTTTGATAAATTCGTCGACTCGGCAACGTAAATGACACAATGAATGTTGTTAAATTGTCATTGTAAGTGTGTTAGGCAATTAACTCGCTGGATAGTAACATCAGGGAGCCTGCTTATAAACCCATAGCAAACTGTTCATAGTGACAATTTGCGTTGTCATCACAAAACAAACACTGTGTCGAGTTAGAATCCTTGTCTGTGTTTAGAAGTTTTACAAGTACGGATGCATGTGTGTGTGCCCTTATATTACCTACGAATATTGTCCTTTAAAAACAGTCGCAATAAAATCAGCATAGTGCAAACACGTATTTCTATTACCCAAATTCCCATCAAGCAAAAGTAAACCTTATTCCTATAACACACTGACAATACAAAATCTGCACTTTTTCCCTGTAAACGTTTAAGGTGAATCCGCAGCTGTAGATTGATTGTATTATATGATTCGCGACTCTAACAGACATGTAGTTAGGTACATAATTATTATCATTCGAAAAATTAATACATCTCTCTAAGTTTGATTAATTGTGCCATTGAATGACGGCACGGTTGGCGCAGTGGTTAAGCGATTGACTGCTGCGCTGCGTGTCGCGGGTTCGATTCCCGCACGGAATAAATATTTCTATGATTGTTTGTGTATTTGAGTTTAAATGTTTGTAAACGCACCCACGATACCGGAGAAATTCCTAGTGTGGGGAAACGTTTAAAAAAAAAAAAACTTTTTCATGAAATCATGGTATTAGGGAACAAATCTTACGTATATAGAGAGATGTATTAATATAATATATAAGTTTATTAGTACATCAAAACAACAACACAGTACTTACATAGCATATGGAAACAGAGTTGTACTACCAAGTTTAAAATTATAGTCAGCTTTCCGGGCTCCTAAACTAGGTGCGCAGACCTGGGGCCCAATTCTGTAAAATAACCAACTTGTCAAAGTGTGTCGGTAGTGTGTCAGTAGTGTCTCAATAGAATAGTCATGGACATTTGGGCCCAATTCTGTAACTTTGAGTTAAGCAACACGCCATTGACACTCTATCGACACACTACAGACATTCTTTTGCCACTGTTGCAAATTTGGCATTCTGCAAAAACTTCAATGGCGTTTCAGTGGTGTCTCAGTAGTGTATCGGTAGTAAGTCGATAGTGTGGCATATAATAGTTTTAGTGTTGCTATCAAAAATCTACCATGAAGTAAACCAAACCCACCACTTTTTCAAATCCAATTTTTATCAATTATATCTTAATATTATGAGTTTATTTATTAATATAAAAACGTTTTATTATTAGAAACATCAAATTTCACTAAAAACATGCCTTTAATAATGCTTAATGAGTGTAGCCTTATGGCGCGAGGATACGGGCCTTCGATATTAAAAAAAAAAAACCTTAATTCATGTTGGGATGCTGTTTACACGGGGGGGGGGGGTGGTACATCATAGGGGGGGGGGGGTCCAATTTTGGTTATTTTTTGCCTAGGACGCACCGTTTTCGAAATATTTCAATTTGTATATTATTAAAAAAAATATTAGATACCTATTTGAAGAAAAAAAAAATTTTTTTTTCGTAGATTTTTTACTTCATCTCATGGTTTTCGGTCGGAGTATCAAATTAGGTACCTTCACATACAAACCTTAATTTAGCAGAGATTCCATTCCGCCGTCGCTGTCTCTGGAGAAAGGGAATGAGCTCGTCAATTAGCTTCCTTGCTTGCTCTACGTCTACTTTATCAATTTCACTACGTAAGTCGCACACACACACGGACACATTATTTCAAATTTAAAAAATATACAAATTGAACCCAATCAACAATAGGGAAAATAGGTGTAGTTGTTCGATGGCTTCACAATGGCGGTTCGATGGCCAAAACACTATTCAAACACGATAGAAACAACTGTCAAATACACTTAAAATATTTACAGACTACCGTAAGCTTGGCATCACGATGCCATTGTATTATTATAGTGGACCAGACTACCAATTATTGTTACTAAATTTGCAACAGTGGCAAAAGAATGTCTGTAGTGTGTCGATAGAGTGTCAATGGCGTGTTGCTTAACTCAAAGTTACAGAATTGGGCCCCTGTATCTTAGGAGTCGGAATTTTTGCGGCTTCAATTTATAAAATACAACCGTGACTTTTCTGATTGTGTACAGTGGTTGTTAACACAGCAGATAGAGTGAATGATTGTGGTTGTGTATCTAGGAGTGTGTATATGAGTGTAGTGTGTGTGTAGGGAGGTGTGTAACTGTGTGTGTTAATGATTCTAATGATATCAATTCTGTAACTACATGTCTGTTATAGTCGCGAATCATATTTTGATTAATATAAAACCTGACACTGACCTGCAAATAGCGAAAAAACGTATGAAAATTTGAATTTCGCGGGCTACAGCTACGGATTCACCTTAACAGCTAATCTTAAGGAAGTCACGTAATCAGGTAACGTTAATTCAAGATCCAACAAACCGACCTAGATCCAAGCTATTCGTAGAAACATTAACTATAAATGACTGCTAATGGAGTTCCTATTTCGGAAACCAGAGCATTTAGGAACGTGTTAAAATTGTTGTATTTTCACATAAAAAATTTATTTACGGATTTTAGGAACGAATTTCCCTATCGCACGTAGGTACAGTCGTTGACCAGCATTAGCTGACCCCCTTTACAAAGAAGAATAATGTAAGAGGGGTAATGTAATGCTGGTTACCGACTGTACACTCTCGTATACTTAGCACGCTTGGCGAATGAGAGCTAGACCGGAAAAAGTGTAACTTAAAGACCTTTATGACACTTTTGCTTTTGTACTGTTTTTTTATTTGCATAATCAGCCTTTATAGTTCCTCCCAATGTTGGGACATAGACCTCCACTCGGTGAGAGGGAGTGGTCCGTAATCTACCACGCGAGCCCAGCCACTGGGCTTGCGTCTTCGAGTTTTTGGTTCTAGGACATGCCGCTTTCCTCACGATGGTTTCCTTCACTGTTTTGAGAGCAGTGGTGATGAAATTATTTACACAAAGTAAAGCGCCTGCCTGGTTTCGAACCCACGACCTACAACTCGTAAGTCCCCGTTCGTTACCTTTGGGCCACCACTGCTCTATTTTTTTATTTAGTTACTCTCAAACTTTGTTAATTTATTTCATTGTGCCTGTAATTTTTTTATGGGTATTTTAGTAGAATCATGGAATTGTTGTCAGCCATTTTATGGGCACAGTTAGGTAATTTATGAAGTGAGGGGTTTTCACGAGGAAAACGTGAATCGCCAACAAACAAGGAAATAATCAATCAATAATGCATGGTTTCGAAAACTATCTATCTATCCATGACTCATCTTCGTAGGTACGCAACAATAATATTTTTTTCGCTAAATACAGGCTGGCGATGAGGTTATCACATCAAATGAAACCGCGTATCCTTCATGATGTTCTTTGAACACACAATTTTTTGTAATTTTATTTAACTTATTATTCTAGTCCAGTTACCGTATTTTTTGTTTTAATATTTAAATATCATGTAAATGCATCACTTGACGAGTACTAGTAGCTCAACGACCCGTACGGTGAATATAGTTTAAACGTTCAAACTATCTACTCTCATACATTGGGATTGAACCTACTAAATAAAAGATCAAAGTTAAAAGAGTTAGAAATAGTTTATTGCTTATAAATCTTATAATGGTTCAAGTTTTATAAAAATGGCGCGCCCCGCATAGGCGGTCCATTCGAAAAAAAAAATGATGGAAAGTCCTTGGTGATCTTCATGGATTTGCCCTGCACCGTATTCTACGCCTACAGACTTTATTGATTTCAAGCAGCAATGGCAAGTTTCCATATACCACAAAATCTAGGCTAGCAATCCAAATATCTACTTATTTATATTCAAAACACTGGCAGATAATGTTCAAGTAAGTAACAAACTCATATTATATAACAAGGCTACTGCCACCTTTTATACAAGTATCCAAAACACTGGACTAAAGAAAGGATAACGTAATGAATACGCATTTATCCGGAGCTAGGGTATCCAAAATTTGACAAAAGGCCGGACATTTGCAAAAACGCGACCAAGGACGAGTCGGACTCGCACATGAAGAGGGGCACTACTGTACAATATTTAACGTTACCACTATTTAACATACTCCTTTAATTTATTATTAGTTGTTACACCAACCGTCATAAAAAAAAAATATTCAAGTGTTAAAAAAATATATTCAATATATTACTGTTCAAAAGATACAGCCCTATGACAGACGGACGGATAGCGGAGCCTTATTAATAGGGTCTCGTTGGCACCCTTTGGGTACGGAACTTTAAAAAGTTATTTTAATTTCCTTTCTTTTTCAGTACTCATTTCGTTTTTTCTATTTTCTAAAAAAAACCTTTTTACATTTTCCGGCGGACGAGACAATAGAAGTTTTAATGTTATGACGTTAATGGGCGTACTGTCCCGGAAAGTGTTAAGTCGAAAAGTTTGGACATAATGACAAGACCGGTCAAACTCCGGATCGGGAGCCAGACAAATTCGGACGGATGGTAACCCACCCTATCCGGAGCAGTATTATCTTTCCTATCCATTTCGCTGGCTCCTCCGTCCTTCCCCTTTTTGTTTCGCAGCGGATGAACGTTAGGACACAATTTCATCTATATGGAAATAACAATACATTTAATGTGGAAGGATATGAGTTCATACATATCCTTATTTGGCATCATATCAAGTGTGTTTTACAGGGGAACAATGCTCAATGACCAGACAGTATGTTGCATGGGTTAATAAAAACCTAAGCTTTCATTGTTTCGAAATAATGGTAGGCTGAATCATAGTATTTTTGTTCTTGGACATATGTCCTGATCGGAAGACTTTCTCAAAAATCATCGTATCGGTGGCTCAGTAAACTAGAACAGTTTGATTTGTTTATAGAATTCGTCCTAAATACATTATCTATCACTTGCTCTTAATTTTAGAATTATGTAAGGCATTTAAAAATTCATAGATAATAAGAAAAGAGTTCGTAGAGAAAATTACCTTCCTATTCAAATACATTTACCTACATATCGGAATTCGAAGTTATGAGTGTTAAGTGCAAGAACCTAATTAAATCAGAGCGCACTTCAAATCCTTTTCCAACAGTACGTACAACACTTACGTCATAAAATACTATTGGTATCGGTATCCAGTCCCGTCCGTTTGTAAGTGAGATCCTAATTAGAGGCTCGTTGGATAGCGGCCATGTTGTTGCCGCCATAATGAAAGGACTTCTCTGCCCTGACACGGAATGAAGAAACTCGGCTTTCAAAGAAATTTTTCGCAGCAATTTATAAAGTTTCAGATATGAAGACGTGATCATGTTGCGTGTTAATTAATTAGGTATGAAATTTTGTATTACAATTTAAATCGTGTAGAGTTATTTCAGTATTATTGGTACTTTATTCGTGCAGTAATCCGACAGTTATTTTATAATGTAACTTGTAAAGACAATTGTCGTGAATACTTTTAACAATTTCCCTTTGATTATTTAGTATAGGTATGCCTAGTTACAGTGTCGCGCTGCAAAAGAACTAAAACAAACATGCCTGTTTTGCTGGTGTGCGTGACAGCTACGTCTTACACTCGCACCACGATATTGCTGTCATGATGTGTTATCTAGTGTGCGTGCATTTTGCGGCCAACTGTTGGACGCAATTTTTTCGCCGAGTTGGGTTTAAATATTCTTTATTTATTCTAAAAGAACATACTTACAATGCTCACTTAGCGAATAAATACTTGACTAAGGTAAGTGTAGTCCAGTAGCAATTTTTAGGGTTCCGTACCCAAAGGGTAAAACGGGAACTCTATTACTTAGGCTCCGCCGTCTGTCTGTCTGACTGTCTGTCTGCCTGTCCGTCCGTCTGTCACCAGGCTGTATCTCATGAACCGTGATACATTGAAACAGACACAGAACAGACAGACAGACAGACAGTTGAAATTTTCACAGATGATGTAATTCTGTTGCCGCAGACACAGAACAGACAGACAGACAGACAGTTGAAATTTTCACAGATGATGTAATTCTGTTGCCGCTATAACAACAAATACTAAAACACAGAATAAAATAAATATTTAAGGGGGCTCCCATACAACAAACGTGGTTTTTTTTGCTCGTTTTTGCTTGATATTGGTAACGGCAACAGGTAGACGCTTAAAATATTCACGGAATATTTAGTTATATATATTCACTTTAAAAATAAATAATTAAATTAAAATAAAACAAATATTTGAGGGGGGCTCCCATACAACAAACGTGTTTTTTTTGCCATTTTTATGGATAATGGTACGGAACCATTCGTGCACGAGTCAGACTCGCACTTGGCCGGTTTTTTCTTCTTACAGTTCTCAGCTTTGTCTGTCTATCTAGACATATAAATATATCTTTGCAATTTCCAATTACACTTGCATTTAACGATTATTTTATTATACGCGAATTAAACATCAATGATTATAACTAGGTACTTCTCGGCTGTCTAATGCTGATTTCTAATGCCTTCATACCACTTACAAATTAAATTCTGAATTTTATCTTGTCCGCTAAGAAAACTGAAAATAGGTACGTTTCTTTTCAGTTTTTAATGCAGATAAAAACAAGGTTTACAAAGTAGGCTGTAAAAACATAATGAACTTCTTTTGCTACTGACCCAAGATTAAGGTCGTGTGAAAATGTAGAATTATCCGTAGGTATAATTTTGAACGCAAACTTCGTGACAGTTCTAGTTCTGCAGCTCTAATGCGCTTGGAATTTAGTTTGTTCTAGAAAACTTTAAAAGCTATTTTAATTCCGTGTCGTTATTAGTCAAACCGAGAGTAAAAGAAAACTTTCCAGTGCTCATAATTATTTCTAGTCATGTGCGAATTGTAATACCTTATGTTAAACTATCATCAACACGTCGGGTTAATGGTAGTTTATACATTCAAAGTAAACTATCGATTATTCAGAGTGTTGTACCGATGGCAATCGAAAGGTTTCGAGTGAAAACTCCGTATGGAGACGTGTATCACGTACTGATCAATATTGAGGCCGCGATCACCGAGCTAGTATTTGAATACAAACGTTCCTTTACGGATGTGAGGATTGACAGACTTCTCAAAAGAACTCACAAAAAATGGATTGAATTGTTGATCTAAATTGGAGATTGGTTTATTTATTTATTTAGTAGGTTTTTTTTTTTGGGTTGGAAATTATCAAATAACTTCTCCCGCTCTGGACGGAGCGGGTGGGCGGTCAGACTTTTACCGACTAAATCAAGCATCTGAAGGAACACCGGTGGGCCGTGTTCCTTTAGATGCCTGTGTGCCAGGGTCACGATATCCCTTTAGACAAACTCGCAACCCTAGCAGGATTTGTCGGACTTGGGATGTATTTTGTTATATTTACTTTGAAAAGAAAGAAAAGAAAGAAAAATGCGTTTATTGGCACAGGAACAGAAAACAATGATTATAATGCCAAAAGGGCCTCAGCTCAGCATATTGTCAGATGACAACACGAAGTCAAATAAAAATCTAATAAATGACTTTGAACTTATCGTGTTTGTGGAAGCAGATTACTTTATTACAGTTATTGCGTAACACACTATCGGTAGCAATGCGTTTAATTTTGACACTTCAACAACATGCATTGCGTTATTAACATTGTTGAGCAGACAATTTTTTCGAAGATATGAAGCAATGTATTAGCAATATACTTCAAACACATTAAGATTGTTATTGATAGTGTGTTAGGCAATTAGGGTGCAGGCTTTCCGATGTTACCAAAATGTTCAGAAAAAATATGAATAAGTCAAACTGTGCCTTCATCATCATTATCCACAGCTCCACTTCACCCACTGCTGAACATAGGCCTCTCTTTTCTTGTGCCAATCCCCACACTCCTGTGCCAGCCTCATCCAGGTTTTGCCCGGGATGGCAACTATGTCATGCAACTGTGCCTTACCTGCCCACATTATAGAACTACAAAAAACAATATCAGTCTAAAGTTAATGATAAATGATTTTTTCATTTCTCTTACTCGGAAAGTAGTGTTTGTTTGGTCCGAGTAGCGGGTGGAAGACGCTGCTCCCCACCTTTAGGTGGGAAAGACTCATAGTAATTGCTTCCCTCCCTAGGGCGGGAATGCATTTTTAAAATAGAACTAAAGGTTAGGTAGGCGGCTACGACAAATTTTACTTAGTTAAGAAAAATATCGATTAAAATAAAGAAATAAATGCTGCGGTGTGTTCCATATTTAAAATTTAAAAAAGACTATCTAATTTGGCGGAATACTAACTCTGTAAGCTGTATCGAAATGACTAATAATAATAACTAACTAATATTTTTGGGTGGGAAATTATCAAATAACTTCTCCCGCTCTGGGCGTGTCAGGCTTTTACTGACTAAAACCCATCCGTGTACCTTCAGATGCCTGTGTGCCAGGGCCACGATATCCCTTTCGGACAGACTCGTAACCCTGGCAGGTGAAATGTTGGCCCGAGATGCGGTTAAAGACGAGGCAAATACAGTAGGTAATCGAAAATCTTTTGCCAGAAATTTCAAAGGAAAGATATTTAAATACATACAATGATTTTATGAAGTGGCGAGCAAACAAAACAATAAAGTAATTTAGAAAACAAACATTTTTTACTTTCCTTATATTCGAAATGAAAAGTAGGTAGAGTGTTTACACGGGTGAAAGTCACCAATTCCTACTCTAGTCCGAGTAGGAATTAACCCTTGAATAACAATCTACTATATGTATTTCTGTAAGTAGGTTTGTACAAGCACTTACACGTCAACAGTGGCGAAGGGTGGTTTTATGAGAGAGGTAAGCCGGGGCAAAAAATTTTGTTTCTATACAAAATAAACTCGTCATGAAGTAGACGATATAAAGACAAAAAATATAATGTAGGCATTTTGTAATGTTTTAATTTTATGGCTATCTACATACTAGCGCGACACCGGTAGAACAATTTCCTTGATTTTTTCATAGAAATTGTTCTACCAGTGTCACGTCGCATGACAAGTCACGCCAGTATGTATAAGCCTTTATGTGTGATTATATTATTTAGCATTGTTAAACACTACTGACTGTGCCATCTTTCAATGACAATAGAGTGGTTATGTTCCGAATTTCCGGAGGGAAGCCGGTAGGAATCGTGTTATACGGTGATTTACAGACGCCAGCAGGTCAAGCTACCCGAAACTGTTAAATTTTCCCAATCAATCTTGAACCTTATCCTTTAACGATAAAGTTAAAAATCTTTTAAAGAAATTTGACAGATTGTAGTAGCTTGATGTGCTGGGGTCTGTACATTGATGTATGAAATTGTATTTTTGATTGAGATTCATTTTGATGATTGAGTGGACCTATTCAGTCCGTAAACGCATTTGTCAGTAATCGAGTAGCTCAAATCAGAACTTAAGGAGCTCAACGATTCGCCGAACAATACCAAAATAAAGGAAATTTGGCCGCTTATATTACTCAAACTGCCAGACCATGATTAAACCCACGGAATAAAAAAAAACAGATTAAAACTGAGAGAGAAATATAAAAAAAAAAACTATGACCCACATAGTCTTCACATTCATTCGTTTTGTGATCCCAGACAGTAACTTGACAGTTGCAAATGTCAAAATCCAAATTGAAAAACAAACAAGAATGATTGAAATGTCAAATACTTAGGTATTTGGGCTTAAAAAACGAACTAAAGGTCAGTTATTTTTTCTACGAAACCGATGCAGATAAGACATGGACATTTCTATTAACACAAAGATAACATAGCGATAGAAATAAATCTCTAGTTAGCCCAACAATATTATCTATGACAACAGAAAACGAATGTTTGTAGTCGTACTGCACTATAGAGGGCGGTGTGTCACCGATATTATTGATAAGCCCTGATATCATTTGACCCACATTTTTTACAAGGGCACACCATGTTTATACTTTAGATAAATATTAAAAAGGTTAGGTAGGTACATCAAATATAAAATGGGGCAACTATCTATAGTGCACGTTCGCTTTCAGAAAACGTTAATGGCATGTAGGTTCGGATCGGCAGTCGGCACGTTATTACCCGACTGCGGCAAAGCCAAAAAAGGAGGGTTATTTTAAATAGGCAAACAGGGGTAATAATATTCCAGCAATATACCTACTCCTGACTTGAATCGATGGCTTATTTTCTAATACGTATATCTGGAGTTGTCGATTAGCCCAGTAATAAATTTACTTCATGCGAATCGCCTACAGAAAAAATCGTCTAGAAAAGGATGGTACGGCTGTGCTCGACTTAGCGAGGGTAGTACCGTGGCCCCTGATTATTTAAAAGTGTCGATTCGCCCGGTTCGGGCAAATTCGTACGAATCGACCAATAAGCCAAACGCGGTGATTGATTTATTTGATAAATTATATTATTTATTACTTAAATAATTTATTGATTTTATACACACATTCACATAACATCACGCCTGTAATCCCCGAAGGGTTAGACAGAGGTGCACCTACCTATAGTACGTAAGTAAGTCCCATGTAATAGGGGGCGAGCCTATTGCCATCAACCGGGCACAAATCCAGACTCCGGGCTGCTACTGAGAAATTCCTAATGGGAAATCCCAATAACACTTTACCCGACCTGGGAATCGAACCCAGGGGGTCTACTCCGAAGCGCTAAACCGAAGTATCGGCCGAATGTTCGGCCTTTTTATAACTTCCATAGTTTCTTTTTTTGACTTTGAGTCCTTACCCGACTTCAAGTCACAGTTTTGACTTTGGCTTATCTCGCCGACTGCCTATTTTATTTTATTTTTCGCCGTAGTCAGCAATAGTTAGCCGTAGTAAAGAAAAGACCGAACATTCGGCCGATACTTCAGATTTATGTTCGGAGTAGCCCCTCAGGACCTCATGCTCAGCAGTAACGGTTGCTACCACTAGACCAACCAGGCAGATTGATTTTATAATTTGTAGTATTTTAGATACATTAAATTCCAATGAAAAAAAAAAAAAAAAACTGGTGAAAACCAAATTAATTATTGATTAATCTCGAATTCAGATCGACATGCGAAGTTGATGTGCTCACTCACGGGTATGATTCCATTCGAGATCGAAAATAAACGGGTAGTCCCGAATAATACACGTCAGTAAAACTAATTAAACATGAATGTGACTCACGAAAGCTGTAATCTAAAATTATCATATTTCAAAAAGATCATAAACTTAGGTTTTATGCACCTAGACAATGGTAAGAGTATGCAGGTTGTACCTGCCTAAGCCCCGTTATGCCGAGATTTCCAAGACGCATGGAAATCAATGCTAAATGTGTACCTACTCACACATATTAACATTATTAACGTATTTTGGTGTCACATACGACCATATTTTTTGTAATTCTTGGTCCATTCGTTTAAACGCTTCTATGTGTGACGGTGGCACAAACAGGATCACAACGTGTTCTATTTTTAATATCTATAGACTAATCTTACTAATTTGTTGTGACAACCGTGACAGGTACCTAAATGATATGAAAAAAAAAGATATTTATATAAGGATAATAATTTTCCAGGCGAGTAATAACTTAAAGGGCGACTAACTATTTGCTACTAAAATAATAACTTGGCGACTAATAACTTAAAGGGCGCCTAACTATTTGCTACTAAAATAAGGCATGTATTTAACACGGCGACAAATTAATCTGAATTTGGGATTAAAAAATAATTAAAGCCGGTAGCAAAAATAATAGGTTGGCAGCAAAAATAGTAGGTTGGCAGCTACAGCGAAGTATTATTTTAAGTAGAAAGTAGCAGCTCAATAATCAGTTTTTAGCTTTATTTTAATTTAAACTGGCATCGAATTTTTGTTTTGGTAACTGAATTTACCAACAATAGAGGGGATCTGGCGCTCGGCGGCCGCTGCCGTGGCACGCTCGCTTCGCTCGCTCGCCTTCGCTTGTTAATGGTCACTGTTCTAACCTAACCTAACCCAAATGATTCAATAACAGCAATCATTCAATAACAGTATAATATCAAACAATAACATAACACAAGAGTTTATAACTGACGGTCTCGAGATCGTAATAGGTATGTCAAATCGAATCAAGGAAAGCATTTTTCAAGAATACGAAAGAAAAAAACAATAATGAAAGTAGAACGAAAACTTTCCGAACAATAAGACTGTCTTCAATTCCTAATTGAATTAAATAATACTCGTAGTAACAAAAACATGGAATCTGATTAAAACAACGCTCGTAATTCTACTTAATCAACTCGTAATTACTGTTCTAATGATTGTTTTATTGTGAGTCAGTTGCAGGTCAAGGTGCGTCATTCCGACGTGTCGGAGATCGCTAAGATTAGCAATGACGCATTAGTTAGAAAATAGGCCCGGTCACTACCCTCAATGGAAATAGCGTATTCTTACCTTCTTAAGTATACAGCTGCTATGCGGTAAACGGCCGGGTGTGGTAAAAACATGGGGTTTTAAAAGGATAAGGAAATGTTTGTTTGGATGTTGAAATCCTCGCCCCGATTTTCTTTATCGTTTTTGTAAAAAAAATATGGCATTCTATTTTATGTGAGGAAAATAGGGCTGTTACCTACACGTGCAGAAAGATTATTTCCTTAAAATCGTTGTGATTTCATAGCCTATAACGACGTTCTTATTTTTTTCCAAAATAAAATTGATCTAATAAATCTAGCAAGACATGCCAATGACAAAGGTTTACACACCCCCATAAAATGCCACCATAAAGAATTTCAACAGAGCCGCAATCGTTCCAATCTTTAAAAGGTTCCTTCCCTACTTTATAAACGAGAAGAGCGTATATTTTTCAATGGCAGCCTCGACACGTGGGCTATTTTACGTCGGCGCAGTCGGCTGTACTCTATAGAGCTGAACCGGCTTAGGCTTTCACGCGACGGAACAGGCCTTTTCTTACTCCTACATCGCGAGGGCAATTCTATTGAGTGTCGGGACGCACATTGTGGCTTTACTTCAATGAACTGCACTCTGCCAGTCAATAAAAGTTGGAGCAAGCTGGGAATCATATACAGCCTCGCTATGAATACGACTTCCTATAACTCAGTTTCAACTTTGCTAAATACACATGGATAACTAACATAAAACCTCACGACTCTGTGAACAACAAAGTCAACTTAGGACATTTTAGACTCGAATAATGAACAAATAAACAACATTTTCACGTTCTACGTTTACACTGAAATTGACTCCGGGAAGGGGAAACATTTTACGTGATGTTTCCCCCTTTATGACGTGCAGAAACCCCGTTTTTTGTCGATCCCAGGAACTTGGTTGCTTTTTGCGTTTTACACAATTCGCTGTTATATCACGTACTAACAAACGTAGTCGCGAAAGCTCCTCAGCTGTACGAATGGTCTTTTGTTATTATTTAATGTGTTTACGTTGTTTTTGGCTCTCTTTGTTGGCATGGCATTGCGTAATTCTAATTAGTCGTTGCTTTTGACATCATAAAGAAAAGGATCACAACTGGGCCAAGTTTAATTACAAGTTTGTTTGTGGGGCGTACGGAGGACTCGGACATGGGCCGGGAATTTACGGTGTTTAATTTCCTTTCTGTACCGTTTGTATTGAATGAACAAATACAAACAAAACGACTAAAAGTTAACACAGGGTACTTTGTGGGGTCATTAACGTAAACTAACCTATTTATTTGAATACTAACGAAGAGTGCCAGCACTGATGATTCTCGGAGTGTAAGTGGCTGCAAATACTAATGAATATTCATCGCACGCTCACTATGTGAAGTTTTTGTTTAGGAAATAATTCTTTGACTCCCGAGGAATATCATTTGGAACAAAAACATGAAATATTCACAAGGCTCTTTGTCTCTTAAATTGTGAAACTTGACGGCAAACTTGGAGATTTACAAGATAAAGGAGTAAAGTGTTCGTAATGAAATGAAACTTGTTTGAGGTAGGTACATCAACGGAGCAGCTTTCAGCTTTGTTGAATAGTTAAATAATACACACGCTTACCGAGCCTAATGTACCTAGTACCTACGCTACGCCGAAATTTGTACAACGACAGCCGATTTACATTTTCCTTCCAAGAGCTGTGGGAATGTTCTTACATATTTTCACATTAGATACATAACTCTACTTGGAGATTTTGCTTTATGCATTACTTAACATTCTTGTTATCTAATGTCGTTCATTATTATGGAAGCTTTGAATACCGCTTTTGGAGAAGACAGATATAAGTATGTAATATTCCTATCTTATCTATGTTATTACAATGTACAGAGTTATCTGGCTTATTTTATGTAGGTTAATAATACATAAACTATATTCCATTGGTTTAGGTAGTTTTTTTTATTTATTTTTATTTTGGCTTCGCACGGTTTGTGCATTTAGCCAGTGTCATGTAAAATTAAGTAACAAGTACAAATTATGAAATAAACTCCATTCAATGCGTGATAAAGATGATAGATGATATCCCGCCCCGCTCCCCTTGAATTTAAGTAAAGACTTTACTGAAACCTCGCGCGGACTTCTTGAGAGAACTTAAACTGATGTTGCACTGTTTTGTTTCATTTGCCTACACTAATGCAGGTTCACGAACACTTAATAGTTAATAATCCACCACTATTACACATTAATATGCGGCTGAACACAAATTTTGGAAAATAAAACAAAACTGCTAACATGACGCTTCACTTTCCCGCCAAGAAGTCCGTTTAGGTAGTTATCAAGGTAAACAAATCATACAAAGGGTTTTTATAGATAACACTTTCTTGTTTAAAATTTCGTTGTAACTTATACCCTAATTAAATTTATTTTTGATTTTTACGATAGTTTCCTCTTTTATTACTTATGTTAAACTTTATCGTATTATATTCTTAAACTACTCTTCGTAGATCTATGTAACTGCTTGGACATAATTCTTTTTGTTACATTTATTACAATAGTATAATATTTTGTAATCTGTCTATTGTAAAGAGCCCAAAAAAAGATAGAACCTCTTTTTTCTTTTTTTTTTTTGGGTGGGAAATTATCAAATAACTTCTCCCGCTCTGGGTGGAGCGGGAGGGAGTGTCAGACTTTTACTGACTAAAACCCACCGTGTTCCTTCAGATGCCTGTGTGCCAGGGCCACGATATCCCTTTCGGACAGGCTCGTAACCCTGGCAGGCATTGGCCCTTTCGGACCCCGTCAATTGGTGCTGACGTCTCTTTGAGGCGCGCGTGGAACACAACGCGCCGTCGACCCGGGCTTGGTCCTTATCGGACGGCGAGCTACCCATCGCTCACCGTCCGCAAAAACGACGTAATTTCGTCAACGAAATAAAACGTTGCTAAATTGAAGAGTACAACTGTGACGTAGCATGACAACTGAAGTGACAGGTATTACGTTTAGTCGGTTAGGTACTTGACAGCTCGTCACGTGGTTTTTTTTGTTTACCTTTATTTAACTACTACTACTACTATATCTGTAACTTAATGGTGTACATAATAAAGAGTATTCTATTCTATTCTATTCTATTCTATTCTAACTACCAACGGAGTATAGGTGGTTTACTGCTAAAACTAATTTTGGATATAAGCTTGCGATCAACGAGTGATTCGTAATTGAGCCTGCCTCTGTTTGACTAGCCAAACCTAGCTTAACTGAGTTTAGGTTGGTCGGGTTATTAACTTAGTCCGGGACTTAACTAGACCGACCTGAGTAGGCTTACCTTCCAAATATCTGTATACAAACAGATTCGAGTAATCGATCGGAATCTTGTTAGGCTAGACAGCAAAGTTTATACCGGATGACCTTTTTTACCGTCTTGAAAAAAATTTGGTATATTAGGTGAACGGAGTAGATGCCTATGGCATAGTCCTTTTTTTAACGTAGTTAGAAATAGATCTATCAATAAATACTACACATTTGAAGTAAAAAAACAATTAATTATGTATAAATGTTTAATAAGATTTCCAGTCACTTTTTTTGGGGCCAGCCTGGCTAGAATTCTAAACAGTGATAAAACCTAACTGTAATTTCGTCACAATCAAGAACAATATATCTGTTAAATATAGCCCCTATAGTGGAAGGTCGAAAGAAGTCAATGTTAGAAAAGAGTTCAGAATGTAATCCTTTGTAGAATAAAATGTTTATTTCTTTTGTAGATTGAATGCGACAGCCATCCCTTCTGCACCAGATCTGATTGCTTAACAGCGTTGGATTTGGAATCGACTACTCTCTTTGGAGGCTGAACCCAGCGGACCTTTTTTTATAGTCGTGGAAAGTCACCTTTAGAAACAGCAACCCAGTTAAACTTACCGACATGATTATTTGGGGTGTGAAACATTGGACACACGTCCACGTTTTCCACTAATTACAATCATATAATCATTGCAGGAAAACCTAACCTAACCCTCGGGCTGTGGAGTCAGCATGCTCATGGTTTCTTTAATGAAATCTCGAAAGGGCTTGTTGACAATTCCCATGACCCAAGGGCTGGCTTTTACCTTGGCCAGAGGCTAAGCATTGCCATACAACGATAACGCGAGTCTCTTGGGTACATTAGCAGTCGACAGAGATGCGGATGAATTTTTCGACGCCATATTTTAGTTTGTGAATAGTTTTAGATAAGTTAGGATATAATTTTGTTATTTTTATTCATAAATTAGGTATAAAATGTTATTTACGAAGTGTAAAAATTTCAGAAATTAGCAGGTAAGTATGCTGCGCCAAATAGGCCCAGTTCAGCAAAACTGCCAGAAAAGTAGTGCCTGATGCTGGTTTTCAACTGGACCTGAGAGGCAAGAGACAATAATATGCTGATTGAATTGAGAGATAATTATAGTAGTAGCCCACAATATTCTGCTGTATCGCAGACTGTTCTCACATAAGTTCAGTAAACGCGATGAACTAATAATCAACACTATAATCTCACATTCACCACACGGAACAAATGAGGTATGAATGAACAGAGAACTAAGTTCAGTGCACCTTCCGCTGCATCCAGTAACAGGTAGTAGATAACAATAATAAACTGCAGATAACAGCTTACTGTTATATCGCAGGAAATTAGTTTAGAGTTCAAACAGTTATCCTATAAAACTGCATCAATCTAGACCTTGCTTGTAGATCGTTAGGGAAGCTGGGTTTATGACTTCGGTTCTAGAATTTTCAATTAGTAGGTACCTTCGTAGTTCCGTATTTATTTATTTATTTGGGACAAACAAAAAGTAACACATTATATCTGCGCAAATAATATAAACAAAGATATTATATAAATGTGAAACTCACACCGTTATCCACAGCATTTATGATCGTTATTGGATTGGTATTGTATTTAAATCAAGTTTCTTGTCGAACTATAATATATTTATATCAAGCAGGGTGTACCAGCAGTAGGCGTTCTGTAGGTTCTGCCTACCACCATGGGAAGAAGTCGTGAGTTTATGTATTGTGTACGTGTGTGTAAGTCTTAAAAAAGTATTTTTAAAGTAGGGTTTACATCAGTTTTCGAGAAATTTTCATTAAAGGATTAACTTATCTAAATAGAAAGCCACAAAAGATGACATAAAACTGCTCTGCTACAGTGAAAGATAAAACAAAAAGTTATCTTTTTCATTTATTTGAAATATATGATAAAGATAACTTTTCAATTTCAGCTTAACATAAGTAAAATATAAACTGTAGGCAATGTAGACTTCGTTTTTCTCTGTATTCAAATAATATGCGAAGATAATGAGTCGTAAATTAATTTCTTAATAAACTCCGGTCCAGCGGATCTAGAGAAATAAATAAAGTTGCAACTGTGGTTCTTACATACGAATTTATTTTTTGTTCGCAGTGCTTGGGTACGATACGACTTTAATAAAATGCAAATTCTTACTTGATTTGATTTTGTAGGCTTAGCATAAATTTTTTCTGAAAGTACAAATAAATGTTATCACAAGAAGATCGTCGAATTAAAAAAATGGGTAGGCTATAATTACTTAGTTTTCTTTTCTATTTTGTATTTAAAGTTCTTTAACCATCCTCATTTACCTAATTATTAATTAATATATTATTTATAATATAAATTAATAATTATTAATTTAACGGGTTCGATTTCCGGTTCAACCATGTAATTATTTAAATATCTATGAATGCAGTTTAAATTGTTTAAATAATGTCTTCTTTCAGTAAAATGTTCCATCTACAATATTCAAGGTACTTTCCCTCCATCTGGCATATCCGTGGGACGCCCTGTATATGATAATAAAATAGTTGGCAACCGTATTTCCTAGTAATGGGGCTTATTTAGGATTATAGAGTGATGTGCGTAAGTAGATATCTCAAAATGTTGCCGCGCCACTTCTTCCCAGCTAAAGCACTAAGGGCGGGCGTTTAGGAGGACTTGTTATTTTGACGTTCAAAAAGTGCTAATTCTCAGCTTAGTTTGATTAAAATGACTTGGGATTGTTTTTGTTGATCTTGGCTTTTAAATAAATTCGTGCTAAACATTAATCAAATTATCTCATAACGTGCAACGTTTCCACTAATTAGTTACCTATATATATATATATAACAACCTCTTGAGGGGTCATTGTACTCATCATTATGAACAACTTTTACTATGTGACCAAAACTGAAATCGCGGAAAAAAATCAGCTGTTTCTTAGATTTATGTTCCCATAACTCGTCAAAATGTAGGGATGAGCAGATTTTTTTTTGAAAAGTTGTTCATAATGATGATTACAATGACCCCTTAAGAGGTTGTTGGTGTTTTACCAATAACCCTGTATATATTTGAGTTAATAAAGACCTCATTTTATTACTTGCAATATTTTATTAATGCGATGTTTAGCACTTGTGCTTTGTCATTAATCAACTTATATGACTAAGAATCAATTAAAACGAGGCGAGCTTATAAACAATTGAACAATAAACTTGTTATCAAGAAAAACAACAATGCACGCACTATTGTGGATCATGCTTTCTATGCTGATAGGAAATGATTTAGACGTAATTTATTACTCGTTATAATTAAAAAGTTTAGTTCTGCGACTACAAATTATGAAACAAAACATCTTCCCATACAAAGCCGAAAGCAATAGATCAATTTGACATGTTTATATGAAAAACAAGATCTGCTTTTGTTTCATTCCCAAGTTTTTCGAGAACAAAAGAGTAATGACGTTAAAACGATAAAATCGAATCAATCAGTCGAAATGTAAGTTGGAAAATAGTTGATCTCTAAGGCTTCAGTCAGTAAAACTTCTATTCAGTATCGATAAACTAGGTGAATGTTAGAGATAATATCGATAAACTTAATTTAAACGTGACGATGCACGATGTATCGATTACCGGCCGTGTACGTAATAATTTTCGTAACTCGAGATGAAGTTTGTATGCAGATACAGATAGTATTTAGTATCTCGAATGCGATTAGATTATGACACGCTGCAGTCGATATAAGTAGTTGGTCGTGACAATGTTGTGAAAGTAAGAGACGTGTAACTATCTCGGATTAAATTTCTTTGACATCTCTATTGATGAGAAGTGAGTGGTGAAGTGGGTGTCTTTACAATGGTGTAGGTTTAACAGAGAAACTAGATATTAAATTATATGCTACTGTTAAGGCTAACTAAACAAAAAGGCAGGATTAAGATTTGAAGAATGCTATCATTCAATGTAAGGTCTATTAAACGAATGATGAAGTAGAAGCAAAGAATTTCAAAATAAAACAAAGCAATTGAAAAGAGAAAGATTGTTATCAAAGGAGACTTATCTCTCATTGCGGTTACGTAGGTTGTTATCACAGTATTTATCAGATGACATTAGAAAACTATAACAGGAACTGTTGAGAATACCTTGATGGAGGCAATCATTTATTGAAGAAAGTTATAGATCCTAGACTCATAGACTGGGTTCGTGTTACCCTAATTTACTGAACGTTTTGTTTTATCATTGTATGCACTGCTTCTAGCCTTAGCTATGACATAATGTGCCAAGGTTACGAGTCTGTCCGAAAGGGATATCGTGGCCCTGGCACACAGGCATCTGAAGGAACACGGGTGGGTTTTAGTCAGTAAAAGTCCGACACGCCCTCCCGCTCCGCCCAAAGCGGGACAAGTTATTTGATAATTTCCCCCCCAAAAAAAAGAAAGCTATGACTAATCAAGGTACCGAAGTAGGTACATGCAGCCTTTGTAAGTACTTAATTTATTTGTATTTCTTAGATTATGGTTAGTATGTGTGGTAAGTGACGATGTTTTCCTTCACGAGCCGATCAAAAGACCGACTTACAGGAATCGACAGCTTTATTCAAACACAACGACAATGACTTGTGTCCAAGTTCTAAGAGAGAAAGCATCGTAAATCCATACACACACAATATTAAGTTCCTGCGACGTCCTTTAGGAAACCGAGAATGTTCCTAGTTCCATACCCGTAACACGTAAATCATGCATTTCCCGACAGTCACACCACAGAGCGAGGTCGTAAATATTAGTGAAGATATTGAAGTTGTTGGTCACAAAATAACAGTTTGTCCCAGTTTACAACCGTTTACTAATGACGGAAATATTCCAAGTGAAGTTTTTAAGCCGCTCGACCTCAAACGCGTAGATAATTGTGTAAAATCTTTATCCCTCTAGGATGTTTTCGATTACCCCTCTAGGAATTGCTTCACATGAAAGCTGGAATTTCAAAAGTAATTTGGAACGAATTATGGTTTACCTTTCACGGCTGGTAGATTGGAAAATGTTTTAATATTCTTCGTACCCACTGACCCCAGTAGTAAAATGTAGTAAAGTAGTTCAGAAGTTTGAGAGGTTAACCCCTGGGGCAGATATGGAGCTGTGAAAGATGAAAGGTCTCTAAAGGTGTGAAAAGGCTTTTACAAGGTTGCCATTCCCTCAATGACTCTTCGGTCGTAAGGCGTTTCAGTGATACTTCGGGATTTCTAGAGATACTTTGAAACTTACGCGTAAGCGAAATGTATTTAAACTTTACGTTCAAAAGCTTTTGTTTTAAAATCTGTTCCTCGCAACAGTCACTGTGACATCTTTAGCTGAAGGAAAATAGTTCTAAGATAAGCATTTTTGTAAACCGGACGACCCTTTAGAGAACGGGGCAAGCTTTAAAACATAAATCCTTTGTAAAGTGATAGTGGATACCAAATATACTTAAAAATATCAATCAGATCAAGACAAGAAGTATTTCGGAGTAGATTGCAAGTTACAATACAAGTACAAGAACGTTAAATATTGTGTGGCTTTTAAATCCAAAATTGGAATATTTTAACTGTGTCCTTAGTCCCACATTATTCTCAAGAACTGAGTGCCCGTTTCGAAATAACTGTTAACGTTTATGCTTGCTTGTATATTTTTGATTTGCAGATAAAACCATATTACAAAACACGAAATTTTTATATCATTTAGTTATAGCAATTTACAAAACGGTAACTGGTATTTTGATCCCAAACCATAACCAAAGGTTCGGTTTTAAAATAAAATGAAATTACTATACGAACGAACCATAAGTACCCAAAGCCGTTTTACTAAATTCCAATAACATGAGTATTGATTAAAAATTACCTGATTACTACCGATTTGTCATCGCCTTCGAACATTCTTCAGTTAAATTGTGTATTTGTAATCTTTTTGATAGACTGGTAGTAAAAAGTTTTGATGTGGGAAATTTTATAATTTTAGGTGGTAATCGAATTTAATCTGTCATTGATGGCTTAAACTAAGCCGTTCTAAAGGGTTACCCATATCGTATGGGTTTTTGATTAACTGCTTAGAAAAACCCTATCGAAACCCCTTTCCATTCAAAGGGTTTTTGATAGGGTTTTTCTAAAATGGTAACCAAAATGGTCCCTGGGTAGAATAGCGATAGAATTGGTCATGTTCCGCGTGCTGGACGGATATCGAAATAACATAATAATATGATTTTTTCATGTCACTGGGTTTCAAGTAGGTATAGAACCCATTGAATGGGTTATCATGTAACCCTTTCACTGCGTTTCAAGTATAAAACCCATTCAATGGGTTACATCATGATAAAGTTGTTAAATTGAATGGGTTATCCCTTTGAAAGGCTTAACTCTTAACCGGGGTTGTACGGTCCCTGCTTAAAAATAGACGGGACATAGCGAACAAAATCGTAATCCGATACATTTGTCCTAGTGGGCAAAAGTCACTCGGTCTAGTGTGCTATGCCTGCATGTCAAGTCGCATTAGTGTACACGAAAGAAAAATATTTTCTAAATAAATATGCATTTACGATATTGCAAATCTCGTTATGGTAAAACGACTGGACCTAACTTCGGTTTATTTTCGATATTATATGCTAGATGGCGTTACTGAGAAATGGCATCACAGTTTTTCTATGACATTTCTTCGCATAAGTCTCTCTAAGTATCTTAAATCTCTTTGTAAGGTTCGTAGCAACTTGCGTTCTGTAGTTTCTGCCTACCCCCATGGGACGAAGGAGTCAGTTTATGTATATGTGTATGTAAAAAAAGGTATGGTATGTAAAATGTGGAACTCAGTTTTTTTGAAAAAAAATTGTTTAAAAACGACTCGACTAATTGCTGTTGCTTGAAAATGTCTAATTAAATGAGAGGATATACAAAAAAAAAACGTACATTTTTTACGAATAATATTATTTAAGTAACCCATGTAGTTTGGAAATACCCATGTTGGATCTATCTAGCAGCATAACGAATATAATTTATCTATCTATGTACACATCTAGCTATATTTTTCCAGTGTCAGCTGACCTCTCATTATACGGAAATCTTATACAATGCGAGATGAGCTTATACTGGAAATGTATAGCTTGACGTGTAGCCGTGTGTACCTAACTAAGTAGTAAGTAAGTAACAAATACACACAAAAACGTAAGCATTATGATATCTTGCGCAAAAACTTAGCAATGCACTTTTTGCGGTTGACTTGACACGAAGATCAGCTTATCACGTACTTAATAAAACTTGTATTTTTATGCAAAACACATACACATAATCGCTGATTAATTACGAAATAATCTAATTAATGTGATTCACGCAATGGAGCTCATAATATCACAGTGTTCTACAAAGTTGATTTTGCACGAAGGCTCGAATTACTGGCTAGGTACTGCGGCGCTATTCTGTAACCGTCTCACCGTGAAAACTTAGGTGAAGTGAGCGTGGAGTGAACTGTCAGTGAGGGACTGACAGTTCACTCCACGCTCACTTCACTTACGTATACACGGTGAGATTTTTTCAGAATAGATCGGCAGGTACCTACTATTTGTAACTAGCATCACGCCTGTATTCACTGAAGGGATTGACAGCTATGTGCTTACATGACAAGTCAAGGCTTCTTTATACATACTGGCGCGACTTGTCGCACTACGCGACACCGCAGAACAATTTCTATGAAAAATTCAAGGAAATTCTTCTACCGGTGTCGCGTCGCGCGACATGTCGCGGCAGTATGTAGAAGCCTTTACACAGCGTGAGCAAGACGCGCATGTGTATGGACAAGGTCAGCGGTGACTTGATCCTTAAGTAGTAAAATCAAAAATTAAATAATCCGTATTCGTAACGGAATTCATCATCATCATCTGCCTAGCCTTCTATTCCCAACTATGTTGGGGTCGGCTTCCAGTCTAACCGGATGCAGAACGGAATTATTAAATCATAATTAATTACTCATAAGTTTATTAAGCGCAACTTATTGGCATAACGACTATCGATCGTTATTTAATGCTTAACATAATTAGTTCTTACTTATGTTTTATGAGAATTCAAGCTAAGTAAGTAAGTAGGTAAGTTGAGACTCGTTAAACACAACACATTTTATGATTTTAGCTATATTAAAAACTTTCTACATATAAATAAAGATTAAGTAATTTAATAAATACATTTATCTATTATTAGGGTTATGTATCTCGTTTTTCGACTGAAGTAAGTAATCACTTTATTATCAAAATTAAATAAATAACTACCTATGACTGAGAATAAATTAATGTAGGTAAATGACCTCGATGTACCTATATTTTAAGTTAAACAACAAATAAAAAATAACTTAAGACTCTTACATACCTCAAAGTATCTCCAAAGTTGGACAACAATCGTTCAACACTTAACAAGTTTTGTAACACAAAATATGAAAGTCATGTGGTCACTTTAACACTGAACTAATATGAATTTGCAATAACACTATACTTAACAGTTCACTTAACAGAACTATGTGTGCAATGTCACAGTATCTTCATACGAACGAAACGTTCACTTCGATGGGAACTCTCCACGGAACTAAAGTTATTTTGTCGACACTGCGGTCGGAGCGCCCCGAACGTATCACTGATCATCGAGACACTATCGATAGAACAATCTTACATTGCTGTCTCACTACCATTACCCAAACTTACACCGAGACGAAAGGTTGACATGGATAACGTTCTGGGAGAGGTATCGAAGAATAAATTTTACATTAGTAAAGTAAACGTCGTCTGAGTTGAGATACGCTCGTACGTTGTCAGTCGGGATTTCTCGCACGTGAACAAATTTGATCCAAGAATGAGATTATAATATCAAGGTGATATTGAGGAGCCGTGTATTTTCGTGTAGACGGGCTGTCAATATATAGAAATGGGAAATTTTCACAATTTTCGTGTGTTATTGGAAAATGATACACGACAGTAGGTAAACTATACATGATATTAAGTACGGTGTATATAATTTTTGTAATGTGCATTTTATTTGTGCATATCAAATTATTTTTCTGCCTTTTTTTTCCATATTTGTTGACATTATCTTGCTAACTCAGTAATTAAAGACGAACGAAGCTGTTTTCTCTTCATGAAAATGAAAACTGATTTATTTTCGTATTATCCAATTACCAACATTAAATTATTTAAAATGACTGTGAAAAATCTCCAATTCCAATTTTTAAGTGAGATTACCAACAGTAATTGGAGGAAGAAATAATGTAATGAAAGAGCAAAATATTAATTAAGTAGCAGAAGAACAGAGAGCCGATAATCTTAGTATTCATACCGGATAAATTATTATGCCATTGGCCATAGAAACAGGTTTAAACATGGGATTTTAGAATTTTTCAACTTGTTTAGTCCAGACATATAGACGGGTTTCTAATAGTTCAAAGATCGAAAACCGACTAACCAAATTAAAAATAAAACCCGGCCTATTGTAAGTCGGACTATAGGGTTCCGTAGTTGGGATGAATCAAATTTGTCCCAAGAACAAACTTAACATTGTAGTTGAAAAACATACAGTTCCCTCGTACATTCCAACTGCAAATGTAAATTTGTACGCACAATATTGAGAGATTTACCATGTTTTTTTTTAAAAACCATAAACATCTTATAGTTTTCCTGTAGTTTATAACTAAAGAACAATTTTCTGTATTTTTTCAAAATTGTTGGCTCAGCAGTTACGGAGATTAAGGAAAGTGACCCCATATTCAAAATTCATTTGTTTACGCTACACGTCCGTGTTTGGGTTACAGAAATTCACATGTGTACCAAATTTCAACATAAGCGGTCCAGTAGATTCGGAGGAAATCGGCTGTGACTGACGGACAAACAGACAGACACACGAGTGATCCTATAAGATTTCCGTTTTTTTCTTTTGATGTAAGAAACCATAAAATAAAGGGTGTGGTTGTACAAAAATCATCATCAGCCGAGCTTTTTCTTCACAATATTATGATCAGTTTTCAGTCTCATTGTCTGGTTAGCTGACTAAGCTGAAAAGGCTTCTTTACTATCCATATTCTAGGCACAGAGGTGTTAACTACCTATAAAGACAAAGTTAACTAAGTACCTATTACCAGCGATGACGCATCTAGTTCCAGTGTAACATTTGCATTACAATGTTTTGTTTACAGATTTCCATTAAAGAATCACGAAAACATTAAGGCAAAGTGACACACTGTTTCGCTAACTCATCAGTCCACGTTTATCAAATCCAATTTAAGTTGGCATCCGGCAAAACATGGAACTGATTTGAAATGTACTGATTTTAACACGCCTTTTTTTTTCGCCCTTGTAAGCAGCGCCACCTCGAACAGTCAAGTTATTCTGGTTATTGACTGGATTGTATTCTGGTTAGCACAGTAATGTCATTCCATTTCAAACGTGTCCAGTTTCGTTTCGTGAGAATATAATGCAGTCAAACATTATGTACTAACTGCCAAGTCAAATTGTTCAAAGTGCTCCGAAGATTTCTTTATTGTAGTAAACAATTAACACACCATATTTAGGACCGGTTCTATAAGAAACAATGTGTTTTCTCACCGATTTTTCGTAATTTGATATGGTTTTAAATAACTTTGTTGGAAGTTGCAAAAAAACTGACCAAGACTTTGTTTTATGTAATGTCCACGTTTTATTGGGGCTGGACAACTCGTGGCGATGATGTCATTTTGTATTTTCAAATTGTCTTATAAGAATGACCAAAATATTTTATTAAGTAACAAATACTTCAGGCTAATTAAGTGAAGGCCCCATCAATTAACCGGAAAACATTACCCAATGATGTTTAAAATCGATGTCAAAACTTCAAAACGCAACAGGCTGACCCTTTCAATTCGTAACACAAAACCTACATTCCAAATTGAGAGGTTATTTAATTACCATAAACAAAAACCGGCCAAGTGCGAATCCGACTCGCGCACGAAGGGTTCCGTACCATTATCTATAAAAATAGCAAAAAAATCCCGTTTGTTGTATGGGAGCCCCCCAAAATATTTGTTTTATTTTAATTTAATTATTTATTTTTAATGTGAATATATAACGAAATGTTCTGTGAATATTTCAAGCGTCTACCTGTTGCCGTTATCAATATCGAGCAAAAACGAGCAAAAAAATCACGTTTGTTGTATGGCCCCCTTAAATATTTATTTTATTCTGTTTTTTTTTTTGTATTTGTTGTTATAGCGGCAACAGAAATACATCATCTGTGAAATTTTCAACTGTCTAACTATCACGGTTCATGAGATACAGCATGGTGACAGACGGACAGACAGACAGACGGCGCGGCGGCGGTGCCTTAGTAATAGGGTTCCCGTTTTACCCTTTGGGTACGGAACCCTAAAAAACAATGTTCACACTTGGACACCACGTTAGGCGACGCGTTCATTTCCCTTCAGAGAAATATGGGACAAATATAAAAGGAAAATAAAGGCTTATTGAGTTCAGTCTTCCGTTGAGTGGGGTCACTTCCTGGACAGTCAGGGGAACGCCCGGCAAATCGGATTACCTGCATATCGATCGACCTTATTCTCCCTTCTGCACTTTACACACTCATAGCTCTATTTCTAGCCAAAATTTCGTTATCGTGTTACTTATATTTACGTAATAGTGCGTTGTGTAAACAGTCGGTAAAACAAAACGTTTCAGTAAGTACTCTAGTTTTCAGCAGGTGCAGATTTTGTAAGCGGTTATGTTTATATGAGAGAATGGTGGAAATGTAGAACGTAACGTAGTGCCTGTCTAGAAATTACCAATACCTGCCAATAGTAGAAAGAGGTAGCATTTGTTAGTAAGTTTGTGTGTAGGGAGGGGGTCATCTGTCATCATTTCAGCCGAAAGACGTCCACTGCTGAACATAGGCCTCCCCTAAAAGAAGGGGTTGCCATAATAGCCACGCTTGGCAGACGGGTTGGCGATCGCAGTATGGTGTTAAAATGCATAGAGAACGCTGCTGCCCATTCTCTAGTAAGTCCCTGATTCGCCTTTTACGACACCCACGGGAAAAAAAAGGATGGTGCCTTTCTTTACGTCCGGCACCCCACGGAACTACGTCTGTCTCTGGAACTAAGAGTCGGATTTGAAAAGAATATTTTTGCATATGATAGCCTAATTCTTGAGGTGCGTTAAAGGTTATTTAACATCATTCTACGACCCATAGGAGCCGAGCAAAAATAATGCAACGCGACGCAGTGGATCGGGGGAACAAGAAATTTCACGAGGACAAAGTCGCGGGCAACAGCTAGTTATTTTATAAAGTTTAAAATAAATCAAACCAAATTGGTCATGAAAACTTTTCCTGCTTTCACGACACTGATAATTGCTATGGAAATGGTTTTCTTTTCAGTTCTTCAAATGACTTTTACTCTTTTATTGCCATTTTATTACTTCTGAGAAACAAACGCGATCCGCATTGTTAACTTTATACCTTTTTAATTACGTAGCGTTGACAGGTAACTCCTATAAAACATTTTAGAATTACCCAACGTGTATAATCGTAGTCAAAATGTTTAACGCTCCTCTACGAGTTTATGGCCATCTGCCTCTGTTTTGATTTGACACCTGTTACGCGGTTAAACGCACTTTGTAGCATGAATGTACCTATCAATAACCATTCTCATCCAATGTATGTAGCCATACAACACCATAAGCTTAAAATATTATTCCACTTACAACTTTTGGACGTGTCGTAATAACTCATGTTTACGAGGGCAGTCGTTTGTCTAGTCCAAAATAGATACTTTTTACTGCACACTATTGTTGGGGTTTTCGTGATCGTAAGCTATAAAGACGAAGCCGTGACTTTATGGTAACCTTGAACCGAAGAGGTACCTACACCGAGCTGCCGAGTTAGCATTTGACTTATAAAAATGCACGAAATATACTTTTAAAGATTTAATCTTTATGGAAGATCATCTCCGTTGAATATTTTTAAAGTTGGATGTGTACACACGGCTACACATCAAGCTATACATTTTCAGTATAAGCTGATCTCGTATTGTATAGGATTTCCGTACAATGGGAGGTCAGCGTATACTGGAATTGTATAGCTTGATGTGTAGCCGTGTGTACCTTTTTATTTTATTTTGTTCCTTTTGCAATGGGACCTCTACATATTTGCGGTTTTTAACGATGTCAATATAATATGTAGTCGATCGACCGTCTACTAATTTATATTTATGTTTATTTCTTTTATACCTAGTTATTGATATACAAAAAAAAGGCCAAGTGCGTGTCGGACCACGCACAATGAAGGGCTCCGTAGTGGGGATTAATTATCCTACGAACTAACTTAACATCGCAGTTGAAAAACATTTTCCCTCATACATTGCAACTGTAAATGTAGGTTTGTACGCACAATATTGAGAAATTAACTATGTTATGTTAAGATTATAGACTTATTAAAGGTTTTCCTGTAATCTAAAAGTAAAGACGTATTTTCTGTAATTTTTTAGGCTCAGTAGTTTCGGAGATAAGGGGGGGGGAATGGTCAATTTTCATTTATTGTTGTTAATAATTTTAAAATTATAAAAAAAAATATGTCTGAAGTCCTTTTATTTGATGTGTCGCACGGTACAGTTTTTTTTTTTATATTCTAATTTACCCCCCAAAAGTGACCTCCATATTCAAAATTCATTTATTTACGTTACACGTCCGTGTTCGGGTCACAGAAATCCATATGTGTACCAAATTTCAACTTAATCGGTCCGGTACATTCGGAGCAAATCGGCTGTGACAGACGGACAGAAAGACGAGTGATCCTATAAGGGTTCCGTTTTTTTCTTTTGAGGTACGGAACCTTAAAAACGATTTTAATTATTGTCTACTCCGCAATATTCTGGCGTTTGTCGAGGACTGAGCGGTTGTAAACCTACAACTGATCAACTTTACTTTTTTATTTTCGATTAACTGCGAGATTGTGACATCTGCGTCTGCGATCGTTTCTGGTTACTTGACATTTTAAACATCGAATAAAACGCTGTGTGCGGCCGAAAGCAAGTGCGTGCCTGATATCCATTAGCCATTTAGAACAATTTATGATAAACAACGTACTTTTGAATTACAATTAATAGAATAATAATCCTAACTAATATTATAAATGATTAATTATATTTTTTCTCGATTTTGTTAGATTATATAAGATATTACTTCAACTATTTACAGTGTAAACAATTGTTCGTTGGTCAATAAAGGAAAAAAAAATACGAAAATGAGTTTGTTACGCTTTTACGCTAAAACGGCTGAACTGATTTCGATGAAATTTCGCTCATGTGTAGACCATGACCTGGGTTAGGACATATAATATTTTTTATCCTGATATTCCCACGGGATCGCGACTTATGCGGATGAAACCGCGGGGCGCAGCTATATACTATCACATATTTTACTACAAACTGCAGCTAGATCACTAATCTTTTAGGTCTAGAGCCATATTAATATTTCACAGTAAAATGTTACTACAAAAACATGAGCAACTGGGACCTCAGTTTAATTAGTTTTTGCAATCACAGAGTCCATTTAACTTACAGTTAATTATAACTAATGAAGTAAGTATGAAGAAACCACAGACTTATACCACCGTCTAGTTCGGTCCTTGACATATCAAGGCTGGCTGCCTTGCCTTTGTGCCAGGAAACCCGCGATATTATATTCAAATGCAATACTCGTAATGCTATATGGACCGAAGAATGTTATTGTTTTGTGTTAATCGTACGTTTGTAGACGGCCTTATGAGGTATTGGTATCATTATTAAAACTGCTAGAATACTCTTTTAGAGGTGTGAGCTGTCGCTTGCCTTGACGTAATTTTGAAATTAAAATGCTTATTTTTGATCATCAACATTCAATCAATCAACTCAGCCTATCGCAGTCTACTGCTGGACATAGGCCTCTCCCAGGCTGCGCCACAACACCCTGTCCTCCGCCTTCCGCATCCAGTCTGACCCGGCCACCTTCTTAAGGTCGTCGGTCCATCTAGCTGGGGGGCGTCCCACACTACGCTTGCCGATACGCGGTCTCCACTCCAGGACTCGTCTGCTCCATCGGCCATCGGTCCTTCGATAAACATGGCCAGCCCACTGAAACTTCAGTTTGGTTACTCTGCAAGCTATGTCGGTAACTCCGGTTCTTTTCCGGATTATTTCATTCCTGATCTTATCCTTCAAAGAGACTAAAAGCATAGCCCGCTCCATAGCACGCATCATCAAAATTACTTACTCAAAATTAAAAAGGAATATGTGATGAACTAAAACTCTCAATCAGACGAGGCTTAGGTTGATCCCCAGTGGTAATTTTCTTAAGTTTTTTGCAATTTCCAGGTCAATGTCACGTTGTATCTTGATCAAAATATGATTCGTGACCGTAACAAATATGTATTTACAGAATTATAATCATCTCCTAAGGAAAAGTTCTTATAGTATACATCTAAATTAGATTTTTACTATAAGAACTTTTCCGATTTGTTCATAAGGAACAAATCTAACTAAGAGATGTAAGTATTAATGATTATCATCATCATCATCAGCCTATAGCAGTCCACTGCTGGATATAGGCCTCTCCAATTGCACGCCATTCAGCTCGATTCTCGGCAACTCTCATCCAGCTGCCACCAGCCACCCTGCGAAGATCGTCGCTCCACCTAGCCTGAGGGCGTCCTACCTTACGTTTGCCGATTCACGGTCACCACTCAAGAACACGTCTACCCCAACAGTCATCGGTTCTACGGCTAATATGGCCGGCCCATTGCCACTTAAGCTTGCTTATTCTGTGAGCTATGTTGACTACTTTGGATCTCTGCCGGATCACTTCGTTCCGGATTCTATCCCTCAGAGAGACTCCAAGCATAGCCCGATTGAAGACCGATGATTGAAGACCTTCATCTTTAGGCTCTGTGGAATAGGCGACGAGAAGACTCGACGAAGCTTCCCAAATGCTGCCCAGCTCAGCTGAATTCTTCTGTTAACCTCCCTAAATAATAATGATTATAATTCTGTATAATTATACATATTTATCATGGTCGCGCATCATATTCATCAAGATACAACCTGACACTGACCTGAAAATTTCAGAAAACGTAAGAAAATTTGAATTTATCGAGCTGCGGATCCACTTTAACATACGGATAAAAACACATACGGCGAAGCAGTTTAATCTTCTGCCTATGATTAAAGATTACTGTTAACGACCAAGAAATAATATGCCCAGGAAAAACGATAATGTGAGCAATTATAGACAAAGCTTTTAAAAAATATCAGTGCCCGCAGCTAAATGATGTGTTTTCCCTTCAATGATAAGTGCCGCGGGAAAATGTTGCATGTTCTTTCTTTCATTTCTCAGACTTATACGGAAATAGGTACTAATAGCAAATTGCATGTCTGTATTGCCTTATTTTCTAGTAAGTAGCTTTAAGCTAAGTGCACATTTAAAAAAAATATGTTCATGAGAACGGGGGCTAATCGAGTTAAGTGAGTCGGACTCGCTCAAGGTTCCGTACCACCGTATAATAATGAACACTATATATTTTCGTTTCTTGTCTTGAAATTATATAGTTAAAAATTAAAGGGCAATTTTTTACTTTATTTTATTTTTTGTTTTCATAGCGGCCATAGCAGTAAACACTGAAAATGTCTAGTGTCTACCTATTACAGTTCAAAAGATACAGCCCTGTGACAGACTGACGGATATACCGCCAGCGGAGCCTTGGTAATAGGGTCCAGTTGGCACCCTCTGGGTACGGGCCCCTAAATTTTTAACTCTTTTTAAAACAACCCTATTCTTTGGTAGGTATAGGGTTCTACTATAGGTGGAATTTTAAAGTTCAGTAACTTGAACTTCAACAGCAACATAATGCAATAAACATAACATCACGTTTTGTTTCCCCGAAGGGTTGGGCAGAGGTGTACCTACTTGTAGTACACCCACATTTCGCCAGCTATGTTTAAGTTATATTTAATAGGGGACGAGCCTATTGCCATCAACCGGGCAAAATCAAAACCAAAAAAAAAAAAAAAAAAAACAAAATTAAAAGTCATTTATTCAAACTAGGCTGGGAATGAGCACTTTTCGAACGTCAAAAATTACATAAGACAGTCCCGCAAAAACGTCCACCCTTCACCATAAACTTTGACTCCGGGCTTTTACTGAGAAATTCCATATAGAAAAACCCCATATCACTTTGCCCGACCCAGGACCTCATGATCAATAGTAACGCTTCCGACAACTAGACCGCAACGAGGCAGCATAATGAAATAAGACTTATTAAAATTCTCATTTCTTCAAGACACCTCGCTTTCGTTCCAAGTCTTCACTTAAGTAACGAACTATGAGTTGCATTATAGTGCACTTTGTGTTACCGCTCAGCTTTCACTGCATTATAGTAACATCACCAAGATGACACAAACATCCATTCTTCTCTCGTGTCGGCACGAGTTATATGTGAATTACTCATGCTGCGAGGCAAGAAGATTATCCATTAGCCAGTCTAGGGTGCGCCGAAGGTACTGAAGAATACTCGTGGGAGCTTTTTTCATAATGCAATGTCATTCAGACATTTCTGAAAATCTGAAATCTCCGGATCTGCTGTAGAATAGGGTAATTGACTGCTATCAAAAATATATATGAATTAATGCTTATTTTTATAGGTGGTGGCTAAACAAGACGATTTGTTGAAAAAGTAATAAAATCGGTGGAATAATGGAGAAGTTACGCGCTTATGAAATTATTCTACTATCTTTGTCACACAAAACGATCATTATACTGAATGGCGCGAAGTTACTATGGCGTTCCTGTGTGACGTCAGATCGCAGCAGTGCTATCTCTGTCTAAAATAGACTTTCAACAACAACTCAAAAAAAACTCAAAATTCAACTTTCATACAACTTCGGCACTAAGCCTCTGAAATTGAACAAAACTAAGCTTTTAGTCACAAAGGTTGAATGATGGACGCAGTTTTTAATAACACAAAACGTTAAAAAAACATGACGCTAAGAGGACAATGTTTAAAATTTTAAAAGCCTAGGAACATACGTGCTAGACCGAGGACCAAGTAATTAGTGAGGAAAAACCTGTAGTTCCGAAAGGTACAAGTGGGGTTACAAAGGCTCTTGGAGCATTCGCACGTTGGTCTGGTGGCTGTGACATAATAGCCCTTGCCTTCAGTCCTAATGACGACTATTTATTGTGAGAAGTCCCGCAATTATACTAAATATAGCCGTGAGGAATCATTTTGATATAAAAAAGAATTGTGGAGCAGTTTTTGTCTTTTGTGTTAAGTGTAACGGACATTGTTTTGGTCCTTTTGGGTATAATCAGTTACCGGAACAATGCATGGTTTGAACCAAATTTTAATTATAAAAAAAAGACCGCACGGTTCGGCGTTTGGTACTTTTTTACCCGACTGCGGCGAAACCAAAATTGGAGGGTTGACCAGAAAAGGTGTTTGACCTGTGTGTGTCCGCCCCTATGTTCCCTCGTAACTACTAAACGGCTGTACCGATTTTGATGAATGATATGTCGTTAGATTATAAAAAAAATCAAAATAGCGGATCTTTGGCGCCAAAACGAGTGTATTAAAAAACAAACGGAGGCATTTTCTTACAATAAAGACCTATTGCCGCTGAAGCATAACATTGTTTATAGTATTAAGTTATATAAATCTTGATGACACTATTTAATGTAAATCTAGTCTTAAATTGTTTTCTTTTAAGCGGTTTCTTTATTTTATCAAAATAAAAAAAATAAACATAATCAAAAGTCATTTATTCAAACTAGGCTGAGAATCAGCACTTTTCAAACGTTAAAAAATTACATAAGGCAGTCCCCAAAAACGCCCACCCTTCACCACCAAATCAAATCAATTCAATTTCTTAACAACTTTAATAATAATTAATATACCTACTAGGTATACCCATTTTTTTTTTCATTGTCTTTATTCAAATCTTCTAGTTCCTTCCCTAGGCTTTCTTCGCTTGAAATTTAGTAGGCGGCATCCGTGTTATCAATAACAGTATACGGGCCGTTTGCTACATTTTTTTTATCAAATAAGTTCCTCATGTAGGGACTGCGAAATTATTATTTAACTTATAAATTAAGATTAAGTACTGTCTTTATTGTATCGAACTGTCGACAAAACATACGAAAAGTAATAACACATGTCATTAAATCACCTGTACAAACATAATGTACCCATTATACCTTTAGACTCAACAATATTTTATGTTCTCATTCATATCATAAAGACGATTTACACAAAACCATTTCATTCTCACAGAAGTCGTGCCTGCGCCATAATAGGCTTATGTTCCGTCGGTAGTACGTTTAAGGAAAACTTCTACCACCTGCTTGCTCCATTATTACGGACAACAAGTCACCCGGTATTGGCCAACAATACCCTAGAATTATTATACCGTTAACAGGGCACAATTGCACTACATTCAGTTAGCTGGTTCTTCTATGTTATGCGGTACAACACTAGTCGTAGCAAAGACAAAATTACCTTGTTTGTATCTACGCTAATATATAGCTTTGTTTTTTTGACTTGTTTTTGTCATGGTTCTTCATTACAAAAACTTGAAGTCGTGTATCACGATTATTAATGATAGGTAGATTAATCACAGGTACCAACAGACTTGAAATAACAAAGCAACTTTTGATTTTATGGTTAATGACTGGTGAATTAATATTTCAGCGTATCATTCGTTTAGAATTAATGTAGATGTCGTAGGTAAATCTCGGTTTGATAATTAATTCAATAGGGGAACTAATTTGTTAATTTTCCAGCGGTTGAAGTGAAGCGTTGTTCCGTCCCGTCACGACTACGGCGATGTCGATGCATGCGGCGCTTGGCATGACGGGAGCACTTAAAATAGTCACTCACTTCGCCGTAAAAGTCCACTCGCTTACCAGAAATAAATTACATACACACGCAACTGAACGCGTTCCCAACATCTATCAAAATTTTTGAGATATAACAACACAATATCAATTAGACCGTTCTGACTGGAACGAAGTTACACATCCGTGTGAGAAAACGCAGGCTTCGTCATTAAATAAATTACAGAAACAATTAATACTATTTTAGGTCGTGGAAATATTCGTTCCTAATTATAAACATGAACTCATTATTACGCCAATCAACCAGTTGAAGTACTCGTGCCCTGTTATAATTCGTTTTCTCATCGAAAACCAATTACAACGCAATTTTTCAGTTTATTGGTTGGATGACTTGCTGGAAGCCTTTTAAATTATAAGTATGTAGTAGGTAGGTACGTATACAAATAATTCCTCAAGTAAGTGCCTATATTTTTGTTGGCCATGACTCTTGAGAAATGAGAGAGATTGCGTCATTAGCTTTTCTCGTAATAGCTTCATTAGAAAGATTATTAAACGATCCCATCCTTTTCGTCGAGTTAATAGTCTCGTCATTAAGTTTCTTCGGCCACCAAATATGTGATAAGCACGTGATATCTATCTTGAAGCTTTAAATTGTCGGAACTAATGGCTGTGCGAGTGAACCTCAGGTGTGGAAGAGCCTCGACACTCCGCAAAGTTCACTGCTCCTTTAGTCAACGCGCTCGTGGTAACATTCGTGACAAAGTAAAATGTACTCTATCATTAAATCCTCTCGAGTGAAGTTACATTGACAAGGATCGGTTTATCCTAGTAAGCCTTTGCATTATTCTTTATTGACGAAAGGAAATGAGACCACCATCGAAGATTGAAAAGCAATAAGGAGAAGATTATGTCCATTGAATGGGAAATAATATTAGCGTGAGATCGGATGGTTGTTGAACCGTTGATGGCGAAGAGTTGGGGGGACAAAGTAGTGACTATATTAGAGGAGACAAAGATTAATGAAGTGTTAGAATAAAAGAGGGCGACATTTCGCCACGGTTGCGTACTCTGGAGCTGCGTTGTGTCGCAAGCAGTATAAATTTGACACGACAGAATTCCGGTCTTGCCGAATATCACGCTGGTACAGTATGCTAACGACCAGTATTGCACGTCCCACCTGTTATACTAGTATCGCGATGACTGTATTTTACGTGATTTCACAGTATCCTTGTGGTACTGGCGTCACTGCTTTGTTCCTAACATTGACAAGCTCATTACGGTCAGAAATAAGTAGCCAAATACGATTTGCGATGGAAACTTAAGATCCCCAAATGTCCAAATTGACAAAGCAACTTATGGAAAGTTACACAACAATAATGTTCACTCATATTTTTTATAATTCTTATGCATTTCAGCGGTATGGCTTTGTGCCGATTTCTTAGTATTGAATTTTGTATGCCTATACATGCGTACATAAAAAATCGAATATTAAAAGGTCATTATCACAATAATAGGCCGATGAGAATCAGTAAAAAGTTTATGGCTTTGTTACTGTGCATTTTGTTGTGCGGTTAACACCCCACAAAGGAAAAAATTCTCGCCACAGAATCGAAAAAAGTTTCCAAAAATAATAGTGCCTGTTGTAAAATAACCTTTACAATAGTGATGGGCTGGCAGTAAACTAGTAAATAAAGCTACATAAAACAAATTTTATAGAAGAGACAATTTCACATAATTTTGTAAACCCATTAAATTATTTGTTTATCTCTCCCCACACTCAGATGTCCAAGGCTTTCAAGACTTCCGATATCTAACACCACAACTTCCACTATTTGGCGTTCATTCAACGGAGCATTATTTCGAGAACATTTCATTTGGACGTGGCAATGTACTGCAACTGTGTCGACAAAGCCGACCGGTGGAATTGGCACATTATTTATATCTGAACCACCCCCGCGTCAGGTGGGCTAGTTCTGAATGTTCCCATTGATTTTAAATAGTATTTCCGTTTCCCGGTCACTATTGATTAGCATCTATTTCTGCTTGAGATGGAAACATCTGTTGGATTTCACTGGTTAATATAATTATAGGGCTTTCGATCTTAGCGGTATATCTAGAACTTTGTATACACAAGAGCTTCCGACCGTTTATTACTAATCAGTAACCACATAACGTCTCTAAGTAGATTAAAATATTCTGAGAGCGTCCAGATTGTAAATATGATGTCTCAATCCCAATGTTCGGGGCACGGTTTCTTACATCATTAGCTATATTGTATATCTTGTGTAACTATTATAACTCACAACCATGTTATGTTATGGTTTACCAATTAATGACATAAAAACCTTGTTACAATCGTAACATTGATTTGAATATTCAAATGATTGAATCTCAGGAAATTAATTAACACAAACTCTTATAAGAATAAGTAGTTCGTTCTGATTGTGTCATCGTAAATAATTTTTCTAGTGCTTCCTGGGGAAATTGTCAGTTTACCTCCATGTCATATTAACGGAAACATAGTTTGATATTTGTTTTTGTTTCGCCCCCATCTTTGCTATGCAGATGTTTTAACGGTCTTCGACTAAATCGCTGAATTTATTGAGGGGAAGATACACCTTACCGGGCAAATGATGCGCATGAATAATTTAGGGGAAGTTCATTTTTTATTGAAGCTCTCTAATGTTTCCGTTGAGAAAAAATATATTATCCAAATGTTAAATTGGCTGTCTGCTGAAACATAAAACTTGTAAGGACTTGACGTTTTCGGTTGTGCATAGGTACAAAATTGGACGAAGTTAAGAAAAAGAAAGGAAGCCATGTTAATAGAAAATCAGCATTATCGGTGATGTCTATGTGGGACAGTTAAAATAAACATTACAAGCATTAATAAGGAGCTTGGCGTAGAATACCAAATGATGAATTTCTTTAATCACGGAAGGAATGAGGCGCTTATGACAATGAGACCGTAGATATTGAGTAGCAAGTTCTATAAAAGAGAAACAACATTTACTTGAACTTTTATGCACCAAGCCCAACTTATCAATACAATTTTTTTCACCATGCCCTATTACATAACACTCGTTACCCAAGATTTGCAATTAAATCTGATCTTTAACACTGCCTGATAAAGTTGTAATTCGTGGGAGGCTAATTAAGCGGTAGGTAATTGTGAAATTTTACTTAAATTATATTCATAAAGTTGTTATCATGTGCTGGCGTACATGATCTAGGCAGGGAGACATTGTCTCCGCCGGATGTCTCCAGGACATTTACCCTGTGTTATCAATGACGTCTGCAGATAGGTCAGCGTAACTTATGATTAGGTTCTTCGTCCTGACTCAGTGGTTGACAGGATGTAATAAGTTATGTTAACAAGAAATCGATATGATTTAGGTAGGTACTTTTGTTATTGGGTATTTCTCAGATTCCGTACTTATCAATTAGGAAAAAACGACATCTCATCCTGTAACTGGGTAAGGATATTGAAATAAGTCGACAGAAGCCGATCGTTCATATTGCTATAAAATCCTCTGGCAAGAATGAATCTTTGACAGTGGCTGCATTAAACGGTGGCGACGCGCGACGTGACGGCAAGAGAGTTCGATCCTTGTACAAGAAATCCTTCATTTCAGATTAATATGTAATGAAAATCGAGTTAACCTAAGTGGTGCGCAGCTGCTGCAGACCCGCGTAAAATTAGAATCTTCGATACAAGAACAATTAAATTAAAAAAAGCAGACGCTTATCTGGAAAGAGCTTCTCGAAGATTCATCTTGTAAATAATGTCATCACTTTAGGGATATATTTCAATCCAGGCTCCTTGATCCTTTCCCATTTTCGAAGTTTATCCGTTTCACTATACAATTTGTGATCTCGTAAGAATGAACGATACGCGATACGAATTCTTTTGAAAAGGTGTAGGTATTTGATATAACAAAGACTATTAAATAGACGACGACCATCTGTGATAATAATGTGCTAGATTCGTAATTGAATACAGATACGGACCTAGATACGGTGGCACTAAAATATAAACGTTTATCAGATACGGTAACAGTTATTAATACAAAAATGGCGATTAACCTTAACGATCCTATAACATTCATAAACTTAGTGCAACAGCTCACTTAAATTGCATTTGATACATTTTGCGTATTTAAAATAGACCAAGCCACAAATTTTCGCAATTTAGTCAAGTACCTATACATAAATGACTTTACGGCAATTAAAATGTAGCTTAGTGCACGTTCAGTTTCATCGAGCAATTATTGATTTTTAGATAAACACTGAGGTAAACATTGCATTCCGGTGGCAACGGTCATAAATAAACATAAGATTACTAACTGATTGATAATTAAATAACGTATCTCTAGTTAAATAAATTACTGGGTTAATAACTGTGGGTGTAACACCGTAGGCTTGTTTATCAGAAATTGTAATTAGCAGTCCAGGTGTATTGGCCTTAGCAGTGTAATCCTCAGTAAAAGATATAATAAATCTCAGTGAAAAGATGCATAAGAACAGGCCGGTTTAAACTGCCTTGAAAAGACGACTGGATTAACCAACCTTAAAACAATCCAAAACGTGTTATGATTGTTGTTTTACCGTAATATAGTCAACAACTGGAAATCAACGACAGCTTAACAACTATCGAATTACATAAAACCTTGTTTCAGTATTCCATACTTAAACTTAACGTAAGGCGGGACCAGATTTGTTATCTTAAGTAAAACCAATCACTGCTGCACTGGAGTGAAGAGAGAATTTTAATGAATGCGAGAGAACCGATCGTCTTGACGCTAGATAATTAATTCACGACATCGGATGAACGCAGGAATCAGTTTATCTAGAAGATGCATCAATAAAAACATAGTTCGAGAGTTACGTATAAGATGAGCTGAGGGATTTTAATATTCCATCTCATAAATTCATCTGGCGCCGACGATGCAAACTTTAATTTGCTGTGGCACATACAGTATCAGTTCGAAGTAAGTAAGATCTTATACGTTTGCAACGTCATATACGTAATTAGTTTCATGAAAACAATGAAGGACTCACTATGGGATCACAAAATGATTTTTTATGTGAATTAAAACATAAAAAGGTTAGGTTAATTAACTACGAAAGGCCAATAGAAAAAAATTAAGGAAGATTACTGAAACTTGAAATACCCGTACTTAATATAAGTTATTGATTGGAAACATTATAAAACCACGATAGCTTATCTAGTAAACAACAAAGTTAACTTTATTATTGATAACACTGATAAAGTGATAACCGATCTAGTAGGAGACCAATGATAGCTACTTAGAACGTCAATCTCGTCTATTACCGCTTTGGAATGGTGATGTTTATTAGGAATATTATTATATTACAAAGGAACACGAAATTTTGATAAAGTGCTAGAATCCGCTACAGAACTTAAAGCAAATAAGCTAAAATATTCACCCAAGTTTGTCAGATCTTGAAATGTCAAAATGATTCTCTCTAAACTTAAATTAGCTTTGTTATCAAAGTTAAACATTTCCGTCTCTAACTTGGCTTTATTCAGAGCGAATATTATGAAAATGCCTTGAGCCTTAAATATGCCACAGGCCCTCTCTTCATCCTGTTCCATGTTCGTATATGATAAGCTGCGTACATTCCACATAACATATTTCATGAGGCTCATTAGCGACATACCGAATTCATATTCTTATTGTGTGGACGATGGGTGCATGGCGTAAGATGGTAGTTGTTTTCTCGATACCGGACCACTGAGATACCCGCTCGGGGAAAAAAATAATAACAAACTATCATCTGGCCGAGAACTGGTTTCAGTCGGCGGATGAGCCGGCCCGATAAATATAAACACGCAAAAGGTAGCTTTTTTATGGTCCCTGGAACATGGGATGAATGATTTGTGACCATATGAAATAAGTGTATAATGGACTGACTGATTCAAAAGAAGAATACAACTTTAGACGTAGAATAAAAATGAAACAGCATAGAATGCACTAGGTTTTTAATACCGTTGAGGTTGATTACAAAGAAGACGTTGCCATTGGCGGTATACGAGTTTATTTGCCTTCGTTCGTTGTTGCTAACTCGTATTAAAGTATTAAGTAAACTTGTTCTCGCTCTGAGCAACTATTTCGAAATAATGATATAAAAGCGAACAACAAATGAAACGAAGTCCAGCTATATCCATTAATAATTACAACAAAAAATCTTGCTTACCTCCGCAACAGCAATTAGTGCACCGGCTCAAACCGCGCAAACAAAAACAAATTTCGTGGCGCGAACGTCCACCGTAATGTGTCAGAAAAATCCATTGAACAACTCGTTTTTGTAAAGTAACACTAAACCGCTATGTTTTATAACAATTTCTTCAGATTTTCATAAGTTTCACTCCACTTACAGTCACAAGTGTGTGACGAAGAGAATAACTTAGGTTCGCGTGCACGCGGGCGACTGAGACGTACTGATTCGACGATATTTCGTTTCCGACTGGTATTCGTAGCGGCTTCGCTTGTTCGTGCCGTGGTTCGTCTGGCTTCGGGGCTTCGCTGAGGGCATCGTGGAAGTTCGGCTCACGAACCCAAAGCTCGGAAGGGCGGTCCATTGGAGCTTCTGCCTTTTCTACCCAAACCTACTTAAAAGTTTGATTGATCGTGTTTGATGATGCTAGGTAATGATAATAACGTCCGCGTTTGCATTTTGATTGAGTGTTAAAAGCAGCTGAAAAACTTTATCGATAAGTTCTTTTACAAAATCATTATTACCAGCATGATAGCTTTTAGGCAGCAGTGATATTTTATCTATTGCTATAACTGGGAACCATTGTAAAATTTTTTCTTACCGAATAGGACTCGAAATGTAATCATAAATTCTAAATTAACCAAAATTCGCGTCTCTCTGGTTGCGCAAAGCACTCGGTTTCCGTCCGCTTTCCGCTTCCGGGCTGTTCCAGATTATTCCTAATCCATAAATTTGTGGATAGTTATAATATTAAATATATTCTGTTTCCTGTAAGTTTCCTGATTCCTTCTTTCTTAAATTTTTCTTTACTTAGAAAAGTTCCTTGTATTTTGGCATTCGCTCTTTATTACTGTTCCATTTCCATATCAAAACTTGTTTCTTTTTGTCTGAAATCTGTACCAAATTAGAAATTCGCAGCAGGCGCGCCACCACCGTTGTCATTGTCACTGCAGTATATTTTTAAAGAAGTGAATACATGAATGGTGTATTTTAAGTGCATACAACATGCAATGAAGGATACAAATATATGGGAGGTTCATTCAACGGCAAAACGCAGAGAACACATGAGTTATTTTTTTCTAACACGTTTCTTAAGACTAGTCGAGGTCGCGTGAGATGATTGCATGCCATCTTCGCATGTGCACCACTGACGCAAATGATCTTATTTCAACGAGTTTACTGTGCAAGTTTGCACGTGTTACCCTGCCATTTTATTTTTCTATTCATGTCTTAATAACATTTGGAGCCCGAAGGCAATAACTAAGAAGAATAGAAAACGTCCACAGTAATTTTGTTACGTATTCAATATTCGTGACAAATCTTTATTTAGGAGGAACTCGTGGTTAAGTAATAACAGCCGCACGGGTCGACCCATCAGGTTAAGCTACGCTTGCCGGGGTTGGTCCGTGGATGGGTGACCATCTTTATATACCGAGACGCCACCGTGCCTCGGAAAGCACGCTAAGCTGTTGGTCGCCGGCTGTTATTCGTGGATCTTTGACAGTCGTTAGGGGTCGTCAGAAGCCCGAAAGTCTGACAACCAGTCTTACCAAGGGCAAACTGGGTTGTGGAGGTTAGATAGGCAGTCGCTCGATGTAAAATACTAATATTGAGCAACCCGTTAGACTGGAAACCGACCCCAACATAGTTGGGAAAAATCTAGGCAGATTGATTGACAAATCTTTATTTTAGGAGATGCCTGTAACTTTGAATAATTTATAAAAGGCCTAAGTTAGGCATTGAAGCCAAAATACTTTTATGCTTGCGGAAACGACGTCCATTTGGGTTTATCTTAGTCTGGTCGAATTAAATCATACTGATTTGCCTAATTTATTATTTAATTGACAATCAATGCCTCTGAATTGCGTTAATAAATCTTTTATGAATGTCGACAACTTCCTTAAATATAATATGTATCACAAAAATACTACTGTACCTTAGGCAAAAATGCCTAAGGTACAGTATTTTTTTTATAAATATAGGTATAGCACACTTAATACGAGTAGGCCCAAAAACTCATACAAAATAGAGCGAACATTTTTCATCTCACTAGTCCACAATTCTGTTTCATGAACGCTGAATGAAGCATCAAGCGCTTTAAAGCAGCAACAGTGAGCTGCCAGCGGAAAATAATTTTAAAATCCCGGGAAATTCCTCACTGTGAAATCCAATATGGCTGGAGTTGCGATGCCCACGAGGACGCCGGCTATGAAAGCCATGAAAAGGAAATCTTTAATGGATATTTCGCCATTCATGACAGCTAAATGACTGATGGAGCTTTACTGTTAGTGCCACTTTGTGCTTTGAACTTATACTGCCTATTGTTGTGGCAGGTCCAAAATAAGTTGGGAGCAACAAACAAAAGACTGTCCAACATTCCTCGGTGATGTTATTATTATTTTATTTTTGTTCTTTGATTGATTCCGACAAAACGGACAACAAACTTGATAAATAAATCGCACTGTATTACGATTGCGAAAGCAAATAAATACGAAAGCCGCAAGTTTTAGCCATTGCTAAGATATTTCATAAAAATAAAGGAAAGTTACTCACGATTTAATATCGCAAAAACGTTTTTGTGGCGAACTTAATAGTTTGGGAAACATGAAATATTACATAGTTACAGTGAATACATGTAGGTACTTTTTATTTGAGTTACGAGGGAACTGTTTGATTCTTTACAAAATAACTCATCAAAGAGCTCAAGAAAGAACGTTTAACCTCTGCCGCGTCTCACCAAGGACAATAGGCAATACTCTGCTCCATGAAAGGCGATGCGACAAAAACGCGGATGCTACATGAGCGACTCACTGGGGTTTAATTCGCAATTAGTCAACGCATTGATACACATAACGATTGATATTAGCTATAGTATCTGTATATCTTATTAAACGCTAGATCGAACATATTTCATAACATACAATTCCACTCTTGTTTACCATACACTAGAATGACACAGTCCACTTGAGATAAGTTTTTTTTTATTAATGACCGTAAACTACCTCCTAAAATACAGGTACACCCTAGCTTAAGAGGTAGAGTATTATTCTTGTACAGATCTAGCAACATAAACTATTAAATGTATTATTAAACCAAATATCAAACTGTATTTCAAACTCTGTATGTTTTTTGGATAAATAAAGATTGTATTATTATTATTATTATTTACTGAGGAAGAGCAATATGTTTGGATATATTTATACTGTAATACAGTTCAAACCAATTTAGTTTTGAAGGAAAAGAGAATTTATGATCTACTTTGAATATTCCATTATGCTTACATAGTTTAAGTTATTAAGCCCCGTATCCGTGAAATCTACTTCTAAGAGTTCTAAGATAAGCATTACTGGATAACCAGTAATGACCGTTAACAGTAACAGCCAGTTACAGCAAGATGAATTAACGTCCACAGCCACCGTCTAATGTAATCCGCGAGAGAAATTAAAATTATTAATGCTAAGATACTGAGATTTCTATTCGTGTCTAACATATGTTTACTGAATCAATGCGGCACTCGAACGAATCGAAATCGATTTAATTACTCTTCGAACTATCTCAATCAAGCAATTTGAATAGATGACTCGATGCAAATGGTATCGTATTAACTCGACCATTGGACCGCGAGAATCGAAACAGCGTCATTCTCTGGTATAGTGGTACCAGACTCACGATATTTTGTTTGGATATTCCTGTTTTTAATTTAAGAATATACGTCCCTTGGAAATACGAACATCAAACCCTGGCTAGAGTATTATTTGCTGGTTATACTTTACATTCAGTGAAAATGTCTTTGGGCAGGAGATAACTCTGACAAATCTTGGTACACAAATTGACCCATTGGATTTGAACATGTCGTTTACATCAGATGACGGTTCATAAATCAATATTCAAATTCGTTTTATATGAGATATTTCCTCAATAAATTCACCTACAACCACAAATTCTTTTAGCCTCTGAAACGTAAAGTCTTCCTACACCTTATACAATTTAGAATCTACATTTTATGACGTCGAAGACGTAACCGACGGTTGTCTGAATCTTGAGAATTTATTTGTTTTCGAAGACAGATCAAATCGTTTCGTTCCGGATATAATCTTGATTGGATTGTAAATATTAGTCCCACAATTAACTCAAAAAATATAGGATGGCTCAATTATCATGTTGATGATAATTGATTTTACTATGACAAATACAAGTTTTATTACGCAATAGATCCGTTCTTGCTTCGTTAATAGTCATAGTTCTGGGCACTAAAGCCATAACTCAGATTAGATATATGCATGTTAGTAATAAACTCCATATGTGTAATGGCTCTAAATGGATGTAGGTGGCGCTCCGGTCTATAAGATAAATGTGTGCACCTAGTGATGGTTCCTCACTACATATTTGTCCACCTTTGGTACATCCTCCTTTGGTGGATCCTTTGGTCCTTTGGTCCAGCTAGACATTCTAGACTAGTGATTTTCAATTAAATCCTCTTATGTAGCGTATCTCTGATCCCGGGATTAACCGTACAAAATGTTCTGTTTAATCCATCAGTAGCTCTGCTACACCGACTATTTTTAAATTAATTTTAAATTAGACTCTTTACAAATCCTAGGATTAGTAGAGGGTATTAGGACGGATAAGTTCTTCAATGAAGTTAGTTATAACCTTATCAATTCCTATTAGGCTTCAAGACAAGATTTATAGTGGCTTGAAAATATATTGATTTTACTTTTCTGTTAAACCATGGCTAGGCAGGGGCTATAGACAAAACATAAACACCGAAATAATACGTAGGGATTAAGGGAAGTGTTTTTGCGTAGTAAAACTTTTCCCTCCCTAAGCATTACTTTTTGTTTCGTCGTACGAGGAAATTTTATTTGAGGGTTCCGTGGTTTACGACGACACGTAAAACAGTCATTAATTTTGTATTGTGCTTTCAGATCGGATGAGCAACAAAACTAAGATGAATACTGTTCGTGTATTCGTGATGCTGTTACGTGGATTTAACACTTTTATCGTATAAATCATAATCACCGTGTTTATTATTTCTTCAGCCATAAATCTGTTCATGTTTTATAACTTTCCGAACTTTAATATTAGATTTATGTTCAGTTAAAATTACGTCAAGTTATGCTCGCATATTTTTATAATGAATGTCTGCTTCGATATGTTGTAAGTACACTAATGTATATTTTGCCGTCGGAAATAGGGCACATCATGAATTCATGAAAGGGGTTTTGTTCCTTTTAAAAAGAAATAATAGATTCCTGGATTCCTATTTTTCTTTCAGATCGTGCCGCTCACAAAGGCAATATGATAAAAGACCTTTAGAGCAACACGTGTATCTATCCCACAGCCATATCTTTTACTGCATGACCTTTTTAAAGTGTATTGCTTAGTCGTCTGCTATCAGAATACATAAACTGACTCATGAGTCAAGCCGACCTAAATAAAAGCCAGATATCTACGAGGAGAAAGTGATGTATCGTAGCAGAAGCCTTTACGCAATCTCATGCAGCCTCTTAAGGCTAAGATATGATGTAAGAAGACAAAGCCTCCCAAACATAATATAATTAGATCAGTTTACGCTTCTGTGTGCGAAATTGATGGTGTCTGAACTCTGAAGCAGTTATCGTGTTGTTGTATAACGGTTTTGTAATGGCGAATTGAAACTTTGTGAACAGGCGAATACGGACCTAGATATAGGCTGTCTAGTTTGCTAAGAGTATGTAGGTTTCTGATTAATGACTTTGTGCTACTTATAAACAATATTGGGCGCTCTAGGTTTCGCTTACTTAGTTTAACTTTGTACGTAGTGCTTATTTCATCAGCTGTTTTGTAAATTGTTTTTGGGAGGTGTACTTAATCGGTAGCAATATTCAAACGATGAGATGTGATGATGGTGATGATGGTGGTGGTGTATGATGTATTAGAAAATGTACAATGCCAATGTCATTTGATATTTACACACATCCAAGCATCCATTGATTGACGTGATTATTTAATATTGTAATCTGTCGTATCGCTGATGCAAGACTACGGAAAGCAATAATTTTAGGGAGTACCTAACCTACAAAAAATTATCCATTTTGCCGTAACCTGACAAATACAAATATGATGGAAATTTGATAAGGATGGAGCAGTAAATATTTAATCATTCGAAAACTGTTACCAGGAGAGGCTTCGTCAAAGGTTCGGTCACACCTATATCAACGTATTAACTTATAGACATTCACGACGTCAAAGCTTCGAAGCCGCTACTACCAACCGAACACACAGAAACCCCACTTGAGTCAATATTGGCCCCACAACGCGACTGGTGACCCTGTAAGGTTTCGGGCTAGTAACTCAAAACTCTTTGTTGACATTTTTCAAATAAAAGACCTAAATGAGGATTATAACTACATATATCCGAACACTGTTACAAGTACTTTATCTTACTTAATTTAGGTGTCGTGTTGTCACAATCTAAGTACTAAAAACAATATTGTTACATAACTCAATGAAGGAGTGACTGCATATGTACGCAGATTTGCAATACCTACCTAACTTGTTAGTGGTTACAAAATAAGTATGGTAATTTTAGTGGTTGAGTAAGTACTAACATACATAAATAATGCTTTGTGTTCAGAGGTATAGGTCTCCTAAGGAATGGCACTATCCTTTTATGAGAAAGGACCTTCATCATCCTCACTAATGAAACACGAGTTACAAATTAAGGACTGTAGGCAGAATCTGACATTGTTCCATCCAACTCTTAAGAATAGTTGGCACAAATACCTTAACAATCACTTATTTCAAATGACTGCGCGATTTAATTACGCGAATTTAATTTCGCAATCATTCTTAGCTACACGAAATTTAATATATCGACCCTTCATGAGCAATGTTTTACCAAACGCGAACAATATTTAAAACACGAGTCAAAATATTTAAGGTCGTGTGGCGGCTTTGTAGTATGTAATTTTCGGGGGCGTGTCTGTGATTTTTCTTCGGGCGAAATGCAATCTGATCAATTTTCGGAGGTCAAACTTTATCTTCTCGTGTGTTTTATCTGGGGTATCTTAATCGGTTGGCTTGTTGACCCGTGTAACAGGAATTTGGATGTCCGTTACGATTGGCTACGTTGTAAAATGATGTTGTGTTGGACCGGCGGCGAAGCGTGTTGCCAGTAACCCGCCACTTACGAGCCATTACGCGCCCGCCTGGTTACGTAATGTACCTTAATGTTATTGGGTTGATATGTAACCGCACTCTGCATGGAATACATTCACATCGATCACGTAGTTGTCATTAGCATCTTCAAATATAGACTCGGATTACGTTTTAATGTTGAAGGTCGCAGACTTTTTTGTTCCTGGTTATCTTTTGACCTTCAACCATTTCTTTGCATTCATTTTTGGTAAGTTGCTGTCGTGTTTATTTCAGTCTTTAATTTTCTTTGAGTCGTCTTACTTTACACCACAGTTCTTAAGTTGTGTCTACTAACTTTTTATGCAAATCTTGTAATAGAAAATTATCATAAAATATATTATATTTGTTGTTCTAGGTATTTGTCGTCAGGTTTTAGTAAAGGCTATAGGAAAACAGGTCATTGCATGTTGCTAGCAGACAGGTATTACCTCTTCACTACGCTATTGCAATCTTTAAATCCAATACATTATTGACGTACGTGGCACAAGCGATACTGAAGCGAGGGAAGGTACTGTGAGCGATACATAAATTTGTATTACAAGTACCTACTCTGATACTTAGGTAAAAGGCAAAGGTACTGGGCAAATACTAAAATCACAGAAAACATAGTTCCTGTTTACACAATTCGAGACGCTACGCCACTGAATGGGACTAGGAGGGGTGAAAAATCATTGAAATTTGAATAAACAAGCACTCTCATTATGCACACGGAGGGTGTAATTACGCGGCACGGGTTTAAAATGATGTTATAGCGTGTTATCGCGGGGGAGCGGCCGCGGTCCCGGCACCTGTATCGTGGCCGTCACGCATCGCCGCTCAACAGACGTTTGGGAGCCGTTATACGCCAGCTTGCTCGCGTGACATATGCGGTACGACCCTTTGGATGCATACACACTCTTCGAAACCCTTCCTAAAGGGACTCGTTGACATGTGCTCTAATTTTTCTATCATTATGAAAAGCAAACTTTGTCCTACATTTTCGGCATGTGGTATTAATGCTTTGGGTACCTGTTCTTCATCCCCTTTTAGGCCAGTACCGTTTGGTTTCAGCTTTGGGTATAGAATTCGGTGTTAGAATATTTCATGCTTTCTTACCCAACTTGACCGGAACTAGATACATCGAGTGCATTTTATTTCAGTGCTGGAATATGATATGTATCACACATGAATCATGCCGTGAAATTGAATATTGAGCCGGATAACCAAGTGCCATGACCAATAACATATTTACTGCCAAACTATATGTTGTAAATAAATATGAAAGTTTAAGTAAGTAAAGGCTTTTCTTCACTAGTATTACGATAGAAAAGTGAAACTGGGTACTTAAATGACATACATAATATAATTTAGTTGGAAAGTATGTAATAGAGCGATAGTTTTTCTTTAACTTTGCATTGGTAAACTTCTTGGAAACGTCTGGGATAAGAATGCCTCCATGAAACATGTACTATCTGCGAGTAAGTGTCTACAATTTACCTGGGAATATGCGGGACCTTTCACAATTTGATGACTCTTCCTCCTTAACGGTAAACCGACATGCCGCAGACATCTAATGAATAGGCATTAAAATGTTATGACGACTTAACAAAACTACAATGTAAGTACGTATAAGATGTTGAATTCCTGTCGGAGTATTTCTCATTGCTGCGCCGGCGACGGTAGAGAGAGACGGCGATAGTGATCTTGATTCGCGGTATGCGGCGTGTGCGCGACAACCTTGATCAAGGCATCGCCGGCAACACGCCGGCTACGGCCTAACAGAGACAGCTGATTGTCGACAATGCAGACAAACGGAGGAAGTATGAGTAGGTTATTAATAATTTGGATTCGTTCCCATTTTATAAATACTCACGGAAATATAACGTCTTCCTGTCACCTTTAAATTTCGTTTCCGACACAACGCGCAACGATATCATCTGTTGACGTCCCTAAGATCTCATCACGTCGTATCCACCTTCTCCGTCATTGGTTACAGATTAAACAATGTACGGTGTTTTTTCTCGTTTATTGCAGCAGTAACAGTCCATAAATTCAGAGACCATTTTGGTTACCCATTGAAAGGGTTTTCGATAGGGTTTTTCTAAGCGGTAAATCAAAAACCCATACGATATGGGTAACCCTTTTGAATGGCTTAAATTAAATTTTGGTAACCCGTTGAAAGGGTTTTCGATAAAAACCCATACGGTATGGGTAACCCTCTTGAACGGCTTAGTTTAAGCCATTCAAAATTACCCACACCGTATGGGTTTTTGATTAACTGCTTTGATAAACCCTATCGAAAACCCTTTCCATTGAAAGGGTTTTTGATAGGGTTTTTCTAAAATGGTAACCAAAAAACTTACTACAGATGAATGTATATAGTAGCGATGCGTCGCCACGTGGCATGCGTCGCCCCGCCTGCAGTTGGTTTTACGTGCGGCTGTTGAATGTTTCACATCAAAAACTTACTACAGATGAATGTATATAGTAGCGATGCGTCGCCACGTGGCATGCGTCGCCCCGCCAGCAGTTGGTTTTACGTGCGGCTGTTGAATGTTTCACATCAAAAAACTTACTACAGATGACTGTATATAGTAGCGATGCGTCGCCACGTGGCATGCGTCACCCCGCCAGCAGTCGGTTTTACGTGCGGCTGTTGAATGTTTCACATCAAAAAACTTACTACAGATGACTGTATATAGTAGCGATGCGTCGTCACGTGGCGTGCGTCGCCCCGCCAGCAGTCGGTTTTTTACGTGCGGCTGTTGAATGTTTCACATCAAAAACTTTGTCTATTCTTGGTAGAACAGGGTAGAATTGGTCATGCTACGCGTGCTAGGCGGATATCGAAATTACATAATATTATGGTTTTTTCATGTCACTAGGTTTCAAGTAGGTATAGAACCCATTGAATGGGTTATCATGTAACCCTTTCACTGGGTTTCAAGTATAAAACCCATTGAATGGGTTATCATGTAACCCTTTCACTGGGTTTCTACTATAAAACCCATTCAATGGGTTATCATGTAACCCTTTCACTGGGTTTTTACTATAAAACCCATTCAATGGGTTACATCATGATAAAGGTAACCCATTGAATGGGTTACCCTTTCGAAAGGCTTAACCCTTAACCGGGGTTGTACGGTCCCTGCCATAAATAAATCCTGGATTTAACAGTTTCTTCAACAACAATTATTATTCCTCGTTCGTTCGTTCTTGATATAGCTACTAATTGATCGCACAATTTTGCGTTGCCTAGCGCTAGTTTGAGACCAGCATCTTGTCTTGGAGTGAAGAACTGTTTGGTAAGTATAATTATATTTATGACTTTTAATCGTAGATGCTCCTAGTTTTGCACCTGAATTAGTTTGTTGCGTAGTTTAGCTGTCCAATGTGTTAGTAGCCTGAGGTCAACGAGTATTGTCACAAGACTAATGATTTATTACTTCATTAACTATATTGCGAATACCCTTCACGACATGCAAATTTTTATAATGGTCTTCTATGGCATTTGTCCTTTTAGTAAGGTATAATGTCAATTTTGTTATTTTGTCTAGAGACTTATATTTTCTATGTCCAGATTCTATTACATTGTATGTGTTAGAATACAACTCATGTCCTATAACAGGATCGACATTAGTTTGATATTCTACAAAGTCGTGTACGATTTCAGTATCAGTTGTACACTTTCGTGTCTATTAAGCTTCTTATCATACCGAAAGAAAACTTTTGTGCGGTGACAGCAATTATTTTTAAGATAAGTGTAGTTTATAGTGAGGTCCCGGGGGTTAGATCATTTTAATTTTTAGTTCCATTGGTGTGTCCGAGTTTAGGTAATTTTTGGAAATGGTGCCCATTTATTAACAATGATTACTTGTACAATGGTTACTTGCCTACACAGGTAGCTTCTCGCCTACACTGGTAGCTACTCGCCCACGCTTCTAGCTACTCGCCTAATCAGGTAGGTACTCGCTTACTCAGGTAGCTACTTGCCTACAAAGGTAGCTATTCGCCTACGCTGGTAGCTACTCAGGTAGCTATTCGTCCACGCTGCTAGCTACTCGCCTACACAGGTAGCTCTTCGCCTACACAGGTAGCTATTCGCCCACGCTGGTAGCTACTCGCCCACGCTTGTAGCTACTCGCCTACATAGGTAGCTACTCGCCTACTCAGGTAGCTACTCGCTTACTCAGGTAGCTTCTCGCCTACACAGGTATCTCCTCGCCTACACAGGTAGCTCCTCGCCTACACAGGAAGCTACTCGCCTACGCAGGTAGCTACTCGCCTACAAAGGTAGCTATTCGCCTACGTTGGTAGCTACTCAGGTATCTATTCGCCCACGCTGCTAGCTACTCGCCTACATAGGTAGCTCTTCGCCTACACAGGTAGCTACTCGCCTATACAGGTAGCTCCTCGCCTACACAGGTAGGTCCTCGCCTACACAGGAAGCTACTCGCCTACGCAGGTAGCTACTCGCCTACACACGTAGCTACTCGCCTACATAGGTAGCTATTTGCCTACACAGAAAGCTACTCGCCTACACAGAAAGCTACTCGCCTACACAAGTAGCTCCTCGACTACACAGGTAGCTACTCGCCTACGCAGGTAGCTACTCGCCTACACAGGTAGCTACTCGCCCACGCTGGTAGCTACTCGCCTACACAGGTAGCTACTCACCCACGCTGGTAGCTACTCGCCTACACAGGTAGCTAATCGCCCACGCTGGTAGCTACTCGCCTACGCTTGTAGCTACTCGCCTACTCAGGTAGTTACTTGCCTGCACAGGTAGCTACTCACCTACACTAGTAGCTACTCGCCTACAAAGGTAGCTATTCGCCTACGTTGGTAGCTACTCAGGTATCTATTCGCCCACGCTGCTAGCTACTCGCCTACATAGGTAGCACTTCGCCTACACAGGTAGCTACTCGCCTACACTGGTAGCTACTCGCCTACAGAGGTAGCTATTTGCCTACACAGAAAGCTACTCGCCTACGCAGGTAGCTACTCGCTTACTCAGGTAGCTATTCGCCTACACAGGTAGCTATTCGCCCACGCTAGTGGCTATTTTCCTACACAGAAAGATACTCGTCTACACAGGTAGCTACTCGCCTACTCAGGTAGCTACTCGCCTACACAGGTAGCTACTCGCCTACTCAGGTAGCTACTCGCCTACACAGGTAGCTACTCGCTTACTCAGGTAGCTACTCGCCTACACAGGTAGCTATTCGCCCACGCTGGTAGCTATTTTCCTATACAGAAAGGTACTCACCTACTCATTTAGCTACTCGCCTACACAGGTAGCTCCTCGCCTACACAGGTAGCTCCTCGCCTACACAGGTAGCTACTCGCCTACGCAGGTAGCTACTCACCTACACAGGTAGCTACTCGCCTACACAGGTAGCTATTCGCCTACACAGAAAGCTACTCGCCTACACAGGTAGCTACTCGCCTACACAGGTAGATATTTGCCTACACAGAAAGCTACTCGCCTACACAGGTAGCTCCTCGCCTACACAGGTAGCTACTTGCCTACGCAGGTAGCTACTCGCCTACACAGGTAGCTACTCGCCCACGCTGGTAGCTACTCGCCTACACAGGTAGCTACTCGCCTACACAGGTAGCTACTCGCCCACGCTGGTAGCTACTCGCCTACACAGGTAGCTATTCGCCCACGCTGGTAGCTACTCGCTTACTCAGGTAGCTACTCGCCTTCACAGGTAGCTATCGCGATGGCCGTTTTGCGTGAATGTGACGCATATTTTCCCTCTCTTGTTCTTTCGTGCTTAAATAAAATAAAATAAATAAAAATGTTTATTTCATCAACTTATGTAAATTACATTAATATGTTGGGAGTCACCTTTTAAGCAAAGATTTGCTTGTATTAGGTGGTTCCGCTCATCCAGTTTACATTTACTGTACATGTGTGGGAGAATAAACAATAGATAATATTGAAAGCATGCCATAGGTTTTGGTGCTTGTGTTTTTATTTATTTTTTGCGTTATGTTTACCGCAAATAAACGTATTTTCTTTCTTTTCTTCTTGTTATAAAGGAAAAATTAAATTAGCTAGAGAAACTCTGCAGACGTGGTAGGTATCGATTTCAAAACACGATAAAAAAAGGCTTAAAGTTTTTTTTTTGGGGTCAATGACATCTGTTAGTGTTGTTACTTAAAGTATAAGTTGAGAAAATCTGTTTTCTTTTGTTTAATCGTGTTTAAGGCCAATCACTCCTCCAATCGCTCCTGTGTCGTTTACAAAAAAAAAACATCAAATTTTTTTTTTTTTGTCTAGCTAATTTAACTCTGTATAAGGTTTACCCAGCTAATAAAAATCATTTACTAGTGTGCTATAATTTGATTTCCTAGAATCTGGGAAATTCAGACAACGGTTGAGTTTGAACTAACCACTGATTTATCATTATCACCAACCAAAAAATTATAACCCATTATCGGGTATGCATACCTACTTATTTTGACTTTGACTGAACTGTGACTTCTGTCCCTTTCTTTGGTATTAAACCACAGTATCACGGATAAGTTCTCGGTATTTATCATTTATGTAACACGATATTACATACCATAAAGTTTTATCTTATAATTTCACACGATGACAATAATTACCCCTAGAGACATTTCTTGAGATTAAAAAATGTAATACATAAACTACGTAGGTATAGGAAGACTTCCTTAGGAAACTTGTAGACTTTATGTGGTTGAAATCATTCCGCTATCAAGACGATCCGATTTCATAATTAGGAGTATGAGAATAATGAAACATGAAGCATTTGAATGATGGTAACCTTTGCAAGTCTATTTGCAAACTGCAGCGAAGAATGTGCAGACGCCAGCACATCAAGCTACTACAATCTGTCAAATTTCTTTAATAGATTTTCAACTTTATCCCTACAGCATAAGGTTCAAGGTTGATTGGGAAAATTTGACAGTTTCGGGTAGCTTGATCTGCTGGCGTCTGTACCTACAAATCAAAAAGACATCGCCCCTTGAGATTTATCCTGACATATTTACCTCTAATTTAAACCTTATATTCCTATTTTTTATATTATGTTATGTGGCTACCCCACGTACAGAGTACCGACCTACATTGATTTACAAGCTCAATAAAAAAAGCGCAACTACGATTTATCGTTTCATTTACGACATCGACGAGTGACTGTCGCATTTAAAATGTATGGCATCGCCTCCGTGGCACTTACATCTCATTTTTTACTCCAAGCATGCATTAACTTCAAGGAGTAGCTAGCAAATAGAGTGACAATATGGAGACAAATGACCCTACTGGGACCGATCAATGTTTACAAAACGTTACCTTTTCGCCGCATTAATCGCCAACTACTGGGCCTACGTTTCAGGTTTCAGTATATCCGAATGAAACAATGGAACCCTTATAGGAACACTCGTGTGTCTGCCTGCCTCTCCGTCTGTCATAGCCAATTTGCTCCGAATCTAATGGACCGCCGATTAAGTTAAAATTTGGTACACATATCAATTTCTGTGACTTAAACACTGACGTATTACGAAAATAATTGAATTTTGAATATGGGGGTCACTTTTTGGGAGACAAATAAAACAAAAAAAAACATATTCAGTCATGAGGACTTCCAACAGAAGTTTTCACCTCAATAAAATAATAATTATCTAAAACAAAAAAATCAATGTAAATAATGCACAATACCTATAGACAAATTAAACTTTTCACGTTGTCAACGGTGGTTTCGGTGACGCGAAACCATATTTTTTTCATCTACCAAAAATTTGCTCAACGCGCTTCAAAAAGTTGTCACTTCAAAAAAGTTTTGCACACTGTACCGTGTGACATAATCAAATGAAAAGGCTTACTGTGAGAGTATCAAGTATATTTTTTTATAATTTTAAAATACTTTTAAATAAAATTTGTCTTTGCCCCTTATCTCCCCCTTATATTAATACAGAATATAATTCTATGCATATAGATTATAGGAACCCTATAAGAAGTCTATGGTCTTAAAATAACATGATAAATCTCCCTATATTGTGCGTACAAACTTACATTTGCAGTTGGAACGTATCGCAGAACATGTTTTTCAACTACATTGTCAAACGTCGTTGAATAAAAAATATCTACTGAGTGCAGTTGATTTTTTCTTGATTTATCGTTCGATTTCTTTTACAAAGTTCATGGGTAGCTAAATGGATTTTCACGGTTAAGAATTCTCTGGGATTAAGAAAATTCTAATTCTACAGCATGCTTCACGAATAACAATATAACCTTCATATGAGCACTCCATTTCCTTCTTTCTCCATAGCTCACTCAACGTCTGTCTTGAAATAGATTCCAATTAAAATATCTTTCATGCAGCACAGGAGGAGTTTGATAAATGATAAGGCACGCTAACGTCTGCGATGCGAACTTTTTGAAGCCCATGATTGTGATCAAGCTGGTCGCTTAACTTTAATAGAAAATACCTGACGGAGCATTTATTTATAACTTTATAAATGAAACGTTAGTTAGTTTGGTATTTTTAGATGCAGGCAATTTTTTTTTTATATACAGTAGGTACTTTTAGCTGAATACATCCAACTTTTTCAACATCAACTCAACAAGACCCTTTTCAATATCTTTACAAAGCTGTGGAGGGGTTTTCTCAGATTCGGTCCTTGGCTTAAATCCAGGAAGATTTTCGACTCTTGTATTTTTAGTACCTATAGACACAGCCTCTGACCATTATCCCCTTGAAAATAATCTCTCTTCGTCCCGTTTTCAGATATCCACGACTGAAGTATACCTATGTTCATCATAAGTACTTATAAAAAGATTGTTCCGATTACTTACTAAACCTGTATAATGACATTAACAATAAAACACACTTTCTTACCATCGTGACCTGGATCCATCAAACGCCAATCACTAAGGCCAAACGAGATTAAATTGAATTCTCTGTGTATTCTGCGAACGTAGCAACTGTTACCAGCTTATTTATTCAAGAACTCCTCAACTGCATTGCTCTAGTGACAAATACCGTTAGGCATTGTAAGTACATAGATACCGAGTTGAGTTACCCGATGTCCTAGGTGAGCTACTATGCGACGCGATGCGATCAAGGGCACATGCAAAAAGTATTTTAACTATGACTAATTTTGTGCTGTGTTATCATCATAACCTGACCTAACCTAACACTCTAATTCTGAACCATAATTTCTTGCACCTGTAATAAAAATATTTTAGTTTTAGTTTATTTTTAGGAACTATAGTAAACCATTCTATGGGGAATCTTTCCCCATAGAAAATGATGAATGATGGTTTTGGGGTTGGCTAAACGTACATTTTTGTAAACGTTTTTAAGTAATTTACTAATATAATAGATACCTACTCAATTCCAGCAGTAGGTAGGTCTTTTTCTTGAATTCATCTTTTATATACGGTGAATACAGTTTCGGGATAATATCCATTTTCAAAGCGAATGTTCACTATAGCGCAAAGCCACTGGCCATATTTGTTTTGATCTAGATTTAGTAAAGTATCTCATGCCTGAATGAAAATATCAATTTTGACAATGAAAGCATAGGCTTTACTGATCAGCCATCAGTTCGGTAGTTTAACCCTAAAACAAACCATGAATTTTAAGCCGTGACACCATGTCATCTTAATTCAGTATAGCTTTTGCCCGCGACTTCGTCTGCGATCCAGGATGAAAAGTAGCATATGTCCTTCTCCAGGTCATGGTCTACCCGCGTGCCAAATTTCATCCATATCCGTTCAGCCATTTTAGCGTGAAAGCGTCATCATCATCATTTTAGCCGAAAGACGTCCACTGCCAGACATTGGCCACCCCCAAAAGGAGGGTTGCCATAATCGCCACGCTTGGCAGGTGGGTTGGCGATCGCAGTGTGGTGTTAAAAATTTAAAATGCATAGAGAACGCTGCTGCCCATTCTCTAGTAAGTCCCTTTGTTTTACGACACCCACGAGAATAAATAGGACGTGAAAGCGTCAATCAAACACAAACTCATTTTCGCATTTATAAGATTAGTTAGGATTAATAGTATAAGGAAAATCCTAGCCTCTACACTAATTGATTTTGATGTGCCGTGGTTCACCGAGGCTATGGATGCCTGGAGACTCGCTTGCCCGAATTCAGATCCACCCGACAATCCATCTTCCCAGAGACGGTGGGATGAGCAACTCTGCAGAGTACTCGTAGTACAGAATAATTTACTTGACACATCTGCTACTACTGCGGAGCGTGCGCGCTTGCTGGCTGTGGGTAAATGGGAGTCGGGTCTTTGGCTTCATGCACTACCGTCGTCGAACATAGGCACTTTGTTAGACGACACTACTATCCGCCTCGCTGCTTCCCTGCGACTAGGAGCTTCTTGTTGTTCTCCTCATCGCTGTCACTGTGGCGAAGTTGTCAACAGCCTCGGACAGCATGGCCGGTCTTGCAGGCGTAGTGCGGATCGCTTAGCGCGGCAAGCGATCATTAATGACATCATCCGACGAGCTATTATCACCGTCGGCGTTCCAGCTGTATTAGAACCCAATGGCTTGGCACGTGACGATGGCAAAAGACCGGACGGCATGACTTTATTTACATGGAAGGTGGGTAGGCCTTTAGTGTGGGACGCAACGTGTGTCGATACTCTTGCGCCATCCCATCTGCCTGACTCCGCGTGATGTGCTGGCACTACTACTGCGTCTGCGGAAAATCTCAAGCGGCGAAAGTATAATAACCTTATCGGTAATTATATTTTCATGCTATTTGGGGTTGAAACCCACGAACCGTGGAATCCGAGTGCTCATGTTTTATTCAATGAAATCTTCAAACGGCTGGTTGACACTTCCCGTGACCCAAGGGCTGGCTTTTACCTTGGCCAGAGGCTAAGTATTGCCATACAACGTGGCAATGTCGCCAGTCTTTTGGGTACTTTACCAGTCGACAGCGATGCTGAGGAATTTTTTGACGCCATATTTTAGTTTATTAATAGTTTTAGTTTATATAGGATATAATTTTGTTATTTTTATAAATTAATTAGATATAAGTTGTTATTATAGTATAATTTCACCATTATAACTCGTATAGGACTTAGCTTAGAGGTTAATAGAACAAATAAACAAGACTAGACGCAATGCAACCCGATGCGTCCGTTAATAAGGGACGTGACAGCCAGCGCCCTTTATCTGCAGACAAAAGTGCACGACCATGCTATTGAGGTTGTAGTGCAGTCTCCGATAACTTCGCTTTATATCTGCAGTTTATTACGGGAACTTTCTATAGTAAATTACTACTGCGTTGCCGCTTTGTTTTGTTACTTTGTAAAGGAGCCGAGTTCTGTATGTGAACGTTTGTTTAGAAGGTCGTGTGCAGGCTAATTAAGAGCTGAAAATGTTGCTGTAAGGTAAATATTTAATTAAATAGGGTGTGTTGCGAATTATATTTGTTAACTGCTTTCTTTTCTGTTTTTAGTCAATTATATTTGTAATTCAGAGCCAATTTAATACATAACATCACGGCTATATTCTCCAAGGGTTAGGCAGAGGTGGACCCACATTTCGCAACCATGCATGTAATAGCGAACCGGTTGACGGCAATATTGCCGTGTCACAAATCCAGAACTCGGAGAATGATATAAATGAAGAATGCAAAATTCCAGATGAAAAACCTAATAACACTTAGCGATAGTAGTAAACCTAATTACAGAAATATAGTAAGTACATTACTGCAGCGGCCAGCAAAAGAGGCATTGATGGACGAACGTGTAAATGTGGGCCGAGGCGAAGTCTGGTAGCGGTCAAGGCTTGTATAGTGCTTTTCTCAAATAATTTTTCACGCAGCAATATGTTCATTTGTTTTTTTTTCACTAAACAGCTTTCTATTTGCAAGCCAGTTCGAAAAAATAAAACCTTTGATAAGTTACTTGCTTGGTTGCCATGTTTCGGAGTAAAAGATCGTTCCATTTTTAAATTACACGATAGATATGAGTTTACTATGTAATTTATTTGGCCGCTAAACCACGACAGATATGGATTTTAATACAACTTTTGGCGGCCGCTGCTCCCATGTATTTGGCCAGTACAGCAATTTCGATATTTAATTATGTTCTAATATCCAAGTATGTTTGAGAAAAATCATTTATCATCATCTAGTTTTGCATTGTTTTCTATTTACTTTTGCCACCGGATGTCGCTGGTCGCCTACTACGCTAAAAGCATTATTTTGACTCGTTCATCGATCCATAAACTATCCGAGAGTCCCTTCTGACTCCATTGTTCTTTTATTCTGCTAAGTTCGAGGCGATATCAATGTCAATTTGATATTGTCATGAAACGATCCCTAAACACGAGATTGTACCTACCTAATAAAACTATCAGCGAAATTTTCTTATAATAGATAATGCGAAGGTCATTTGAGGTTTACCATTTATTTAGAAAGGCAGGCAATTTAATTGTGGTTGTGTTTTATGTTTTTGTTTGGTTTTTTGTGTTTGTTTTTTTGTTTGTTTGGTAGGTGTTTGCTTTTTATGTGTAACAAGTTTCCTCTCGCTTTCTGTGGGAGTCAATCAACTCAGCCTATCGCAGTCCACTGCTGGACATAGGCCTCTCCCAGGCTGCGCCACAACACCCTGTCCTCCGCCTTTCGCATCCAGTCTGACCCAGCCACCTTCTTAAGGTCGTCGGTCCATCTAGCTAGGGGGCGTCCCACACTACGCTTGCCGATACGCGGTCTCCACACCAGGACTCGTCTGCTCCATCGGCCATCGGTCCTTCGACAAACATGGCCAGCCCACTGCCAACTGCCACTGGTAACTGTACTTTTCCGGATAATTTCATTACTGAACTTATCCTTCAAAGAGACTCCAAGTATAGCTTGCTCCATAGCACGCTGGGCGACCTTGAATTTGTAGGCCAGCCCGACTGTCAGTGTCCACGTTTCGGCACCGTATGTCATGACGGGCAGGACGGACTTGTTAAAGACCTTAGTCTTCAGAGATTGCGGGATAAGCGACGAGAAGACTTGACGCAGTTTTCCAAATACCGCCCAACCCAACTGGATCCTTCTGTCGGCTTCTTTGTCAAAGTTGTGTCTACCGAGCTGGAAGACGTGCGAATTGTACATGACTTTTGCCTTGTCCAAATGCATGCCGAGGCCAACCCGCCGAGAGGCTCCATTTAGGCTAGTAATTTCGCTGTGAGTAATTTCGTGAAAAGGGACGGAAATGTGTAATAGGAAATGACAGCTTGAGCATGGAATAAGTAAGTACTGTTTAATAGCATGGAATTAGTAAGTAGGTACATTAAAATAGCATGGAATGTACTTACTAATGTACCAACTCATGGAATTAGTAATTACTATATAGATTGTAAGTAGAGGGGGTCGAATTTCGACCAGTGGGTGACAACTAGTAATGAATAATTATTCAAATAAATATTTTCAGTAAGTAGTTTTTTTTTAATTTTGAGGTTAATTTCTGTCGCTGCTCAGTTGCTTATTACCAAGGTGAGATGTCAGATGTACACATCATAAGCAGCTACTGTATGGCTCGCTCGTTGTTTTTGCTGTTTTCAGCTGCATCCGGTTAGAATGGAAGCTGACCACAGCATATTTGGGAAAAGGTTAGGCAGATAATGATGATGTAGGCAATTTGTGTAATAGGCTTGCCTTGACTGCATTCTCAGAATTTTATGCGTACATTTGTATTTACAGTTTTGTACTTACTTGCCAATTAATACGGTTGACACGATATTGAACACGTTTTCAAGGTCCGACTCTTCAGTTTACTGCATTTATGTATGTATTTATGCGTGTTTAAAGTTGTTTATGATGATATTCATACAAAGATATTATAATTACGACGTAATCGTTAACGAAAGAATGCAGAGTTATGTAGAGTTAATGACATTACGAGTATGCAGCTACTTTTACATATATCTCAAGAACTACTAATGCTATCAACTTGAAATTTGGAATAGTTTTAGATGACGTTTACCCAACTATTTTGCAAAAAAGGAAGAAAATTAAAAAATATGCCTTTTTTGCAACAGGGCCTGAAAGGGTTAACATTCGAATGGAGTCTACTAGGGCATGTGGGGTATTATATGAAAGAACGCTGTTTGCACATTCTTAAAATCATAGTTTTCGACTTTTGATGAAAAATGTAAAAAATATACCGTTCCCTTATCTCCGAAGTTTGCATAGAGAAAAATCAGAAATTATTCTATGTGATAGAAGTTTATGTGGAGATTACAGGAAATATAAAACGATGTCTCTAAATAGCACAGTTTTTCAGAAACCATCTACATCATATACGTACGGAACCCTCGGTGCGCGAGTCCGACTAGCTCTTGTTTTTGTTTGAGTCAAGTGTGGGATATGTGAAAAAAATCACGGCAGTAGTATATAATTATAACGAAGTTAAACGGAAAACTATTACAGCTATGTAGGCTTTACAAGTTAACGAGTAATAGTCGACCAACTTACAACCTGTTTTTCAACTACAATGTTAAGTTTGTTCTTGGGATAAATTAATCCCAACTACGGAGATCATTGTACAGAAAATGAGAGGAAACTCCAAAAAATACCGGCCAAGTACGTGTCGGACCACAGGGTCCGATACTTGGCTGGTATTTTTTGGAGTAAACGCCAGGAAGCCTGGTGTACCTCTTTTGATTTTTGCTCTCACTTTGTATAGAGCCAGGTTAACTAATCGTGGCCCTGGCACACAGGCAACGGAAGGGACACTGGTGGGTTTTAGTCAGTAAAAGTCTGACCGGGCAGAGCGGGAGAAGTTATTTAAGATAGATGAAAGATGATGGAAGATAATTTCCCACCCAAAAAAAAGCAAGAAAAAAAAAAAATAAAGGTTTACTGTGATAGTAAGTATCACAAACTGAACGTGTCGTACAAGTTAACTGCAGTTATTAATTTATAGTGCGTAACTCCGAACTGTCTATTAAAATCACAACGAGCTCATTTATCAAGTGTATGAAAAAGATAGTGTCTCAGTTGTGTCATGTCTTATCCTTTTAATCAATAAATGTTAGTAGGCTGCCTAAGCCTACAGAGCTAAAAATATCTCAAACAATTACTGATACAACAAGCTGTCACAGCAAACACTTTAATACTTACAACTTTTTCATAACTTTTTCGGATACTTATAGCTTTTCTTTAAGATAGAACCTAAAACCTTTTTGCAAGCCAGCATGTTGTTCGATAAATCAATTATTTGTACACATAGGTAGGTACAGACGGCTACACATCAAGTTATACAATTCCAGTATAAGCTGATCTTGCATTGTATAGGATTTCCGTACAGTGCGAGATCAGCGTAAACTGGAAATATATAGCTTGATGTGTAGCCGTGTGTACAATGGTTGGTACATGATGTAATAAAGTTAAAATGAAGTACATCGTGTCTGTATGTGTGCCCGCGTTGTTTTTCTAACTACTACGCCGCGCCGCCGCCGCCCGCCGGCCGGCGCCGCCGCGCCGAAGAACTCCTCAACAATTAACGCCCCTACATCGGGAAAAGCAATATTTTGTAAAAGGTGATGACCAGCTGATGAGTTGACATAAGTGTAACGTAACTTAGATAAATTACACACTGACCCCCTAAAAAGTGAAAAATACAATACTTAAAAAAAAAAAACTGACTTCCAATAAAAACACTACAAATTGAAAAATTACTTTAATTTCGGAAGTCGGTGTCTTTGGATTTGTATTTTAGTTTTTTGCAACAGACTAACATAACCTCCTCCTTTTGGAAGTCTGTAGAGAATTTATTCCGGAACGTGTGTGCGTTTATTACATTATGAATATTATGATATAATAAAGAAATCATTTATGCATTTTTCTTTAATCTTTTCTTTCTTTAATTAAGGCGCTGACAAGAGGCAAATGATAAAAGTAGGCTTGTCTTAAACAAAAAAATTGCCAAAACTATATAGTTTGTGGTAGCGAAAAAATATATGTTATTCTTGAACATATTTCTCAGAACTTGGTTGTTACCAAAACACATTTAGAAAAAAAAAACTCGATACAACCCTTTACTTTGAGTTTCAATCCAAAATACTTGTATTAAATATCAATGTACGGTTGGTATTTAATTAATAACAAGAACGTCTTATTTGTATGCAAAACTAAGATGTTTTTTATTTATGATTTACTCAACTCAATTTTGAGTAAATAGCTTCATATTTTGCAATAAATTACAAGCGTTGTGTCATGGCGCTTCTCTTTCTTTTGTATGCAGTCTGAGAGTGACCGCGGTTTAGCTGTTGTCATCGTCTTAAACTAAAACCTTTTTACAAGGCAACATCGCGGCATCGTGGCCGATTCATACGGTACAAAACCAACACGACCTGCCTACATAAGTACCTATCTTAGTAACATTAAGGCGTCCTTGTGTTTTCCCACAATACTCAGAATTAATGTTTTTCCTTTTAAAACCTGTGAGCAGAATTATTAATGCACGTTATATTATGGTTAATCACGAGTTGTCATTAACCGTCTGTTAATTTCCGACTTCCGCGTTTTGTTCCGCATTCATCAACATCTTAAAGACTCCCGCAGACAGGGGCGACTCTGGTGGAACAATTTCTATGAAAACTTTACGGAAATTGTTCTACCGGTGTCGCATCGCGCCGTAGCGTCGCGCCTGTCTGATCGAGCCTTTAAAGCTCTTTGTTTCTTCGGAGACTCGTTTACATAACGAGGACTGTTTAGAAAAAGAACCTCCTTTTTTGAACACATAACATCGCGCCTGTATTCCCCGAAGGGATAGGCAGAGGTGTCCTTGTGGGTAGTACCCCCACATTTCGCCAGTTTAAATGTCTAAGCCCCATGTAATAGGGGGCGAGAGCCTATTGTCATCAACCGGGCACAAATCCAGACTGCCGACTGCTACTGAGGCATTCCAGATGGACAAAACTGAATGACACTTTGCCCGATACGGGAATCGAACTCAGGACACCAACGAGGGAGTCCTTTTTTTGAAGTGGTTTAATAATAGAGTGTGTCGTTCTTAGTGTGGGATTGACAATCCTTATTGTTCCCTTGGGTGTCGTGGAAGGCTAGGAATGGGATAGTCAGCAGTCACTTTATTTAAACTAACTATTCAGACTAGAACCGTTATAAATGGAATAGTTTTTGTAAATAAAATAAAAGTTACCCTTCAATGTGGGTTCATTTCAGCCGGCAGACGTCCACTGCTGGGCATAGGCCTCCCCCAAAATGGAGGGGTTTGCCATAATCACCATGCTTGGCAGGCAAATGATCTAAGTAGGTTTGTCCTAAACAACAATTTTGCCAAATCAATATAGTTTGTGGTAGCGGAAAAAAATTATATACTTACTTACGTTATTCTTGAACATATTTCTCATAACTTGGTTGTTACCAAATCACGTTTAGAAAAAAAAAAAAACTCAATACAAATTAACGGTAAAATAAATCTTTACTTTGAGTTCCAATCCAAAATATCTGTATTAAATATCAACGTACGGTTGGCATTTAATAAATAACAAGAACGTCTTACTGTATTCAGAACTTGGTTGTTTTTGGGGTTCCGTACCCAAAGGGTAAAACGGGAACCCTATTACTAAGGCTCCGCCGCCGCCGTCTGTCTGTCTATCTGTCCGTCTGTCACCAGGCTGTATCTCATGAACCGTGATAGTTAGACAGTTGAAATTTTCACAGATGCTGTATTTCTGTTGCCGCTATAGCAACAAATACTAAAAACTAGAATAACATAAATATTTAAGGGGGCTCCCATACAACAAACGTATTTTTTTTGCCGTTTTCATAGATAATGGTACGGAACCCTTCGTGCGCGAGTCAGACTCGCACTTGGCCGGTTTTTTTTATAGATAGTGGTACGGAACCCTTCGTGCGCCACTCAGACTCTCACTTGGCTGGTTTTTATTTTCGATTATTCCACTCATTATGGAGTAAATAGATATTTGCTTCACATTTTGCAATAAATTACAACCGTTGTGTAATCGCGCTACTCTTTCTTTTGTATGCAGTCCGACAGTGACCGAGCTTTAGCTGTTGCCAGCGATTGACCCGTGTGGTTGTTATCATTTAGCCACGAGCCCCTCTAAAAACAAGTCATACAAGTAATACAAAAAAAAATGCAATAGTAATAATACTAGCTTAGTCTGTCAACAAGGATGTTCATCATTCGTAGAGACTTATTTTGAACATCGCAATTTTTTTCAGCTATTTCCCTATCAACAGAAAGTCCAATTGGAGCTACTTATGCAAAACGGAATCAACCCACGCAATGACAGTTTTGAGAAAAGCCTTTTTTGTCAAAATTTTGTACTTAAACAATCAAATTGTTTGTTATTTTGAAAAAACTTTATTTACAATATTGTACAAAATAATTTGTTCTATGTATACAAAATATATCTAATATTGATGAAAATCATTAACATTTTTAAAATACTTAAAAAAAAATAACTCATTGGTTCCATATAGAAAAACTATCTGTGTGTGGGTTGGTTCCTTGTTAATTTGTTACCAAGCCATAATTTTATAGTAATAACAAAAAAAAAAACTATTTCTTTTAAACATTTTACCGCAAAATGAAAATAAACCTAATCAGGTTGACCCGAAAAACCTTCAAGATCGTCTTATCAGCATTTTCGACAAGCTTCACATAAAAATCGAGTTGGATAGGCTAATATTGCTTATCCAACTCATTGAATCACACGTCGTTAATAGAAACCATAAAACATTGACACCGAAGCGGATGCATAGCTATCCTATACTTCCTAAATACATAGGTTGGTACCTAATTAAGTACCAGAGCAAAGGAAACAGCTGTCAGGAGTAAAAAGCGGCTGATGATCGCGAGATGTATGACGGCTACCGTATATGGATGCTTGGCATCTGGAGCTGCCATACTGCGCATAGGACCCATTTCCCGTCACTTTTTATTAAAAACTATAACGACAGTATTCAATTTAATTTATTAATCTAGAATAACTTTTAGATTAGGTAAACACAAATTACTTAAGCTTAATTTAATTATACATCATTCGTATTAATTTTACAGTGACAGTCGTACGGTCAGCAACAAAATATTACACATGACATGACATAACATCACGCCTGTAATCCCCGAAGGGTTAGGCAGAGGTGTACCTATAGTACACCCACATTTCGCCAGTTATGTTTTAAGTCCCATGTAATAGGGGGCGAGCCTATTGCCATCAACCGGGCACAAATCCAGACTCCGGGCTGCTACTGAGAAATTCCTAATGGCAAATCCCAATGATACTTTGCCCGACCTGGGAATCGAACCCAGGACCTCATGCTCAACAGTAGCGCTTACGACCTCAACGAGGCAAAATATTACACGTCGTCATAAATAGGTAAATTGACACAAAATTACTCGATAATGATTTTTAGTATTTCATAATATTATAGCGCGAGCTGCCAACGTCGCATTTTTCGTGATTATTTTATTAAATTTAAATTACAATTTTTTTTCATTCAAGTACTTGATCGATGTATTTTAATAATTATTTTTAGTATTTAATCTATAGTTAAAAAAATATTTAATCGTAACATGTAACATTGCAAATAGAAAATAATTGACAATAATTATGTCAATTTTTATGATTAAATACCAAAATAACTGTCAAAAATAGCATACATACTTGTACTCGGTTGTACTACCAACGATCACTCGGCTGGAAAAATGCAGTACTTTGATTTAAATTTAATAAAATAATCTCTCTAGAAATGCAACGTTGCCAACTCGCGCGGGATGAACGCTCTTTGGTTCCAATTTTAATTAAACATTTTGTTCAGTAAAGAGAATTTAGAAAACTGAAGTGCTGACTGTATAGTCAACCGCACATCATTGGTAATGTCACTGATGGGTAACAATTTGAAATTGACAGTGCCGTAACGAAGATTTTCGTAGTGAAAGTGTTACCACTTATGTGCAAGACTGTACCTACCTACTTACTTTTTTTTTTGGTTGGGAAATGATCAAATAACTTCTCTCGCTCTGGGCGGAGCGGGGCGTGTCACATTTTTACTGAATAAACCCACCCGTGTTCCTTCAGATGCCTGTGTGCCAGGGCCACGATATTCCCTATCGGACAAACTCGCAACCCTAGATCGAATTCGGAAGCAGTGCACTGCTCGCAGACAAACTTTTCAGAGATTTTCTGTTTCTTTAATTGTTTTCAATCAATAATAACAACCATCCGGAACTTTATTTCCTACTTTACTTGTAATTAAGTACCACCATCTATTTACTACGCAACGTTCAAAGATATAAATATGTCTAGATAACAGTCGAAGCTGAGAACTCCTCGAAAAAAATTGCGTCCAACTGTAGGCCGGAAAATGCACGCACATTAGAATACCTGCCGATCTATTCTGAAAAAATCTCACTGTGTATACGTAGGTGAAGTGAGCGTGGAGTGAACTATCAGTGAAGGATTGACACTATTAAGACTGCACCGAGCAAAATAATTCAAAACAGTAGTCACGGTTAAGTCGATATAATCATTACTATTACAATAATTTCCATACAAATTATGTAAACAATACCACAAAGAATATGTTTACGATTTATCGGTAGCAAAAATATTTTTTTTTTTGTATAGTTTAATAAACAAAACTGCGAAATGTTGAAACAAAACCAAATAATTCCATGCTCGTGTTTAGTTAAATTTTGATAATAAACTGTTGATTTTTTTTACAATCTTTAATTTATATTAATCTCTAATGTTTAAACTACAAAACATCGTTTTTACATTTTCAAAATGTCGCCTGGTAATTTTAATATATATATATTTTTAAATCATCTCTAAGCCGCCATACATTATTTCTATGGGCGCGCGATGTTGAATTTATACGGGTATCGTTTATTAGGTTCTTGGGGGTGCCGATTGCAAATTTGACGTTCATTTTAAAATCCAAGATGGCGGATGCAACTTTTACTCAAATATTCGACATGGGTATCGTTTAATAGCTTTTTGGGGGTGCCGATTGCAAATTTGACATTCATTTTAAAATCCAAGATGGCGGATGATACTTTTACTCAAATATTCGACATGGGTATCGTTTAATAGCTTTTTGGGGGTGCCGATTGCAAATTTGACATTCATTTTAAAATCCATGATGGCGGATGATACTTTTACTCAAATATTCGACATGGGTATCGTTTAATAGCTTTTTGGGGGTGCGTACCCTACTTACCTACTAGAACTATAGCTACCTACCCTACTTACCTACCAGAACTATCTACCTACCCTATACTTACCTACTAGAACTATCTACCTACCCTACTTACCTACCATAACTATTTATCTACCCCACTTCCCTATCAGAACTATTTACCTACCCTACTTACCTACCATAACTATCTATCTACCCTACTTACCTACCATAACTATCTACCCACCAGAAATATCTACCTACCCTACTTACCTACCATAAATATCTACCTACCCTACTTACCTACCATAACTATCTACCTACCCTACTTACCTACCATAACTATCTACCTACCCTACTTACCTACCAGAACTATCTACCTACCCTACTTACCTACCAGAACTATCTACCTACCTTAACTATCTACCTACCCTACTTACCTACCAGAACTATCTACCTACCATAACTATCTACCTACCCTACTTACCTACCATAACTATCTACCCACCAGAACTATCTACCTACCCTACTTACCTACCATAAATATCTACCTACCCTACTTACCTACCAGAACTGTCTACCTACCCTATACTTACCTACCAGAACTATCTACCTACCCTACTTACCTACCATAACTATTTATCTACCCCACTTCCCTATCAGAACTATTTACCTACCCTACTTACCTACCATAACTATCTATCTACCCTACTTACCTACCAGAACTATCTACCTACCATAACTATCTACCTACCCTACTTACCTACCAGAACTATCTACCTACCCTACTTACCTACCATAACTATCTACCCACCAGAACTATCTACCTACCCTACTTACCTACCATAAATATCTACCTACCCTACTTACCTACCATAACTATCTACCTACCCTACTTACCTACCAGAACTATCTACCTACCCTACTTACCTACCAGAACTATCTACCTACCCCACTTACCTATCAGAACTTTTTGCCTACCCTACTTACCTACCATAACTATCTACCTACCCCACTTACCTTTTTTTTTTTTTTTTTTTTGTTGCCGGGGTGGAAAATCCTCATGGATGTCCTCCGCCCTCCAGCAGCTCAGATTGGAGACTCTCCGTGAGTGGAGGCGCCGCGGCTCGAAGTTTCCCTCGAACCACACGATAAGGGCGCCCCCACGGATCTCCGTCTAGAGTCTCCAACATCTCCTCCCTGGCTCGCGTCCTCGCTTCGCCGATGGCCAGCCACAGGGCCTGCTTCGCCGCGCGGTACACCTCATACAGCGCGGCTTCTTCGTCAGGGACCCGACGACGTCTCCTCCGGTATCGGGTGTACCGGCGTCTAACCGCTACGCACTCGACACGTAATTGTGCGATCTCGGTAGACCACCAGTACACCTGGCGCTTTGCTGGATGTGAGTGGACGCGGGGCATGGACGCGTCGCAGATTTGTGTCATCGCCCCGCGGAACCACAGCGCCTCCTCTTCGACGTCGATGGGTCCGTTTGTTGCCGACTCCCGGATCCAGGCCTGAACAATAGCGGCCTCCTCGAGAACCTCCCTGTCGATGCGCTTACGCGTCCAGCGCGGACCGTCCCTTCGCGGGGCCGATGGACTACGGCCGCCGGTGGTCTGGGTGGAGACGTCGAATCGGATGTATCGGTGATCCGACAACGTCTCCACCTCCACGGCGACACGCCAGTCACGGACACGGCTCGCGACAGCAGGGCTAGCGAACGAGACGTCCACTACAGATCCGCCCCGCTGCCGCACGCACGTGTGGACCGAGCCCCGATTCAGGACGACCAGGCCAGTCGTGACCGCCCACTCCTCTAGCGCCTCACCCCTAGCATCGGTCACCGGAGATCCCCACGCCGCAGACTTGGCGTTGAGATCCCCGAGCAACAGCACCGGGTGAGGGTGGAGTCGGCCCACGACGGCACCCAACTCGACAAGGAAGTTCTCGAAGTCGGCGAGACTCTTGTTGGGCGAGAAATACGCCCCAACCGTGCCAATGCCGTCCGCGAGGGCGGCCACCCAGCCGTGTCCTCGGGACGGGTTGACGAGAGCCCCGCCAATGATGGCCACCAAACCGTCCAGGTCTCCCACCCAGTTATCCCTGGGGGGGACAAAGTACGGCTCGGCGACCACAGCCACGTCGATCGACCACTCTGCCATGCTCTGGAGCAAGAGATCCTGAGCTCTGGCAGCGTGGTTGATATTGCTCTGGAGGAAATGGTACAGCGCCATTAGACGCAGTCCATCCCCTCCGCACCATTCACAGGCCGGGAGTCGGCCGTAGGGCAGCCAGGCTGAGGGGGGGGTAAAGAGCCCCCGGCAGCCATGGCTCCCCTCTTCTTTTTTTGTGCTGGCGCACGACAGGCCTTGCCGCCAGCCCTGTGCCCCGCGGGCCTCCCTGCAGCTGTACAGAGGCTGCAGTTTGGTGCCGCGGAGCACTGGGCCGCCTTGTGGCCGGGCTGACCGCAGCGATAGCACTGCTCGCTGCGGTCTATTTCAGCGGTGCACCGTGCCCGGACATGCCCCATGTCCAGGCACCGGTAACACCGCAATGCCCTGGGTTGCAGCAGCTTGACTCTTGCTGCAACCCATCCCACCAACAGACGCCCACCGTTGGCGACCTTGTTTGCCGCCGCCACCGGGCACCGCACCCAAATCGTGCCAAGCCCGGAGGCGTCGGCGCGGATCTCACCCGTCCGCACGTCTTCCGGTGGACATCCACCGGCCTTGGCAACGGCCGCCACGACGTCAGCTGGGGTCGCCGAGTCATCCAGTCCGTCGACGCGCAGCTCAGCAGTCTTCATAGGCCTGGACACCCGGACGTCCTCCGGGTTGAGGACCCCTCTCAGTTTGGCGGCCAATGTGTCCGCCTTCTCAGCGCTGGAGGCACCCGACACCTCGAACAGCCGCGCTCCCGTAATGGCTTGCTTATAGATAAAGCCAGCTGGTGTGCCAAGGTCGGGGAACGCGATCTTGCTCCTCACATCAGCCATTACCGCCTGATAGGAGAGGCCCCTCGCGATGGCTGCGGGCTGCAGTGTTACCACCACAGCCGCGGAGCGTGGGGCTCTCGTCCTAGGCGGCTTTTGGGTCCTCCTCGGTGCTGGTGCCGGTGCTTTAGCGGGTGCTGGCGGCGCCGTCTTCTTCTTCTTTTTCGTCTTCTTGACGACCGTCGTCCAGGCCTCTGTGGTGGTTCCGGGCGCGGTTGCCGGGGGAGCAGCCATTCGGGAAGTGGGCACGGACTTTCCGCGGGCTTCTGGGTCCCCTTCGCGGGTTTTTTGGCCCCCTTCCCGGGCTGGTTCGGCTCAGCCACCGCCGCTGCTCTCGCCTCCGCCTCCTTCCTCCGCTTATCTGCCGCAAGCGGCGGTCGGATGATTTCAGCCGGGGGGAGTCGCGACTCTATGGCCTCCAAGCGGGCATCCAGTCGCGCATCCACCATGCCCCCACACTGCACCATGCAAATTCTGGCCACCCTCTCCATGTCGTGGTCCGACCAGGCAGGTGGTGGAACAGGTGCAGGGGCCGACGAAGGCCCCTACCCCACCTACCCCACTTACCTACCATAACTATCTGCCTACCCCACTTACCTACCATAACTATTTACCTACCCCACTTACCTATCAGAACTTTTTGCCTACCCTACTTACCTACCATAACTATTTACCTACCCTACTTACCTACCATAACTATCTACCTACCCCACTTACCTACCATAACTATCTACCTACCCCACTTACCTATCAGAACTATTTACCTACCCTACTTACCTACCATAACTATCTACCTATCCTGCTTGCCTACCCTACTTACCCTAACTTCCTTACTACCTACCTAGCCAGAACAATTCCCAGCATACGCAACAACGCCAGAATTTCATCGCAATCGGATGAATGGTATAGCAAAGCCTAAGGCACAAACAAACAAAGATACAATTCATTGTACATTTCTTTTTATTTAATCTAGGTTATTAGATTTTAGTTTGCGAGTTACTTCTAAAGAAACATTATTCATTCGTCTTTTCAAGTCACTCAACACAACAACTCAAATTTTTCAAATCCTGGTTTATCTACTTTTGTTTTGCAACTGCAAACGTCCTCAAGACAATTTGTCATTGTGTGCGAGACGACGCACACAACTAGCGAGCCGCAGTAAATACCTATTTGCCGCTCGCCTCGTTCGCTCGGTGCAGTCTTAACAAGTGTCAATCCCTCACTGACAGTTCACTCCACGCTCAGTTCACCTAAGTTTTCACGGTGAGACGGTTACAGAATAGCACCGCTGACACAATGACGTGGCGCGAGTGTAACATGTAGCTGTCACTTTTATCACTTATTATCTTCAAGTCATGAGGCCCCAGGTACTATGTGTATGGGTGTCAAACGCATGTGTGCAAATGTGTGTGTAAAGATTTTTTTATTCATTTAATTTATTTCTAATGCATATTATACGGCATCCTTCCTGACTCGACTATGTGCATGTACTACATGCACATAGTCGACAATTACATGCTAAGACGCTGATATATTTTTAATTTAATTTAATGTAATTCATTTAATTTGTAAGTCCTATTGTAATTTAATGTAATTTTGGTGCAAGTAATTTAATTTAAATTTATAATGGACTGTAATTTTTACTATTTTTTTTGTAATTTTACTATGGGTACCTTTTAATACCTGAATTAAACGATATAATAATAATAATAAACATATTGGCTTTCTGCACTCCTCCTCTTTAAAAACTTTAACTGTGCCAAATTTCATACTCCTCCGTTCGCGTAATTTTCGAAAAAAAGGGTAAGTACAAATTTTTCGCTTCACGTATTATTAGAATGATAATCAAAGGTCTTATCGTTCCCAAAACGTCTTTATTTAAATAAAGGTGTCTTACATGAATAATGAAAATAATAATGAAAGTAGGCATTTACGATTAGGGATAGGTTGGTTGGTTAGCCAACATTTACCTAATCTTTAATGACATTTGCCCCTTTTGTTTGACCTGATCTACCCGTGTTTACAAGGCACCGACATACGACCTCTGTACACTTGTCAGGCTGTTAGTAATTCTAAGAATATGAGCCGAGCCGTTGCTGTGTAATAAATCCCTGATAGCGTGAATTTTAATTAAATGGAAAGGTACATAACTGATAGCACCTATATAGGTTATCTACTTATGTGTAGGTAGGGTAAGTAGCCAGCGTTGCCAGACGTCCCGATTATTAAATCAAAATTAAATGTCCTGCGCGGGACAGGACCCGCATTTCAAGGATAGAAAAATAAATAAGTAATTCGTAAGAAATGTATTAGATACCTGTTTATATTATATTCTTCCAGTTATTGATGCTATCAGTGTAGTAAAGTAACGTAGGTATTTTAATTAAAATAGATTTTCTATGGATACTTATCTAACATTATTGTAAACTTATTTTGGAACTGAAATAAAAGAATAAATACCTCGTAAAAAATAAAAAAAACTACTGATTATTTACGTATTTTTATTAAGTTCCGCTTTCGACGAAAGATTCCCGCTTTTTTCAATCAAAAGGTTTCAAAATGCATGCCGCTTTGCCCGAAGAAAAATCTGGCAACGCTGGCAACCTACAACGTTTTTAGGGTTCCGTAGTCAACAAGGAACCCTTATAGTTTCGCCATGTCCGTCTGTCTGTCCGTCCGTCCATCTGTCCCCGGCTTAGCTCAGAGACGCTTAGTACTAGAAATCTGTAATTTGGCATGGGTAGGTATACATATTATTCATGCCAAGATTGTGGTAAAAATTAAACCATGAAAAACATTTTTTTTTAGGCTCTTGCACGTAAAATGGGGAGGATATTTTTTTCTCGTCTTTACCATAGTGTGTGGTATAAGGATACCACACACTATTTGAACGGCCTATCCAAGGGGATAGGCCGTTCAAAAATATTGTGGGTATGTGAAAACCATTTTTCAATTCAGGGATCCGTTTGCGTAATATTAAGCTTTAAAGTGCTATTTTTTGTTAGGGTCGTGTGCCCCTTTCCAGTTGGAGAATTGACCGTAACGTATATGGATGTATGGGAGAGTATGTTTTTCAACTACAATGTTAAGTTTATTTTTGGGATAAACTCATCCCAACTAGGGAACCCTTATTTGCGTGGTCCGACACGTACTTGGCTGGTTTTGGTCATATTACAGCTAAATTACCTATTTATTTTTACATGTTCAAAAACGTTTTCGTTTACTCAACATAATATGGAAGAAAATTATGGGCTAATGATGAGCTTAATAAAAAGTATTTTAAATTGCCTTATAAAAGGCAATTTAATACTTCTCATCGTCATTCGGGACTCATTTAGCTGATACCGACATCTGTAGGACATTCATAACAACTTTGTTATCACAGGGTAAACTGGGTCTGAGTGCAAGTTGACTTGGAATCACATCCTTGGGCATGCGCGCCATCTATCTATTAGTAAAGATATGAAGAAATCTATTAGATGCAGAGTGTGGAGTCATACTATGAAGATTTTTTGATGTGTTGCGAAATAATGTTAAAATAAGTTATTAGGTCAAAATGCCATTGTAGTTAGCAACAATTTAGAAAGTTATCAAGTACTAACAAAATATTACTATTACTAATGAAATTCCAAAATAGCACCATCTGTTCACCAATCTGTAAACTCAGTGGGAAGAAGCCTACTTGCATTTAGTATAGATGGCGCTGTTTCCAGATTGAAAAAGGGAGACTACCCAATCTCAGGTCTAAGCAACTACCCAGTTACGTTACGTTAAGTGTCCCAAGGATTTGATTCCTGACTTTGAATTTATTAGAAACTCCTGAGGGGACTTACCTACATCAAGCGGTAAAGTGTCTTTCTAATGGATAGATAGATAGACATAGGTCCTAGGCACAGTTTTGAGGCTATTGACCCCAGTAATGTTAACTTTATGTAATTTATCATACTGATAAACATCCGAGATAGAAACATAATAAGTATTTTAACGCTATTTACAGCATTAACGATAAAGTCCTTAAACCGTTAACTCGGTAACTAAACAGGTAAGTATTGTTAATGTTATTATAAAATAGGTAGAAAAAAATACCCGGTCAAAATATAGGCCCAGACATCGAAGCTGGATGCTATTTGGTTTTACAAATCCCCCAAGATTTTCCACACTTACACAGATAATTGGCACGAAAGATTGATTCCCAATCAATAAACAGGGATACTGAACTGAACTAAACATTTCTAAAGAGATGAGGAAAAAGTAAGAGCAATTTTTCGCGTCATTGGCATTCGCTCCAGCCAAGTCTAGGCGGGTACCCGAGTACCCGAGACTACTGTGTTCTTGGCCATTTATCACGTCACAAAGCAAGAAAAAAAATCACGGGCTTACTGACCCGTTACTTTTCCATTTACAGAGTGTTTTCGCTTATCTCATCCGTGTAATATCCTTTAGTCTCATCCAGTTCGGAAACGCTGACTTATGCCCGTTTTCAGTAAGACTAGGAAACACCTAAATGTAATGCCTAAATATTACCTATTGCACGTGACAAGTAACATACGTACATAGTAGGCAACGGTGCAGTTTAAAAGAAGATGTAGTAACAAAAATTGAAAAGAGTATGCTGAGATGGTTTGGTCATGTTGAGAAGATGAGTGGAACGCGACTAACAAAAGGTATTTATAAAGCAGTGGTGAGTGGGGAAACGCCGGGAGGGGACGCCCTAGGAGGACATATAGTGACCAAATTGGTGATGTTCTTCAGAAAGGTCAGGTGCGTAGTACTCGCAATCGGCGTGCGTGTATGACCAGATGTATGAACGTAGGCGAAGCAAAAGGAGTATGTAAGGAGCGTAGCAGGTGGCGTTCTATAGTTTCTGCCTACCCCCATGGGAAGAAGGCGTGAGTTTATGTATGTGTATGTGTGTGTAAGTAACATGTGACAACGGCAGGAAGATGATCACGATGACGTTGAATTTTCAGCTCTCAGCGCTAAACCGAGCGAACAAGATCCTACGGTGCGCTTATACTTAGGCGTTCATGTAGGTATCGCCTAGTGTTAGTGAAACGGCCATTAGTTTTTGAGGATCAGGTCTAGTTATTAATGGTTTTGCACGTAGTAGCTGGTCATGCTTCGGTACTTGCTCGGATAGGTTTTGTTTTTGTTTTCTTTTTTTTAGTTGAAGCATGATTCCCCAGTATTAGTTAGGTATCGTTGATCTTAGGAGGAACGTGCTTTCCTTATTAAAAGCTGTCCGATACTGTCCATATAGCCAACTGTTGTTAACACTGATAAAAATATCGGTCTTAGGGTTCTTCTGCTCTGCCAGGGTTGCGAGTTTGTCTGAAAGGGATATCGTGGCCCTGGCACACAGGGAGCTGAAGGAACACGGGTGGGTTTTAGTCAGTAAAAGTCTGACACGCCCGATAACTTCTCCCGCTCCGCCCATAGCGCGAGCAGTTAATTGAAAATGTCACACCCAAAAAAAAAACAGTTCTTCTGCTACTTCTTTCTACAACGTAATACCGTAGTAGGTAATGCCATTCACAATAACAACTACAAGTAAGTCAAATTAAATGAATTTCCTTAACTGCACTAGGTATTGTCCCCTGTAACGCACGAACAATCCTTCACAATTTAGAAGCAGCCACTTTATTCTACGGAGATAACCATTTCACAATCAACTCTTCGCATTTGAACACATTTAATTTTGAAGTCTTATAATCGCCTATCTTTAAATTCCTAAAGATTCTGTCTGTCATGTCCTACGCAGCTGCGACATGAAGATGACATTTGGATAAACCCACAAAAAGGGTCAGTCAGCGAATTAAATATGGCTTTAGCTAAATTATTACAAGGGCTGAATAAAATTATCGGTAAAGGAACTTGACAGATTAAACAGAGATCTAGGGACAGTAAATTAGGTCTGAATGGAGAAAATCCAGATGTTTCGACGCAAGAAAAGAATATTTTTGAAACAAAAACGAAGCGAAGTCTAATGATGCATCGAAATACTTATTTAAAAAGACATTATTAGCATCTGCAGTAATCATACATATTTACAATTCTCAACTACTATAGGTATTTGGGCTCATAAAACTATTTTTCACCCTTATATCGCAATATTTGTTCTTTTTAAGTACCAAGTCCATTTAAGTATTCATAGAAAAAATAAATGATTTTAACCTGTGTGGGTGTTATTGCCTCGGGGACCTTATACGATTTAGAGAACACGGGGTCCCTAAATTACATCGATTAACGATTAGAATACAAATTTCATCAGCCCATTGATTTATTTCGCAAAATGTCTCCGAATCGAGAGCCGAAGTCAAACGCGGAAATTGAAAAAAAAGCGTTTCGAGGGGATGTTGTGATAATTCAATTCACGGCACAGTTAACAGCTGTTTATGGGGTTTCACTTCGCACTGACAGTCTCACTTTTAACTGTGATTAATTTTGGTGACGGCTACCTATTTAGTGGTAGGTAGGTACTGTGTTTTATATTGAGCGTGAAAATCCAAGTCATTGTGAATATTTTCCACCGAATCACATTACACTTACGGTCTCGAATTGGCTTTGAGAAGATAAATCAATTGTGAATTTCGAAACTATGCATGATATTCCAAGGAAATAAAGCTGTCAACGGTGTGTTAAAAATTTTTTGGAAGTAGATAAATAAGGACTAATAAAATAGGAATGTTTCTGCAACACATTTTTTAAATGAAGCGTACCTACTTATGGCAAAACCCGCTTCAAATACCCACTGTAATTTGCTAGATTAATTTCGTCTTCTTGAAACTAGACTGAACAGTAAAAGCTGAAATCGGTCTAGATTCCTCACCGCATTTTATTTATGAAGAATTATCTATCCCCACAGCCGGCTGAAATGAGATTTGTTGAATTTTAATAAATCCATCTCATTTTAATATTTTTACGAGTCTCAGGTATTCCTGGAATGTATACTAAAAATTCTCTCGCGTTGGCAGGGCACGCTATAAGGCAGTGGGTATTACGTTTACCTAGCATCTTATAAATATACGAAAATCTGAACTCAGAACGCGTAGAAATGAAATCTAATTTATAATCCGCGTGATGCCGTGAACTCTACCTCGCCGGGGTGTGGAAATACCTCACGTATTGGAAGTAATGCTGAATAAATATTTATTAAAAATTACATAGAAAAGGAATACCTTTGTAGGTGGGGCGCTAGTGAAAGTAGAGGCACTTTATTACAAAATACATTTTTGATAAAGTTTGCGCAACCCACATGCCTGGTTTTATCTTCGACAATTTGTTTACGTTTTTATTTTAGCAATGCAAGAAAAATTTTGTTTCGCAGCTCTTTATAAGATTGGACATAATTATGCGGGCGTCCAAAAAAAAGCGTCCAGGGGGCCGATCGCGCTATTTCTCAACGTAATTACCGTTCGAATGGAAAGTTTTTGGTTTTGGTTTAGCTGATGTAAGAAACGGTATCGCGCTATTTTTTGTGAGAGTATTGTTCGATCGATCGTTCCTCCAACGTAACTTCCAAAGTAAAGCTAAATCGTTTCCGTTGAAATGATTAGCGCGATACGAAATGTGTCTTTTGGTTGTGGTTTAGTTTTGGTATTAACGTTCAAAATTAGCGCGATCGGCCCCCAGTTCTCGGCATTTAGTTTCCGAGATATTACGCAGTTTTGTAATGTAGGGTGAACAAATTGCATTTCGTGATTTTAATTGATTATTAATTAATGCTCAATTATCTACAAGCTCATATAGTTTTTGTCTAATCGAGCTTTTTCAGAGTTACAACTTCAAATGTCTGATAAAAAAAATTCTGTTAAGTTTTTTTTTTTTTTTAATCCTTTCAATTGACTATTCTAGATACCGAATCTAGTCTTAACTCAAAACTGGACCCTTTTTGCTTGGGCTCCCACATATTATGATATATTACGTGGTAACACACTTTTTCCTAGATTGCATTAGACATGGCTTAGCGAGGTATTCTTTGACGCTCCCCTCGGGAGGACATTCGAGCATAAAAAAGTGTGGTGCATACGTATAAACGTCATCTCCAAGAATTTTAAACGAGCGACAAGTCGCACTTACGTGGAGACAAGTTTTGACATTCAACGATACGCCGCGTCCTCATTTCTTCCCATTTACGTACATTGCTTATTTCGAAGAAGGTTTAAAGTTTTGGAAATTCTAGCACTTGAGTCACTTTAGCCCGGTTCAAGAGAAGTTTTCTTTATGAAACCAGATACGGTAGAAACAGTGGTTTTTCCGTGTTCGCAGTGGATATTAAAGTGAAGGGTATAATTAACTAAAATTATAATTAACAAAGCTTCGTATTTGTATTAAAAGTACGAATCTGGCGACGTCAAGAGATAGTTCTTTGTGAGTAGGTACTTCGCGAAATCCTTTCGTGCGTGCACTTTCATATAAACTTCCCAGAAATTTTGCGCTCCATGCGAGCGTAAAGGAAATATTTCTTTTGCTCTGCGATCCAGTAAAGCTTCTGATCCTTTTTATGAGCTCGCATGTTGCTTATGAGCAATGAATGTCGTACGGTGACGGGAGATTCCAACCGCATTAATGAATAGTCGGTTACCAGTTTGCTAGCAGCGCAGTGCGGTTTACCCTCACCTGTCTATTTGCGGCGGCCATTTATTATCTTATCTACTAAAAGTAGGTAGGCATCTAGGCGTGAAAAAATGCTATTTTTAAACAACTTTTTAAAAAAGGAGGTGTCCAATTCGTATATTAATATTTTTTTGATGTATAACATCTTTCCTTTCGCTTTTTGTGGAGGGACGGAAGTGTGTAACAGGAAGTGACAGCTTGAGTATGGAATAAGAAAGTACTTTTTAACCGACTTCCACAAAAGAAGGAGGTTCTCAATTCGGCGGTATGTTTTTTTTTTGTCTGTTTGTTACGCGATTACTCCGTTAATTATGGACCGATTTTGAAAATTCTTTTTTTGTTTCAAAGGGTATACTCCCGAGGTGATCCCATTGCCACCATATCAGAATCAGATGAGGGAATCCCATGGAAATCGAGGGAAACCCTCAAATTTTATAGGCAAACCTATAGCGATTTGGGTATTTTTTATAGTAACTCGTGCATTTGCTCTCGGAAAGCACCATTTGGTGAAGTGGAACTGATGATGGAGACCACATATGGCCACCGGAACAATATAATAATGAGTACCCCTATTTACCGGGTTGCGATTAAGCAATTTATGCTTAGTGAGCATATGGTGAGTGGCAGTTCTCCTGGTTCTTACCAGGAGAACTCCTCAACAAATTTGTGACTGAACTGACTGAACTGAACGTGTGTCATATCATGACTTGTTGTGAGGGTCTGAAACATTATTTTTTATAATTTCAAAATAAAGAGTTTGTTAGTTATTTAAGAAAATACATGAAACTATTGAGCCAAAACTTTTTTTGGCGAAAAGTTATGGTGTTAAAATAAATTGGTAAATCTCTCAATATTGTGCGTGCAAACTAACGTTTGCAGTTGGAATGTATGAGAGAACGTTTTTCAACTAAAATGTTAAGATTGTTTTTGGGATTTATCTTGGGTTAACCAACATGGTAGATAGATAGATAAACATTTATTCAGTGCACACAAAAGACATAGCACAACACACAATAGTACAATAAATTAATAGATATCAGCTTAAAATAATGTACATAAAAACAATAGGCAGAAAAAGAAGAACAAAATCAAAATAAAAATCAACATTTTTTATTTCACATAAACCTACATGGGCACTTATGAAAAGTCAGAAGCTAGGTGAACGGTTCCAATTGGTCGTTTCCTATGGAGAAGAGCCGGCAAGAAACTCCACGGTTACTCTTTTAAAAAAAGTGGGCTTTAACGATGTTATAAGTTACAGTGTTAATAGGTATGGGAGGACAGTGTAGGCCCGTCAACAAGTACCAAGTACTTAACAAAATAAAATATAGTTTACATAGTCTATTAAGCCTACAACGTTCTCACATTCACAAATTAAAAAATAATCTATATAAAATATTACTAAAATAATAAAAATAAAAACCTACATATTTAAACCAAATGACCACATTGTCATTACAACTGTAAAAAAAAACTGAATAAATATTCTGTCCACAAGTCACTAATAAATATTTTAAATTAAAATTGTAGGTTATGTCAAAGTATGTAAAAAAAAGAAATAAAAATCGTAATTTAGGAGCAGTTAATAGACGTTCACATAGTTATGCCGTTAATAAGGTACCAGGGAAGCCACATGTGCAGAAGGAATTATTGCCAAACTTCCTTGTCTTCAACGTAGTCCTTAATCTTATAGTACGCTTTTTTGATTAGGACACGTTTGATGTGGGTTTTGAACTTTCCATTGCTGAGTTCTATAACCGACTTTGGCAAGTTGTTATACAAGCGGATACTGTTTATAAGAAATGACTTGCTTGTTTTAGTTAATCTAAATTTGGGTATCACAATTTCATGTTTACTACGTGTATTTATATTATGGAAATCGCTTCTTATTTTGAAAAGTCCTAAGTTATTGCGAACATATAAAATACTTTCTAAGATATAAAGGGAAGGCAGAGTTAGTACATCAATTTCTTTGAATTTGTTTCTAAGGGACTCACGAGGACCCATTCCATAGATCGCGCGGATTGCCCTCTTTTGTAAAATGAAAATTGAATCTACGTCAGCAGCCGATCCCCACAGCAGAATGCCATATGACATAATACTGTGGAAATAAGCAAAGTACACTAACCTAGCTGTGGCTATATTAGTTAACATACTAGAAATAGTAACACTATGACTTAATTGAAATTAGAATATAGAATACACACACAACAATACATATACTATGAATTAGATAACATAATTATTCATTGTGCAGAATAATAATAAAAAAAAACTGGTCAAGTGCGGGTTGAACTCGCGTGGTGAGGACCACGCGAGTTCAACCCGCACTTGACCAGTTTTTTTTGGGTCTACCTCAGATTATCCTGATTCTTGATTTTAGGCCTATAAATTATGAGGGTAAGGCCCGGCGCCCATTGGCGGCACGGCATGGCAAGGTATTTTTAGGCGACGAATAAAAATATAACTTAATAGTATGGAAATAAAGTTGAAATTTCAATGTTAACGGTTGTAAGTACAAAAACAATACAGCGGTGCTTTGGCATGCTGAACATTGAAATTTCAATTTTATATCCATGCTATTAACTTATATTTTTATTCTTCGCCTAAAAATAGCTTGCCATGCCGTGCCGCCAATGGGCGCCGGGCCTAATATGTTACTTGTTAGCAAAGTTTCCGCTTTGACGAATATACGTGATGTGGCATACCGTTTTAATATAACACTAGCTTCTGCCTGCGGCTTCGATCGCGTGGATGTCGGAAAAAATGTCACGAGAACGTACTACCGGAATTAAAAGTACGTGTAGTACGAGTAGTATGTGTTAATGCAGATTATAAACTATATGTATGTTACCAAATTTTATCTAAATCCGTTCAGCCATTTTTGCGCCAATCCGAAACATAAAATCATCATTATTTCGGATCTTAAATATAAATACCGAGTTTCAAGTAAATCGAACCGCGCGTTAAAATCTTTCCATTCAATTATTTTCCCCCACAAAATTCAACACAAAGGGGGTATTGAATTTTGTGGGGGAAAATAATTGAAAAGGTTGTTTTCGAAAATTTATGTTTACGGCCGTTTCATTTATTAAGAAAAAATCCGGGTCAATTTATAAGTTTATTGATCAAAGGAAACATAATTTTGATATAAACTGTCTCCTCCTTTTCACCCCGAAACGAGTTTATTTTAGAAAAATATTAAATCATGTTTTATTCAATTACTTTGGAGTTTATCATGACGCGCAGTAAAATCCTTCCCTAAAAACTTAATAATAATAATAATCCATTTATTTCAGGCTACGCAGGCCCATAGATAAATACCTTAACCTAAACATACATATTTTTATCATAGTAACATAAACCAAATTAAACTCCCCCTCTCCTTATGACCCCCTTTTGCCCCGTAAGGGTTACATTTGAATAAACCCAAACACATGTAAGGCTTTATATTTTATGAGCATTAGGTATATATAAAATACCGAGTTTCGAGTTAATCGGATCGCACGTTAAAATTCTTCTATACAAACTTTGACATCCCCAATACCCGTTTTAGGCGGTAGTTTAAAAAAACAAATAAATACAAATTTTATAATTTACTTTCATGCCTAGTTTTAGGTTTAATAACTCAAGGAATAAGATTTTTCATACAAAAAAAATCCCCCCTTTTCACCCCTTAAAGGTCGAATTCCCAAAACCCCTTCTCAACAGATGCCTACGTCATAATTTAGAGTTAATCAAGCCACGCAGTAAAATCCTCCCTTGTCAAATTGACTACCTTTTTCACCCCATTAGGGGTCAGTTTCAGTGGCTAGAAAGGCGCCACGGCATCCTGTTATATCCATGGGTTCCTACTCAGGATAAAGCGGGAGGTAACGCCCGGGTGTCATCACTGTGTGGATCGCCCAGAGAACACCGGTGGAGGTCTGCCTGACTTGGGCGGAGCACCGCCATGTCCTCAGTCCTCACGCGACGCTGGCGGCGGCGATTTCTCGTCGGTCCGGCCCTGGTTCAAGCCATGGTTCGGAGCGAGTTCATGGGAGTCCGTCACCTCCTTCTGCGAAGCAGTATTGCTCGCGAAGGAGGAGGCGAAACGCGTGAGGGAGAGGCAAAATTCATGCCCCCACGCCCTTAGTCGCCGCGGGAGACGTCCCGGGCGTCGGGAGTCGCAGGCCGATGCTCGGCTACAGGAACACGGGTGGGTTTTAGTCAGTAAAAGTCTGACACGCCCTCGCGCTCCACCCAGAGCGGGAGAAGTTATTTGATAATTACCCACCAAAAAAAAAGAGTTCAATTTTCGAAAAACTTTGATACATTTTATTCTTAATTTTAGTTTCTTAGTATAAATACTGAGTTTCGAGTTAATCGGACCGCACGTTGAAATTGTTATATACAAACTTTGACATCCCCTAATCCCCTTTAAGGGGGTAGTTTGAAAAAACTAAAAATGACAAACTTTATAATTTACTTACGTAAGTATTCATGCCATGTTTTAGGTTTATTAACTCTTGGAATAAGATTTTTCATACAATCCTCCCCTTTTACCTCCTTAAAGGTCGAATTTCCAAAAACCCCTTCTTAGCGGATGCTTACATCATAACTATCTATGTACCAAATTTCAGCCCAATCCGTTCAGTGGTTTGAGCTGTGTGTTGATAGCCCAGTCAGTCCCACGACCTTATATAATATTTAAATAAATATTGTGTATTTGTATAAGTTGGAGTAATTTCGTTTTGTTTCATCACAATCGCTTCATTCTATGAAAAGTTAGAAACGGTACATGTGTACTTATATTATTTTTACTTGAATACAAAATTTAGCGAATGAACAACTTCAATACAAAACGTCTTCCCCCTTTTCACCCCTTAAGATTTGAAATTCTAATAACACCGTTGCGTTAGCTTCCAACCATAAGCCTAGATAATAAATTTTGTGATTTTTACTTCGAAAATTAAGGACTTTCCATACACAACTTCATCCCCATTTATAACCCTTCGGGGGTAAAATTATCAAAAAAAAATTATACGTGTCTCACACGTATAAATTATTTTAAATCATCTGCCTAAACACAAAATTTGAAGATCCTGACTTCAAAACTGACGGACTTTCATATAAATGTCCATCCCTTATTTTACCCCTTTAGGGGTGGAATTCAGAAAAATCCGCTCTTAGTGGATACTTACTATTCACAAAGAACACACCCTCCAAGTTTCATGTATCTAGGACCAGCGATTTGGGCTGTGTGTTAGTTTCCACCTTTTTTTTTAATATGATTGACGTGTAAAAGTGTTTGTACAAACTTACTTACAGAAAATAAATCATTTATCATTTAACCATAAGCCGAAATATTAGTGATTTTAACTTAAAAAGTAAAAAAAAACTTTAATTAAAAAGAAAAATTTCGCTGTGCGTTGATATATCAGTCAGTGAGTCAGTCAGGACTTTGAATTTTATATATATAGATAACTTTGAAATATTGCAAAACATAACACAATAACACCAACAAAAATGCTAAAGGTGAGCTAATAGTTAATTTAAATCTAAAAACAACAATGAAAAGCTTTTGAATAAAATCATAAGTATGGTGATACGGCAACTTCCATACTCACCAAACGAGCATACAGAAAACACGGCTCAAGATTTCTTTTCAAAATATCATTATATCTAAAGTAAAAAGTTTGCAATTCTTTATTTTCTAAAACAAAACGCGGGAAAGAGAGCTGGCGCTTTTACCTTAAGAACTCCATTTCTGTATGACGTGTTCTATTTATGAAGTGTGACGGAGACAACAAATTGATGAGATTGATCCTGTGGTTGTGTCACTGAAAAACAGCAGCAATTCTACTGATGGAATTGACCCGGGAAAATATAAGGAAGAATGCTTTGGTGTTGAAAACGTGTTCCATACAACAGCGACTTTATTAATATCTGCTTAAGTCATGTGTGGGAAACACGATTCTCAGAAAGTTTTTAGGAAATTGACGATGATCGTAGCGGCATTTTTAATACGGTAATGTATTCAAAATGCCTTTATTAACTCTACACCTTATACATCCGAAGTAAGTACAAGGAATGGTTTTAAAGGATTACTGTTCTATTTACTACGCTATTTTATTTCTTTCATCATTAGTAGTGTTTGTGTCTCAGTAAAATCCTTACTGATTCGTTCATCTGCAGTCGAAAAATTCTCAGTTTTCTTTTTGTTTACTTACCAATTCTAAATCACAAAACTCAGCATTTGAAGTCTTCCTAAACTTTTATTAATCCATAAAATAATAGTATCTTTTAGAGAGAGGGATGTAATTTTCCGCACGAGGGGCCTCTGAACCAATAGAGAACAGGCAAAACCTACTTACGACGGATAAAGTTAGTAAACTGATGCTTTGGATCTGCTTCCATGAGCTTTAGTTAGGCTTTGGAAATATCCTTATAATTTTCTAGATGGTTCTTTTAAACAGTTTTATATCTTTTCCAAAAAAAGTATTTTTTCTCCGAGCCATTCTTACTTTGTCTGTAAACAATTTTATCATGAATTTTAATACTCAAGTGGGAAACAATATTACGAGCCGTCGCTACTGAATACTTAAAGGGTAATTATGGAATAATTTAATAAATGACATTCATTGTAATTTGATTTTGATCGAGTATTTTTATGATTAATTATTAAACGTACTGTAGTGAGGTTTCTTTGTGGATTATTTTTATTTCAACATGGGCTGCATTAATGATTCTTGTATCGTTATGTTTACCTTCAATTTAGTTTTTGTATTCTAGATTTATAAAGTCTGCTATTTGTTTATAAACAACATTATTAGTTATGGTAAAAACACACTATCTCTCTCCTTAAACATAATTTATTTTTTTGTTCTTTGCACTTGTTTCACGATTATTATTGAATATATTTATATATATAAGTTATTGTATATAATATGTAAATAGTACCAACACCACAGATTACCTGCAGTATTGTCTCTCTTTCCCCCTTAGTCCATCAAAAGGTTGTCTATAAAAGATAGCTTTTGTATCATCTTTCATATCATGCCCATTGTATCACCCTATGTAATTTCTACATTTTTTTTTAAACGTTGCCCCACTCTTGGAATTTCTCTTGTATCGTGGGTGCGTTTACAACCATTTAAACACACATACACAGACAGCCTACAGCATACAGACCTGCATGCTTACAGCATATCTGTAATTTGTTTGGTATATATAATAAAGAGTATTCTATTCTATTCTAATATTCTTTTCCCTTTGAGTATAATTTATTTATATAATTAATTCTTAAACTGTCTAATTAACACAATCAATCCCTATTTCATCAGCATCATTGAAAACAGTAAACTCACCGGCGTCAGTTGGTTATAATAGAGAATTAAGATTTCTTTCACGACCGGTCCGTAAGCTACCATCATTCGATGCCTTTGCTTTATTACGGCCTCTCAATCCCACTTTATTGCTACGTAATTAATTTCACACGTCCTCCGTGACTCTTGATTTAGTTTCTTAACGATTACATATAAATTGTTGGGAACAATTTCGTCGGCTTATTGGCACATGCGAGCGCTATTGTCCTCACGGGTATCGTGATTGTCTGTTCACCAGATATAGATTTAATAACGCTTGGTTGAGATTGACTTCGGTTTGTGTAGTTATAGTTTGCAAGGATTTGATATTTATTTATTAATTTGTACCAACTTACTCGCCGCGGGAGGAAGACCTGGAGTCCTGAAATACAGGGCTGCCCTAGTTTAGGCTCCAGTCCACTCCATTTATTTTAATAACGTCTGTACTGTGTTTAGATTAGTGTGGAAAAAATAAACATTATTACATTAGAAAAAAGTTTTGTAGGACCGAGTTGTTGAGAGTTTGTACAAGTGTTTATATACTCATGATTACTGCATAAAATCGTGGCTATAGTTGCATTCCCTGTCACTAAAAGTTTTTATTTAATTAGCACATTATCGGATCTCTGTTGTTTAATTTTCCTCTCAAAAAGGCATAACTTTTAGGTTCAAAGTAGAAACGGTAATTTTAATGTTACTAACTTTTTACGAAAACATTGAGCAAAGCTTGATAAAAAGAAAAATGTTGTCCAAAAGTTTCCTTACCGAATTTATTATTGTATGTATAATAAAAACTTGCCAAAATTACCTATCTACGTGATTTTTACGCTTCAAATGTTGCAGAAGTTTGTCAAAGTCAATTTTCTCTGAAGCGGGTGTCAGTCAAACATAACAAAAGGTGGTTCAATCTTCAAATCACGTTGCTTTATTAAATGAAGAAGAAACAGCATCAATAATCTCGATGGTGCTTTGAATATTTGATCCCGTGTCATTGTTGATGAGTTCATCCCCGGAGATTGCTTTGTTGAGCAAAAGTGTCGCTATCGAGGGTTTAGCAAACATTGCCGTCATTTGGTCCCCATGCCCTGAATAGCCATGATTTGTTGTCAACCCCTCGGGTTTATCGTTTTTTCGGAACCCACAAATAATAGGTTTACCCTATTTGTAATGGATGTTGTGGTATCGCGAATTAGATGCATCATGATGTGGATCTTGTCTTGTTTTTCGTGATGTCTTGTCGCTAGTTACAATGTTATTTATGGTTTAACCATAACACATACTTTTAATACATTCCTTTTACATATTCAGTAAAGGGAAAATGTTGGCTGAAATGTTGACTGTATTCCCCGAAGGAATAACCGAAGGTGTATACCCAAATAAAATTTCGCCAGTTATGTTTAGGTTCCAAGTAATTATAGGGGGCGAGCCATTAATCCACTAACCGGGCACAAATCCAGACTTAGACTAGACAGATCGAAAACCCAATAACACTTTGCCTGACTTGGGAATCGAAACCAGGACGTCATGTTCAACAGTAGCGCTTGCGGCCACTAGACCAACGAGGCAGTTTTTTATAAAAATGTGGCTGTTGTTTTAGTATATTTTAGTGTATAGTTCGCGTGGAAGTCGTAACACACCACGTGTTACGACTTCCACGCGAACGACGTCGCGGGCAGAAGCTAGTATTCAGTAAACAGAAGGTGTTGGATATTTTCACTCTGTCCCATCAGTGGGACAAAGTGGAATGGTCACAGTTTTGAAGTCCCACTAATTGATTTGGGTGAAGCAAGGGTTTTCACTGTTGGATTTAATCAAATATATGGTGAAAATAAAAAATGTTAAACAAAAAAGTCATATAGAAACGAGTAAAACCGAGTTGGTGATGATGGATAGGTACTGAGGTCAACTGTCAAAAATTGCAAAAAAACTTTTCAAAACAATTCGTAGTGATTCATTATCATAACACGATATTTTATAACATAACGTCTTTTATTACTATGACATCGAAAGTCACCTCATTGTGAATATCAAAATATATATTTTATTTTTATTTAAGAGACCGTGAATATTCAAGGGTTTTAAAGCACTGGTACGACGAGTCAGTATATCAACCAAGTAGGGATGGTACCCTACAGTACATCTGGTAGTCCGGTAGTGAAAGGGCGATGGTGGAATTAGGTCGTGGAACTCCTGCGCACAGATTGCCTTGAGGTGCTCATAGCGATATGTTTATTTTTTTCAGTATATCTTTTGACTATGAAAAATAGCTATTCAAACTACTTTTTGAATCTGTACCTACGATTATTTCTTGCGAAATGTATATTTATGGGGATGGTATTTTTATTTGTGATTTTTCTAGTACTCAAACTTCAGTTTGTCTAGAAGAGCATTTTAATTCTTATAAGAAACTGCATCGATGGGCACCATAAAAAACCGGCCAAGTGCATGTCAGACCACGCACAATGAAGGGTTCCGTAGTTAGGATGAATTTATCCCTAAAACAAACTTAACATTGTAGTTGAAAAACCTGTTGTCCCATACTTTTGTTTGTAATCGAAAAAAATGTTTTTTTTATGTGATAAAACTACAAATTAACAATTTTCGGACTTTTTCCTTTACTTGTGCTGTGAGACCTTGCTTCTGCCCAAATTTCATGATTCTAGGTCAACGGAAAGTGGGCTCTAGGTTTTGATTTATGTGCGAGATATTCGCAATTTTTTTTTATGTGATAAAACTACAAATTTAAAATTTTTCGACTTTTTCCTTTACTTGTGCTGTGAGACCTTGCTTCTGCCCAAATTTCATGATTCTAGGTCAACGGGAAGTACCCTATAGGTTTTGATTTATGTGCGAGATATTCGCAATTTTATTTTATGTGATAAAACTACAAATTTACAATTAAATAGGACTTTTTTCTATACTTGTGCTGTAAGACCTTGCTTGTTGCCATATTTCATGATTCTAGGTCAACGAGAAGTACCCTATAGGTTTTGATTTATTTGCGAGTATCGAAATATGTCGCAATAATGTCGCTTATATCGCCGTATTTTTTTATTGCGCTGACATGGAAGCTTGATTTTTTCAGAGCTTTAAGGGACCATAGTCTTACGTATTTGATATTAATTTCAACTTGATACCTCTACGCGTTTCTGGGAAAAATGGTCTTGACAGACTGACAGACAGACAGACAGACGGACAACGAAGTGATCCTATAAGGGTTCCGTTTTTTCCTTTTGAGGTACGGAACCCTAAAAATTAAACATGTTTCTAGCTGACTGTACCATTTTTTACAATCTGTGAATGCAGTTAGCTATTACTACAAAAAGTTAAAGACTAACTAGAGTTATAGACTAGAAGTTACAACGGGAGCTACAACGGTTAAGGTACCTTGAAAATCCTATTAATTCTAAAAGTATATTTTTCTCAAGGTTCCGATTTAGGTCAGATTTTGATGTCTCTTTGCAAAAGGGTATAGATGAGGTATCTTACATAAATATCAAAACCGCATTGCTATTGACTCATAAAACACTTTCCATACAAAATCTTCCAGTCTCCTTTAAAAGTAAATAGAGCCTTCGTAAAAATGATACCAGAACCACCAGTTGTTGTTGTTGTTGTTGGTGTACCAGTTGTTCAGAACTTTGCACATATTTAATATTAATTAACTTTTTCTGCACTTTCTCTTTAATAAAAATATCTTTTTAACCGACTTCTAAAAAAGATACAAACATCATCATCAGCATGTATTTTTTTTTCTGTTCGGGCATAACTCCGTCCCTTGCCAACCGATTTGAAAAATTCTTTTTCGGCACTAAAAAGCTTTTTACAAAAAAAAAAAAATAACCGACTTCCAAAAAAACACTACAAAGTAAAAAATAACTTTAATTTCGGAAGTCGGTGGCATAAAACTAAAATACAGATCCAAAGACACCGAGTTCCAAAAAAACACTACAAAGTAAAAAATAACTTTAATTTCGGAAGTCGGTGGCATAAAACTAAAATACAGATCCAAAGACACCGACTTCCGAAATTAAAGTTATTTTTCACTTTGTAGTGTTTTTTTGGAAGTTGGTTATTTTTTTTTGTAAACAGTTTTTTATTTAGCAATGTGTGCAGTCTTCTTGTGATAATAGGATTATTTATTAGTTTAATAGTAGGTACTCTGATTATCTATACATAAAGTTGTACAATCCTGACTAATATCAATTTCTTTGGAAAATTGTCTTAACTATAAAAGATTTTTGGCAGCTTCACACCCAGCCATAAATTCAGCCTTAGTTGCTGATAGAGAAATCATCATCATCATTTCAGCCGAAAGACGCCCACTGCTGGACATAGGCCTCCCCCAATATGGGGGTTTGCCATAATCGCCACGCTTGGCAGGCGGGTTCGCGATCGCAGTATGGTGTTAAAATGCATAGATAACGCTACTGCCCAATCTCTTGTAAGTCCCTTAGTCGCCTTTTACGACACCATTGCATCGTGAAGAAATACGATGGTGTAATTCTTTACGTCCGGCACCACACGGTACAGAGAGATAGAGATATACAAGATTGTTTTTGACTAGTCCAACATATGCACCACCATTTAACATAAAAATATAACCAGGGATTGGTTTTCGTGTATCTAAATCACCAGCTAAATCTGAGTCTGAATATCCAATTAAATCTTCATAACCTTGATACTTTATACAAAAATCTTTATTTTGATTAAGTTATCTTCAACTATGTTACACGATGTAAATTTTGATTATTAATATAATAAGATATTTCATAATATGGTTTCACGCTATACGAAATATCTGGCCTAGTTGCAGTAGATAAAAAAACCGACCAAGTGCGTGTCGGACCACGCACAATAAAGGGTTCCGTAGTTGGGATAAATTTATCCCAAAAACAAACCTAACATTGTAGTTGAAAAACTTGTTCTCCCATACATCGATATTCTCCAACTGCAAATGTAAGTTGGTCGACTAGTACTCGTTAACTTGTAAAGTCTACTTAGCTAGTTACTTGTAAAGCCTACTTGGTTTTCCATTTAATTTCGTTATAAATACCATGCCATGCTGCCATGCTGTAATGACTTTTTTCACATATCCAAAAATAACCATTTAGCTGCCAGGGGGGACACTTGACCCTAACAAAAATAGCACTTTTTTTTTAAAACGTTGCCCCCACACTAGGAATTTCTCCTGTATCGTGGGTGCGTTTACAAACGTTTAAACTCACATACATAAACAGCCAGACCCGGAACAACTACTTATAGGTCATACAAATATTTATTCCGTGCGGGAATCGAACCCGCGACACGCAGCGCAGCAGTCAACCAACCGTGCCGTCAATAGTATACTTTATAGCTCAATCTTACGCAAAGAATCGAAAAATGGTTTTCACATACCCGCAATTTTTTGAACGGTCTATCCAACAATATCCCACACCATGAGATAGATAAGAAAAAAAAATATCATCCCCACTTTACGTTCAACCAAGATACCCTAAAAAATATATTTTTCATGATTTTATTTGATCACTTTGTCGACGTGATTAATATTATGTACACCCATGCCAAATTACAGCTTTCTAGTACTAAGAGTCTCTGAGCTAAGCTGGGGACAGACAGACACACAGCCGTATATGGCAAAACTTCCGCGGGTTCCTTGTTGAGTACGGAACCCTCAAAAATGACCCTAAGGCTTCCCTGTAAGGAAAATTAATCTGTTCATTATCAATATTTTTAGTTATTTGAACATTTAAATCAATAGGTGTATTACAGGGAAGTGCGGTACTCATATTAAACTTATTTATTATATGTTCAATATACTGTCTTTGACTGATGCATAGTACCAGTTTTCAAAATTTCTAAACCAACTAACTTTATTAAATTCAACTCTCTGGTATGAGATCCTTGCTTCAATATATTTTTTATTATTCGTTATTAAAGAGCGTGCTCTTGAATAGCTACTATTTTTTTTTTGCAAATCTTTGATTTCATAGTAATTTGGTAGAAAGATGATATTAGAATTTCAATCAAACTCTGTTTAATATTGATTCGTTGGTATTAATTGTAGGAAATCTATGCTTGACGTTAAAATTTGATATTTATTTAATTAAAATGTATTATTTTTTAATTTAATGTTTTATTTTTAACACCTAATTTAAACAGTGACAGTCAGTCAATTCATAGTTCATGCGAGTGTTATTTGCACCCAAAATCAATTAGAGGGACATAGTTGACGAAACATTTGTGATCATTCCAATTTGTCCCACTCGTGGGATAGATGGTTAACATTTTTAATATCTTCGTCAACTAAAACTTCCTCCTGCAAAAAAGATTGAGGTTTATTAGTAAGCATAACAGGTAGCTTAGTAAATGAAAATTTGGCACACGTTCTTAAACTTGATATTTTGGCGGCAGTATCACTAGCTGAGTTGACTTGATATGACCAAGATACTTTGCTTTACCTGACATTTTTTGTAAGAAGCTTGTACAGAAACTGCTCATGAATTTGACATAGCCCCACATAGCCCCGTACGACGCTGCGAGCTGCGAAGCTTACTTCTAGCTACACCTCCTGAATACTTATTACATCTAAGTAAAAATCGAAGTCATGCCACGTAGCCATCAAGGGTTTTTAGTCAAATACGGTGAAATATTGCTTTCGAAGCGGGGATGGTATACGATGTAGGAATATTTAACAATATTATGGGCCTTTTGGACCACTTGACAAGTTATTGGTCGTGTAAGGCGATATATATTTTTTAATAAAGTTCGCTGCTGGGATAAACGATGTGGTTGGATGTTTTATATCCAGATTATCGGTTTACAGTATTTTTATGTTTGCTGTTAGTTTGTGGTAACGCATATGCATAGCAATAGTTAATTTCATAATCTCTATTGAATAAAACTGTTTCAACACACAAGAAAGCTACTACCCAGAAAAATAATTTCATCGCGATTTTTTCTCAATAGAAATATTTAAGATGTTTTTATTTATGTATTATTTACAGATAAGCTGAACTTTTATCCCTGGGGTAGTGAAATTAAATAACTTTATGAACTTTGAGAATATTATATTGTACGACTTTGCAAGACTGGCTGAAATAATTTTTTTTATTTCGAATTTTTCCTAAACACTTCACAAGTATTTCAATAAGCCAATAGAACACAAGTTTGGCTGGTAATTTTTTATGGTTCAGTACTAAGAAACAAGATATAATAATATTATTTGTAATACCTATACTTTACATTTTTTTTTAGCTTTTATTCTTCATAACATCACGCCTTGCTTCCCTGCAGGGTTGGGCAGAGGCGTACATTTCGCTAGTTATATTTTTTTAAGTCCTCTTGTATTAGGGGGCGACTTTACAGTATTTTTATAACTTCCAGAATTTTATTTATTTAAGTACTGCCCCTGCACCGCTCAGTTTTAGAACTTGACCAAAAATCCAGATTTCTCTAATATAGTAGAGAAATTTGGATTTTAAGAGTCTACAATACGAGGCATTCCACTAAGTGCACTGATTTCAACAGCACTTGACCGAACCGCACCTGAGCACTTCCACTAACCGCACTGAAACAAAGTTTTGATGAGTGCGGTTCGGTGGAACAATTTTCTAATATTACTTTATGTCCCCGAACGGGACCTGCGTGCAGTTTATAGTGATGGGACGTATATTATATTCTGTGTTCAGGACATTACCAACTATTACATAACGAGTAGTAAGTGCAATCGAACCTGTAACACAGTAAAGGGCTCCGATATCGCACGTAATGAATGCGGGTAATTTTTTACGTATGCAATTTGTTTAACGTTGGATTCAAATCTCTAAACTATTTCAATATAGCATAATAGCAGAGACGCTGAAATGGTTAGACCAGATGATGCACAGCTTAAATGGAGCCTCTCGACGGCTTGGCCTCGGTATCAATTTGGACAAGACGAAATTCATGTACTATTCACACGTCTTGCCGAGATCAATCTACATCAAAAGGTCGCTTTTCGAAGTTGTGAAGGAGTATGTCTACCTAGGGAAAGTCATCCAGCTCGGTAGACACAACTTTGAGAATGAAGCCGACAGAAGGATCCAGTTGGTTTGGGTAGTGTTTAGAAAACTTTGTCAAGTCTCTTCGTCACCTATCCCGCAATGTTTGAAGACCAGTGTATTCAACCAGTGCGTCCTACCCGTTATGACATACGGTGACAAAACGTGGACACATACAGTAGGGCTGGTCCACAATTCAAGGTTGCTCAGCGCACTATGGAGCGGTCTATGCTCGGAGTTTCTTTTGTAGGATAAGATCAGAAATGAAACTATCCGGAAAAGAACCGGATTTACCGACATATCTTGCAGAGTAAGCAAGCTGAAGTGGCAGTGGCCGACCTATGTTTGTTGAAGGACCGATGGCCGATGGAGCAGACGAGTCTTGGAGTTGAAACCGCGTATCGGCTAGATGGACCGACGAGCTTAAAAAGGTAGCTGAGACAGACTGGATGCGGAAGGCGGAGGACAAGGTATTGTGGCGCAGTCTGGGAGAGGCCTATGTCCTGCACTGAACAGCGCTAGGCCGAGTTGATTGATCTCGTGGACGATAATTATAATAGTTACTTATTCCGTTATTATTGATTTGGAGGTAACGTATCTCCATCGTAAAAAAACCCTTTGAAGTAACGTACTACTAGTATCAATGAAGCAAACTTTCGATGAAACGTCATTCGAAGTAAAAAACGTAATAACGTGTGGAAACGTAAAGGTACAGTATATATTTTACTTGTAACAAAACATCGAGCCGCTCTAATGTCACCACCATCACCCTTTCATACACATAACTATAAGCTGACACAAAAAGTAAAAAAAAAACTGTACCTACATAAACTAACTACCCACATAACAAAATTTTGAAATAAAGTTGAAACTTTAAAAGTATCACACTGGAAAACACACGTGAGTACGTGAATCTGTGTAGAATTGGGATTCGCTCATCAGTTTAAAAAAAAAAATATTTTTTCGCTCACGTCAGACATCAATGTGTTTTTGATGTTATATCATAGCAGTAATATGATGTTGGCATGATTGTGCAATTTCTTCCACTATAGCCACATATTATGAGGAGTTGATTTGATAACATTCACAATACCTAGATACATACATATTAATTAAAAAAAAAACTAAACTAAAATCAATTTTGAAAGCAATCGTTTTAAGTTACTAACAGGTCCAAAGTGGCGGAAAATAATAATTATTAATATGCCTGACCTAGTTCTCGAAAATTACTATGTCTCGTTGTACTGGGATCGGTCTATCATTACTGACCGGACTATTGTCGCCAATATGCTTGATATAAAGAAAGAAAGAAAAGAAGAAAAGAAAGAAAGAAAAATAAATTTATTTGTCACAGAAACACGTGCAAGATATATGAAAACAAATAGTCGGCAGCTGCACGTCATGACTGTGACAAGAAGGCTTGCACTCAGCATGATGATGTGCTATGGGGGACCCACAGCACAGCGCTGATTTTCAGTGGTCACCCGAAAAATACGTACGGAACCCAAGTCAGGTTTATAGTGGTGATAGATCGATTAGCGCACCGCGCAATGATTGTCGATGTTGCCATTCCACATTAGTGAAAGCTGAGCTTGTTGACATGTGGAATGTGGGCTTGGTTGTCATTGCGCCGATTGTCGTTACGGCCAAAGGCCTGATGGCTGAAAGCCTCGACCAACATTTCTCGACGCTCTCGTTAGGCGGTTGGATCAAGGGCGTGATTCAAAAGACAGTATTCCTTGATACGGCTCGCATTGTGAGGAAGTTCCTATCTCCTGCAGCCCTAACAACTGAAAGCTCGGACCCTGCTCCCAACACCGGTGGAACTCAATTTTTTTATATTTTTAAATTATTATTTTTTATATTTTTGTTGTAGGAAATATTTAAAAATGTATTCTGGTAAGAAAACAAAAATAAACGACATAATTATTATTATAAATTAGACATCCTACCTACATGATAACACGTGATTGCTAAACTTGCCTCGATGTGACAGCCCCGACTCACTGCATACTGAAATATACTTAGATTTCATGTAGCTATGTGTGAGTGTGTTCATTCGACCATTTTTTTCCTAGTTGTGATACTGTATGATTTGAAAAAACGAAATCGCTAAGAAAAGTGACAAGGTCTGTCATTTTTTGTTTACTGACAGCGACACAAATAAAACATTACTCTTTGCTCCAGGTGAACAAGGTGGAATTATCCGGAAGACTTAACTTCTGCTGATTTGTATCGATATGTTTTGTTTGCTAATGTCTTGAACAAAATAATACACCCCATCACTAAAAAAATATTTTACATAGGTGCCGTTCGGGGACTGAAAATAATATTAATAAACTGTTCCACCGAACCGCACTTATCAAAATTTTGTTTCAGTGCGGTTAGTGGAAGTGCTCAGGTGCGGTTCGGTCAAGTGCTTTGAAATCAGTGCTCTTAGTGGAATGCCTCTACAATACCACAAATAGTTTAGCCTCCGTTAAATCGAAAATACTGCAGTATTAATCATGAAATAAATATAATGGTAATGTTGAGGATTAATGTTAAGTAGTAAGTTTGACGAAAACAGGATTCTATAAAATTTTCACGACACAAAAATTTTGCAAACCTCCAAACCGAGAATAAATCTCTAGTATTAAAAAATGCTTCAAATTAGATCATGAAACTTTGCATAATGACTCAATTAAATATAAAAGCAAATACTACGTTATTTATTTATTTTTAAATTACCATTATTTTCACCGTAAAAATAAATTACCTAAACTATCGGCGCCTTGAAGCCTTCTCTCTTGCAGTCTCAAGCAGTCTCACTTGCTCGCGTGACCGCAAGCAGTAAGGTGTGAGCGAGAGAAAGAGTGAGGTGGGGCTGAGGTATTATGGACTACTCTTAAAGTTGAATATGATTGTATTATCTTATCTATAGGAATTTCTTCTCGTGGGTGTTGTAAAAGGCGACTAAGGGACTTACTAGAGAATGGGCAGCAGCGTTTTCTATGCATTTTAACACCATACTGCGATCGCCAACCCGCCTGCCAAGCGTGGCGATTATAGCAAAACCCTCCATTTGGGGGAAGCCTATGTCCAGCAGTGGACGTCTATCGGCTGAAATGAAGATGATGATCTATAGGTACTATCTTCCGGAAAAAATCCTCTTAATGATGGTGAAAACCGCATTAAACCTGTTGCGTAGTTTAGAAGAGCAACGCAGTCATAGAGACAGACAAGAAATACCGACTTGCATTTATAATAATTATGTTTACCTATACCTACTCCATTGGTTTAGGTGGTTAAATAAAGGTAAACAAATCATAAAAAGGTTTTTATAGATGACACTTTCTTGTTTAAAAATACGTTGTAACTTATAATCAAAATATTTTTTTTAAAATTATTATTTCGATAGTTTCCTCTTTTATTACTGTATGTTAAACTTTAGCATTTATTCTTAAACTACTCTTCGTAGATGTAATTGCTTGAGCACGATTATTTAGTTAGATTTATATATTACTATATTATTTTGTAATCTGTCTATTTTAAAGAGCCCAAAAAGAAAGGTTCTCTAAACGTCAACAAAATAAAACGTTGCTAAATTGAAGAGTACAACTGTGACGTAGCATGCTAACTAAAGTGCCAGGTATTACGTTTAGTCGGTTACTTGACAGCTCTCTCGTCACGTGGGTTATTTTGTTTACCTTTATTTAACTATCTAAAACAACGGAATATAGATGGTTTTACTCGTTTCGTTGCTTAAATGAATAGTATCTATAATGGCAACACTAGTCTAGTGGCTCACGGGCACTTCCCTTTCCGCTGATATCCCTGACGGATAAACATCATCATTGTAACTAAAAAATTGGAATAAACCCTGAATATAATATATATATATATATATAATTGGCAAAGCCAATTATTATTTATTGACATTACTTACATCAATACAGTGTCTATAATCGACATAATATACCCTATGGGACCACAATAGACACTATTTTATTAGCAAGTCTATATGTGTAAACCTAAATATTTAAAAAAGTTTTGACCATTCTGGCAGAGAAGTAATTTATAAGAAACATATAGACTAGTTTTCATTCCGGAAAATTAAAAGCTTTGTATCTACGGGATAGCTAGTAATCGCTATTTCTATACCCACGAGTGGAGGGCATGATGGTGCATGCAACATAGGGGATCGCAGGCTTTGCGTTTGATTGAATCAATTGATGTGAAAAAAATTGCGCATCGTAGCCAATGGATACACAGTATGCATTGCTAGGTATTTGTTAGGGTACAGTCACGAGCATAAATACCTTATATTTACTCAAAATTCAAAAGCGTTTTTCACGTGAAATAAAAATTGCAACTTTTAGAAAATACCTATTTCAAAATGGTCATGGTCATGCATGGTTAGCTGATCACTTTAGGTGAAAATTGCTTTTGAATCTCGTGGAAGTGGAAAATATTTATGCTCGTGACTATACATCCTAGATTAGATAGGTTAGTGCATTTGTGAGACGAAATATAATAAGATAAGTTGCTTTTAAACTCTTTTTCCAAACACTAAACACACTAAATATTGGTTGGTTGTATATGTGGTTAGCAATAAATACTACTTATTGATGCAGTCGTTTTATTCTTTGTTCAATACAGGGTACAAGGCAAGTATTGTAAAACCAATCAGTTCCCCGTTCTCTCTATGATCATGGAGGATGACAATGACACAAACCCCAGTTGTATCCGTATTCCGGTAGGGGCGCTAGCGTAACCTTCGTCCCGAAACTGGGCTAGTGCCTAACATCCTCTCCCGCGTTGTTATAATGAACGTCATAGGTCCAGCCTTTCAGGTCGCCTTCTGGTTCGCTGTGAGCGACGTGGCGCAATCTCTGGTTGTAGGTCTCCGGCTTCCCCCGGTGATGAAGATTCCACAGGTTCCCGTTGCTTTTCCCTAGGGCTGATAGACTCTCTTGTCATAGGACCTTGTACAGACTGTGTATCCCTCGTCTTTTCTGGACTAGGTTGCCCAGTTCTATTTATATCCGGGTGGTTCTGCATAGGACTGGCTTCTCGCAGATGACTCCAATTAAATGGGTGAGTATCCGGTATGTAGGGGTTGTCGCTCATGCATGAGGTTTTAATGACTTGGTCAACATGCCTTTGGTGTATTTTTCGGTTTAATTTTTTTTTGAAAGTTTGTACATATCTTTTTGCTTGTCCATTTGTGGATGGATAAAAAGGTGCCGTAAACTTTGCTTGAATTCCACTTTTTTTTAGAAATCTTTGCATTTCTTCAGATCTAAACTGTCTACCATTGTCTGACACTTGGGTGATTGGTAGACCAAATGTGACATATAACCTTTTTGAGTATGTTTATAGTTGATGTAGCTGTGATAGCTGTAGTTGGTATGACTTCTAGCCACTTTGTGTAAGCATCCACAACAACCAGGAAATATTGGTTCATGAATGGTCCCGCATAATCTATGTGAATCCGGCTCCATGGCTCTTTAGGATATTCCCAGCAATGTACTGGTACTTTTACAGGGTTTTTCTGCATTAAACAATACATCTTGCATTGTTTTACCATATGTTCAATATCTGAATCATCATTCTTCCACCATACATAGCTCCTCGCCAACGCCTTCATCTTTACAATCCCAGTATGAGCTGTATGCAATTCTTCTAATATTTTGGGTTGTAATTTCTTTGGTATAACAATTCTTATTCCATAAAAGATGCAGTTGTTTTGTAAAGAAAATTCGTGAAGTCTTTTAGGGTCGTTTCTGCCTGATTGTATGTCCAGGTACAGTCTTTGTAAATCCAGGTCTCTGCTAGAAGCTTCTTTAATTTCTTTTAATGTGACCGGCATTTCTGAGATTTGATTTAAGTAGAATGCGTCATCTTCTGTTAGGTAATTGTCTCTTGCTATTTCTGTAGGATTATTTTGTCTGGAAAAGTAATCTGCGTTTGCATGTTCTGTAGTCTTCCTGAGCTTTATTTCATAGTTAAAACCTGGTAAGAAGTTTGCATAGTGTACCAGTCTAATAGCTGTAGTTGCAGGTGTAGCTTTTTCAGGGTGTAGTATTCTAGCTAATGGTTGGTTGTCGATAATCAAGGTGATTTTTCTTCCATAACAGAATTGAAAGAATTTCTTTAATCCCCATATTAACGCTGCTGCTTCTTTATCCAGCTGGCTGTAACCTTTCTCAGCTTTAGTTAGGGATCTTGATGCAAATGAAATGGGTCGTTCAGTCTTGTCGGGCATAATATGTGATAACACGGCTCCAAATCCAGTAGGCGATGCATCTGTAGCAAGGGTAACAGGTAAATTTCCATGAAATGGTGTTAAGACTTTTTCTCCACACATTTCCTCTTTCAACTCCTGAAAAATCTTCTCGCATTCCTTTGACCAGACAAATTTTGTGTCTTTCTGTAAAAGGGAATAAAGTGGACTTAGTTTCGACGCCAGATTTGGGATAAACTGCTGGTAATAATTTATCATCCCCAAAAACGTACGCAGAGATGATACATCAACAGGAGATGGGCTAGTCTTGATATCATTAATTTTATCTAGAGTAGGATGTAATCCCTTTTCATTTATTTTATGTCCCAGGTAGGTTACTGACCTTTGGAAAAATTGGCATTTCTTCTTATTTAGGTGCAGTCCACATTTTTGTAATTTCTGGAAAACTTCTTATTCTCTGCAACAACTGAATGTATGTTCGTCCTTGTAAGGCAATGTCATCGAAGAAACAAGCTGTACCTTCTATTCCTTGTAGGGTTTGATCCATATAACGTTGCCGAACATTTGGTGCTATTTTTACACCAAACATTAATCTTTTTACTTTATAGGTGCCCTTGCATGTACTTATGGCCTGCATTTCTGCTGTCTCATCGTTAGTCATCATGTGTAAGTATGCTTGATTAATATCCAGAGTGCAGAAGTATTTTCCTCCACTTAATTTTGTGAATATTTCTTCAATTCTTGGAATAGGGTAGTTATCTTTTTCGAGATTTTTGTTTATAGTAGCCCTATAGTCTGCACACAAGCGCAACTTCCCATTCTGCTTTATTACAGGGACAACCGGTGTGCCCCACTGTGAGTATGTGACCTTTTCTAACATTCCCGCATCTTCTAATCTGTCTATCTCTGTTTCTACTTGTTCCTTGAGGGCGAATGGTACTGGACGCGATTTCAGAAATATTGGTACTACTCCCTCTTTCAGTTTAAATGCAGCTTGATAGTCTTTAATTTTTCCAATCTCTTCTGAAAATAATTCTATTAGGTTCTGTAATTTTTCTTGAAATTCTTTTTCAGTTATATCATTCGATTCTTTATTTATTAAATTCACTTCGAATTGTAAATTTAGTTTTCTTAACCATTCTCTTCCCACTACTGGATCCACTTTTCTGTCTATCACAAATATTCTTCCTTGTACTTTCTTATCTTTGTGTTTAATTTTTATGTTGCAAGTCCCTATGGGTTGTATTATTTCCCCCGTGTAAGTTTTTAATTTTACTGAAGTATTAGTCAGTTTCAGGCCTGGAAATTTCTTGATGAAATAATCTGCAGAGCATGTAGTAACTGCTGCCCCGGTATCCAATTCCAGTGTATGTAATTTTCCATTTAAATTTAATGTAATATTAAATTTGTCATTTTGTGTATTATTCTCCACCGGTATTTTATGTATCTCATATATTTCTTCCTCACTGTCATATGATGAAGAATCATTTTCCACTTCCAGCTGTTTTTGTTCTTTAAAACACACAGATTGTACATGTCCCTTTGTCTTGCATTTCTTGCAGGACAGTTTTTTCTTGAGTCTGCACTGATTTGCTGTGTATTTTTACCGCACCGGAAACACTGTATTTCTTTTGTATTATTTTCTTTATTTGTATATGTATTTTTCTTGTATTTATTTACCGATATTTTATTTATATTGGGTTGTACTTCCTGTCCCATTTCTTTTGTTTCTGATTTTGATGTCTCTATAGCCATAGCGATTTTTATTATGTCTTCAAACTTTCTATTTGGTGATTCCTGTAGGAGCCTTTCTTTTATCTCAGCATTACGCAACCCTCGGATAAATTGGACTCGAAGATGCGTCTCAAATGTGGTTTGCTTGCAACTATTGCAGATGAAATTGCATTTTCCTCCTATTTCCTTTAGTCCGGTTAGCAATGCTCTCATATTCTTGCTGTGCTCTAAGGCAAAATTTGTGTTGTTGTGCCACTTCTCCGGGTTCAGGTGCTATGTGATTTCCTAGTATTTTTACAAGTTCATCATAAGATTTGTATTCGGTGCCGAGATGTTTTTCAGTAATTGATAATGCTTTGGACCAATACAATTCAAAAATATTTGAAGTTTTGTGGTTTCGTTTGTAACACCCTTTAGGGTTATGTACTTTTGCAGCCTTTGTAAGTAACTAGTGAAAGATTCATTTACCTCATCATATGGCTGTAAGTTAATGCCACTGACCGTTTTTGTACCTTGATTCAGAAGTGCAGTCTGTAGACTTGCTTGTTGTATTTGCATGCCGCGCATTGTGTCCATCATCTGAGCCAGCACTTGCGATAGTTGTCCCTCCATGGTTTTTCGCTATTTATTGACAGGGGTAAAAGGAAAAGGAAGGGTGTGAAGCGGGCTATCATCACAGGATTTGGAGCCCCTGGATTTGAAGGAAACAGGTCGGTGGACACACTTGGGAGAACGCAATTTTCTTTGAGGTTACATTCGATACACGTGTATTTTGCTTGCGTAGATTCACTTTTTTTTTCCAGTAATCATCGCTCGTCGCCAAGTTGTCGTATATGTGGTTAGCAATAAATACTACTTATTGATGCAGTCGTTTTATTATTTGTTCAATACAGGGTACAAGGCAAGTATTGTAAAACCAATCAGTTCCCCGTTCTCTCTATGATCATGGAGGATGACAATGACACAAACGGCAGTTGTATCCGTATTGCGGTAGGGGCGCTAGCGTAACCTTCGTCCCGAAACTGGGCTAGTGCCTAACACTAAACATGCACCTTACATTATAAAATCTAGGAAAACATTAGATACGAGTATAAGAACAATTTTTGTAACTATTCATAGAGAACCGCAACCGGCAACCGGCGTGCGTGTATGACCAGTGTATGAACGTAGGTGAAGCAAAAGGAGTATGTAAGAAGCGTAGCAAGTGGCGTTCTATAGTGTCTGCCTACCCCTATGGGAAGAAGGCGTGAGCTTATATGTTATGTCATAGAGAAAACAGAGCAATCTTGTTTGTATTTTAGGCTTCCTTTTGCGTTTTTTTTTGTTTTGTTTTGCTTTACTAAGGTAAGATAACGTCAACGTACTCCGAAAATAATAGACATGATGAAACGTCACTCTGAAAAACATCTTCAAAGGCTAAATCTCTCGTACACCGGCTTCTCCAAATTTGTTCAAAGGGATCCAAAAATGATACACGAATAACGTTATAAATGTCACTTGAGTGAGATGGGTCACTCTCACAACACTACTCGTATATGATCGACGAATGACTTGTTATTATTTACGGATTTCATCCTGTTTCATCGTGAAGCTTGTCATAATTATATTTAATGTTTACTGGGGTTTTGCAAGAAAAAAAAAATATTTGCGAACATGTTAAACACTGGTTAGTAGGCATGCATTAAAATTTCATGAAAAAGTATTAACATGCACCCTGTAAGGGCACTGCAAATATTATATGAAGTTATTAAATTACATAATATTGATTCTAATTCCAAACCCAAGCCAAGCCTTTTCCAAACTATGTTGGGGTCAGCTTCCAGTCTAACCGGATGCAGCTGAATACCAGTATTTTACATGGAGCGATACCTATCTGACCTCCACAACCCAGTTACTGGGTAACACAATATCCCTTGGTAAGACTGGTTATCAGACTTTTGGTCTTCTGACGACCCGTAACAACTGTCAAAGATCTACAAATGACAGCCGGGACCAACGGCTTAACGTGCTTTCCGAGGCACGAAGGCATCTTGGTATGAACAGAAGGTCACCCATCCACGGATCAACCGCGGCAAGCGTTATTATTTAGCCACAAGCTCCTCTAGCTCCTCCACTCCATTGATTCTAATTATTGCAATTTATTACATGGTACTAAACATTAATCAATAATTTATTAATATTATTTTAAAATAAATAATTAATAAAAATTCGTTCAAATTTTTTCATTTTAGTCATATACTCGTACGTCACACATTTACGTCAAGCATATTATTACAAGGTGAATCGATTCACAATTTGTCAGTTTTAAATTCCTCAACGGTATAGTAGCCATTCTTTATTATATAGATTTCAACTGTTTCGAGAAAATTTAGTAATTTGGTAGGGTTTTTAAAGGACATTGACCGAAAGCAGAATCGCTTTAAAGTAAAAGAGTATGGCCATATGGATAGACTTATAAATTATAAAATATTTTTTTAACTGTTCTTAGTTCTCATGATCGAAATCATATGTGGGGTTAATATTTTGTATTTAATTAGTTATTGATTTGATTTTATTACATACTTTTTTAGAAGGCATATTTTAGTGCAACAGTGTTGCCAATTTTAAGAACCTCCCCATAATGGGTCTTAACGGATAGCGAAGGGGCAGATGCTGAGTTTTATAAGTAATTTCAACTATTGACATTTTTCCGCGCAATTAATACTTTTATTTTAATTAGCATAAATAAAATAATATTACTTTACAAAAAATCTTTCTTTAGTTGACAAATCACTCAAGGTCAGGGTGATTTAGATTAACTGTTGGTAGCACTGTCACGGGCAATGTGAAAGGTGAACTGCCAAAAGTGTCACTGACAAACAAAGAATAGTGTGCCGACTCGGTAACTGCGAATTTTTGTGTTTAAATAAATGCGTTGATAGTTGTTGAGTTTGGTGTGCTAATAAATAACTTCTCATTTCGTTGAGTTCGTGTCCAGTCAAGTCTTCGGATTCCTGCACGACCAAGAACTCTTTTGAAAACCATTGTACTGTTTCTGCGCTGGTGGTGTAGATTGTGTAGAACGTTTTTACGACTACGGTCCATGTTCTCTGTGCAGTAAATCAAAAACGATTTAGTTAAAAATGTCACGCTGTGTGAACTGTTCCCTTTCTTTGATACATCCTCTACCCCATCGTCAAGTTGGGGAGGCAATGGATGTAATGGTTAAAGTTTTACGATCCTGGATTACTCCAGCAACGGTTAGTATCTCTTATTTTTTCAGTTATGTTTATATTGTAATATTTACCACTTTTCTCAGAATACACATACTTTTTAGACGTATTTGCAAAGGTAGATGGATAGAAGGGTACATTATGTTAGATAATAATTAATGCTACGAAACGGTGGCCTAAGTCTTTCATCACTATTTGTATTTTATCGTTTACAGTTAAGTTTTACAGCTGATACTAGAAATTGTATAATTAATTTTAGCTGTCAGCGGAGGATGTTCTTTGTCAAGAATGTTATGAATATTAGAAAGAGCATCTCTAAACTTGTCAAGTGGATCAACAGCTGAACGAGCTTATGGACATCAACAAGTGTGCTTTGTCTGTGGTTCTTCCATATTAAGAGCTAAGACACATAAAGTATCAGTTGATAGCCCTGAAGGAAATCGCATCATGTCATGCATACCTACTCAGCAGGTCTATACTTTTAATAACACATATAAATAATGTAATAGTTCTTCGATTGTACACAAACACCTCATGAAATTCGACGACGACGGTTAAGCGAATGACTGCTGCGCTGCGTGTCGCGGATTCGATTCCCGCACGGAACAAATATTTGTATGACCTACAAGTAGTTGTTCCGGGTCTGGCTGTTTGTGTACGTGAGTTTAAATGTTTGTAAACGCACCCACGATACAGGAGAAATTCCTAGTGTGGGGCAACGTTTTTTAAAAAAAAACAAAAACCAAAGCCTTATGATGTTAATATGGAGCATGCTATTTCCAAGTTGGTCATGTGCATTTGTCCTTTATTCCACATATCACAATCGTTTTAAACCTCCCTATATAAATGTTATTCCAGCACACCTTTATTATGTATGGGTTTAAGCTTTCATTTTTATGTTTTTAGGTACACAGACTTGAAAGAGTTTGTTTACGTTGTTGGTCTAATACATATAGAAGTATAAGGAGACATAATCAGTATGATCAGAATAGGTAACAGCAGATTGTTCATGAAGAAGCTGTTGCACACCAAAATAATATGGATGTTTCTACATCAAGACATGAGGCGGTCGGTGTATCAGAAACTTCTATGCCTTCAAGGGATTTCTCAATACCTACACCACCACAACCCATTAAGCAATTGCATCAGGATCATAATGTTGCACACCGCACTAAAATAATCTCACGTATTTATAAAAGAGCTGCTGCATCATCACGGCATTGTATTTTTAGTGAGTGTAGGAATACAGAACGATTGTTGGTACTGTAGTGTCTGTGTTGTGTATTTGGTGGTTACAGGGAACTTTTCATAGTAAACACAGCTCTAACGTTATACATTGAGTTTATTTACGTACTTAATACAAACAATAATAATTACGAGTTTAACACAATGCGTATGCGAGGCGCGAGCGAGTCAAAGTCCTGCCTGCTCGATAGAACGTTTAGCGCGGACTGCCGAGGGCGACCGAGGGGCGCATCAAGAGCGCGGGGTGGAGGCGGCGAGCCGGCGAGTCGAGCCGCTAGCCGCGCGCCGCGCGGTTCGGCAAACCTCGGTTTTGTTCGGAGATCTTATGTTGGCAGAGCGGCCGAGCTGTAGGTATACGGTAGGTATAGCTAAGCTATAGCCTACATCACTCCCCCGCTGAGACCGGTTCACGGTCGATAGTGAGAAAGGTGCCTCGGGAATCTAACGGTTCTCCCGCTTCTTGTGGTGGTTTCCGGCTGCGGCAGTGGCGATACTGGTGATGAAGCTGATGGTGTTGGTGATGGTGGTTGTGGTAAAGGTGGTGTTTTCGAGCCATCATTGTTGTTAGCCATGTAGGCTGGTTTTAGCCTATCAATGGTTACGGTTGTATGTTTCCCTTGGATGTCTATTGTAAAGGTTTTTGATCCTCTTTCAATAACTTGATGTGGACCGGAATAAGGTGATTCTAATGACTTCTTTAGAGGTCCTTTCCGCAGGAAGACATGGCTGGCTGAATTAAGGTCTTTAGGTACGTAAAACATTTTCTCACCATGGCCGGATGTTGATGCAGGTGATAGTCTCGAAATATGTTTTCTCAACCGTGCTGCGAAGTCTGCTTCATCTATGATGTTGTGTGCTTCTGGTTTCATGAACTCACCAGGTAACCGGAGTGGCTCGCCGTACACCAGTTCAGCTGAAGAGGCTTGTAGGTCATTCTTCCAGGCGCTCCTCATACCAAGGAGAACAAGAGGAAGTACCTCCGACCATTGCGCGTTGTTATGGCACATTATGGCGGCTTTCAGCTGTCTGTGCATTCTCTCCACTAGGCCGTTGCACTGAGGGTGATAAGCCGTTGTGGGACAATGGTAGGCGCCTATGATAGACGAGATGCTCTGGAACAGCTGCGAGTCAAATTGTTTTCCTCGGTCAGTGGTTATTTTCTCCGGACATCCGAATCGAGCGACCCAGCCAGAAATGAAAGCACTAGCGCAGGTCTCCACTGTGATGTCTGCTAGAGGGTAGGCTTCTGGCCATCGAGTATACCTATCTACAGCTGTAAGGCAGTACCTGAAACCAGAAGAAAGTGGCATAGGGCCTATTAAGTCAAGGTGGACGTGGGAAAAACGGTTGGAAGGCACAGGGAATGTGGAAAGAGGAGAGTGGGTATGGCGGGTAACTTTGTTGCGTTGGCAATCAGTGCATTGTTGAGCCCATGTTCTGCAGTCACGACGAATCTTAGGCCACACAAATCGTTCTGACACTAATTTAGCTGTAGCGTTGGGGCCTGGATGACTGAGATTGTGTAGGTTGTTGAAGATTGCTTTTCGGAAAGTTGGTGTGATGAATGGCCTAGAACGTGAAGTAGACTGGTCACAGTATATGTAGGCATCCATAGTTTTCACTCTCTCTAACTGTAACGCCGTTTTGTTTTGTAGCAAACTCTGTAATTCTTGATCGTTTTCCTGTTCGTTTTCCAGTTCTTTGTAGTTGATGGTAGTGTCGATGCTTTCCAGTCGTGAAAATGCGTCGGCGACTACGTTGTCATTTCCTGATATGTGGTTGATGTCAGTTGTGAATTGTGAGATATAATCGAGGTAGCGGTGTTGACGAGGTGAGCAGTTGTCTCTTCTTGTTGTGAAGGCGAATGTGATGGGTTTATGATCGGTGAACACTTTAAATGTTCTCGCTTCGACCATAAACCTAAAGTATTTTATTCCTTCATGTATTGCGAGTAATTCTCGGTCGTAAGTGCTATGTTTCGTCTGAGCAGGAGATAACTTACGAGAAAAGAATCCTAGTGGCTGCCAGCTGTCATTTTGTCGTTGTTGTAAGACAGCTCCGATGGCCACATCTGAAGCGTCGGTGAAAAGTGCTAACTCAGCTTGTGGATCAGGATGTGAGATGAGAGTAGCTTCTAATAAGTTATTTTTGCATGCGTCGAATGCGTTTTGTATTTCAGGTGTTATGGTGATGGGCGTCGTTCCTTTGATTTTTGGGCCACTTAAAGCTTGATTGAGAGGGCCTTGGATTTTAGCGGCGCCAGGGAGAAATTTTCTGTAAAAATTAATCATCCCTAGAAATCTTCGTAACTCCTTTGCATTTTTAGGGAGGGGATATTCCTGGATCGCCTTAACTTTTTCTGGGAGGGGACGTATACCAGCTGCAGATACGTGATAACCCAAGAACGTAACTTCACTAACACCTAAGACGCATTTGTTGGTGTTAATTACTACTCCATATTTTTTTAATTGGTCAAATATTTTTGTTAGGTGTCCAATGTGCTCTGTCTCCCCTTTTGAAAATACGAGGATATCATCTAAATATCCAAACGCGAAGTCTAATCCTTGAAGGATTTCATCTAAAAATCGTTGAAACGTCTGGGCAGCGTTCCTCAAACCGAAGGTCATGGCATTAAATTCAAAAAGTCCGAATGGAGTTGTGATCGCTGTTTTCTTAATGTCGTCTTCAAATACTGGTATTTGATTAAATGCTTTAATTAGGTCAATTTTTGAGAATATGGTGGATCCTGACAGCTGGTATGCGAAGTCGTGGATGTGCCTCACTGGATACCGATCAGGTATTGTTCGTGCATTTAATTGCCTATAATCGCCGCATGGCCTCCAGCCGTCGTCTTTTTTAGGCACGAGATGTAATGGGGACGACCAGGGACTCTCAGACCGACGAGCTATTCCGTTTTGTAACATTTCCTCGAATTCTTTTTTAGCGATTTTCATACGGTCCGGTGCCAATCGACGCGGTCGTGATGTTATTGGTGGGCCAGACGTCGTTCTTATGTAATGCTTTGTATTGTGAATAGGTTTAATTTGTGAGCCAGCAGGTCTTGTAATATCCGGGTAACATCGTAATAAATCGAGATAAGTTGAGTTACCAATAAACATTTTTAATGACAACATTTCGTGTGTTATTTCGTGAGTTTTAGGCGCGCCGACGGTCATGTTGGTTATCGAGTCGATTAATTTTTGTTGCCTACAGTCGACCAATAAGTTATAAAAACTTAAAAAATCAACGCCTATGATCGGCCTGGCAACATCAGCGATAATGAATTTCCAAGAAAACTCTCGACGTAACCCGAGGTTAAGATTTAGTTGGAATGTACCATAAGTAGGTATCGGCGTGCCATTTGCAGCGACAAGTTCGTAGTTACCTTTGTTATTATATTGTAGCTGATTACGTAAGTACGATTTAGGGTAGGCACACACATCTGAACCCGTGTCTACGAGAAACTGTATGCCGGTACGTTTATCTGTGATAAATAAGCGGCCTTTACAGGTAGAGCAGTCGTCAGCCGCCATTACTGACTGCTTTTGCAGTTTTCCGGCGTGAAGTCACACGGTTGAACACATTTGGTGGCCTTTGCACCAAACTTGTAATGGTACCAGCATGTTGGGTAATTTTTATTGCGTGACTGTGATCGGTTTTGGCGGGATTTCGAGCGGTCGTCGCGTCTACTTGATCGGCCTGGGCGGGAAAGATCATCGACCTTTTTAGTTAGGGCCTGGACTTGCTTCGTTAGCTCAGTCATTTGTTTACACATAGTATCCATTTCACTCACCCCGTGTGTTGATGTAGCTGCTATTTGATGACCTCTCGGCACGACATCATGTATTCTGTCGGCGAGATCAGCTAACGCATCGAGACGCGCGGATGCTTGAGACGCGATTATGGACTGTATGTTACTAGGCAGGCGACTCGACCATATTGTTCTTAAAAATTCCTCAGGTACCTTCGGACCAGCGAGGTGCTGCAGGTGTCGGAGGAACTGCGACGGCTTCCTGTCGCCAAGTTCTTCATGTGTCAGCAGTTGGTGCACTTTTTTCTCGCGGGATTCCGAGAGTCGCTTTATGAGCTCCGCTTTCAATTTTCCATATTTATCGGTCGCTGGTGGATTCACGATGATATCTTCTACCTCTGTAGCGTACCGCGGGTCGAGATGACTGACAACGTAATAGAATTTGGTCGTGTCCGCCGTAATATTGGATATCGCGAACTGGCCTTCTATTTGTGCGAACCAAATCGCCGGCTTCTCCGGCCAAAATGGTGGAACGCGCACGCCAACTCTAAACACATCTTGAGACTCAGTATTTTTGACATCTTTTTCCACTTGCTCGGTATCACTCATTTTGTTTACCTATCACTAAAGTTAATTTTCACAATAATAGTTTATGAGTCCGCGTATTAGGCACTAAATTAGGTAGGTAGCACTCGTAGCACGTGTTAACTTGTCGGGGTCACCACTGTAGAGTCTGTGTTGTGTATTTGGTGGTTACAGGGAACTTTTCATAGTAAACACAGCTCTAACGTTATACATTGAGTTTATTTACGTACTTAATACAAACAATAATAATTACGAGTTTAACACAATGCGTATGCGAGGCGCGAGCGAGTCAAAGTCCTGCCTGCTCGATAGGACGTTTAGCGCGGACTGCCGAGGGCGACCGAGGGGCGCATCAAGAGCGCGGGGTGGAGGCGGCGAGCCGGCGAGTCGAGCCGCTAGCCGCGCGCCGCGCGGTTCGGCAAACCTCGGTTTTGTTCGGAGATCTTATGTTGGCAGAGCGGCCGAGCTGTAGGTATACGGTAGGTATAGCTAAGCTATAGCCTACAGTACCATCTGTTATAAAGGAAACGTTACTGTTAGAGCATAAATTGTATGTACCAGCTAGTGCCCGAATATGCAATCATCATCTCAATGTTGGTTCTTAGTATGAATTACAGTTTCACTATAATGACTTTACTGGGTGCCAAATGGATGACATGATGTCAATTATGGATAGAGGTACTCGCAGACAGTACAACTTTTCTAATATCAGAGAAATGAATCCACACCTCTGTCATTATTGGTTAGGTATCAACCCTGAACAGTTTTATCAATTGTTATCACACATACCACAGCTGGCACAGGAAACTCCTTGTCCAAGTGTAGCTTTGAGTATTATGCTGGTTAAACTTAGAACTGGTGACAGTAATGAGCGATTATCTACATTATTTCAACTTCCTAGAAGCACTTTAGAAAGGTACATGTCTAAAGGAAGGTAATACCTTTGTACCCTTATATTTAGGACTTGGTCACATGTCAATACAAGACGTGGCAGCTAGAAATAAGATAATTCCAGAGGGTTTATTTGAAAATCCAGATATGCCAGTTTCTACCAAGCCAGCAATTGTTATCTGTGATGGTACTTATGTCTACGTGCAAAGCAGTAGTAATTATTTGTACCAAAAAAAAAACTTATAGCCTACAGAAATATGTTAATTTGGTAAAACCATTTTTGTTTGTCTGCTGTGATGGATTCAATTTGCAATCACTTGGACCATTCCCAGCAACCAAAAGCGACTCGGACATTATGTCCACTGAATTTCGCAATTAAACCACTATATTAAGAAATTATTTTAGACCTGGAGATGTTTTTATTTTAGATAGGGGCTTCAGAGTTGTAATTGGGGAATTACACAGCCATGGCTATAAAGCGTATATGCCTGAGTCTCTTTTGGAAGGCGAAAATCAGTTAACCACAGTGCAGGCAAATCGATCAAGATGTGTTGATGGGTGGTTGAAGTTGTAAATGGGCGGATAAAACGCGATTATAAATTATTTCGCCAATATACTTCAACCGTGCATCAACACACCTGCTGTTAGATTTTAATATTGCATGTGCACTTTTAAATAAGTTCCATGCACCAATTGTGAACCGACCTGACGCTCAACAGTTCTTGGAAATAGCAAAATCTAGATTAAATACAATAAATTGTTTGGGAGAGTACATCCAAAATGAAAATATTAATAGGAGAGCTATTTTCTTAACTATAGATGCTGAACATCCACATTTGGACACATTTCCGAGACTGTCATTACATGATCTGATGACAGTATCTCTAGGTTCCTATCAGATTAAACAGGCTCGGTCGTATTATGGGGAGCCGATGTCCGTAGGAACGGAAAATATGAAATTGAAGTAGCAAACGACATTGAGGATGACTTGCCTTTGGTACTGGGAACGGACATGTATTTAGTAAGGGGAAGAATTAAGTCACGACATGTTAACAGTAAGGTGTACTATACCTACATTTTAGTTAATAGGGCTACATGTAACTCAGTAGCTGATAATATAACTGGCTATTATTGTAATTGTTTGGTGGGTAATCGGACTGTGGGATGCTGTGCTCACGTTATGACCATTCTGTGGTATCTTAGTTGGGCTCGATTTAGCTCTGTTGAGCCGCCGGCTCCGTTTTTAGACGATATATTTTATGAATATGATAATAATATGGACCAATAAAACTAATTCATTCCTATAATCAAGCATTTTTATTTCTACTTAAGTAGTATTCAAACCTACATTTAGCATGATCTACCTTTGTAATGTTATTTATTTGGGATCAGTTATTGGTTTGTTCTAACCATTTTCTATTGTCATAAGTGAATTCAGATCATACTGTTGAAAAGGACTGCTTTTTTGGTGGATGGTTTGTTACAAAACTAAACAAAAAACCAAAGAAACACCAAAAACCCCACAAACCAAATGGATAATTTTTAGTTCCTTTGAAAGTATGATATCACCCCTCTTTTATATCCAATTTATGCTACCATACACAATTGTTTGATGCGCAACGGCGGTCCCTAGAAAAACGGGCAATCTCCTTTCCGGTATCTTATTGAATATGTTAGCTAATCTTGAGTATGAGCTTTTCCCGATAACTTTTAAGTTTGTGATGGGAAGTAATAATCTATTCTTGTTATTCTATATTTCTGTTCCCAAACTTATCCTTAAGTTAGAGTCAATAGGCGTACGTGGTAAACCTCTCCAAATTTTCACTGACTACTTAAATAATCGCTCTCAAAGTGTTAAAATTGACAAGTACATTAGCGATGAGACAACTGTCACTTACGGGGTTCCACAAGGGAGCATCTTGGGCCCCACGCTGTTTCAGATTTACGTCAATGAACTGTGTAAGATGCAACTGCCAAACTGCAAGATATATGCCTATGCGGATGACACAGCGATTCTAGTCAGTGGGCCCACATGGGATATTGTTAAAACAAAAGCGGAGGCAGCTCTGTCTGTAATAATGCAATGGCTAAACTCAAATTTACTCACTCTCAACTTACATAAAACTAATTACATTTCATTTGCAATTCGTCGTAACACTACACCGCCTCAAGACTTCTCTATAACAGCTCACTCTTGCCTGAACTTGCCGGACCCTGTGACTGTCCCACACTCATCAGAACTGATAGTGTGAAATATTTAGGTGTACTAATAGACGATGGGCTAAAATGGGACAAGCAGATTGATGCCCTCACCACTAGAACTCTACGACTCATACACATCTTCAAGTCGCTCAGGGAGTCAGCTAATGCGGATACGCTAAAGATGGTCTACTACGCTCTGTGTCAATCGGTTCTTGGGTATTGTATTACTGCTTGGGGTGGTGCATGGAAAAAATAACTTTCTTAGAGTAGAGAGAGCGCAAAGAGCAATACTCAAAGTAATGTCAAGTAAGCCCTACAGATACCCAACAACGGATATCTACTCCGACACTATGGTTCTAACAGTTCGGCAGCTCTTCGTGCTACGATCGGCCCTAAGGAAACATGCCTCCCTACCACCCTATGATTGCAATAAACTAACACTTCGTCTCCCACGTATTCAGCACAACACCAGTTTTGCTAAACACCAATACTACATCCTAAGCACTCACTTATACCAAAAAATTCACCAAGTGCTGGGTATCTTAGACCTAAATACACAAATGGTAAAATCAAAACTAACGAGTGGCTTCTAAAGAAGGACTATGCTTTTACAGAGTCCTTACTCTCCTTCATCACCTAATGTCCATTTATACTTTACACGCACTACGCTCACACTTACATACCTAACAAAAATACATTCACTCAACAAACATAACCCTCACAACACATTCATAATTACATTCATAAACACTTACACACATACAACACACTCACGCAGACACAACCTACACTTCCTTAATACATAACAACTGCACAACAACTTTTTCATTTTATCACTATTATTAATTAAGCTAGTTTTATTTTATTTTTTATTATTATTAGTTTTTTTTTTCTGGTTACATGAAATACTAAGATTTAATTGTAAAGGATGAATCGACATCTCACATCTACCTATTTTTGTCATTAACTATGTTTAAGACCCTCATGGCGGATCACTGTCTCTTAAGATACAGGTTTACCTAGTTTAAGAGGCAGGGTTACAATTATACTTGAGTTCAGATATTAACATTGAACCAGATGTTACAATGTACACTATTTATAATGCATCACCTTTGTTCCTATCTGTATTTTTATGGCAAATAAATTTATCATTTATCATTTATATAGGTTTGGGGAAATTATATTAAGTAGGTATATCTACCTTGTAGGATGGTGATCATGCTGATAATGCCTAGATTTTAATTTTATCTTAGGCAAATAAAGTAATTGTGTGCATAATGCCTTTGTGTTCATTGGTTACCGCCAGCATACTTTTGATAAAATAAACGTAGACCTACTTCATTTATTTACTTCTGCTTTTAAGGATGCTCTACATCCAAATACCCACAATAGTGTCTATTAATAGTTACGATAAATGGTGTTTTTACTTATAAACATTGTGTGTGTGTTTACCCTAACGTAGAGGACAAAATACCTAGAGGCCGAAGCCCAAAACAACTGAGCAACTGGACGTACCTATCAGCGCTGCACTCCGCCAGGTCACCGATCGTAACAGATTGTGAAAGACTGTTGACAATTTAAAACAGAGTCACAATTCTCAGCAGTGAGAGAGCGATTGAGAGACCCTAAATTGTAATAACCAATTTAGAACCCAACTAAAATGATCCCTTCTCATAAATTACAACAAAATGAGCCATCAAATTAGTATAATTTAAGAGTTTATAACGAATAGCAAAACTTTATAAGACTAATATCAATATAGGTAAAACGAATTGTAAACTAAGTTGTAACTCTAAGCACTAAGCGAACCGTAGCGTTTACCTTCTCTATTATAAAAAAAAAAGTTAAACTTTTAACGCATACTCTGTTCAGTAAATCTCTCCTGTTAATAATTGTCGTTCTTTTCCTTACTTTGGTCCCCGAAGCTGCTTAGTTAAAATACTAAAACTTCTTTGTATGCCCGAAAGAAATTCTCAAGTTGTTAGTTAAATTCAAATTGGAAAACTTTTAAAATTTATGTTCGCAGTTTTAAGGCACCTATTATGTCTCCTCAAGTCTCTACATGTGTAGGCTGGTGCTGTAGAGAGCTCCAGTTACCCTGGCTTTCTATACTGGCAAAGCAGTTTCATTACGTATTTAATACGTTAGAGGGAGGGAGGGTAAGGTTTTTTGGTCCTACAGTACATTCGCTTACGTGAGAATTGTGCTTGCACGCTGACTACGAGGCAGTAAAATGTCCTTTAGGACGAATCCTAAGGTCCATATAATAAATTATTTCATTATTTTTATCGAGTGTTTACGAGAAGCTGACTATGTGCCTTTGGAGTTAGGACAAAGCACTTTTTGAGAATATTTGTATTAGGGTTGGACAAAAAGTAGAAAATGCATTCTGCTTCGTTGGTCTAGTAGTCCTAGGTTCGATTCTCAGGTCGGGCAAAGGGTTATTGGGTTTTTCCATAAGCAATTCCTCAGTAGCAGCCCGGAGTCTGGATTTGTGCCCGGTTGATGGCAATAGGCTTGCCCGCTATTATATGGGGCTTAGAAATGAAGGCGAAAAAAAAAGCTACCTAGCTAACTACTTGTTTTTGATAACTCAGTTAAATTAATATGCAAGCAAAAGAAAGATGGTAGTGAGATTGTCCAGGGTACGCCAGAAGCACCTAGGTCATACATTTACGTAGATCGAGTGGAAGCTATTTTACTGCCCCAAAATAATCAGGAAAAATAATGCCGTGGAAAAAAAATATGGGAAATAGGGAAAAAGTAAAAAAAAACCTTTTCCTGAATTTAATTTTATTTCCATGGTTTCTGTGCAAGACGTTTTTACTTTGCTTAGCATAGTATGAAAGAAAAGAACAATTATGTTCAAATTTATGTTTTTTGTGGTCAAAACAATGAAACATTAACGGAGCATTTCCGTCATTATCGAATAACTAACGTAGAAGATATTAGTTCTAGTGTATGTAATTTTCTCAATTGTAAAAATTATTTTCCAAGGAATACGTAAACGGCAATTTCTATTGGTCATCTGGTTTTGGTTCGAAAACATTTTGTCGTCCAAAGCCATTTCTGGAAATCTAAAAAGATTTTCTGATATTCTACAATCCGCTTTCGAATATCTATCTTGAAGTAACTTGGCTTATTTATATTTTAGGGTTCTATATTAAAAAAGTGACAAAAAAGGAGCCTTAAGCCTTACTAAGCCTACGCCGTCCGTCTATCTATCAATGTCCGCTGTATTTTTTTTTATTAACCGTAATAGGTGGCCATTATCTAACACGCTTTTTTTTTTCTTTTTTTTTTGGGTGGGAAATCATCAAATAACTTCTCCCGCTCTGGGCGGAGCGGGAGGGCGTGTCAGACTTTTACTGACTAAAACCCACCCGTGTTCCTTCCGTTGCCTGTGTGCCAGGGCCACGATATCCCTTTCGGACAAACTCGCAACCCCGGCAGGCATTGGTCCTAACGGACCCCGTCAGTTTGTGCTGACATCTCTTTGAGGCGCGCGTGGAACACAACGCGCCGTCGACCCGGGCCTGGTCCTTATCGGACGGCGAGCTACCCATCGCTCACCGTCCGCAGGCCCGCGCCTACGGTGGCCGGAAATCGGCTTGCGACTCCCGACGCCCGGGGCGTCTCCTGCGGCGACTAGGGGCATGAGGGCGTGAACCTTGTCTCACCCTCACGCGTTCCGCCTCCTCCTTCGCTAGCATAACTGCTTCGCAGAAGGAGGTGACGGCCTCCCATGCACTCTCGCTCCGAACCATGGCCTGAACCAGGCCCGGACGCGAGAGATCGCCGCCGCCGATCGCCTCCGTGAGGACATGGCGGTGCTCCGCCCAAGCTGGGCAGACCTCCACCGTATGCTCCACCGTGTCCTCCGGGCGATCCACACAGTGGTGACACCCGGGCGTTTCCTCCCGCTTAATCCTAAACAGGAACCTCCCGAAACATCCATGTCCGGTGAGGACCTGCGTCAGGCGGAAGGTGAGGACGCCGTGGCGCCTCTCCAGCCACTCCTCAAAGAGGGGACTTATCGCCACAATTGTGGCGTGCCCAGCGCTGGGTTGCGACAATCGCACTCTCCATGTCGCCATGAGATCCCTCCGGAGCTCCGTCCGCTGTGCCGCAATTTCTTGCGGCAGCGGAGTTATGCCCCGGAGTTTCGCCTCTTCGCGCCACACCCAAATGTGCGCGAGGACTTTCGCCTCCAGATCCCATGGCGGCAATCCGGCAAGGAGGCTCGCCGCCTCACGGGAGACCGTGCGGTATCCCCGTACCATCCTGATGGCCATGACCCTTTGGGAATTATCTAACACGCTAAGTATTAAATAACCGCACGGACCAATCGATCTGGTTATGCTACGCTTGCCGTGGTAAGTCAGTGGATGGGTGACCATCTTTATATATCAAGACCCCTCTGTGCCTCGGAAAGCACGTTAATCCGATGGTCCCGGCTATCATTCGTGGATCTTCGATAGTCGTTACAGGTCGTCAAAATCCCGAAAGTCTGACAACCAGTCTTACCAATGAGTATCGTATTACCCAGTAACTGGGTTGTAGAGGTCAAATAGGAAGTCGCTCCATTTAAAATACTGGTATTCAGCTGCATCCGGTTAGCATGGAAGCCGACCCCAACATAGTTGGGAAAAGGCTAGGCAGATGGTGGCCAGTTGAAATTTCAGAATGCGCGTGTTACTATGGCCTGTAGTTACTTAAAATATAGTAGTTTTGGTGGTACGGTTCCCTTGGTGCGACGCGACGGTCCGATTCGCACTTAGCCGGTTTTTTTTATAGCAAAGTTCTATTACGACGGGATGTGTCAAAAACAGCAAGAAAATCCTCTAGAACAAAAATGTTCTCCGAATCTAAACAACATTATAATCGAGTATAAAACGTCGTGCGGTAAAAGCGTTCTAGTATTAGGTATGAGAGATATTTTAAAGTGAGGAGTGCTCGCAACAGAGGGAGATAATGCGTCGTTAATGGAGTGCCGTTGCAGCCATGTTGACTAAGCGACTTTCACCATTACTGGATTTGTAAACGTGAAAAATAAACGTGTTTATATCGAACGTGACACTTTTAGCGTTAACGAAATAGATGGGCTAGAACACTTCTAGGGTACTGTGTGTGAGACTTTGAAAGTGCATTTAGAACTAAAAGAACGGAGGGTACTATTTGAGAACACTGGGGTGGGTCGTTTTCTTTAACATTACAATGTAATGTCTAGCGTAAGAAGGTGGAGAGCCAGTCACATATGGGTGAATTGTGAATGCCGTTATCATTGTTATAATTTAAATAATTATAACGCTTGGCTGACCTTGCGTGGTAATAGAACGTGATTATTAGAAGACCAAACGAACGCTGCTTATCAACAGCTTCTTGTCTCTCCCACTATTGAAGGATGTCCATAATGGAATGAAACGAAATTAAATGATTTTATTTTCTGTAAGTAGGTTTGTACAAACGCTTTTATATGTCAATCATATTTTAACAACTACATATGTATATGAGGTCGGCTTTTCCTATCTGACTACTCTGAGAAAAAAAGGCCAGAATAAACTCAGAGGTCACAGTCTCTTTTAAAGTCCAGACATAATCTTGGTCAGATCATGTGAAGGCCGTGTAGATTGGTGTCGGAAATGATCTTTGAGGAAAGAACCACACAGGTTGAGTGGACCTATCCAGTCAGTGCACGCATGTGTCAGTAATCGTGCAGCTCAACTGAGAACATAAGGAGCTCAACGATTCGAGGAATAATACCAAAGACAGGACATTTGGGTAGGCCGCATAAATCACTCAAACTGCCAGACCAAGATTAAAAAAAAAATATTTGAGAGCGATAAACAAATAATAAAACAATGACCCGCACAGTCTTCACATTCTTGAGATTTTCTTATCCTGGAAATGTTGTTGTAATGCTGATATTTAAATCCCTGTTGCTTAAACGAAGTTCGAATTTCAAGTCATCAGCCACTATGTTTAATAAATTACTTTGTTAACAAAGTATGCAAATATTTCCAACTCCACTGTGAACAATAGTTTGTGCGAAGGCTTTCTTACAATTTCAAGCACTAGAGAGTATGGCGCTATTAATTTGACCTCGCGCTACAGTCGCCAAGCCATTTAGAATTCCTCTTATCGAATTAAATATTCCAATCTTCCTCTTCCTCCAATAAATTTACGCTGTTGCAGGAAACATTGAAAATAGTTACGCTAATATTGTTTCAGTTTAATTCCTTTAAAAGTGTGGTAAGAGATATTACCATACTATAGGATCCATTTACCTACATTAATAAGCCTTGGACTAATTCAGTAACAATTCACATTGCGTATTGCTAACTAGACAGTTCCACTCAAATTTGTGTGGTTTATTCCACAAATGATCATCTCAGAGATTAATCTACATGGTCCTCCTATAGCGTGACCACGATTATGTCTGAACATAAGAGACTGTGACTTCTGAGTTTTCTTCTCAGAGTAGTCGGATAGGAAACGCGGATCTTATCTAACTTTAAAACTTAATTTAATTTTGACGTGTAAAAGTGTTTTTTTAGACCAATATACAGAAATAAATATTATTTATACTATATCTGCTCGGATAGTACCTTATTACTTTTTAAATAAAAATGAGGCAGAATGTATGTCATTACTGTTGTACAAATGTGCGGGTGGAAAGAGTGTATGAAAGTCCATTGTTAACGTGCTGAGCGGGCAGAAAAAGTAAATGAAAATCTATTGTTAACGTGCTGTGTTTTTTTATTTAGCGAAATTCAGTAGCTAACCCAATTAAATATAATAGAATGACAAAAGACAAAAAGTTTTTGTCATCAAGCGCAAAATGATACTGGCTACATACTTTTGCTGAAGAATAAACAAGTGAATTTCGCAGTTGAAAAAAAATACAAATAAACAACCAAATAGCAGAATCGATTACTTTGCATCAAGATTTACCTCCTTAAGCATTAACAAGCGTGGAATCGTCAGTGGCACCTCGGAAACCAGTAGCCCCTTTGGCAGCACAGCCTTCCCCTAGCGCAGTGCCAAAAGCACAGGCACAACAAGTAATCTCTTCTGCATTGTCTCAGACGTCTCAAACCAATATTGATCTCCCTGGCAAAAGTATTACATTGTAACAATTATAATATAAACTTCACTTAAAACAAATCTTTTATTTTCCTCGTTGGTCGTTATAAAGCACTATGTAGTGAAGGCAGAAAGTGCGATTCCCAACTCGTGTGTATTAAGGCTAAAAACTACACCTTCGTTAGATTTGTTAGGCTCGTAGGGTCACTTTCTCCCCTCGGTGAACAATGTACTATTATCACTCGGTGCACTAGACTGTCTTGATCTAGTGGTCTCTATCATGACTGCTAAAGAGCTAAATATGAGTTCCTGGCTTCAATCCCTGTATCAAGAAAAGTGTATTTGGCGCTATCCAGTAAAAACTCCTTTGATTCAAAATCAAAATCAAAAGTCATTTATTCAAACTAGGCTGAGAAACAGCACTTTTCGAACGTCAAAAATTACATAAGACAGTCCCCCAAAAACGCCCACCCATCACCACTTCCTAGTGCTTTAGCTGGGAAGAAGAAGTGGCGCAACAAACTCCCCAGCAGCACAGCTGTCTGTTCAGATATAAAACTTGAATCTATACAATAAAATGTAAAAGAATTTGCATTACGCAACACAACATTAAATTATTTGCCTTATGTTAGCTAGCACACGCCACTATACCAAAAAAAACATTAAAATCGTCGAAAACTATACTCAAGCAGAAATAACGTAAACAGAACGTACCTAAATAAAAGCCTCCAGGCATAATGGGCGTGCCCGCCCACACAAAGCTATAGCTGCAACTCGAAGTCAAAAATGATAAACTAGCACCATCGTAGTAAAATAAAAAACAGTTAATCATTAATAACAATAATAAAACCATGGTCAGCAAGACGACCAGTCACCACAAGCAGCACCCGTTCACGAGCATAACGCAAAGATCAGCCATCACCCCCCTCGCCATATTTGAGGGAAGGAGGCAACCCGACCCCCGACGCTACCGCAAGCAGTGACATCTAAGGGAGCATGACGAACTTGCTCCCGGTTGCTCAGGCTAGAATAATATTATAATCAATTGTCTAGGTCGCTAGCTAACCACTTATTGCAATACAACTCATAAAAAAAACATTTTCATGAGTATATTATGTCACTAATAAATAAAAATAAATTGACTTAGACAGTCAAATAAAAATAAACAATTATATAAACTCATATAACCTGTCAGTAGGTACGCTAATTCTGGAGAAAGAACATGAACATTGTCTTGAGTTAATCACAGCGACCAACTATTCTTATCGTTTAAGTAGTCATTGATAGAATAGTATGCCTTTGAACAAAGATTGGATTTAACTTTAACTTTAAACGCATTAAAAGGCAAATCTAACAAAGAAGAGGGTAGCTTGTTATAAAAAGTTATACCAAGTCCAACAAATGAGTTATGAACCTTATGAAGCCGGTGAAAAGGAGCACGTAATTTATCCTTATTTCTGGTGTTAATATTGTGAATATCACTGTTTTTAGTGTATAAGTGTATATTTTGCCTAACATATAAGATGTTGGCGAAGATGAATTGTGATGCCGCCGTGAGTATACCAATATCCTTAAAAAAATCTCTTAGAGAAACTCTGGCACCCAGCTGGTAAATTGCTCGAACAGCTCGTTTTTGGAGTACAAAAATATTTTGAATGTCAGCTGCTTTACCCCACAGCAGAATGCAGTAGGACATAACGCTATGAAAATAACTAAAATAGACTAATCGGGCTGTATCAACGTCAGTGTATTGTCTTACTTTCCTGACGGCGTATGCGGCCGAACTGAGCCTTCCCGCTAGGCTTGATATATGAGGTCCCCACTGAAGTTTGGCATCTACTGTTACACCCAGAAACACTGCCGAGTCTACAGTTTCAAGCACCTCTTTATCTAAAACGATGTTGGGACCTAAATTTCTAACATTCGGTAAGGCAAACTTTATACATTTCGTTTTCTTGGCATTGAGAACTAAATTATTTGTCGTAAACCAATCCGTAACCATTGAAAGTGCAATGTTTACGTCGTCAAAATCTTGTCTATTCCGGTCTACTTTAAAAATAAGAGAGGTATCATCTGCAAACAGTACAACGTCACAGACACCCTTTATATAGAATGGTAAATCGTTAATATACACTAAGAATAAGAATGGGCCTAGAATTGAGCCTTGAGGTACACCTAACTGAACTGGTAGCTCGGAAGATTTCACACCATCAACATCTACACATTGGAACCTATTATACAAATAAGAATTTATTACTTTAAGAGCTTCATTTTGGACGCCGTAATGATGTAGTTTACGCAAAAGCGTGTCATGGTGCACGCAATCAAAGGCTTTGGAGAGATCACAGAAAACTCCAATAGCATTATGCGAGTTCTCCCATGCGTTAAATATGTGTTTCAGCAGTGCAACACCTCTTGTACCACCTCACCATCTGTAGTCGAACGACCTTTTGTAAAGCCATATTGTTCATTGTGAAGGAGGCTGTTTATATTAAAATGTCTTAGCAACTGCTTGAGTATTAACTTTTCAAATATTTTGCTAAATGCAGGTAAGATAGAAATAGGCCTGAAATTGCCAACGTCATTTTTATTACCTGATTTAAATAAAGGTATGACTTTACTACTCTTCATAAGGTCAGGAAAAGTTCCTAAATCAACACATTTATTAAAAGTAACAGCTAGATAGGGGGCTACGATGTCTATTATATTACTTAATAGTTTAATGGAGATGCCCCAGTAATCACCAGTGTTTTTAGATTTAAGTGTGATAAAAACATTAACTACATCATGAGGTGTTACATGTTCGAAGCTAAATAAACGACTACATTTAGGCACACTAGTATGCAAAAGATTTTCAGCTTTAGACAGGGATGAATTTAAGGAGCGAGTCGTAGTTATAGGTATGTTGGCAAAAAACTCATTGAATGCTTCAGCTACGTCAGCTGCATTATTAACTAATTTGTTTTCGACCATAATTTCTAGTTGTTTTTCTTGTTTAACAGACTTACCAGTTTCATTGTTAATAATTTTCCAAGTGGTTTTTACTTTATTATTAGATTTTTTAATTGTATCGCTTAAAAATTTAGATTTAGCAAAAACACAAATCTTTTTAAATAATTTTGAATAATTTTTGACATACTCTAGAAAAGGAGTATCAAACCTGTATTTTTTCAAACCATATAACTCGTATAGTCTCGCTCTACTTTTATAAATACCTGGGGTAGCCCATTGATTAAAGCCAACGGAGGTACCATTAATGTTAATGGATTTGGTCTTGAAAGTAGATTGGTACTCCTTTTGTACAACATCAAAAAGGGCTCCATAGATGTCATTAGGATTCTCGTGTTCTACTATAGATGGTGTAATTTTATGTGCTATATTATTTTTAAACTTGTTGCAACGACTAGCTGTATAAGGCCTGCATTTTATTTTATGCGTATTTTTACGTAATGGCATAGGGAAGCTAGCTAGTAAACCACAGTGGTCAGACGTTAAGTCACTTAACACTAATTTATTTTTGGCATCACAATCACTAAATATATTATCTAGACAAGTCGACGAAGATGCCGTGATCCTAGTAGGTTCAAAAAACAAGTTACTTAAATTATAAGACCTAAACAGATTGAGTAGTCTAATACTTAATGGAGTAACATCTAAAATATTAATATTAAAATCTCCACATAAAATTATACTTTTATTACTAGATTTTAACCTATTCAGTGAATCCTCCATTACTGATTCAAAACGAATAAAATCCCCAGAGGGGGGTCGATAAACGCAAATTATAACGTATCCCTCGAGTTCAACACAAGACAACTCAATAGTACGCTCGATGGAAAGATTAACTAAATCTAAGCGTTGTTTACATTTCAACATATTTGAAACAAGAACTAAAGATCCACCGCGAATAGCACTTTTCCTTACAAATGCACTTTGTACAGTAAAATTATTATCATTCATAAATACCACTTCATGTTCTTTCAACCAGTGTTCAGTCAAACATAAGACCTGAACATCATAGTTCTCCATAAATAAACTTAACTCTAGCTCTTTGCCAGACAGACCCTGCATATTTTGATGTACAACATTCAACATATGCGGCTGACCCGTTGATTAAAACCTTTGATTATTTATATGTCTAGATAGAGTGTCGCGCTGAAACTAACTAAAACAAACAGGCCAGCTTTGATAGGTTGGTGTGCATGACAGCAACGTCTTCCACTCACGCCACGTCATTGTGCTGTCATTGTGATAGTCAGCCAGTTGTCTAAAATTTTTGAGTCTCTGATCTGCCCCAACATTCAGAGACACTTAAAGCTGTATTTAAGCGAAGAGCAACATGGCTTCGTGGAGTCTAGATCCACAAGTACTAACCTGATACTGTTCACTGAGTTATTAACGAAGACAATAGACTCAGGTTACCAAGCTGATATCATATATATAGATTTTAGTAAAGCTTTCGATAAGGCGGTTCGAATATTGATTAGTAAATTACAAGCATATGGTATCACCGGATCGTTACTTTCATGGTTGAGTTCGTATCTTGTAGATAGATTTTTTTATGTGGTTATCAACGGTTTTCAATCACCCCTACGATATATCTCGTCTGGCGTGCCACAGGGATCTCATTTGGGGCCAGTTTTGTTTAATTGATTTATTAATGATATTCCTAATTGATTTCGGTTCTCTGTTATCTTTATGTAGGTATGCCGACGACCTAAAGAGTCAAAATAGTTAAATCTAAAGATAATGCCGCTGACCTACAGAGCGATCTAGAAATGCTTGTGCAATGGTGTCAAACCAATAAGATGCATCTAAATTCAAGCAAATGTTACCATGATAAAAACACACGAAAGCATTATCTAATAGACCATGACTATTATATCGATTGAGTAAAAATTGCGGAAATGGACACAATGAGAGACCTTGGTGTTACATTTGATCAAGAGCTAACGTTTATTCCACAAATAGACAATATAGTAAAAAAGTCCTCTAAAATGCTGGGATTTGTTATAAAGAATTCCAAACAGTTTAAGTGTTGTAAATCTAATATACTTTATAATTGCTTAATTCGAAGCATATTTTAGCGTCATTTAGCGTCCACACTATACCACACACTCGTTGTGTCTAGAACGCGTTCAAAAGCATTTTCTATGGCACTTGGCGTGTTCTGGCAGAAAAACTAAAAAAAATACGTTCGTACAGTAACAGGCTGAAACACTTTAAAATGATTTCACTAGACAATCGTGAACGCACTAATGACGCAATGTTTGTGTGCAAAGTTATGAATCATAAAATTGACTACCCACAAATTTTGCACACCTTTAATTTCCGTGCTCCCTAAAGAATTCCTCGCAGTCCCATAACACTCTGCCCACCGCAGAAAAGAATGGTTCTAGGCGCTAACTCCCCCTAAGCTAGATTATGCAAGATCGTAAATAGCTGCAGCGATCAAAATCGATGTGCACTTTGAAAGTTAGTGCAAATTCCTTCTTCTTAAATAGATGTGAGTTTTTACATTATAATACCATTATTTTAATATCATTGCATGTCATATTGTTATATTCATTATCTACACTTTTAGTAATGTTATTTATAAATAGTTTTTTTTTGTACAACTTTTTTATGCATGCGGAGTTTGCCTGTAAGTGATGGTTGGTGTGCTTCTGAATGGCTGGTTGTCTGTATGGTATATAAAGAAATAAGTAAGTATATAAAGAAACATTGTTGTAATCGTTTTAAATTGCTTTATTTCAATAACCGTAATCCATTCTCTGTAAAAAATTCAAACGATCATAACTTATTACTTGTTAAAGCTACAAGGCGGACATTAAAAGACGTGACGGTAGCAATCAGGTAGTCATTACTCAAGTAAAAATAATAACACGAATTTGAATAGTTTACACAAACGGAGAGTTGACCAGCTATCCTGATATCAGAATGGCTGGTCATTTTAAAGTCCGTTTATTTTGTTTCAAAGTTAGGTAGGAATTAATTGACTATAGGTGGTAAAAAGTAGCAATTATTGGTCATCAGCCTGACGCAAACCGATGCAGACCACCAGCCAATCAGACGCACACGATTGTTGCACTGTTGTATACATATTTTCGCATGTTACCTTTGTTGCACATAACCTGTGTAAACAATTGTTGGTGAACCAATAAAATAAATAAATAGTCTAGTGTGCGTGCATTTTCGGCCCAACATTTGGACGCATTTTTTTCGACGAGTTCACAGCTTTGACTGTCTATCTAGCCATATCTTTGCCCATAATCTAACCTACAGTTTTTAAAATCAACTTTTCATTTATAAAAGTCGACGTCGATTTACAGACTAACCTTAAATATTCTCTTTAATTCAACCTTAAACACAGCTGCAGTCCACTAACCTATCCACACGAAATTAAAAACACTTTTTCGTCTGTGACCGATTGCCTAACAGTTTCAACATTTTTTGGTCGTAGTTATTAATGCTGCAGGCTTTTGACACGTCCTAACGACCCGTTCAATCAAACGACGGCTTAAAGTGCTCTTCCAATGGGAGAGAGCACATATTGAAACAGTCAACCCTTTCAGTGACGAGGCGTTACACATGCTTAGATGCAGTTGTGTATTGGCCTTTAGAGGAAGCGTGAACGTATTGATGGAGTATTCAATGGGTCGAGCAGATATGATTGAAAGAAAAAAAAAGAAAATACGTTTATTTGCGTTAAACATAACGTAATGCGCGTGGAATGGATATTCATGTTAAATTGATGGGCAAATCGAATTGGATGTCAATGTGTGCTTTTTTCATTTCTAACGTGACGATGTTATCGTGGACGTCCACGTCCATAAATTTATGGAAATACGTTATCGTGGACGGAAATTTGAAAGTCTTCATATATTTCCATACATTTATCTTCCCTGTGTTATCGTGATGCCGTGACGTGGACGTCCATGATAATTTATAGTCACGTTACAAATTATAAAAGCGCACATTATGTTAAAATACCTGTTGCAGTGTAACCTCTGCGGTTTATAACTTTTTGCGCAAGCTGGCCAACGATATTTTTTATTTTAAAACTTTAATTTGACTTATTGAACGTCGTCATGTCTTTGAAAAAACCTTCTTGGTCGCGGTCAATGAGTACGAAATAGATGTCTTTTAAATATTGTTTGCATCCTTATTGTGACAATTTCTATCTATATCGAAAGTTTATATCTATTTATTTTTATTTATTCCTTTATGCAGTATATTCTGCGTGCTTGTTCTAATAGTTGAGATCAATTATGTGTGATTTTCGTCTAATGGTCCGTTTAGTTTCTGACTTTTTTCCCTTAATTGAAATTTCGGTTCTTTTACTAGTGTGCATCTAGAGTGATAGCTTATTTCTATTTGTCATAGGTTTATCATGAGATAAAAAGGCCTGTATTCGGCTCTTTTTGCATCCCGCGCTGTGGACTATGCCGGAATCCACGTACGTTTGCCACGGTTTCCTCCTGCCGCATTGAACCTGCGTGCTTCTACTCCATGACGAGACGTTTGTCACAAGACCTAGCTAGTGGGCATTAGGTCGCCCTATCTTCAGCGACTCATCTGACGCGTGCTGCACCATCCAGGAGATGTTCCTTAGGATCGTGTTCCAATTTAAACTTACTGTATTAGAATAGATTTTTCTTAATACTTTCTGCGTCAATGCGTGCGTGTGTTCTATTTCTAATACTAGTTTACATTCTAGAGCAGGTCAATTTTGACGGAGAAGGCTTAAGTTCGTGTTGTTTACGTTATTAGTGGTCGCGAACCTTAAGCCGATTGCAATCGTGTTCTCAGGCTTCGTAAACCAAATGCGCAACTAATTTTTACCACCTGAAGTTCCGATCTCTCTATTTTTGAAACCAAATATTTCGACTCAGCAACCTTTTTTATCGCTTTACCTGAAAAACCCTTAAAGATTGTGCATTTTCTACGAAAAATTATTTTTTAACTCTTTTGTGCATTTTTTTTCTACTTAAATTAATATAGGTACATGTGAAAATAGTGAAGTATTTTTATTTCACTACACCATGTAGAATTTAGGAATTAATATGCGGTGTCTCATAGTCTTATTCTAGACTATAGTGAAAAATACTTAATAGATTTATTTTATAGTCATTTGCTGATATTTTATAGTCATTTGCTGATATTTTATAGTCATTTGCTGATATTTTATAGTCATTTGCTGATATTTTCAAAGATTAGTAATTATTATAATATTAAAGCTTCTGATTGTTATTTAATTTTATGCATGTGTAATTAAAATAAGTTAGTAAACATTCACGGAAAGTGAAAAATGATTAAATGAAAGTCGATACAGTATAACTCAAAGTAAAAGCTGTTTTCAGAATTTTTGACTAGTGTTCCAGGACAGGTAAAGGGGGAACTTCGGAAAAATTCGCTGAATTCAAAACGTGATGCAAAATAATTATTATTTAAATATTGCTCTTTGACCGTCCATCTGTCTATCAGCGGGCTGTAGTATCTCATGAACTGTAATAGGTAGACATTTGAAACATCACTATAACAATAAATAATAAAAATTAAATAAAGTTAATAATTAAAGGGGCCACCTTTAGTAATAAACTTTATTTAATTTTTCATACTAGAAACGTGTTTTTTTTCGGCGTTTTTACTCGATCTTAATACGGGTCGGAACCCTTCGTGTGTGAGTCCGACTCGTACTTGGCTGGTTTTTATTTACATAAAACAGCTCTATTTGCGAGCCAGTTTTAAATAAAATCTAAGTGACCTCCATGGTTGCCATGTTTCGAAAGAAAAAGTTCGTTCCATTTTTGAATTACACAATAGTTATGAGTTTTCATAGCGGCCGTCATGAACCTATAAAAAAACTTGGACGGATTCTCGTTAACAGAAAACTGTGTCACTCAACGGCTCGCTGTACGTACAGGCCGGCACGCACTTATTCACAGCATACTCACCCATTACGCGTGGAAACGTCAACACAGTCGATACTTCCTACGCGGCAAAAAAGTATTGAAATACAGCATGTCTTGTGTGGTGAAATGTTGTAAAAACCGTAGTGATCGAAAGAAAAAAAATCCAGGAATCACGTTTCATAGGTAAATGAATAATTCAACAACTTAGTTCCCAATTTTATAGATTACAATCAATCCTCATTCACTAGAACAAAAAAATCATCACAAGGCCAGTGTTGTCAATATTCACGTGTGCAAATTACCCTAAATATATGGGAAATTTATATTTCATTTAATCAAATCAACTTATTTAGGTTATTTATTACTAGTTATTTATTCTTCTTATTAGATTTCCTAAAGAAAATGAAGTATGGAGAAATTATTGGATTTAAAAAAAATTGAAATTGTAACTGTCAAAATGACTGGATTAAAAAAAAACATACTCAGCATTTGGGATGTTATACAATAGATACAGTAAATATTTTTTACAATTAAAATATTTTCAATTATTAACTATGTTGTTAATTGCACATATTTTCATAGGGAGATTTGGTTCTTACCATTAACTTGTTAAAATAGCACGGTATAATTCTGCCGACATTTCCAAGAAACTTGTCTCTCGACCTGTATTTGTCTTAAAATAAAACAATAATATATGGGTAAATTTTGCTAACATGGCAACCCTAAATTCACTCACACTTAAGACTGTCGCCGCCATTACGGGACACAGTTTTGTCTTAGCGGGAGTTCCGTCCGAGTTTTTTATAGGTCCATGGCGGCCGTAAACATGGCAGATTATGGATTTTCATACTATTTTTTTGGGTGAGAAATTATCAAATAACTTCTCCCGCTCTGGGCGGAGCTGGGAGGGCGTGTCAGACTTTTACTGACTAAAACTCACCCGTGTTCCTTCAGTTGCCTGTGTGCCAGGGCTACAGTATCCCTTTCGGACACACCCGCAAATCTGGACCCCGTCATTTTGTACTGACATCTCTTTGAGGCGCGCGTGAAACATAACGCGCCGTCGACCCGGGGCTGGTCCTTATCGGACGGCGAGCTATCCATTGCTTACCGTCCGCAAGCCCGCGCCTACGGTGGCCGGGAATCGGCCTGGGACCTCCGACGCCCACAGCGTCTCTTGCGGCGACTAGGGGCGTGAGGGCGTGAATTTTACCTCTCCTTTTGCACCTCCTTTTGCGAGCAGTACTGCGTCGCAGAAAGAGGTGACGGCCTCCCATACACTCTCGCTCCGAACCATGGTCTGAACCAGGGCCGGACGAGAAATAGCCGCCGCCGATAGTCTCCGCGAGGACATGGCGCTGCTCCGCCCAAGCCGGGCTGACCTCCAACGTATGCTCTACCGTGTCCTCCGGGCGATCCACGCAGTGGTAACACCCGGGCGTTCCCTGCCGCCTTATCCTGAACAAGAACCTACCAAACATGTAACACAAACATACATACATACACCACCAACTCCGTGTGTGGCCCGAAATGTGGAGTTAATTTTGTTTTAAATAAAACGAAAAGTAGGCTATAATGAAAATAATACAACATGGGAGCATCTGCAGCCGAACTAGGTGAAAAACCTGTATCTCGGCAAACAGCACCATACCTCTCTGACACTGACACTGGACATTTTTTTAGCCAACTTTTTCAATTTTGTTCTTACAAAAAAAAATATTAATATAGAGTATTTTATTTATTAAAAAAGAAATTGATTACACTTAGATAAGTCGTAGAGTGTGGACGGGAGTGAGAGTCGGTGTGTGTGGGTGAGTGTGTATGTGTGTGTGATAGTATAATTATGTTGAGAAGGTAGTAAAAGTTGTTTAAGATGAAGAATTCCTTAATTGGTTACTCTGGTACGATTAAAAGTTTTGCTGTCTCTTCATAAGATAGTGTCAAAAAGTATTCTTTCACCTTATTTTTACACTGAATCTTGTTTAGAGAATAGATGTGTGACAGTTAATTTTATTATAGATATTGGGACCCAAGAATAGAAAATATCTTCGAATGAAAAACGTGTGTGGTCGGTGTTTTGATCGCTGCGCCTCAGACACTATTTGATCCCACACTATTTGATCCCTGCGCCTCATTGATACATAAAAACGGTGCTTACGTTTATAGTTGGAGTCTTAAGTTGAAACCTTGTTCCTTCTCTGTTTGAGAAGAGTCCTTTGTCCTGCGGTCAGTCAATTTACAGTGCATATAATAATCAAGAAAAGTCAACGTGTAAACACACGATGTTTTTATTGATTTTGTTGGTAATTACATATTATTCCCTTAAAGAAGGTTAGAAAAGTATTTTTGCTGTCGACTATATTATTAGCCAATTATCAACATATCCACAAATGGAACAGGAAAATATACGATCGTGTTACGTCAATAGCTTATCTTTCTGAGCCATCGTGAAAAGTTAACAGAGATATTTTCTTCCCGTCGATTGTATTTTATTTTGTTACACCGGGAAGATTTGGAGCATCGCGTCGTGGCAGCTGAGACGTGTATCTAGGTAATATCTAGACGCATTGAGCGCAAGTTCTAAAAAAAATACTGACATTATAATATGAAGCTGGGAGTTTGAGATAAGATTATTTATTTGTGTTGTTATTGTTAAGTTATTTGAAGTTTATATTTGGACTATCATACAATATCATTATCATATAGTCCGTAAACATCCATGTTTAAAGGTGTCATCATTACAGATGATTAGAATGTAAATATAATCATCTATTTTCTACTATATATAAGGTGTATCTAGTCACACACGAAATCTTTTAAGGGGTCATTGTACTCACATTTATGTTCGCATGACTCGTTAAAATGTAGGGAACAGCTGATATTTTTTCGCGATTTCATGTTTGGTCCCGTAGTAAAAGTTGTTTATAATGATGAGTACAATGACCCCTTAAGAGATTTCGTGTATGAATAGATACCTACACCTTATATATATATTATATAAATAAAAATGAATGGCTAACTGTGTTGCTAAGCGCAAAACCCGAGAACGGCTGGACTAATACGGCAATATTTTTTTCAAATTTTCTTTGAAGTTTGAGGAAGGTATATACGAAGAGACAAATTTGAAAAAAAAATGGGGACACCAGATATCTCGTTTATTTACAAAGTCAGGGCAGCTTAACAACTTTATAGGTATATAGGTACTACACGTTTGTTTCATGCGATACCCTTTGAGTAACAGGAAGGGCTTTCATTTATCAGATACGTTACAAACAAGCTTATTACAGATTGCCAAGAAGTTACAAACATTACTTTAGTTATTAAAGGAAGATATTTGCCTATAATTATTCTGAGTGGTCACTGTAATTTTGGGGGCTTCAAAACCATTCACAGTTGGAAAAAGCCAGGTGTGGAAGGACTTGCACACATAGCTCGGCTAGCGGCCCATATACGGTTAAGATGTTTATGTAATAATACAATCTTAGTTTTTAGGGTTCGGTACCCAAATGACCCCTACGACGACGGACGGGAACTCTATTACTAAGGCTCCGCCGTCTGTCTGTCTGTCAGTATCTCATGAACCGTGATAGTTAACAGTTGAAATTTTCACAGATGATGTATTTCTGTTGCCGATATAACAAAAAATACTAAAAAACAGTATAAAATAAATATTTAAGGGGGCTCCCATACAAAAAACGTGATTTTTTTGCTCGTTTTTGCTCGATATTGATAACGGTAACAGGTATATGCTTGTAATGTTCACAGAATATTTAGTTACATATTCACTTTAAAAATAAAAAATTAAATTAAAATAAAACAAATATTTAAGGGGGGCTCCCATACAACAAACGTGATTTTTTTTGCCATTTTTATAGATAATGGTACGGAACCCTTCGTGCGCGAGTCCGACTCGCAATTGGCCGGTTTTTTTCCATATACGAGGTTTTTCATTAAATGGGTCATGTGTTAACTTCCAGGAATATTCTAATATCATCCACTGTTTGCTAAATATATGTAGCTTAGTCGTTTAGTAGGCCCTATGTACTGAAAAGTCCCCAGAAGGTCTGAAAAACATTACCTTCTTTCCTCGTAACAGGAGCTAATGTTCTGTACATTTTTAACAGTCATTGGCTAGTAGTTTGCGGTAATGGCACACACGATGTTCAATGCGTATTTAATGGGCATTTCTAATCTAGCGTGAGCTAAAATTGTCTTTTTAAGGGTCATAAGGAAAGCGTGTACGTCGAAGGCTCAGTTGTTTGAAGGCCCAGTGGCCCACATGAGCTGTTATTTACGATTGGCGAACACACTTTCTTGGTACTTTTTCGCTTTTATGGTCCTTTTTCGCTATTATCCATTCCGTTAATAGATTACGGTGAAGTCAAAAGAAACGGTAATGGATTTATTTTCCCATGCCCCGATTGTGGTCCTTCCTCGGATGATGTAATTCACATGTAGGGCTTACTGATTTTTAAGCTTTTATAATACGCTACTTTGGAAATATGGGTACCTGAAACCTTATAACAGTAGATACCTACTTTATTTTCTATTGCAAAGATCTATCTTTCTTTGTAATCTTTTTGATTTAATTAAACACTTTAGGAGGCAGTTTGATAAATAATAAATAGTTTTATTCCTGTAAATAGGTTGTTTGTGTTCCTGTAAGTAGGGTGTAGGTGCTGTTTGTAAAAAAATGATTACAGGAACTAGCTTTAGTTCATCACATCACACAATCACACTAATATTATAAAGGCGAAAGTTTGTGAGTGTGTGTGTGTGTGTGTATGTTTGTTACTTCTTCACGCTCAAACGGCTGGACCAATTTTGATAAAATTTTGTATGGAGGTAGCTGACACCCTGGATTGAGACATAGGCTACTTATTATCCCGATATTCCCACGGGATCGAGACTTACGCGGGTGAAACAGCGGGGCGCAGCTAAGTTGTTTAATAACATTGATTTTCATCATACAAATTAAACGCATATACACCGTCCAAAGCCAGGCAGCAATTAACTCGATTAACTGTGTTATAGTATTACATAATATTAATTAATATCAACAACTACTCATCTCGGATTGGCAATTAGGAATATCAGGGACTGAGCACAGCTTAATCTTATAATCTCATTACGTATTCCAGGAGATTCCCATACATCGGCCTACAATGGTTCTGATGATTGAGGGCTCAGGAGGTACGTTCCTCCTAAACTTCTTTGAATGGTTTATTTCACAGAAGGTGGAACGGGGTCAAAGTTCCAAGACATTACATCACGCCCGAAGGGTGAAGGGGAGGTTGCAGAGGTGTATACGTTTTAAAGTCACATTCATAGGTACCTATTATTGTCTTTATTTAACCCCATGTTACAGAAAGTATTAACCGGGGAAAAATCCAGACTCTGAGCTTTTGCCGCAAAATTATATTACACGAATTCAACCCAGGGATCGAATACCTACTCCTGTACACGATCCCCAGGTTTAGAAGTGCGACTGCTGAACCATCAAAGGCAGCCAGCGTCAATGTATACTAGTATTTAGTATGTATAATAAATGATTTGATTTATTTTTTTCGGTAAGACGTATACATTATACTACCCAACACCCCAATATATTTCACTACTCTACACTTACACAAAATCTTGCGCACATACACACACACACACACACAGCCACACACATTCATTTTTTGTGTTTCAGTTTTTCTTAGTTAAGACGCTGATAACAGGTAAACCGCTGCCACTGTCAGAGTGCATACTAAAGAAATACAAGCGCGATTACACAACGCTTGTAATTTATTGTTAAAGTAAATATATACCTAAATATTCTGTGAATATTTCAAGCGTCTACCTGTTGCCGTTATCAATATCGAGCAAAAACTGTCTAACTATCACGGTTCATGAGATACAGCCTGGTGACAGACGGACAGACAGACAGACGGCGCGGCGGCGGAGCCTTAGTATTAGGGTTCCCGTTGTACCCTTTGGGTACGGAACCCTAAAAACAACCAAGTTCTGCATACAAATAATTCGTTCTTGTTATTAATTAAATACAAACCGTACGTTGATATTTTGGATTGAAACTCAAAGTAAAGGGTTAGTTTACCGTTAATTTGTATCGAGATTTTTTTTCTAAACGTGTTTTGGTAACAACCAAGTTCTGAAAAATATGTTCAAGAATAACATAATATTTTTTCCGCTATCACAAACTATATAGATTTGGCAATTTTTTTGTTTAAGACATAATTTTATCATTTGCCTCTTGTCAGCGCCTTAAGATCATTCAATGATGCATTTTTTTTTTAATGTGTTTTGGACTAATATGTATTATTGTCTGTTTTGAGGGGTCTGGCGCTATAAGCCGAGATACAGGACCCGTCCTAGTTCAGCTAAAGATGCTGACATGTTATAATTATGGTCCCTAATAGCCTTTAAGTTTGTATAATCCGTTGCATTATTTTTGGTAAATTATACATAAATTATTATTATTAATACTACTAAAAAAACCCGGTAGCCATAACCACATCATCCTCACTTCATGTACACTGTCCTTTAGATATTGTAATTGGATATTTTGATGTTAGTTCATAGTTGTGGTTTATACACCCGGATTGAGGATTTCAATGCAATTTTGAGTGTATTGGGAATTTGAATAGCTTCCATTCAGGGCCATGTGTTGTGATGCCGGTTATTGAATAGGCCGGTCCGGCGACACTTCATACTATGATTTCAGATGAATGGAGGAATTAAAGTTTGTGAACAAAGGTAGAGTAGAATATCAGGAAATGATTTAAAGTATTAAATTAATCAACAGTCGTGCTTGTTTTCGTTATCTGATTTAAATTGTTTGTAAAGTTTTCAGGCTATATCAGACTTGATATACACTTAATTCTTTTACTGGCAACACTGTTTAGTGGGGTAGTGGCCTGTAGTGGGGATTAGTCTACGCCCAGGCAGAATCGATTCCTTTCTAAGATTATTCTTGTTCTTGAGCTCATAGTGAGCAGTCACTCCTAAAAAGCCGCCACGTACTTATTTGAAATAAACATCTAATAATATTATAGTTAAGGTTATACTGCAAAATCCTCGCAAGGGGTCGTTATTTTCATCATTATGAACAATTTTTAATAAGGAACAAACCTGAAATTGTGAAAATAAAATCTGCTTCTCCATACATTTATGTTCTCATAACTCGTCAAAATGTAGGGAACAGGAGACTTTTTTTTCCAGAAGTTGATTTATTTGCGAGTATCAAAATATGTCGCATAAATCACCGTACTTTTTTATTTTGATGACTTGAAGCTTGATTTTTATAAGCTCCAAAGGATCATAGACTTTCGTATTTAATATTATTTCGACTTGATACCTCCATGCGTTCCTGAGAAAAAGGGTATTGATACTCTTAATACATTAACAGATAGACAGACAGACAGACAGACAGACAGACGGACGGACGGACGGACCGACAGACAGACAGGTGGTCCACGAAGTGATCCGATAAGGGTTCTGTTTTTTCCTTTTCAGGTACAGAACCCTAAAGATAAATATTGCTTTGAGTAAGATCAATTAAATTAAGGCATTGTTGATACTGTTTTCATAGGATACTCAAAAAGCTTTTAGCTCTAATATGACTTAACGTATGCATAAATAGTTGACTTAATTAAGCTAGCACTCAACGTGATTGCTCGTAAGTTCAGATTTACGAGTAAAGGCTCCTACAGACTCGCGAGATATCGCGGGCGCGACAGGCACCGACAAACAAACTGTGCCACTAGTGTCACGTCGCGCCCGCAATATCGCCCTGATCTGTACGAGCCTTAAGAGGAGGCTCCCTATTTTTATGTTAATTTGCATGAAAATTCTGAAACAGTCACACACATAAGCAAAATTAAACTTTAGTATATGATTTATTGCATCTTTTTATTTCCATGTTGAAGACAGTTACGTAATTGTAATATTTTCGCTCAATAATTTTTTTATTCGAAAATCATGTCTATTTTAAGGATAATTATAAAAAAAAACAAACAGGATTGTTTAGCTTTTATGTCTAAAATAAATATTGACAGCAAGAAAATATAGTTTATTATCCCGACCAAGATATTTTTTCTCTAGATCAATTATTACTTTAGCTGTTATAAACGAAATAAGAATTGAGACTTACGCTATTTAGTTTCGTGCTCGAACACGAACAAAGAGCGCACGCGATATTCAATTTTATTACTGATGTATTAACGTTTAACACATAACGGAGTGGCAGGGAGCGAGGGGCGGAGCTTGCGTTCGAAATTTGATTTAGACTGTCTGCTCTTAAATAAATGATAAACTGGTTCAAAAAGAAAATTCAAATTCATCAAGATTATTGTTTTGATTTCATCTATGGGCTGTTGTGATATAAAGTCGTTTTCGCCGAAGGCAACTAGTGAGTCAAAGGCTTATGGATGATTTTGTTGAATTCGATAAAATTATGTTCATACAATGAAAGTAATGCTAGTATATTACCTACATTAATTATGTAAGTACCTATGTACGTAAATGACGAATACAGAAAATATATCGGATGTTGCTCATTCAATAATATTCGATCTATTATGTCTGACTGTCTACAGGAATTCTGTTTGATGTAGAGAGCAAAAAAAAATATTGCTAAAACCTAATTACCTAAAATATGTATAGGTAACTTTAGGGCTCTTTCGATGCTTGAGTCTTTGAATATTGTTTTGTAGGTACCTACTTACTGAAAATACATACATAAACTTACGCCTTCTTCCCATGTAGGCAGAAACTATAGAACGCCACCTGCTACGCTCCTTACATACTCCTTAATGAAAATATTATTGAAATAATTCATATCTTATAGGTACTTGTGATGAAAGAAATTTATGACGTAATGTGGTAGGAAAAATTATTATATGAAATACGTATGTACAAGAGAGTTTTCTTCGAGAAGGGTAAGCAACGCACCTGCAGTGCCTTTGCATAGTATTGCAAATGCAGTTCACACGCGGCGATAACCAAGCGGCGGTAACCAGGCAGCGGTATCCAGGCGGCGGTAACAAGGCGGCGGTAACCAAGCAGCGGTAACGAAGCGGCGGTAACCAGGCGGCGTTAACCAGGCGGTGGTAACTAAGCGGCGGCAACCAGCCTGCGGCAACCAGCCGGCGGTAACCAGCTGGTGGTAACCAGGCGTAGATAACAAGGCGGCAGTAACCAGGTGCGGCAATCAGGTGGCGGTAACCCTGACTATCAGGAGGGCCGCCTGCTTATTATCCACAGTATAAAAAAGTTAAGAACCAACTAGGTATTGGTTTCAAAAGTATGCTGGGTAAGTATGGTTTTCTCAAGTTTTAGGGTTCCGTTATTCCGTAGTCAACAAGGAACCCTTATAGTTCTGCCATGTCCGACTGTCGAGTCGTGCCGTGTCTGTCTGTCTGTCTGCGGCTTAGCTCAGAGACTCTTAGTACTAAAAAGCTGTAATCTGGCATGGGTATACATATTAATCACGCCGACAAAGTGGTAATTTTTGAGAGTCATTTGTCTCCCCCCCCTGCCGACCAAATGGTAGTTTTGGATATGTGAAAAAAATTACAGCAATAGCATGTATATCGAAGTTAAAAGGAAAACTATCACAGCTTAGTAGGCTTTAAAAGACTTTAGAGGGTAAAAGTCGACCAACTTACATATGAAGTTGGAATGTATGGGAGAGCATGAGATTCAACTACAATGCTAAGTTTGTTCTTGCGATAAATTGATCCCAACTACGGAACCCTTTATTGTGCGTGGTCCGACATGTACTTGGCCGGTTTTGAGGGTTCCGTACCTCCAAAGGAAAATCAGAACCCATAAAGGATCACTCGTGTGTATGTCTGCCTATCCCGTTTGTCACAGCCGATTTGCTCTGAATCTACTGGACTGATTAAGTTGAAATTTGGTATATATAAATATATACCTATGAATTTCTGTGACCCAAACACGGACATGTAACGTAAATAAATGAATTTTGAATAGAAGCGTAACTTTTGGGAGGAAAATTAGAAAAAAAATCTAAATGTGCCTTATGACATATCAAATGAAAAGGCTTGTTGTGAGGGTGCTGAAATATATATTTATTACTAGCTACACCCCGCGGTTTCACCCGCGTAAAAAAGGAACCCTATTTTTTTTTAAATAAATTTTAAAATCAAATCAAAAGTCATTTATTGAAACTAGGCTGAGAATCAGCACTTTTCTAACGTCATAAATTATATAAGACAGTCCCCCAAAAACGCCCACCCTTCACCACTTCCTAGTGCTTTAGCTGGGAAGAAGAAGTGGCGCATCAAACTCCCCAGCAGCACAGCTGTCTGTTCAGATATAAAACTTGAATCTATTCAATAAAATGTAAAATAATTTGTATTACGCAACACAACATTAAATTAAATTATTTGCCTTATGTTAGCTAGCACACACCACTATACCAAAAAAAACATAAAAATCGTCACAAAACTATACTCAAGCAAAAATAACGTAAACAGAACGTACCTGAATCGAAGCCTCCAGGCATAATGGGTGTGCCCGCTTACATAAAGCTATAGCTTTAACTCGAAATCACAAATGATAAACTAGCACCATCGAAGTAAAATAAAAAACAGTTAATCATTAATAACAATAACAAAACCATGGTCAGCAAGACGACCAGTCACCACAAGCAGCACCCGTTCACGAGCATAACGCAAAGATCAGCCTCTGTTATATAGCCTCTGTTATTCCGTAATAATGTAGCTATCTACTGGTAAAAGAATGTTTTAACTCGGTTCAGTAGTTTCGGAGCCTATTCGTTACAAACATAAAAACGAACAAAAAAATATTTCTTCTTTATAATATTTGTGTAGAAAATTGATAAAAATTTAACATCCCCTCCTTATCTCCGAAACTGCTGAGCCTAAAATTTTGAAAAATATACAGAGATTATTCTATACTTAGAGATTACAGGAAAACCTATAAGAAGTCTTAAAATAGTAAATCACTCAATATTGTGCGTACAAACTTACATTTGCAGTTGGAATGTATGGGGACCATGTTTTTCAACTACAATGTTACGTTTGTTCTTGGGATAAATTCATTCATTGTGCGTGGTCCGACACGTACTTGGCCGGGTTTTTAGGGTTCCGTACCTCAAAAGGAAAAAAACGGAACCCTTATAGGATCACTTCGTTGTCCGTCTGTCTGTCTGACTGTCTGTCTGTCAGTCTGTCAGTCTGTCAAGACCATTTTTCTCAGGAACGCGTAGAGGTATCAAATTGAAATTAATATCAAATACGTAAGTCTATGGTCCCTTGAAGCTCTAAAAAAATCAAGCTTCCAAGTCAACGCAATAAAAAAATACATAAGCGACATTATTGCGACATATGAGAGTATCGAAACTCACAAATAAATCAAAACCTATAGGATACTTCCCGTTGACCTAGAATCATGAAATTTGGCAAGAAGCAAGGTCTCACAGCACAAGTAAAGGAAAAAGTCCGAAAATTCTTAATTTGTAGTTTTATTTTATGAAATAAATAAGTCCACATAATATAAAAATAAGTCCACATTTTTTTATGCGTACAATTATCTATGCATGTCCAAACACAATCAAAGTCATGATTTGCAAGGATGATGTTCTATGTTAGCGGGTTTGGTTTCCGCACTTAGTCTTTCATGTGGACCATTGTGCGTGGGCCATGGCGGCCGTCGTTGGTTATTCCAACCAGCCCACCTCCCTCCAGAAGCTGATTAGGTGTCCTGGTCTGTTTAGGAGTTCTATGAAAGATCTGGATGTCCCGAGGGTTTCTGTTCTGATCTGGGTGACGCCTGTGTATTCAAAGAGCACATGCGCAACGGTTTCTTCAGCCTCCATACAAGCCCTGCACAGAGGGCTGTCCGTTATGCCTATTGTGTGGAAGTGCTTCTTTAGTGAGCAGTGTCCTATGATGGTCCCCGTCACCAGGCGCAGGCCGTTCCTGTCCAGGCGTAGCAACCAAGCATCCTTTTCAAGGATGATATTTTGGACCATTCTCTAATTTATACTACCAGTATTTACTATAACAAATGGGGTAATTGCGTAACACACAGGTAGCAATGGATTTCATTTTGACAGATCAACAACATTCATTGCGTTGTTTACGTTGTTGAGCAGACAAACTTTTCGAACACATGAAGTAATGTATTAGGAATATCCTTAATAATCATTCAGATTGCACTTGATAGTGTGTTTCACAATGTGCTGAAACCCATGAATTCACTAAAATGCGATACGTACACGCCTATTGTTGCAGTTATGAAAAACAATAGTCAACCCGCTTTTTACTGCCAGCTGTATGTGGAAAACAAATGTTTGTTTAAGTCGTGAAATATTGAGCGAAGCCCTGTGCCTATTAAGTGGAGAGGTGAACAAATAAACGAGTTAGCAATCGAATAAAGATTTTTCGTTTTGTTGAAAATAATAGCGCGGCGCTTGGGGGGTTAGTCGATAATACTCAGCGCGAAAACGGATTCAGTGTCAATTTGGAGACATTGTTCAATATCATGTTTTTTTCTTTGAGCATGTGTTTTTTTTTATGTTGTAGTTTTAACACTCGTCTATTTAATAGAAATGCATTGTTGATAGGGTTTGACATCTTGACCATCATAACATTACAATCTTCTTTCTCTTTTCTTTCTTTTCTTTTTTTAAAACGTTGGCCCACACTAGGAGTTTCTCCTGTATCGTGGGTGCGTTTACAAACATTTAAACTCACATACACAAACAGCCAGACCCGGAACAATTACTTGTAGGTCATACAAATATTTGTTCCGTGCGGGAATCGAACCCGCGACACCTAGCGCAGCAGTCAATCGCTTAACCACTACGCCAACCGTGCCGCCAAAAAATCAATATCAATAATCTGATACATTTTCTTGCATATTCAACAGCACATGACATTAACATAATTTAAAAGCTTTAACACAGTTTTAAAATAATAATAGTACTAATAATAGACTACTAATCATTCATGAAAATATTTTTTTTTATGGACATTTGAATAATTAAAAAATATATATATTATTCATTATGACGAATGACGTAGTTTGAAACACCCTGTTACGAGCGCGGTGCGAGCTTTGCGTGACCATATCCAATATCAATAATTATTAAAAATCTTTTATGTTTTAAATAAATAGATTGACTTGGCCATCGCATGAAACACAATGTATCTCACTAGTAATAAATATTATATTAAATTAGATTGGTTAGTGCGATTGCCAAGTCAATCTATTTATTTAAAACATAAAAGATTTTTAATATTGATATTGATATGGTCACTATAAGATGTTGTTAGGTTAGCTAATTACGTAATAACTTAAGACAGAAGGATCCTTAAGTAGGGACTGAATAAATTTACCGACTTGGTATTATAGGGATCTCACAACTTTTTACGATAGAAGAACTGTGTTGAAAGACTTGTTTGTTTTTTTACAATTTATGTTTTTGATGTCATCTTATTTCTTTTTGTAGATAGTCCTTTTCTTGTTAGGGTTCCGTACCTCAAAAGGAAAAAACGGAACTCTTATAGAATCTCTTTGTTGTCCAACTGTCTATCTGTCTGTCTGTCAGTCTGTCAAGACCATTTTTCTCAGGAACGCGTAGAGGTATCAAGTTGAAATTAATAAAAAATACGTAAGTCTATGGTCCCTTGAAGCTCGAAAAAAATCAAGCTTCCAAGTTAACGCAATAAAAAAATACGGCGATATAAACTACATTATTGCGACATATTTCGATACTCGCCAATAAATCAAAACCTATAGGGTACTTCCCGTTAACCTAGAATCATGAAATTTAGCAAGAAACAAGGTCTTACAGCACAAGTATAGGAAAAAGTTCAAAAATGGTAAATTTGTAGTCTTATCACATGAAAAAAAAATTGCGAATATCTCGCACATAAATCAAAACCTATAGGGTACTTCCCGTTGACCTAGAATCATGAAATTTGGGCAGAAGCAAGGTCTCACAGCACAAGTAAAGGAAAAAGTCCGAAAATTGTTAATTTGTAGTTTTATCACCTAAAAAAACATTTTTGCGATTACAAACTTAAATATTCAGTTGGAAAATTGACCGTGGCGTATATCGATGTATGGGAGAACATGTTTTTCAACTACAATGTTAAGTTTGTTTTAGGGATAATTTCATCCTAACTACGGAACCCTTCATTGTGCGTGGTCAGACACGCACTTGACCGGTTTTTTTTATGTAATCTTCCCCTTTTTTTCCGGTACTACTTCTAATACATATTCAGGTACACTGATTCATTTACTGCAAATTTTATAAATCAAGTAAAAACAAGAATTTTTTGAAATTTTTGTCCAGTTTTCTAGATACACCAACTGCATTAATAACTTAGTAATCCCATATAAATCTCCTATATTTATATGGCATTACAAAAATATTTATGCAGTTGGTGTATCTAGAAAACTGGACCGAAATTTCAAAATATTCTAGTTTTTCCTTGATTTATACGCTAAACCCTAATTGTATTCTAAATTTGAAGTTTCTATGTCTGCTAGAAGTGCCTTAGAGTTTTGATGATCGGTCAGTCAGTCAGAGTGAGTGACAAATTAACAAACTTTGACTAGTTATAATTCTTACACTACTAGTTTAAATTCAATGAAATTTGAAATATACCGAGTTTATACAATGCCTGCTTGGTTACTGAAAATTCAGGCTTCTAGTTTATCCACAACGAAGTTATAGGGGGATCGAAAATGGCCTGAAATACTTCGAGAAAAGGATGGTACGGCCGTGCCGCTTGTTTTTGCTCGACTTGGTGGGGGCACTGCCGTGCCCCTAGATAAACAGACAAACTTACGTATGTTTTAAATTATAAAGTGTGATTAAATATTTACTTTAAATAAATGGAATTACATTTCCCCAAAATTATGGACATGACGTTAAAACGCCCAAGCTGTTCAAATAATAATATCATGAATAATTAAATGTAAAACATAATTTAAGCCCAATAAAGTATCGGTGGATGCTTTTATATTTAAGCTAATTACTCCCTTCCTTAACTCCCTCGTTATTTACATAAAATAATGACGGAGAGGTAATTACGCAGAAGTACAAAAAGTTATTTTATACTCTCGTCTCACATTTCCTCGAATTATCAGCGTATGGCGTCAAGTTTGTTACACAAAGTACTTAGGTAACAACGAGTTTATGAAAGATACGAGAGAAATAATACTTTGAGCACAAAAGAAGACTTGTACAACATTTTATGACGTAGACGGTGTGACGTCCCGTTTGATGTGCGGCCGACTTACAGTATGGTGATCATATTTCGGCGAGCGCTAGTTTCAAAGCGAGCTGCCTGTTGGGACAGATAACGTAGTAAATGTCAATCTCTGTAGGTCTGCTCCATTTTGAGGGGATCAAAGTTCCGGGTACGGATTATAAGGGTCTAAGATAAGCTTATTTTCTGAATCCTAATTTTCTACCCACCTACTTCCTTTGTAGAAACGTTGATGGGTCCAGTTCTTGTGAACGTATCTGGGTCGGAGTTCGGCCTCGTTTCTTAAAATGAAATTTTACAAATTAGACAATTCCTTTGTTTACATTATATTTCTTTTACTAGACTGCTAATTACTTGTGATTACAAAGCATATTTTTTAATTGAAGGCTTTTTTCAGAGAGAATCTACGCAAAAAGTAAACAAAGACAATATTAGTTTAAGCAAATAGTAATTGTCCTTTTTACAGCTAACGACTTATACTTATTCTAGATTTTTGTGTTGCAAAATAGTCGAGGGAAATGGAAAATGAGGATTATCTAATGACCGAATGCACAGAATTATCTTTAAAAATATAGTATACGCAAAATAATCAAATAAACTTGCATTGTCCGCTACACAGAAAATTGCGTTATTGTACGAAAATAATGAAAACTGTTTTTTTTTTGCTTTTCCTGTTGCAATTTTTGCCTCGCGAAATCGTGGTGTAAAAGATAAACTATGAAAACTATTTTTCTATTAATAAAAGGTGATAAAGGAATTAAGTGGGATCATGTAAAATAATTTAAAACTGGACATTCAAACACAGGCAAGCGGCGATTTAAATAGAAATCAACATCATAATAAAACAGTAGAACACATGGCTTGCATTGCCGTTTGCGCCGAAAAATACGGCGACATAGTTCCGAAACAATGCGCTGATATGAACGTGTCCCCGTTTGTACAAGGCCTTAATTTGTGCCTCCAGAAAAGATATTAGTAATCTAGTTGTGACGTAAAAAGCACGCGTCGCCGCAGGACAAGCGGCTAGTGAAAATATAAATTAATTAGTTGGTAACAAAATTACCCGTGACGAGGGTCACGAAAAAACAATGTCCTCCTACCAAAAACCTTTTAACGAGAACGTTAATGGTAAGCCTCTGTGATATAATTTGTGACATGTTATGAAGGGCGTGTAAAAGCTGTTTACTAATGAAAAAATGTGTGACTTACTTACCTCTAAGTGCCAGTGGTTTGGTTGTTTCTAACCTAAAAATTTGAGCAACAGTTACTACGGCTAAACAAAATGCTTAATAAATCATCTTCCATCACCATCTCTTAGTTAGATTTGTTCCATAAGAACTTTTCAACACTGACCTGCAATTTGCTGGCCAGTGTCAGGTTGTATCTTGAGCAAAATTTGATTCGCGACCATAAAAAAATATATATTTACAGAATTATATATTATTATACATCTCTCTAAACAAGAATTGTTCCATAAGAACTTTTCCTTAGGAGATTTGTTCACACGGAACAAAGCTAACTGGGTAACTAGTATTAATGATTTTAATTCAGTAACTACATATTTGTTATGGTCGCGAATCATATTTTGATCAAGATATAACCTGACACTGACCTGAAAATTGCAGAAAAGGTAAGAAATTTGAATTTCGCGGGCTACAGCTGCGGATCCACCTTAATTCAAGGAAATTTATAGTTAAGCGAATCTAATACCAACTTCAATAAAATTGTCCGTAAATTTAAACCACAATTACTGTCATGTCATTGATTGACAGTTGTATGAAATGGCTATGTCGCAGGCAAATTGTATGATTCGTCATTATACCTACGGCGCCGTCCGTTTAAAAACGCTCGCAGTTATGAAATATGCTGATGGCAAATTGGCAACTCATTCTATTATTATAATTTCGACATCCAGAGCACCCCGATCAAATGGGTTAGGTTAGAACAGTGATAAATCGCGCGCGAGCTGAGCGAGCGTAGCGAGCGGTGCCGCGGGAGCAGCAAGCGAGCGCCTGAAATAGATTTACATTTTGCCTTCGGCTTAGTTCATAACTGCGAACGTTTTTAACCGGACGACGCCGTTTGTAAAAACGGAATCATACAAATTGCCTGCGACAGCTATAAAACGGCAAATTGACTTAGTATGTCAATTTGCTTAACACTTAATTTCCCTGACTGTAAGTTAAGTAATATAAAACTTCACACTAATAACACTAATAGGTCTTCAGCAAGTTTAGAAAATATAGCATGAATTATTTCCCAGTTAGCTCGAGTTAATAAGTTCTTGTGTAACTAAAACCAGCTAAGTGCGTGTCGGTGAAGGCAATTCCTAATTTCAATGTATGGTTACGAAGGAGCTCGTGGCTAAGTAATAACATCCGCACGGGTCGATCCATCAGGTTAAGCTACGCTTGCCAGGGTTGGTCCGTGGATAGGGAACCATCTTTACATACCGAGACTCCTCTGTGCCTCGGAAAGCACGTTAAACCGTTGGTCCCGGCTGTCATTCGTGGATCTTTGACAGTCGTTATACAGGTCGTCAGAAGTCCGAAAGTCTGACAACCAGTCTTACCAAGGGGTATCGTATTACCCAACTACTGGGTTGTGGAGGTCAGATAGGCAGTCGCTCCATGTATAATACTGGTATTCAGGTGGTTCCGGTTAGACTGGAAGCCGACCCCAACCTAGTTGGAAAAAGGCTAGGCAGATTTATTGGTTTCGTTAAGTTACGGGTTCCTAGAAGAGCGGTGGCCGTCATGATAAAACGGCCGTCATGAACATCTGTAATTTTCATCAGTATTAGACAGCTAGGTGTCAAAAAACGTTCTGTATTTGGGGTGCACTCCCAATTGCGCTGTAATCGATTTGAGGCTGCTTACACCTGTTCCGAATAAGCGTGACCGCGATATCGAGATTCGTCATAGATGACGTCATGACATGCGCCATCTTGCGATAAGGCCGACCATGCCTTACGGACGCTATCAAAAAATCTGACAAAAATTTGCAGTTTTTCGGTACATTTTGCGGCAAAATTTAACTAAACTAAATGTAACTAATAATTTTGTCAGATAAATTACTCCTTCATCTCCATTGGTAGCAATTTTTTATTCGAAAATTTTGGTATATAATATTGTAAAAAAATATTTCCGTTGCCTCTTCACACAAAATTGACGATATCGTGTTGAGTTTAGGAACATTTTTCTTCAATATAATAACATAAATTTAGCTATTATATAAATATTTTATCATAAATATAAATATTTTATGTAAGCAGACATGTTCAACTCAAAAAAGTAGCAAAAAATACTATCAAAATGTTACAAATAGTGTCAGAAAATAATGTTGAAAACCCTATATTTTTTTAAAAACACTGTCGGTAATGTTTTTTTCCTATTATTTAACAAACCATATCAAGAAATTTAAAGGTTACTGGGTTTCAGCTATCCGTGTGATAAAATCAAAATTTTATTTTATGATTATACAATATCTTAATTAACTAAATGAACGGCGAAATAAGCTATATTTTCGAGAGCGCAAAAGTGACGAAATTATTAACAGTTGCTGAGACTGACACGAATGGTTTATCACCACGAAAACTGCTGGTCTATTCTGCAAAAATCTCACCGTGAACATTTGGGTGAAGTGAGCTTGAAATTAACTGTCATCCTACCCGGCACTACGGCATCTAGAGGTTGACAGCTCACTACAAACTCACTCCACCTCAGTTTTCACGGTGACATTTTTGTAGAATACCACTGCTGTACTTTTATAGTTACACAGACTTAATGTTTCAATTATTTCAAGCTTTCTTACAATTATAATTATAAGAAATTAACGAAAAGCGTTTTTTTTTTGTGATAGCACCCTTAAATTAATATCACCGTGAGCGCTATCAAAAATGACAGTTGTGCTGTTTTGCTTTGAGTCGCATCGTATCAAATTAGCGTAGCATTTTCTAAATTGTGCTCCTGGCTGCAGTCACCACCTAACCAAACAAGAAGAAGAAATTTGTGGTGCATATACACAAAGGAATGCTGTAATCCAACCGTGAGCGCGTTCACGAGCGTTCCGAATTGTTGACAGCTCTCAGCTGTTATAATCGTGGTATCTAAATCGGAACGCAAATTATTGATGTGAGCGCTGCCTGTGAGCAATTATGTTATAATTCGAAATGTGCCCTTGAACGGCTGTTATTGTGTGGCCGTTCACGGTTGTCTAAGGAAGTCAAAGCTTTAGTTGTCTAAAATTGTTTTAATAAGTTTGTGGTTCATAAGTAGGTAAAATGCTAAAACTTACAGTGCAAACGAAAAAATATATTTTGTTGGTACCCAAACAACTGATCGATTGAATATAACTGTTCAATGAAATCAATCCCTAGTTGAAACAGTAAACCGGGGTGAGGCACATTTTCTTTCAAAGTCGGAGACTAGTAAATATGGGTTTCGATATTTTACAAAAGAACCCCAAGCCTGCACTTTTTCATTAACAAACCTTATTATTTTAAGTAATTTTAATAGGAATAAAATATCAACATTTTCTAAATGGCTACATAAAGGAGCTGTAGGAAAGTTTTAATGGAAAAGTTTTTAGTTCAAAACAACACGGTTGGAGTGCACTGTTAAATTGTTAAAGTACGTTTTTTGTGGCGGTTAAAGTGCTGGTTTTTCTTTTAAAGAATTCGAGTAAACAAGACGATGCCATCGTTCGGAATTTGTCACGTAACGTTGGTATTAGAACTTCAGTTGTTTTTTCGGAAGTCATCTGTCATTTTGGAAAAATGATTTATTGCTACTGAAGTGTTTTCATGCACTTTTGTGTTTATTTTCAAGAAGTTAAATGTCCCAAAAGGTTATTTAATTTTAAATAAATTCACTTATTACATTTACACTTATTACATTTTAAAGTAGACGCAAATAGCGTCTACTTTAAAAATTATTATTCATTATACGTTTATGTAGTTTATAATTAACTAGAGCTGCGCCCCGCTGTTTCACTCGCATAAGTCCCGATCCCGTGAGAGTAATGGAATAAAAAGTAATATATGTCCTAAATCCAGGTCATGGTCTATCCATGTGCCAAATTTCATCCAAATTCGTTCAGCCGTTTTAACGTGAAAGCGTAACAAACTCACTTTTGTATTTACGAATATAATAGATATTAGTTAATATTCATAAGTGATACAAATTTAAGTCAATTTTTCAATTGAAACTGCGCGGCGATTTAAAAATCGGCCATTAAGCAAGAGTTTTGATATTATAAACAAGCAAAATATTGTAAAGAATATCCTGTCTTATCCCAACACAAAAGAAACGCGGATTGTCTACACTGCCCAACCAAGTGAAGCAGAATGTTTTTACTTCCCCCTTCCTCGGTTCAACTTTTTCTAATGAAAGCCAAATGCAAATGGCGGTCAATAAGTGTGGCTTTAAGCTTTGGTTTCACTACAGTATTAAAAAAATACATTTTGTTTTGAATCGAGACTTAAAAGTAATATAGATTTGCTTTTAAATGTTTGTATAAAACTAATTTAGGTTTAAATAGTTCGTCCCTGTAGTCGAAAGTCCGCAACTATTTAGCAATTATTCCCTTACATATGTAAATAGACACATGTAAAGCTTCCTCAAATAAAATACACGGGTAATAAACTTCACCCTGACTCCTGAGTCCTGACGGAATGACGTTACGTAACGCTTGCAGGACAGTAGGGTAGTGTGGAGGCACCTTTAAATAAATCCGACCACAAGATAATAAAATGTAAATTACTGCGCCGTAACCGTTTTTACCGAAAAATCCTTGTTACGTCGTGAACTTAACATAGATCGTTAGGAGTTTTCAATCTGCTATTTAAATGCTCTCGCTTCTTTTATTACGAGGAACAAAAATTTACTCTTCGCGCCACCCCGACGTCCCTTCGCTTCTTAATTGTCTCATAAAACAAAGGGAATGAACCGTTTTGCGTCCCCAGTACTCCCATTTTGCAAGAGAGTTTCGTAACCAGTTCAGTCTCCGAATAATGTTTCAAGATTTTTTTATTTCTATAGAGCTCGGAATATCGTAGAGTTTTACTATCGCAGTCGCTAAGAAAAGTACAAGTTGCTTCAAGTTGTTTTGGGTTTTTTTTGCTTTGTCACATTAGAATAGCTGACTGAAACTACAGTTTTATCTGTATTCTTGTTATTATATTCAGACACTTGTGTGCGCTTTATTATAATTTGAGTTGTGTCGTAGTTTTTTTTTTTAATTTTTAATCTAAGCGTGGGTGCAAAGCAAGTTTGCGAAACGGGAGTGTGAACTGTGTCCATAGAAGAGGTTCTGATGTCGAGGCTCTTTTTAGTAGATTCTCTCTCATTCCGCCAGCTTAATCCCTGACATAAATTATTTCACCCTGGATTTGAACAGCTTCCCTTTGAACTCTCGAAAATATGGAATTTGGTCGGAGTTCGAGGTTACAAACTACTTAAAGATTATTTTTTGTATTTTTTTTAAATCTCTAATATTCCGAGTCGCATTCGCAGTGGCACTAAGCCATCATAAACATTCTCCTGGAATAGAATCCGCTTCAAGTAAGACTTTTATACCATTTCAACTCAGTTATTCAGTTGACTTTTAACATTCCTTGTGCCTTTTTTGTGATGATAAATGCTGGCGGCATCTTTTTTATCAAGATAGTTTATTGAAAAACAGTCAATGTTAAAACTACAGTGTTTTATTGAAATAACTTATTGAGGAATGAGACAAAATTTATTATATTTTGTTGCGTAACCCCCCTAGAGGAGGTGCACACGGGCAGCTATAAACTCAAACTCAAAGCATTTATTTCAAATAAACCAATTACAGACACTTTTGAATTGTCCAGGAGTCGGTCAGTCATAAAGATGAAGCTAGTTACCCATTCCAAAGCTTAGTAGGTCGGTACCTATGGAGAAGAACGGGCAAGAAACTCCACGGACACTCTTTTAAATTGACATATTATGGTTACAAAATATTGGTTACATCATTTGTGTTGAAATTATACATGTGAGAACGATGCAAAACGTCAAACGCGTCCGTAATAAAAAAAATAAAAAAAACAATTCTAAAATTAAAATAAGCCATGGCCGCTAAGAGATGACCAGTCCCTACTGACGGCGCCCGTTCACGAACATGACGCATGGATTATAGATTACCGATACATTATTTTACCCTTAAACTGCTCTGTTCAGACAATCAGTTTATGCATTAATACATACAACAATGTTAGTAAACTAGTCCCCGAAATAATTAGTTCCATAGGTAGTGAGGGTAATAAACTAGTAATACCTACTATGTATGCTCTCAGTAAGTTAGTACGTTGAGCTCCGGAGCTCTCTACACAAGCAGCCATCAAGCTGATGTTGTTCAAGTGTGTCTGTATATTATAGTTACAGCTAAGTGCCACACTGTATCATTAACACTGAATGGGAAATTCTCCCTGAATTTCGGGAGTAGTAAGTTGTCGAGGGTTGGGTACCTTCTGATTGTATAATTTATTGGGGTAGCTTTATTTAAAATTCAATTTTAGTGAGTACGAGTATATGTTTAGGTTCAATCATATACTTCATTTGACAAGGAATCCTAGAGTGACGTGTAGGAATTCAATCCACTTCAATGTAATCTTAGCGAAATAAATTATTTATTCTTATTATTAAAAACTATGAATTTTGGGGAATTAGGAAATAAATCGTAGAATACTTTATTGAAGAGCAAGTCTTTTGGATGTGGATGTAATGTCGGTATCAAGCGTAACTAAAACAAGCAAGTCATTTCTTATAAACAGTATCCGCTTTTATAACAAGTTGCCAAAGTCTGTTACAGAACTTAGCGATGTAAAATTCAAAATCCACATCAAACGTGTCCTTATCAAAGAAGCATATTATAAGATTAAAGACTACGTTGAAGACAAGGAAGTTTGGCATTAATTCCTTCTGCACATGTGGCTTCTCTGGTACCTCAATTAGAACAAAAATATCTAAACGTCTATTAACTGCTCCCAAATTACGATGTTTAGTTAATTTTTTTTTTTTTTTTCATACTTCCTTGACATTTTTTTTTTTTATTTGTCATTATATGGCCCCCCAGCTAGATGGACCGGCGACCTTAAAAAGGTGGCTGGGACAGACTGGATGCGGAAAGCGGAGGATAGGGTGTTGTGGCTAGCTTCTGACGTTTCATAAGTGCCCATGTAGGCTGATGTGAAATAAAATATTTTGATTATGATTTTTTTTTGAACTGCTGAGAGTGGGGTCCTGGGTTGGATTCCCAGATCGGGCAAATTGTTATTAGGTTTATCTATTAGGAATTTCTCAGTAATGAGAAGAGTAAGAGTTTGGAAGTTGGCGGTGTGATACTCCCGTGCCTCGGAAAGCACGTTAAGCCGTTAGTCTTACGCCTGATCTCTCTCTGGTCGTGTCAGATTGCCGTCCCATTGGACTATGAGAGTGAAGGAAGAATGAGTACATTTGTGTCTGCGCACACACTTGTGCACTATAATATCTCCGCTGAGATTGGCCGCCATGGCCGAAATTCGGTATAGAGGACTCAGGTACCACAACCAGACTATTTGAAAAAAGGCATAATATTTTATGGATTGTTACTTAGCCATTGGGCTCACAGATCCGTTAAACAATAGTGTTACTTACAAATAAGAATAGGTCAACCCTTTGCATTTATGAGTACCTACCTACCTTTTAACGAAAGAAACCAAAATTTAGAGCAGTGTGTGAAAATAGTGTTTCTATTGTTACTCGTATTGAATTTCCCGAATTTAAACTCTTATTAGGGTGCTCGAAATAGCTTGACTGGTAACTTACCTGGCTTTCGTAGCTTGGTGTGGGTGCGTCGCCTGTCGGACAGATTGACATTATCCTGGCTCGAGCCGTGGCATTCTGCTCGAAATGTCGCACTGTAAACATGCAAACTAGTGTTCAGTATACCGTACCTTGCTACTTTAACAAAACTGGGTTTACTTTACTTTGGTACAATATTTCATTATTACGTAATTTTTTCTTTTGACAAGGCAAAGGGGGGCTCGTGGTTAATATAATGACAGCCTTACGTGTTGATTGAAGTTTAAACTACGCTTACGGAGGTCGCTCCGTGGATGAATGACCATCCATTACAGGAGACCGTTTCGTGATAATAGTAGTCTACATGGTTTCGTGCCTCGTATTAAAGCATGGACTCGGCTGTCATTTAAAGATTTTTGACAGACGTTACGTGCAGTCAAAGCTCGTCTGACAAACTATACTACCAAAGTGAATCGTATTACTCAGTAGGTTACTGGGTTGTGGAGATCAGCAGTCGCTCCATGTAAAATACGGTATTCAGCTGCATCCGGTTAGACTGGAAGCCGACAGCAAACATAGAAGGAAAAGGGTTACACAGATGATGATGATAATACAAAGACAATTTTATAAAATTCGAATTTCTTAAAGCTCAACACTCACAAGCAGTGGATGCGAGTCGGGTGCGGGTCGAGACGGCAGTACGGCGGGCTGAATTTTCTGTATTTATATGAATGACACCACAAGAAACGCGTGCGCGGGTCGGGCGCGCAGCGGGAGTCGCGCACGTGTTTCGTGTGGTGTCATTCATATAAATGCTGCCTCTATATGTGGAGCGTAAGTGGGCAACCGCGCAACGTATATAAATAAGCTTGTCGTGTCAATGAGAAATAAATTTTTCGCCTCGATGTAGTGGTTGAGTTTTCTTAATTCGGTACTGGTTATAGGTCCAATTCCTACAAAAAGAATAATTATAAGAAAGGTTTATTTCTGCTAGTTAATAAAATATAATAAAAAAGCCCAAAACCAAACAATAACAGTACAACTACAATATAATCTTCGACTTTCAGCTTTCTTTCTGCTAGTACACGGATGAAACTCCTAAGGCAATTTGAAAAAATATTCCTTTTAAATAGTAGAAAGTAGAGGGGGGCACTTACCTTTTCGAAACATTTCAACGTATTTTCAAACCCTCATAGCTTCGGCCTGGATAATGCTAGAAGCCTCAAAAGAAAAAGATTTTAGGTTTAAGTAGTTCAAAGTGTTTCTAGAAATAATAGATAAACCGAAATTAAATATTCATGTTTCCATTACTTTACTTTACACCTGATGTCAGATCCGCTTCAAAGGAATCTCGTAAAACGTTTACCAGATATCTAGATAATTAAGGTAATAAAATTGGTTTGACAATACACTTTATCTCTTTCTATACAGTTTCCGCTGGTTACACGTAAGTCCATTAAATTTAATTCCCCATTAAAAGTAATGCTGTCACTTTCTGATACGTTACATTAGATAGAGACAGCACTATTTTTAGTCAGGAATTAAATTTAATGGACTTACGTGCAACTAGCGGTGAGATACCTATAACTTAATTTTTGTTCCAAATTTTAAAGGGCTTGTAAAAACTTTCACGTTTATATTAAATATCTACTGCTTTTGTTAAGTCATCTTTGAATTTAAACGAAGCTGTACTTTATGACTTAAATACAGAGAATCTTTTTACTTAACTTGATAAAAAAGGTACATTTTATAAACGAATTGTGGCATTTACTGGAAATGAAAATACCACATTTTCTTTTTTCACTAAAAAGGTCCTATATTTGTTTTTACTTTGGGATATTTTCTTTGGCACTTGTCCTTTTGGTCTGACCGTCTTTAAGTGTGGTGGAGAGCTTTATGTAATTTGCTTTTAATAAAACATTCCGTAGTCACACTTCAAGTCTTTCTGTTTCACTAATCTGTTAGAAATTGTTAGAATACACGTGGTTACTCGTTCTTTGTACGTAGTTATGTAGGTGTTGATCAAAGCCTCCACAAAAAAAAAAAAAAGATCATTTTGCGAATCGAAAATCAGAAATTCGAATTTGCGATTCCGCGAAAAAAAAATGTTCCAAAGCTTTTATAAGGAAGCGCTCATTTGAATATTCTTGATTCAAAAGTTAGACAGACGTGTTAACGAATCACGAGTCACCGGTTGCGTTTAAAAATGGCGCCGAATATTTTTGTCGCTCGATTGAAAATTCGTTTCAATCTAACGAACGCCACCGCAGTCAACAAGAAATTAAATTTGACGTGGAAATTTGAACGTTTATTTTTATTTAACTGGAAGCATTTGGTGTTATTACTTTCTTATTGACTTGTAGGATTAAGTGAGTGTGTAATATTTCATTTCCTATCGAACCCAGACCTATATCCACATTGAAAACAAATTTTGGGCACTGGTCATGCAGGTACAAAACTGAGATGTGAGTTTATTTAAGGAAAAGCTATCAGCTATAAGTAGATCATATTTAACACAATCGCAAAAAATAATATTTCCAAAGTGAATGCTCGGACCCATTTTGAATATTTACTTATTTATATAAAGGCTTACCAACTAAACACATACACAGCATTAACCCAAAGTCTTTGTCATAATACAGTATGAGTCTTGATAATGTGCACATATAAAAATGAGGGAAACTAAGCCTGATATTATCGACGTAAAAAAAAAAAAATCTAATATAATAATTCAAGTTTTTATAGCATTTTTAAAATTCTTGTTCGCTGCTGTGACTCCTGTGTAAACAAATCGGTATATAACTTTTAAACTAGACGATCTATCACGATGAAACAAATCACTCAGTAATGACTGGAAATATAACTGACAGGCGTCTTCATAAAATGAAAACTAAAAAAAACTCGCCCTCAATTGAGAATTAGGATGATTTTATCACAAAAATCTGATATTTTTTCATCAATTTTTACAATAGGTGTAAAATAGCTAATAAAAGTCCCGATTACCTGCCCTTTTTTATTACTTTAAATTATTCTCCATCGTATCAGCTTTTTATAAGTAAAAATACCATGTTTATAATTCAATCAGAACGTTTCCTATCAACTGTTACAGCAAGGCCTTGCACTCGGCTACGTACTTTACTTTAGCAGGTAGTCTCTACCTTTTCTTGTAATGTTTATTTTATTTTATTTTTTATATATTTTTTCCATCGATAAAATTAAGGTTAGTTTCCCTCATTTCAATATGTGCACATTATCAAGCCTCACACTGTATGGATCTCGCATGTATCTAAATTATAGGAAAGCACGGCACTATCAATTAGCGTACTAGAACATTATTAAAAAAAAAATAAGAAAAAAAATCTTTACAAACATCAAATAATAATTAAACAATAAAAAAAATGTTGAATACTACGTTATTGCTTAACAAAGCTATATTTTTTTTAATGACTACATTTTATACTTACCTATATATATTTTTGTCAAAATATACGTATTTAGCGTGTAGTTAAAACTTGCAAGGCCTACAATCCTACATACTCTAGTCTAAACGCTGCAGACATTCATCCTGTATCTGCAACTAAACAAATGTTTTCACAACGTCTGATGTTTCCGAGTCGTCTGCGGCGACACTAATTTGTGTTTCAAACTCCTGTTTTTGAATGGTTGATACGATGTTTTTGAAATGTTATAGTTGGTACATATGTGAAAGTTGACTTAAACCAAAATGAGGGCAAAAAGATGGTCTGCATAAAATATGCAAATAATGAAAGTTATAGTGGACGCAGGTCCTATTCATAGAACTGCATAGCGTTTATCGAGAATATTTTACATACATACACACACATAAAATCACGCGATTTTCCCATGGAAAAAAACCGGCCAAGTGCGAGTCGGACTCGCGCACGAAGGGTTCCGTACCATTATCTATAAAAATGGCAAAAAAATCACGTTTGTTGTATGGGAGCCCCCCTTAAATATTTGTTTTATTTTAATTTAATTATTTATTTTTAAAGTGAATATATAACTAAATATTCTGTGAATATTTCAAGCGTCTACCTGTTGCCGTTATCAATATCGTGCAAAAACGAACAAAAAAATCACGTTTGTTGTATGGGAGCCCCCTTAAATATTTATTTATTCTATTTTTTTGTATTTTTTATTATAGCGGCAACAAAAATACATCATCTGTGAAAATTTCAACTGTCTAACTATCACGGTTCATGAGATACAGCCTGGTGACAGACGGACAGACAGACAGACTGACAGACAATAGGGTTCCCGTTTTACCCTTTGGGTATGGAACCCTAAAAATCATTGAACAATAAATATTTTATCGTTAAAATACTCTCTTACCTCCAAAATCTTTTGAACAAAACTAAACGTCTTATTCAATTAATACCTAAAGTGACATGAAGCATGCGTACCTCCCGGCTCCGATCATACCTCAGTACATAACACAGGTAAACAAGAGAACAGCTTAGTTACACTTGCCACCGATACGTGTGCAGAAAGCGATACACTGTCATTTGACAAGTGTTCATAGGCAGGGGAGTGGTGGGGCTATAGGGTCACTGGGTTACCACGATAAACATCATTTACGATGTTGAAATTGCCTCAGATATCTGCTTCCTCGGCGAAATGCTATAAGGTCAATATCGTACCCAAGATATTCGCCTCGAGCGGTTTTATGGCAATGAACCCCGATATTGCATCCAGGGAATATTAGTGCCTACTAGCCTTGATCCGGCAACTGCCATCTTTTACCATCTTTTTCCAATATCCGTTAATATTGGGTGGCTGGTAACAACTTTTAGTTTGTTGGAATCACTTTCCTCGATGTTTTCTTGCGGCGTTACGAACTTGCCCGAGTATTTTGGGTGGGCAATTGGGCAATATTTAGAATATTTCGTACATTAGTTTGTGACATCGTTTCGTGTAATGGCTGGGACGTTTACGTATATTTTGATAATAGTTATTAAATTTCTCTACGATGTAGGCAGGAGGAAAGTGGGATGGTTGGGTATTTTCCATATTATTATGCTGGTTCAGTGCTTTGATACGTACAGAGTTTAATTAACCGAGAGTTACCCAGGTTTCTTTTGCAAAAAGAGGTAGTTATATAATAAAATATAATGTATACTTTTTGACTTAAGAAATATTTCCACAATCTGTCTTGTCATCAATTGTCATAGTGATTTATGATATCAGTGATTCTTACAATATTGTTGAAAATAGATTATTTTTTATTGTTACTATGTTTTTATTTAAACATAACATTTTGAATTTGAAAACCAGTCTGCCGAATGTAAGTATTAACTGTAAAGTAACTGCTGTACAACATGAATATTTTCAAGAGTTGTAATACGAGAGGTACCATGACTGTGGTTGCATCCATGGCAGCCGAGCTTGAGGTCCTAAGTTCGAAAAGCAATCCAGATAAATGGTAATACGATAAGAGGAGAACGATTCTTTAATAGATAATTTAAGCTCTTATGTTTGTGGCGGCATCTACATCGCCACATGCGAACTACGCATGACACTGACATCACGCAAAATCCTGCATCGCGCAAGCAGAGTTTACCGCGCAACTAGCATAATTTAAACAACATCCCGACATCAACCGTCGGGCAGTTGCCCACCAGACACAACACCCATCTGGTCGGAGGATCCTCCTTTTTCTATGGAGGATGAGTAAAGTTTATACCTTTAAACTTTCTTGAGGTTGGAAAGGTTCTCAGTGTATGGCAAGATGTGTTTAATTGGAAAGAGCAAAAAACCTAGCGTATCTTACACACCACAATACGGCTCGATGGCTATGTAATGGCTAGGATATTACTCCATTAAATCAAGCTAGATATAATAATCAGATTACTTTGTTCTCTTAGTAGATAGCTCTTAGAAATTGCTCTGCGTGAATAATTCCACGACTTAATTGTCAGACGAAGCGCTGAGCGCCTTTTTAGAAACTATGTAAATTATAAGATTCGTATTGAAACTATTTTTCATAGAGACAGCTTTATTTTATCTTTGCTCAACAGGTTATCTGCTGTAGAAAACTTTTTACATCACTGCAACGCTTTTCGGATCTGCTATTGGTACACAGAGATTCTGACGATAATAATCCCGAAACCCCTTTTCAGTTTACCGATGCCAATATGAAGGTAAAGTATGCTTTGTAATGTTCCTTTAAGCTAAGTGCAAACTAGCACAGTGTTCCAACAAAATGACCAAAACTGATGTAGGAGGATTTTTACAATGCGATGTGGCCCGCCCTAATCTGCATCAGCCTTTATAATTTGGTTTGAGATGAAGAACCATACTAATTACTTCTAAGAGGTTCTTAATTCGATGACTGCTTTATATAATAGCATTACATAGTTTTTAAGTCATTATTACTAATGCTATACGGATTGTGTGTATTTGTATGTGTAGTCCGAATAGAAGAATATATAATATATATATATAAATATATATATATATATATTTATAGAATTCTAGGCCAACTTACACTCCATTTGAAATAAGATTAGAAATTTAAATAAACTTTTTACAGTTCGTTCAACTGATTTTGACTTTTATTCCGTAGGCATAAGGGTAGAATTAAAAGCAAAAACGTGGTTACAACACCAACTGTTTATTACGGCAACCATTTGTCATGCCACCAACGCAATAGAAATCAAAATCGGTTGAACGGACTGCAAAACAGGCTTATTTAAATATCTAATCTTATTTCAAATGGAGTATAGGTGAAATCGGTTGCAAAAAATCGCAAAAAATCCAAGTCATCGATTTCCAAAACTGTATGGGTAGAAACGTTTTAAGCAAAGCATCGGTCCATAATTATTTAGCAGTAGACATTTTAATGAAGTTAGATTTAAAATATTCTAACCACTTAGGTTATTATTTAATGTAAATAATAATTAAACATTTATATTGTATGCGCAACAATTGTTATTCATTATTCATATTGCTTTTGTCAGTGAATAATTTAGTTTATTGCTAACACGACAGTAATTGTTAACTAAATTCTATTTAAATAATAAAATTGACAGAGTTAGTTAGATTAATAGGTTGAGCTGGGCCACACACAATTCGATGTTATTTTTTTCTACAAAGTTTTTTAGTTACAACTGAATTATTATTCTAGTAAATAGCTACAGTTACTGTATTTTAGACGCAGAGGATTTAATGTTGCGCCTTGCGTAAATAACAGGTGTAACCTCTTCCGTGATAATCGGCTTACAGCAACAAACTGCAAAAAATAGGGTATTAGTAACGCGACTATGTCTTGCATATTGTCACAATGAAAATGGCCTAGCGTGTTTATTATGGCCATTTTGCGCTTGGCCATTCATTTTAGAGACTATTCAGTTCAGAGGCCCAATTTCATTGGCAGACGTGAAATTTATATGAGGAAGTACGAGGTACATAAAACATGATGATTAATACTGACACTCACTGAGATTGAAATGATCAATGCTTAATTAAATTATAATGAGCTGTCGACATGATGGTGTTACCATTAACATGACGTGTTATTTGACGTTAATGTTGAGTGGCAATTTATAAAATTGAGGCGCCATTTTATAGAGATATGTGAGGAGGGAATCTACCGATGAGTTTGTCGTTCCAATTATTTTAATTACGTTTGGCTTGGGACTTTCTCGTTTGCTGATCGTATCGGTTGATTATATTTACTGGATGCTATAAATGTGATATTATGAAAATATTTTTTTCCTACCAAATATTATATGTCAAGTATTCAATTCAATATTTGCATCGTCTTGTGTCACCAACCAAAGTGGTCGCAAACTAGATAGGCAATATTAATTCATCATGCTTAAAGTAAGAAAGGCAAAGGATTTTTTGTAAATCAAACCTAAAGAAAGTTGTTATACGACATCAAAAAGTCTTTTTGTTACCTCCAGTATCGACATTTTTCAATTTTTTTTCTCTTAGTTATGTTTTTCGAAGACATGTGACATCCACCAACCCGCACTGGGCCCGCGTGGTGGATTACGGCCCACTCCCTCTCACAGAAAGAGGAGGCCTGTGTCCCAGCAGTGGGAACATTATAGGCAGATTATGTATGTTATGTATGTTTTTCTAATGCCAACTCAAACCTCACTCTACATTTTGTCTTTTCGAAAGTAAGCGGTGCACGGTGCCCTAAGCGACACCCGCGTATTCAAGTTGTGTAGGATAGCGAAACGAGCTAAGTTCCAAGTTTTGATAGTCTATTAAATAATGCCGAGTTCGGAGTCAGGTCTTAGGAGTTCGAAGGCAGCAGCTGCTATGTTCTGTATTTTCCTATACAGTGTAGAGGAGGTATCTTGTACTCTTTTTTTTCTCAATTTATAATGTTTGGGTAATTTAGGAGTATTGTAAAAGCGCTTGAATGTATTTATATTGTTACATATTTTCAATTTATTATAAATATTCTCTTAAAATAAAATATAACAAATTTTTATATTATTTATAAAAAAATATATATATAATGATAATATTAGTATATAAAATTATATACCTACCTAATTAAAAATAAATATTTTTACTTTTTTTTATTATTTTTAATCAAATTAATTAAAAGGAATTTGGCAAAAATGTGTGTACACCTGAACAAGGATCTTTTGTAGTGTGACAAAAATAAGAACTAACTACAAAACAAGTTTTTGAAGCTTTTGAGGTGTCCACTTCTTTTTTTGACGTCATCACTTTGACGTTAGGCGAAGGTTTTATGTTCAGTAAATTATGGGTAATCATTTTTACTACTGTAAATTTGACTATTGAAAAAATTAACTAGGCTGTCTTTTAATTTGTCGGTGATTGGTAAATTAGTGTGCCAGTAAAACATGAACAGTAATATAAATAAAAATGGTCGGTTATTTCATCTTACAATGTCAAATGTAAAAAAAAAAAATCAAATATCTGAATGGCCAGTTAAAATGTTGGAATGGGCAGTTAGGTAGATAGTTTGGCAGGTCATAGGTTAGGTCGGGACTGTGAACAACCACGTTCGAGCCGAATTGGTTGCAGTAACTAAGCCACCCCAACCAAACGGGTTAGGTTAGAACTGTGGCCTTGGTGGACACGGTGCGGCAAACGCTGGCAGAGTGTGCCGCTTGGGAGGAGCCATGTTGTCCGTTCATCTCAGGAGTAGGCAGCGACCTGTCACTGCCGGCCGTAGTCGAGTCGACGGTCGGCAGCGAAGCGTCCTAGGACGCGGTGGTATCCTTCTGCAAAACAGTCGTGTCGCAGAAGGAGGCTGCGGAAAGGGAGCAAATGCACCGGGCGTCAGCAGAGGGCAGACAATGCCCTCTTGCGACCTTCCTAAATGGGTCCAGGGACCTTTTCAGCCATTTTACTGCTAAATATTATTTAGTTACCCATTTAAATATTCGTTATGATATTTTTTTATTTAGTTTACTGCTCAGTTTTTACCGCCAAACTTGTTAATGAACATGTATTTGAAATGTTTAATTTATAAATTACAAAAGCAACGCTTTAAATTAGAGCCAGTAAATATTACTTTTGTTCGCTGATATACACACATCAAAACAGTCTAAGCAACATGTACGGTTTTGAACTTTTGAACGATTTTTACTATTGTAATATGTTTATACCTATTTCTTTTATAAATAATAACTAAGCATTTTTTGATGCATTTGTGACGAAAGCAAAAAAATCTTTCATTCAATAATGATAATTTAATCACAAAAATTAACAATATGTGTACCGTAACATACGTAGTAGGTATACAATAGTGTTGAAAAAAAAAAAACTTTTCATGTTTTACAAAATTACGAAACGACATCTTTAATTATTTGGTAATCCAATACAAAGTGTGACCGCCTCTGTTGTTTAAAACTTGTAGACAACGATTTTTCATTGAATTTATAAGATTGTGTCTCCGGAGCATGTCCCATGCGTGCTCGATAGGATTGAGGTCTGGCGATTGTGCAGGCCACGGCAATACAATTTTTTTTCAAAAACTGTGTATCTCAGAATGATAAAAGTGAGATATACCAAAATTATCAAGCAACGAAAATACATGAAATCAGAAAAAATAATTAGCTTTTATTTTAATGAAAATAAAACACAATCAAAAGTTTATATTTTTAAAATCAGCCAGTATATGTTTCTGGGAACAAAAAGATTATGTACCAATCTACTTTGTTATGAAAAAAATAAAGTATCAATTAATAAAACATGCAGTTTCTGTAAATAATGCGTGCTGCTTGGACTTTTTCGATGTGTGTATTTATTGATCGTGTAGAACTGTAGACTAAGTAGTGGATATAAATTATTTCTGATGAATTTGAATATTTATTACTGGATTCGAATTCCGAATTGACGACCCCGCGGATTGTGATAAAAATATTGATCAGTATTTATCTAAGCAGGATTGATTGAACGTATTGCTTTTGCCTTCACTGGAAATTGTAACCAAACTTGTTCTAACAAGGTTTTTTTTCAGCTAAATTACGTTATTACGAAGACAAATTGACCAATTAACTATTTTTGTAGAGAATCCAGGCGATTATCATGAATTATCCCGAAGGCTCGCAAAGGTCTGCGATATCTATGGTTATGGACATTGTCCAGAGACAAATTGGCTGGATCCCCATATCAGCCCAGCACAAGGTTGCAGAGCTTCTTTGTATGCCACGAATGAGAGTCTATGAGTGGGTCACTTTTTATACTATGTGTAAAAGGTGAGTATTTAAAAAAAACTGAGATGGTTAAGTTAACAGAGGACTGACAAAAAAACAAGAAATTGTTTTGTAAGTCGTCATCACATCATCTCGATCGTCTTGCCAAAATGCCTTATAGACCTTGGTCAAAAGTAGTTGGATTTTTCCACGCGGAGTCTGGATTTTTCCCGTTTAATAAGCCTACTGGCTTTATTACATGGCTACTCTCATAAATATTGGTTGCTCTTTGCTTTGCTCAACTTTTCAGGGATCACAGGAGTAATGCATATCCATAATATACAATATCATAAATGCGACAGTAACTCTGCCGCCTGTTTGTCTGTCTGTTACCTTTTCTAACTTAACGGCTGAACGAATTTCGATGAAGATTAGCGCACCGGTAGACCATGACCTGTGTTAGGACATAGGCTTCTTTTTATCCTGGTAGTAGGTACAGTCAACAGCACATCAGGTTATACCAAACAGTCAAATTTCTCCAAATGATTTTAAACAATAAAGTGTAAGAGAATTGGTTATGTTCAAAATCGAATGAGAAGATTTGACAGTTTGTAGTAATTTGATGTGCTGGTGACTGTACGTTCCTGTGAATAATTTGTGACCTCCAGGTGAGCGAAAGGGCAGGCAAAAGCTTCAGGTACAGATGCGTAAATTGGAATCATTGACTTGCTTTCGTGAAATGCAACATCTGTGATAGATTGACTTTAGTAGGCGTTCCAAGATTTTGCTTACCTGTAACTTGTTTGAATGATTACTGAAAAGAAAGTTGCAGTAAGGGGGCTACAGAGATCTTTTGGAGCCTGAATGTCATTGACAGGGATTGACATTGTTGGTAAACATTTTTAAGACAAAATATGAAACGGGGAAGCAACTGTTAAAATGGCGCTGTCGTAGCTAGTTACCAAAACAAGCTCGTTTTATTTTATTTTTACGAAAATGACTCGTTGTGTTCCTAAATACTCCGAAATTGGAGTCTACCATTTTCCGAAAGACCCTAAAATTAGAAGATTGTGGCTTAAAGCTAGTACTCGTAAAGATATATAACAAAAATTGCTGTTCGAGGTTATATCGAAAACATTTAAAGGTTTTAAATTCTGCCCTTTTCCATGTCGATTAAATATTGATTCATAATATTGAAATCACCGAAAATAACGATATATGGAATAAAACCAAACTCATGAATGAACACGAAATTAAATGAATGAATGAAAAATCAAATGCATGGCAGGCCGTAGGGGCCTAGCTATGGTCACGCCATCTACAATTAGCTTTGACCGACCTTCCCCAATGTATTGAAAAATAACAAGATGGCAGCGTTAGTTCCGAATTTGGCTACGCGCCAAAACCTTGTTTTACTTAAGCCAATCGAAGTTCTATTTCAGGATCTACAGGGGCAAGTTCCACGTCAAGATCTGTAAGACCCTGCCGTGTATGCTGCGAGGTTCTGATATACTTATTAAAGCTGTAGAAGACGCTACTGGCTGCCCTGTCGGCGGTACATCTGCCGACAAAATGTTTGCAGTGGACCTCGTGGAGTGCCAGGGCGCTTGCGCAAACGCACCTGTCATCGCTATTGATGATGATTACTATGTAAGTTGGTTCGAAGCAAGAGGCCTAAAAAGGCGTAAGTTTTAGTATGTTGGTTTAAGACTCCGTGCACGAAAAAAACCCTATTTCGACAATTTCTTATCTAATTGTGAGAAAGCGTGAAATAATTGAAACATTAAGTCTGTGTAACTATAAAAGTACAGTTTTCGTGGTGCTAAACCATTCGTGTCAGTCACAGCACCTGTTAATAGTTTCATCACTTTTGCACTCTCGAAAATATAGTTCACTTTGCCTTTTATTTACGAAATGAAGTTATTGTTTATTTATAAAATAAATTTTAGATTATAATAAATGGTTAACTTAAGATTAATATGTAATTTTTAAAATTTCTTAAAAGTGTTTTTAAATAATAGAAAATAATACTTATTTGTCTAGAACCTTTCCAACAATTACGTAATTAAAAAAAAAATCTTTAATTTATTGTGTGGAAGTTGAAAAAAGTGGTCCGACCACGTACAAGTAGATCATATGATGTTTATGGTATTTATTAATGTTCAAACTCATAAATAGTTTCTTGTAAAAAGATCCGAAGATGGAAGGCCTGCCTCGTTGGTCTAGTAGTAGCAAGTGCGACTGTTGAGCATGAGGTCCTAGGTTCGATTCCCAGGTCGGGCAAAGTGTTATTGGGATTTTCCATTAGGAATTTCTCAGTGGCAGCCCGGAGTCTGGATTTGTGCCTGGTTGATGGCAATAGGCTCGCCCCCTATTACATGGGACTTAAACATAACTGGCGAAATGTGGGTGTACTATAGGTACACCTCTGCCTAACCCTTCGGGGATTACACGCGTGATGATATGTTATTTATGTAAAAACATGATCAAACGTTACTGTCGCGTCATTTTTTGGAAAAAACTGTTGCGAAATTTTGTAATTTTCCAGGAATTCTTAATTTATTTGAAAAAAAATTCTTTCCGCCTCATGCAAAAAAAAAGAACTCGAGAACAAATAATTATATTCTTCTTTCTCACAAACAATGAACCAAATTGATCAAAATCAGTCGATTTCATGCACGGCCCCTGGTTGTGCAAAACGTGCGTGATTAGCATTGCAACGTTGAATGCGCATGGGCTGCGCGCTGCTGTCCCGCAGGTATGTTCCTTACCGTTAAAATCTGTTAGTACATACCTACATTCACCAGTAAAATAGTCACCCCTCTCTACAACGGGTATCGTTAATGCAACTAAGGTAATTTGTTAAGAAGCAGCAGAGTCTTTGCTACTAACCAAACTACTCCAACATGGGGAATCCATAAGAAAACTCTTGGACAAGATATACCCTTTTCTAAGAGTTTTCTTCGGTTAATCAGTATTGAAATAACCGAACTGTTAATATATGAATATGATTTAAAAGTAACGATGAAGTTTATTTTAAATTTTTAGGAGGACCTGAATGTCTGTGATGTGTACAACATTATACAAATGTTGAAATGTGGAAGTATACCGCCGTGTGGCCCGCAGTAAGTGAAAAATAATTCATAGTATATTACTGCAGCGGCCAGCAAAAGAGGCATTGATGGACGAACGTATAAATGTTATTTAAAAATTATACATTCGTACATCAATGCTTGGTTGCGGCCAAGGCTTGTATAGTGCTTTTCTCAAATAATGCGCGGACAGTCTAAGTAAATGATTCATAAATTCCAGATTCAATGACGAACAACGATCATTTTTCACGCGCCAATATGTTCATTTGTTTTTTTTTTCAATAGACAGCTTTATATTTGCAAGCCAGTTCGAAATTTAAATAAAACCTTTGATAAGTTACCTCCTTGGTTGCCATGTTTCGGAGTAAAAAATCGTTCCAATTTTAAATTACACCATAGATATGAGTTTACTATGTAATTTATTTGGCCGCTAAACCACGACAGATATATTTTTTTTTTCTTCTTTTTGGCTTCGCACGGTTTGTGCATTTAGCCAGTGTCATGTAAAATTAGGTAACAAGTACAAAGTAGAAAAATTATGAAATGAACTCCATTCAATGCATGATAAAGATGATAGATGATATCCCGCCCCGCTCCCCTTGAGTTTAAGTAAAGACGTGGCACTTTACTGAAACCTCGCGCGGACTTCTTGAGAGAACTTAAAATGATGTTGCACTGTTTTGTTTCATTTGCAGGTTCTCGAACACTTAATGGTTAATAATCCACCACTATTACACATTAATATTCGGCTAAACACACATTTTAGAAAATAAAACAAAACTGCTAACATGACGCTTCACTTTCCCGCCAAGAAGTCCCACGACAGATATGGATTTTCATACAACTTTTGGCGGCCGATGCTCGCATGGATTTGGCCAGTACAGCAATTTCGATTTGTCTCGATGAAGGTTGTCAAAATAATGCTCAAATCAAGCATGTTTAAAAAAAATTATATTTTTTATCTTCCTGACCTGCGAGACACTATCAGTAGCAATGGATTTCATTTTGACAGTTCAACAACTTTCATTGTATTATTTACGTTGTTGAGTAGACAACATTTTCAAACACAAAGCATTTATTACAAATAAACCAATTACAGGCACTTTTGAATTGTTAAGGGGTCGGTCAGTCAGAGTGATGAAGCTAGTTGCCCATTCCAAAGCGTAGTAGGTTCCTATGGAGAAGAACGGGCAAGAAACTCCACGGAACTCTTTTTAATCAAAATATTGTGACAAAGTATTGGTTACATCATTCATGTTGAAATTATACATGTGAGGACAATGTAGAAAGACGTGCACGTTAAAAGCGTCCGCAATAAAAAGATAAAACCATTAAAAAACAATTAAAATAAGCCGTGGCAGCCAAGAAATGACCAGTCCCCACTGACGGCGCCCGTTCACGAACATGACGCATGGATCAGCACCATTTAGCTCAACCATTTTGAAGGGAACTTAATGATCCAACACACACGCCACCATCAGCGAGACATTTGAGTGAGTATGACACACTCAGCCGCCAGGGCACATTCAAGTCAATGAAAGACGTACTTAGTAAATGGTAGGTACATAGTGCTCACACATGTGCTATGAAATTATACAATACTAAGAGATTGAATATAAAGATAGTATTTACAATCTTCAGCAGCTCCAACAATATTTTTGAATGCTAATCAATTAGTGTAAGCGCCCTTGTGGAGCAGGACCAGCGTTAAGCCAAGCGTTTTTGTCAGCGATGTAATCTCCCAACTTATAATATGCTTGGCTACATAGTGTGCGTATTTTTTTCAAACACATGAAGCAATGGATTAGCAATATACTTATTTCAAAATCATTCAGATTAAGATTTATAGCGTGTTATGCGATTAGGGTGCTGGGTTCGATCTCCGGACCTGCGGGGTAATTGCGTAACAAACTTAATTCATTTTGAAAGTTCACCAACATTCAGCGCGTTATTTACTTTAGACGAATTTTTCAAACATGTTCAAAGCAATGGATTAGGAATTTCCTTCAAAATCCTTGGGATTGTGATTGAAAGTGTGTTACATAATTGGGGTACTGGTCTAGTAGATGGAAACCCCAATAACACTCTAGTTTTAATATTGAGTTTTTCCAGTATAAAATGAAATAAAATTTATTTATTTGCCAGAATACCTATAGGTGCATAGATGATAAAATGGTAATAGTAGATTGTTGTACCGAGCGCAAAATTATTAATGCACGAGTGTTATGTTGGTGCCCGAGCGCATGGAAGGTGACTAAACTAGCACGAGTGCATTAATTACTCACTTTACCAAGGTGCGTAATCTACTTTTATTTTAAATACCAATCTACCAACCGTGATAAAATATACCTACTCAAAATAAAAACTCAAGTTATTGAAAACTAAGTTTTTCACCAAGTCGGTTTTATTCAGCCGATTTTTATTTTCACCCAGTGCTTTTTATCTAATGCATACATTTTATATTAAACTTAATGGGAGACATTAAACCTCCCTTGTAAATTTATATCTAAATAAAAACTAAAAACAGTGCATAAATGTTGTATGAAATCTCATTGTTGCACTGTAAACAGTGCAAAAATGAGATTTCATATAACATTTCTGCACTGTTTTGGTTCTAAGCAAAATATAAGTGCTTTGTGATCGGTTTTGTAGTGATTAATGATAACATTACTACATAGTTGAAAGAAAAATAATTTTAGTCTCACTACATTCGACTTATCAGTCTTGCAAATATTTTTAGTACATGCATAATAATATTATCAAATTACATCAATGTCATTAGTCATTTAAAATTCTCGGTAGCAGCCCGCAGTCTGGATTTGTGCTATGTCTGTGGCGAAATGTACCTGGTATACTTGGCTCCATGGAGAATATTAGACGTGATGATATGTTTTTAACCTAATTTTATTTGTATACGTATGTACGTACGTACAGACTATTATATTTTAAATTGATCACAATATTTGACATGAGATTTGATAGATTACCTTTCGGGGTATTCTTTTATATCTAGTTTTTTACCCCCTTGGTTAGGTGTCCGCTATTAGCTTAGGTAATCCACATATGACAAGATTCAGTGTGTCCGACGTTTACAATAAGCTGTTTGCAGTTGGAACAATATACGTTATCGTTACAATAATATCCACAGAGTAGAGAGCAGACAGAGAACTAATACGCTGATATGTACATACATCATATCAAATACATTGCTACCATATTGCTACACATTGATCCAATATTATGGAAAAAAGATTGCAGTTATTTATATTAATTCTTATCGATGTCAAAAAATCTAAATATTTTATTTCACATAAACCTACATGGGCACTTATAAAACATCGGAAGCTAGGTGCACGGTTCTAATTCCGGAGCAACTTAATTGACTTTTACAATATTTCCACATTACAATAATAGATAATATGCGAGGACTGTGAAGGCCTGTCAACAAGTACCAGGTAGGTACTTAATAAAATAGAAAATGGTCAACAAATCGAATCAGCTACGAGTCTACAAGGAATACAAATTTCACAATATAGAAAAGATCCGTAGAAAGATAAATAAAAAAATAAAAACCTATTTAAACCAAATAACGTGATTGCCATCAAAACTGTAACAAATTTGAATGAATATCATGTCCACAAAAGCCACTACCAAAGTGTTGCAACTTCGGCTTTAGTGGCTTTAGTGTATTATTATGGGAAGATTATGTTCTAGAAGAATGTTAAAACAAATAATAAACAAAACTTCGTAATTTGGGAGCAGTTATTATGTCGTTAATGAGGTGCCAGGGAAGACATATGTGCAGAAGAAGTTATTGCCAAACACTATTCAGCGTAGTCTTGGATTTTTGAAACTGATTGTACCATTCCCAAAAACCGATAGTCGCAGTGATCAGTATTTCTGCACACTCCATACGTCACTATACTCTGTGGTGTTTATTACACCCATAACTTATTGCAGGGTGTTACCTATTCCAGGAACGGAAGATTCGCCGCTGAGCCTATATGCGGCTTGACAAGTTTATTGAGCAACCCCCCGCAGCCGGGATATGGAATTCAAGAATGTTTCGCCGGAGGTTGTGAGACGTGACAATAAAATAAAATGTACTGAAACATTTTAAGTAGGTACTTTTGACAAGGTTTCATTATTTTTAATTTTTATCTAAACGACAAACGGTATTCTTTAAAACTAGTTAGTTTTAGTTATCTTAATTAAATTTCCTCACTATTTTAACTACGTACCTACCTTAAGGCTTGTCTTTGTCCGATATTACTTATTATGTACTTATTGATTTTTATTAAATTAATTATTTGCATTAACAGATTTATATTTGCATTCAAACGGCATTTCCCATAGTGATAATTTTCTTTTTAATACTATGAGGGTTCGAGTGAGTGTCTTTTTATCCAGAAATATTGTTAAGGACGCAGGACAGAAACAGTTTCAATAAAACACGGTATACGGCGTTGAAAATTTGATTTTTGAAATGTTTTGTTCACATTTTAATATCTTGTCACAAAAACGAGAGTATAAAATTCCAATTTTCCAGTGGAGGCACTCGAGACGACGAACGAATGTATAATTAGTTTAGAAAGACGACGAAATTACCGACGAACAAACGCTATGACAAACATTAGGGGTGTATTACTTCTGTGCCCATTAAAACGAGGGTCATCAATTGTGAAAGTCGTAAAGCGACACACATTATAGCTTTATTAAACTTGGTAATTGTTACTGTGATTCTAATCGATGTTATAATTACAAGTTGTTTGGCGAGACTTAGATCAAGTGAGGTCAAAAGCAGTAAATCTTGGGAGGCGTTCGTGATCCGATCGCCTCCCTCGGGATTGCCCTGTTCCGTAATTAAGTAGTTGCCTGCAATCACAACCAATATAATCCGCGCCGCAAACTTTAATTACAGGTGAAAACTATCTGTTGCAAGAACAATAGGATGTGTTCCGAGTGTGGCCGCCTTTGTTTTACAATTGCTTTGCAAGAAGTGGTAAATAATTATAAGTTTGTTTAAACAGCTGTGTTGTTCTACGTGTGTACCAAGTTTGTAACAAGATAGTGCTAATCCGGTTAATTGTTGTCTGCAGTTTGTATAATTGAGAAAATTTTCGCTCCTGTTTTGTAAAAGCTTTTTCCGGTTTTTAATAGAAAAGACTGAACATTAGTTATTTCAACCGTTTAGTTGGTAGTTTTTGGGTCATAGCAAGAAACCACGACGAAGTTTAATTGTTTTTTTCATCCATATTCTTTGTAAGTATTTTTTATGACTCGTTTTTAGACGGTCAAACCTCCTGTGGATAAAACGACCCGTCTCATTATCCGTAGCCAAATATTTTCATTCATTATGATTTAATGTAGGTAATACTGTTTCATTATTTCCTCATTGTCTCAATCCTTATCTTTAATAGCCTCGTGGTGAGTGTGTGTTTTTTAAACAAAGTCATATTTACTCAATTTAAAATCCTATGAGGAACTGCGTGTTACGGACGGGGCTCGTTATTCGCCATAATTGGATTCTTTTACATGTTAAATGGTTTTCAGAATACATACTTCAGCCTATTCGTTTATGCATGTTATGTTGTAAAGGCATTCATTATGTTTCAGATTTTTTTCTCCATAAAATTACCTACTATTGAAATTAAAGTTACTACGTAATTTTTCTTGATTTAGAAGGCAGAAGTGAGCGGAAACGCCGGGCGGTGACGCCCTTTTTTTTTTTTTTTTGTGGGTGGGATATCATCAAATAACTTCTCCCGCTCTGGGCGGAGCGGGAGGGCGTGTCAGACTTTTACTGACTAAAACCCACCCGTGTTCCTTCCGTTGCCTGTGTACCAGGGCCACGATATCCCTTTTGGACAAACTCGCGATTCGGCATTGGTCCTAACGGACCCCGTCAGTTTGTCCTGACATCTCTTTGAGGCGCGCGTGGAAGGAACACAACGCGCCGTCGACCCGGGGGGCGGTGACGCCCTGGGAGGACATATTGTGACCTAATTGGTGATGTTCTTTTGAAAGGTCATGTGCATAGTACTCGCAACCAGCGTGCGTGTATGACCTGATGAATGAGCGTAAATGAAGAAAAATGAGTATGTAAGGAGCGTAACAGGTGGGCGTTCTATAGTTTCTGCCCCCATGGGAAGAAGGCGTGAGTTTATGGATGTGCGTGTATTTTCTTGAATATTTGATTGTAGGTCACCGACTAATAGTGTGAATTGTACACAACTTTTACACTTGTACACAGCTACACAGCACAGGCTTCTTACTAGGGAGATAGGTGATGCAAGAAAAAGGCGTGACTTTATGTAGGTACTAGCTGCGCCCCGCGGTTTCAACCGCGTAAGTCTCGATCGCGTGGGAATATCGGGATAAAGAGTAGCCTATGTCTTAATCCAGGGTGTCAGCTACCTCCACACAAAATTTTATCAAAATTATCCTAGCAGTTTGAGCGTGAAGAAGTAACAAACCGACACACACACCCTCACACTCACAAACTTTCGCCTTTATAATATTAGTGTAACTAGCTGCGCCCCGTGGTTTCATCCGCGTAAGTCTCGATCCCGTGGTAATATCGGAATAAAAAGTAGCCTATTTCTTAAACCAGGGTGTCAGCTACGTCCATACAAAATTTTATCAAAATTACCCCAGCCGTTTGAGCGTGAAGAAATAACAAACATACACACACACTCACAAACTTTCGCCTGTATTATATTAGTGTGAGTGTGATAACAGTAACGTAGCGAACAGTTGAAAATTACGATCTATGTCGTTCGCAATGTTCTTTCTTTACCTACTTCACATGAACAGAATAGAAGATAAACATGTTCCTTTCTAAGTAATCACATAAAGCAACAGCTAACACAGAAGTACACAAGCTTCCGAGTATCGAGTGACGTGTTTATCAAATTGGATCGTGTCGCGGCGAAATGACAAAATTTTATCATTTTATCTTTTACGAAACAGGGCCAGCGGGCTGCCGGAGGCGAAATAAAATGTCCAAATACTTGAAAAGAGCTGCAACGAGATAATGCTGTAGTTAATGGTGCTGCCGGACGTCATGGCCGAGTTGTTATTGCTTTAGGAAACTGCCCCACACACCGCCCCTTCATATCGGACAAACTCGTATTTGTATGTTACTTGAAGAAAATTAAAGGGACTCTTGCTCCTAACTTTTTATACAACTCTGGTACCTACCTAACTGGTACATTTTCTATATAAGGTGGTCGTGGTTTTCTATTCATACACGAAATCTCTTAAGGGGTCATTGTACCTACTCATGATTATTAACAACTTTTACTATGGGACCAAACCAGAAATAGCGAAGAAAAAACAGCTGTTCCCTACATTTTAACGAGTTATGCGAACATAAATGTAGAGAACAGCTGAATTTTTTTTTAGTGATTACAATGACGCTTTAAGAGATTTCGTGTATGAATAGAGACACCTTATATAGATACGCATGCTGCAATTCAACTCCTGTCCTGCTGCACACAACGAAATATGCATAGCTATTAACGATCCTATTGATAACACATTTGACCTTTTGTATACAAATTTTAAAGCAATTTGTCGAAACCGAATTTGATAAATGATATTAATTATTTTCGCATTGAACACAAATTCATATTAAGTATTTCGTGTAACGATTCCGAAAGGTTTTAGGCAAAAGTGCGATGCAATTATATCAGCTTTTATGTTCCAAAGGTAATAGCGTAAAAAAGATTACAAGTAAAACCAAGCTTTATTATGTTTTAACGATTTTAAACATTCCCATAATCTTTACTGCGCTCTTTAAAAATTCATAAAAGACATTCAAACGGGCCTTAAGTACCGTTCAGAGACAAATCGCCACAAAACATTGCTTGAGCCAAAACAGTTGTTTTCTCAACCAGGAATTAATGTTTTTGGATTTTTTATGGAATTAATAAAAGTAGACCATACAAACAAATTATCTGAAATTTATAGTTTTTCCGGGTTTGGGTTTTTGTGTATGTGAGAATTTATCTATAAAACATACATAACATTTTAAAGGGAGTAATATTTTTTTTCAATTTCTCGTAACACCGCCATGTAACGTAAGCCCATTTTGACGCCCGCGGCAAGCGTTAGAGCAGCTGTAACCGTAAAACGCACAAAATGGAAAACAAAAACGCCATAATATTTCCAAGTTGTGATCCCGCTGCCCTGATGGAAAACGATTCCAGTATCCGGTAGATTTATTAAATGTTTGATGTAGTGTCAAATAGCTAGCCATTTTTTTTTAAATATGGATATTTTTCCAAAAAGATCAAGCATAAAGAGGAAGAGAACTCCGAAATTAATGTAGTTAGTCATTAAAAATTCTATGGACGATGATGTAATCTTTGTGTAATTTTTTTTTTTATGTAGTCTTTGTACACGGAGTAGCTCGGAAAGGATAGTAGGATGAGGGGTTTATTGCAAACCTTTTGCTACGAGGTACAGCCGCGCTTGACAAGGTCATGCTTAAGATGGGGGATGGTATGAACCGATACACACCGGTGCACTTTGATACTCGTAATTTCGGGATGTGTTGAACTGTCTGTGTAATTGGCAATACCCATACCTATGGCAAATGATACGGGAGAGTGAGGTGCGAGACACACAGAAGGGACGTGAGACGAGGACGGGACGCGGACGCAGACGCGGCGTCCCTCTCACGTGTCTTCATTATTCTTCATACAAAATGTATTAACGCGATCTGGCACAAACCATACAGAAAAGGGACAAGACGCAGACGCGTCGTTTTTCCGTCTGCGTCCTGTTGGTAAAATAATATACTAAAGCGACGAGACACAGATACGACGCAGATGCAGGGGGGTGCGGTGAGGGCGCGGGGTGATCACCGATTCACATTTTATATACCTCTTGAAAACGGTCTGGGTAGTATTGTAAATCATCCATTATTTGAAAAATCTCATACACACACGCATGTACGCGTACACGCGCGCGCACGCGTGTTCACGTGTGTACGAAATAAAGTATATAATAATAATAATATCTTCGATGCTTTGCCACACTGGATAACGTAACCGTGCCAGTATCGTCTTGTCTTTTGAATGTTATTAAGTAGCACAGCTCTAGCGCATCTACGTCTTCTGAAGAAGACATGGCGCATCGAACTCAAAATATGAAGCTCACTACCGCACGACACCGCTACTGCCCTCAAAATTAAGTGTCAAAGACATTACAGTATGTAGGGTATTCGCCCCGTCCATCCATGTGGGGGCCCCGTCTCTTCTATATAATTTGTATAGTCGCATCCACATCTCGTCCGTGCCGCGTCTGCGTCCCACCCTCGCCTTACGTCCTTTCCGTCTGACCCGCTACTGACAATCCTGAAAGTCTGATTACCACGCTCGAAGTTCAGCCACTGGTAAAGCAAACTAATTCATGCATGTTCCTGCTCAAATATGCTCTTGAACGCAGGATTGCCTTCATTATTCAATCCATGGTGACCTGTACTCTGTAAACTAAAGCTACACTTAAGGGAGTAACTATATTTATACTGTAATACTTCTTAAATACATATTCTCGCCCATTTCTTTTCATTGCTTTATGAATCAAAATTGTAGGCAATATTCATTACACTCGCACAGTATTTCAGTCGGCGTAGTCACGCAAGCGTTCTTTTCGACAATGTGAAGGAATATGAGGAACTATTTTTACATACCTAACGAAGAAAGGTATATCATAAAAGGTTACAACTTAGATTTTCTCTTCGCTGCTCTTCTTTCCTGAAAGAAAGATCGTCTAATCACTATGGTCTTTTCACATCATAGGCATAAAATTGTAATAAAAAAAACGAGCCAGCCTTACAGTAGTCGCATAGGATGTGTAACATCTGACATCTCACCTTGGTAATAAGCAACTCAGTAAATACTGAAATATTTATTCGATTATTATTCATTACTAGTGGTCGCCTACTGGTCAAAATTCCACCTCCTCTACTTACAATCTATAAAGTACTTACTAATTCCATACAATTAAAAAGTATAATGCCGATTCCATGCTCAAGCTTCCTGTTACTCCCTTTTCCCGAAATCACTGCCAAAGAAGGCGAGAAGAAAGAGACACACACAATCAGGTCGTGGGACACCGGTTGGAACGAATTTCCTTTTATGTAAACTAAAAAACAAAAAGTTTTGACACTTGAAATTTACTTTTTTGGGCATAATGCTCTTTTGTTACGTGACGATTTCTGCCAGTTTACTCCTACCGCAAGCCGTGGTAAAGAACTTCGTTCCCAAACTAACGCCCCGTTGGTATAGTCGTCGCAAGCGCTACTGCTGAGCATATTGTCCTGGGTTCGGTTCCCAGGTCGGACAAAGTGTTATTGGGTTTTTCCAATACGAATTTCTCAGTAGTAGCCCTGAGTCTGGATTTGTGCCCGTTTTATTGTTAGGCTCGACTCCTATTACATGGTACTTAAACATGACTGGCGAAATGTGGGTGTACCTAGTAGGTACTCTGCCTAACCTCACCTTCTCCGAATTATAATTATGTATGTTTTATTTTTTAATCTTAGTTTTTATTATTATTTTTATTAATTAAAAACATTTCAATCATATTTTGAAATATTTGAATATAAAAAAATATAAAACATTTAAAAATATAAAAAATAGTAGCCTACCGGTATCGGGAACAGGGTCCAAGCTACTGGTCAAGGCTCCAGTCCTCCAGAGAGAGGAAACTCCTGACAATGCGAGCCGTGTCCAGAAGTATCGCTTTCTGAATCAGGCCCTTAATCCAGCAGCCCAACGAGAGCCTCCTTAGGTGTTGGTCGAGGCTCTTGGCAATTAAGCCATTGGCTGATATTATTATTATAACTACATAATCAAATTTTTATTCAAACAACCCACAGTATTTTTTTCTTTTCGTAAAACTAAATAACTGTCGGTGTATAGTCCGCCGCGCTCAGCGGCCTGTAGAGTTTTGTGAGTGCACCGCCGTGTACGGATCAATCTAGCTGATCGCTATTTGTTTATTTATTTATCTATAAGCATATACGTCCGCACCCGCACTGGGCCTGCGTGGTGGATTACGGCCCACTCCCTCTCACAGCAAGAGGAGGCCTGTGTCCCAGCAGTGGATACATTATAGGCAGATTATGTATATACGTCCATGTCTGTAAGTATAAAAATATGTATTAGGTATGTTGAAACTGTTTGTACTTCCCGTCACTTGGCCTTAAAGGTTCATTAGAAAACCAGCGGCAGACAGCATCTGTCTGGCATTAAAGCTGAAATTAAACTTTTTAGCGCAGCCGTGACACAGATTATTGTTGTTAAATAGTTATTTGTGTTTCCTATTTCTTCCCGTGGGTGTCATGAAAGGCGACTAAGGGACTTAGTAGAGAATGGGCAGCAGCGCGCTCTATGCATTTTAACACCATACTGCGATCGCCAACTCGCCTGCAACGCGTGGTGATTATGGCAAACACCCCCTTTGGGGGAGGCCTGTGTCCAGCAGTGAACGTCTTTCGGCTGATATGGTGATGATGAGATATTTGTGCAACAAGAGAGCAAAGTCGGTTTTTGCTGCGAGTGTTGATTTTGAATCCCGAGTAAGCGTAGGATTCTATTATTGAATCACGAGCGTAGTGAGTGATGCTAGGTTAGAATCCTGAGATTCGAAGACACGAGATGCAAATAACTTTGGTCTCGTGTAAGACACAACTTTTTCACCTCCGTAACGACAACATATTACTTAAAGGTAAAAAAATAGAAAATGGTAAAAATTAAAGCACTTGACTATATATTTGTAAAACAAACAATATCAAAAATTAAAAAAGTTAAAATTCAAATATAATAACTGTACACTTAAAATACAGATGATTTGCAATTTTACGGTTATATGTGTATCCGAACGTTTTGTTTGTTTCTTTTTTGGGCGTCCTAGGTATCTATGGAATTTGAAAATGAACTTCGAATCGACTCGTTCCTCGCTTTTTTCGTATCGAAATGAAAGTGATAGAATAAAGTGAAGCTCAAATTTTTGGAATTTTGTGTGTAAACCCAGCACTGTTTTCGGCATTTCAAAAATAATACTTATTAAAAAGTTACTTTGTCTCTCGACCGCAGCAAAATAGAATTTTGCTCTCAGTCTTTAAACAGCAAAACCTGCTTATTTGAGGTGCTGAGGTGAAAAGTAGATAGTTGTGCAACAAGAGAGCAAGGTTGGTTTTCGCTGCGAGTGCGACTAACAAGCTAAAGATAAATCTTGTAACGGTAACCGACAAAACTAATTGATGGCAAACTCATCATCATCTACCTAGCCTTTTCCCAAATATGTTGGGGTCAGCTTCCAGTCTAACCGGATGCAGCTGAATACCAGTATTTTACATGGAGCGACTGCCTATCTGACCTCCACAACCCAGTTACTGGGTAACACGATATCCCTTGGGAAGACTGGTTGTCGAGACTTTTGGGCTTCTGACGACCCGTAACAACTGTCAAAGATCTAAAAATGACAGCCGGGACCAACGGCTTAACGTGCTTACCGAGGCACGGAGGAATCTTGGTATGAACAGATGTTCACCCATCCACGGACCAACCGCGGTAAGCGTAGCTTAACCTGATCGATCGACCCGTGCGGCAGTTATTATTTAGCCACAAGCTCCTCTTGATTGATGACAAACTGAATTGATGGCAAACTATAATTAAATATTTCCTAACACGTACCTCGGTGGTATAAGGATATTGATTACGAATTAAGTCCTTTACTTCCAGATGTGTATTAAGTATCGCAATTAGTGGGAAGAAGCCGCTTTGTTATCATCCTTGGGGTGACGTGACCCTTGTTAGTGCGTCAAGATATAATTGGGAAAAACAGGAAAAATTGTGTGTTGTTTATGAAAAGATGGGGCAGATTTTTCAACAGTCATATAGCTTTTATCTGAGGAATTAATGTCATATTTATCCTTAAGTTTTTGTTGCTTAAGCTATGTTAAAATGTCGTTCATGTAGGTAACGTTTCACTGAGAAATGAGTTTAAAGTCACTGGATTCAGATTACTAAAAATAACTTTCTAATGACATAATATGGTCGGTCATTATATAATATTACTCATTAACTACATTGCGATTTTATTCAAATCAAATCCATATATTTCCCAGAATGTGGGTTTACACTGTATGATCTTGGATCAGGTGACGTTCACTTGTGTTAGTTCGTCTCTTAGCTAAATATGAATATTAATTGAGAAGTGATTCTTTGTAAAACATTACAAATCAATCAGTAACCATTGTGATTACGAAGTGATATCGTTTGCAGAGTGAAATAACAGAACAGTAAAGTTAAAACTTAAATAAGTGGTGTCAGTGTTTTTTTCAACAATAACATAAATAAACAATAAAGTGACTGTTTAAACTATTAGAGCACTAATATTGAAAATGAAAAAGACTTTCACGAACATTAAATCTATGAAATAGTGCTAAAGTCGTAGAAAAGTGTCAAAATAGTCACAAAAGAGTGAAAATATCCAAAGTGAACGTTAATATTTTAAAACAATAACAACACCCCACCACTTACTATAAAACCGGTGGGCGCGTTCCAGGTCCTTTTTTTTTTTTTTGGGTGCGATATTATCAAATAACTTCTCCCGCTCTGGGCGGAGAGGGAGGGCGAGTCAGACTTTTACTGACTAAAACCCTCCAGTGTTCCTTCAGATGCCTGTGTGCCAGGGCTACGATATCCCCTTCGGACAGGCTCGTAACCCTAACACTGCACTGGCTGCTAACTGCTGCACAAACGCCATCTGGTGCAGAGTAGCGGAGTTATTAGAAAACGTTGCGTTTATAGCTTATTAATATCTGAAGCATTACTATAAATACACTATTTTGATCATAATATTTATGTATTACTGAGTTTTTGATTCTGCAAAATACTACAAGATGCGGACAAAAAATCCAATACCTAGCTTGCTCGGTCTGTAAGAAACACTATGACCTCGAATGTTCAAATGTCTCAAAGGAACAATATGCACGCATGAACAGCGAGTGTAACTTGAACTGGGAGTGCCGAGAATGCAGGTGTAAAACACCCAAAAATAATAACACAAACACACCCGCAAGATCGCAACAAATAGACGCCAATTTAAAAACAACACCAGAGCCTAACGTTACTCAGCGTCAGAAACAAACTCAAACAACTTCAATGAGTCTGTATGCTCTGAAATAAGTATACTCGGCGATACATTAAATAATAAAACAAGTATATAGAATGAAAATCAACCTGAACTGACACTACTTAATCTGAGCGAAATGATATCCTTAAAGTTATAATACATCAATAATACTGGAAATAAAAGCTAATATTCAAACAGAAATAAAAGAATATTTAAGTAAGGAAGACATAAAATAAGACATAGGCGTTTTGATCTTACAAAAACGAGCAATGAAAGACTGCTATAGAGAAAATTAACATCCAAATAGAATAAGCAAACTGAAGCACTCCAAAACGAAATAAAGAGACTAAAATCTGAGACCCCAAAGATTATGCAACAAATAACAGAGAATAATGTTAAGAAATTTGTAGTATATGGACTTACCGAACAAGACTTACACGAAAGAATTCGAGCTATTTTTTGGGATGTTATAATTGTAAATTGTAATTGATAATGTCATATCTATTATAATTTCAAAGTGATTCAGTAAAATTAGAATTTTTAACAATCTCAACATAAACTTTTTTACAAATAAACACACCCAGTGAGATTTATAACCTATTTATAACTAAGCCGTAATCTGGCAAAAAATGCCAAAAGTTACCCATAAAACATTCAACCAGCAAAAATATATTTCTTTCATAGTAAATAGGTCAGAATTCACGTGAAGGAGTAAACACAATAAAATTATGTCGCTGTTCCCGGGATCTCCTCAGTCAGCTTTACTTGCCCGGAAAGATATAGCGGGATACGCATTTCACATTTTTTCCATTCTCCGCAATGAATAGAGAGAACTATTATTTAAGGTTGGGAGTACACGAATGAAAGCTCGCTTGAAGTGGGAGTTGAAAATAATTATGATGTATCAAGCAACATAGCTCAAAACTGTAAGGAAAACATCGTGAGGAAACCGGCATGTCCTAGAACCATAAGTTCGAAGACATGTGACATCTATCAACCCGCACTGGGCCCGCGTGGTGGGCCTGTGTCCCAGCAGTGGGAACATTATAGGCAGATTATGTAAGCAACATAGTATAAAACAAAGTTGCTTTTCGTGTCTGTCCATGAAACCGTTTAAAATATTCTAAACTTTCAAATGGATTTTGATTCGGTTTTCACCATCATTAACAATTTAACCTACGTACTTTAATATTATAACTTAAGTAGATATAGCACAGAAATCTTGTTGCTTTAACGTGTCACTATTGCACCCGTGGGGAGCATGCTGCGTTATAGCAATCAAGCACCTGCTTATAAGTAGCATGTAGGGTAGTTCCGTGTGGTGCCCAGACGTAAAGAATAGCACCATCCTATATGCTATGGGCTATGGTTTCTGCTGAAAATCAGCGCTGTGACGATAGGTTTGTCCGAAGTCACAGCATTTTGCTGAGTAGAGACCTGTTCTTGCACAGATGTGACGCACGGTTATTGTAATTGTTCATAATTAGTATAGTTTGTTTGTTTCAAAAGTAGTTATTTTTCCACTCGGCAATCGGCATTTTGTTTTTGTTTTCATTGTTTGTTTGTCACCTTTGTTGTCATCACATAGACCATAGACTAATATATATAGAATGAGTTTATAAACTATTTAGTAAACACTTTGTAAATTGTCTTTGGTCCCTGACATCAACCAATGGACAAGATGTCAGAATGCTTAAAGTATTGGATGCGAGGCTTTTGGCTACTTAGTATGTTTTACTTTTTTTTGACTTATTTTGTTGTACTGTGCGTTTTGTTTGTGCAGAATAAATAATTTTTCTTTCTTTCTTTCATATCTTCCCGTGGGTGTCGTAAAAGGCGACTAAGGGACTTACTGGAGAATGGGCAGCAGCGTTCTCTGTGCATTTTAACTTTTCACCATACTGCGATCGCCAACCCGCCTGCCAAGCGTGGCGATTATGCCCCCCTCCCCCCTCCCTTATTTTGAGGGAGGCCTATGTCCAGCAGTGGATGTCTTTCGGCTGAAATGATGATGATGAGGGATGCAAGTAGCCCCAAAAAGTATCGATATATATCGTACCGATATTTAAAAAAAAATGATATTGATTTCGATACATCGACAAAAAACATCGTATATCCGTGAAATTTTCAAATAAATATTTGTAAATATAAAATAAATATTTGTATTGTGTTTGTTTTTTAATCATACATACCGAACTAAAAACATAATCTTAATATATAATATATAATTCTTCTGTACGTGTGTTTGTCACCTAACTTCTCCTAACCGGCTGGACCGATTTGGTTAAAATTTTGTATTTATATTTCAATGGGTTCCTGGATGGTTTGAAAATACAATTGGACCCGGTAGGTGGCGCTGCTGTCGGTATAAGGTGGTACAAAGTTCGCCGGGTTAGCTAGTTTTTGATATAAAATCTTAAAATAATAAAACATTGTTATAAGTTGTCTAATTTTTGAGGGCTCTGAATTCCAGAGGTTAAAGTCAGTGGCGACAACGGTGTTGCTATTAAAATTAATCAAATTTGAATATATCAAACAAAAAACATCGATGTATCGATACATCGATATTTTTTCTACATGCCTCGTAGCATGTGTACTTATACAGTACCCTACAGTTTCGACTTCATCCAAGCCATGATTATTCCAAACCGGATAAAATATGATTCTGTTTGATCATAATTATGCAAAGTTTAGAATCTTAAGGCCTTGCTTGTGGTTTAAAGTACTTGAAATAATACTGAAACTTCGGGCCCTTTGAAATAGTGTTTGCGTTATTTCACTAACTTGTGTTAAGGCTAAGTTTCTTGATAATGCTGACCCGGTAATAGCGAAATTAAATGTTTACCTAAGTTCGTTGATATTATAATCTGTCCAAACTGAGACTGCCTCGTTGGTGTAGTGGTTGAGAGCGCTACTAGTTCGATTTCTGAAGGTCCTGGGGTAGATTCCCGGGTCGGGCAAAGTGATATTGGGGTTTTCCACCAGGAATTTCTCAGTAGCAGCCCGGAGTCTGAATTAGAGCCGGGTTGATGGCAATAGGCTCGCCTTTTATTATTATATGGAACTTAAGGTTGCTATTAGAAAAAAAAGGTTTTTCATATATTTCTTATCTAATTGTAAAAGTACAATTTTCGTGATGCTAAACCATTCTTGTCAGTTTCAGCATCTGTTAATAGATTCATTACTTTTGCGCTCTCGAAAATATAGTTTATTTCACCGTTGATTTACTTAATGAAGATATTGTATAATCATAAAATAACATTTTGATTTTGTCACAAGGATAGCTGGAGCCCAGCGTGTGATTTTTAAATTTCTTGATATGGTTTGTTAAATAATAGAAAAAGAACATTACCGACTTGGTTATTAAGAAAATATAGGTTTTTTTAAACTTTATTTTCTGAGACGATTTGTAACATTTTGATAGTTCTTTTTGAGTTGAACATGTCCGCTTACATAAAATATTTTAAATAACTGAATTTATGTTATTATATTGAAGAAGATGTTCGTTACTTCAAAATCAACCGAAGATGGTGTTATTTGCTGATGACACATCATTGATCTTTAAAATAGATCGACGATCACAAAATCTTGACGAAGTGAATAACTCTATTCTTCAGGTCCAAGATTGGTTTACGGTAAATAATTTGGTATTAAATGAAAAAAAAACCAAATGTATTAGATTTAAATTACCTAATGTTAGAAGTAGCGAATGTGATATCATATTGAACGGAGAAAAACTGGAATTTATTAATCAAACGGTTTTCCTAGGAATCACTATAGACGAGAAACTGCAATGGGGACCACATATAACCTCTCTGGCGGGGCGGTTAAGCTCGGCCGCTTATGCTGTTAGAAAGATAAGACAGCTAACAGATATAGAAACCGCGCGTTTGGTTTATTTTAGTTACTTCCACAGCATTATGTCGTATGGCATTTTACTGTGGGGTCGGGCTGCTGACATTGAGTCCATCTTTATTTTGCAAAAGAGAGCTGTCAGAGCAATTTATAATCTCCGTCGCCGCGAATCTCTTAGGGAACTATTTAAAAGGATTAATATTATGACGGTACCTTGCCAATTCATTTATGAAAATATTATGTATGTAAGGAAAAATCTACAAATTTTTAACAAGATAAGCGATAGACATAATTTTAATACTAGAAATAAAGATAAAATAGATCAACCATTTTTCAGATTATCTAAAGTACATACATCTTTTATGGGGTACTGTGTTAAATGTTACAACAAAATACCTTGTGATATATTGAAATTAAATGAGAGAAAATTTAAAACACATATTAAAAGTACACTTTGTAAACAAGCATATTACAAGTTAGAGGATTATATCCAGGACAGGAATGCTTGGAAACATGCTGGTCCAGCTCCATAGGACAATCTAGAGTCTAGACAAAATCAAACTGGTTGCTATTTTTATGGTAAAATCTGTTATTTTTATGATATTCATTTTACATTCTGTGATAACCTATACTCACACACTGACTTATTTTTTTAGAAAAACATACTTGTATGATGTTTGTAAATATGTGAACACCACGTATCTATCTAATAATTAAGTTATTTTTCATTGCTTAGTTTTTAATTCGTTTTACCTATTATGGTATAGTAATTTTATTCTAGGTGCATCGTCTTCACATATAATCATATAATTAATGTAATCAAACAAAATATTGTAAAACATTTTTAAAAGAGTACCGGTGGAGTTTCTTGCCCATTCTTCTCCATACGAAACTACCTTTTGGAAGGGGCAACTAGAATCAATTCTATTTTTTTTGTAAATTTTGACGTTCAAAAGTGCCTCTTATGTGCCTATTTGAAATAAATGGTTTGACTTTGACTTTGACTTTGACTTTGTTATGACACTATGTTATTTGGCAAAAAATAATCCTTATGATGAAGCCTTTCGATCGGTATGATAAAGTTACAGGGTGATTATTTTTCTCGTGTAACGGGTTCGATTTCCGGTTCAACCATGTAATTATTTAAATATCTATGAATGCAGTTTAAATTCAAATAATGTCTTCTTTCAGTAAAATGTTCCATATACAAGAATTCCAATATTCAAGGTACTTTCCCTCCATGTGGCATATCCGTGGAACGCCCTGTATATTACACCAACATTTCGCCAGTTACGGTTTTAAAGTCCCATTGGCACAGGAGGCGCACCTATTGCCATCAACTGGGCACAAATCCAGACTCCGGGCTGCTACTGAGAAATTCCTGGTGGAAAAACCCAATAGCACTTTGCAGGTAAGTATAGGCTTTCTCACCGACACTACGTACCGTGACCCGACCGTTTGCAATTTATACCGTCTTGGCTTATCTCAACATTTATAGGCGAGAATGGATAAGGGATTATTGTTTTTCTTCCCAAGATTGTCCTGATTTCGCTTACATAGTTTTTTAGGGTTCCGTACGTTCGAACTTAAAAATGGAACGCATACAGGATCACTCGTGTGTCTGTCTGTTTGTCCGTCTGTCACAGCTAATTTGCTCCGAATCTAATGGGCCGATTAAGTTAAAGTTGGATTTGGTACACATAGAATAGAATACTCTTTATTATGTACACCATAAAAATTACAGATATAAATGTTGAAATTTTACATAGGGTGGGGTGGGGGTGGTCATTTTTGTGACCCAAAGCGGACTTATAACGTAAATAAATTAATTTTTAATTAGGAAGCACTTTTGGGAGGCAACAAGAATATTATAAAAAAAGTTTTGCAATCTGTACCGTGTGACAAATCAAAATGAAAGGGTTTTTTTTAAATAGGCAGTTTTAAAGCTATTCAAGTAAATATCTGATACTTTACCATTCTCCCACTGATATTATCAAATAAGATCTTCCGCTCTGGGCGGAGCGGGAGGGCGTGTCAGGCTTTTACTGACTAAAACCCACCCGTGTTCCTTCCGTTCCCTGTGTGCCAGGGCCACGATTTCCCTAGCAGGCAACCCTGGCAGGCATTGGCTCTACGGACCCCGTCAGTTGGTGCTGACATCTCTTAGTGGCATGCGTGGAATACAACGCGCCGTCGACCCGGGCCTGGTCCTTATCGAACGGCGAGCTACCCATCGCTTACCATCCGCAAGCCCGCGCCTACGGTGGCCAGGAATCAGCCTGTGACTCCCGACGCACGGAGCATCTCCGCGGCGACTAGGGGTACGAGGGTGCGAACTTTGCCTCTACCTCACGCGTTCCGCCTCCTCCTTCGCGAGCATTACTGCTTCGCAGAAGGAGGTGACGGCCTGGCCATGCACTCTCGCTCCGAACCATGGCCTGAACCAAGGCCGGACGCGAGAGATCACCGCCGCCGATCGCCTCCGTGGGGACATGGTGGTGCTCCACCCAAGCCGGGCATACCTCCACCGTGTACTCCGGGAGATCCATACAGTGGTGACACCCGGGCGTTTCCTCCCGCTTTATCCTGAACGGGAACCTCCCGAACTTACCGTGTCTGGTGAGGACCTGCGTCAGGTGGAAGGTGACAACGCAGTGGCGCCCCTCTAGCCACTCTTTAAAGAGGGGACAGCGCTGGGTTCCGAAAATCGCACTCTCCATGCTGCCATGAGATCCCGCCGCCGTCCGCTGTGCCGTGATTTCTCGCGGCAGCGGAGTTACGCCCCGGTGTTTTGCCTACTCGCGCCACTCCGATATGTGCGCGAGGCGGCGATCACATGGCGGCAGTCCGACAAGGACGCCCACCGCCTCACAGGAGACCGTGCGGTATCCTCGGATCTACCTGATGGCCATGACCCTTTGTTACGTGTTCAATGCGCAGACTGGTCGCAGCCTTAAAGAATGCGCCCACACCAGTGACCCGTAAAGGGCCATGGACCGCACGATCCCCGCGTAGCTCCGGCAGGAGGCGTTTGGACCCCCTAGGTTGGGCAGGAGCCGCTTCAAGGCAGCCCCGGCCTGCTCCAGTTTGGGAGCCAAACGTCGGAAGTGCTCCACGAAGTTTCACCGGCTGTCGAGGACGAGTCCCAGGTACTTCATCGTCGACTCGACGCCAATGTTAACCCCTCCTGCCTTTATCTGGGAACCCGACAGTGGCGCGTTCTGAGAACCATAAAAACACATGGCCTTGGACTTGTGCAAAGCCACCTCGAGTTCCAATTGCCGGGTCCTATCGACGATTGTCGCAACCCCACGTGCCGCCAGTTTAGCCGTCGCCTGATGTGACCTCCCCTGCGCCAGGACCACCCTCCCTAATGCAACTCCAGGGCAGGATATTGAAGGCATTGGCGATGTCAAGAGACACCGCCAAGATGACCCCGACCCGGGCCACAGCAGCCCCCGTCGTGAGGGCTCGAACGCGCATGATGGCATCCACCGTAGAGCGCCCCTTGCGAAAACCAAAGTGGCTCTCCGCCAAATCCGGCCCCACCCGTACCAGTCGCCCGACAAGGCGGTCTGCAAATACTCTTTCAAAGAGCTTGCCACCTCGTTGAACAGCACGATGGGCCGGTAAGCGGACGGAGAGTCCGCTGGGCGCCCCGCTTCTTAATGAGGAACAGTTTCCCCGTCTTTCAACGAAGTGGGAACTGGCCCCTCTCCAAGCATACGCTTAAGATCCCCCTTAGTCAAGGCCCGAGAGCCTCCAAGGCCAGAACCCAGGCTTTTCCAGGCAAGCCGTCGGGTCCTGGGGCGGTATTCTTGGCAGTCAGCCTACGTACCACCACTCTCAGATCTACCTCGGTAACCTCCGGAGCATCGTCGTCGTCGTCAGCGGTGTGTTCCGCATCGGGCACCGCAGGAGCCGACCATTCTCCCCCTTGTCTCCGATACTACTGAGGCTAACATTTTGAAAAAAATACAGAAAATAGTTCAATACTTATAGATTACAGGAAAACCTATAATAGACTTCTTATTATAAGACCATAGACTTATGGTCTATGGTAAATCTCTCAATACTGTGCGTACAAACTTATATTTGCAGTTGGAATGTATGGAAGAGTATGTTTATCAACTACAACGTTAAGTTTCAGTTACAGTTTAAGGTCTTGGGATAAATTTTATTCATCCCAACTACAGAACCCTTCATTGTGCGTGGTCCGACACGCACTTGGCCGGGTTTTGTCAGTAAAAGCTGAGGAACAATACAATTGTTTTGATTGTTTTGGAAAACTACGTTACCGTCTCGAAAGCTAGTTTTTTTCTTTTATTTGTTCGAAGCTTTGATGACATTAAATTCAAAGCCGGCAAACTTCTTCTGCAAATTATTTTATTTACCACGTAAAAAGCGCCAGATTAAATTCAACTCCTTTTATAACATGCTAATCTAAAGTGCTTTTTTATTGCCGCAGTTTTACATCCCATCTTATTTATTGCAGATTGAACCCACAAGTAGTTAATAAACATCAAGGGAAGTAAAGAAAACGAAACTCATAAAAAGGGCTGTATCATTATTTACATAAACGCTATAAAACTGAACAAAGAAAATGTATGCGGCAAACTTTTGGGCAATATCCGTTTTCAGTGACACGTTTTTTCGAGGGCCGTTGTTCATCGTTAATCTTGGAAACAAAAACGGCAAGTTTGGTCGCGGCGCGTCTGCGCCACCCATAATTTACGTGAACAAGTGCGCGCGACATGCGGTGTTGTACCTACGTCCTACGCTATCTACCTATAGCTACTCGTATACAAAAATTACCTTCCGAATACTTGGCCAGGGTCTCTTCCATGCCAGCTTATTATACGTGGCGACTAACTGCTATTAGTTGGCAAAGTTCCGTACACTTTCAACATGTACGACGTCGGATTTCAGGGCGCTGAAATTACAAGCAGTTTTGGGTTCTGCTTGGCGTTCGCGTTCCGTGTTATGTACGTATCACAGCAATATTATAAATATTTTGCGAAAATAGCTCGACAAATTGCAGTACGAATTTTTATTCCTTGGCTTTTTGCCGTTCGTATTTTAATAGTTAGGACTTTTAACAGTTTTAAACTTGTAGCTTTGCTCGAGGAGGGGCTTGAGGTCAAGTAATAACAGCCGCACGGGTCGATCGATCAGGTTAAGCTACGCTTGCCGTGGTTAGTCGGTGGATGGGTGACTATCGTTACATACCAAGAAAGGATCTTGGTATGTAAAGCCTCTGTCTCTCTTTGACAGTTCTTACGGGTCGTCAGAAGCTCGAAAGTCTGACAATCAGTCTTACCAAGTGATATCGTGTTATCCAGTAACTAGGTTGTGGAGGTCCGATAGACAGTCGCTCCATGTAAACTATCTAAGGTATTCAGCTGCATCTGGTAAGACTGGAAGCCGACCCCAACATAGTTGAAAAAAGGCTAGGCAGGTGATGATGCAGATGATGAAGCTTGTAGCTTTGCTGACGAAACTCATCAAATACCAAATTGATGCACACTTGCATGCTTTCAATACGTGTTAGCTCATACCTGTTTCCCACAATAGGCAAACCCAAAACCGCCACATAAAACGACCCATTCAAATCAAATCCATGCATTTATTTGCCAGAATGTAAGTTTACGCTGTATGATCTTAAAACTATAATGGCCCTTTACATTCTACCATTGTATATGGTGTAAAAATATTTAATTTTATCCTGCACAATGTGAATATTTTGAATAAATAAAAAATAGCAAAAACAAATAAGAGCTCTTGCATTAGGATTTCTATGGAACAAATGAATTAATGGATGTCAAAGTTATACCTAAGTCAGTTCAAGAGATAAAGTTGAATATAATGTCTGATTAATAATCCTAACTAATATTTTAAATGCGACAGTATGTTTGTTTGTTTGTTACCTTTTCACGCCTAAACCACTGAACCGATCATCCTGAAATTTTGCATATACGTTGTCAGGTGTACAGAAACGGACATAGAAAAAAAAGTACTATTCTTGAGGAAAACAACAATAATGTTCTTATTGTAATAGATGGCACCATGTGTCTTTCCACGAATCATGATTGAATTATGTTATGGGATGTATTTAATAGCACTTTAAATTTCAAAAAGCAGAGTACAACCCTAAATGATTATCAAATTCTAAATTAACGCGAGCGAAGCCGCGGGCAAAAGCTAGTATATAAATACTTGTAAATAGTAATTGATAATGTTTATAACTATTATAATTTCAAAGTGTCAGTTCAGTAAAATTTGGACATTAATTCATTATTTTAAGCTATATACCAATATTATTGATTTCAGTTTCTGACTCCGCGATCTGACATGTATTTACATCATCTTCTCATCTAAATCAATGAAGAATAATACAAACGACTCTGTCACAGCATATCGCTAGTCTCACTTACGCCGGTGGCACATCTCCGCCGCGAAACCATAGCAGCGAAACCGCAGTAGTTCAATGCAACTGGTTCGCGTCATGCTTCGCTAGTCGCATCCTATTCGAGCAGCAAAACATGACGCGAGTTATTTGAATTGAACTACTGTGGTTTCGCTGTGATGGTCTCGCGGCGGAGGTATGCTACTGGCGTTACGGTGTATCCGCAGCTGTACAGTAGCCCGCGAAATTCAAATTTTCTTACGTTTTTTGCTATTTGCAGGTTAGTGTCAGGTTGTATCTTGATCAAAATATGATTCTCGACCATAAAAATATGTCTACAGAATTATAATCATTAAAATAATTAATACATCTCTCTAAGTTAGATTTGTTCAATAAGAACTTGTCCATCAGAGATTTGTTCTTATGAAACAAATGTAAGAGATGTATTTATGATTTTAATTATGTAAATACATATTATTTGTTATAATCGCGAATCATATTTCGGGTTACCACTGCGGATCCACCTTAAGGCACTGACAAGAAGCAAAGGATAAAAGTAGGCTTTTCTTAAACAAAAAAATTGTCAAATCTATATAGTTTGTGGTAGCAGAAAAAATATAATTATGTTATTCTTGAACATATTTCTCAGAACTTGGTTGTTACCTTGAGAAAAAAATCTCGATACAAATTAACGGTAAACTAACCCTTTACCTACTTTGAGTTTCAATCCAAAATATCTAAATTAAATATCAACGTACGGTTGGTATTTAAATAATAACAAGAACGTCTTAATTGTGTGCAGAAATTAGTGGTATTTTATTTTCGATAACTCAAAAAAAAATAAGTAAAAAGATAATTGCTTCATATTTTGCAATAAATTACAAGCGTTGTGTCATCGCGCTTCTCTTTCTTTTGTATGCAGTCAGAAAGTGACTGCGGTTTAGCTCTTGTCAGCGTCTTAACCCAATAGTTCTGTCGGCAAATTAAAGAAAAACACAGCGACAGCTGTCAGTATTCTCGCGCAATTAGTTAAAGTCAACCTGCCACGGGTTTCTATTTACTCGCGGTTACTAATCTACAAGTTACAACTACCGTCAAATTACGCCGTTTAAGAACGATGACGGTAATTGGTTTTCGGTAGTGAATGTAAATTTATTGTTTAGGCTGTCTTGAGTTGTTAATGGTTTTCACGGAATGGATGTATTGTGCTTCAATCTTCTTCAATTAATAAATTAGCTGACGTTCGCTGGAGTTTTCGATACTCTAAGGAAATTATCCTTAGAGTATTGAGAGAGTTTGATTTCCATGGGTGTGTACTGAAAGCAATTACAAAATAAATCAAGATATTTTAATGTGAATTTAAGATTTTGTAGCGGCATCAACATCGCCACATGCGAGCTACGCGTCACACTGACGTCACGCAAATCCTGCATCGCTCAAGCAGAGTTTACCGCGCAAACTATCATATATTACAACGTCCCGACATTAACCGTCGGGCAGTTGCCCACTAGACACAACACCCGTCTGGTCGGAGGATCCTTCCTTTTCTATGGTGGATGAGTGAACTTTACACCCTGTTCCTCATACCATCAAAATTATGCCCCACATCATGAGATAGACGAGGAAACTATAAATATCATCCCCACTTTACGTGAAAGGGAAGTACCCTAAAAATTTTTTTTTTATCCAAGATTTTATATTACCACTTTGTCGGCGTGATTAAATAGTAGATTATTAACCAAGGGGATAAAGCAGTGTCTTCTGTCGCGGATGGCGATTTAAATCGCGAGCGTAACGAAGTACTCGAGGTTTACTCCCGAGCGTAGCGAGGGTGTTAAAAACTGAAATCACGAGCGAAGCGAGCGATTTATAACGCTCATACCTTTAGTAATATCTTTATTTCTCTAATTGCCGTTAAACGACTATCACAGAGCACTTTTAATTGTATTATTCACTATAATACTGTAGCAATTAAACAGCCGTAATGTTTTTTATTTATTTTTGCCGGATTATCGGCACCTGCGTCTCTTTACTTGTCACAGCCACAGAACATAAATACTCCGAGGTCACAGCGATACCCACAGACTAAGTAGTACTGCGATACCATAGAACACCACAGACACAAAAGGCACTGACAAGTAACTGATGTTACGTCGGGTTCACACACGCGGTATACGTTTACAATTACCTACAATAATTTTATTATCTTATTTTTATTATGTTATTTCACTAATATATTTTTATTTTTATTTATTTTCGTGTCTGGTCTATCCGTGACATCACAGCGGACCAAGCGGCAACCCTGTCAGAATACCAGCGCTGCGACACTTATTTTTTTTAAGTGCCGCAGCATCATGCTGAGATAGGGGCCTTTTGGCCTCGTAAAGGACTTTCTGTTTTTATTTTAATTTTTACTTTATTTTTGTTTTTGATCTTTATGTTTCTATGAGTGTGTTTTTGTATAGTTTAATTTGTGATCTGTGCGAGTCCCAATAAATGCTTTTTCTTTCTTTCTTTATTTAAGACGAGTCCTGAGTGTAGCGAGGGATTTAAGTTCACCCAAGACTAAGACAGCTTTATCACCGAGGAAAATACTCTACTTTTCGTACCATTTGAGAAAAAATGAACACAATAATAATATGAGATAAGCATTTATTAAAAATAATGACAATTAAAAGTAAAAGTTAACACTCGAAACATTGGTCCAATTATTGATAGAGAGAGTTACATTTTTGTTTGGTACATTTATTGTTGATGAGTTGATTTGAGTATTTCTCTGTTCTTGCGTCTGAGGAACTTGCGTTTCATTGAAGATAGTATACGTCGGAGATAGTGGTGGTGGTGCATCGTGAGTTACGGACGAAGATAAGATGCCGGAAGTTGATGGTTGTGGCTCTGATGGATTAAGTTTTATATTTTTGTTAATTTGACTGCTTAATATGGTTTTATTCGCCATTGAGCTTTCGATATAACCCTCAGCTACTCTATCAGAGCTCCAACCACCGTGTCTTTTTATTGACGTAATATCCGCCCCTGAATCCGCCAAGAAAGTCGCCGAAGTTCTTCTAAAGCAGTGACCGGTGTAGAGTTCAACATCTTTAAGTTTTAAATATTTAGCAATTTCCTTTGGCATATTGCTAATTTTATTTTTGCCGATGGCTTGTCGAGTACATTTCCCATTCCGATAGTTTATAAAAATCTATTGTTTTCCATGTTGGTGGGACGTAATGCTTGGTATTTATGAATGATTTTAGTATATTGTTCTTGTACAATGAATGACCGATTTTTCTTTTTCTTTGTCTTAGTTTCCTTTACATTAATCAGCAGTAACTCATTGGAATGATTTTCAACGACCTCCACCTTTAAGTTTACAAGTTCACATCCGCGGCAAGCACCATTGAGTCCAAAAATTAAGGCCACCTATAACAAAGATAAAAAACAGGTAAATATATAGAATAATTACCATTACTAAGATACGAAATATTTATAGTTAAATCATGTATATTTACTTTTGTGGCCAGAAAAATTTCGTCAGGAGCTTCATTAAGAAATTTTTCCACATTTTGGGTCGTAAAAATTTTAGACTTCTTTGCGCAATGCCCTTCTGATTTTCTTTTTAAAAAAGCCAGTAATTTCGTGAATCTATTTATTTCAATGCTGTGTTTGATGCTTATTGTAGCTTTCAGTTTTGAGTATATGCACCAAAGTGTATTCGGATTCTTTGTCTTGGATAAATAATCAAAATAGACAAGAAGTACTGATTCTGAAATTGATAGGCCTTTCGCACTTCTCCACGTTGAAAAGTCTTCATAAGTTTTTAAATAATTTTCCTTGGATTTTGTTGGAAGCATATTATTTATAATTGCGGCAGCATTTGCACTGATGGAATCCGACAATTCACTGTCACTGTCGCTTTGATTTAACATCGTAACGTATTTTTAGAACATTAACTTATTTATAAAAATAAATTAAAATAAACTTAACCTATTTGAAGAAAACAAAAACGCGGCAAATTCCTAGACTAATATTTTTTTGTCGGAAAAGCAAAGGCATCAAGCTCATACGGCCTCGTCGGTTTTCGTAATTTTATTTAATAATCATAACTGCATAATCAATGCGTATTCCTTTTTCAAAAAGATGTATAATGCTTTATCTGTATACAAACTCAATGGTGTAAACACAGATGTAGTTCAATATAAATTTTGGTAAGTATTCCAAATTTAAATCACATTCTCCCCCTAGAGGATGAATAAAATTCAGTACAATTTTCTTTCCCTGTTTTTAACAGATTAAAAATGACTATTGTTATGTTCGCTTTTTGTGGCATAGAATGTCACTTTTTTGAGCAAGTGATACGGAAATAATTATATACCCATGCCAAATTACAGCTTTATAGTACTAAGAGTCTCTGAGCTAAGCCGGGCCAGACAGACAGCCGGACATGGGGAACTTATAACGGTTCTTTGTTGACGAAGGAACCCTAAAAAAAGATGGAAACACCACGGTTAGAGCTGTCGCCGACTAAGGTATGTACGGTCAGTAGTCTGCATTATCTGACAAACAAAAACGGGGACGAGGGGTCATTGAGTCATTGAGTGTATTATTTTTGTCAGTCTAGAACTTCAACATCGTTAAAGCTCCCCCAGACAGGCATGACGCGACTCTTGTAGAACACAATGTCTATGAAAACTTAATGGAAATTGTTTTACCAGAATCGCGTCGCACCGTCGCATCGCGCCTGTTATGAGACTAGGCTTTTGGTTTCAGTATGTAATGTGCGTTTAATTTGTGCAGAATATCCTTGTTTTATTCCCTTTAGGACCAATCCTCTGGTCTTCCGAGAGTAGCAGAAAGCCACCATCTGTTTGGGCTGATGCGTATGCTAAAATGTTATAGGGCTTCAATGTTTTAAATGGTAATGTAGTGTCGTTACAATTTAAAGCAGATATCAGACATATTTATATCTTTGACTTAGTAGTCAAAGATATAAATATGTCTAGTAAGTCCGACAAAGCTGAGAAGTCGTCGAAAAAAAATGCGTCCAACAGTTGGCCGCAAAACGCACTAGAATAATACATTGACAGCACAATGACGTGGCTGCGTGACGCGAGTGTAACGTAGCTGTCACGCACACCAGCATAAAAAGTTGACCTGTTTTAGTTCTTTTGATGAGATTGCGACTAGATTTGATTGTTTTTAATTACGGGAATTGACCGTTAGGTTAATGTACCGTAAAGGAAACTGAAACGTATCCAGTAGAAATCTGTAAGGATCCTAGGGAATTGATTGTATCCACATGCGTAAATGTAGTGTAAACTCATCCATTCTAGTAGGCATACTTACCTTGTTTATTAGGGTGTGCCTGTGTTGTGTCTGTGGGATTTTACTTATTCTACCCACGTTTTAAGATCGCTAGTAATCTGCCATTGTTACTTAGACACCTTCGCATGTAGTTCATATTTAATGAGAGGGAAGGGTTGCCTGTCTCCAGGAACGTGGAACAAACGACGTCAAATGGCATTGTTTAGTCGCCTAGACAGTATTAGCCTACTCAGCCGACAGAATTCCTAATTAACTCTGAATTAACTCGAGGCTTTTCTTCGACCTCGTAAGGCAGCGACGGAATAATGAATATTTTAAATAATATTAATGATACGCATTACCAAGAATAAAATGAAAGGTATTATTAGCACAGAACAAATGTATTCGAGCTAGATACTCGTATATGTATAATAAAACGAACGGATTCATGCAAGCCACATTAATTTCCAAAATTAAATAATATATCTATGAATAAATATTAATTATTAATGATTAACAATTGTCTTAAATTTATTAGTTTTAATTGGAAGTCGGCTAAGCGAGCCGTAGATAATATAAGGGATTTATGTGAGTAGTCTGATTTGGTGGCCCTACAAGAGACCTAGCTACTTTCCCATGATATTCCAATGTTAGGAACAATAAGCCCTGACTTCGAATATACCGGTAAGTCGGCTGTAGACACCTCTGAGGGCCTATTGAAGGAATGATTGATGATCTTTAATGATTTTCCAAATTAATAATTTTGTATTTTGATTGTAATTTATGTGTAAATTTTGCATACCCAAGTGACGGCAGAACATGGAGAACATTATTAAAACTTTATAACATCTGTACCCCTACTCATGTTGGCAAAAAATAAATGTTTTTTTTTTTTGAGCCGGTATCTTTTGTTGATTGTAGTAGTCCTCGCTTAGTGGCCATCGCAGCCTCGTCTAAGGGTCGTACTATTCTTGTTTTGTCTGTGTATATAGGCCTACAAATTGTCTAGACAACTTACCTATTTTTACAGATGTGTTAAGTGAGATAAGTGCTCTCAAAGCAAGCTGTGATATAGAAAATGTTTTTATGCTGGGTGATTTCAATGATGGCCCTCATGAGTTGGACTTTATAGAGTTAATTACCTTTTGTACTGAATAATCCTGGATTTGTGCTGATATAGAGAAACTGGGAGTTGATAGTGATACATACAGTTTTATAAGTGATGGTTACGGGAGTAGGAGGTGGTTGGACCACTGCTTGATATCTGTAGCAGCTTGGCATACAATTATAAATGTTGATGTATCCGAGGATGTTTACGTGTCAGATCAACTACCCATGAGTGTAGAGTGTAATTTTGAAGTGGTGCGGCTTAAACTGTTGACTCGGAGCACTTGCCGCAATTATCTTGTATCATCATCATCTGCCTAGCCTTTTCCCAACAATGTCGGGGTCGGCTTCCAGTCTAACCGGATGCAGCTGAATACCAGTATTTTACATGGAGCGACTGCCTATCTGACCTCCACAACCCAGTTACTGGGTAACACGATATCCCTTGGTAAGACTGGTTGTCAGACTTTTCGGCTTCTGACGACCCGTAACAACTGTCAAAGATCTACAAATGACAGCCGGGACCAACGGCTTAACGTGCTTTCCGAGGCACGGAGGAATCTTGGTATGAAAAGATGGTCACCCATCCACGGACCAACCGCGGCAAGCGTAGCTTAACCTGAACGATCGACCCGTGCGGCAGTTATTATTTAGCAATTATCTTGTATATGGTGAAAGAACTAAGACAGAAATGCTTAAGTGCCATAATATTGCTAAGTTTGAGAATTGCGGTAGTGGATCTTGCAGTTTGGCTGAGCATAAAGTTGTTCTGGACAGTTTGTACAAACAGATTGTAGAAATACTTTGTGCGGCAGCCAGGCAGTCTAAAGTAACACACGAGCGGGGACCGAGAGGGGGTAGGCGCGTGTGTGGGTGGATTGAACATGTAAGAGACGCTCATCGCGAGGCCAGTTGGAGTTTTCAGGCCTGGATACTTAACAAACGTCCCTCTTCTAGTCCTGTCTACGATAAAATGCGTGAGAAGCGATGCGTTTTTAAAAGCCGGCTGAAATTCTTTCAACATAATGCTGAGCAAATTATTATGGATAGGTTAGCCGTACAACGAGCTACTAAAATTTTCGGTGAATTCTGGAAATCCACTAGTAAGTTAGATGGGAGGCGCGGTTTCTCTGCGAGTATGGGAAGGTTAATGTAATCCTCGGGGAATTGCGGATATGTTCAAAGAGCATTTTCAAGTTGTGTGGTCTCGGTCCCTCAATCGTGAAGGATGATTCTGAGCCCAGAAGTCATGTAGTGAAACTCTGATGCGTTTCTCAGCTAAGCAAGTAAATGCAATCATAAACGAAACGGTATGAGCCGAGGAAAATCTCCAGGACGTGATGGGCTCAGTATTGAGCACTTGCAGCACGCAGGTGTACATCTGCCGCAAGTCCTGTCTATGTTTTTCACAATGTGTATTAGTCACGCGTACTTACCTGCTAATCTGATGAAGACCATCGTGACTCCCATTGTGAAGAACAAGAAGGGTGATATCTCGGACAAGGGTTATAGGAAGACAGGAATAAAAAATATTCCAGTTTGAAGTTCTAGACTCTAGAGGTTATGAGGTTATGGTTTCGGTTAGAGTCTGTTGTTCACAAGAGTGAACAACAGACTCTAACCGAAAAAGAAATATAGAAATACCTATATTCCGTTGGTTTAGGTAGTTAAATAAAGGTAAACAAAAAACCCACGTGACGAGAGAGCTGTCAAGTAACCGACTAAACGTAATACCTGGCACTTCAGTTATCATGCTACGTCACAGTTGTACTCTTCAATTTAGCAACGTTTTATTTCGTTGACGTTTAGAAAACATGTCTTTTTGGGCTCTTTACAATAGACAGATTACAAAATAATATAGTAATATATAAATCTAACTAAATAATTGTGATCAAGCAATTACATCTACGAAGAGTAGTATAAGAATTAATGATAAGAAGAAACTTTCGTAATAATAATAATAAAAAAAAATATGGTTATAAGTTACAACGTATTTTTAAACAAGAAAGTGTCATCTATAAAAAACCCTTTTTATGATTTGTTTAGCTTTATTTAACTACCTAAACCTGAGTATAGGTACTTACCACTAAAAAGTCATTGATAGAAATGCAATTTTACACGAAAATAAACTACGGACGTAAACTACGTATTCAGAATTATGTGTAACTGACCACGACGTGCGTATAGAATACAATAGTATAAATGCAATGGCTCCAAAACTTAAAACAAATTACCTGATCAAATTGTATAAAGCAACAACATGAATGAGTTTAAACGTAAGCTTTTTACATGATTGAATAACAAAGCGTATTATTCTGTTAATGAATAACTTAATGGAGAATTAAAATAATATATGTTTAATTTTATATCTGTCTCTATAATTAAAATATTGCTCCCTTATGATAATGATATTCTTTATTGACATTTTTATTTAATTTATTATTTTATACGAAATTGTGACTAAATGCTACCTATTTGTATATGTGCCTTCTTAATTTGAGTCCGCGTATCACTAGTCAGTTTCCCTCACTCTTCAGTTTATTTGATTCACCACTTTCATTGATTAGTCAGTTTTGCTGATTGGTCAGTGTTGCGGATTAGACAGTTGTGTCAGTTTTGTACAGTCAACGAAAAATATATGTTTACGTTTAAGTAAACAAAAGTGGATCATGTAAGGAATACCTAACCCAATTAAAATCAATCTTAGAGTTGTATTTTGAAAATCACTATATTGAAAAAATATATTTATTTTCTAACATCTTAAAACTGAAATCTAATCGGTAGACATAATATACATAATTTGTTTTTTTATTTTATTTAGCTTTGTTGGTTGTGTGGTTGCAAGCGTTAGTGCTGTGCATGAGAGTCTGGGTTTGATTCTCAAATCGAAAAAGTTGTATTGGATGTTTCCATTAGACATTTTTCAGTAGCGGCTCGGTGTTTGGTTTTCGGCCCGGTTAAAGGCAAAGATGAGCCTATCTGGTGAAATATGGGTCTACTCTAAGTGCACCTCTGCCTAACCCTTTTTGGAAGCAGGCGTGATGTTATGTTACGTAATATGTACATAATTAAATTAGCAGACGTGTGTACAGTTTTCTAATTACTGTACTTTGACTGACGAATTGAATAAAACTGACGAATCAATGAAACTGGCGAACACTGGAAACTGTCAAGTGGACGCAACTGTCTAATCCGGAAAACTGACCAATCGGTGAAACTGACTAATCAACGAAACTGACGAATTAAATAAACTGACGAGTGAGGGAAACTGACCAGTGATACGCGGACTCTTATTTTATTGACATATTATTATTATTAACTTTTAGTGTTTGGCATGAAATTGTGACCTAACTTAATATTTATTTATTATTGTAACATTTGATTACATAATCAATGTTGTATGCCTTGTAGCGGTACGTAGCATGGACCAAAATTTATTTATAAAACATCAGTATAATTTTTACGCTATGTTCACAAAATGAATAAATTAATTGGATTTGATTAATTGGTTGGCGCAGTGGTTAAGCGATTGACTGCCGCGCTGCGTGTCGCGGGTTCGATTCCCGCACGGCACAAATATTTGTATGACCTACTATTTGTTTGTTCCGAGTCTGGCTGTTTGTGTATGTGAGTTTAAATGTTTGTAAACGCACCCACGATGCAGGAGAAATTCCTAGTGTGGAGCAACGTTTTTTAAAAAACAACAAAACAAAACAATTTAATTAAAAGTTCCTTAACAACCTGTTTTCTATTCACAAAAAATGTCTATCTTCAAATTCGCTGTAAGCAGTTTAGACTGAATTACAGAAGAGTGATACACAAAGCCTTGGCTTATGTTTCATTTACAGCTTATCAGCCAATTCTCACCGCACCACATCACATATAATCCGTCTTAATTAAGCGGATTAAGTAAATATAACGGAGATAATAAACAATTAATCTTTTGTATCAACGCGTGTGCGGATCGAAATCCCTAACTCAGGCTCTGTACGGCTGATAAGACGTAAGACCCTTCTAAATCAGCTAAAACCCTACGCTGTAATGTAACGTGTATATTTTAACCTTGGTATTAGCTAAGAGTTGCTACCTTCTATACAAAAACACTGAAATGAAGATGGGCTGGTCATATGCTTCGCGATAGGAACAATAAGTGGTCTATAGCTGTGACGGAATGGCAAATTAAAAATATGGATCGAAAAGAAGTAGAGGAAGACGCAGGGTTGCCAGGCGTTGGATGTTTTTCCTCGTACCAGGGATGCCAAATATCTCGTAATTTCAGAACATAATCTCGTAAAAGTAAAAAAAAAAAAAAGTCGTAAATTCCATAGTTTACACAATGTATTTACTTCCATCTGGTTTGCATTAGGAATATTGGCTGTTAAATCAAACAAATTACAACTGTGATTCACATTTTAATAAGTTCACTTAAATGAGTAGGTACAAATGATTAATTAATAGAATAAATTCTATTAAAGTACTAAGTACGTGGCTAATTACATTAAAATGTCAGGGAGATTACTTAAATCATCTTTTTTATTGTTGTACAGTGTTTCAGTTGTCATTCTAGAATATATTTCCTTAGAGGGTTCAAATGTTATACAATTTCCTTGACGATTTGGGCCCTTAGCACAATCGGCAGCTAAAAGTGTACCATTTACTGTGTCTGTAATAAGACGATTTCTAAGGTCTGTTTTAATTAAATTTGTCTTACTGAAAACACGCTCACAGTCTGCATTTGCATGAGGTAAAGACAGAACTGCGAGAGTGAAACTGGCCAATTGGGAGAAATCTTGTGTTTTAAGTAACATTGCCCAGAACTCATCAGGATCTTTAATATCTTGAAGGCCTTGAAGCCGTTCTGGGTACCGAGCTTTTGCAATAGGCAGTCTTCTCCATTGATCGTCTATCTGTTGCTTTTGGTTATCACTGAAAGATGCAGTTATGCGTGGTAAGACTTCCATAAGGGGCATCAATGTTGGGACGTGATCCCTGAAATCATTAGAGAGAGCTGATTCTGGTTCTAAGGCTTGAAGTTTTGACAGCACAGGGTCTTCCATATCGTACCGTTTTCTTATCTCTAAAGCACCAGTCCTAAGGAAATTTCTGCAGCTTGTGAAGAACTGTGCCTTTTTTGCGGGCTGCCTGACCACATCAGGATGTTTTAGTAGTTCGTATACTTTAATTCCAAGATACATTGCGGCGTCATGTAATTGGAATTGCTCATTTTTAGGGTCCACTTCACTTACATTTGGACGCATAACATATTCTCGTTTTAAATAACGTAGGAGAATTTCTTGATATAAATCTCGAATTTTATCATGCAGCTTGTGAATAACCACTTTTTCATTTTGGAATTCTAAATTGAATTTGGTGAACAAAGGCAGGGACCAGTCGAGAAAACAAAAATATAACTTGTGAAAAGGATCATACAGCTTTTCCAAGATGGATATTGCTCGATTTTTTACCTCAGCGTTTCCTTTGTGTATTGGGTTTGTAGTGAAATCAATAAAAAATAAACGCAGTGCTTCCCATTGCTCTAATATTCTTGCGACTACTGCTGTTAGGGACAGCCATCTGGTTTGAGATGGTTTCAAGATTTTATGTGGCTCAATTTCAAGAAAAGATTGAAACTTGCGGAAATCAAACTGCCTTTTGTCACTGTTTTTAAAAAAGTTATATATGTCACGAGCTAGTTGTTCTGCTGATTCCGGAAGTTCCTTACAAGCCTGACTTGCACATAGGTGTGCTGAATGGCAAACACATTTCGAAATAAAAATCCCTGGTAAGTCTCGCAGTAAACGTGTTTTGACTGAATCATTTTCGCCCATCATGACGTTACATCCATCCGATCCAAAGCCAATCATGTTTGTAAGTGGCACATTACGACTGGTAAAAGAATTTACTAACGCTCTGTATATATTTTCAGCGCTCGCCGTAGGAACTTCATCGGCGCCCGTTTCTGTCTCTTTAAAAATCTTATACAATTCCCAGAATACGCTGCAGATTTTCTGAGCATCTTTGTCAAAATAACGTACCACAACACAAGCCGTTTTAATCGTAGATACGTCTGTGGTCTCATCAGTCAGTGCAGAAAAAAAAGTTGATTTCAACTTACTCGCCAAATCAATTTTGTGCCCTTCCCCAATAGCATTTTTTACAACTGCAGTGAGTTTAGTACGCTTAAGTTGAATTTCCTGTACTAATTTTGAATCGGTAATAATATCTTTTAACAGATCAGTCAAATGGTCGGCCAGTCTCCAAATATCGGATCCTGTAACCATTCATCCCGAAAAGTTTGAGAATGATGTTTAAAAACGGTGTCACCTGTTTTTTTTGCTGTCCATCCTCCCTTTTTAGTTTTTTTTCTAGGTGGAGTGGGTGGAGATTCACTGTCACTACTCATTATTTTAAATTTATCACTGAATAATTCGGAAAACACATCAAAATGCACTGGAACTCAACAAACTTCAACTACTACTGAGTTAAATTATATTTCCCTACGTGTTTCGGTTAGAGCAAGGGAGATAAGAATCCGATATTTACATGAGTGCAACAAGGATAACTACAAAGAAATACATTGAGCGGGAATTCCCCGGCCAAAGACTACAGAGGTAATGAATCTAGTGATGTGCTGAGTAAGTCGATCGTTTATTACGATGTTTATTGTAAAATTTATTATAATATTTTGATTTGGATACATGGTGCAGTCAGAGGAAAGTTAAAACGAGGTTAAAATCTCGTAAAAATTTATACGAGATTTATTTTTTCTCGTATCTCGTACAGAGACCGCTAAATCTCGTAACGTTACGAGATTTCTCGTACATCTGGCAACACTGGGAAGACGACATAGTGGAGACAGCTGGTGCCCTGCATGGGTTAGAGTAGCACGAGAATGTGACAAATATAGGAGACTGAGGGAGGCCTATGCGTCAAAGGACGCGCCGATTGACGAAGACACCGAAGTGAAATAGTCTTGATTTGGTTAATTTATTTTATATTTTAATTCGTTTTAGTCATGGACCTCAAAAAAAAGTCGGACGGAACTCCCGCTAAGACAAAACTGTGTTCCGTAATGGCGGCGACAGTCTTAGGTGTGAGTGAATTAAGGGTTGTCATGATAGCTAAAATTACCCACTTAATATTGTTTTATTTTATGAAAAATATCGTGTCGTTTTCGTAATTTCAAAATAAATACCATGTTACTAACATGTTAGCTTAGATTATTAATTTACCTTTTGAGACAAAAGACCACAAAATCAACTACAAACTTTTGACCACAAAAGGAAAATTAACTCCAGCGTGTTGTTACATATATGTAACAACACGCCGCCCACGGCGCCGGAGTCCTCCTTTAGTTGTATAAAAGTCATTCGTTTCAAAATGCAAACTGCAAATGACACTGTATTTGTTTGGAATCCAGTAATTTTCACAGTTACAATTTCGATTTTTTTCAATCCAATCATTTCGCCAAACTTCATTTACTTTAGGAAATTTAGTAGAAAGAATATAAAACAACTAGTAATAATTAACCTAAATAAATTGAATTGATTAAAAAATATATTACTTTCCCATATATTTAGGGTAATTTGCACACGTGAATATTGGCAACACTGGCCTTGTGATGAATTATTTTGTTCTGGTGAATAAATATTGATTGTAATCTATAAAATCGGGAACTAAGTTGTTGAATTATTTATTTACCTATGGAACGTGATTCCAGTATTTTTTTTCTTCCGATAGCTACGGTTTTTGCAACATATCACCACACAAGACATGCTGTATTTCAATACTTTTTTTGCCGCGTAAACGTGTCGACTGTGTTGACGATTGCACGCGTAATGGGTGAGTATGCTGTGAATGTGTGCGTGGGGGCCTGTACGTACAGCGAGCTGGCTGACTCTGAGTGACACAGTTTTCTGTTAGCGAGAATCCGTCCGAGTTTTTTATACGTCCATGGTTTTAGTTTATTAGTAAATAGAGGGTTATTTTATATATATATATATATAGATATATATAACGACGCAGAATAGCCTTTACCAGAAGTGGTCAACGTTTTAGTGGTTCAGCAGCTTCAATATCATCAGGATTGTGCCGGAATATAGCAGTTCGTCGTGGATGTGGCACAACATCGGCTCCCCTTCACATCTTCTTTCGTCATCAGAAGACAGCCGCCACGTAACCATTGACGCGACGCTCTGCTAGAGTGATTGTCAGCAGCCAGTGTCACTCTTATCCGACCTTTTCGGTGATTCCAGTAACTTCGTCACAAAAATTGATGGCGCCACTTGCTGAGCCGTCATATATTAGCTAAGTGCATATTGATTCATAATTTAAAGGCTTGTATCTACCTACTAACCACTTTCAGGGACTTGTGGCTATATAATAATCACAGTTGCATGGGTTGATCGAAGGTACGGAGGTAGCTACGCTTGCCACGGTCGGTCCGTGGATGAGTGACCATCCATTACGTATCGAAATTCCTCCGAGCCTCGAAATGCACGTTAAACCGTTGGTCTCGGGTGTCATTCGTAAATCTTTGACAGTGGTTACGTGTAGCCCAAAAGTCTGACAACCAGTCTTACCTAGGGGTACCGTGTTACCCAGTACTTAACTGGGTTGTGGAGGTCGGATAGGTAGTCGCTTCATGTAAAATACTGGTAGTCAGCTGAATCCGGTTAGACTGAAAGCCAACCCCAATATAGTTGGGAAAAGGCTAGGCAGATTTGATACCTACCTACTTGTACCCATTAAAGTACAAATGCGGCTTTCGGCTGAAAATTGATGGGCTCTCGTACTAGCTATCAATCAAGATTTGCAACCGAATTCCCTTTAAAGTTGAATAAGCCCAGTAAATTTAATAAAAATAATCGTTACGGGACTGCGAAGTTGACAAATGATACGTACCTAAAGGATATTGATGCCAGACGAGAATTTCACTGTACTAATTGTGATCGATATTCCCCGAATATTGCTACGTACCAATACAGTTAGTACAGACTACAGACATATGCGGATCATAAATATGTTAGCAGCAAAGGTTGACAAAGTTTTCAAATATATTAGTACCAAGTCAAAAATATGTTCGGATACAACGCTAAACTTACATTGTACTTTAGATATTATTTTTCTTTTTGACAGATTTTATTGACTTGTTGTGCAAGTACTTTTGAAAGCTCGGCACGGGTACCATTTGTAACGAATGGATTGTGCGGGGGCATGTGTCCCTACTCGTTCGTAGTTTTATACAGTCTATTTGAAATTCCAAATATCTCCGCCGTAGGTGCGGCAGCTTTACAATGTTACGCTTGTGTAATCTTGCAATATTTATAGCCATCAATTTGTTTGATGCATACTTTTGAAACTTTGCAACATCTGAAAAGTTTTCTTAAGTGCGGGTCTCTTGTGCCAATAATGGTGCTCAGCAAAAATTTCAGTCAATTTCGTAAAGTGATATAGGCGCTGGAGACGTTGGCGGCTCAGGCCGTGATTGATCGTGGTAAATGGTTTGTGATGCTCGAGGCCCGAGCTCCTCGCCTGACAGCCGGAGGCGGCGTGCCGTGAAACTTTACGAGCTCCACCATTCGTTCGTTTAAATGGAACGAAGGGATGTTGCGACCAAAAAAAGCAGCTGTCCGTGTAATAGTCACTCTTCTTTTTCGTTATGAGCGCAAATATTGATGTAACGCTTTCGAGCTGAATGTAAACAGGGGCACGCCGATAAACTTTGATGTATTCTGCTCGAGTATGATGGACGGAGTTAGAATGACGGGCACTATTATGTGATAGTTTGTAGATATATTGTATTTCTATTACGACGCATGGTAGCACATATTTTACTTGAGAATTGGTATTGGTAATTGGTAAAGAAGGTATTGTTAAAGGAAGGTATTGGTAAAGATCTATATACATACCTACAGTTGGTTGCACGTTAAGTAAATCGAAGTGAATGTTTATTCAATTATACAAATATTAGTATGGTTACGTCTGTATAACCAATGTTGTAAGCAAACTGCGAAGATGTTTACTTAGTTAAACAATTTAACTGAATTTTCGGACGTGTTTCCTCCAAAGGTACCTTTCTTACTTTATAGTCTTGCTCCCATAAATTTTGTTACTATATTTTATGACAGTTAAATAGGTTTGTCATAAATATAATGCAGCTATACTTAGTCGTAGATACAATTTTATAGCTTTTTCAATGTCCACATTGTGCTTCTTACACAGATGTCTTTAATTCAAACTATCATTTTTATGATGAAAACGTTCGGTTTCACTGGCCCATCGTAAAACACGTACTTATGATCGTTAAAGCCGTAAAAATGGTTACAGTATAGAATAAGCTCAATATATGAGTCTATAAAAACCACGGAAACACAATTTTCCATGTAATATACTAGCAATTTCCGATATGGTAGCTTACTGGTGGCTACAATTTTTTCAACAGTTTAATGTAGTTAAAAGTTTGAACTAAATAACTGGCAACTATTTTCGATCGAGCTGATAAAAAATTCATTGGCGCTGAAGTGCTACAGAGCGAACGCAATGAAAAAAAAATAGCAAAGTTTTTCACTGATCGACTGCCTAAATAAAGCGTTAAAACAAATCTTATTTAAACAAAGTTATTAAATATGAAAAAAAAGTAAAACCACGTCTCCCGTTATGACGGTATGACATGACTAACTCCCATGTTACGAGATGCAACCTATCAACATGTTTTCATTTGCAATAAAATTCGGGAATGCCCCCGGGTGTGCCGATGAAATTTCTGAAATATACATTCCAATAAAAAGAAAAGTGTTCTGGGAGACGTCGAAAATGTGTCCGCATTTGGACAAATTTGGGTCGAATATAACCTCGAATGGAGAGACTGAACGATCCCTTACAACCGTAATATAAAATCCGGTGAATACCTCTTTACATTATTGAATGTACATGATATAAGTGAATGAAATGTATTATGATGCACATACATGCAGTCAATGTGCTGTAGATATATTTTATTGTTTTATCTATGACAGTACTCTCTAGCAATGTACAAGTATTTAAGAACGGAACTTAAAAGCTTCATATTTTAATTAAGTACTCACCTAATGTTAAAGTATTCCAAATACTTTAAGTACTAATAGTCAGGCTCACTTCTTTAACTTAGACACACAAATAAATGGTCGAGAACCTTGAAGCAATTTAATTCTGTAATAAAGTACACATTTTAACAGAGTTTCCTTTTTTAGAACAATAAAGATCTTGGATTTTTAACCAACTTGTCTAATGCTTTTAGCAGATTTTTGGTCAAAAAGTAAAACCTCTTCGGTCAATTTAATCCGGTAATTTAAATCCGTCGCCGCACACAGTTACCAGTAACGACTCGCCGAGCATTTGGCGACTTTTTGTTCGCAAGATTAACGACAAAGTATGGGTCACAAAAAAAGCGATGCCAAGTACGGAAATTGCCAAAACTTCGTGTCGAAGCCTTAAATTTTCTTGTTCTAAATGTCGTCGTAAATGAAAGATGGCTCTTTTAAAATCGGAAAAGAAATTAGGAACAGACTTTTTAGGATTACAAGTTTTATAACAACTCAAAAGTTGCTTTTTTTTTCTGCAAGTATATTAGAATGGGTCCCTTTCGGTGTTCTATAGATAAATATCGTCGTAACAAGACCGCGACGAGTTGTATCCTTAGTAATAAAGATAGCTACCCAAATGACACTTAAAACAAATAATCGTCGGAAGCATTTCGTTTAGATTAACTTCTGCATTTTAACTGGAGTTCTTTGTTCATCGGCTTATAGCGTTTTAATGTGATAATAACATCAGATACTTCATGAATATTTAGCATCACTGTGCATTGTAAAATATTTAGTTCTGCAATGCTGCAGTTACCTTATTTTATGCTGGCAGACGGAAACCTTGTGTTTTCGGTGTATAAGGGTAATTTTAAAACCAATTAATTACCATAAATGATTGCAGTTTAGTTTATAAGTGTTGCGGTCATGAGTAGGCACCATCCCTTTCAATTCATCCAGCACGCGCCGGTTACGTGCCGGGCCTGACAACCGTACAGAGTTTACCGCTCCTATAAATATGTATATAACACGTCCTTGCTCATGCCGTAACGACGACATTATAATGTAAGCGGAACTGTTACCGCATTCGATATGATAAACGCTTATGGTTATTCGATGGCAAAATATTTAAAACGACAATCACACAATGAAACACTGGTGCCGCTCACTATGCTGTATTCAAATAGAACGAACGAAGTACAAAAAGGCCGAGAAGGATTTAATTGAATTTTCACTGAAGAGTGACAAAAGGAACAAAAGTGGGCTATATTGATTTAAATTTTTCTCTGAAGAGAAATAAAACTGCCCTAGGCCGTGTTGATTAAACAGCGCGCTCATTTAACAAAGATCAGGGCAGTTGGTCCTTAATTTCGATATAAACAAGTGGAAAAAATGCGGAGGGGAGTGATGTTGGACGTTAAATCAGGCTTACATATGAAAAGTTACGCTGAGGTTATTTGGTGGAATTTCCTCGCTGTGTGGGCAATGCGGCGGTTCGCGGCTAATGACGAGTCCCGGCCCACAATATATCTCTCGTAGTTAGGCGCAGAAATCACGGCGACTCGTGCGCTTGATTGAGTTTTCTTTTCCATTGTACTTCCATTAACAGAATAGCTTTCTCCTATATTATGCTCCCCGGGGGACGCCATGTGTTCGGGGAAAATTATATCGGCAATTTTTCTTGCGTCTTGAGATAGACAGCTGACAGAGATTTTCGGCTTTTATTTTTTGTTATTGATTGCTCTCTACCTGCGTCAATAGCCTTGAAATAAAAGATTGCAATCATACCATTTGAAAGGTATTATTTTAGTATTTCTAAGAGCAAGTTGTCAGACGATATCAACTTCGTAATAACAATAGTATTTGAGCAGTCTTTGTCTTGTTATTGGGTCGTAAAATAAGCTGATATCATGTTGGATAGACGTTCTATTGTCTGTTTTTGAAGTGTCTACAAGTAAAGTGATTTAAGTTTTGCCGTTGGCAAAGAAGGGTCGGTGCCTAGTTCTTGTAGGAAAGTAAACGAAAGCGGCCCCTGAGTGCTCTTGTGGAGCTACCGTCTAATTAACGACGTATCTAATTATACCATCATGGAGCTCACAGCGAAGAGAATTTCCCAAATTACGTATTACGAAACGCAATTACACTTAGGGGAAATGCTATGAGACAAATTGAGTTATATTGTAATTGAAATAAAAAACGGGGTAATAGACATGCAGTTAAGTTATTGCTGTTGGGGGTGCTGATTACGTTTTGATGATGACGAAGTGCTTTTTGTTAATTTTGGGTGGTTTACGCCGTTTTTTCGAGTATTTTAGCGTCTTCTCAGTGCTCTCAGTTCTCAATTATTGTTGTTACTAAGTTTTTGTAATAACAAATAATCTTGTTCTCGAATACTCTACTTGCTTGAAAGTATTTTCAGCAGCTCCTGTAATTAATCAAGGTTATTCAGATAGAATTTTGCAATAACTATGTAGTATGTCCCTACCAAATATCTTCAACAAAACAGTAAAACACATGAACATAAAGAGCAGTAGATTTTTCAAATAATGTCTCATTGAAGCGCAACGCGGCGGCTGTGAGGCGGGAGGCGACGATTTGTCTCACAATTGGTTCTACACCTTGCCTCTATGTAGATGTATGGCTGTAAGTTATGGTTGGCACACAATTTATGTCGTCCAGACGGTTTTATCTGCATTTTCATGCAGAATATAAAGCGCCTTTGATTCAGAAGCCCTGGTACAAACGCATGACGTAAACGTTACGTACATTCGAACAATTTTTTTAATCGAAAGTACCCTGATAGCATTTTGGTATAAATATTTGCGACAAGCAAAATAATTAGAGTATCACCCATAGATATGAATAAAGTCTTCAAACTTAGTAAATATTGTGTGTGAACGAGTATTTTTCATTTTTAAAACGTTCTAATTTAAATTACGTTTGCTCCGTGGGTTCGGCTCACCGAACGGAGTTAGGCAGACCATTAGTAGGTAATATTAGAGGCATATCCTTGATAATCCAAAAAGCAGGTTGCTGTTGTTTCTTGCTGTGTTGATGTTTTTGAAGTGAAAACGTCTTTAGGCGCGTTGTGCACTTTTTGGGTGAACAAAAATCATGGAACCCGCGTCATCGTCACCCAACGCTAGGTCGACGATACAATTCACAAGTTACTTAGTTTTCACTTCTATCGGCAGTCCCCAAAGACTGCCCCGGCATGTTTTGTTTTTTCGCTCACGTGAGATTTTTGCAGAATATATACTGGCTGTACCAAGCAACGAATGATACTCACGGCAACAGAAAGGTTTGATTTATGCGTTTTAGAATTATCCGTTGCCGCGTTGTATCTTGTATGCATGTTACCATAGCAGATGAAAAAAAATACTACCATAGATCCAATCTACTAAGTACCTACTAGGCACATTTGAAAAGTAGCGTCTAAATTATCACGTAAAAAGCAAAAGAAAATACCATGAATATTCAATATTTGTATTCATAATTATAATTACCTCATCTAAAACAAGAACTTCTTGATCATAAATAGCTGTAGTCATTTCTGACAACATATTCTTAGTACGTATAAAATCAACAGTGCTGTTTCCATGTCGGTGAATGGACTGTTGCGCAAGAATATATCCCTATAGGGTTTTTTTAATTAATTCTTTTTTTTGTTTTAATTTCGTTGACTTGGCTAAATATCATTTCACAGGCAGCATTTAACTGGGGTAAGGATAACATATTTGACATAAAAGTACGTAAAGTAGTAAGTAAGAGCCAAAACTTTTACCACAGTTTAAGGCGCAGATATATGATTATAGTGACTTTTAAATCTGTTATTACACCTTCATATAATGCAAGTAAGATAAGCAAAACAAATATGTTTAACTAGAACGCATACACATCAATTTTATATGTGAATATTTAAGTATTGCAGTAAAATACGTTACGAAATAAATTCAGGAAGTGATGTCTACCCAAAGCATAAAAAACGATATTACTTTCAAACTACTTAAGATATTTTCATGTTTTTTTTTTTGTATGAACAGACTATTTTATTATCTATAATTATTCTGTCTGCGATTTATTTTAAATATTTTTATTTTCGTTACTAAAAATAAATATTCCTGTAGTGCCTGGGGATCTATCTGAACCTCTCTAAAGCCTTTGACACAGTTTCTGTTCCCAAACTTATTGACAAGCTGGAACGTATTGGAGTGCGTGGAATGCCACTTGAAATCTTAAAATTTATCTCAATAATCGAACGCAGCTTGTGAAGGTAGATGCGTATTATAGTGACGAGGAGCTATATATGGTATCCGCCAAGGTAGTATACTCGGCCCCATACTCTTTCAAGTCTACGTAAACGACCTTTGCAAGATGAACCTGCCTAACTGTGACATCTACGCATACGCAGATGACACTGCGATCCTCGTTTACGGACCTTCTTGGGACATGGTGAAGACTGCTGCAGAAGAAGCCCTGACCAGAATAATGAAATGGCTCAACCCTAACCTTCTTACACTCAACTTATCCAAAACTACTTACATTCCATCCACAATCCGACGTAACATGAGGCCGTCACATACCTTTAGTATTACAGCTCACTCATGCTCAAAATCCAATACCATCTTGTGACTGCCCAACTCTTACTAGATCTGACAATATAAAATATCTCGGAGTTCAGATTGATGATGGACTAAGATGGGACAAACAGATTGACACCCTTACCACAAGAACAATGCGCCTTATACACGTCTTTAAGTCACTGAGAGAGTCGGCCAAACTGGACACTCTGAAGATGGTGTATTATGCTCTTTGCCAATCTGTTATTGGATATTGTATTACTGTATGGGGCGGAGCAACAAAAACTAAAATGTTAAGGGTAGAAAGAGCACAAAGAGCAATACTTAAAGTAATGACTAGAAAACCCTACAGATTTCCAACAACTGAACTATACTCTAACTGCAATGTCCTTACGGTACGTCAGCTGTTTGTGCTTCGATCAATTTTAAGAACTCATGCTAAGCTGCCGCCGCCAAATCTAAATAAGCGATTACAACTCATCACTGGATCTCAACATAAAACCACTTTCGCATCGCATCAATTTTATATTGTAGTAACATTTACAATAAAATTAATAAAAAAATAAAAATCCAAAAAAAAACCCACGCGGTAAAAACTAAAGTAACAGAGTGGCTACTAGAGAGCGACTATGCCTACACGGAGTCTCTACTTACATACATCACCTAATCTTTCACTTACCCCTATTTCGTTAACATACACACAATATAACATGCGCGCACGCACCCTCCTTCCACCCCACCTTATCACACATACACACACTCCCCCACAATACTTACCTTCCACTACATGCATACACACCCTCATCATACACATATACGAGTACATACAATCAAATAAATTATTCCAGCGGTAGAACGACAACGTTCGTTAATTTTTGTAACTGTTATCATATAAGAATTTTGTGGCCGTACACTGTTTCTCAAAACACAGGTTATACCTAATTTGAGAGGCAGGGTGTTATAAGTTTTAGAACAGATTTTACAACAAAAATAATTATATGTATAACTTTCTACCCATTGATTGTTGCTGTAACTATCTGTATATTTTTTATTGATGAATAAACATAAAAAAATCCCTATGAAACCGAACGCGTAGGCGTGAGCGTGACGCGCATATGTACGGCTAAGGTCATCGGCGACTACCCGACCCTTAACACGGAGGTTAATATTTAAAATTATCGTAGAAAATTACACGGCAGTGAATACCGTATACCATGTATTGGTCAAAAATACCGTGCTCCTACGGTAATTACCATTTACCTGGTAACATTGCTTGTATCCCATGATTTCACCGATGCCAAAAGCATGAAAGACATTATTATTTAATTATATACCTCGAGGAGGAGGAGGAGCTCGTGGCTAATTAATAACAGCCGCGCGGATCGATCCATCAGGTTAAGCTTCATTTGCCGGGGTTGGTCCGTGGATGGGTGACCATCTTTACATACCGAGTCTCCTCCGTGCCTCGGAAAGCACGTTAAACTGCTGGTCTCGGCTGTCACTTGTGGATCTTTGACAGTCGTTACGGGTCGTCAGAAGCTCGAAAGTCTGACAACCAGTCTCACTAAGGGGTATTACCCAGTTACTGGGTTGTGGCGGTCAGATAGGCAGTCGCTCCATGTAAAATACTGATAAAGCTGCGTCCAGTTAGACTGGAAGCCGACCCCAACATAGTTGGGAAAAAGCTAGGCAGATTGATTGAAATAATTATATACTTAGTAATATTAAGTCAGTTTAAGAATCACATAGCCTTAATTAAGTTCATTTTCTGAAGATTGATAGGAGTAGTACCAGTCTATCTTCCTTATCACAAATCATGACTCTAGGATTTCTCTCTTGGTTTAAAGCCATTGTTTAATATCACAAACAATAGACTCAAAACAGACTACAGTTAAACCACGTTTTGTAATAGGAAGGTTTACGTTTTGCAAGCAAACAGTTTGATTTTCATTTAGGGTACCCCGTACCTACCTAACCGTATTATTATCTAGTTTGTCTCTGGGTCGGAATCAAAATTCACTAGTCGGCAACTGGACGGGCTTAGATGCTTGACTTCTGTGTTTGGGAGAGCACATTAAGCCGCACCCGTCCGTAGTTATGGACGTAACTAGAAACGGCTCGGAGTCAGTTAACTTAAACGTTTATTAGGTACTTAATAACGAAAAACTTAAGTACCCACTACAGCCATAATATGGCTATAGTGGCTTCTTTAAGGTTTTCGGCATAATACATATTTTAAAATTAATATAATATAAATATTACATTTTTATATAAATTTAAACATTTATATCTGTAACTTTTATGGTGTACATAATAAAAAGTATTCTATTCTATTTTTTACTTTAGACAAAAGCAAACTAGTTACTAAATGTAGATATAATTAAATATTTACTGTACCTATACAAAATATTGTGATTGACTTGTTGGTCTAGTGGTTGCAAGCGCTACTGCTGAGCATGAGGTCCTGGGTTGGATTCCCAGGTCGGGCAAAGTATTATTGGCATTTTACATTAGGAATTTCTCAATAGCAGTCTGGAGCCCGGATTTGTGCCCGGTTGGTGAATAGCCTCGCCCCCTATTACATGGGACTTAAACATAACTAGCGAAATGTCGGTGTACTATACACCTCTGCCTAACCCTTTGGGGATTACAGGCTTGATGTTATTTTATGTACAAAATATTGTGGAACATTTTAAAAGAGTAACACTGGAGTATCTTGCCGATTCTTCTCCATACGAAACTACCTCTTGGAAGGGGCGACTAGAATCAATTCTATTTTTTTGTAAATTCTGACGTACAAAGGTGCCTTTTACGTGCCTATTTGAAATAAATAATTAGACTTTGACTTTGACTTAATCCTGCGTTATTGATTATATAATATATAAAACGTTTATTTTCTCAACACAAGTTATAAACTTCATTCTAAACTTTGACAGTAATGCACTAACAAGGAACTAACTTTGTGAGAGACTGGAGCCTGTGGTAGGTTTATATAAAAACCTGTATTACAGGTCACCAGGGCTTTTGGGTTTGATTTTGATGTCAGGGATGTAGTTTTTGGAATTGGATGTTTTGTGTGCTTATCAGTAGTAAGTAGTAGTCGGTCGTTACGGGGCGTAAGAAGCCTGAAAGTCTGAAAAACTAGTCTTACCAAGGGATATCGTATTAGACAGTTACTGACTTGTGGAGGTCAGTAAGGCGGTCGCTCCATTTAAAATACTGATATTAGCTGTATCCGGTTAGACTGGAAGCCGACCCCAACATAGTTGGGAAGAGCTAAGCAGATGATGATATCAGGTCCAGGATTTTAACAGTTCCCGTTCAGAGACACCTTGCTCAGCCATCGAAAAATTGGTGCATTGCATCAGCAAAACACAATTTTTTTTAACTTTACCATGAATCAAAATTATATGTAATGTTTATGTCTTACTTATCATTTTGATTCATAGTTGTGAAGTTTACGTTGAAAATTCGCATTATTTGATTACTTTCCTCCTATAATAATTGGATGTGAAAACAAGAGTCACGCACGTTAGGGTGTTTCATTTTATACTTGCGCCCATCTCCCCAACGTCGTCATACGAGGTTCTTTAATATAACAAGCATTGAGAGCAATGCGCTGTAATCAGGGAGAGCTATGATTGTTATACTCTCCCCTCATGCCTTTTTTTTTTAATGTAAGCTCGAGCTTGAAAATTGCGCCTTCTAATATAGTACATGTTTTTTCCCATCATCCTAATCTCTTCGTTCGTTTAGTACCATTATATTTCATTTCATTCTTTCCGCTGGTGCTGTTTTGACATGTCCCAAACATCAAAGCTTGTCATGTACAGATATTATCATTTAATTTTGTTTGATGCCTTACATGTTTTGCTTTATTTTGGCTCATATAATAATATAATTTTTAACATGGTACGAATTATTATTTATATTTATATCTCGAAGCAGTTAATCTGCCCTGAAGTCAAATATTTATGTATCGTGTAGGTAATCTGCTGATTTACTAATCAAAAATTGTAATGGCCTTCTGAAAACAGGAGCTCCATGTGCCCATATAGGCAGCGTAGGGTTGTGACATCATCATCAATGTCAGAGTGTACAACCAAAATGCATTTGTATGGGAATAAGTGATATATCTCTGCCTACCCTTTATGGGAATGTAGGCGAGACATGAATGTATCTAAGTATATTAATATTTACAGACTGTTTCGTATCTTTTAATACTCTCATAAAATATCTCCTCAAAATGCTATCAGCTTTTAAATTTTAAGCAGATATGACTACGTGTCCTGTACGCTTGATGTTATAATTCCTAACTTCTTGAAGACATTATTTAAACATTCCTTCATCTTTATTTATCACGACATGTCGTTTGCATCTGACCATTTCAGATTTCAGCTGTCGTCTACAGCTGCATGGAAACATGTGACTTATATTAAAGGCTGGCAGGCTAACATTGAATAAGCGTGTCACGTCAGCCGTATGTACGTATTATATTATGAAAACTGCTGGGCAAGAGTCTCCATACAATTAGTGCCTGGAGATAGATAACGCCACTAAGATACACAGCACAGAAGACGAGATGACCTAGACAAATGGCATTCGCTTCGGAGCGCTTCTATTTCTACAATCGGTATCGCAACGATAACGAAGTTCGATTGGCAGGCGATAACACTTGTCAAAAAGTGCCACTTGGCTACGCATCTCTAAGGAAGTTATCGTTCGACGCTGTCAATTCGTTTCATGGAATCGAATGATAACCGTGTCTAGCTAATTTCTATTCGTTGACTTATGATCACGTGACATTTCGATAGCTTATGTGAACCCCATACAATTTTTGGTTTTTCTACTAGCGTCATCGCTACTTGAATGTTACTTTGTCTAGGCCCTTTGCGCACCGCAAAAGATGGTATCACGCTGATAGCACACCTCCGCCGTGAAACCATAGCAGTGAAACCGCAGTAGTTCAATTGTACTGGTTCGCGTCATGTTCTGCTACTCTAATCGGATACGAGTAGCGGAACAGGACGCGCCCCAGTACAATTGAATTACTTCGGTTTCGCTGCTATGGTTTCGCGGCGCAGGTGTGCTACCAGCGTCAAGGTAGCGAAGGAAAAGAGTCATCAGCATCATCTTTACAACCATAAATAAAAAAACCCTCGACAGCTAAAAACCTCTAAAATTAATAAAATATATGTATTGGCTCTTTAAGTTGTAGGCAATATTTTGATCCAAGCGTCGTCGTCGTGGCGGGGGACGGCTTATGAAAACAGAAAGTTAACAGCAGCTAGCCTTTCTACAATAGCATACATTTATTGTTGCTAGGTATAAGCCTCGTCTGTTTGGAGTTTTAATTAGCCGTCCCCCGACGCGACGATGCTTAGATCAAAATATTACCTACAACTTATATTAAACTTAAAAGGCCAATACATACATTTTTTATACTTTTTAGAGGTTTTTGGTAGGCTGAGGTTTTTTTAAATTTTAAATGTAACTTTTATTTCCAGTTTAAAATTTTATCTATTACTAGTAGATAACCGAAAACGCGGGCGAATTTTATCCATTGTTGAACTTCGATATTTTAATAAAAAATGTTTACATTTAGAGTAACCTGTAGATTATAATGACCCTAACCGCTTAACTTGTATTAGCATGTGCTCGTAAAAACGCATCGTATGAGCCCAAACACAAGGTAGATGCCGTACACCGTTGAGGAGTTCTTCTGGCGGCTTGGGTATCCTGCAGGATCCTGGTGATATCTGTGCATCAGGTCAAGGTTATCATACTTTTGTAATATCATTGACAACCTGTCCCATTGACAGGATTTCAAATTTCAAATCGATCAGACCTGTGGAAGTTGTTTATCAACTGGAAAAAGGTTATGATCTTCAATCGGCTGAGCAGATTTTCTTGAAATATAGCTAAGAACACACTCAATTAAGGCACAGTTCAAAAAAAAAAACAAAATCGTTTCATCCGTTCAGGAGCTATGATGCCACAGACAGACACACAGATACACACTACAAACTTATAACACCCTTCCTTTTCGTCGGGGGTTAAAAAGACGACCAGACATAATTATGCGTCCTCCAAGCGTGGCCATATTGGCCGACCTTCTGCTTCCCGCATCCGTCTAATAGAATTTGGGGGAGTCACAGCAGTGATAAGCGACAAAAAATAATAATTAAAAGGTCGAGTCATGTCAAAGCTTTATTAGTTTGTAAATCTTGTCACTGAGGTAAAGTAAATTCAGTTTATAGTTGGACCTCTGATTAATACTTTAAGCCTCTTGTGGATTGCCAAGTTTGTTGAAGCTGGTTGAGTTTGGGACACCCAGATTGTTAGGTGATATTTGGTATGGTCTTATCAGTTCTGGGTAGATTTGGTGATTGATTGTCTCACACCTTTGTTTTTCCATTTAAGGACTGTTTATTCAGTACATGAGGTCTTGGGTTCAATTCCCGGGTCGGGCAAAGTGTTATTGGGTTTTTCTAGCTGGAAATTCTCAGTAGCAGCCCGGAGTCTGGATTTCTGGCCGGTTGATGGCAAAAGACTCGCCCCCTGTTACATGGGAATTAAAAAAACCTCACGAAATGAGGATGTACTATAGGTGCACCTCTGGCTAACCTTTCTAGGATTATAGGCGTGATATGTTATGTTTACGAGTATTTCAGTCTTTATATAAGTTTTAATGCGTCAAAATTTATATAAGGTACTTACTAAGTTTGAAATAAAAACTTGGGAAAAGTTTGAAAAATTCAGAGCTAATTAGTGGTCTCAGGATCCTCTCTTGTATAAAGTATTAAAAGGTTTTAGGATAAAAGCTAAATAGCTCTGTCGTTACCGACAAAAAAAAGATGAACAGTCCAGTACATTTCAGCAGTGGTTTTTAAAAGGGTTACAAAGGATTATAATTTTATTATTAGTTCCTAAAATAATTAGCTTCTAAAGGTAGTAATTATTATCTAGCCATACCTACTCTAGACAAAAAATTACAAAAAGAACAAAGTATTTTAAATGGAGCGACTGCCTATCTGACCTCCACAATCCAGTTACACGGTAATACGACACCCCTTGGTAAGCCTGGTTGTCAGACTTTCGGGCTTCTGATGACCCGTAAGACTGTTAAAGATCCACGAATGACAGCCGAGACCAACCGCTTAACGTGCTTTCCGAGGCAGGGAGGGAGTTTTGGTATGTAAAGATGATCACCCATCCACGGCCAACCGCGGTAAGCGTAGCGTATGATATGATATGATAAAATCACCTATGCTCTGCAGTACCTTAACCTTTACGCTTTTAAGGATTAAGAATAAAAATATACTATGACTTTAATAAAGCTTAGTTCAGACGTAAGAATATAGTGTACCTCGCCGATTTACATCATAAAAACCAGCCAAGTGCGTGTCAGACCACGCACAATGAAGTGTTCCCGAGTAATGATTTTATCCCAAAACAAACTTATCATTGTAGTTGAATAACATGTTCTTCCATACATTGATATACGTCACGGTCAATTCTCCAACTGCAAATTTAAGTTGGTAGACTATTACTCGTTAACTTATAAAGCCTACTTAGCTGTGATAGTTTTTTTTAAGTTCGTTGTAATACTACTGCAATGATTTTTTTCAGATATCCAGGTACAACCATTTAGCAGGCAGGGGGGAGACATGACTCTAATAAAACATAGCACTTTAAAGCTTAATATTACGCAAATGGATCCCTGAATCAAAAAATGTGTTTTACAGACCCGAATTATTTTTGAACGGCCTATCCAACGATACCCAACACCATGGGATAGACGAGAAAAAAAATATCATCCCACACTACGTGCAAGGGTACCCTACAAAAAATCTTTTTTCACTATTTTATATTAGCATTTTGTCGGCGTGATTAATTTGTACATCCATGCGAAATTACAGCTTTCTAGTACTAAGAGTCTCTGAGCTAACCTGGAGACAGACAGACAGACAGACGGACATGGCGAAATTATAATTGTTCCTTATTGACTACGGAACCTTAAAAACGCAACATCTTTGTCGCTACGCAACATTAATCAAACATTCCCACATTTCAATACATTTCCAATCGTCTCCGTGCAGCAGTGCATTATTGATTAGAACACGTATAAAGTCAGTAGAATGTCTTTTGTTCAAGAATATATCTTTCTATAGATTAAAGTTTGTGATTCTTGGTACCTATATGTTTTGATCGATTCGATTTAAAGTTACTTTTCTAAGAAGGTCTTTAATCTATATTAAAGACCTTCTTAGAAAAGTCTATGCCCATGATTGAATGAAAACTTTCTAATAACATAAAATGTGGGAGTCTAAGCAAAAAGGGTCCAGTAGTGTAGTGGGGTATTGAGTTAAGACTAGATTCGGTATCTACAATAGTCAATTATTAGATACTATATATATTTTTTTTTTTTTTTTTAATATACCTTGTTACCAAATATATTATTAAGCTATGTGATTATTATGTCAAGTAAAGTTACCTCCAATCGCCTGAAACACAGGACTTCCTAGTTCAGGCACAAATCATCGTGTACTTGACGTAGATTTAAGGAAAACTGTAAACGTTGTATCTTATATTTTTGAATAAATTTTATTATTTATTTTATTTAATTTATTTAATTGATAATCATAATCTGCCTATAATGTTCCCACTGCTGGGACACAGGCCACCTCTTTCTGTGAGAGGGACTGGGCCGTAACCCACCACGCGGGCCCCACATGTCACATATCTTCGATTTTTTAGTTCTAGGACATGCCGGTTTCCTCACGATGTTATCCTTCACCGTTTTGAGAGCAGTGGTGATGAAATAATTTACACAAAGTAAAGCGCATGTCTGGGTTCGAACCTACGACCTACTACTCGTAGGTCGAGGCCGTTAACCACTGGGCCACCACTGCTCTCAATTGATAATAAGGATTAAAAAAAAAAAACAAAAACTGGCACATTTTTTTTGTATCAGACAGATGAAGTGCTCTTCTTTCTCTCTCTTGAGAGACTGAAAAAGCTTGATTTGAGAAAAACTATATGAACTTGTAGATAATTGAGCATTCATTAATAATCGCGAAATGCAATTTATTCACCAAACTTTACAAAACTGCGTATTTATATCGAAAACTAAATGCTGAGAACTGGGCCCTTTTTGCTTGAAGCCCACAAATAATAATTATGTAGTAGAAGTACTTACCTAAACGCATTTTTTCAACATCCTTTTTGTACCAGGTTCTAACAGTAAATACCCGGGGTAAGCAGATACTATACTGGTTCTTACGGTGTCTTACTATACTGGTTAATACAGTTGACCACCTGGCCAAAAACAAACTAAAATTAAAACGCAACGATCGGAAGCGATCACTTTCGTAATCACTGCAGTCAATTAAAATAACTGAATAACAATTCGAGTTCTATAGAATGTTTCAAAAACTAATTTTCCTAGTAGAACAAACATTGGAAAATTAAACAAAAATGTTCAACGACTGACGCGACGTACCGAGTGAAGCTTAATTTCGGGAACCCAAATGGCAAACAGTACGGAGTGTGCGGAACCCCTTCCTGCTATTTGCCTCTCTTAATTGTTACATAAACCAAATAAAACGAGCATTTTGAGGTCGGCCGGCCGAATATAGGCATCATCAAACGGAGCTACTGGACTCGTGTTTAAAAATACATTGTGATTGCAGCTTTTTATAAATAGGTAGTCACTATACTTATATACCTACTTATGCATTTTTAAGGTTCCGTACCCAAAGGGTAAAACGGGAACCCTATTACTAAGGCTCCGCCGTCTGTCTGTCTGTCCGTCTGTCACCAGGCTGTATCTTATGAACCGTGATAGTTAGACAGTTAACATTTTCATTTTCACAGATGATGTATTTCTGTTGCCGCTATAATAAAAAATACTAAAACCCAGAATAAAATAAATATTTAATGGGGCTCCCATACAACAAACGTGATTTTTTTTCTCGTTTTTTCTCGATATTGATAACGGCAACAGGTAGACGCTTGGAATACTCACAGAATATTTAGTTATATATTCACTTTAAAAATAAATAATTAAAATCAAATAAAATAAATATTTAAGGGGGCTCCCATACAACAAACGTGATTTTTTTCCCGTTTTTATAGATAATGGTACGGGACCCTTCGTGCGCGAGTCCGACTCGCACTTGGCCAGTTTTATTTTGTTCCTGATGGTTTGAGTTACCCTAATATAAAAACTTACTCAGTTACTGACTACTAGTTACCTACTCAGTTACTGACCAACAAAGTATTGTATAATTATAATCGACGCAGGAAAGAAATGAATGCGATTATTTTTATGAAATAAATATTGTAATAATTATGATAAGTTGATAACGCGGTACATTAAATTCTGCGAAATATTGTTTGCAATTTGCGATCCAAACTGCGCTTGATAGTTATTAATTTCAGTAAAATAATCCATACGTCTGTTTTTTTTTCAAATAGTGTCTGTAGTACTTCCCTGTGTGTACATGATGAGACGCTGATATATTTTTTATTTAATTTAATTTAATTTCTATTGTAATTTAATTTTGATGCATGTAATTTAATTTAAATTTATATTGGATTGTATTTTTGTAATTTTAGTATGGGTTTAGTGCCTGAATTAAACGATATAATAATAATAATAGAAGGAATCCGCTTTTAATTTTGGGAACATCTATCAATAAAAACAACAGAAGCCGAGAGGTTTTAAATATTTTGTAAAATGCTATGTGAAATTAGTAGAAGATCCTTCAGCTTTCCAAAGGAAAGTTTGCGCTTCGTGAACCATCGTCTATCTTTGAAAATACGAACGCACGATGATAAGATCTAATATAGAGCTGTAACAACAATGGAAGTACTTGCCTATTTTGTATTAGGATGTTTATAAAATTATGGATTAACAACTCTATGCAATTCCAAACATCTTTTCTAAACTTTTGGGTGACAAATGACGATCTGAGACCGGAGTTGACAGTTATAGTGATACGTCCTTCATCTCCCATGACTTTCCTCGTAGAATTAACCGATATCTTGCTCGAAAAACAGAACAGAATTTTGAACTTTTTTGGAAAAATGGCCAATGTTTGAAATGCGGTATATCAGGTTTTAATCGACCTATAGAGCTACGAATGCGCTCAAATACTAGCAAATTTTGTATAAGTACTTTAAAAATGTACTGGGCTGACTTATACGTAGAGTGCACCTTCTAGAAGTCAAAAACTGAAAAAGTCCCAAAATTTTGGAGGTTTTTCGAGCACCTCGCAGTTAGCACAGGTCTTTCGAAGCTCTCAGGAGTAGGCAGTGACTGACAGGTCAAAACAAAAGATTGTTAAAATTATTATAGCATTACCACTTACATTGGTTTTTACAGACACCCAATACAACCATGTAGTCATAATTTCCACACTCAGAGCCGTCACCCAAAAACCAATTAGACACCACCACCAACAAAAATGAACTCTTTTTAAACTGTTCTATTTTGACTGACAGGGTCCGAATTTATACCTGCTGATTATCGTGGATGGTTAACCCGTGGTGGTTATGGTTAATTATTTTCCATCAAAACCAAAAACGAAATAATTACACAACATTAAAACAAATATTAAAGAGTTTAGTTATCACTGCAAAAACATTACAATAATTAATAAAATAAAGAAATCAAACAACAAAGTAAAAGCACTGTGGAGCATTATAAATGAGAGAACAAATAAAAAATCAAAAAAGGAAAAATGTAGCATACAATGACAACACAATAATACTTTTACATCCGAACCCAAACAAATTGCGAATATTTTTAATGACTTCTTTGCGTCTATAGGAAAAAATAGCAAAATCCATCTGTCAGTGCTCTAGACGGCATTTCAACACTAAAGTTCACTGAGAACACCATGTTCCTTAGCCCAGTAGAAGCTTGGGAAGTTAACAAATTAATAAAAATCTAAAAAATAAACAGACTTATGGTTTAGACCATATTCCACCTACGTTATTGAAAGAATGCGCAAATAAACTCACCTTACCATTTTATTATTGAATCAGTCTTTTGCAGAAGGCACTTTTCCCGAATTGTTAAAGAAATCATTAATTAAAACAATCCATAAAAAGAAAACAAAAACTGATCCTAATAATTGTCAGCCCATCTCTCTCCTGCCCTCAGCCTCCAATTTTTTCGAAAAAGCTATGTGTGATCGTATTTATACCTTTTTCGAAAAATGTAACATATTGAGCGATTGTCAGAACGGTTTCCGAAAAATCTTTTCACCACATTAACTGTTTAAAAATATGTTCAAGAAGCCCTTAATATTATAAATAACAAGGAATACGCCGTAGGGATATTACTGGACATGACCAAAGCGTACGACAAGGTACAATATAAAATACTGCTTAATAAACTGTATGGACTGTATGGAATCCTCATATTTAAAAAATAGGGAACAAGTAATTGAAATCAAATACTTTAACCACAATAGTAGAGAAATAGAAAAAAAAAACCGATCAAAAAGCAAAATAACTAACGCTTCCATCCAAGAAGTGTCATGGGTGAATTATTCTATTCTATTCTATTTTTCTCTATGGCAATGGTGCCGATGTCGACAATTCTGCCAATGTCAGAATCATGTGTTGAGAAAACGTGCGAAGAAGAAAAAAAAAAAGAAAAAGATTAAATAAAAAAAATATATATATACAAAATCCAATAAGTTGATTACAAAATTGAATTTAATGTGAAACTTGTTGACGACTGTTAGTATACTGAAACAAACAGATAAAAAATATTGTTATTTATATTAATAAATATGTACATAAACCACACAAAAATCATAATTTGATATCGTTAATGCGAATAAAAAACATCAAAGCCTAAAAGAGCTTTGGGGAAGAATAGGTTAGTAGGGATGGAAAGTTAGTTGGGACAGGGAGGGTGAATTATTATTCCTCGTTTACATCAACACCTTCCAAAAACCATAGAGTCATGTGTTTTATTCACGGATGACATATCTTTATTAGTCTCCTGTCGAAACAACACAAACATAGAAGAAAAACTCAGTTTCACACTCACAAAAACATAAACATGTAACAAAAAACAAAAATTCGGGAAAACTGAAAGTGCATTTTCTATGGGAATTTTGTATGAATTATTGAAATTTGGACAAGACAATTTATTATTTGGGGTTAGTGCTAGTATTTAAATAAATATTTATTCCACAATTTTCGTTATTGCACCTTTGTCTCTGCATCACTCAAAGGTTGACTGGTAGAAAATGCCTATGGCATTAAGTCCGCCTCTGTACATTTGTGCTTAGAATATTAAATAAATCTTAGATTAGCACCAACTAATCCCCTTGTGAATGTAGGTATTCGTTCTAGGTAGAACTACCGATGTTTATATTTCCAGCCTACCAAGTAGGTAGTGTTATTATAGGGTTTAGTGAGCCTAGAAAGAACGTGCGGAGTAAATGTAAAGAAAATTGAACAACTTACTTGTGTCGTGCATAGTATTTACTTCGTTTTAAGACTTTATTCATATTTATCGGTGATACTAATAAAATTGTCCTTGTCACAACAATTAAAACTAAAATGCTTTCAAATGGTTGTATTTTTTATTTAAAAATATTTGTTACGCTTTAACGTGGCGCGTTTGTGCTAGGAGCTAGTCATACTACCCAATACGAGACAGGTATTTCAAGCTTATGTTTAAATTTGACGACACATTGGCAAACGTCTTGGATTTGGTGATATTTATTCTTAGGTGGTCTATTTTGAACTTCTTGTCAATAACGTAATTTATTCTGGAAAACCTATATGAATAAATAAACTTCACCTAAACAACAAAAACAAAAATTGCCATTCCACCAAATAGAAGACAATTAATTGTTAAAGGAATTCCAGTGACACAATTTACTGAAAATAAACAACACAATGTAATGAAATAAGGGGCCATAGAAATTCAATCAATTAAAATTATGCAAAATTGATCAGTATCAACAAAGTAATAGCATTAATTTTCATTGCAATGCATTTCAAACGAACTGTTTACAGTCAAGAATTTGTAATAAAAGCTTACGAAATCTGCAGCTTTGGTATTTATAGTATTGAAAATCGGTATTTTACTGTAGAAAATGGCTTCCCAATGAATGCCACAATAATCACAGATTTTTATTTTACTTTAATAATATTTTATATCGATTTTTTTTAATATTTTGTGAATGTGAGTACGTTGTAGGCTTAATAGACTGTAGATTTATAGACCTATTTCAATTTTGTTAAGTACCTGGTACTTGTTGACGGTCTTACACTGTCCTCCCATACCAATTAACACTGTAATTTTAAAACATTGATAAGCCAATTATTTTTTAAAAGAGTAATTGAGGAGTTTCTTGCCGGCTCTTCTCCATAGGAAACGACCAATTGGAACCGTGCACCTAGCTTCTGACGTTTCATAAGTGCCCATGTAGGTTTATGTGAAATAAAATATTTTGATTTTGATTTCTTTGTGGTCTTTAGTATGAGGACGCTGCTGTTCATATTCTTGATACATTTTATTAACCTGAATATCTGACGGTTCATATTTATTTCATTCCACGTTTACACGACACCGATAAAATTACACAGGAATAAAACGTTCATCTGCTCAGTTTATTAAATTCTTGGATCATTTGATAGGCGAGTGAATGAATGCCGAAATCCATCATATTTGGATACTTTGGCTAAAAAATACGCGAGCTGTCTGGTCACGAAAAGAGCCGACCAAACGCATGGCGCTGTCTTGAAAAATTAAGTGGGCACTCGGATCCCATGGGCCCAGTTTTTCAAACCTAAACAGCTCGAAGTCCCAATAAGATTAGAGTGTTTGCGCCGTTTGAGGTTTTCCACACCTGCAGCAGCCCCCGCAGCACAGGCCGCCTTACTAGGAAGATGGTTTGGCGCAAGTGTGATAAATTATTTTATTTCTGAAATAGGTTTGTACAAACACTTTTACACGTCAAGCAATTTTTTTTTAACTAGATGAGGTCGGCCTTTCTTAACTGTCTACTCTAAGAAGAAAGGCCAAAACAAACTCAGAGATCACTGTCTCTTTTAAAGTCCAGACATAATCTTGGTAAATCATGTGTCGACTGAACAGAACCGGGGTTCTGCAACGGGTCTAGCATATTTCTGTAGCATGAACTGACGACTTTTATGCCGTAATGAGGAAGAAGACCGCATCATTTATAAGCAGAATACGGGCTAGCAGCAACAGTATGTTGCAAACCTTAGCTGAACAACATGATGCGCCAATATTTAAACACTCTGTCTGGTTGCTTGTGCGGCAGGGATGAATGTAAATTGATGTGTCCTTTATTAATAATTACTAACCCTTTGTTGATAAGTTCTTTGTACTAACCAGTGAACGAATGTTGTCAAATGAAATAAATTAATAAATAAGTAGCTGATCCGGGATGAAAAGTATCCTATGTCCTTCTCCAGGTCATGGTATACCCATGTGTCAAATTTCATCCAAATCCGATCAGCCGTTTTAGCGTTAAAGCGTAACAAACAAAAAACTCACTTTCGCATTTATAATACTAGCTGCGCCCCGCGGTTTCACCCGCGTAAGTCTCGACCCCGTGGGAATATCGGGATAAAAAGTAGCCTATGTCTCAATCCAGGGTGTCAGCTACCTCCATACAAAATTTTATCAAAATTGGTCCAGCCGTTTGAGCGTGAAGAAGTAACAAACATACACACACACACACACACACACACTCACAAACTTTCGCCTTTATAATATTAGTGTGATTAGGGATTATGTTAGTCGTTTAACTTACCTTATTTACATTTAAAATAAACATTAATCGTTGGATCGTTTCACTAATGAATTCATTTTTAGAGTTCCGTAGTCAACCAGAGGGCCTAGACAAAGTAACATTCTATTAGCGATACCGCTAGTAAAAACGCCAAAAAATGTAAGAGGTTGACATAAGCTATCGAAATGTCACGTAATCATAGGGTAACGAATAGAAATTAGCTAGACAATGTTATCATCATTTGATTCCATGAAACGAATCGACATCGTCGAATAATAACTTCCTTAACTGCCAAGGCTTATCTGTAATCTTTTGATCTGTTGAATTGTTTTTAAATAATTTATTTTTTTACATTGTTCTCACATATAGAAGCGACAAGAATAATGTACCCGAGATTTTTTAATATCTTGATTTAAAAGAGTGTCCTTGAATTTTCTTGCCTGTTCTTCTCCATAGAGATCTACGTTTTGGAATGGGCAAAAAGCTTCAACTTTCTGACTAACTGACCGACTCTTTGACAATTCAAAAGTGCCTGTAAATGGTTTAATTGAAATAAATGGTTTGAGTTCTGAGTTTGAGCTTAGAGATGCGCAGCCAAGTGGCACTTTTGACAAACGTTATCTCCTGCCAATCGAACTTCGTTATCGTTGAAGCGATAGCGATTGTAGAAATATTATAGAATCGCTCCGAAGCGAATGGCAACCCTTATAGTTTCGCCATGTCCGTTTGTCTGTCTGCCCACGGCTTAGGTCAGAGACTCTTAGCACTAGAAAGCTGTAATTTGGCATGGGTGTACATATTAATCACGTTGACATGAGGTGCTAAAATAAAATCTTAAAAAAAAAAACTGGTCTATCCCATGGTATGGGGTATCGTTGGATATGCCGTTAAAAAACATGGGGGATCTTTGAAAGCTAGTTTTCCGTTCTAGGTTGAGTTTGCGTAATATTAAGCTTTAAAGTGCAAATTTTTGTTAGAGTCAAAAGTGTACCCTCCCCTGCCATTTGGATACGTGAAAAAAATCATAGCTATAGTATATAATTAACAAAGTTAAAAGGAAAACTAACACAGCTGAGTAGGCTTTACAAATTAACGAGTAATAGTCGACCAACTTACATTCGGAGTTGGAGAATTGACCGTGACGTATATCGATATATAGGAGAACATGTTTTTCAACTACAATGATAAGTTTGTTTTGGGTAAATTCATCCCAACTACGGAACCCTTCATTGTGCGTGGGCCGACACGAATATGGCCGGTTTTACTTTGTGTTCAGACGTTTCACTTTGAGTGAAAGACATGATTGAACATGCATGCAGCTGAATACCATTATTTATTCCCTGTTACGAGACCCCCTAAATGAAAAGGGGCAGACGATGCCGATGCAATGGATACCTTTACATATAATAGTGTGTCTCGCACCTTGAATTTTTATAAGTCTTTTGAAGACCTTTAAAGTTAGTAACGTGCTGCTTGACGTAATCCTTCAGGGCGACGTAATATCCGCAATATCATTAAATTTCATGATTGCTGGTGGATGTTAGGACTTTTCACTTTGATATCAAAAAGCATCTTTATAGCTTCCGTACACATGCTGCTTGCGTTTTAAGCACACCTTAATCAAGACAGCTTGCTTTCGTGTTTTTCAAAACCAACATGTTTACGATCTGAAGGGGAAATTGCGATCTCCTTGATTGATGCTCAATTGATTTTCTAAAGCAAATCAAATACACCTTAAACTCCTTCATAAAAAACATGGCGTGGCTAATATTTAAACGGTATAAATTAGAAAATGCCACAAACTAAATTAATGATACCATGAAAGTTTCCTAGGTACATAATAAGTAGGTTCAATATGCCTACGTATTTGTGTTTTCCAAACAGCAGGCTCACACTCCTGTTGAATTTAGTGATTGATGACACTTTATAATGGGATTTGTTCTGATTCCTATTTAATTTCCTGTACGGATATTTAGCTGTCGTTTTATTATAAATTCAACGGAATCGTTTACTTTCGTGTATAACCTTCGTTTCAGTATTCGTTGTGGTGGATTAATGTTCCAATTTTCTTGGAAGTTCTCAATACAATTATAGCGTAGTAGCACTAAAAGTTAGCTTTTATTTTGTTAACAGCAAATTTAATGGCCCTACTTACATATTCAGCAATTTCTCAATTGAAGGCTCGTACAGACTGGCGCGTTATCGCGGGCGCGACAAGTGTCACGCGCGCGATATCGCACCAGTCTGCATGTGTTTTAAAATGTTTTAAAAGTTTATTTTGTAATATTAATTACATTATTTATGAGTCTGTCGTCATATCTTTTTCATAGAATTTAGAATTAATAAAATGACTATTATCTATTATTTATACTGTCGTATTTATCATAATGTCAATATCACATGACGAAATATTTTTTTAGAAATTAGCAATATCATATTTTATAGAATAATAATTTTATGTTGCATTGAAATATAAAACTAAAAACCTACCTATAATATAATTATATCTTTGAAATACAAATATCAACAAAAGTAACAAAAAACATGTTTTCATTTAACTGTCACGAAAATTGATTTAAAGAAAGGATTGATTTTAATTAACAGATATCGAAAGTCGGGGCATTGTGTTTTTCGGTGGCTTGATTAGGTTTTCGTGAAACAATGTGTAAAGGGACAGATAACAAATTGAATCGCGAGTTTATTAAAATTTGTTCGTGTTTACGGGAACATAATTCTTTTGGTCCCTATTGGAGCACAATGAACAGAAATGTCAACATACCAGCGAGTCACAATAACGAATGTAATGAAAAACAATAACGTTGGGATGGAATCACAACATCGCGTCGGTATCAAATGTGCCGCCCTCTTCAAACATGGTTTATTGACATAATGTATCTCAGGTATCACAACAGTGATTTTTCAGAGGTTTTCATTATCTTTTGCTGCCCAACATTAATTCAACTTCGAACAAAGACCATTTTTCAGAAAACAAAATAATATTAATTACCTAGATGAGTTTTCGTATGAAATGAAAACATAAACGGACGCATAATTACACAAACTCGTACCTGTTTTAAGCACAAAAGTTTAAGAGTACTTTTAAAATTAAAACGCAAAAAATCCGTTTCATGAATTCATGATACGGAACAAAACAGAGGCAGGTATGCAAAAACTCCCACATTCTAAAAAAAAGTTTATAATAAAACAATCTGAAGCTCCGAGTGTAATACGGTGAAAAATGAGACGAAAGAATTTAAAATGGCCAACATTTACGGAATATTTCGTGCAGTAAAAATAGGATAAAAGAGTCAGATATGTTACGAGAGTGTTGTTCATAATTATTCCATTATAATATGAGGGAGATTTGAAACCAGGAATAAATGCAAACAATGACTTTGTTGTGTGTCTCGTTTCTGAATGGACGGTGTTCGGTAAAAATACTGCAGTTGAATTTTCTTAATATTTACGTGCCACGTTCACAGCAACAGGCGTGTTACAGCGAAAACATAGCGTTGCCAGCACAAGCCGCAAACCCCTGGAGATTCAGACGACTCGCTTGGAATAGCTTTGTGTCGTATTCCTTTGTCTTTAACTGAGCATCCCACTATCTCCCTAGACCTGCTTATATATTCACAACTTAGCCCCGAGCCCCTCTATACCACTCCTCGCATATGTTCTCCCAGTTGATTGTTTCGATAAAGACGCTTAGAATGGGGATCATGCAGAAAAAAAAATTGCTACAATATTTCAAAAGTTATTAGAAAGAAAGAAAATACATTTATTTAGCACAGACTAAAAGGAACACATTATAATATACAGCAGATAAACATATTATAAAAATTACAAGTAAAAGGTGTAAAGTGCGATGTAAGAAATGACTACTACTATTTATAAGACGTCAGTGTGTGAGTTAAGGTAATCAGTATCACAGAATGTAGAATTACTGTCAAAAATAATAATAAATAATAAATTATCTAACCTCCACAACCCAGGGGGTCAACTCCGAAGCGCTAAACCGAAGTATCGACCGAATGTTCGGCCGTTTTATTACTTCCATAGTTTCATTTTTGACTTTGAGTCCTTACCAGACTTCAAGTCACGGTTTTGACTTTGGCTTATCTCTACGACTGCTTTTTTGTTTCGCCGTATTCAGCGATCAGTTAGCCGTAGTAAAGAAACCACCGAACATTCGGCCGATATTTCGGATTTATGTTCGGAGTAGACCCCCAGTTACTGGGTAATACGATACCTCTTGGTAAAACTGATTGTCAGACTTTCGGGCTTCTGACGACCCGTAACCACTGTCAAAGTTCAACAAATGACAGCTGGACCAACGGATCAACGTGCTTTCCGAGGCACGGCCCTGTCTTGGTATGTAAAGATGGTCACCCATCCACGTACCATCCGCGGCAAGCGCAGCTTAACCTGATTGATCGTCCCGTGCGGCTTTTATTACTTAGCCACAAGCCCCATAACCTCACCCCACTATGCATATACTGAAATGTGTGTATGCATAGGTACTGAAATAAAATAAATTGGTGTCAGATAAAAATAATAACGAATTATGTAAATAGGTACATAAGTTGTGTGATTTTTAGTAAAATTGCAAAAACAAAACAAAAAAGTCTGATATAAAGGACGTATGATATTAAGGAGATTCCATTTTTCAGACGGCATTTTAATCTTCATAATATGATGTACTTTATTACTAGAAATATGAATGCTATAAAATACGTCCATTGAACGTTATCGGTGGATCATAAAGAAGTCTGAGACATTTTTCATCGTGGGTACTTTCTGAAAATTAAATTCTTTTACGCAAAATATTTAAATATTGTAACCATCAAAATTTATTGAATAAAATGTTCCAAAATTGAATACCTATTTTGGAATTGGGAAAGTTTGAAGCAAGCAAACAATTCGTTAGGAAAGATTTGCTTGAATAATTTCACGTAAATACAATCTTTCGGTCGATTTGCAATTCACACAACGACCGTCGGCCTAAATTATTCATTTTATTTTTAGCGTTCCGTATTCAGGTAGCGGTTTTAACTCAATTTCCCCACAAACAATGTTTCAATTAAATTGATTGATGTTTGACTGCACTTAATAATGTGTGGAAAAGATAAAATAAATGGGATCGAGGATGTTTATCGATGCATGTACGATTTTAGCCTGTGTTTTGTTCGAGTTAAGTGATGTTAAATAAAGCTAGCGCACAATTATTATGCTCATTTTGGCCTTAAACTCATATTATTCGTACGGTAATTTTCCCTTTGTGCGGTAAGATGCAAAATTATTATTTTTTATTTTAAAATGAGTGCACATTTCCAGATGAGTTGGGTTAATTAACCGTTGGCCATGTGCATTGTAGCGTAAGTATTTCTCATACGTTTGTAGCGATTTCAACATGATATTAATGCCGCAGTATGATTTGGTGAGGCTTTGCCAACTTGGTAAATGGCCGTTATAATTGTATTATCTTCATAATATTTTTATTCGGGGTTTGATTCACGCACGGAACAAATATTTGTATGGCCTACAAGTAGTTGTTCCGGGTCTGGCTGTTTGTGTATGTGTGTTTTAAATGTTTGTAAACGCACCCACGATACAGGAGAAATTCCTAGTGTGGGGCAACATTTTCTTTAAAAAAAACAAAAAACATTGAATACTGAATTTCGTATCTAATCTTGTTTTGGGATTTTCCAATGAGACCTAACGTAACTGTGATTAATGTTATCAACAAAAAAATATTGTGTACGACAAAAGTTTGCAAGTCCATTATTCTAACCCTCGAAGAGTCGTTTCTTGCCAAAAAACAACCTTGCGTGTAAGTGAGGCCTTTTTTCCTCGTTGTCAAGGAAAACCTGTACAAAACCTCGGCTTTTCTGTGGCCGACTATAGCCCGTATCGCAGTGACTCTACACAATCAACGCTAATTAATTAAGGTACTCGTAGTTGAAAGAAAATATTATCTTGAGGGAAATCTCGACACAAAAAGTCATACTCATTTTTGTCTTCTTTTTTTCTCACCTCCATGAAAACATGTCATAATTGTTACATATAGACGTTTTGTTAGTCTGTGGTCTGTAGCTCGTGCATAAGCGGGATTATCTGCGAATTAAACCTTTAATGTAGGTATATTAGCCTGCTGTGGACAATAATTAGGTATTAGTAGGTTTATATCCTCTTAGCAAATTAGGTGGGTGTAATTTCGAAATAGTAAATTTACTCACTAACACATAATTCCAGCACAAAGACGTCCACTGCTGGACATAGACCTCCCCCAAAGGGAGGGGGGGGGGTTGCCATAATCGCCACGCTTGGCAGGCGGGTTGGCGATCGCTGTATGGTGTTAAAATGCATATAGAACACTGCTGCCCTTTCTCTAGTAAGTCCCTTAGTCGCCTTTTACGACACCCACGGAAACAAATAGGATGGTACTATTCTTTAAGTCCGGCACCACACGGACAATCTCACTAACACAAATCATGATAATTTTGTCGCAGGTTCTAACATCTGATTGACGGAATATATATAATTCTGCAATGGATTAGGTATCTACTTAAGCCTTAATCAGGCATAATACCTAAATTTTTAGCCTTTACAGTGATGTCCATCCCTGGCTATTTCGTACCGAAGATAATATTTAAGGTGTAACTTATTCATACACTAAATCTCTTAAGGGGTCATTGTACTCATCATTATGAACAACTTTTAATGTGGGATCAAACCCGAAATCGCAAAAAAAAATCAGCTGTTCCCTACATTTATGTTCGCATAACGCGTAGGGAACGCGTATGAATCACACAACTACTCAATCGCGTATGATACACCTTATATGTATCCACGTGATGTTTGTGTAAGCCTCTTTATCCAAAGTTTCATCTTGATATCGCAAATAAACAATGTGCAAATACACTTTTACACTACAAAAACAAAATACGCAAAGTCCATAATCCTTTACAAAAGCCCTTAATACACTTACAAAATTAACCTGTAATTGAATATTAAATAAAAGTAAATTAAAGCCATCATCCGTGGCCCTGAATATTAGTAATCCTGTTGCCGCCCTGAATCGGACCCTTATAATCCAACCCTTCAGTTTCATCCTTGGTTCAACCCTCGTGTGATTGACGTTTTGCTAGCGATTATTACGGGGGGTCTCTCAGACCCTTCTTTGCGGACCCCAGATTACGACCACAGAGTTTTTTGACTGTATATCTGTGACAAGGCAGCGGTCATAAGATTTTGTGCAGTATTATTTCAAATTCTGCTGTGGTCGTAAGTGGTCGCGGTATCTACTTCCTTAATCTCTTTGTTAACTTTTTTGGGCATTTTATTTTTAATTAAATAATCTCTGTACGTTTTTGTATTGTTTAATTTAATTTTATACAATATACTTATGTATGAATGCGGTAATAGGGTGACGTTTTCATGCAAGAGACTGTTGCAGTCGGCATTTGATTAAAACAGTACAATAAACACATCACAGTTACAAATAAAGCTTTATCGCTCCATCATTGGTGGCGTAAAATGTAACTAGGGTCACTAGGTAGGGTCAGCCAAGATTCTGTGGCCTTGGACAAGGCTTTTGTCTATAAACTGTTACGGGAAATTTTCTTTCTCCCTGATAACTTAACTAGTTTTGCATCCGAAATCCAACGGCTTTCTCCTAATCCTACTATTTGCATTACAGAATTCAGAACATTAACTCCTAATATCAATGCGATCTTGCTTTCAAAGTACCAGGGTCCCATAATGCTAACGTAGTCTATACTAAGTACAGTACTGTGTACAATGTGACCTCCCGTCGGGTCGTTAAAGGAGCACGGAATAAGCAAACATGCGTAGTCTGCAAACCTATGGAGGATCACACCGCGGCGAAGTTAGTTTTGCATTCGAAACGCTGCAAAACGTGGGGTTCGAGATACAGGACGTTCCTTGTTCTTTTTTTTTACTCAATATGACTAGCCTTTTTTGACATTTAAAAGTGCCTTTAAGTGGTTTTGTGTACAATTCACAAGACTTTGACCTCTTTTAGTATTTACGCTTTATCTAATAAAGGATACTAAGAAGTTGGTTAAAAACGTTTCAAAATTTAGTTTAAATTCATACTACGCTCATGATAATACATTACATGTACACGGTACATTCTGAACTGAATTGGAAAACTTTGCCTTGCCCTTCTCTAAACACGAATGCGCTGGTAATTAAAAACAAAATTGTTCCATTTCTGAAGCAGGGAGTCTACTCCGAAGATAAATCGGAAGTATTGGCCGAATGTTCGGTCTTTTCCTGACTACGGCTGACTATGGCTAACTACGGCGAAAGAAAAAAAACACTACGGTCAGAGAGATAAGTCAAAATAAAAAACGTAACTTGAAGACGGGTAAGGATTCAAAGTCAAATAAGGAAACTGGATGTCAAGAAACGGCCGACATTCGACCGATACTTCGAGATAATTATAAAAAACAAACAAGATTGTTTGGCTTTTATGTCTAAAATAAACATTCACAGAAAGAAAATATAGTTAATGATCCACCCACAAGATATTGTTTCTCTAGATCAATTATTAGTTTAGTTATAAACGAAATAAGATATGAGACTTATGCTATTTAGTTTCGAAATCGAACACGGTTAAAGAGCGCACGCGATATTCAACTTTATTACTGATATATTAGCGTTTAGCACATAACGGAGTGGCGGGGAGCGAGAGGCGGAGCTTGCGTTCGAAATTTGATTTAGACTGCCTGCTCTTAATGGAAGCTACACGTTTTTGTACTCACAAATGAATGACGTAGCTTTAAATATAAACGAGTACGACTACTGCCTACAAACTTCCGAAATAGCTGGTTAATTGATAGGTTTAAAAATAAATTCTATATTTAATGAAAACGTACGGTCTAACAATGTGAGCATTTAGTTGAGCAAATGTGAAATCTGAAACCATACGTGTGTAAACAATTCCCATAGATGAGAAACACATCTTCGCTTCTACGTTAGTGTTAACCACTTTGTAGAATATTCAAAGATCGGTTCATACTACAATGCAAGGAAGCAAGTTATCCAATACTCATCATAACAAAACCGGTAGACATAATGTTCAGAACTAAATCTGCGGCGAGGCAGTAATATCAGTTCATGTCGCTTCACGGAAGCCGCAGAACAGTAATCTCTAATCGCACATTGTCAAGAAAGAGCAAAATATTCATAAGACTACATATTCTTATTACGTGCGGATGAGGGCGTTAGGTCGGCGGCGCGTCGGCGCATAATGTGTTACAATGTGTTCCGAGGTAACAACCTGGGCTTATGAGGCTCTTGTGGTACCACAGATAAGGCACGCCGGAGGCTTTGTGAAGGTACTTGTACAATGTAATAAGGCGGCCACGGTAATACGGGGACGCCCGTCTATTTCGCACCTTTTATAAACAATGTTTACGTTGAGCTAGCGGGCTCGTTGTATCAAGGACGCAATTAGTTTTCAGGTTCATTGTTGTTTTTCTAGGAACGTATGAATTCAACGTGCTAACAAAATGCCCTCCTCGACAGACTCACGCGACACCCAGCTCGCTCGTGAAGTCGTGACGCATCACTCCGTGACTATCACAATGTTTGCTGTTGAAAATGCTGTAAATTTTTTACGCTTTGTGTTTTTCGCATCACTCGTCTGAGCCACTAAGATAACATGAATTATTCATGAAAACGCTCTGGAGAATTTCGTTTATACTATTTGAAGCCCGAAGTTCTCTTTTGCATGTTCCAGCAACGCTGTAATGTATTATGCTATTGTACTTCTGAAGTGGCTTTCATGTGTTATTAAATGACAGTACTTATTAGTAGTCTGTAACTTAACTTAACCTGGGGGCCTAAAATGGACGCTTTGGCAGAATCATAATATGATCTGCGTACAATTCATATCCCGCAATCCATCTGTTTGACCGTTTTGTATGGAGTTTCGTAAAATGGTCGACAAATTATGAATTGCTATAGTGAAGTTTAATGTCAAATAGCAGCTGTCAAACAGATGAATTGCGGGATGTATGAATTGTACGCAGATCATATTATGATTCTGCCAAAGCGTCCATTTTAGGCCCCCAAGTTCGGCGAAGACTCGTGCGTGAAGGAACGACGTACACACGTGAAGACTAACGAGGTCGTTTGAGCTCTTCAGATGTTATAATAAAAGTGGCCTAAAAAGTTTGCCAGTCCAAACTAGAAACGTGAAACTAGTGCTTGAGCTGGAAAATTCCGGGAGATAAAATCTCAAGGCCTCTCCATTTTTCACTGTTTTTTATAAACGAAATTATTTCAAGTCTATTCGAGATGCGCGATTCATTATGCTCGCAGTTGCAAGAGTGGAGCGCGGTGGAGTAAGAGGCAAGTTTTAATAATGTAGGGCGGTTGGCAAGGCTGGTGCCGTTTCCTTCCATTCATCTCTCCCCTTTCCGGTTGGCGCAATTAAAACGGCGGCTTGTTCCGGCACTTAAAAAACTTTTAAAGTATAGGCACAGATAATTTGAACAGTACCTACCGCCACATTGTTGCGAATTACACAATAAATTTCATTTAGGGGATTGTATTAATTTCAGCTTGTTAAGGTGATAATTGTGTTGTTTTAACTTGTTCTTGGTTTAATTTGTGTTTTCTGGGGAGGCCTATACACCGACGTCGACACTTACAACAAACACAATGATAAATGATTTTTATTGCTGTATGTAGGTTTGTACAAACACTTTTACACGTCAATCATATTTCAAAAACTAGATGAGGTCATTTCCTATCCGACTACTCTGAGAAGGCAGAAACAAACTCAGAGGTCACAGTCTCTTTTAAAGTCTAGACATAACCTTGGTCAGATCATCATCTTTTGAGGAAAGAACCACACAGATTCAGTGGGCCTGTCCAGTCAATGCACGCATTTGTCGCATTTAGGTAGGCCGCATAAATTACTCACACTGCCAGAACATAACTAAAGCTAACTGACATAATGTTGGTAAGCAAATTTCATTCATCATCACTGCGGCGTTTGATCATCATAGGGGCGCGTTAAAACGAAAGTTTGATTCTAAGACGTCCCCTGCCGAGGTCGACCCTCGCACAGTTTGTTATGAATGCAATACATGACGTCATGGTCGTACATAATCAGTGGGGAGGCCGGTGTCGCGAACTGGCGACGGCGGCGACTCGCCTTTCGATCGGGCAGCAAAACGTCTGAATCATTCGCGTGTGGTTGAAGCTATTCACCGCTGTGCCGAAGTTCCGCTACGCGTGATTAATGGTCTCGCGTTCCCTCGACATTGTGTTTTTGTGATGCAAATAACTCGAGCCGTCGGAACAAGGAAAATTGAGTGGGAGGACCGAGCACCACCGCAGTTTCAATTGCTTCGCCGCTGAATACTGATGAACCGTTTCGGTTAAAGGCATTATCTCTGTTGCAATGTTTAAGGTGAAAAGCGGTTGACATAAGCGATGCGATTTGTAACAGGACTCCGTTCACTTTCAATCAATTTAAGCTGGGATTCTGTGACGTTGTTATGCTGATGCTGCTTTATCCGATTACGATAAATGCGACATCGGGGTCTTGCAATTTGTGAGCGTCTTCTGCGCAAAAAGAAAGCCCAAAGTGAATTCGAAACAAAGACAGCTTAAAGGTACAGTCAAGGTAAAAGTTATTAAACTCGTACATTCTAGGACCCACATTGTCTGTGGGAGTAGAATAGAATAGAACAAAATTATCTTTATTATGCAAACCATACAAATTACAGATATACATGTAGAAATTGTACATAGGGTAACACAACGGGCGGTCTTATCGCTAAAACCGACCTTTTAAAGACAACCTTTGGATGGATTAAGGGGGAAGGAGAGCCAATACTGCAGGTAGTCTGTGGTGTACTATTTACATATAATTATACAATAAATACATACATACAACTAGTATACTAAAAACAAAACACTGAATTTAAACTTCTCAGAAAATTCATTATATCAATGTTATTAAAGCAATCTCAGTACACACAGTATACAGCAGAATTTTGGTTAAGTTAATCTTCTACTGTATCTGTACTGAACTTTATTATTATTATACTGAAACTTAGCGCGCCACCACTGAAACCGTATATAAGAGTCAACGTCCGCCTCAAGTTATGTTAGGTACAGAAGTCAGATGAAACACATTATGTAAAGTTACTGTTAAGTGCACATCACAATGGAGGTCGGTGTATCATGTCCGACATTTTACATACTTACAATTTTAGTAATAGAAGTTTATGTTATATCACTTTGAAAATCTGAGTCGTACAAGAATTTCCAATTTCATTCTTTTTCTAGTTCTCATTTGTAGAATTTTATTTATGAATTTCGTAAACCGATTGACTGTCGAAGATGGTTATCGTGGCAATTGGGAACACCATGGCTTTCCGATTCCCATACCTATGAATCAAAATCGTAATTAATGCAATGACAATCATCATCATTTCAGCCGAAAGACGTCCACTGCTGGACATAGGCCTTTCCCAAAGGGGTGGGGGGGGGGGGGGGGGGGTCATTGTAGTAGATAATGCTTTGGACCACTTTATTGTGCTATACTGTACTATAGTTATTCACGAAGCAGAGATTCAAAGCTGGAGGGATGTGGTTTATTAAACTTATTTACTATGCAGCTATTTTAATCTTACAAGCTTATCAAGACAATGCCGAGTGCGATATTCGCTTTGTGTATTGTTTTTATTCTTTACTGTATTGTTTTGGTCACTTTTGCTCTTGTGTATCTTTTTCTATGGTAATTTTGATCCGTGTTTATTATGATGATTTGTGCTTGTTTTGTGTTTTTAGAGCAGTGGTGGGCCAGTGGTAACGACTCCGACTTTGCGAGTTGCAGGTCGTGGGTTCGAACCCAGACAGGCGCTTTACTTTGTGTAAATAATTTCATCACCACTGCTCTCAAAACGGTGAAGGAAAACATCGTGAGGAAACCGGTGTCTTAGAACCAAAAATTCGAAGACATGCGATATCTACCAACCCGTACTGGGACCGCGTGATAGATTAAAACCCACTCCCACTCGAAGAGAGGACGGCTGTGTCGCAGCAGTGGGAACATTATAGGCTGAAAATGCTATAATGCTAGTGTTTTCTTATTTAAGCTTAAATAAGCTTTCTTCCTAGCTTAAAGTTTAGGTAGTTGTGAAGAGTGGTTTAAGTTGCTTATATTATTCACTTTTATTTTATTTTAATTTCATCATAAAGTATAACTTTGACATTTCATAGAAGTGTAACTATATCCCGTGATGGGATAAAGATACATTCCTATGAAATGGTAAAGTTATTAACAGTATTTTTTTACAGTAGGAAAACTAAGTCAATCAATCTGCCTAGCCTTTTCCCAACTATATTGGGGTTGTCTTCCAGTCTAACCGGATGCAGCTAAATACCAGTATTTTACATGAAGCGAATGCCTATCTGACCTCCACAACCCAGATACTGGGTAATACGATACCCCTTGGTAGGACTGAATGTCAGACTTTTGCGCTTCTTATGACCCCTAACGGCTGTCAAAGATCCACGAATGACAGCCGGGACCAACGCAGACACGGAGGAGTCTCGGTATGTAAAGATGGTCCGGTGTTGCCGGGGTTGGTCCGTGGATGGGCATCCACGGACCAACCCCGGCAGGCGTAGCTCTTAACCTGATGGAGCGACCCGTGTGGCTGTTATTACTTAGCCACGAGCTTCTCTGATCACATCACTAAATACTAACTTTATATGTCATAAGTTTTACAATAAGAGAGAATATAATACTTTTTATTATGTACACCAATACAAGTTACAGATATAAATCTTGTAATTTTACATAGAGTGACACAACGATTTTTTTCTTTTTAGTGTTCCGTACCTCAAAAGGAAAATACGGAACCATTAAAGGATCACTTCGTTGTCCGTCTGTCTGTATGTCTGTCTGTATGTCTGTCTGTATGTCTGTCAGTATGTCTGTCTGTCTGTCAGTCTGTCAAGACCATTTTTCATAGGAACACGTAGAGGTATCAAGTTGAAATTAATATCAAATACGTAAGTCTGTGGTCCCTTGAAGCCCTAAACAAATCAAGCTTCCAAGTCAACGCAATAATAAAATACGGCGATATAAGCGACATTATTGCGACATATTTCGATACTCGCAAATAAATCAAAACCTGTAGGGTACTTCCCGTTGACCTATAATTATGAAATTTGGCAAGAAGCAAGGTTTCACAGCACAAGGAAAGGAAAAAGTCTGAAAATTTAAAATTTGTAGTTTAATCACATTAAAAAAAAAAATGCGAATATTTCGCACATTTATCAAAACCTATAGGATACTTCCCGTTGACCTAGAATCATGAAATTAGGCAAGAAACAAGGTCTCACAGCACAAGTAAAGGAAAAGTCTGAAAATTGTTAATTTGTAGTTTTATCACAGAAAAGAAAACCTTTTTTGCGATTACACACTTAAATTTTCAGTTAGAAAATTGATCGTGGCGTATATCGATGTATGGGAGAACATGTTTTTCAACTATAATGTTAAGTTTCTTTTAGAGATAAATTCATCCTAACTCCCGAACCCTTCATTGTGCGTAGTCCGACACGCACTTGGCCGGTTTTTTTTTATAAAGACCCAATATTCTAAAAATAGCATCACGTTCGTTCGCAAATAATACTGACACGCACTCAAAGTTAGTCGTCACCGTTTGTAGGTTATAGTTACACGGCACAACACCTCCACTGATACGAATTAGATCAAACAAGATTAAAGAAGTTTCAACGAGATAATAATATCATTCTCCAGCGAAAACATCTCGACAAACTTTCATGTTAAAGTTTTTGCAGCGAACGTTAACTATGCAAACTTCTCCTGTCGCTTTTCCACTTTGAAATGTGAAAACAATTCGTGTCTACCCTGGTAAGGCGGTCGCTACAAAAAACCCTTCGTAAGTAATTAAGAAGTTTCAGAACACCGGCTCATTGGCATACTTTCGGCTTGTAATACGCAGTTAATCTCGGCGCAAAAACTTGGCGTTCTATGTTATAATTCACGAGGGCCCGCCCTACGCCATTCGCTACCGACAAGGGTGAATTTCTTATGAGCACAACGTGTATTTGTCACAAAAATCTATATGTATATTAGACGTGGAACTACGTGCTTGCGATCTCACCAGGGTAACGCGAAACTGGCGTAGGTAGTTCTTTATTGCTCATCATCCGACTACATTACCATTCGTAATTTCTTTCACCGTACACTTTCGGTGGCTTCAGAGTAATTTAGGCTCACTTACAGTCCTTAAAATGTAATAAAGTTGGTTATATTGTCTGCCACGCTCGTCGCAGCTGGGTCACGGAGAACATTGCATTACGATTATTGCAGAGTTAATGATGTCTTACTAACTTTACTGGAGCCGGGCGAGTATGCTGTGAATTTGAATAAATTCGTGTTCACACATGGCAAGTCATTCTCCGCAGCGTCTGACGAAGTCGGGCCGATGTCGCACAAAGAAACGTCGGCGGTAATTCACCAGCTTAGCGCGATCCACTCTTATCTCTTTCAGTTGTGCGAGCGACGAAGCTCTTAAATCTTACCGAGGCTCGAATACTACTCAAGAATACTTACAAGCCTTTAATTCGAGACAAATTATTGCATAATTTAGGAGCGCCTATTTAAATCCCTGGCTGTGCGCTTCGACTGTGACAGTTGTCACGGCTTAGCTTTTTGTTGGATTCAATTACTTTTTTAAGAAAAAGGATTTTGGGAGCACAAAAGGGTAAAGTGTTTAAGAGTGCAAAGTAAGAGGTTCTACTATTAATATTCTGAAAGCGAAAGTTTCACTGTTTATCTTACTGAATCACGGCTCAACAGATTTGAGTAATCATTACGTCACTAAGTATCACTACATTCTAACTATCCTTATTTTTTTTATTACTTAATACTAGCTGTGTCCCGCGGTTTCACACGCGTAAGTCTCGATCCCGTGGGAATATTGGGATAAAAAGTAGCCTATGTCTTAATCCAGGGTGTTAGCTACCTGCATACCTACATTTTATCAAAATTGGTCTAGCCGTTAGAGCGTGAAGAAGTAACAAACATACACACACACACACACACACTCACAAACTTTCGCCTTTATAATATTAGTGTGATTAGCTATAAATGCGAAAGTGAGTTTGTTTGTTTATTCACGCTAAAATGGCTGAACAGATTTGGACGGAATTGGCACAGGGGTAGACCATAACCCGGATCTAACCTATGATACTTTTAATCTCGATATTACTACGGCATCGAGACTTAAGCGGGTGAAAGACTGGGGCGCAGCTAGTGATATTATAAATGTGACAGTGAATTTGTTTGTTTGTTACGCTTGAACACGTTCAGTACCGGGAGCCCTCCTGGAGGGTTCACTCAAGTCGCATAATTATGGGATGCCGGGAGCCCTCGCAGAGGGTTCATTTTAAATATCCGTTTTTCTTAGCGAATACAGCATTATAAATTGTGAAAATAAAATCAGTTGTATATTTTAGCAAGATTTAATAGTATACTCGTTGGTTTTCAAATACAAGCATTTTTATTTTTATTCATTTTTTTTTTCATAACTTGCTATATTATGTATGATGGCGTATTAGCTCTACGAAAAGTGGGTGGGGTCGAAAGTGTTAACGTTAAATCGGATGAGCGAATTTGGATGCAATTTAGCACAACGGTAGACCATGACCTGGATTAGGACAAAAAATACTTTTTATCCTGGTAGTATGTTTCCGCGGGATAATTTCCGACATGCAAGCGTGCGAAGTCACTGGAAAAACCTAGTATGTCATTATAAAACAAAGTCCCCCCGCCGCGTCTGTCTGCCTCTCTGCCTGAACCCGATAAACTCCAAAACTTCAGAACGTATTTTCAAACAGTTTTCACCAATGGATGGAGTGATTCAAGAAGAAGATTTAGGTGTATAATTCATTAAGGTTTTGTGTAAATTGGGTGAAATATGTCGGTAATTGTTGAAGATATTATTATACCAAACACCTCTTTACACACCCTACACTACACCATACACCTCATCACACAACACACGAAAACACCTGCCTCACTACAATCCACACTACACCACACCACACCATACACTATACACGCTACATCATACGCTATATACACCACACCATACACTATACACACCACACCTCAATTTTTTTTGGGTGGGAAATTATCAAATAACTTCTCCCGCTCTGGGCGGAGCGGGAGGGCGTGTCAGACTTTTACTGACTAAAACCCACCCGTGTTCCTTCATTTGCCTGTGTGCCAGGGCCACGATATGCCTTTCGGACAAACTCGCAACCCTGGCAGGCATTGGCCCTAATGGACCCCGTCAATTCGTGCTGACGTCTCTTTGAGTCCGTCGTTTGAGTCCGTCGACCCGGGCCTGGTCCTTATCGGACGGCGAGCTACCCATCGGTCACCGTCCGCAAGCCCGCGCTTACGGTGGCCGGAAATCGACTTGCGACTCCCGACGCCCAGGGGTGAAAACCCTGTGACATTAGGGTGTATCCCTAATGTTACAGTACACTATTTTTTATTTTCTATTTTGTAACTCATAGTTAGTATAAGTATACGGCAATGTTACGGAAGCGCGGAGTCTCCTAATTAATACAGGCACTGTTTTGCTTAAAAGAAGGCTCCAAACACGTTTAAATGTATTAATTATGCTAATTGTGACAATAAACTATTTTTTATTTTTGTATATTGTAAAAAATCATGCCGACTTCAGCCTCACTGGCGTACGCCGCGTTAACCAATAGGGTTATATGAAGACAATGTATTACGGAATTATTTCTCTTAAAAAGATCTATTAAACTGTAGCAATGCTATATGATTTTCTATCTGCATTTTTCATTTATCTCTGGACCCAATTCTAAAGTACACCCAGACGAACTCGCGGGCAGAAGCTAGTACAATGAAAAAGGGGGGGATATATATTAAATTTAAGAAATTCCTTGTAATAGCCAGCAACTAAGTCAGAATATTTGGAATACAAACTATGTTATTTAAACTCAATTATTTTCAATTTGCATCAAACCAAGCTCAAAGTTCTCGATAACACTCGTATGATCAAAACTATTGGAAAATTGTAATACCGACCGCTGTAGATCGACTACACCCAAATCTCCGATAACTAACTAATTGTATCTGTTGTTTGTTCGTCCTTAATGGTTTTTGATTCATTTTATTTACTTATTACTGTGTTTTTATCTTATACTAGCTGACCCAAGAGACGTTGTCTTGTCCAAATTTCAATATTTCATTTAAAAATCCCATAGAAAAATTACATTCAGGTTTTCCTGAAATTTAATAGATTCCAGGAAACTTTTCCAACTTGTTCGTTCTCAAGTAATGCGCTTACGAACGAACAGCATTTATTTTTTAGATTTCATAATTTTTAGGGTTACGTACCTCAAAGGGAAAAAACGGAACCCTTATAGGATCACTTTGTCGTCCGCTCGTCTGTCTGTCAAGACAATTTTTCTCAGGAACGCGTGAAGGGATCAAGTTGAAATTAATATCAAATACGTAGGTCTACAGTCTCCTAGAGCTCTAAACAAAAAAAAGCTTTTAAGTCAACGCAAAAAAAAAATACGATGACTTCTGTGACATATTTTGATACTCGCAAATAAATCAAAACTACTTCCCGTACTTTCCGATGACCTAGAATCATGAAATTTGGCAAGAAGCAAGGTCTCACAGCACAAGTAAAGGAAAAAGTCTGAAAATCGCCAATTTATAGTGTCATCAAATAAAAAAAATTGTTTTGTGAATACAGCAAAAATTTCTGATTATTTAGAAGACAAAAAAGCTTGGGATTGAGCTGCTCGCTCTGCAAGCCTTGTTGATCAAACTGGAAAACTTGACATTTAATGTTATTATGCATGATTTTATATAAATATTGACATTGCAGAATATTATATACAATATTACATTAATGTTTACTTTGAAAAGTATTATATTTACTGCTTTAATTTATTGTGAATGTGAGCACTATATGGGTCATTTTTTTTTTCTTTAAATATTTTCCTATTATTTTATGCTTTTTCTCAGTTTTAATGGTGGTCTGGCATTTTGAGCACTTTATGAGGCCTACCCAAATGTACTTTCTTTGGTATTGTTCGTCGAGTCGTTGAGCTCCTTAAGTCTTGAGTCGAGCTGCACGATTACGACAAATGCTTGCACTGATTGGACAGGTCCACTCAAATGTGTGTGGTTCTTTCATCAAAATACCATTTCAGACACAGATCTACATGGTCCTCACATGATCTGACCAAGATTATGTCTGGACTTTAAAAGAGACTTTGACCCCTGAGTTTGTTTCGCCATTTCTTCTCAGGGGTAGTCAGATAGGAAATGTCGACTACATCTAGCTTATTTTTTACTTTTTAATATGACGTGTAAAAGTGATTCCGATATCCTATTTACAGAATAAACGATTTTATTTCATTTCATTTCATAGCATTTGCAGTTGGAAAATTGACCGTGGCATCGATGTATGGGAGAAAATGTTTTTCAACTACAATTTTAAGTTTGTGTTTGGGATAAATTCATCCCAACTACGGAACCCTTGTGCATGGTCCGACACGCACTTGGCGGGTTTTTCATTATCTGTCAGCATTGATTGTCAAGCATCAAACTGTTGAAATACAAATAAAATTACATATTTGACTTTTTTGTCTGAAACCGCACAGCAGGGAATCGCCACGCTAGCGCGTCTAGAGACGACAGAACTTACAAAGTTCGTTGCACCGAAAGTGCGTTGTGAGCAATTATACTTCTGTCACGGCCGGCGTATAAAGCCGTCAGTTTCATTACGTCATAAGCGAGTAAACGGAGTCATACACACTATTTTCCTTCTTTTTTTAACTATTTTTTTGGAGCTCGTGGCTAAGTTATAACAGGCGCGTGGGTCGATCCATCAGGTTAAGCTACGCTTGCCGGGGTTCGGTCATGGATGGGTGACCGTCTTTAGATACCGAGACTCCTCCGTGCCTCGGAAAGCACTTTAAGCTGTTAACTAGATGTCCTTCGTAGATCTTTAACAGTTGTTAGGGGTCATCAGAAGTCCGAAACTCTGACAACTATAATACTTATATCTCATGATTGAGTGATAGACCTTGCGACTTTTATCTAATTCACAAAAGAGTAATAGGTAAACTCAAAATATACTACACAAACTACAATTTATTTCAAATAAACTAAATTACAGGACCTTTTGAATTGCCAAGGGTTCGGTCAGTCAGAAAGATGAAGCTAGTTGCACATTCCAAAGCGTAGTAAGTTCCCGTGGAGAAGAATGGGCAAGAAACTCCACGGACACTGTTTTAAATTAAAATTATCATCATCATCATTTCAGCCGAAGGACGTCCAATGCTGGACTTAGGCCTTCCCCAAAGGGGGGGGGGGGGGGGGTTGCCATAATCGCCACGCTTGGCAGTCGGGTTGGCGATCGCAGTATAGTGTTAAGATGCATAGAGAACGCTGCTGCCCATTCTCTAGTAAGTCCCTTAGTCGTGACACCCACGGGAAGAAATAGGGTAGTGCTATTCTTTACGTCCAAATAAAAAACAAAAAAAATATATTGTTTAAATCAAAATATTGTTACTAAATATTAGTTACATACAATGTAAAGTCCTAACATAATATCACAAAAAAACGAATTATCACCCGTATATTAAATTGGACATGTTTTGGTTTCACATTTAATTTCAGCGACAATTATTCGGCTTCGTTACAAAGGCAGGTTTTGCGCGAGTAACCTGAGTTGTAAAAAGGGTCTCGACTCGACCCAACTAATACCCTTGTCATGTCGAGATGAAATTAGTTCAACTCTTGCAGCTGCGCCGAATCCCGCTGTTTGTCCAAAATTTATGTAATCTATAAATAGTATAAAATGAAGTTGCTTTTCGTATCTGGCTGTGTGTGCGCTTAGTTCTCCTAAACTAAACAAATGGATTTTGATGAGGCATTTTGAGAATTTATTCCGGAAAGTTTGTGTGTCATCTGCCTAGCTTTTCCCGACTATGTTGGGGTCGGCTTCCAGTCTGACTAGATCTGGTTATACTGGAAGCCGACCGAAAAATCCCGGAGGCCGGCCTCAAATACTGGTACCACGAGTACTGATACCACCTAAAATACCAATACCAGTATTTTACATGGAGCGACTGCCTATCTGACCTCCACAACCCAGTTACTGGATAACACCCCTTGGTAAGACTGTTTGTCAGACTTTCGGGCTTCTGACGACCCGTAACGACTGTTAAAAATCCACAAATGACAGCCAGCACCAACGGTTTTACGTGCTTTCCGATGCACTGAGGGGTCTTGGTATGTAAAGATGGTCACCCATCCACGGACCATCCGCGGCAAGCGTAGCTTAACCTGATCGATTGACCCGTGCGGCTGTTATTACATAGCCACAAGCCCATATATAATATATATATATATTAATATTTCACATATATATCTACAGCGCTGAAATTTCGTCGTGATGAAATGTCGCCACATCAGTAAGTAGATCGCACCCGTGTGAAGCAGAGGCGGTTCGTTAGTCTGATAATATAACGTGAATGTAGATACAGGCAATCAGGCATTGCCTCAAAAACCATAATGTTACGTTTCCTCTATGTTGATTTAATTAATTAATGGCTATTATAGGTCGAGCTGCACGATTACTGACAAATGCTTGCACTAATTGGACAGGTCCACTCAAATTTGTGTGGTTCTTTCCTCAAAAGACCATTTCAGACACATATCTACATGGTCCTCACATGATCTGACCAAGATTATGTCTGGACTTTAAAAGAGACTTTGACCCCTGAGTTTGTTTCGCCATTTCTTCTCAGGGGTAGTCAGATAGGAAACGTCGAAGATATTAAAAAGTCAAAAATAAGCTAGATGTACTAGCTTATTTTTGACTTTTAAAATTTCCTTTTTGACGTGTAAAAGTGATTCCGATATCCTATTTACAGAATAAACGATTTCATTTCATTTCATTAAAACGACGGGTCGAGGTCGATAGATTGTATTGAAATTAAGTGTTATGTTAAGTCTTCATTTGGTTTCCAGGGATTTTTGTACGAGATCTTAATGTTTTCCCATATAGTTATTTAGTTGCTCACCAGCTTGTTTTTGGGGCTAATTTGAAAACGATACAAAATACATTCCTTAACTAGAAATACATCCGATCTGTTTCACTTTTTATGCTGAATAATTGAGTAACCAGGAAACAATGTTTTTTACAACCACTTCTCAAAATATAACAATAACATTAAATTATGCAAATCAACGTCACAGAACATCCGTATTTAAAAAAAGAAATCCCAACTCCGACGACAATCAGAAAAATATTAATGTCGCCCTTGTAAATTATTACCGAAACAGATGTTGCAGGCAAACAAGAGGTATTCGTAACAAAGATTAACAGGACAAAGAGCTTGTATAAAAAAAAAAAAACGTACGAAACACTGAACGCGAAGCGGCAATAAACTTATTTTATGACAAATATACCACCATTTACAATAACGACTACAAGTACTTAAATGTACATACCTAGATTGTGACGTAAACAGGCGTAGTTAAAGTGTGTATCGTTAATCAAGGGAACGTAAAACCGTCACGTACAACGTTTACTTGCGCTGAAAACCGCGATTCAATTGAAACTCGCGGTCTATGAGCGATTTTAAATTGTTCTCGATTGTTCTATCGAAAACAGCGCTGTTGTACAGGTGGATATAGGAATGCTTTGTTGAGGAATAGTACATTACTGCAGCGGCCTGCAATAGGGGCAATTCAAACAAAGTATATTATTTATAAAATCCAGATTCAATGACGAACAACGATAATTTTTCACGTGCCAATGTGTCATAAGTTTTTTTTTTTCAATAAAAAGCTGTATATTTGCAAGCCAGTTCGAAATTTAAATAAAACCTTTGATACGTTACCTCCTTGTTTGCAATGTTTCGGAGTAAAAGATCGTTCCATTTTTAAATTACACGATAGATATCAGTTTACTATGTAATTTATTTGGCTTTTTTAATGGATGGATGGATGATATATGGATTTTCACACAAATTTTGGTGGCCACTGTTCGCATGTATTTGGCCAGTACAGCAATTTCGATGTATCTAGAAGAAAGTTGTCAAAATAATGCTCGAATTTCCAAGCATGTATGAGAAAATGTGTTTTTGGTATGGCACCGGCTATTTTTAACCACATTCTTATTTCCATATACGAGGAACCAGTAACAAATTCCAAAAATAAACTAACTTTATTTCTATTGAATAAATGTTACTATTATGTTATTGCGATAATTATTGTAATCTGTAATATTGAACAAGGAAAATAAATGAATAATTGGATAATGTAAATGATTGAACATAAGAAATTTGTTTTAAGTAACTTTGACTAATATTTAATGTATAAGTGTAAAATTTAAAAATCATTGATTCCGTGATAATAATATTGTACCTAAGATAATTATTGTAATCTGTAATATTGAACAAGGAAAATAAATGAATAATTGGATAATGTAAATGATTGAACATAAGAAATTTGTTTTAAGTAACTATGACTAATATTTAATGTATAAGTGTAAAATTTAAAAATCATTGATTCCGTGATAATAATATTGTACCTAAGATAATTTGCACGCTATGAAAAATGGCAGACATGTCGTGAGCCACTCTTATTTAAGATCTTGCATGCATGAATTATTTTATTTTAATTCTGTATTTAAACATATGTTCGAGCAAATACAATTTCTTTCTTTACTCCGTATCGGATTTTCTAGCTGATTAATTTTAGTTATGTAACAATGTTTTTATGTTTGATGATGAACTGCATCAATGTTTGCATGCGACAATGGTAGAATGTATAATTAAGGTTCCTTTAATATTATTGTAACTATTTGTAAAATTAATTGTAAATACCTACATTCTGTGCAAAAAAAAAAATTTTTTTTCTATTTAAATATTTTGATAGCGTTCTAGAATCATGTGCTTGCTTTGGAAGATTTTGGTTTATATTACATGTATATTGTGTTCATGATTAAGTAGGTATGTAAAATTAGATTGAGTCAATCTGCCTAGCCTTTTCCCAACTATGTTGGGGTCGGCTTCCAGTCTAACCGGATGCAGCTGAATACCAGTATTTTACTTGGAGCGACTGCCTATCTGACCTCCACAACCCAGTAACTGGGTAGTACGATACCCCTTGGTAAGACTGGTTGTCAGACTTTTGGGCTTCTGACGACCTCTAATGACTGTCAATGATTTATGAATGACAGCCGAGACCAACGGCTTAATGTGCTTTTCGAGGCACGGGGAGGTCTTGGTATGTAAAGATGGTCACCCATCCACGGACCAACTCCGGCAAGCGTAGCTAAACCTGATGGATCGGCCCGTGCGGCTGCTTACTTAGCTACGAGCTCTTCTCCGTAACTGGATTGAGTGTATAGTATAAAAGGCATGGTCAATTTCTTCCGTTTACCCTCGCTAGATAGAGTTGTGTAGACTATTTTTTTTAATTCCTGTATATTTTTTAATATATATAATTTTTTTTACTATATATTTTTTTTTACTATAGGTATATAATTTTTTACTATTTATATAATAAATATAATAGATAGCTAAAACAAATCGTAGAATGCTACGATTTGTATAAATTGCTATGTAGTGTCATACCAACTACCCTAATTAGTGAATTACTCAATAACAACAACATGTATTTGGTTTCAATCTATACAGAAACCAAAATCATTAGACCTGAGAAACAAAAGCCAAACGATAAATGTTACCAAATAACTGAATTCGAAATCGTCACCGACCGCAAATCGAACAAATTATTCGCAATCAAACAAGTTGCAATAGCGTGGCACTTGTATGTGTACCGCTGTATAATTTTGCATTTAAAATCGTGTTCGGTTGACGTGACATGAATTTATTATAAAACTTGCTGACTGTGTTCCGTACTCCGCAGCTCCGGTTGGCTGAGAATAAGCATTTCCACTTTTCATATCAGATTTTTAAACACGACATACACATTGGAGGTCTTATCACAACACAAACACCTACACTTCCCTCACTTATTTCACCATTGCATCATTCACACACATTCTTCTATTTCACCACTCATATTAAACCATACCTCATATCTTCAAACTCACCAACAAACCAAATCAGCACTCTCTAAAATTAAAATCAAAATCAAAAGTCATTTATTCAAACTAGGCTGAGAATCAGCACTTTTCGAATGTCAAAATTACATGACAGTCCCCCAATAACGCCCACCCTTCACCACTTCCTAGTGCTTTAGCTGGGAAGAAGAAGTGGCGCAACAAACTCCTCAGCAGCACAGCTGTCTGTTCAGATATAAAACTTGAATCTATACAATAAAATGTAAAATAATTTGAATTACGCAACACAGAACATACTAAGACTCTAAACTTACTAAGACGAATTATATATAGTATTGACACATTAATGTCCTAAGATAAACATTAAAATGTCAATAGCTGAACACTATCCCTTTGAGATACAGGTTCCCGCCTAGTTCAGGAGTTACGGTCAACACTCTGTGTACCTTATTATGATCACCACAAAAATGTTGAAATACTTCTCGTGTACCTATTTGTATAATTGTAACTTTTATTTGTGAGAAATAAATATTTTTATTTATTTTATTATTTATTATAACAAAAACTTAGACACTTGATGCTTGTTTAAAACGTATCTTATGTTAGTCAAAGTCTATACAGCTCTTGCTTTTGCTTGCTACTTCGCCGGCGTGGAGTTCGGAAATTATCTTTTAATATCGGTTATAAATCGTATCCTATGTCACGGTCACCCAGCACCCTAATTATACACTAAATTCACATGATCTGACTGTGTATGAGACTGTGATCTTGATTTTGTTTCGGCCTTTCTTCTCAGAGTAGTCAGATGGGAAACGCCGACCTCATCTATTGTTTAAAATATGATTGACGTGTAAAAAAAGTGTTTGTACGATCCTACTTACAAAAATAAAAATCTGTTCATTACGTAAAGCAATTTCAACCACAATCCGAGAGTTTCGAAGGAAATTCCTAGTCCATTGCTTCATAGGTTTGAAAAATTCGTCTGCCCAACAACGTAAATAACGCAATGAATTTGTCTGAACTGTCAAAATTTAAAGGAATTGCAATCAATTGTCATTTTATGTGTGTTACGTGATACATGATCTACCTGTGCTGTGTGCCAAATTTCATTGAAATCCCATCAGCCGTTAAGGCGTGAAAGGTATCAGATAGACAGAGTATGGATGTTACAGCTAGCTGCGCCCCGTGGTTTCATCCGCATAAGTCTCGATCCCGTAGGAATATCGGGATAAAAAGTATCCTATGACTTGGTTTCCGTACGTCTTTTTCGGGTGACCACTGAAAATCTGCTGAAAATCATGCTGAGTGGAAGCTTTCTTGTCACAGTCATAACCGCCCAGCAGCTGCCGACTATTTCTGTGTCGTGATTATATGTAGATTTATTTTATTTTATATTTCTGTAACTCGAATTAATTAATTATCTTTTTGTATGAACGTCTTTTTGTGAGAAATAAACTTATTTTTTTCTTTTCTTTCTTTCTATGTCAACCCTCATCCAAATCCGTTCAGCCGTTTTATGATGAAAGTGTTTCAAACAAACATACAAAAAAACTAATCTTTTATCTTTATAATATTAGTTTATATTAAACAACCGATGAACAAAGTATTTGGCTAGAAAAGTTAGATTTCTATAGATGTATCTAATGACATAAAGGACAAATAGTCCAAGGCCAGAGGCCAATTTAGAAAAGTCTGGATGAAATGGGAAGGGCTTTTATCTAGCTATGGGATAATTTATAGGCTGAAAGTAACATTACGTCACAGTAGTAAACCACTGATGACTTTTACTGCTTCATCGGACAACGGAAAGAGTAGAAAGCTTTTATCAGATTGAAACTAGATGAAAGAGAATTCAGGGATCGGTAATCAGTTCAGAATTTCTTGATAGTATCATGAATATCGATTTTATGTCGGTAATAACAAAGAAGTATACGGGAATGTTGATGAAATAATTGGACTTTTGAAAATTCCAAGCCCAAGAACTCCACGACCTCATTTCACCGGCCCTGTTCTATTATCGTACATCTAGACGCACTACAGGTTACCATCCCTTCCTGGTTGCTATTCCACCAATTCGCACTTAGCGTTTCTAAATGTCTTTTATAATGCGCACAGTAAAAGAGTGGAACTCTCTACCTGCGCCTGTATTTCCGAACGCATACAACCCTAATCCCTTCAAAGTGAGAGTGAACAGGCTTCTTCTGGGTAAGCCCCCTCCATCATCGAATTTGTCTCTGTCACCTCTGACCTAGATTAAAGTCAAGAGTAAACCCATCACAAAAAGAAATCCTGGACCAGACTGTTACAAAGCACAGAAGAATCAATTTAATAAAAATCTTAAATTCAGTCACTGAAAAAAAACGCTCAGGCTAAACCGCTTTGTCTAAAAGCGTGGCAGAGTTTCTTTTATAATAAACTAAGGAAGAATTTTTTTAAATCCATCCCCTTAAAATGTTATAGGTGATGAAAATTCGAATAGAAGTTCGTCATTAGGTAATAGGTAATACGGGCTGGTATCCGCAACTCCACGTCAATGCGCGTATTTTGCGTACAGGCGGGAAAATCGGTTATTCGATCCACCCTAGCTGCACACGCCTTGGTGTTACCGACAATCTCACGTAGGATACCTGGGTTACCGAAGTACTTTGCCTCGTAAGTGGCGACCACTGAACAGTTTTGCAGCACGTGACTGTTTCGTCGTCCTCCATGCAGGCCCTGCACAGCTGACTGTCTGTGACTCCAATGACAAAGAGGTGTTTATTAAATGACCCATGGCTAGTTATAGCTGCTGAAGTTCGTCATTAATGCTGATAGGAGATCTCATCGGACGCACGGTTTGTAGCTTAAATAAATCGATAAAGGAGGAGACGCCTTGTACCCAACAGTGAATTAAACGAAAAAGCTGTGAATGATGATGATGCTCAAAGAAGGTAAAAAAGCAGTAGCTGTTACTGATAATATACAAACATGCATAACGCCACGACTTTTTCCCCAAGGATTAGGCTTTAAAATCCCATGTTACTACATGGGATTGTTTTGGGGCGAGCCTTTTGCCATCTATCACAAACTCAGTGTATCGCGGCTATTAAAAAAAAATCAATTAATTGTCAAAGTACTTCGTGGGTGGTCCCGCAGGAATCGGCACGTGTGATTAAAATAACGATATATCTAATTTTTTTGTAAAGGAGCTTATAAAACTTACGCCGTTGGAATCGCTATGAAATAAGCTAACACATTAAAATGAATTGGCATAGTTTTGCTTTGTAATAGATAATCAATTTTAAGTAGAAATCAGTGTGAGCTAGTTTTTCCCAGTTTATTGTAAAAAAAATGTTTTTATGTTATTAACACAAATATACGCTATTTTACACTAATCAATTAAAGATCACACCACCCCATAAAAATTTCTTCATACCACAAGCTTTAAAAAACATGACGTCATTTTGGCGAGCCCAGCGGGCGATAAAAATAGGTTTGTCCAATAACACTGGATTCAACTACTAGGGATTCAAACCCAGAACCCATCTGCATGCGACCACTTGACCGACGAAGCAGTTCATCATCATCATTTCAGCCGAAAGACGTCCACTGCTGGACATAGGCCTCCCCGAAAGGGGGGATTTGCCTTAATCGCTACGCTTGGCAGGTGGGTTGGCGATCGCAGTATGGTGTTAAAATGCATAGAGAACGCTGCTGCCCATTCTCTAGTAAGTCCCTTAGTCGCTTTTCACGACACCCACGGGAAGAAATGGGATGGTGCTATTCTTTACGTCGGCACCATACAGACGAAACGAAGCAGTTAGACTGATAATATAGGTTTCTAATAATGTGATTGTAGCAGACTTAATACCCCTAGCTACATTAATTTCGTCCCCTTAAGAGGAAAAGGGGAAGCTCTTGCTCAGAACTACATACCTACTTCTAATACAAATATGTACGTAACTCTTAGAAGATTTATGTGTTACTTTGAGTAACAAACGACAACTATTTAGTTCTCCCAATAAATACGCCAACGAACGAGCTGAGATGTAAATTGCATCTTCCTAACGACGCTGATATATCGTCGTAGAGACATTCGAACTGAATTATAGATCCGCGGTCTGGCCTTGTATGTCTTCTTGATATTTATTGAGTGACTCTGAACGATTTTCGGGGATTAACTTCTATTGATCTTACAGTAAGGTCTTACAATTTGGGAAGATTATGGCAAAGAAATACAGCGTGGCGCTTTAGTGGCAACATTAATTTAATACACGTATACAGTTTCGCCTTTACGTTTTATGAAAATATTTTAATTTCACTAAGTAAACGTTATTATTTATTGATTTATTTACAATTTTCTAAAATAGCATCTTGGAGCAACCAAGTTTGTCTACTCCGAACATAAATCCGAAGTTTCGGCCGAATGTTCGGCCCTTGCTTAACTATGGCTGACTTAAAAGAAAATAAAAAACGACAATCAAAGAGATAAGCCAAAGTCAAAAATGTGACTTTAAGTCGGGTAAGGATTCAAAGTCAAAAAAGGAAACTATGGAAGTTATAAAACGGAAAAGAAGAAAAGAAAGAAAGAAATTACGTTTATTTGCGGTAAACATAACGCAAAGAAATAAAAACACAAACACGAAAGAACAAGTTGAGGGAAAATATGCGTCATATTCACGCAAAACGGCCATCGCTCAGCATAATGCTGCGACCCTATGCGAGACAGAGCCCCAGCGCTGGTTTTCAGCGACAGCCGGCGTTGACTTGATGACGTCAACCGGTGCAGTATAATGAGATATAAACATCGAACATTCGGCCGATACTTCGGATTAACGTTTCGGAGTAGACCCCCTGTACTTGAAGAACTGTAGCGCAGAGGTAATTAGCCGCGGTCGAGGGTCATAACAACGAATCAATGAAATTAAAACAAATAACGTGCAAGGAGTAAGCGAATTGCAGGAAAGAGAGAGCTTTTTTATTTAGTGTGTTTTATTTTATTTATTTTTCAATTTATAATTATTTATTTTAATACAATATTAAGTTCACTAAAGGGGCAGCGTTTGGAAAACTTCGTCAAGTCTTCTCGTCGTCAATCCCGCAGTGTTTGAAGACTAGGGTCTTCAACCAATGCGTCCTGCCCGTTATGACATACGGTGCCGAAACGTGGACGCTAACAGTCGGGCTGGTCCACAAATTTAAGGTCACTCAGCGTGCTATGGAGCGGGCTATGCTCGGAGTTTCTTTGAAGGATAAGACCAGGAATGAAGTTATCCGGAAGAGAACCGGAGTTTCCGACATAGCCTGCAGAGTAAGCAAGCTGAAGTGGCAGTGGGCTGGCCATGTTTGTCGAAGGACCGATGGCCGGTGGAGCAGACGAGTCCTGGAGTGGAGACCGCGTATCGGCAAGCGTAGTGTGGGGCGCCCCCCAGCTAGATAGACCGACGAACTTAAAAAGGTGGCTGGGACAGACTGGATGCGGAAAGCGGAGGACAGGGTGTTGTGGCGCAGCCTGATAAGGATAGTCTCCTAAGACCATTTTCGCGTAGCTGCAACGGATAAGGTACTTCCCATTACTGCCCCGCTGAAAGTTTCCACCCTGTATATATAAAAAAAAAAATATGATTACTGGACACTAGCTATACCAGTGTGTCAATTTAATGTCGCCCCTGTAGCGGCACGCTATTTATGGGAGTTTTGTGGGTCAATTTATCAAAATCAAATCATTTATTTTATTTTAAAAGGCATCGTCTGGTTTTTTCCTTAGAAAAACATAAAACTGTAAACAATCTTTACACCATTCCGTTTATTAAACTCATGTGTAAGAAAAGAGAGGTTTCTTAAAATAAAATCGCTTCTCCAAATAAGTGTGACGCAGGAACACGGAAGGATTAAAAACCTCCAGTAAAAATTCTGTAGGGAAATGGCAGCGTTCGCTTCAGTCGTTATTAATATCATCTGAGAAGTATGCCTCCCCAGGGAAACATTACAGTAACGGCCATATAAAAGACAAATGAGCCAAGAATACGATCGTGAAAGCCTGTAATTTTTAAAATATATTTTCTTAAAGCCGCTTACTTCCATTTTTTATCCATTATTATACTCTTTAACTGTAATATCTTTTGTTTAAAAACATAATAAAAACGTTTTACTCCATCTTATCTTAATCGCAGTGTCTACAGCCGCGTCGCCCTATATCTTTGCTATTCAAAAACGGTCTTATTCAAAAAAGTGTGCTTATCTCCCGCCCCAAATGATTTGAAAGTATGATTGATGATACATAGAAATGAGATAGCTCCTTATACTTTACTGATACTTTAAAGTATGATACTCAGATGTCCCGTGTGGTGCTGGACGTAAAGAATAGCACCATCCCATTTCTTCCCGTGGGTGTCGTAAAAGGTGACTAAGGGACTTACTAGAGAATGGGCAGTAGCGTTCTTTATACATTTAAACACCATACTACGATCGCCAACCCGCCTGACAAGCATGGCGATTATGGCAAACCCCCCCTTTGGGGGAGGCCTATGTCCAGCAGTGGACGTCTTTCGGCTGAAATGATGATGATGATACTCAGCGGCAGTTTTGTTTAAAGATAATTTAGATTTTAATATGGCCTTCCAAATGGACTGTTCTACGTTTTATTTTCTGAAAAGCTATTTGATGCGGATCTAGATAATGTTTATCGCGTCATTATTGTAGAGACAAGCCAGCCTTTGTTAGGTTTCAACCATTAAACTCTGAAGATATAAAATCTGATTAATTATTCTAATTAATCATAATGTAAGAACTTTTCGTAATGCTTGTTAAGTTTGTATTAATATATGTTTTACATTTTCTTAGGTAAGTGTAGACTAAAGTTACTAAAGAATAATCTTATTTTAGGTTTTCAGAATTCAGCTTAGAGATGCAATGGTCAAAAGAATTCACAGAGCAATAAGATAAAAAATAAGCCAGCACAGCCAGCCGTGCTTGGTACATGAGATGGCGCTAGGGTGTCGACACAAGTTGAGTTCCACACCAGATGCCTACCCACCTTCCTAGGCAATTAGTATATCGTAATAAATGTGGCACACATTTGAAATGGTAAAATCAAAATGTATATATATTATAGTAACATATTGAAACCCCTAACCGAGTATATCGCTTGCCCCACTAAGATTCACATTTCTTTCATATTATAAATCTATTCGTGGACGACAAAGGTTGGGTATGAATAACTAGTTCCGAGATTTGGGATGTCTACGTTAGTGATCCAAGGGAAAAAGAAAATATTAGGTACAAAAACTTAACTTGATGTTTTTGTACCTAATATTTTGTATGTTTATATACAGCAAAAGCTGGATATGTATTTTTTTTTGTTGTGCTTTCTCTCAGCGCATAGAAAACCCATCATATTTTTGCTACTAAATTATGTTTTTTCATATTAGATATTTCCTATTTCAGAATCTCGAAAGACTGACTACCATCACTCTTACCAAGGAGTATCTATCGTGTTACCCGGTACTTAGCTGAGTTGTGGAGGTCAGATAGGCAGTCGCTCCATGTAAAAATACTGGTATTCAGCTGCATCCGGTTAGACTGGAAGCCGACCCCAACATAGTTGGGAAAAGGTTAGACAGATGACTATTTTTCACGATCGACCGAACCTTATTTGTAAATTACATTTTGTATGTACTAGTAGTATTATTATAATCTGCAACATAATAGTATAGGTACACCTCTGCCTGACCCTTCGCGATGTACAGGCGTGATATTATGGTATGAGTTATAAGTTTTATAACACAATGGTAGGTTTCAAATAGTACCAGTACGTTTTATTTTATATTTTTTGTACTCATTTTTTTCAGCGAGTCCGTCATTAGGTACTGATTTAAAGAAATGAAAATCACGCAAAAGGTTCTACCCTCCAACAGCACCTACGAGAACTAATTGGTGGAGCAACAATGGTAGTTATATTAGGTACCTAACTACATACTTATTTATACCGGTACAAAGTAAGCCTATAAATTGAAGCTTCGTACTTGGTTTCATAGTAATGTTTGTATTGAACGTTAGTGAAACAAATGAATCGAAATATAGTACCTATACTAGTTTCTGCCCGCGACTGTGTCGGTGTGAAATTTCTTGTTTTAACATTAAACATATCCCATGACACTCGGCAATACTGTAGCTTGCCATTTGCGAAAAAAATAATCAGAATCGGATCAGTAGTTCCTCTATACAAATTCACAAATTTTACCTCTTTATAAGATTGAGATAAGATTGTATATTCGCCCCTTATTACATGGGTCGAAATTGCGAAATGTATGTTTACTACAGGTACACCTCTGCCCAACCCTTCGGAGAAACAAGGCGTGATGTTATGTTAAATTCCATAATACCTCAGCGCCACCGCACTTTTTATCTCGCGTGACCACTGACAGTAGTGTGTGGGTGACAGGGAGAAGCCTCCAAGGCGCCTATAGTTTAGGTAATTTCTTTGTACGGTGCAAAAAAATGGTACCTAAGTATTAAAAAAAAACCCTATCTGCTTTATATTTACTTCAATTATTATGCAAAATTTCATGATTTAATTTGAAGTTTTTTTTTAATACTAGGGGTTTATTGTTCGGGTTGGAGGTATGTAATTATTTTCTGTCGAGAAAATTATGTGGAATCCTGTTATCGTCAAACATAGTATCTACTTAAAATTAATCCTCAACTTTACCATAATATATTTATTTCGAAATGAATGCTGCAGTGTTTTCGATATATCGGTGGATCATGTAAAGCAATTTGAGGTATTGTAGACTCTTTTGTCTCTCGTACCTACTAGCTGGTACCCGGCGCGTTACGAATCAATATTTGTTTGTTCGTATTTTATGCGCTGCCATACCGTTAAATACAATCACGATACTTTTTCAACTTATTGCTTGCTCTTGAATGAAGGTTTTAAGCATAGTACAATTCGATATTTATTTATTTATTTATTTATTTATTTAAACTTCTCACACACAATAATGTACAAAGGCGGACTTAATGCCTTAGGCATTCTCTACCAGTCAACCAAAGGTGGTGAAGAGATAAGATGGCGGGTGCTCTGATTGAGAGAAAATAATAATATTATAAAATATTAAAATATAACATAATTAAATATAAATATAATAGGTACAAAATTACATAAATAGGTTATAAACTTAGTTATAATACACATATATTTACTATAATATATTTCCTACATTATATATATATACATAAATATACATACAAGTTCAATGAAAAGACATTAAATTAACCACCAAATAATAAAAATAATAATTAATTGTTTGGTTGTTTGTTTGTTGTTTTTTGTTTTTAATTTTATTATTGTATTTCCACAATTATTTATTTGGCTGGATTAATTATATTAGATAGGTGTCTCATATTCAATGGAGAATTTGACTTACTTCAAAACACATTCAACTTAATTAAACAAAAGTTCCCGGAGATTCGATAAGTAGTATTTTAAACTGCAGTAGTTTTGGTTAAAACAAAGCTCAAAACTTCACTAAGAATATAAATTACATAAGGTCTATGTTTACTTATGTAAGTACATATGTCGGAAGGTACTTACGTTGCCCTGGGACGGCTGTACCCAAGTGTCTCGTGATGCCGCTGTACGGAACCCGTCGGGACCAACGTTTTTTAATGGAAACTTTTGGCACAACGAGGCCATCCTAGAGCACTATCTCTGTTAAATTGGAATATATTTTTCTTGGCGAGACTTTACAGTGGCGTGCAAATAGAAAGAACATTCACCGACTTTCTGAGATTTGAGACATTCGCCCCACAGCTATTTGTACAGTGTCACAGAATCAGAAAAATGGTACAACCTTGCATTTTTCATGCACGAAATACTCGTTGAACGGCTTTGTGTCATCGAATCCGTACACACTCATGTGTAAATGCCCATCTCAGCACTTTTATGCACGTGTGGTTATTTATTCTTTACCTTTTGTGACGTCATCAGAAATTTTACGTTCGATAAAACGCAATTTTATTTGCAGCCCGTGTAATGTAATTTGGAAATGCTGAAAATAGGAACATTTTTTATACGCAGTGTTTGTGAATCTTATAAATAACAAACGACTTTTTTAATTAAAAAGTTTTGAAGGCGAAAATAAATAAAAATGGACTCGGGAAATGAACGGCTTCGCCCTGTAAAAACATTAAGCCTATTTTGTCTAATTCAAACCGAACTATTTCATTTTCTTGTATTTGTTTTTACACTAATAAGTAAATGTTTTACAGTTGTTCAATAAATAATGTTGGCTACAATGAATGCTGGTGTGTATATATACCACATATTAATACACAAACATATTATTTACGTATATTCACATTACTTTATTACTTGTTTATTAGGTACTGTTAAGACGAAAACGTGTGACATCTACCAACCCGTACTGGGCCCGAGTGGTGGATTACGGCCCACTCCCTCTCACAGAGAGAAGGCCTGTATCCCAGCAGTGGGAACATTATAGGCTGATTATGTAGGTACTATCACACTAATATTATAAAGACGAAAGTTTGTGTGTGTGTGTGTTTGTTACTTCTTCAAGCTCAAACGGCTGGGACCAATTTAGATAAAATTTTGTATTGAGATAGCTGATACCCTGGATTAACATATAGGCTACTTTTTATCCCGATATTCCCACGGGACCAAGACTTACGCAGGTGAAACCGCGGGGCGCAGCTAGTTTATTTAATAAATTTACGATAACATATCACATTTTCACACATTAATATTTTGTGTCGAATCTTCAGCCGCTGTGACTCCGTGGAAAATCGCTATTATAAAAAACCTGTTTCACTATGCACCAGTCACAGGCGCTCGCGCACAGCCGACCAGTCTGGATCTACACTTGATGAGTAACGCATGCCGCTCAACTACCTACTTTTCTGCCAATTCCCGCTTATTGTTTACAGCTAAAGTTAATAGCATTCCGCTTTCGACTTCTATGCTTATGAACTTTATAAACTACTAGCTGATGCCCGCGACTTTGCCCGCGATTCAGGATAAAAAATAGCCTATGTCCCCATGGCATAGTCTACAAAAAAAAATGCAGACTAACTAAGATACATTTTCTCTTAGTTGGCATTAAAATGTTTGGAATCATTATTTATCTATTTACTACTAGCTTTTGCCTGCGGCTTCGCCCGCGTGGATGTCGGAAAAAATGTCACGAGAACTTACTACCGGAATTAAAAGTACGTTATGTGTTAATGCAGATTATAAATTATGTTACCACATCTAAATCCGTTCAGCCATTTTTGCGCCAATCCAAAACATAAAATCATCCCCTTTAAAATTGACTACCCCTTTCCACCCCGTTAGGGGTAGATTTTTTGACAACCCTGATACACCTTTACATTTATTTCTAATCTTAAGTATAAATACCGAGTTTCAAGTTAATCGAACCGCGCGATATATCTTTCCATACAATTATTTTCCCACACCGAATTCAACACCCCCTTTAAAAGGTTGTTTTTGAAAATTTATGTTTATGGTCGTTTAATTTATTAAGAAAATATACGGGTCAATTTTCAAGTTTATTGATGAAAGGAAACATAATTTTGATATAAACTGTCTTTTCACGCCAAAAGGAGTTTATTTTTGAAAAATATTCAATCATGTGTTATTCAATTACTTTGGAGTTAATCAAGACGCACAGTAAAATCCTTCCCTAAAACTTAAAAACCCCTTTTTGCCCCGTAAGGGTTACATTTGAATATACCAAAAAACATGTAAGGCTTTATATTCTGTGAGCATTAGGTATATATAAAATACCGAGTTTCGATTCTTCCATACAAAGTTTGACATCCCCCAATCCCTCTTTAAAACAACAAAAAATTACTAACTTTATAAATTACTTAGGTTAGTATTCGTGCCAAGTTTAGTTTTATTAACTCAAGGAATAAGATTTTTCATACAAACGAAATCCCCCCTATTCACCCCTTTAAAGGTGGAATTACCTAAAACACCTTCTTAGCGGATGCCTACGTCATAATTAAGAGTTAATCAAGCCACGCAGTAAAATCCTCCCTTGTTCAAATTGACTACCCCTTTTCATCTCGTCAGGGGTCAATTTTCGAAAAATCTGATACATGTTATTCTTAATTTTTAATTTTAGTTAATCGGACCGCACGTTAAAATTCTTCTATACAAACTTTAACATCTCCCAATTCCCCTTTAGGGGGTAGTTAAAAAAAAACAAAAATGACAACTTTATAATTTACTTCTGTAAGTATTCTTGCCAAGTTTCAGGTTTATTAAGTTAAGGAATAAGATTTTTTATACAAATAAACCCCCCCTTTCAACCCCTTAAAGGTCGAATTTCCAAAAAACCCCTGCTTAGTGGATGCCTACGTCATAATAAGTATCTATGTGCCAAATTTCAACCCAATCCATTCAGTGGTTTGAGCTGTGAGTTACCAGTCAGTCATGGTTTCCTTTTTGACTACCCTTTTTCACCCCATCAGGGGTAGATTTTTGAAAAACCCTGGTACACATTTTTCGGTATTTTTAGTTTTAAGTATAAATACTGAGTTTCGATTTAATCGGACTGTGCATTAAAATTTCTTCTATACAAACTTTGACATCCCCCAATCCCCGTTCGGGAGGAACTTTGAAAAAACTAAAAATGGAAAACTTTATGATCTATTTAGTTTTCGTGCCAAGTTTCAAGTTTATCAACTCAAGAATAAGATTTTTCATACAAACAAAATTCCCCGCTTTTTACCCCCTTAAAGGTCAATTCCCCGCTTTTTACCCCTTTAAAGGTCGAATTTCCATTAACCCCTTCTTAGCGGATGCCATCGTCATAATAACTAACTGTGTGCCAAATTTCAGCGCAATCCGTTCATCGGTTTGAACTGTGGATTGATAGACCAGTCAGTCTTGCTTTCCTTTTATCCGTACCTTATTATCTAGTTTAATATGGTTGCTAAGCAATTCATGGTCTTCACAATGTATATATGGTGAAGTAGGTACCAGGAGAACTCCTTAACAATTAATGTCTCTGCATCGGCCAATTTATATATATAGATTAAGGACTTTAGAGAAAATTAAGGACTTTCCATACACAACATCATCCCCCTTTTTAACCCTTCTGGGGTGGAATTATCAAAATCGCTGAGACAAAAATAAATTAATTTTTAATCGTCAGCCTATACACAAAATTTGAAGATCCTAACTTTAAAACTGACGGACTTTCATATAAACTTCCGTCCTCTATTTTACCCCTTCAGGGGTGGAATTTCCATAAATCCTTTCTTAGTGGATACTTACTCTTTACAAAGAACACACCTCTAAGTTTCATGTCTCTAGGACCAGTGGTTTAGGCTGTGCGTTGATATATCGGTCAGTGAGTCAGTCAGGAATTTGAATTTTATATAGATAGATAAACAACATAGCTTATTTGCTAGAACACTTGCCTTTGCCTTGCCTTTGCCTTGCCTTTGCCTTGCCTTTGCCTTGCCTTTGCCTTGCCTTTGCCTTGCCTTTGCCTTGCCTTTGCCTCACCTTTGCCTCGCCTTTGCCTCGCCTTTGCCTTTCCTTTGCCTTGCCTTTGCTTTTGCGCCGCTTTTGCCTTGCCTTGCCTTTGCCTCACCTTTGCCTCGCCTTTGCCTCGCCTTTGCCTTTCCTTTGCCTCGCCTTTGCCTCGCCTTTGCTTCACCTTTGTCTCGCCTTTACCTCGCCTTTGCCTCGCCTTTGCCTCGCCTTTGCCTTGCCCTTGCCTTTGCCTTGCCTTTGCCTTGCCTTTGCCTCGCTTTTGCCTCGTCTTTGCCTCGCCTTTGCCTCGCCTTTGCTTCGCCTATGCCTCGCCTTTGCCTAGCCTTTGCCTCGCCTTTGCCTCGCCTTTGCCCTGCCTTTTCCTCGCCTTTGCCTTGCCTTTGCCTCGCTTTTGCCTTGCCTTTCCTTTGCCTTGCCTTGCCTCGCCTTTATCTCGCCTTTGCCTCGCCTTTGCCTTGCCTTTGCCTCGCCTTCGCCTCGCCTTTGCCTCGCCTTTGCCTCGCCTTTGCCTTGCCTTTGCCTCGCTTTTGCCTTGCCTTTCCTTTGCCTTGCCTTGCCTCGCCTTCACCTCGCCTTTGCCCTGCCTTTTCCTCGCCTTTGCCTTGCCTTTGCCTCGCTTTTGCCTTGCCTTTCCTTTGCCTTGCCTTGCCTCGCCTTTATCTCGCCTTTGCCTCGCCTTTGCCTCGCCTTTGCCTCGCCTTTGCCTTGCCTTTGCCTTGCCTTTGCATTGCCTTTGCCTCACCTTTGCCTCACCTTTGCCTCGCCTTTGCCTCTCCTTTGCCTCGCCTTTAACTCACCTTTGCCTCGCCTTTGCCTCGCCTTTGCCTCGCCTTTGCCTCGCCTTTGCCTCGCCTTTGCCTCGCCTTCGCCTCGCCTTGCCTCGCCTTTGCCTCCCCTTTGCCTCGCCTTTGCCTCGCCTTTGCCTTGCCTTTGCCTTGCCCTTGCCTTGCCTTGCCTTTGCCTTGCCTTTGCCTTTGCCTTGACTTCGCCTTGCCTATGCCTTGCCTTGACTTTGCCTTGCATTTGCCTTGCCTTTGCCTTGGTACAACCCACCCTTAACATATTTATTACAGACGATTTGAGAACCTCCTCCTTTTTGTGAAGTCGGTTAAAAAAGAAAGGCGGCAGCATACATGAAGTAAGTGTTGCCATTGGCAAAAAGTACCCACGTACTTTTTTGGGGATTTAAGACGTCTTTTCACTTGTCACCCTTTTAACTTTAACTTTTACATTTGACATGACGGTGCAACAGCACGTAGGGTAGTTAGATTATAATTTAGGGTTATTGATACTGTTAAAATTAACATTGAATTGCCTTTGCCTTTCCTTGCCTTTGCCTTGCCTTTGCCCCGCCCTTGCCTTTGCCTTGCCTTTGCCTTGCCTTTGCCTTGCCTTTGCCTTGCCTTTGCCTTGCCTTTGCCTTGCCTTTGCCTTGCCTTTGCCTTGCCTTTGCCTTGCCTTTGCCTCGCTTTTGCCTTGCCTTTTCTTTGCCTTGCTTTGCCTTTCCTTTGCCTTGACTTTGCCTCGCCTTTGCCTGGCCTTTGCCTCGCCTTTGCGTAGCCTTTGCCCCGCTTTTGCCTTGCCTTTGCCTTGCCTTGCCTTTGCCTTGCCTTTGCCTTGCCTTTGCCTTGCCTTGCCTTTGCCTTGCCTTTGCCTTGCCTTTGCCTTTGCCTTTGCTTTTGCCTTTGCCTTGCCTTTGCCTTTGTCTTGTCACTTGTCACCCTTTTAACTTTAACTTTTACATTTGACATGACGGTGCAACAGCACGTAGGGTAGTTAGATTATAATTTAGGGTTATTGATACTGTTAAAATTAACATTGAATTGCCTTTGCCTTTCCTTGCCTTTGCCTTGCCTTGCCTTTGCCTTGCCTTTGCCTTGCCTTTGCCTTGCCTTTGCCTTGCCTTTGCCTTGCCTTTGCCTTGCCTTTGCCTTGCCTTTGCCTTGCCTTTGCCTCGCTTTTGCCTTGCCTTTTCTTTGCCTTGCTTTGCCTTTCCTTTGCCTTGACTTTGCCTCGCCTTTGCCTGGCCTTTGCCTCGCCTTTGCGTAGCCTTTGCCCCGCTTTTGCCTTGCCTTTGCCTTGCCTTGCCTTTGCCTTGCCTTTGCCTTGCCTTTGCCTTGCCTTTGCCTTGCCTTTGCCTTGCCTTTGCCTTTGCTTTTGCCTTTGCCTTGCCTTTGCCTTTGTCTTGTCACTTGTCACCCTTTTAACTTTAACTTTTACATTTGACATGACGGTGCAACAGCACGTAGGGTAGTTAAATTATAATTTAGGGTTATTGATACTGTTAAAATTAACATTGAATTGCCTTTGCCTTTCCTTGCCTTTGCCTTGCCTTTGCCTCGCCCTTGCCTTTGCCTTGCCTTTGCCTTGCCTTTGCCTCGCTTTTGCCTTGCCTTTCCTTTGCCTTGCTTTGCCTTTCCTTTGCCTTGACTTTGCCTCGCCTTTGCCTCGCCTTTGCCTCGCCTTTGCCTAGCCTTTGCCCCGCTTTTGCCTTGCCTTTGCCTTGCCTTGCCTTTGCCTTTGCCTTGCCTTTGCCTTGCCTTTGCCTTGCCTTTGCCTTGCCTTTGCCTTGACTTTGCCTCGCCTTTGCCTCACCTTTGCCTCACCTTTGCCTCGCCTCGCCTTTGCCTCACCTTTGCCTCGCCTTTCCCTCGCCTTTGCCTCGCCTTTGCCCCGCTTTTGCCTTGCCTTTGCCTTTGCCTTGCCTTTGCCTTGACTTTGCCTCGCCTTTGCCTCACCTTTGCCTCGCCTTTGCCTCGCCTCGCCTTTGCCTTACCTTTGCCTCGCCTTTGCCTCGCCTTTGCCTCGCCTTTGCCCCGATTTTGCCTTGCCTTTGCCTTTGCCTTGCCTTTGCCTTGCCTTGCCTTGCCTTTGCCTTGCCTTTGCCTCGCCCTTGCCTTTGCCTTGCCTTTGCCTTGCTTTGCCTTTCCTTTGCCTTGACTTTGCCTCGCCTTTGCCTCGCCTTTGCCTTGCCTTTCATTTGCCTTGCCTTGCCTTTCCTTTGCCTTGACTTTGCCTTTGGGTGGGTTGTACCCACACCGTACGTACTCCTTTGCCATCCTTAGCCTCGCCTTTGCCTCGCCTTTATCTCGCCTTTGCCTCGCCTTTATCTCGCCTTTGCCTCGCCTTTGCCTTGGCAAGGCAAAGAATGGCAAAGGAGTACGTACGGTGCGGGTACAACCCACCCAAAGGCAAAGTCAAGGCAAAGGAAAAGCAAGGCAAGGCAAATGAAAGGCAAGGCAAAAGCGAGGCAAAAACGAGGCAATGGCAAGGCAAAGGCAAGGCAAAGGCGAGGCAAAGGCGAGGCAAAGGCGAGGCAAAGGCAAGGCAAAGGCGATGCAGAGGCGAGGCATAGGCGAGGCAAAGGCGAGATTAAAGCGAGGCAAAGGTGAGGCAAAGGCGAGGCAAAGGCGAGGCAAAGGCGAGGCAAAGGTGAGGCAAAGGTGAGGCAAAGTCAAGGCAAAGGCAAGGCAAAGGCAAGGCAAAGGCAAGGCAAAGGCAAGGCAAAGGCAAGGCAAAGGCAAGGCAAAGGCAAGGCAAAGGCAAGGCAAAGGCAAGGCAAAGGCAAGGCAAAGGCAAGGCAAAGGTAAGGCAAAGGCAAGGCAAAGGCAAGGCAAAGGCAAGGCAAAGGCCAGGCAAAGGCAAGGCAAAGGCAAGGCAAAGGCAAGGCAAAGGTAAGGCAAAGGCAAGGCAAAGGCGAGGCAAAGGTGAGATTAAAGCGAGCTAAAGGTGAGGCAAAGGCGAGGCAAGGGCAAGGCAAAGGCAAGGAAAGGCAAAGGCAAAGGCAAAGGCAATTCAATTTTAATTTTAACAGTATCAATAACCCTAAATTATAATCTAACTACCCTACGTGCTGTTGCAACGTCTTGTCAAATGTAAAAGTTAAAGTTAAAAGGGTGACAAGGGACAAGACAAAGGCAAAGGCAAGGCAAAGGCAAAGGCAAAGGCAAGGCAAAGGCAAGGCAAAGGCAAGGCAAAGGCAAGGCAAAGGCAAGGCAAGGCAAAGGCAAGGCAAAAGTGGGGCAAAGGCTAGGCAAAGGCGAGGCAAAGGCGAGGCAAAGGCGAGGCAAAGGCGAGGCAAAGGCGAGGCAAAGTCAAGGCAAAGGAAAGGCAAAGCAAGGCAAAGGAAAGGCAAGGCAAAAGCGAGGCAAAGGCAAGGCAAAGGCAAGGCAAAGGCAAGGCAAAGGCAAGGCAAAGGCAAGGCAAAGGCAAGGCAAAGGCAAGGCAAAGGCAAGGCAAAGGCAAGGCAAAGGCAAGGCAAAGGCAAGGCAAAGGCAAGGCAAAGGCAAGGCAAAGGCAAGGCAAAGGCAAGGCAAAGGCAAGGCAAAGGCAAGGCAAAGGCAAGGCAAAGGCAAGGCAAAGGCAAGGCAAAGGCAAGGCAAAGGCAAGGCAAAGGCAAGGCAAAGGCAAGGCAAAGGCAAGGCAAAGGCAAGGCAAAGGCAAGGCAAAGGCAAGGCAAAGGCAAGGCAAAGGCAAGGCAAAGGCAAGGCAAAGGCAAGGCAAAGGCAAGGCAAAGGCAAGGCAAAGGCAAGGCAAAGGCAAGGCAAAGGCAAGGCAAAGGCAAGGCAAAGGCAAGGCAAAGGCAAGGCAAAGGCAAGGCAAAGGCAAGGCAAAGGCAAGGCAAAGGCAAGGCAAAGGCAAGGCAAAGGCAAGGCAAAGGCAAGGCAAAGGCAAGGCAAAGGCAAGGCAAAGGCAAGGCAAAGGCAAGGCAAAGGCAAAGGCAAGGCAAAGGCAAGGCAAAGGCAAGGCAAAGGCAAGGCAAAGGCAAGGCAAAGGCAAGGCAAAGGCAAGGCAAAGGCAAGGCAAAGGTAAGGGCGAGGCAAAGGCAAGGCAAAGGCAAGGAAAGGCAAAGGCAATTCAATGTTAATTTTAACAGTATCAATAACCCTAAATTATAATCTAACTACCCTACGTGCTGTTGCAACGTCTTGTCAAATGTAAAAGTTAAAGTTAAAAGGATGACAAGGGACAAGACAAAGGCAAAGGCAAGGCAAAGGCAAAGGCAAAGGCAAAGGCAAGGCAAAGGCAAGGCAAGGCAAGGCAAAGGCAAGGCAAAGGCAAGGCAAGGCAAAGGCAAGGCAAAAGTGGGGCAAAGGCTAGGCAAAGGCGAGGCAAAGGCGAGGCAAAGGTGAGGCAAAGGCGAGGCAAAGGCGAGGCAAAAACAAGGCAAAGGAAAGGCAAAGCAAGGCAAAGTCAAGGCAAGGCAAAGGCAAGGCGAAGTCAAGGCAAAGGCAAGGCAAAGGCAAGGCAAGGCAAAGGCGAGGCAAAGGCGAGGCGAAGGCGAGGTGAAGGCGAGGCAAAGGCGAGATTAAAGCGAGGCAAAGGTGAGGCAAAGGCGAGGCAAAGGCTAGGCAAAGGCGAGGCAAAGGCGAGGCAAAGGTGAGGCAAAGGCGAGGCAAAGGCGAGGCAAAAACAAGGCAAAGGAAAGGCAAAGCAAGGCAAAGTCAAGGCAAGGCAAAGGCAAGGCGAAGTCAAGGCAAAGGCAAGGCAAAGGCAAGGCAAGGCAAAGGCGAGGCAAAGGCGAGGCGAAGGCGAGGTGAAGGCGAGGCAAAGGCGAGATTAAAGCGAGGCAAAGGTGAGGCAAAGGCGAGGCAAAGGCGAGGCAAAGGCGAGGCAAAGGCGAGGCAAAGGTGAGGCAAAGGCGAGGCAAAGGCAAGGCAAAAGCAAGGCAAAGGCAAGGCAAAGGCAAGGCAAAGGCAAGGCAAAGGCAAGGCAAAGGCAAGGCAAAGGCAAGGCAAAGGCAAGGCAAAGGCAAGGCAAAGGCAAAGACAAGGCAAAGGCAAGGCAAAGGCAAGGCAAAGGCAAGGCAAAGGCAAGGCAAAGGCAAGGCAAAGGCAAGGCAAAGGCAAAGGCAAGGCAAAGGCAAGGCAAAGGCAAGGCAAAGGCAAGGCAAAGGCAAGGCAAAGGCAAGGCAAAGGCAAGGCAAAGGCAAAGGCAAGGCAAAGGCAAGGCAAAGGCAAGGCAAAGGCAAGGCAAAGGCAAGGCAAAGGCAAGGCAAAGGCAAGGCAAAGGCCAGGCAAAGGCAAGGCAAAGGCAAGGCAAAGGCAAGGCAAAGGCAAGGCAAAGGCAAGGCAAAGGCAAGGCAAAGGCGAGGCAAAGGTGAGATTAAAGCGAGGCAAAGGTGAGGCAAAGGCGAGGCAAGGGCAAGGCAAAGGCAAGGAAAGGCAAAGGCAAAGGCAATTCAATTTTAATTTTAACAGTATCAATAACCCTAAATTATAATCTAACTACCCTACGTGCTGTTGCAACGTCTTGTCAAATGTAAAAGTTAAAGTTAAAAGGGTGACAAGGGACAAGACAAAGGCAAAGGCAAGGCAAAGGCAAAGGCAAAGGCAAGGCAAAGGCAAGGCAAAGGCAAGGCAAAGGCAAGGCAAAGGCAAGGCAAAGGCAAGGCAAGGCAAAGGCAAGGCAAAAGTGGGGCAAAGGCTAGGCAAAGGCGAGGCAAAGGCGAGGCAAAGGCGAGGCAAAGGCGAGGCAAAGGCGAGGCAAAGGCGAGGCAAAGTCAAGGCAAAGGAAAGGCAAAGCAAGGCAAAGGAAAGGCAAGGCAAAAGCGAGGCAAAGGCAAGGCAAAGGCAAGGCAAAGGCAAGGCAAAGGCAAGGCAAAGGCAAGGCAAAGGCAAGGCAAAGGCAAGGCAAAGGCAAGGCAAAGGCAAGGCAAAGGCAAGGCAAAGGCAAGGCAAAGGTAAGGGCGAGGCAAAGGCAAGGCAAAGGCAAGGAAAGGCAAAGGCAATTCAATGTTAATTTTAACAGTATCAATAACCCTAAATTATAATCTAACTACCCTACGTGCTGTTGCACCGTCATGTCAAATGTAAAAGTTAAAGTTAAAAGGGTGACAAGTGAAAAGACGTCTTAAATCCCCAAAAAAGTACGTGGGTACTTTTTGCCAATGGCAGCACTTACTTCAAGTTTGCTGCCGCCTTTCTTTTTTAACCGACTTCACAAAAAGGAGGAGGTTCTCAAATCGTCTGTAATAAATATGTTAAGGGTGGGTTGTACCAAGGCAAAGGCAAGGCAAAGGCAAGGCAAATGCAAGGCAAAGTCAAGGCAAGGTAAAGGCAAGGCGAAGTCAAGGCAAAGGCAAAGGCAAGGCAAAGGCAAGGCAAAGGCAAGGCAAAGGCGAGGCAAAGGCGAGGCAAAGGGGAGGCAAAGGCGAGGCAAAGGCGAGGTGAAGGCGAGGCGAAGGCGAAGCAAAGGCGAGGCAAAGGCGAGGCAAAGGCGAGGCAAAGGTGAGGCAAAGGCAAGGCAAAGGAGAGGCAAAGGCGAGGCAAAGGCGAGGAAAAGGCGAGGCAAAGGCGATGCAAAGGAAAGGCAAGGCAAAAGCGACGCAAAAGCAAAGGCAAGGCAAAGGAAAGGCAAGGCAAAAGCGAGGCAAAGGCAAGGCAAAGGCGAGGAAAAAGCAGGGCAAAGGCGAGGCGAAGGCGAGGCAAGGCAAGGCAAAGGAAAGGCAAGGCAAAAGCGAGGCAAAGGCAAGGCAAAGGCAAGGCAAAGGCGAGGCAAAGGCGAGGCAAAGGCGAGGCGAAGGCGAGGCAAAGGCAAGGCAAAGGCGAGGCAAAGGCGAGGCAAATGCGAGGCAAAGGCGAGGCAAAGGCGAGGCAAAGGCGAGGCAAAGGTGAGGCAAAGGCAAGGCAAAGGAGAGGCAAAGGCGAGGCAAAGGTGAGGCAAAGGCGATGCAAAGGTGAGGCAAGGCAAAAGCGACGCAAAAGCAAAGGCAAGGCAAAGGAAAGGCAAGGCAAAAGCGAGGCAAAGGCAAGGCAAAGGCGAGGAAAAGGCAGGGCAAAGGTGAGGTGAAGGCGAGGCAAGGCAAGGCAAAGGAAAGGCAAGGCAAAAGCGAGGCAAAGGCAAGGCAAAGGCGAGGCAAAGGCGAGGCAAAGGCGAGGCGAAGGCGAGGCAAAGGCAAGGCAAAGGCGAGGCAAAGGCGAGGCATAGGCGAGGCAAAGGCGAGGCGAAGGCGAGGCAAAGGCAAGGCAAAGGCGAGGCAAAGGCGAGATAAAGGCGAGGCAAAGGCGAGGCAAAGGTGAGGCAAAGGTGAGGCAAAGGTGAGGCAAAGGCAAGGCAAGGCAGAGGCAAGGCAAGGCAAAGGCAAAGGCAAGGCAAAGTCAAGGCAAAGGCAAGGCAAAGTCAAGGCAAAGGCAAGACAAAGGCAAAGGCAAGGCAAAGGCAAGGCAAGGCAGAGGCAAGGCAAAGGCAAAGGCAAGGCAAAGTACAGGATTTGTTTCGTTTATTTCTCGGAAAAATCGAGATGTTGTTGAGTCTTATACATCCTTGACAATTTATCAGTGCCTGTAAATGGCTGAGTTTAGTAGAAATAAATGTGACGGCGCGGCGCAGTAAGTGGTGCCGTCTTGTTTTTGTTAATAGTACATTACTGCAGCGGCCTGCAAGCAAAAGGGGCATTGATGAACGAATGTGAAAATGTGGCCGAGGCGAAGCCGAGGAACTCATACGTGAGTCCATCAATGCCTGGTTGCGGCCAAGGCTTGTGTAGTGGTTTTCTCAAATAATGCGCGGAAATTCAAACTAAATAAATTATTTATAAGTTCCAGATTCAATGACGAACAAGGATTTTCATACTAACATTGCCGGCCGCCTGCACGCATGTATTTGACCAGTACAACATTCTCGAGTTATCCGAATATGGTTGTCAAAATAATGCTCGAATTTCCAAGCATGTTTGAGAAAAATAAGTAAATCGCAAATCATGTGTTTGCCTATCTGTCTACTGTTTTATAATCTGTGGTCAATAAACTTGTCATTTTGATGTCATTATACAACCGGTGTTTAATTTTTTCCTAAATCTAAAACTAGCTTATTAGATCACTAATTAAATAAATACGAGTAATAGGAATATTAAGAGTTTTGTTACGAAGTTACTGGAATCACTGAAAAGGTTGGATATGAGTGACACTGGCTGCTGATACTCTAGCAGTGTCGCATCGATAGTTGCGTGGCGGCTGTCTTCTGATGACAGCAGATGATGTCAGGGGAGCCCCTGTTGTTGCGCGTCCATGACGAACTGTATTGTATACATTCCGGTTTTGATGATATTGAAGATGGCCGAGCCACTAATACGATGATCACCTCTGGTAATGGCTTTCCTGCGCCGTTAAATGTTTTAAGTTTAAACTTTATACTAATACAAACACATAAACCTTAGTCATGTTTCCCGCTCGAAAAGCTTAGAACGAAAATTAGCCATGTTTTGTGCCATGAACCTTAAAATCAGCACGCCATCCAAACATTTCAGCCCGCCATCACAAATCACGTGATCTACATAAAAGCATGGAAGAATCCATTTAACGAGCGAAGTAACATTAACTTCTAATTTAGTTCTCATCGCGACCCGAATAGAAGGTATTACACCTTGTTTTTGTGTAAATATCAATTTAGATTACACACAGAACAACCGGGAATGCTCACAATGGCCGGTGGCTACCAACGGCGAGTATTAAGAAGAAATATGTAGTACGTGACTACGTGAACTGAAACACAAATGTTAACTAGTGAAAGTTACTGTTGAAGCTTGTACACACGGCTACACATCAAGCTATACGTTTCTGGTATAGGCTGACCTCTCATTGTACGGAAATCGTATACAATGCGAGATCAGCTTATACTGGAAATGTATAGCTTGATCTGTAGCCGTGCGTACCTTGTACCATTATACGAGTATTGTTTGGCTTTCTGAATGTACAGTCGCTGACTGTAAATGTCTACCTCGCTAATTATAATTTATTGCACATTTAACGTCATAAACTCATAAAATCGCTCGCAAAAAATTGTCTAGGCATAATTTAGTTCATTGAGTTGAAATGGTATATATCAAAAGCTTGATAAATGAATCAATATATTTTAGAGACAAAGAAAGTTTAAATCTTCAGAAAGTCATTATCAGCCTTCCTACTTCATAATATTTTAATAGTAGGTACGTCTCGTGATAATCATTTTGGTCCACTTTGTGAGATGTAATCGAGTTTGAAAGTTGGTTAACAAATTTTAGTCCGCGACCGTACTTACGTGTACCTACCTTATGTTCCTGTTGGGATTTTATTCTCAAGTTATAGTTTCTTCCGGTATTTTCGGGGGTAAGAGGCGGTCTAATGGCTGTTAAGGAAGTTTTGTAGCCTTTGAAAGATTTGAAAGGAAACTCTTGTTTATTTCACTAAAAGAAATTGATTACTTCCATTTCCCCGAAAAAGGTTATTCGGTCTGCAAACTTCAGAAAATATTTTTGTAAGATATGATGAGCTTAAGGCGCTACCCCGAGCTAAACCTCGTTTTAATTCGTTAATTAAGAGAAATAAACTACATCTAAAAGCACATTTTGAATGTTCAATATTATCCTATCATCACATTGCACGTTCTTATTTGATTTTTGTGTTAAAAACCTCCACAATTCACTTAAAAAAACCTCCTTGTAAAAAAATTACTAAAATTATTGATTGCATGCATCTTTTGCTAAAGCAAGGTGGAAGGTGAAAATAATTTAAAAATCAAAATAATTCATGTTTTATTTTATTACAAAGGATTGCTTTTCTTATTTTATTAAAATAATTCTAAAAATTGTATGAACTCGGCGTGTGCAGAGAGTGGGACAGAGCGAGGCTGAGCGGTGGGATAAAGAAGGACCGAACGCTCAAGATCGTTTGTTAGGGGAAGCGCCTTAACGGCAATCTGTCGTCCGTTTTGTAAGGCAAATATTACGCACTGTTCATTCTAAAAATTTTAAGGACAGAACACATCAAACATACAACACAAACTAAGCGTAGCACATACCTAAACCTAGATAGCGAAATATAGATTTCCTGACAATAGAGACACACTCCACAGCCTATGAATCAATCAGTATTAGGACTACACCTCAGCCACTCCCACCTCGGCTTGTTTGATTAGCATACAACAGTGCAGGCTGGTAATCTTATGAGTCGGTTTAGGGTCAACGCAGACAGAGCAGCAAGATGTTTGAGCAGTTTTTATTGATTAATTGATAAAGGATTTAAATACAACTTAAAATAATAGAGTTGATAATATCGTGCAAGATCCGTGCATGCACGCGGCTTGCGCACGTATGTTCCTCGCAGCCATCCAAGTCATCGCGAGCACGCTCGAGCATACACGAGTGTACGCGCGTCGTCACTTGCAAACAGTCGCTGTTGCAGTACACGAGTAAAGCCCACTGAGACAAAGCATCTAAGGAGGGTTTTCAAATTGTACATAATTGAGCAGTCTATGTTATTATTTTTGGGAAGATCCGCTCGCACGGATTCTCGAACATCGCCGCGTCCGCCGAGTTTACACGTAAGATTTTGCTCGAGAATGCTCGAGCAGTTGCCGCTCTGTCTGCGCTAACCTTTAAACAGTTACTACGGTTTTAATGGACCATTCGGACCGCTCAGATACTTGGTTTAATCAGGCTTCTTAAATACATGACTTGTAATGCAATTAAACGAGAGCTTCTTTTGTTTTTAACACAATTGCGTTTAATTTTCATTAAAAATACGAGCGAGGATGAAAGAGATTAAGGCAATCGTTTTGTTTTTGTGTTCGTGTTTTGTTTTATTTATTTATTTTATAAATAAAGTGTAGGTAATTTAATTATCCTACACGTTTAATATAACTTATGCAAACACAAGCTGTGTAAAGTACCTACTATCTTATGTACTTTGGTACGTCCTTTAAAGGTTTTAGGAGTTATGTTTTACATAAAGGTCGTACTATTATTTTTTTGTGCACGAATAAACATTTTTTTAGTTTGTTCCGAGTAGTTATAGTAAACGTAACATTGCAGTTAGGTAGTACAGGCATAACTTGCGGTGAGATAGAAATTAATACTTTCAGTTGCCATTAATGTTAGGATTTAAAATTTTCATTTTAAATAAAATGAAGATATAAATATTAAAATATGTCGTTACGTTGTAGCCAAGTATTTTGGTTTCAAATTAGTTTTTAGGGTTCCGTAGCGTTCAAAATGAAAACACGGAACCCTTATAGGATCAATCGTCGATCCCTCCGTGAATAAATAAATTTTGAATATGGGGGTCACTTTTTAGGGGGTAAAAATTTGAAAATTTGAAAAAAGTTTTTCAAACTGTACCGTGTGACATATCAAATGACAGGGCTTGCTGTAAGGATTTCAGATAATCATCAATAAATACTTTTAAAATTATTTAAGAAAATAGATGAAAACTGACCACTCTCATCTCTGAAACTAAGAAGCCTAAAAGCCGTTTTGAAAAACATACAGAAAATAGTTATTTACTTTTAGATTACAGGAAAACCAGAAGTCTATGATCTTAAAATAACATGTCAAATCTCTCAATATTGTGCGTACAAACTGACATTTGCCGTTGGAATGTATGAGGGAACATGGTTTTCAACTACAATGTTAAGTTTATTCTTAGAATAAATTAATCCCACCACCAAACCCACTACGGAACCCATCATTGTGCGTGGTCCGACACGCACTTGGCCGATTTTTATTCAATATTTGACAAACATAACTAAAAACTTAGCATTAATTTGATTTGACATAACTATAAAATCCACTTTGAGTTTGAAATTGGTTTTAAATTATAAAATTACAGCTTTCACTTGCCGGGGATAAAAGTGTTTTTTTTTTTATAACAGGCCGCATAAAATTTAATCCCGAGCGTTGGCAACCTCTGCTTATAGTGAAGCCGACAAAAATGCCCGACACAATTTTTCAATAAATTCGTTTAAAGATTAAAATCATTTTTACTGAGGCCGCACCTTTGTTACAAAGGCATTTTTGTGCGAATATACTCGGGGTCTCTATTTATTTATAAGCGGCGATTAAATTTTGATTTCATACAGTTTTGGATTTCATGTAATTTTATGTTTTCAGAAATCCACTTTTATTTGCAATGGGTGATTTAATCAGCCTATAATGTTCCCCCTTCTAGGACACAGGCCCATAATCAACCGCGCGGGCCCAGTGCGGGTTGGTAGATGTCACATGTCTTCGAATTTTTGGTTCTAGGACATGCCGTTTTCCTTCACCGTTTTGAGAGCAGTGGTGATGAAATTATTTACACAAAATAAAGCGCCTGGCTGGGTTCGAACCCATGACCTACAACTCGTAAGTCGGGGCCGGTACCACAGAGTGCTCACACTGGGCCACCACTGCTCTTACTGGGCCACCACTGCTCTCACTGGGCCACCACTGCTCTCACTGGGCCACCACTGCTCTCACTGGGCCACCACTGCTCTCACTGGGCCACCACTGCTCTCACTGGGCCACCATTGCTCTCATTGGGCCACCACTGCTCTCACTGGCCCACCACTGCTCTCACTAGGTCGCCACTGCTCTCACTGGGCCACCACTGCTCTTACTGGGCCACCATTGCTCTCATTGGGCCACCACTGCTCTCACTGGCCCACCACTGCTCTCACTAGGTCGCCACTGCTCTCACTGGGCCACCACTGCTCTCACTGGGCCACCATTGCTCTCATTGGGCCACCACTGCTCTCACTGAGACACTTACGCTGTGTTAATTTCACGTGGGTAAGTTGGCGAGCAGTTTGTACAGTAAATAATTACCATCGCTTTCCTACGGACAATAGGTACACAAAAAGATGCAACATTACTTATGTTTCTATTTTTAACCGAATTCCAAAAAGGAACAGGTTACATGTTCGTCCGTAGGTTTATCTTTTTATGTATGTTCACCGATTTCTCCGTCAATCATGGACCGATTTTGAAAATTCTTTTTTGTTTGAAAGGGTATGCTTTCGAGGTGGCACCACTGGAAATTGGAGGAAATCCTCAAATTTTATAGGCACACTTATAGTGATTAGGATATTTTTTATTTTCGTGTAACTCGTACAATTCCTCTCGAAGAAGTCAACAGTCGTGTTGCGATTAAAGTCGGTGGCATAAAACTAAAATTCTGATCCAAAGACACCGGCTTCCGGAATTAAAATTATTTTTCACTTTGAAAAGTTTTTTTTGGAAGTCGGTTGTATTTTTAAATCATTTTCAGTGAAATCTGTAGATATTTGATGTAAATTCCGAACTATGTGATCAGTCCGCGCGTTTTAGTTGCGTGATCGTTTTCTTTGACAGCCAATTTAGATCCTATTTCATTCAACGTCATTCAGATCAAGATATTATTTCAATTTCGTGTTAATAGCTATTCTGTTACTGCAGATGAGTTTGACAGGCAAAGACGTAGTTTGTTATTACTATCGATACTTGACTTTCCATTTTGGGTGGTGATCTAGCGACGGCACTAGTTCACCACACAAAATGTGAAATAAAAGATTAAGAAGACTTGGTAGCTGACGATGGGAAGAGACTAGAAGGCATGACGTTCTTGCCTTGGAAGGTGGGTAGGATTCTGGTGTGGGACGCAACCTGTGTCGACACCCTTGCGCCATCTCATGTTCCAAGCACGGCTGACTGCGCTGGTACCGCTGCTGCGGCTGCTGAGACACTCAAGTTGCGCAAATACTCTAATCTTAAGGGTAACTACAGTTTTGAGCCGTTTGGGGTTGAAAGGCTCGGGTCATGGGGCCGGAGTGCGCGTATTCTTTTTAAGGAAATTTGCTCATTCTTTGGCAAAAAAAAAGCATTGCCACGTTTAATGGCAATGCTTACTAAAACCCACCCGTGTTCCTTCCGTTGCCTGTGTGCCAGGGACACGATATCCCTTTCGGACAAACTGGCGACTCTGGCAGACATTGGCCCTAACGGACCCAGTCAGTTGGTGCTGCTCTTGGCCTCCTCCTTTGCGAGTATTACTGCTTTGCAGAAGGAGGTGACGGCATCCCATGCACTCTCGCTCCGAACCATAGCCTGAACCAGGGCCGGACGCGAGAGATCGCCTCCGTGAGGACACGGCGGTGCTCCGCCAAAGCCAGGCAGACCTCCACCGTATGCTCCACCGTGTCCTCCGGGCGATCCACACAGTGGTGACACCAGAACGTTTCCTCCCGCTTTCAAACATCCGTGTCCGGTGAGGACCTGCGTCAGGCGGAAGGAGAGGACGCCGTGGCGCCTCTTTAGCCACTCCTCAAAGAGGACTTATCGCCACAATTGTGGCGTGCCCAAAACGTGGCAATGCAGCCAGTCTTCTAGGCACGTTTCCGCGGAGGCATAATTCGACGCCTAAGTGTCCTTTTGTTTTTTTTTGTATTTATTTGTTTATTTAGTTAGTCAGTCATTTAAGTTAGGATTCCGACATGTTCCCAAACCAACAACTCGCATGAGTACTGAGTCCGCATGGTGAATTCAGGATCTCTTTTGCCTGAATGCAAACAGTTTTATTATTATTATGAGTTTATCAGCTTGCGATTTATTTTGCTGAGAAATATCGCAATCCATCAATCACATCGCATTTTTGATCTTATAGAAGATCAACTGGTCGTAACATTTGTAGGATCACAGACTATTATCAAAGCAGCAATAGCCCAAGGGTTAAGGCTTCGGATTGACGGGCAGAGGTCATAGTTCTAACCTCGCCCTTTGCACTATTAAATTTTTCTTCACGAAATATGGCGTCTTACACTGAAACTGACAACTTTTCACGAAATAATCTGCACTTCTTTAGACTTCAAAATCTGCAACAAATATGAAATTAACAAAGAACGTTTTATACGAAATATTTTTTCTTTGCGTTTAAATTTCAATAACCTGCTAATGAGTGTTAATGAAAGCGAGCGAAGCTAATTAAAAGGAATCCCTTTAAAGAATACTTAGTTATATATTTTGATTAAAAAAAAACTGGGTGATTTGTTTCTGTAGATGTCTTGAAATCATACTGCAATAAGTAATGAATTATAAGGGACTTAATTAATATAACATTACGCCTGTATTCCCCGAGGGGTTAGGCAGAGGTGCACCTATAATACACCCACATTTCGCCAGTTATGTTTAAGTTCCATGTAATAGAGGGGCGAGCCTATTACGGTCAACCGGGCGATCCAGACTCCGGGCTGCTACTTATTTTATTATTAAATCAAATCAAATCGAATGAAACTTTATTTGTGAACATAGGTACATATAAAAGGTCTTAAAATATACATTTTAGCGTGATAAGCACAAGCGCGTAAGTATAAGTCTGATGAAGAAATTGGCCACATAATTCTAGCTGGATCAGCACAAGCAAATTACTTTGTAAACGATACATATATTTAGGTCGAACACATCCTGGGCTGACAACCCCACATTGCTGCTGGAATCGCCATAGTTCGTGCAGACAGGAGAGAAGAAGATTGATTCTATACATAATATAAAATATAATCGCTTTTCAGTCTGTCAGTGAATGTCAGTGTGACCACGTTATTCTCCTAAATTTGATGACTTTGATGCAATTATCACTACCATTTAGAGAATTTATTTCGGAAGATTTATGTGTATGATAAATTAATATGAGTCGTAAAAACCGTGCAAAGCAGGGGCAGATCACTAGTTGTGAATGATTAAATAATATTAATTACCTACTTTATATTTTGGGATGTGCCCAAATAACTACCCTTGGAACCCCGGCTAATTTAAGTAGCCCTCTATAGCTGATATACATACGTATCCATGGAGACAGATCTAATCCTCTATCTACCTACGCATAATATGATAACCCGCTTAACCTAGATAGTTCGGTCAAATTGGACGGAGCTCACACAGCATTTTGTTTGTTTGAGTGAGGTCAGAAAACAATATCCTTCATGTAGGTAGGTGGTAAAGTCGGTTGCTAATCGTCTGTAAAAACCCTTGACTTTATCTAGTAACTGGGTACTATGTCCCTTATTTGGGGAAGCTTATCAATGGTTTGCGATCAGCTGCGTGGAAGTAGCCCTAATAATCAAACAGGTTTTATTATTTCTACAATAATTATCAGCTTTTTTGCTGCCCCAGCGCTTTTGCTTATCTCGAATTCATACAAGATACTGTACGTTTTTATGAACGTAGGTATTTGTAAAAGTAACATAACTTACTTACTTACCTATAAAATGAACTAGCAATAATGTGAGTTTTGAGGAGTTCGAAAGTGATCATGTCTCTCTCTTTGTACCAACTTTGTGGACTAGCAATGTTTTCACCACGACTAAAGACGATAAACATTAACATACAAATCACGTCGTGTATCAATAAAACTTCATAACTGATTATAAAAATTGTTTCACCTATAAAAAGCTACATTATAAGCAACTAACATAGACTGCATTTTATTTTCAAAAAAAAAATTGAGATCCCTACGAAAATTCCAATAATGTAAACCCAAGGTATCAAAAATTTGATTTATCCAATATCATACAAATCGTTAACATAAGATCTTTTAAACCTTAATAGTGTACATAGTTGCATACTCTAATTAATTAAAGGAAACCTCGGAAGGTAAATAGCGTGTCCCGATCACAGACCGGGCGTTGGGCAAACAATGGTTTAGCCAGCAAAGCTTTTGCGTCTGAAACGCCTCATCAGGTACACGCCACTGTGACGGTGAAAGCCCAGCGCTACGTCCAATCATTGTGAGGTTTGGGGCCGTCTGTCACACCGTTTGTGTAGGCTAGAGAAATTAAACCAAGATATTTATTTATTTATTTAACCATTTATGTACACACATATATAAACATACAAGAAGAAAGGAACAGAAAAATACGTACAAAGGTGATGCTTATTTCTAAAGAAATGTCTTCCAGCATACCTGCGACAGGAAATTCGATAAAGAGATGTAGACACCGTGTGTGAGAAGAGTAGAAGAGAAAATAGAATACATATAATCAAAAACAATTTACTTAATAAAACTAAACAAATAATATACTAATATACATACATACATACACACAAACATACATACTTCTAAAAAAAATATCACTAGAATATTAATTATAATTCTATTAAAATAATAAAAACTTATGCAACTATGACGAAGTGGAAAGATAGTGTTCTTTCGCTCTTCTTTTAAATACTGAAACAGTATGGCAGTCCCTTATATCAGGTGGCAGTGAATTCCACAACCGCACCGCGTGCACAGCTAGATATATGTTTACTTCGTGGTGAAAATAGCATGTTAGACGTATCGTCGTAGGTTCATGCATGCATCATTAACAGATTTTATAATAACTTTCGGCAATTCTGGCAGTTTTTTAAATTGGTGAACTAAAAAATAAAACAAAAACTGCATGTAATCCGTTTTTTTTTTCGATTCTGTATATCACATTTTTTCAAATAAGTTGGTAATATTAGAAAGCATAGTGGGTTGAAGTATCTACTAAATGTGTCGTTTGTATTTGTTTTATATCTGTATTTTTTATAATTAAATGTTTCCAGCTCTAGGCTACTGGAATTGCTTTATAATCCTTGTAATTCAGAAACTCATTCTAATATTTCTATTGAAACTGCTATTTTCTAAGTAAAGGCTTTCATTTTGTTGTTCAAAGAAAAACACTGCCAGCCAGTTGGACTAATTGAATTTAAAAATAAATGTAGTTTGTTTTATTTTGTGAAACAAACATCTGCAGGTACTTTGCCGACAAAAGTAAATACACAAGATTACCTTTGTCGGCAAAGTTTTTCTGAATACAAAAATTATACTCATATAATTTTTTTTTTTGGTAAATGTGTAAAAGAAAACCCAAGCGAATATTTAAACTATAATACATATTATTTACTTGAAAGTATTTTTTAAATTGTTTAATTAAACAAACATTTTAATGTTCTATTATCACTTAATAAGCATTAAGTGATAATAGAATATTAACGGTAATATTAGGTAATAAAGTACAAATGCTTAGAACAGGAAAAGGACAAATAAATTTTAGGTAACTCCAAATTGTTACTTAAGTAAATAATAATGGCGGAAGCAACTGTTTGTTAAGGAAAGATAAATAATTCTGATGTCTTCCGAGAAGATTGCTTTAACAATCCATGTTTATTTAGTAACATCAGGAGGAATATTTTCAAGAAAATCTTCGAACAAGTGTGTTAGGACTGGTTTTCATACTAACTAGTGTGTAGTCAATATTAACCAGCTGGGTTATCGTCATCGTAAGATTTTGAGAACCGTTAGTTTATGATCTATCGGTATTATTTCCGTTAGATTATAAACTATCGAAAAATTGTGAACTAGGTGAAATGGGTTAGGTTAGAACTATGTTCAACAGCGCGCGAGCCGAGCGAGCAAAGCAAACAGTGCCGCGGTAGCGGCCGGCGATCGCTATTTCCAAGTTGCTCGCGGCTAGGCAGGCTATTTAGTATTAGTGCAAGGTGCGCTACGTCGCAAGCAAGTTTGATACCAGGGGGTCTACTCCGAACATAAATCCGAAGTATCGGCCGAATGTTCGGCCGTTTCTTGACTATGGCTAACTATGGCTGACTACAAGGTAAAAAAAAAACAGTCGAAGAGATAAGTCAAAGTCAAAAATGTGACTTGAAGTCGGGTAAGGACTCAAAGTCAAAAAAGGAAGCTTTGGAAGTTATAAAATGGCCGAACATTCGGATTAGTGCTTCGACCCCCAGTTCAGAATTTGTCGGTTTCCCATAAATAGAAAATTTATTATTGAAAAAAAATACGGTAAATTGTTAATGGGTTGTTGCAGTTCACAATTTTTCGACATTTTATAATCTAAGGGAAATAATACCGATAGATTATAAACTAACGAAGTTCATAATCATACGGTGACATATACTAATATAAGAAACTAGCTTCTGCCCGCGACTTCGTTCGCGTGGAAATCGTAAGACACCACAATGTGTCAACTAAAATAACAGCCACATTTTTATAAAACTCCTTTTTATTGGTGATGTCGTATCGCATCGCCCGCCCGCGCTATTACTTCGTTTTCGCGTTCTTTCTGACTTTTTTACTTTTTGCTCGGCTTCTAAGGGTTGCAGTGTGATGTTACATAGCCTACCTCAAGAATTGGGCTATCAAATGTAAACATAGTTTTTCACTACTCTTGCTCAAAAAGTCCGTCATTTTAGCGTACCAGAGCGGGGCTAAAATAGCATATCTTCCTCTAGGGGATTTATTTTTTTATTTTTATTATCTGTTATCAACGCCAACGAGCCTACAAAAACGATACTTAAGATGAACAGCAGCTGTATTCAATTTTAAAAGAGTAACGGTGGAGTTTCTTGCCCATTATTCTCCATACGAAACTATCTTTTGGAAGGGACAACTAGAATCAATTCAATTTTTTTGTTAATTTTGACGTTAAAAAGTGCCTCTTATGTGCCTATTTGAAATAATTAATTTGACTTTGACTTTGGTAAAAAAATATCACAATATATATCATCATAATTATATCAATAACAATCTCCTATTTCACTCCTCTTGCTCAAAAAGTTCTTCATTATAGCGTACCAGAGCGGGGCTAAAATAGCATATCTTCCTCTAGGGGAAAAATTGTTTTTTTTTGTCTGTTACCAACGAGCCTACAAAAACGAAAAAATTATTATTCTTAAGGTAAATTCGCAGCTATAGATGTATTAATTATAATGATTATAATTATGTAAATACATATCTGTTATAGTTGCGAATCATATTGTGATTAAGATACAACCTGACACTGACCTGCAAATAGCAAAAAAACATAAGAAAATTTGAATTTCACGGGCTACAGCAGCGGATTCACCTTAAGTGAAATAATAATAAATAAATACTCGACCTACACGCTTTCATAAAAAAAAAACATTTTATTTTTGAAAATGGAACTAAAAGCGGCGATCTGTTTGGTAGAATACGTGCATCGTATTGCGGCCTCGCCGTAGGTGAGTATAAATGTTCCTTGATTGTGGCTACAGAAGAAATTAAAAAAGGCATTGAAGCGAATTCTTTGGAAGTTTTTTCTCTAATCACAAATTTAATTGGTGACCGTAATTTATTTTACAACAGTGAAAATGTCATCATCTAGTGAGAATGGAGACCCGTAATTGCAGATGAAAAAGAAAGGAAAATAAATAATTTTCAATCTGTTGCCGTCAACCGAGTTAAAATGGGTTTTTAGCGCCGTATGTTACACTATACTTTGCACAGCGATTGCGAGAAAATAATCTAATACTTATTTTATTTTCTCGCAATCGTAGTGAAAAGTATAGTGTAACACACGGCGCTAAAACTACCTCGTATATAATGGGTCATTTTAGCCCCTTGTATAACAATCTACTATTTCATGCAATCAAATATGCAATCAAATCAATCTACTATTGCTGGATGTTCCAGAGATTAACGCGATCAAACAAACTCTTCAGCTTTATTATAATTAGTATTTAGCATAATCAGCCTATTATGTTCCCACTGCTGGGACACAGACCTTCTCTCTGTGAGAGGGAGTGGGCTGTAATCCACCTCGCAGGCCCAGTGCGGGTTGGTGGATGTCACATGTCTTCGAATTTTTAGTTCTAGGATATGCCGGCTTCCTCACGATGTTTTCCTTCACCGTTTTGAGAGCAGTGGTGATGAAATAATTTACACAAAGTAAAACGCCTGTCTGAGTTTGAACCCTACCAAGTCAAAGTCAAACCATTTATTTCAAATAGGCACATAAGAGGCACTTTTGAACGTCAAAACACGTATATTAGTACTTATATAAATATATATGGATTATTCCTTCAAGTTATGATACAATATTTATTTTAATACTGTTAAAAAAAGGTTTAAGATTCTAAGAAGCTAATAAGGGTGATAAAAAATTACTGAAAATTTTACGATATTGGAAGGAGTATAAAATATTCAAGCTAAGTTGATTTAGACCTTTTTGCTTATTACGTAATACAATAATAATAAAGTTCATAACATGACATAAAATATTGACGATCTAATTTACGGCCCAACTGAGAAACGTGCCTGACGACGTGTCTATTCATGTTTTTTGGGACTTCAGCAATTCTGATGGTGAAGTTTTGTAAATTAATTTTGTTAAGAACCCACTGAGTACATTGTAGCTCGGTAGGTGATTCTTTAGCGGCATTTAGACAAGGTGCGCACGGGCGACTTTTTAACGTGATGATTTTTATTCGCTCACTGGATTCTCAGCTCTCGGTGTTGACCCAGCATTGAGAATCCATCAGAGTGCATCTCAGCACGTCAATTGGGCACGCCACAATTGTGGCGATAAGTCCCCTCTTTGAGGAGTGGCTGGAGAGGCGCCACGGCGTCCTCACCTTCCGCCTGACGCAGGTCCTCACCGGACATGGATGTTTCGGGAGGTTCCTGTTTAGGATTAAGCGGGAGGAAACGCCCGGGTGTCACCACTGTGTGGATCGCCCGGAGGACACGGTGGAGCATACGGTGGAGGTCTGCCCAGCTTAATCCTCAAAGAGATGTCAGCACAAACTGACGGGGTCCGTTAGGACCAATGCCTGCCGGGGTTGCGAGTTTGTCCGAAAGGGATATCGTGGCCCTGGCACACAGGCAACGAAAGGAACACGGGTGGGTTTTAGTCAGTAAAAGTCTGACACGCCCTCCCGCTCCGCCCAGAGCGGGAGAAGTTATTTGATGATTTCCCACCCAAAAAAAAAGCACGTCAAAAATATATACTGTTGTCGGTGCTAAGCAAAAAAAAACGTTGAAAATTCAGCGCGCAATAAAAATAACCGCGTTAAAAATACGTCCGTGGGTATGAGGGCTTAGTAACCATGTTTTTAGGGTGACGTACCTCAAACGGAAAAAACGGAACCCTTATGGGATCACTCGTGTGTCTGTCTGGCTGTCCGTGTGTCACAGCCGATTTTCTCCGTATCTATTGGACCGTTTACGTTGAATTTTGGTACACATATGAATTTGTGTGACTAAACACGGACGAGTTACTTAAATAAAAGAATTTTGAATAATATGAGGGTCAATTTTGGAGGACAAGTAGAAATTTAAAAAGTAAGTTTCGCAAACTGTACCGTGTGACATATCAAAGGGCAGTGAAAGGGCTTGTTGTAAAGATATCAGTTTTTTTTTAAATAAGTTTAAAATAAATACTTTTAAAGTTAATTAAGAAAATATATGAAAACTGACCATTCCCTTATCTCCGAAACTACTGAGCCTAAAATTTTGACTTTACTTATAGATTACAGGAAAACCTATAAGAAGTATATAGTCTTAAAATAATAAGGTACATCCCTCAATATTGTGCGTACAAACTTACATTTGCAGTTCGAATTTATGGGAGAACATGTTTTTCAACTACAATGTTAACTTTGTTCTTGGGAGAAAAAAACATGGTAGATAACATATTATTCATTATACGGAACCCTCACCACGCGAGTTCAACTCGCATCTGTTCAGTTTTTTCATACTACTGTTAAAACAAAACTATTTATTTGCTACGATGGCCTCGCCTACAACTAAGACGGTCACGTAGCTGCTACGCCAGCTACGCTTACGTAGCATACAAACGGTACTCTACGCGTTCTGTTTCTGTTCATCAGCATTTTTGTGCGTTCCTAGTTAGTACGTGTACTCTGTCTGTTGCTATTTAATTGGAACGCTAACGTTTATTTTGTTTGTAGTTGGTACTGGTTTTCTGTACCATGATTCTCATCCAAAAATATATATTCAAAAATGATTATTAATCTTCGCTATACAGGCTGATGATTTAATCACCTGCATCCGTCAAGGAAAAAAAAAACAAATTCAGACAGCAGACAGTTTTGATGCAAGTATCAAAAGAAGTTATTTTTCACGAATCAGATAGGTATGAGAAAAGTTGATCAGTACCTATGACGGGTAAATTGCCACCTTATATACAACGGTGTAACAGAATCCTGACGTCAGCAATATGTAGGCTAGTCATCACAGGGTTTGACTCAAGTCATTTGCATCACAACACCACATCAAGGCTGCATTAATTAATCACGTGATGCAGATGTTCGCTTGTTTACAGCTGAACACCCTCAACTTGTCCAGAACTATTCAGTAGGCCTCTATTGAATGCCCAACTGATTTGAGGATATAATTTTCAGAGAGTAATGTTTTTGGTAGGATTTTATGGAGGTACTTTTTTTTAAGAAGTGGGGACGTGTTTATAGTATGGGATTTCTATAATCGCTTACTTATCAAATAGGAAATATTTACCAACGTATTAAGTCGTAGTTCTTATTCCACTCGACCATAACATGTACGATTTAAGAGCCACACTGAAGGTAATACATTACAGCCTTAAGTGAGTCTGAGTAAAATTCGAAGGTCGATCACATAAGGGTATATAATGTATATTTATAAGAGGATCTGACCAACCGTAACCTGTGGACCGGTGTGACTAATTTCGGGTAAGTGCCCACGTAGGCACGACTTACGACGTTAGGGTACACGTAAGAGGCTTAAGTGAAAATCATAGTACAATTTCCAACCGAGGTTTGTACATAAAATACTGAGTTTATCTCTCAAAAAATACCACTGTACCTAGGGAGGTACATAACTTTTAACTATTCCCACAAAAAATCCTCCCTAAAATTTCACGTTGCCGGGTGGAAGTTGAATGTGTCTATTAGTATATTTTTCTTTTACCATGAGCTTGTTCGCCCTTCGGCAAAATTCTGCTAATTAAGCCTTTGTTTCTTCGGAACTTTTTATTCCCTCTTTTTGATAATTAAGCAACAATGCGCGTCATGACAATTCCCGGGCGAGCGGAAAAACAATTTGCTTTTACGTTAATATACCGGACCTCCTCAGAGAAAAATATATTCGTGTTAATATTATTTTGTGCTGGTATAATGGGAGTGAGGCGAAGAGATATGTTACGTTATGTAACATTATTATTAGGGTATTCTAATATAGTGGCGTAATTTTCCCTAATTATGACGTCATTCACATTTCAGTACAAAACACTATAAATCACAGAATTAAACGATTTCGCTTTCAAACGTTCCGACCATTTATTTGCCATATTCAAACGTGAAATCTGTCAGGAATTCCTTTGTGGTAATATTTAACATTATTTTCGTGCGGTATATTGATGAATTATTGCTTTTCGCCAAAAAAGTACGTAAACGTTTTTCAATAAAAATATTTTAATAGCCCTTTGAAAACGTCAATAATGGCTTCCGAGTATAACAATAGGTTCCGTCCACCGACAGACAGCATTGTCATCGGCTCTCAATAGGTGCCCTGCCAGTGGAAAATGGCTCCTCGAATCATTTGCCTTTATGCATTGAAGAGTGACAAGTCTCTTTTTAAATATACGAAGTAATTGAAATCTCATCTGCGGATGTTTGAGCAATTACAATACTGTTAAGTGACTCGGGATTAAAATATTACAATGGTGTGACGTCGGCATTATATTCGATTTTTCGTGTTGTTCGCTCCTGCCTTATACTTTTGACATAATTATTATCAGCCTGTAGACATATTGTCACTGCTGCAGATGTCAGAAAGAGCTTTTATTTACACTTTGGAATTAATTTATTAAAAAAGGCTACTGGTCATATTTATTTCATAATCTTTTAGCAGTTTTACAATACCAACTAGATTCATTAGCAGCAAGCGGTTTCTTTATTCTATTTTAGAATCCGCAGTAGATCAGGCCTAGAATCATCATCATCTGCCTAGCCTTTTCCCAACTATGTTGGGGTCGGATCCAGTCTAACCGGATGCAGCTGAATACCAGTATTTTACATGAAGCGACTGCCTATCTGACCTCCACAACCCAGTTACTGGGTAACACGATATCCCTTGGTAAGACTGGTTGTCAGACTTTTGGGCTACTGACGACCCGTAACAACTGTCAAAGATCTACAAATGACAGCCGGGACCAACGGCTTAACGTGCTTTCCGAGGCATGGAGGAGGAATCTTGGTAAGAACAGATGGTCACCTATCCACAGACCAACCGCGGCAAGCGTAGCTTAACCTGATCGATCGACGGCAATTATTATTTAGCCACAAGTTCCTCATGTATCCTCTGCTCATGATCAGGCCTAGAATATGCAGATAAATGTAGAAAACTTTCGATTCCAAGTGATTTACTGATTGTATTTCCACTGGTAAGGCCGTGGCTAAGTACGTATAAATTAAACACATCGAAGCGCAAATTTCCCCTGAAGGCAGGTACACTTTTTAGCTCTACTAGTTTTAAAATTCCAATGGACTACTGACTCGTAACCTACTAAAGCTTTTACCTCCAATTACTTCGTCAATACTTAATGTATTTACCAGTTTTAAGGAACCTTCTTGTTTAAAGTGAATATTTCGAAATCATATTTTTGTGAAGAATTTTATTATCGTGTAGGAATTTTTGAGCGCAAAAAATAAGGCGTCGAACTATTCTCGTAGGATTTGCATGCACTCTGAAGCGTAATTTCAAATGCTTTGCTCACTGAAAGCATCCCCCGTAGACAACAATAAACTCACACAGCCAGTGCATCTGTGCCAGATAAAAGTTTTAATGACTCTGAGCATTCGAGTATAAAGGATGCGATTTGAACAGTTCCCCTCTCCTTCATCTAGATGACAGTAAAGTCGCCGACGAGCTAATCAACAGAACTTCTCGATTGAAAAACTTTTATTTACCTCACCTATTAATCGATTAAGCATCGAAATGTCCGTGAACTCATCAACTACTGAGTTTCAACTGTTTTGATCGTAGATTGTCATAATTAGAGTTACGATCGGCCATTTCATGTTAAATGGAAAATTACTGTTTTTTTTCTGTCTGTGGAACATAATGGACCTGCAATTTTCTAGTGGATAATTTTGTGTGCAGTGCAGTCAGTGTTTGCTTTTAGTAATTAGTGTAAATGTATAATTTAAATGTGCCAGGTATTTATTTACATTCTGCTGTTGTTTGGACTGTGTGTTTTATTTGTTTTGTTGTGCCGTACAAAACTAATGGGTAAACAAGAATATTAATGCATACAATAAAAAAATCTCGTGTTTAAATTCCTGCAGTGTTAAAATCATGAAAACGATCATTCTACCGCATAAGAGCATTAATGTAGTCATACGTTACCCTCAATTGATTGTCACAATCGACATGGAACATATACTCGTAGTAAACAAAATAATGCTCGTTTTTGATCCTGTCACGACAAGAACTAAAAAGAAAATTTTACTCTAGAAATAAAAGAGTAAGTCCTTGTAAAGTTTTCTTACTAGTTTATTTCTAAGTATAAAATCTTGGGTTAGGCGCCTCCAAAAAACTATAGAGAGCCCACCGACGCGCACGAGCCAAATCTTTCTCAGCAAAAGATTTCCCAAAGTTAACAGGAAGCAAACAATATCGGCCTCCACCTACGAAACTTTTGGGGAGTTTATATCAGTTCTATGTTCAAATAAAAAGAATGAACGATTTATCCTTACCTGTTAAATTGAAAAAGTTGCCGGGACCACTGTAAGGGCAGATTTACGTGCAACGGCAGCTGAGTAATATCAAAAAAGTTTATAGCGAACGGTTAGCGTTTCTACCGTGCGACAGCGGCGGGCTCACTGGCAGATTTTAATAATTTGAAACGAATTGAAAAAATATAGGTAGCTCTGTAGATCCGGTACCGGTAGATCGAACGGACCTATACCGGGAATTGTAGTGTGGAGATCAAAATGTTTTCGACGAGCGTATATGAAAAGGACTTGTAACACTGGTGGAAGAAAAGTGAAATCATTTTAAATGTTTCATTCAGTGGACTTCCCCGTGAAGAGAGCCTACAACAACAAATAGACAGAGAATTCATGTAAAACTTTATCGTTTTAATCTATAATGCATAAAAAATATAACACAAAAATAATAAATAAAGGACGCCTAGAATTCCAAGAACTCAAGAAAACGCAAATCAACACTACAAATATTTTTCAAATCTAAAACGAAGAACTACAAGAAACCTAGCTCAGTGGCGAAACTAAGTAATAGAATTCTAGCGAACCCAAGCAAACAGATCGTACCTTACACACACACATCACTACACAAACATATACATACATACCTACGCTGTTTACATGTACGAATGCCTTACGGGTAAATCCGAGCACGCTACGTCAGCGGTGATGTTAGTGACTGGTCAGCACAACGTTAGGGGCACAGTCCATTAAACCATATCGCCATAGACACGGAGATACTTGGTAGATATATATTTATTGGTTTTATCTATACGGTGTAAGGAATCGACGCGCAAACCGTTACGATGAATTAAGTACCTAATCCTAAAACCACCCGTGTGAAAATTTTTCGTAGGTTCATCATTTCAGCCGAAATAAGGCGTTTGTCATAATCACCACGCTTGGCAGGCGGGTTGGGGATCGCAGTATGGGGTTAAAATGCATAGAGAACGCAGCTGCCCATTCTCTAGTAAGTCCTTTAGTCGCCTTTTACGACACCTACGGGAAGAAATAGGATGGTGCTATTCTTTACGTACGGCACCACATGGATTTTTTTTTTTATAATAAACCACTTTTCGTAGGTTAGTAAAAACAAATCAACTGTTTTATACAAAAATGCCATAATGTAGGTATGAAACAGTAGATTTTTGTTGAGTTGTTATTTAACGAAAAAAATCTTTAATCGTATTGTGCTGAGTTCATGGTAATAGTTTGCGCGTCGATGATCCTTAAACCTGTACTACACGTGTGCGTACGCGCAGCGGAATGTTGTTGAAACACTACTCGCGAAGTTGATCGAAGTTAAGTGAACACGAGAATGTAGAATGCCACTTCGGTTCGTTTCGTGCAACCTCGGCTCGCCTCGGGCGACTTCCGATCGTTGTCAAAGGACTCGAAGCGTCCCGTAGTTCTTTGTACGAGTACTAGAGTGTATAGTCACGTACTTCGGACTTCGGTCATTTTCGCCCATCACATCGTCGAAGCAACAGTGTAGTGTAGGTTTAATACCGTCTCTCACTTCATTTCGATATAATGAGTAACTATAGTTGTCAGAATCGATATTAGGAGGCTTGGTTTGTAAATATTTTAATACCATCGCCATATATCCACAGGTATATTTCGGCTGGGAAACTTTACATACAGATATGAATCGAGAATTGATCCGAAAATACCGACACAGAATGACCGTGTACTTACGGTTAGGCATTGTCCGGACATTAAATACAGGTTTAAAAAATATATATTTGTAGTAAGTTAAATAATAGCAGTGGTGGCCCAGTGGTAACGTCCCCGACTTACAAGTTGTAGGTCGTGGGTTCGAACCCAGGCAGGCGCTTTACTTTGTGTAAATAATGTCATCACCACTGCTCTCAAAACGGTGAAGGAAAACATCGTGAGGAAACCGGCATGCCCTAGAACCAAAGTTCAAAGACATGTGACATCTACCAACCCGCACTGGGCCCGCGTGGTAGATTTACAGCCCACTCCCTCTCGAAGAGAGGAGGCGTGTGTCCCAGCAGTGGGAACATTATAGGCTGATTATCTAAGTTAAATAATAAGCATTGCCTCGGGTTTACTCGAAAATTAAATTGTGATATTTAAAAAGTCACTATGGTATTTAGCCACATAGAGATCGGACAACCATTTACACGATTTTTTTTTACTTTGTACAAAATTGGAACATTCTAATAAGCGTGATCAATACAATATACTATTGTGTTGTTGTATAAAAGCGACTTATTTTTTTTAATCAAAGAATAATAATTTAATAGGAGTACGTATATTATAATACGAAGCAGCAGTTGCAGTTTCAGCTGTTACAGGTCGTCAGAAGCCCGAATGTCGGTAAACCAGTCTTACCAAGGGGTGTCGTGTTACCCAGTAACTGGGTGTTGGAGGTCAGATAAGCAGTCGCTCTATGAAAAATACTGGTATTCAGTTGCATCCGGATAGACTGAAAGCTGACCCCAACATAGTTGGGAAGGCTAGGCTGATGATGATTCAGTAAACTTGTGGATTACTACGAAATTACCTATTTTTCTATAACTCACTAATTCACTACCTAAATAAGATTGTTGATTCCGTCTATACAACATTATTTTTAGTATAAGCGCGGAATAAGTAGAATAATAATAATAATATACAGAATAAGGAACTGAATCAATTTCAATAATCTTTACACCATGTTATATTTGGTCCCAAAAATATTTAAGTGTGATGGAAAATGTTATTACCATTTAATTACTTACAATACAATCGCCGTTCGGTTACGTACCTACTGCCAAATTGTTATCAATGAGCGCAAGACGACCCTGGAAGCGCGGGGGCGCCGCGCCGCTGTTTTTGTACGGACAACCCGGTAACATAACAACCTTATAACTTTGTGATTTTTCATGATACAGTTTTGAAATTTTGTACATAGATTCTTTACATAAAAATACTAGACTCGTGTTTCGGGTTTCGCATATACTAAAATTAATATTGTATATTAAAAAAAAAAACATTTATTTCAGGTACCTACCACATAACCCATATTTTAAAACATCTCTAAATTATTTAATGATGTACACAAAATCACACATAAATAAGTACAAACGAATAATTACAATATTAACATGTCATTTTTATTTTTTTTATGTTTTTTGTTATTATTATTGACATGTACCTCATATTAAAAGATTATGCCAGGTACTAGCTTATTAGAAATAAGCCATGATAATTTACAGAACGAATTTTAATCACATTCAATTATATACTCCAATAAATGGTTTAATCAAAGCCTGTTGTCGGGTGTTCAGTTATTTGATAATCTCAATTTATAGCTACAAAATTCCAATTCCGGATAATTTCCATACGGTATCCTTAATAACCTAACTGTGACATCAATTTTGGCTTTGTTATGCCACGTAATTGGTGTGTAACCATTAAAATAAAACGCGATTGACAATTGTTGTTGTCAACTTAATGTATTCATTTCGAGAGTTAAAGTGAAGGCAAAAAAGATTATATAAAGGAGATGCTTCATTTTCGTCCATAAAGTGTACGGTGATGAAAAAAGAGGAAAAAATTCAACGAATTGAGGAAAAATATTCTTTCCTGAATATTCCCCTGATTACTTCAGCACAAAAAATAATAGTTTTCCAAATTATTTCCATATTCTAATGGTCATGGCGTCGTCTTACTGCCTTCGTCCAGAAATCATTTTACATTAAAACATAATAATATCACGTACACGTTACGTATATAAATATGAAAGGCGTGTATTTCTGTGCTATTTAGATATGATAATAATATTGCTATCTTAGACAACGTTATTGACTAATAAAAAGTGATTGTTCAAAACTGTATTCTACTCTTGTGGATTATAGATTTGTAGGCACTTCTGGATGAAAAACATCATCTCTCCAACCTGTCATGGCTGGCTGTCGATGGTCGTAACTCTCATGACAAACGCCAAACATTTTCAGTTTCTGTTAGTTATTATGAAAAATAACATTATTTATTGTATTCAGGGGTTCGTTTCCCAGGTTTTCTAAACCGTACATGTTATGGCCGGAGTCCTATACAATAATGTAACATCTCCTTTAACCCTCCCCTCGCTCGTCGCCTCGTTTTAATCTCCTTTTTATTTTATTTTCTCATGGTGTACATAATAAAGAGTATTCTATTCCTTTAAATGAATCTGTTATGAGAATGTCGATTACCGTAACAAACTAACGTAACCCATACAATATTTCCATTGCAACTACCAAACTTATGTAGCTGGAGAGCTACGTAAATGTTTGTTCAAGTCTGAACGTAGCGCTACGTCTCCGCTGCTACGGCGGCCGAGCTACGCTCGTAGCAGCTCTACGCGACGTGTCCAAGCCATTGGTTTGGAAACATTTACTCGATTAGACGGAAGGCATACGCTTTAGTGGTGACGGAATTCTCTTGCTCGGCCAGCGTGCGCTTGATTTGTGTACCTACTTCATTTATGGAGGGGATTTTTACACTACTGAATTGTTTTATTGGGAGCTCTTTATCGATGTAGCGTTCGAAAGGGGTAAATTGGTTGAGTAACTTTGTTACATTTAGGTTCAACTTTATCTTTAGGCGATTAGTAGTTCAGTGTTTTATAGCACTTACCACGACAGTCGGAAATAAAATAAGTGTATCTTCGTTATCCGTTAAATAAATAACAAAACTTACGATACCTACACAAAAATAATATGTGAGATTTTAGTTGAATATTGAGATTAAAATTTATATTAAACTGAAACGTGTATGCAGCTAAGGAATTTGTTCTCTAGAAACATTGCAAATGTAATCACAAGCTAACTCTAGAATTTAATGCAACATCGGTTGTTACGCGGTGTCAGGTATGAAACATACACACAGCAGGTGGTATCCACAAAATACGTCTTTGATACAAAATATTTATGAAAAATTTAACATTTTAACATCTTTATATACTACTACATCTTGGGTCATAAATCAGGTAACAAAGAAACAAAGTCTCAATGGAAACAATGACGGACACTCGCGAACCGAAGATATTACATTAAGTATTCCAAACTCATACGGAGGGCATATTGAGGTTAGTTTCCTGACTTATTTCATCTCTTATCTCGCATTCGGTCCAAATAGAGACGTGTCGCATTGAACACTTATCAACGTCGGTTTACGGTCGCCCGGGCTAAAACGAAAAGTAACAGTTGGACCGCCCCTAACATTAGTCACTGGCCCAACTTAAGTGGAAGAATTTGCGGCAGCGCTTGAACAATGGACACATTTAGAGCCCTAATTTTTATTATTGTTTAGCTTGATTTTTTTAATTTTACAGCGTCACTGCTTTTGTGTTTACAAATGATTTGAGTGGTAGGGTGGATAATATCTAAGAAATTGCTGATAGCGATAAGACCTCCTTTTGTAAATTTACTTCCTTATTTTTTTATCTTGACTGGCTCGCTGGTCTAGTGGCCACAAGCGCTACTGCACGAGATCCGGGGTTCGATTCCCAGGTCGGGTAAAGTGTTATTGAGTTTTTCCACCAGGAAAATTCTCAGTAGCAGCCCGGAGTCTGGATTTGTGCCCGGTTGATGGCAATAGGCTCGCCCCCTATTACATGGGACTTAAACATAACTGGCGAAATGTGGGTGTACACATCAAGCTATATATTTCCAGTATCAGCTGACCTCTCATTGTACGGCAATCTTATTACAATGCGAGATCAGGTTATACTGGAATTGTATAGCTTGATGTGTAGCCGTGTGTACTATAAGACACCTCTGCCTAACCGTTCAGGGTTCCGTTTCAAGTGTGATGTTATGTTTATGTTATGGTTGCATAATTATTTAAATTATATAATAAAGTACTACATGTTAAGACTCATTCAAGTTAAGTTCAAAGATATTTCTTCTTCAGTGTTTGATTGAAAAGCTCAAATGTAAGAGGTCAATTTATTTACTTACAAAACATAACATGACGCCTGTATTCCGAAAATGGTTAGGCAGAGGTACTGGTACCTATAGTACACCCACATTTCGCCAGTGGGGCGAGCCTATTTATTAAGTATGTGATAAAATGTTAATTAAAAAAATACCATCACACATTAACACATTAATGCTTTTCTAACAGAACTATGTATGTAAGTAAGTACGTGTCACATAGTAGCTTTTATCTTTGACAAATTGCATACAATTCTTTAACTTCTTAGCTTCAGGTTCCGGATCCGAGAATACGTTCTTTAAGTCCTTTGTGAGCCAATATAAAATAGATCTTTGTTCCTCTCCTTACACAGGATTGCGGGCGATCAAAAGAATATGTCAAGCTGACTGCCTCTCGAGCTATTAAAGAAGTACCTGCTAGTACCTACAGTTACATTTTGACTTCAACTTTGTTTACACTAGGTTTTGTCTATAAGTAAAGTGCATTCATTGTTAAGCGAATTGACATCTTATGTCAATTTAACGACAAAAATTCTTTAAATTCTAATTTTAAATTCTTGAATAGTTGTATGAAACGCCATTTCATACAACTATTAAAGAATGACAAATGTGATTTGAATATACGAACAATTTAAGTTGGTAGTTGATTTGCTTAAAAAATGATTTCCCTGATTTCACTAGGGAATAAATAAGTATCATTGAGCGACTGCCTTTCTGACCTCCACAACCCAGTTACTGGGTTACACGATACCCCTTGGTAAGACTGCAGGTTGTCAGACTTTCGGGCTTCCGATGACCCGTAACTACAGTCAAAGATCTACAAATAATAGCCGGGACCAACGGCTTACCGTTATTTCCGAGGCACGGAGGGGTCTTGGTATAAAAAGATGGTCACCCATTCTTGGACCAACCTTACCTTGATCTGGATCTTTTTACCTGATCGATCGACCCGTGCGGCTGTTATTACTCAGCCACAAGCCCCTCATTCTTTTTTTTTTTGTTTGTTTCCGGGTTGGAAAATCCTTGTGGATGTCCTCCGCCCTGGGGCGGGCGGAGGGTTTTGTCAGACTCTTACTGACTAAAAACCACCCCGGTGTTCCCTTTCCACACTTGCACTGGGGAACCCATTTACGGGGGCCAGAAAAGGGCATTGTTTGCCATCTGCTGACGCCCGGTGCACCTGCTGCTGGCCGGGTGAGCGGAAGAGATCTCCCACTCCCTTTCCGCAGCCTCCTTCTACGACACGACTATTTCGCAGAAGAATACCGCGTTCCAGGACTCCTCACTGCCGTCCATCGCCTCGACCACGTCCGGCAGCGACAGATTAGCCTACTCCTGAGATGAGAGCACGGCGTGGCTCCTCCCAAGCGGCCCCTATACAAACCTCTCACCTTAGCCCAACACCGGCAAAGTACATCTACATATTTGAATGAATTAACTAGCGACCCGCCCTTGCTTCTCACGATTTTACGACTTGACAAAAGATCTAGATTATTTATTATGTTTAGTATTCATATGTTATACATATTAAATGTATTATTATAGGTACCTTTCGGAATAAATTCTCTAAATGACGGTGAAATGGTGAAATCCGTATCAAAAGCTGTTGTGTAGTTAAGAAGAACAATAGAGGAGCAAGAGGAGCTCGTGGCCAAGTAACAAGAGCCGCACGGGTCGATCCATCAGGTTAAGCTGCGCGTGCCGGGGTTGTTGTGTGGATGGGTGACCATCTTAACATACCGTGCCTCCTCCGTGCCTCGGCAAGCACGTTAAGCCGTTGGTCCCGGCTGTCATTCATAGATTTTTGACAGTCGTTACGCGTCGTCAGAAGCCCGAAAGTCTGACAACCAGTCTTACCAAGGGATATCGTATTACCCAGATGTTGTGGAGTCAGATAGGCGGTCGCTCCATGTAAAATATTAGGCTGCATCCGGTTAAACTGGAAGCCGACCCCAACATAGTTTGGAAAAGGCTGGTTAGATTGATTGATTGAGTTTAGAAGATCAATGCGGCCACACAGACGGACACGAAAAGCGAGTTTGGTATATGTATATTACCTACAGAATAAATATTCAGTAAAATATTAGGTGGTTCAATTTAACATTTTTATCGAAGTAAAAATAAACGTTTTCTTTTAGCTAGAAGGTGGTATAAATATTTCATAGAAATTATTATACTTTTTGTGTCTAAGCGATATATTTAACCGGCTTAAAAAAAGGAGGATGGTTCGTGGTGGCTGCATGTTTTTTTTTCTGTATAAAGGGTGGAAGGAACATCGACGCGCATCCTGTTACCATGGATTCAGAGTGTGGAGTCATACTATGAAGATTTTTTGATGTGTTGCGAAATAATGTTAAAATAAGTTATTAGGTCAAAATGCCATTGTACTTAGCAACAATTTAGAAAGTTATTAAGTACTAACAAAATATTACTATTACTAATGAAATTCCAGTACATTATTCTTGACGCATTCAAATTTTTCGTCGGTTATTAAAAAAAAAGTTCGCTGTTTAACCGAGTAGGTATTGCACTTCTGTAGGACACAGGTGTTTTTTTTTTAAATTACCGACGAGAAATTCCAACGCACGGGGGTCAAGTATGATGTACTGAATCCATGGTAACAGGTTTTGCGTCGATGGCGATTCCACTATACAGTATATTATATTTTCATCAATTTCTCCGTCAAATTGTGGACCGATTTTAAAAATATTTCCTTGTTTGAATATAGCGAAAATTATGCCTTCAATGTAGTCTCACTATCTCCAAGTCAGAATCTGATGAGGAGAAACCCATGGAATTCGAGGGAAATCTTCAAAATTCATTGGCACACCTACAGCGATTTGGGTATTTTTTATAGTAACTCGTGCATTTGCTCTCGGAAAACATCATTTGGTGCAGTGGAACTGATGATGAAGACCACAGATGGCCACCGGAACTACTCAATAATAAGTATTTCACGGGTTACGATTCGATTACTTTAATATGGTTGCTAAGCAACTCATGCTCGTCACTATGCAATAAGTTGAGGTGGAGCTGATGGTGGCTTTACCATCAGCTCCAATTCTCCTGGTAAGAACCAATAACTCAACAATTAACGTCCCTGCATCGGGAGAAGCAATATTTTGTAAAAGGTGATGAGCAGTTGACATTGGGCTATGGTAACTTAGATAAATTACAAACAGACCCACTAAAAAGTGAAAAATAAAAAAAACTGTTTCACCACATTGCTAATACATTTGCTACCATTTTTTTTTTTCAGAAACTGAAATAAAGTCCGTTCGTCCTGATTCAATATCTATTGTGTATCAAAATAAGGGTTCCGTAGTTGAGATTAATTTATCCCAAAAACAAACTTAACATTGTAGCTTTGTATTTGTAAAATATGTTCTTCCATACATCGATATTCGTCACTGTCAAGTCTCCAACTGCAAATGTAAGTCAGCAAAACTACAAATTAAGGATTTTTGGATTAGCTTTTTCCTATATACTTGTGCTGTAAGACCTTGCTTCTTGCCAAATTTTATGATTCTAGGTCAACGGAAAGTACAGGTTTTTATTTATTTGTGAGTTTCATAACATGTCGCATCTATGACCTTTTTTTTGAGTTCTTGATTTTTTTAGAGCTCCAAGGGACTGTGGGCTTACATACCTATTTGATATTAATTTCAACTTGATACCTCCACGCGTTCCTGAGAAAATAGATCTAGACAAACTGATGGACAGACAGACGGACAACGAAGTGATCCTTTATAGGATCACTCACTTACTCACTACTACTCACTTTATAGGAACCCTTATGGGTTCCATTTTTCCTTTTGAGCTACGGAACTCTAAAAACTATACATAGTTTATTGTTTGTATTCCTACAGAGAGATATTAGGGAAAGGACAATGACCAAAATTGCCATGCTAAAACGCGACATGTATACAAATAAGTATTCTGTAACTTCAACGCTCATTGCTCAGTCCGACAGATGCTCCAAAGGTCAGACCGCAGAGGTTCCCCAATGGAAAGGAAAGACTTTGTAATTACCTATCTGTATGTACGAGTACCATCGATGACCTACAATTTAATTACCACAAGGTTTTTACTTTTATTATTTTAATAATATTTTATAAAGATTTTTTTTTATATTTTGTGAAAGTGAGAACGTTGTAGGCTTAATTATTTAATATTATTTAAATTAACGTAGATTTGGAGACAATATTCTATTTTTTTAAGTACCTGGTACTTGTTGACAGGCCTACACTGTCATCCGATACCTATCTGTATTTACACACTGTATTTGCAAAAATTGTAAAAGCCAATTATTTTTTAAGAGAGTAACCGTGGATTTTCTTGCCGGCTCTTCTCCATAGGAAACGACCAATTGGAACCGTGCACCTAGCTTCTGAAGTTTCATAAGTGCCCATGTAGGTTTTTGCGAAATAAAATATTTTAATTTTGATATTATGAATGCATGACCAGTCCTTCTGCAAAACATTATAATATAAATAAACTAGTAAATCTGAAATAACTTTTAATTAATACAGATGATCTTACAGAATTGAGAGTTGATACTTAACATAATATCACGCCTGTAATCCCCGAAGGGTTAGGCAGAGGTGTACATTTAGTAACTACTAGCTAGTTGATACTGATCTTGCTGTTATTAAAATTATGGGTAGCATTATTGAATGGAGTTATATGCCGCAAAAGTGTGAGTTTAATTGAATGTAAGATTCGAGATTTTGTATTACAAACTTAGGATAAAACAAAGAGTAGGTATTTACTCAGAGTCAGAGTATCTATTATTTAATATATTTTATTAATTTATTAAAAAAATATTAATATGGATACATTAAATTATTCTCACGTTGTGACTCCACACGTCTTATTGTTGTTACCACAGTTGTTACAATTAACCATATACATATATAAATGGAGTAACTGAGTGACTGACGCATACCAACGCACAGCCGAAACTACTGGGACTGGGAACGTGAAATTTTGCACATGATTTCCGTTTAGAACATACAGGAGCACTCACTAAGAAGGGGTTTTATGAAATTCGACCTGTAAGGGGGTGAAAAGGGGGGTTTTGTTTGTATGAAAAATCTTATTAGTTAATAAACTTGAAACTTGTGACGAATACTTATCTAAGTAAATTATAAAGTTTTTAATTTTTTGTTTTTGTAAACTTTTCTTTGCATTAGGGGGTGTCAAAGTTTGTATGGAAGAATTTTGACGCGTGGTCTGATTAACTCGAAACTCGGTATTTATAATTGAGACCAAAAATAAAGAATAATATATATAGTATCAGATTTTTTCTAAAATCTACCTCAAACGAGTGAAACCCGGTAGCAAATGATAGAGGGGTGATTTTATTGGGTTGCTTGATTAACTCAAAAATTGGTAAAAATAACCTAAAAGTCAAAAAATAGAAACGTCACAAACGATTTTTCAAAACTCAACCACTTTTGGGGTGAAAAGGGGGATATAGTTTATATGAAAAATAATTTTCCATTGTTCAATAAACGTGAAAATTAACCCGGGTACTTTGCTTAATAAATAAACAAATCGTAAGATAATCATACATTTTCGAAAACTACCTATTAAAAGCGGTGGAGACGGTGTTAATTTTTTGGGCCAAAATAAGAAATCTACGCGGACAAAGTCGCGGGCGAAGTTATAGTTTAAAAAAAAAAAGTGTTAATGTTGGTACTCATATGGATTTTAATTTCAGCTGCTTTTCTTATTTCACATAGGTTACATTATATTACATTTACATTTCGAACGAAGAATAGAAAGTTGTTTCCATTCATGATCCAGCTTGCACTATGACGTAAATGTAATGCATAAATACTGAAATATACATTTCTCGACGTGAAGTATAAAATTGGCTCAGCAAACTATGTAAAAGCCTGAGTCTGGAAAAATCCGTGCGCATCATTCTCTTCTGGTTCATTAAATTTTGTGTTTAGGCGTGTTGTTTACGATAGTGTGGTTTCAAGCACGTTTTAGATTTGAATTCAGCTTGTTTTGTTCGACAATTGCTTGGTTTTTCGTTCATTTTTAGGGTTCCGTAGTCAATAAGGAGCCCTTATAGTTTCGCCATGTCCGTCTGTATGTCTGTTCGCGGCTTAGCTCATAGACTCTTAGTACTAAAAAGCTGTAATTTGGTATGGGTATACATATTAACCATGCCGACAATGTACTAAGAAAATCTTGATAAATAATTTTTGTGGAGCACCTACTTCGATTCAGAGATCCGTTTGAGTAATGTTAAGCTTTAAAGTGCTAATTTTTGCAAGAGTCTGTGAAAAAAATCACGGCAGTAGTATATAATTCTGTAGGTATATCGAAGTTAAAAGGAAAACTATCACAGCTAACTAGGCTTTACAAGTTAACGAGTAATAGTCGACCGACTTACGGCTGCAGTTGGAGAATTGACCGTGACGTATTATGGATGTATGGTAGAACATGTTTTTCAACAACAATGCACAGCAACAGTGCACCTAGCTTCTGACGTTTCATAAGTGCCCATGTAGGTTTATGTGAAATATTTTTTTTTGATTTTGGTTTTAATGTTAAGTTTGTTTTTGGGATAAATTAATCCCAACTACGGAACCGTTCATTATGCGTGATCCGATGCGCACTTTACGCCGGTTTTTATTTCAGCGATTGTTTTATAGAACGTAACTGTATCTACTGTAAGTCAACAGATAAATTGAACATAAACTAAAATAAATTTTATTTTGTTTTATTATATTGATAGTCAAAATACTTAATAGGTAGGTGTCTCATCTTTTTGTCATTAAAATGTTAAAATCATCAAGTCCATACTACTTGCTAAGAAATATAGGTACGTACAACGGTTGATACGTTTTGTTGTTTGAGTAACGTATGAGCATTTGCGCAAATATGAAGCGGTGAGATACGATAAAAAGCTGTTACCGCAATTGAAGCCAGATGCCGAGGCATTTAATAAAAAATAAACGAGAGCGGCGGGCGGTCGGCAATCTATCACGCTCTCAGTCATAAGCTGACTTTAATGCTGGGTCACTTCAGGCCTTTTTGTTGACGTTAATATTACTTAAAAAATTACAAAGTCATCGGGCGCTCTTTAAATGAAACGTCAACGTCGGGATAAACGTCTGAATATTCATAGCGACCCATGGGTTGACGTCACTCCCTTTTAATCAACGCGTTGAAATATTAAAACACACCTATTTTTGTTGCTTTTCATCCAGGTTAATTAGCTTTCGTTCTAAAAATTGGTGGCTCGTGGCGTGATCGGACCAAAGCTATTGTTTTCATACTGTTTTACGGTTACTGCTTGCGCTAAAATAAGGCACCGAGTTGTTCTGAAAACTCGAGTTCATCCGTACATGCTCAATATCGTCCAACTGTTTGAGTATTTTATGTTTATATGAAAGCATAAATTCGTGTTTGTGACTTTAAAATTTGACTGTGAAAAAACCTTTTTAGCGAAACGGCAAAAAGTTTCCTTTAGCGACATATTATGTAACGTGTACCCGCAGTGCCCTCAACTGCGGTCAACGGACAAGAGAGGACGACTGTAGAATGCATGCTACCGCGGGCAATTTCACCCTTTGTTTTAAATGACTAGGAGTCGTCTTCGCCAGTCGAGAACGCTAAGTGGGGAAGATGTCACTGTTCCGTTGCTCCCCTACATACTCTAAAAGTCGAGCATTCTTCACGACTCGTGATGCAAGCAGAGTGCAGATTTCAACAGCCTTTTGTTATTACGCAGCTGTGTGTAAAGATGGTTTCAAGAGATAGCAGTGCACGGCAGATATAATATTTTATACTTTGTTATTTTATGTGCATGAAGAATGTGAGGCTTTAACTTTACATGGATATTATGTGAGCTTGCTCTGTTGTATAAATTGCGACCGTACTCTTAATGGGATGGTCCTCATTAGAAATAATGGCATGTTTGCTTTACCACTCGATAAGCAACAATGTAAGTAACCAGCACGTTCCAGTTCCACTACAAACGCAAATGAGGATCGTTCTCCGGAGGCTCCGCGCAAATGAGTTTCTCAAATGAATCGTTACCAAGTGTCGGCAAATGAGAAATAATTCTGCGGAACTCGTTTGAACGCTTTCCAATTTCGTACATTGAGTTTTTCCAGTTACACGCGTCAATATGACCCTTGACCCGAATTTCGACTATGCGTAATTCAGAGACGGCGTTACACTAATCGGCTACTGTTACAGTAAGAAATAAAACTATAAATTCAACATCCTCGAACCCAATTTAAACGTTTCCATAACATAAAAAAACTATCGGTTACGGAATGAAACAAATAAAGAAAATATACTGTGAAAGCTGTAAAGATAGTGAAAAATGTATTTTCTTTCACAAAGCGCATAACGTAGAGAACATGAAATATGGTACGGATTCCGTTTGGCTCAGCGTGCGTTGGGGAGTCTACCTATCGGTTTTCGCGACTCGGAAAGCATCGAACTTATTCGGTATTTGTTTCTTATTCGAAGCTGGGCCATAATATTTTATTTATATCTCAATATTTGTATTTAACCGTTGAATTGGTATGAAATTTAAAGCGTAGGTAGAAGTTTACGGGTTGTGAATATCAATAATAGTGCTTAATTAATTTGTCTGCGTGGAAACATCACATGTTGTTTGAGATATCAACACTAAATGAACGTTAGGTGATTACAGTAACGACATACATGCCTCAGACAGGCGCGCTGTAGAAATTACAACCACCGTTGACAAGCCTCGAATTAATTAAACTCAAACAACGCAAGCATTCTGCAAAATTATCTCCTTCGCAAACGGAATTAATAATTTCATTTAGCGTATGCGCGCGTGCAAGTTTCGAATTAGCATTTCGCCATAATTCTATAACATCTACAGACACCGTTTTATTGATCGTGAAATGACATAACACCACCAAAATGTTTTTATTTTTTGACATTTATAACTAAATAATTCCTCATTTAAATCTGACATCGTACAATTTTTAAAATAATATTATATAATTGTTATGATTTATTTTGAAATTTTAATTATGCATGAATTTCAAACATCCTTTTTATTTTTTATTTAAATTCATAATAATTAGATAGATGCACACCATATTTGTATGCCTCCTGGCATAACATAGCGTTCTGTTCACCAAACTCAAGATCTGTATTTCTACCTGTGTTAACAAATAAAAGTGATTTGATTTGATTTGATTTGATTTGACATGAGTTTCATAGAGGAAAATGAGAAAATGTTACCGGTATGCGATCACTCACTCGTCTGTCCGTCTGTCACAATCGATTCTCTCTGCGATGTGTAAAGGTATCGAGCTGACGCGACGCCATGTTATGTAGGCTGTCAGCTAATATATTACGTTTCGATCAAAATTTGAAAAGTAAATTTGTGCAGGTGTATATATTATAGTTTAGTTTATTAAAAATTTATGATAATAGGTAAGAAGCTGAAGAAGCAAGAAGCTGGCAGTATCATCACAACGGTAATGTGTCCCGTTGTTTGTAAAATTTGTTTAAGTATATTTATGTGTGTTTATTTGTGCTTATATTTATATACAATCAATTGTATACAATATATTATTATATAAATTATAGTTTTTTTAGACTGCCTCGTTAGTGGTGCGCGACTGTTGAGCATGAGGTCCTGGGTTCGATTTCCAGGTCGGGCAAAGTGTTATTGGGATTTTCCATTAGGAATTTCTCAGTGGCAGCCCGGAGTCTGGATTTGTGCGAGGTTGATGGCAATAGGCTCGCCCCCTATTACATGGGACTTAAACATAACTGGCGAAATGTGGGTACACCCCTGCCTAACCCTTCGGGGATTACAGCCGTCATGTTATATAAGTATGTATAGTTTTTAATAGGTATTACATATATCTTTATATTTAAACTAGCTACGCCCCGCGGTTTCACCCGCGTAAGTATCGATCCCGCGGGAATATCGGGATAAAAAGTAGCCTATGTCTTAATCCAGGATGTCAGCATACAAAGTTTTATCAAAATTGGTCCAGCCGTTTGAGCGTGAAGAAGTAACAAACATACACACACACTCACAAACTTTCGCCTTTATAATATTAGTGTGATGATACATATTATTTATTCCTCAATTTTTGCTATTGCACCTACCACTGTTTGTCTCTGCATCACCCAAAGGTTGACTCATAAAATGCCTATGGCATTCAGTCCGCCTCGGTACATTTGTGTGCTTAAAGTATTAAATAAATAACATCTCCGTTTTGAATGTATATAACTAATTAATGTTTTGGCTTTCCGAAGTTTGTTTCCTTTAACAAATAAATATTTAAGCACCTACACGTTGGTATATGGAGGCGTGATATAGATCCCAAGAAAGTATTTCTTTATTGGATACTCTTTTTACTTCGATGAGTGCACCGCTGCGGTACGGATATTACTTTCATACTACGTAGGTACTGACTTATATGATTTTCCTCTTACTGTTTATGAGGTACATTTCAAGGGAGTCAATATCTCTACTCCGACTCAAAGTTCCAGATGGAGCCCTTTCAATGTAATGTTATTACATGACTGGGAACCGATCACTCTTCCGTTTTTTTTGTTCGAATTTCATTTTACCGAAAACTGTTGACCGACGTCTTTTTTGCTATACCTATGCATTATTTGACATATTTTTAGATTATCATGTGTCATATTTATTATTTTACCGAACTATAAGCGCCGATTTACAAAATAAGTTTTTGCTAGGTCAAAGCCTCTTTTGAACCACACTGAAACAAAATTTTACGAAATATTATTTGGAAATACATATGTAGCTGGTTACTTGGTAGAATTTTTAATATTAAATTAAAATAGTGTCATGAAACGTCAGTATGTTGTGCTACAAAATTTATTGAGAAACGAATCGCTACAAAACCGACTTCACGCAGTCTTGTCTGCCCTACCCCTAGAGTGTAATTTAAGCCCGTGTAGGCCCGCCACCGCCGCCGCCGCCGGCCGCAAGCCAAAGCTGTGGTGGTGAGCGGTAAAACCATCTGCGACGATAAGCTTGCGTGGGGCCGCCCAAACCCCGCAGCGCTGGAGCCGTGACAGAAACAATGCTTGCTGCATGTTGCATGCCTGCTTGCATGTTGCATGCTAGTTTGCACGCTACATGCTTGAAGCAAGCTTCCTTGTTTGCATGCTTCTTACTGGAACCACTTAAAACCACTTTTGTTCAAATCAACTATTTTATTAAGTGCCATTATATAAAATAATTAATTTAAAAAAATAGTATAGTGGTATATTGAATATTCGGAAACATGATACTTCCAACAAATGTTATTTCGACTAAGTGTAACTTCGGTAAAAAGTATTTCGACCAAATGAAACGTCGTAGTAACGAAAAAAATCGAATTGATAATAGGTCAAATGATACAGTGACAGACGTGACTTCGATGAAGTAAGAAAAGTTTTAGGTGAAATAAAATTCGGTCAAATATTTTTCGAACTTATGATAGGTATCCTACCTGTCTCAACAAAAATGCACTTTGTAAGTCACCTAGGCTACGTACATAAACTCACGATTTTATGCCATTACTTTATTCATAAAAAATCGGCCAAGTGCGAGTATGACTCTGACACGAAGGGTTCCGATTCTTCCGTACTACCGTACAATATTTAACATACATTATTTTTTTAAATACTTTTGTATATAAACCCCACATTTCTTGAATGGGGTCCGCATTCCCTTTAATATATAACTTTATTTTGTTTTTATTATTTGTTGTTATAGCAGCCATAGTAGTACACACTCTGTGAAATTTTCAAGTACTTATCTACCTATTACGATTCAAATGATACAGACCTATGACAGACGGACGGACGGACGCACAGCGAAGCGTTAGTAATAGGGTCCCGTCGGCAACCTTTGGGTACGGAACCTTAAAAAGATAAATATTCGATGTAATACAAAAAAATCTTGATAAAAAATAGAAATAACGGTAGGACTAACTCAGTCATTCATTACATAAAACCTCAAATTCTGCTGTAGCTATTGGTAATATAATATATAGGTAAGCAATGGAATTGTAGACAGGATATAAATTGAGATTGGTTACAGTTGTAATAGCAATCATGTCATTTGGTTTCAATAGGTTTTTATTTTTATTCTGTATTTTAATAATCTTTTATACAGATTATTAAATATTATGTGAATGTGAGAACGTTGTAGGCATAATAGACTGTAGATTTGTAGACCATTTTCAATTTTGTTTAGTACCTGGTACTTGTTGACAGGTCTACACTGTCCTCCAATACCTATCGACAGTGTAATTAGAAAACATTGTAAAAAATATATTTTCGGAGTGGAGTTTCTTGCCGGGCTCTTTCTCCATAGGAAACGACCAATTGGAACCGTGCACCTAGCTTCTGACGTTTCGTAAGTGCCCATGTAGGTTTATGTGAAATAAAATAATTTTATTTTGAATCAAGACTAATCAGGCAACCTAATAAAATACTAAAATATGGCTGGCGACATTAGCGAAAAGGACATAAAAGTCCTTTAAATTTTTTTATTCGAATTTTGCATCGATAACTTAGGAAATAGAATCACTATTCGTTTTTCACGTACAGTTGTACAGGCTTTGAAATCCGCTGAAAGCTTTTCAATGTTTGATTGAAACAAACGCTTTTCCTCCTGAAATATGACGCTTGTAAAACCAATATACCTATCCTTTTTTTCACGGTTTAAGTGCACAAAGAAGTGAGTTTGAGTATGTAGGTAGGTACGTAGGTAGAGATCATCTAATATGAAATTGCATTCCCCTCCATTAAAGAACAATGGCAAAATCCCAAACAAAGGTTTTTTGAAAAAAAATTGCGTATGAATATTCTTAGCACAAACAATCGTTTTTCTTTCATTCTTCAACTAAATGAGAAGAAATTTAAAACATGCATTAAACGCACACTATGTAGACAAGCATATTATAAGTTGGATGATTATATCGTAGATAAAGATGCTTGGCTTAATGCTGGTCCTGCTCCACAACAACTTGGGCTCACTTGTTAGAATTTTTATATTTGGAAGTGATGCTTCCCCCCTTTTTTATTTTTTGTTTTGACATTACATTCGTAATTATCGTTTATTTTTATGTACTTAATCAAGTTTTAGTTGTTGAATACTTCAATAGGTAACAACGATTTTCCTTTTGCTAGTAAAATTTTATTAATCATTTAAATACATTGCAAGCTATAGTTTTGTATAATTTAAAAGCATTTTTTCATTTTTGTAAATGTGAGTACCATGGAGCCGGAGTATTATGTTATGATGTATGTTGACTTAAAAAAGCCTGGCAGTTGAGAGTATGTCATGCTCACTTAAATGTCTCGCTGATGGTGGCGCGTGTGTTGGATCATTCGGTTCCCTACAAAGTGGTTGAGCTGGATGGTGCTGATCCACACGTCATGTTCGTGAACGGGCGCCGTCAGTTGAGGTTGGTCATCTCTTAACTGCCAAGGCTTATTTTGTAATCTTTTAATCTTATATTTTGAATTGTTTTTTTTTTTGTTTTTCACATTGTTCTCACATATAGAAGCGACAAGAATAATGTACCCAGGATTTAGTAATATCTTGATTTAAAAGAGTGTCCTTGGAGTTTCTTGCCTATTCTTCTCCATAGAGATCTACGTTAAGGAATGAGCAAATAGCTTCCACTTTCTGACTAACTGACCGACTCTTTGACAATTCAAAAGTGCCTGTAAATGGTTTAATTGAAATAAATGCTTTGAGTTTGAGTTTTTACTTTCACATTTATATTCTGATGCAGAAATGTATTTCCTAATTATATTCATGCAATATGTAAAGCAAAGCCTTTAATGTAACTTAACCAAGATTTTTATTACATGGCAACAACAAGTCAAGCCAGAAAAAGAAAACTACTCCATGATAATTTTTTATCATCACTAAACCTAGTCAATTAAGTTTTCAAATACGACTTTTTTGCCAGACTTCGATAGGCCATAAGGTTAATTTGATAAAACTTAGTAAATTATTTCGTCGGTATCTATCACGATGACATAAGTAGACGCTTAATAATTCCATCAACAATTTTCTCGCCATTGTTCTTTCATCATTTCATCCGAAAGACGTCCACTGCTGGACATAAGCCTGCCCCAAGCACCTTGGTGCTTGGTATTTGGGGAGAAGGGGGTTGCCATAATCGCCACGCTTGTAGCGGGTTGGCGATTGCAGTATGGTGTTAAAATGCATAGAGAACGCTGCTGCCCATTCTCTAGTAAGTCCCTTAGGCGCCTTTTACGACACTCACGGGAAAAAATAGGATGGTGCTATTCTTAACGTCCGGCACCACACGGAAACGGAAACAGTCTTTCTATACAAACATTTGAAATGTATATGCAACAAGCAGTGGAGGGACGTGCAATTTTAAATTAGACGATCTCTACGTAACAGTTTCACAAAATGGAAAATGAATGTCATGTTGGATGAAAAACGAAATTATTCATAACTACTACGAGTATGAAGCAGCAAGGTGCTATACAATTGCAATAATAATATTCTCAACTGGATTATAATCTGCAGTACCTAGGTAAACATAATCATATTAATTTATTTGTCAGAATAATGGTACATTTTAAGGTGTTAAGGGCGGCCAACCCAACATAGTTTTCATACAAACGCTCGTACGTGATTATGGCGTTGTAACACATCTTTCTGTGAAATTTTTGAACTAATAGGTATCTTGTGCACTATATCTAGGTTTCTATGCAAGCAGAAAATAAAAACTTTCAAAAAAAACAAACAGTATAAACCTGCAAAAATCTGCTTTATTGCACAAATTTTATCTGAACTTTGGCCATTCATAATGTACTCATAAATTGTAAATGTTAAGAAAAAATTACGATGTAAACCTTGCAAATGTAATGGAGATTCTAAATGACCAACATTTATTTCACAAACTGGTATGGCTTACTCAAAAACACGTATTTCCTGGAACAAGTTTTATGAAATTTCCGCACATTATTTTTCGTTCAATGTTATCGCGTTCTCACTCGTTTGTTAAAAATTTTCACTTGCGCTGGATGAAACAACAAACTTTTCGACCATGCTCGCGTCGACGATAGACGGACCGTGAAGGCCCCTCTTATGATTAGTCAACGGTAAATGGTGTAAATGGTTCATGGTAAAAAAAATGGTGGTAGGTTGGTACCTACTCAATCGTTGCCAAGGACGCCGAATCATAGCTATTCCTATATTTAATCAAAGTCAAATCATTTACTTTACATTAATTTTGTAATAACTTTTACGTCACTTTATCGCAGTTATAAAACAGTTATTCGATCTGAAAACTGTCAACAATAATCATCGAGTCGGCAGCACAACTATCGGAAACAACCGTATAGTTTAAAAAAAGTTTCCCTTCCTTAGTTGCAGCTTGGTCTGTAGTTCAAATGGCAAAGTTTTGGTTTCAGACAAGCCGACCTAAGTGCACTTTGTCACTTAAATTGGAAAATATTGTTCTCCAAGAAGAAACGGGAAGTAACGGTTTTCAACTAAAAGAATGTCATTGTTATTTTATACAATTTAAAAAGCGCGGAGTAGAGCGGGCATAATTTATTGCCACGATCTTTAGAACAATGTTGTATTTGTTTTGTTGAGTTGCGAAAACGGTTCGGGAATCGGTTCTGTGAAGGACGTGCAATTTGTAAATATTTTCTTTATTTCATTCATAGTTATTTTAAACTATTTGCGTAATACACTGAACCAATTGTATCAATCTGTACATACATCTAAATTAAAGTCGCTTTTCGTGTCTGTCTGTGTGACTGCGTTGTTCTTCTAAACTACGCAACGGATTTTGATGATTTTGATTGAAAAGTGATAACATTGAACTTTGATGATTTTGATTGAAAAGTGTTAACATTGAACCAATTATATCAATATCCATATTATACATTAAAGTCACTTTTCGTGTCTGGCTGTGTGACCGCGTTGTTCTTCTAAACTACGCAACGGATTTGATGCAGTGTTCACCATAATTTAGAGAATTTATTTTTTAAGGTTTGTGTGTATAATAATACGTTCGTATTAAACTTACACATATTAAAGAAACGGCCGTGTTAGTCGGGCTCGCACACGAAAGGTTCCGTACTATATCGTTTTATTATTTGTTGTTATAGCGACAATAAAAATACACAATCTGTGAAATTTTCAACTTTCTACCTATTGCTGACAGACAAATGGACGGAAGGACGGACGAACAGGGGCTTAGTAATAGGGTTCCGTTTTGCATCCTTCGGGTACGGAACCCTAAAAATAGCCTTTTGTGAGGTTTTAAAATGTATCATAGCTTTCCTATATGTTGTTTTTGGAACGAAGTTCTTTAACGCGGCTTGCGGTAGGAATTGACTGATAGAAATCGTCACGTAAGTAAAATCCCCCTCCATGCGACGATCTCACGAGAGAGAGAAAGTGTGAATTTGGTCAAAATGAAAATCCTTGATGGCGGCTGCGAAAATATTAAAGTTTAATATGTAATTGTGGGTGTCGTTTTCATAGACTTCGAGAGTGCTTAAGCCGATAGTGAAGTCAAATAAAAATCCAAGACGGAGGCGGCTGCGAAAATTTTAAAATTTTTCGTCATGAGTGTCGTTTTCGTGGTTTTCAAATCAAAATTCAAGATGGCGCTTACGAAAAAGATATAGTTTTTAGAACGAAGTTCCTTAACGCGGCTTGTGGTAGGAGTTGTCTGATAGAAATTGTCACATAAGGTAAAAGTGTTATGCCCCATCCATGCGAGTTTCTCTCTCTTTATATTATATACGAATGCATGTGTGTGCCCGCTAGTACCAAGATTCGAGCACATGCACGGCCGGTTGTATAAACTTCATACTGAACTGAACTTCATTCCTGACGAGGGTCCCGTTTGGGGCCACACGTTTTTTAGGTTCCGTAGTAAACAAGGAACCCTTATAGTTTCGCCATGTCCGTCTGTCTGTCTGTCTGTCTGTCCGTCCGTCCGTCCGTCCGTCTGTTCCCGGCTTAGCTCGGAGACGCTTAGTCCTAGAAAGCTGTAATTTGGCAAGGGTGTACATATTCATCAAGCCGAAAAATTCGCAAAATAAAACCATGAAAAACATTTTTTTTTAGGGTACCTCACCCGCACGTAAAACGGGGATGATATTTTTTTTTCTCATCTAATACATGATGTGGGGTATAGTTGGATAGGCCGTTTAAAAATATTGTGGGTCTGTTACAGCCATTTTTCAATTTTGAGATCCGTTTGCGTAATATTAAGCTTTAAAGTGCTATTTTTTGGTTAGAGTCAAGTGTCCTCCCCCCTGCCAGCTAAATGGTTGGTTTTGGATATGTGAAAAAATTCATGGCAGTAGTATATATAATGAAATTAAAAGGAAAACTATCACAGCTAAGTAGAGTTTACTAGTTAACGAGTAATAGTCCACCAACTTAAATTTGCAGTTGAAGAATTGACCGTAACGTATATCGATGTATGGGAGAGCATGTTTTTCAACTACAATGTTAAGTTTGTTTTTGGGATAAATTCATCCTAACTACGGAACCCTTCATTGTGCGTGGTCCGACACACACATGGCCGGTTTATCTAATTTAAATAGGTAAAAAGACCTTAAAAATATCCACACCGAATAAAGTAACACTTTATTAAAGATGATGACTTTCCAACCACCACATAAAAGCACTCATAAAATCCGAGCTATTGTTTGTTCGTAATTTACAAGACTAACAACCAAGCTGAACTTAATAGAGGAGATAAGGGTCAAATTCCAATATTGGATTTAGTTTACCGATGAGACCACAACTGCAACAATTTAGCGCGCACTAACTGAACGGGGGCAGAAGCAAAGTTTAGCATTATTAAAGTTTTATCAACGTTAGCAGAACTTACACGGTGTTACACTTTGTACAGGTAATGGTGTGCTTGCATCAGTAATCTGTGCTGTTTTCTCGCGGAATCTTTTGCGTTTATATTTTTAGTAGCTGTTGCCCGCGGCTTTGTCTGCGATCCAGGATGAAAAGTAGCCTATGTCCTCTTTCAGGTCATGGTCCACCCATGTGCCAAATTTCATCTAAATCCGTGCAGCCGTTTTAGCGTGAAAGCGTAACAAACAAACAAACTCACTTTCAAACAATCAATATATATATCTTTATTGTGGATCATAGGATTTTTTTTGGTAAGAATTAATTAATTATTATTTATGGATCATAGGTAGGTACATAATACAGGTATTAAATTAGTAATTAATTATGGTCAGCTATGTCCTACCCTTAGGGCATACAATTATGGTCAGCTATGTCCTACCCTTAGGGCATACAATAGTTACATAGAAATACACACATTCGAATTCGCGTTTATAATAAAATGATTGTCGGTTCAATGGATATCGGTCGGAGGATGTCGGTTCAAATCATGTACACTTAGTTCGCAATAAAGAATTTGAATTTGTTCTCAAATTTGTGTAAAGTAAGTTTTTCCCGCGGCGTTGCTGATACCTTCTCTATTTTGTCAATATTTTTCAGCTTTTTACCCGACGGCCCCAGAAGGAGGGTTTGGTTTTTTACCAAGTAATTTACTGTCGCAGTCTTGTGAGTAGGTAGGTATTGTACCTGTTTTAAATATTAACAGATATTACGGTGATAGGTACCTAATAATTAAAAAATAACCTGGTATTACTTCGTCTTGGGTTCCCTATATCATGAGTGAAATCCCAGTCACACAAACAATGGAGATAATGTAAAAACTGTCTCGATTGTCCTCGCCTCGGCCTTTATCAAAAAAACGTTTTGGTAGCGAACCTATTGGACCTTTTTTGAATTCTCAAGTCATATTCAATGCCTTTAAAAATATCAAATACAATCTAAAAACCAATTAGATTAAATAAATCATTGCAGACAGACCGTATAATAGCAATTTCATATTACGCGCAAATAATCAAACAGACCTAAAATAATATTTTCTCCGAGTCTGTGATAATATGTTAGTTCTAAAGTAATAAAGAAGCAACACATAATATTTGCACTGAAATATGTAATAAAGTCGCATTTTCGTGCCATAGGTACCTACACGTTATGAATACATCTATCATAAACTTTTGTTCACACATAATGTTAACACAGCACGAACGAGCTATCTTGTGTAAACTTTGAAATTCTTGATAAAAAAAATAGAAAAAGACGTCAGCAAAACGAATTCATTTTGTCTTTAAACATTTCTTTAACCGTACGGAACCAATTTGATCAACTCGAAACCATTCCGTTTCGGGAATTGCTGGCAGCAAGAAATGAGAGAGGCATTTTAAAAAAGGTCCGAGCCATTGTCCCCGCTGCGCCACGACGCTTAACCCGCCAGTCTGCGAGCACAAAGCCACTACAAAAGGTAAATGGGCTTTCTGCTCCTGAAACTACGCTCACATTATGCTTTACAGCAGACGCTGTAGGTACGCCGTGAGCATTGTTGCTGCGCCTTATTACAGTATGCATAATAACATAAAATTCATAACTGACACAGCTAGCGCTGCTCGGTTTATTAAAACCAAGCTGCGTGAGATCTTTTGAATGTGTAATCGAGCCGCTTACTTGTTTTGTGGACGTTATTCATTTTGTAAAATTAAATGTAGGTGTTATTTTCTTTAGTTTCACTTAAAAGGTTATCTTTTAACTTTATAGGGTTCCGTACCCAAAGGGTAAAACGGGAACCCTATTACTAAGGCTCCGCCGTCTGTCTGTCTGTCCGTCTGTCACCAGGCTATATCTCACGACCGTAATAGTTAGACAGTTGAAGTTTTCACAGATGATGTATTTCTATTGCCGCTATAACAACAAATACTATAAAACAGAATAAAATAAATATTTCAGGGGGCTCCCATAAAACAAACGTGATTTTTTTTGCTGGTTTTATCTCGATTTTGATAACAGCAACAGTTAGACGCTTGAAATATTCGCAGTATATTTAGTTATATAATTACTTTAAAAATAAATAATTAAATTAAAATAAAACAAATATTTAAGGAAGCTCCCATACAACAAACATGTTTTTTTGCCATTTTTATAGATAATGGTACGGAACCCTTCGTGCGCGAGTCCGACTCGCACTTGGCCGGTTTTTCTACTTATTATGATATTATTTTGCTTACTAAAATCAATCTGGTTAGCATTTTCAACTATATTGTTGTCAGCTTCCAGTATAACCAGATGCAGCTGAATACTGAATTTTGCAAATATATTCTTTTATGTTTAGTATCTGTAGTAGTGTTTTTATTATCCTTTTTATTGTTTTTTCTGTATTTGTGTGTACTCCACATATGTGTTATGGTTGCTGGAAATAAATGTACTTTATTTTATTTAGTACTACCTACATGGTAAATAAATAAATAATATATGCAAAAAAAAGCTGCTGAAAAACATAATGTGTATTCTACGCGGTGCTTGTTCTTTTATGCTACCTACTAGGTATACAAAAGGTCATAAATATTATGATTTTGTTATTCTTAAATCTCAAGTTCAATTCTATAAATCTTCGTCTTCAACCAAAAACACATTTAGGTGTCACTACAGACTAATACTTTATAACGGTCAAAATCTGGAATTGTGATTAACAAAATCCTAGCTTATCCGGAGAGCAGTGGTGGCCCAGTGGTTAACGGCCTCGACTTACGAGTAGTAGGTCGTAGGTTCGAACCCAGACAGGCGCTTTACTTTGTGTAAATTATTTCATCACCACTGCTCTCAAAAGGGTGAAGGAAAACATCGTGAGGAAACCGGCATGTCCTAGAACTAAAAATTCGAAGACATGTGACATCCACCAACCCGCACTGGGCCCGCGTGGTGGATTACGGCCCATTCCCTTTCACAGAAAGAGGAGGCCTGTGTCCCAGCAGTGGGAACATTATAGGATGATTATGTATGTTTGTGTCTATTTTATAACATGTTGTTCAGCGAAAATGTATGAATAATGTATAGCGATTGAAACCATCATTGCACGTCACTAGTTTACAACAGCACTATATTCAACTATTAGAGAGATTATTTTAATAATATTTCTGAGAAAATACAAATTTTGCTCATGTTATCAAAATTGCAAATGAATAGAAATTACGGTTTTGTACCAACTCGCGTTTTGTGAAACAGATTATAACAAACATCGAATTGTTAATTAAATAGAACTGAAACTGTTTATCAGTATCTGTTTAACTGTTTATTAATAATTACGTGCAACTCGAAAAGGCAAATTCTATGCTAGAATTATTTAGAAGAGCAGTTTCGCCGAAGCCCAAATAGATATAGCTTGTTTGTACTGAGACTTCATATTTATTTAGATCATGGAGCATTTATGACGTCACAAAATGTTTATCCGGGACACTCATGTGTAAGTTGTGGACGAATAAAACAAAACGAGCCAAGCCGTAGTACCGCTATTATTTGGACGATAACTACTGTTTTCTGTATCAGTATCCCTATATAGGATAGGATATCCTATGGGGGAGGGGGGATGGTAAATGTTGGTCAACACGGTGTCAGTGAGAGGAATAAGTAACACGATACGTCTTCGCGCCGCGTGTTCCTGAGACTGATGGATGGCGCACGCCCAACGAATTCATCAGCGGAAACTAATAGAATTAGTTTATTTAATTGATTACATAGACTGATACCTAGATAAATTGGTTTTTGTTTGGTTTGGTGTGGTGGTGATTCAATGTTTGTATTCGATTCTACGTTCAACGATTGAGATTTTCTTTTGCAATTTCTGCAAACATTTTTGGTTAGATTAATCATAGGCATCATCGTTTTATTATTTGCAAAAGTGATTCTTCGTAAGTATTTATTTATTTATTTATTGGCTTCCCTTTGTAATCACAAAGGGAATGCATTTACAAATTAAGACATGTCAGTGTAGGTAGATAACAAAATAAACTAACATGCAGTACACATAACTTGGTAGTATGGATTATAAACGAAAGATACCAAAGTCACCTAGCTAGGTATATTTCCGCTACTCCTTAAGTATATGCCTTCCTTGAGCCCTCAGTAAAGAGAAGACGAGCTGTAATCGCTAAGTATACGCTCCCCAAGAGAACAGCGAGAACATCAAAACTTATTTAGTACTAAGTTTAACACATTTAGATGCCTTTATAACCGAGAGGCTAAACTATGTGTATCAACTATGCAATCACGAACAAAATGTATGGAGGCTTTTGTTTTAGATGAGGTTACAATGGCCGAACGAACCAAACACAAGACTTCATATCCCGACACAAACTGTCGGGATATGAAGTCTTGTGTTTGGTTCGTTCAGTATAAATGCACATGGAGCGATTAAAGATCCGATTGCATAATCAGCCTATTAATGGTCCCACTGCTGGGACACAGGTCTCCTCTCGGTGAGAGGGAGTGGGCCGTAATCCACCACGCGGGTGACGTACGGGTTGGTTGATGTCACATGTCTTCGTATTTTCGGTTCTAGGACACGCCGGTTTCCTCACGATGTGTTCCTTCACCGTTTTCAGAGCAGTGGTGATGAAATTATGTACACAAAGTAAACCGCCTGGCTGGGTTCAAACCCACGAAAATGAACCTAGAAAAAATTTCCGATTACTTCCAACTATCTTGAAGAATCAGGTCCAGTTGAAAACCAGCATCAGGCACTAGTTGTCTGGCATTTTTTGCTGAACTGGGCCTTTTTGGCGCAGTCGTGAGGCACACTTTACTGATAATTTATTACATCGCATTTTACACTTTTTACTTGTTGATTTTTTTTTTTTTTCTGTATATTATACTGTGTGCCTTTAAGTCTGTGCTAAATAAATGTATTTTCTTTCTTTCTTTCTTTCTATCATTCCATTGTATAAAGTTCACTTATAGTTCAAATCGCACTGAAGTGACTGCACACACAGTTTTCTTTCAATTGTTAGTTTCCGTACTAAGCTACGCTTGCCGGGGTTGGTCTGTGGATGGGTGACCATCTTTACATACCGAGTCTCCTCCGTACCTCGGAAAGCACGTTATGCCGTTGGTCCCGGCTCTCATTCGTGATCTTTGACAGTTATTACGGGTCGTCCGAAAGTCTGACAACCAGTCTTACCAAGGGTATCTTATTGCCCAGTTACTGGGTTGTGGAGGTCAGATAGGCAGTCGCTCCATGAAAAATAATGGTATTCAGTTGTATCCGGTTAGACTGGAAGCCGACCCCAACAGAGTTGGGAAAAGACTAGGCAGATAGATTGAGTTAGTTTTTCTACAGTAAAATAATAAAACTTGGTAATCAGAAAACCCATCTATTATTTTAACACAGCAATTTATTACACGGTTAGTGAAAGACCCAAAACCACTAGAAGGTAACTATTTAGTTCAGAAACCTCTTAGCTATAAAGCCAATTAGTTTTCGTGAAAACGTTTGAATAAATTAGTGAGTTTAGAAACTTTACATATAGACTGCTTGATAAGACTGTAAACAGTTGTAGTTCCCGTAGGAACGCGGAAAATTTACGCTCCATGCAGACGGAGCCGGCGGCGAAAGCTAGTGAATTATTTAAACTCTTGTCTGTATGTAACTTCCGACATGTCTTTCTAAATACATGTTATGTGGTCACAAGTTTATGGTCATAAAACCATTTTTGCATGATTTCGTTCGTGAGTATGTAGGAACGTCCAAAACTTAGTAAAATTGTGGTATGACTTGACTAAAATAAGTCTCGTCTCAGTTTCTGTGTGGTGCCGGACGTAAAGAATAGCACCATCATATTTCTTCCCGTGGGTGTCCTAAAAGGCGACTAACGGAATTACTAGAGAATGGGCAGCAGCGTTCTATATGCATTTTAACACCATACTGCAATCGCCAACCCGCGCCAAGCGTGGCGATTATGGCAAACCTCCCCTTTGGGCGAGGCCCATGTCCAGCAGTGGACGTCTTTCGGCTGAAATGATGATGACGCCTAAAATAAGAAAGGCATGTATTTGATCGTCGTACTCCAAATAATTACCATTTTGATGTTCAAAAATATTATGTTAATTCTGATTTAATTAATCTGCATCTTTTTTCTGTGCCTCAAATAATTTACATTTTGTTGTCCTAGAATACTAAATAGTAAATAATCAATTATCTATGACCATCTTGGATGTAGCGGTTGCCGGTCACTCACTTCACTCATTCGGCTTGACCGCGGTTGGTCACAGTTCTAACCTAACTCATTTATACAGGGTGTGGCGTAAATAGTGGTCCAACGTGACGGGGCCGATACATCGTGTATTCAGCTATCACTTATCATAATTTGAATACTTTTTTCCATAGTTCTCAGAATAAAATAGTTTTTTTAAAATGTATCTTAACTTGTTATAATAATTTGGTAATTTCTATAAATTACATTATTTTTCAATAAAACAATGTGATCATATTCAAATCAATTTGAAAAATAATGTAAGTATAGAAATTACCAAATTAGTAAAGCAAGGACAAATAAAAATGAAAAATCTGAGACCTATGGGAAAAAAATCAAATTGTGGTATGTGATAGCTGAATATACGGTGTATCGGCCCCTTCACGTTGGACCATTATTTACGACACATCCTGTATATATATAAAGGTATAGTATTTTTCCTTTTTTTTTTGGTCTAGGTTCCCTAACTTAGTTACTGCGACCAATTCGGCTCGCACGTGGTTGGTCACAGATTCACAGTTACCTTAACCTACCCCGTCTCAATCAATAACACAAAAAAAAAACCTAACCCGTATATCTGAAGTTTGCGTTGACCATTATTTAGGATTCAAACAAATTAGATATTTCAAGTACGGTAAGTATATCTTTACATTATTGTCGAATTAGGCACTGCTTGGGCGGAGCACCACCGAGTCCTCACGGAGGCGATCGGCGGCGGCGATCTCTCACGTCCGGCATTGGTTCAGGCCATGGTTCGGAGCGAGAGTGCATGGGAAGCCGTCCTTCTTCGAAGCAGTAATGCTAGCGAAGGAGGAGGCGGAACGCGTGAGTGTGAGGCAAGGTTCCCGCCCTCACGGCCTTATTCGCGGCAGGAAACGCCCTGGGCGTCGGGAGTCGCAAGCCGATGTCCGGACACCGTAGGTGCGGGCCTGCGGACGGTGAGCGATGGGTAGCTCGCCGTCCGATAAGAACCAGGCCCGGGTCGACGGCGCGTTGTGTTCCACGCGCGCCTCTATGAGATGTCAGCACCAACTGACGGGGTCCGTTAGGACCAATGCCGAATCGCGAGTTTGTCCGAAAGGGATATCGTGGCCCTGGTACACAGGCAACGGAAGGAACACGGGTGGGTTTTAGTCAGAAAAAGTCTGACACGCCCTCCCTCCCGCTCCGCACAGAGCGGGAGAATTTATTTGATAATTACCTAGCCAAAAAAAAAAGGCACTGCAATACAGTTTAGTTTCGAGATGTTATGTGCGCGGTCGTCGGTGGTGGAGTGTCGGTGTCAATTCCGAAGGTGTACATTCAAGGTGTGGGATTCATTCTTGGACAAGTGTCCATTCCAAAGAATTCTCCCCATTCATCCAGTGCAAAAAGTGCCTGCAGTTCAAAATGCACCGAAACAATCTCCAGTAGGCGCACTACTGCTCTGAAGAAGGCCACAACATCGAAAGCTGCCCGTATCGAGAGAAGAAAGGCACGCCCAAATGGTTCAACTGCCACCAATACAACTCAGAATTCAGCACCAGCTACGACGTCGGGCACAAGGCCACCCCGCAAATAATTGCCCTAGAGTGAAATCACTTAAACTCAAAATTACCAGCCGCACTGAGTATGGATAAGTCACTCATTTATGTCACAATTGTCACAACACCATACAAAGTCTCTACGACCTCCTCAGGGATTGGGATTGCCCCAGATTCGCCATGGATCGCATGCAATATGAGGCAATCTCTGAGAGATTTGGTATAATGGCATATGAAAATTCTGAGCCAACTCAAGAACCATAATTTACTTACATTATATTTTAATTATTAATTAACACCATCGCCAATAGCAAATGCAACGAGACAGTATTCGTATCAAACCGCAGATACTGTCGAAAATGAGAACAATTGTAATAATATCACCTTAAACCAAAAGCAACAACAAAATAAGCGGATCAAACAATTAATCCGAAAATAAAAAAAACCGTTTGGTCCGTGTACCCCTAGCTTAGTTACTGCGACCAACTGTGAGAACAACCCAGAAAGTTAAAAAGACGCTTAATTATTTTAAAAAGTGTGCATTATTAGAAGCGCAAATAGATTTTAGAGATTGATTAATTTAAAAAAGTGTCCATCAATAAGTTTTTAAGAGGATCGGTCAAATATTTTCCATTAAATTATGTCCCCTAACTATAACTGTATTTCTGTCAATTGTTTTAAGTTGAATTGAATATTTAGCTGCCTCCATTTTTAGTGGATCGTTATGTCATCAATTAAAGACAAAAGGAACAACATATTATGTACTTTACCGTGCTTGACCTAGGGTTGCCAAACATCATTAACAGAACAACTAATTCAGAAAATAAACGTCTGTCATAATATGTAGTATAGAAAGAAGTGTTATTGGAGTCAAGAGAAGAGACAAACTAAGATTAGAAAATATTTTTTTATAAGAAATAAAAAGTAATGACGATGGACCATAATGATGATGGATTAATAAGAGCCAGTACCCAAGGGATGGAAAAAGGACCAAAGGACAACAAGCAAAACGTTGGCTTAAGAAGATGACATGAAAGGAGTTATAGCTGGTCCAGAGTGGATTCAGAGGGCGAGAAACAGAGAGAGATGGTAATCTTTAGAGGAGGCCTTTGTCGAAGGACAAGAGGTTTAAAAAAAAAGTTCACCGAACGTTGATATTTAAGAAAAATCCTGTAGATATAATATAGAAAAACCATTTTAGAAACATTGTAGAACCTGCATAAAGGCTTACCTAAAAATAAACAAAACACACAACCCTCAGACAAAATTTCGAGTTAAACAATGTTTGTAACTGAAGTGTATTCCGAAGATATATTCTTTATTTTCGTAGATCAAACAAAATACGTTTGTAATGCGATAGTAATATATTCAGCATTCAGATCACGTCTATATGATATGCAAAGTTCTTCGTACATATTTTCATACGTTTTCTGTGGGATTTTAATAAAATCTATGGGTACGTTGAGCACACAGTATGATCTCGCTTTTAGTTTGGTAAATATTGCTGGTTTGTTGTGTAGGTAGATAATGCTTGCGTTTATTAACGATATTGGTGAAACTATATACTTCAATGGTTCCGGGTATTCTGAGGAGTGGGTCGTTTTTTTTATTTCTATAAACTTGAGGAGCAACATCCCAATTGCGTAACGTTTTTTGAGACATCGCCAAGCGGTTGGTCAAGTCTTCACATGACCAGAGGGCTGGCCTATTTTATGGGCAAGAAATACAGTGGCAATGCTTCTAGCCTTTTGGGCCCTTTTCCTAATCACAGCGATGCGGACGAATTTTTTACATGCCCTGTGATTCTTTCCCTATGGTTCCGTACCTCAAAGGAAAAAAAACGGAACCCTTATAGGATCACTCCGTTGTCCGTCCGTCTGTCTATCTAGACCCTTTTTCTCAGGAAAGCGTGAGGTATCAAGTTGAAATTAATGTGAAATACGTGGGTTATGGTCCCTTGGAGCTCTAAAAAAACTAAGCGTCTATATCAACGTTATAAAAAAATACGGCCATTTATGCGAAATATTTTGATACTCGCAAATAAATCAAAACCTATAGGGTACTTCTCGATGACCTAGAATCATGAAATTTGGCAAGAAGCAAGGTCTCACAGCACAAGTAAAGGAAAAAGTCCGAAATCGTTAAATTGTAGTTTATCACATATTTTTTTGTTTTGTGATTATAAACTTATATTTGCAGTTGGAGAATTGACCGTGACGTATATCGATTTATGGGAGAACATTTTTTTAACTACAAAGTTAAGTTTGTTCTTGGGATAAATTCATCCCAACTACGGAACCCTTCATTGTGCGTGGTCCGACACGCACTTTTCCGGTTTTAGATTTGTTCCATCTCTTATGTAAAAGTTCTTATAGAACAAATCTAATTTAGAGATGTATTAATGATTTAAATTATTTTAATTCTGTAAATAAATATCTACCTATTCTTTATAGTAGCGAATCATATTTTGATCAAGATAAAACCTGACACTGACCTGCAAATTGCAAAAAAACGTAAGATTCGATCTACATTAAGCACGAAAACTTTCAGATTTTGTGCGAATATGCATGATTGGTCTTCTAGAATAGGTAGGAATGGGTTTGAACTCTTACTTAAACTTGAAGTTAAGTTTTCGGTTCCATTAAACATTTATCTATAGAAATCTTTCCTCGAACCGAAAACTAAATTTTCCCTAACGAGAGGGTTATCAATATTTTGATACCTATTCCCTTATACGAGTAGCTATCTACTAATTTTGACAAGGCCTATTATGTCGAAGCTGCCAGTTCATAGATTCCAAATAAACAAATTAAGTGATTTTATACTGTAGCCTAAATTCAAATTAGCATTCAGCGAGCTTAATACGCAAATTCCAAATATCCAGCGCGAACAAAACCGTCACGCGCCAATCTAATATGTTATAAATAGGTCAGCCATTAAATCGTTTATTAACTGTAATAATGCTCTCTGCCGCAGAGTTAATTTGTTTGGAACGCGGAAAATGACGGCCACCCCTACCTGTGGCTTATTAGTCGTCATTCATTCTGTAAAAAAAAAAACGTCATAATAACATCAGTGCCGCAGGAAATTGAGTTTCGTGCGACGGATTTGAATGTGCCCTCACAAATTGCATGTTTATAGCCCTTTTAGTTGACTGCTAACACGGAAGGTGTCTTTCTATTTGGCTTTTAAGGTGAATCCGCAGCTGTAGCCCGCAGAATTCAAATTTTCTTACGTTTTTTTTGCTATTTGCAGGTCAGTGTCAGGTTGTATCTTGATCAAAATATGATTCGTGACTTTATCAGATAAGTCCACCTAAAATATAAGACCACAGGAAAAAAAAATATAACTAAAATACCATCACGGTTTTGGAGTTTTTTCACGGTTAGAATTTGTTTCATATTATACAATGCGCAGCGGGACGGCAAACCAAAGCAAATTAAGTACATTTTAGTATTAGTGCACCGAATATTTCACGTATAAATTATGAACACAGCTCCCGAAGTTTAGTGCGGCAAAGGACGGCTACTCCATAAGGTATAAAAGTTAGTGTTTCGCTGCACTTTAACCTTTGCGGAGTACGTGTCACCCCGAAACTGAACCCGCACCGCCATACATATTGCATTATTAATACGTAAACAGGAAATATTTGCAGAACACAAAAGTAAACATGACATTACGCCCGTAATCCCCGAAGGGTTAGGCAGAGGTGTACCTATAGCACACCCACGTTTCGCCAGTTATGTTTAAGTCTCATGTAATAGGGGGCGAGCCTATTGCCATCAACCGGGCACAAATCCAGACTCCGGGCTGCTACTGAGAAATTCCTGGTGGAAAAACCCAATAATACTTTGCTTGCGTTTGCGACTTGGGAATCGAACCCCGGAACTCGTGAGGCAGTCAAAAGTAATGTAAATAAAACAAAGCATCTTATCCGACATATCTTGCGTAGAATGCGGGGACGTGTATATTTATACTGCTTATCGATAAAGTGTCTATAATGGAAACCGGCTGGGATTGTGGGCTGAGCTCTAAACAAATGACAATCGGGCGCGGCGACTCGGCACCGTCATCCAATCCGATCGGAGGCAATTTCCTCACACAAGGATTTTCTATCCCTTGAGCAAATATGCACTCATGAGTCTACGAACTACGATGAAAGTCGTACAGAAAATTGAATTGTACCTACGGAAAGGGTCTTGTTTATTTTGATATAGCGTTGAATGGCGTAGGTATGTCTGTATTGCCGTTTGCCGGCCACTTTATGTGTTTAAACGTTTCTGTTTATGTTTCCCGATAAAATAGTGAAGTGCCTCCATTACAGGAATACGGCTCGTGTAAAATGTCAGAATCGTGACATTGCAGATTGTTGAGTGAGATAAATAATGTTCCGGTCATTACTAACGAACCGATATTTGTCCCAATCTATGTTTATGCTGACCGATACGAACGCAACGCTAATTTATATGATATCTGCACTGCTTTATGTATTTAAAATTATTCGATACGGGATATCTATGAGTTTAAGTACCTTAATATTTTGGGTACCTGCACCGGTGAATTTCACAGTGATATTTTTTGAAGGTCCGATAAAAAATAACTGATGATGTAATATTGTAGGTTCGGTGAAATAGACCGAAGCAAAGATAGGGGCAGCCGGATCCGATACCATAATTCACTAGCACACGTCAGCTGTTAAAAAGTAAACGTTGACATCGAGGCCTCAATTGATATGCCACTTTATTTACAGTCGATATCAAATAAAGATTTTTTTTTTTATAGTAAGTAATAAGTTAAAAAGAGTTATTATAAAATATAATTTCATATTTCGAGTCACTCTGAAAGTTTATCTAAGTTTTGTTAATTAATCATGATGTCACTTTGATAGGCTTGGGGAGAATTCAGACGGTAGGCTGACTGAAAATCTTTCAGAACATCAAAACTAAGTTCTAATAATTTTTATGGTTCCGTAGGTACCTCAAAAGGAAAACAAGAAACGCTTTTACACTCTACCTTTACACTTCTTTGTTAGACTGTCTGTCAAGACCCTTTCGCTCAGGAACGTGTGGAGCTATCAAGATGAAATGGCTCTCAAATACTTAGATCTACGGTCCCTTGGAGCTGTAAAAAACTTAAGGTTCTAAGTCAACGCAATCAAAAATATGTCCATTTATGCCACATATTTTGACACTCACAAACTAATCAAAACTTTCCCGTTGACCTGGAATAATGAAAGGAGAATGCCCAAAAAACCCAGCGTCGATTAAAAAAACTTACGATAGTATATCGTACATACAAGTTTTTTAATCGTTATGCGACATGGTGGATTTCAAATGTCAAATTTGTTTCACTCAAAATAATCACCATAAGTGCCACAGCGTGCACAAATCTGCAATATTGCAAGCGATAAAGGGTTTCCTATCATCAAAAAGACATAGGTAGTGCACGATGCGGTTATGTTGCACATATTCCACCATTGAAACAACGTAACGAAATTCAGTTAAGCTCTAAGAGTGCTAATGCATATCGAGACCCATAACCAGACAAAGAACCAAAGAACCATATTCAGCCTCATGCACTATAAAAAAAAAATCCTCGTTCATCGTACGTTGGGAACTTGTAATCAGCATGTTGTAATATCTCACCTATGCTAGACTCGAAGGCACTATTCAACAACCAGCTAGTTTACTAGATTTTTAGTTGATGACGATAATATGTCACAGTGAAATATTATTTCGAATGAATATACTAGCTAACTAACTTTATTTACTTTTTTACGATAATTTTTTGAGAAAGTAATTTCATCCTTGTATCTATATTAATGCCCTTTTTTACCTCACTTAAGATTTTTTTTTATCGACTGTGTTTTTTGCCCATACATTTTTGAGCATTCTCTTTTGGTCTCACAGCACAAGTAAAGGTAAAAGTCCAAATATCGTTCTCGTCTGTTTTTTTAATATTAATATCTTATTGTACCATATACTCAGAAATAAATTATATTATTATTTATTTATTTCATTTATAGATAAATCCCACTAAAAACAAGTTTCAGGTTTTTCAAGAAATACGCACTTGGCCGGTTTTTTTCTGATTACTTACGGATGAAAGATTCGGCAGGAAATTTGCCGTTCAGTATATATTTTATTTCACTTAATTATTTATTCTACGTATTTTATTATATAGATACCTACTAGGCATATAAATATAAAATATGTTAAAACTACTGCAAAACGCCTCACGTTGTTAGCTCTGTTTATCTTTTCTACGTCAGTAAATCCCAAAAAGGGACACAGACCGCTTCTCCGCTTTCCTCATTCTCCTAATTTTGTCAGGTACAGTCCTACAAGGGATTCTATTTTACTCTGATAAATGATAAACTCCTTTATTCATGTGTACTTACGTATTTTTATAAGCTGGATCGATATCGCCACATGTGTTGGGAACATCGTCGGACTATATTTTCCCACTAAGCCGAGATTCGCTAACGACATGAAAAAGTTTTGATGGATTTTTCATAGCCCTAGTAAAAAATACAACAGTGTGTGGTCAGCCAATAACGAAAGTTTGGACTGTCCTTTTCGCGTTAGATTTGGAAAAATTGGGAAAAAGTTGAAACCTTGTTTTGAAGACCATCGAATTCAATCCCCAGTTTTTCTAGGTAAAGTTATTCGGGGAAAACAGTAGTCTGAACCGAGGTCCATTAAAATACGACTTAGTTTTATTTACTGAAAATAATAATAAAAAAAATCCTCCAAATCCCAAGCAGTAGCTAGATCACGCCGAAACATATTTAGTACACTTCGAGGAACTAGTCAATGTATATTTGAACGAACTGTTTTACTTAGTGGTATAATGAAAAAAATATTGTTAAAGCCCGAATTCAACAGAGCATTAGAAACAAATTACTGCGACTAACAAAGTTCGGGCCGCATAAATAACTTGGTAGTACATTTTAGAACGCTTCCACCTCCACATTATAATTTAATTGCTTCACATTAAACATTTGCGCTGTTCAATCTCCCGTGTGTTATTATTTTTCATTGTGGTCCGTTATTGCGGACGCGAGTTGGAAACAGAACAAAATAAAAAAAATCAATTTATTTCCCTTGTGAGCGAACATGTCCCGAGCTAATCCAGTTTGTTCGACCGCGCAAGGGTTGAATTGTCAATGAGGAACGCAGACCAAATGTAAAAGTGTGCCACTCGGGAAAAAGTATCGAATATTGGCTCTTCGCGATGAAAACCCGACCCTGAATGAGATCAGTATCTATTTGTAATTCTCCTTACTCCCAAAAACGACCCAACAACTTAGTCTTAGATAGTTGCTTAAGTGAGTTGTAACGGGCAGTACCTATGTCTGATGTTGTAACAATATTTATTTGTTTCTTACATACCAATGAATGTTACATTTTTAGGGTTCCGTAGTTAAGAAAATAACCCATATAATTAGGTTCGCCATGTCCGTCTGTCTGTCTGTCCGCGGCTTAGGTCAGAGACTCTTAGTACTAGAAAGCTATAATTTGGCATGGGTATACATAATAATCACGCGAACAAAGTGGTAAAATAAAAGCTTTAAAAATAAATAGAATGGTATCTCCTTGCACATAAAGTTGGGAATTATATTTTTTCTCTCGTCTATCCCATGGTGTCTATCGTTGGATAGACCGTTCAAAAATATTGTGGGTCTGTAAAAATCATTTTTCGATTCAGGAATCCCTTTGCGTAAAATTAAACTTTAAAATGCTAATTTTTGATAGAATCCATTATCAGCTAAATGGTTGTTTTTGGATATGTGAAACGAAGGAAAACTAACACAACTACGTAGGCTTTACATTTTAGCGAGTAATAGTCGACCAACTTACATTTACATTTGATCGTGACGTAAGGCGATGGTGATGTTTGGGAGAACATGTTTTTCAACTACAATGTTAAGTTTGTTTTTAGAGTAAATTCATCCCAACTACGGAACCCTTCATTGTGCGTGGTCTGACACACACTTCGCCGGTTTTTATATTCTGGTCTTATTACACTAAATATGGGAGATAACACTGAATCGTGTTTTCAGTAGGTATACACAGCTTCATCAATCAGGTAGCCCAGCAAAAGACAGGGAAGTTAAAATCCGACCTAGCTGCATAGTAGCTTTTTGTATTTTTACAAAACCATATTTTAGGAAATATATCGAGAAAAAGCGGTCAAGTGCAAGTCGGACTCGCACACGAAGGATTCCGTACCACCCTACAGTATTAACACTACATATGTTTATTATTATAGCGGCCATAGTAGTACGAGTATACCATAGTGTACACTCGGTGAAAATTTCAAGCATCTACCTATTACGGTTCAAAAGATACAGCCCTGTGAAAGACGGACGGCCGGACAGCGAAGCTTTAGTATTAGGGTCCCGTTAGCACCCTTTGGATACGGAACCCTAAAAACGATACAGATAAACATTTAAGAGACATTAGTATCTGTCTTGTAAGATAGGAAGGTTCAGATTGCTTGAAGTGGATATGATTGTAGGTTCAATTCTCCTACTATATTTTGCAATATTAATTATAAATAAAACCGGCCAAGTGCGAGTCGGACTCGCGCACGAAGGGTTCCGTACCATTATAAAAATGGCAAAAAATCACGTTTGTTGTATGGGAGCCCCCCTTAAATTTTTGTTTTATTTTAATTAAATTATTTATTTTTAAAGTGATATATTCACTTTAAAAATAAATAATTTGATTACAGACAGTAGCGTTCAAATATGATCATATCCGTCTAACCTCAAAAATGGCGTCAAAATGCAATAAATTCGACTGGAATATCGAAACAACAAAAATATTAATAAACCTTTACGAGGAAAACGAGTATTTTTTACAAAATTTTAACCATTTTATCTCAGATTCATAATCTGAGCATTTTATCTTGAAAATTGCACTCATAGCAACGGAAAACACCGCTAAATCGTTATCCATGTCGATTATATCATCATGACGTTTATATGACCATAAGTGTAATTTGTAAAAAAAACCGGCTAAGTGCGAGTCGACTCGCGCACGAAGGGTTCCGTACCATTATCTATAAAAACGGCAAAAAAATCACGTTTGTTGTATGGGCCTTAAATATTTGTTTTATTTTAATTTAATTATTTATTTTTAATGTGAATATATATATAATATAACTAAATATTCTTTGAATATTTCAAGCGTCTACCTGTTGCCGTTATCAATATAGAGCAAAAAAGAGCAAAAAAATCACGTTCGTTGTATGGGAGCCCCCTTAAATATTTATTTTATTATGTTGTTTAGTATTTGTTGTTATAGCGGCAACAGAAATACATCATCTGTGAAAATTTCAACTGTCTAACTATCACGGTTCATGAGATACAGCCTGGTGACAGACAGACAGACAGACAGACGGCGGAGCCTTAGTAATAGGGTTCCCGTTTTACCCTTTGGGTACGGAACCCTAAAAATCATAAAAAAATATCAGTAAATAAAGACAATAACCGTTTACCTACATGACAGTATTTTTTATTTCATGCTACATAATATCACAAACATTAGCATTTTGTTTTTAAAGAACAATAATTTCATTTCCTAAAATTAAATCAAAATTAAAATAATAACATGATGAGAATCTTGAAGAAAGTTAAGTTTATTATAGTTTAATTTATACTTAACTCGGTTAATAAAATGAATACATATTTATATCCTCAAATTTTAAAAACCAATAATTAGAGAGGGATCTATTGATAAAGTAGAACGGATGAGATAAGTTAAGATATATATTTTTTGTAAAAGATGAGTACTTATTTAATAGAATTGCATGGTCTTATAATAATATTCGGGAGCAGGATGTACATACATGTTTTGCCATATAGCGTACAACATTTTATTTTTGGTCAAGTTATCCCTTGTGGCTAAATAATAACTGCCGCACGGGTCGATCGTTCAGGTTAAGCTACGCTTGCCGCGGTTGGTCCGTGGATGGGTGACCATCTTTTCATACCAAGATTCCTCCGTGCCTCGGAAAGCACGTTAAGCCATTGGTCCCGGCTGTCATTTGTAGATCTTTGACAGTTGTTACGGGTCGTCAGAAGCCCAAAAGGCTGACAAACAGTCTTACCAAGGGATATCGTGTTGCCCAGTAACTGGGTTGTGGAGGTCAGATAGGCAGTCGCTCCATGTAAAAATACTGGTATTCAGCTGCATCCGGTTAGACTGGAAGCCGACCTCAACATAGTTGGGAAAAGGCTAGGCAGATGATGATTTTATCCATTTGAATTTATATAACAAAATAAACAACATAATTTAACCTACTGTCGCGCAATAACGGTTAAAAACATTATAAAAAGTTTAAAACTAAAACGTGTTTTGAGATCGAACAAATGACATAATGGTAGGAACTAACTTGTACGACCATTTAAAAATTCTATTAGGCTATAATTACATTTATTTATTTATTTAAGTTCGGACAACAACATGGTCCAATTGTTAGTAAAATACCTTATCACTAGTGTTAGTAGTACACAAAACAAAAACATAAATAACAATAGGTTGTGACTGTGGCAGGATGTGCAGAGAACGATAAAGCAAGGAATATGCTACCTGACCATTCTCCCCACATAGTGCCTCAGAAATGGGCTGTAAGGGCACCACTGTTTTCAGGATGCTATTGTCACTGACCCGCGTTCTACGCATCAATGATGCGACTTTTTTGCGAATCACTGCATGGAAGCCATCAGTTCGGTTCTGAGCAAACATCTCCGATGCGCTACAGAAACGGGGCAGTTTCAACAGCATCCTAAAAACATTGTTGTATTGGATGCGTAAGACATCTAGCGATCTTTTGGTGTAGCTGACCCATAGACCCCCTGTATACAACACGTTGACAAAATGCCTTGAACAGGGTGATTTTGACTTGGTCCGCACAACGAGAGAATCTACGGGCCAACATGTTCCCTCGGACCGCCAGTGCCCTACGTTCCCTTTCGATGTCTACATTATCCTTAAGGTCGTCGGTAAGTATGTGCCCCAAGTACTTAAATTGGTGGACTTTATTTATGCTCATACCATTTAGATAAAAACGAGGTTCATGATTAGGGCACTTACCGGCAGCCTTAAAGACCATGTATTCACACTTACGGACATTGTACACAAGGCCGTGCAAAGCAGCATACTCCTCGCAGACCTTCAACATTTCTCTGATAGATCCCTCAGTCGGGCCCAGAAGCACCATGTCGTCCGCATAGCTGATGCTGTTAATACTAACACACCAACCCGGCAGCCGACACGCATACCACTGAGCTCGACTATGAGATCATTAATATAAAGGTTGAAGAGCCGTGGAGACGTCAACCCCCCCTGTCTCACACCGCACTCCAACCCATACGACTCAGAGAACGTTCCGGCCCACTTTACACAATTCGTTTGGTTTGCATACCAATACTGCATGAGCTTAAGCACTGATGGCCGGTACATTCCTGTCACCCAGCTTTCTCCAGAGCACATCATATGACACTAGGTCGAAAGCTCTGGAGAGATCCAGGAAGCAGGCATACACCGGCGTTTTGCGGTCTGTGTAATATTGGACAGTATTCTTCAAACTCAGCACAGCAGTTTCAGTTGAAAGCTCAGGTTGAAAGCCAAACTGTGCATCATGCAAACACAAATACTTCTTCAGGCATGAATCAAGCATACTGTCCAATACTTTAGCCGCTGTGGTTGCAAGGGAGATTGGACGGTAGTTACCCTTATCCGAGTTATCCCCTGTCCTGTTTTTGACTATAGGTGTTACAATAGTTTGCATCAGCTCAGCAGGTAAATGAGAGTGACTGATGCACATTGTGTAAAACCAGGACAGGACCCTCGGCAGGTGACCTCCCGCATGTTTGAAATGCTCGATGCTGAGTCCGTCGTGGCCGGGCGATTTACCTCTGCTCATGCCTTGAATGACCGAGCTGACTTGTTTAAATGTTCCATAAACATATTTGCAATCCCCCCCGGGTCATTGGTCCCACCTACGCTCACCGGTAGACCAGGCCTAGTATCCAACTTACGTGTCGACTTCCAAAATTTACTAAAATTATTCGTGGCTCTTTGCTTTGCTAGGTTGTCCATTTTGACCTGTTCTTCGTTTTTTTGGCACCATTTCAGGCGTCCCTTGAAGATTTTACGGGTCTCACGCATCTCTTCAAAAACTACTCCACTATTTGGTATCCTGTGTCTCACCCAGTCCTTGAATTTAAGCCTGGCCTCACGGTGAGCGTCACGAATATGACTATTCCATCCACACACCTCTTTCCCTCTCCCTGGCCTGAATCGTCCTACTACATTTGTTTGCTCGGCAGCGTTACATAAAATACTTATAATTTTACCGAACAGGTCGTTCAAGACATATTTATGTTCTACTGAGCTGCATGAGCCATAACTACACTCTGAGAATTCAGGTGGAAAATCTATGTCATGTAAATTATTATTACACAAGTCCTTGTAACACTTGATCTGAGATTCGTCCCTTTCGCCCCAAATAACTCTAGAGCGCGGTGTATTCTGTGTTATTATTTAGCTACCAGGTGTTTTTTTACATGTAGTTTAAATAGCCCGATACGATGAAAAACGGAACGCGACACGGGCGGGATAGTGTAACGTACGATGATAAATTGCAAATCCATCGCAATCGCAACGTACTTACTTGGTCAAAACTGCTGATATTGAAAGACGGCGTTGGGCGATGCGTCGCCGCGTCGCGTCGGTTGGTTCGAATCCACGTCAAGCCGTGCTCTTTTTTTGAAAGTATTCTTTAGGTTAGTCGAAACGAAATTAATGTTATTGCAGTAAAATATTTGAAAACTTGAATGCCTCATAGTGACGCTGTCTGTACCTAATAGTTTCTTAACGCCACAATTTTTAACAGAAAAATATTATGGTGCACAAAAGAGTACCTACTATATTTTAAAATTTTATGAAAAATGTTTACAAGGTTTGTAATTCGCTGTGCTCACTCTTCAAAGGCATGTTGATAAATACACAGTATGGAGAGACACCAACCAAAAACCCCGACATATTTTTTTTATAGTAAAATATTAGAAAAGTTATTTTTTTTATATAGCGTTCCTCTACAAAAGCATTCACTTTGTACACTCTAGTATATTACATTAATTTGTTTAGCAAACATTCTCTGGAAACTCATTTATTTGTTGCGTTCTTTTAATTTCAACTTTGAAAGCAATTACAAGAAGTTGGAATGGTTTACAGTTACACTCTACCGAGTAATAAGAATCTTTGTTAATTAATTATATTTTATTACTTTTCTTATGACGTACTCTGAGAGATTTTCTTCTTGTTAGCGGTACATATTTATGTTTTATTGTAGAAAGACAACTGCATTATTTTAACTACGCCAATGTAACCGAAAAGTATGGTGAATATTTATCATTTTACAAACAGGATGATACAGGGTGCTCTCCCTTGTTAAGTTATAGCGACAACATTTTATTACCCTGCTCAATGCAAGTAGAGATCGCCTAATTTAAAAAAAAAACTTTTTTTACATAAAAAAACAACTGACTTAAAAAAAACACTAAAGTGAAAAATAAAATCTTTAATTACAACTCTCTCTCTATTCTCTCTTTTTCTTTATTTTTAAATATATTTAAATATACAAATATTTTTAAATAAGTTTATTTAAATATTTGTATAGTAATTTTAGCGGAGGAGCGTGCAGTTTTAAATTTGACGACTTCTACCTATGCCGAAGGTATTTATGAGAGAAATAACGCACTAATGATACGTACCTTGTTTATAACTAAAGAGACACTGTACAGACCTTATGAATTACACGAGATATCAGATATGAGTTTACTATGTAATTTATTTGGCCGCTAAATCACTACAGATATGGCCAAAAGTTGTATTCTCAAACAACTTTTGGCGGCTGCTGCTCGCATGTATTTGGCCAGTACAGCAATTTCAATTTATCTCGAAGAAGTTTGTCAAAATAATGCTCAAATTTCCAATCATGTTTGAGAAAAATGTATTTCATGTCAGAGATGAGAGATAAATCTTTAAATTTACTTAAGTACAATTATACTATTTAAGTACTATTATACTAGAAGAAAGAAAAAAGAAATACGTTTATTTGCGGTAAACATAACGTAAAGAAATAAAAACACAAACACGAAAGAACAAGTTGAGGGAAAATATGCGTCACATTCACGCCAAACGGCCATCGCTCAGTATAGACTGCGACCCTATGCGAGACTGAGCCCCAGCGCTGGTTTTCAGCGACCGCCGGCGTTGACGTGATGACGTCAACCGGTGCAGAATTAAATTAGATAAAAATAAACAAAATAAGAAATAAAATAAATACAATACTTCGTACTAATGTGCCGTATATAGGTAAGGCACGTGTGTTATAAATCCATACTAATATTATCAAGAGGTCAAATTAGTACGTTTTTATGTAGGGAGTAATCTTCGGAACTACTGATCCGGTTCCGAAGATTCTTTCACTAATGAGAAGCAACAGTATTGCCAAATGTCACAGGATCAACCAACTCTTGTAAAAGTTTTTATTATTCACTTTTTAGTTGTGATATCTCATCATCATCATCATTTCAGTGGAAGGACGTCCACTGCTGGACATAGGCCGCAACTCCGCTACTTTGACCGGTTCTGAGCTTCCTGCATCCAGTGTATTTCTGCGGCCTTCATTAGGTCATCGGTCCACCTTGTAGGAGGCCTTTCAACTTAGCGTATTCCGGTACACTTCAGAACATTTTGACCCCATCTGCCGTCCGTTCTGCGAGCAATGTGCCCCCCTACCCCACACAAATTCTTAAACCATTACTTGCTAGATAAGTAATTAACAGTTACAGGAAGTCATTATTACATCATCAACATACTAAGTGGAAAAAATACGTAAATAAAATACGATGCTAACTCAAAAATCACTCATCAGAACTTAACCAAATTTATAAAGGACGACTTCAGGAGTATACCCTTTCAAACTTAAAATAATTATTAAAATCGGTTGATAACATGACGGAGTTCTGAGGAACCAAACATTAAAAAAAATACATTCGAATTGAGAACCTTCTTCCTTTTATTGTACTCGGTTAAAAACAAGAACTTTCACGCGGATGAAGTCGCGGGCGGAAGCTAGTTAAGTATACGAAATAAGTTCTATGTTCATAGCACGAAAGAGACAACTTTTTCAGTTTCAGTTAGTAAAATTAGTTTTATATTGGACTTTCAGAGGTTCATACGATTCAGTATTAATGTAAGTGTTTGTCCAGGTGTGTTTTTCGTTACCTACTCACTAGGCCAGCCATACTTAAAGTGTGTTCCGCGGAACCCTAGGGCTTCCGCAAAGCCTCTGTGGGGGTTCCGCAAAAATACTGGTCAGAATAAAAAAATAATACTAAAGGAGTGTCTACCTACTATATTTTATTTTACTCTGGTACCTGAGTAATATAATATCAATCTAAATATTTCAACAAAAGTAAAAAAATATGTAAATTTTAATGTCAAGTAATATGATTATTAATGAAGAATACACATAAAACCATTTTTGATTACTTTAGGGCTCCGTCAAATATTTCGTTTTCGAAAAGGGTTCCGTCTCCAAAAAGTTTGAGTTTGAGAACCACTGCACTAGGCTGTTGACTTATTCATGGTTTTAGTTTTACCTTTAAGGTTTTCTACGCATTTGGGTAACAAGGAATAGGTTATGAAATTATTACAAGCTGAAAATTATAAAAAAATATTAAAAGTACTTTATCATTATTCAAAATCCATGAATATTTCGACTTTTTTGTAAATCGCACGTTTTAGAGTTTACTTTTTGCAGATATTCCTACTAACAGAATTTGTGTCTGTGTGGTGCCGGACGTAAAGAATAGCACCACGCTATTTCTTCCCGTGGGTGTCCTAAAAGGCGACTAGGGGACTTACTAGAGAATGGGCAGCAGCGTTCTCTATGCATTTTAACACCGTACTGCGATTGCCAACCCGCCTGCGTGGCGATTATGGCAAACGCCTTTGGGGGCGGCCTATATCCAGCAGTGGACGTCTTTCGGCTGAAATGATGAATGATGTGTGACGTCATTGTGTATCAAATTAATGAATATTGCACTGATAAATGTCTTTATTTTACAACTTTTAAACTGTAAAATAAAAATCCAGTTTTATTATTACAAAGAAAAATATCGAAATTGTCAATGGCTTTTTGGCGATGAAAAGCTGCCTGAGTATTTGTACAAATTGTTGCCATTTTTCATATTGACTTACTCTGCTTACCTCTGATCGAAAAAATATTCGTGCGCTTTATTCGCATAAATCTGAAATGTCGACGTTGACGGAGTTACATCGTTCAGTATAATAAATACCAGGCGGGCTCATGTTAACCCGCTTTTAAAACAAGCACATCTACAAAGCATTTTATATGAATTTTATTTTTTAGCTTCAAAACTCATCACAAACGAGTAGGATGCTCCGACTGCTGGCTTTAGAGCAGAAAAACTTATGAATAAAAAATGAATTCCTTGGTTTTTAAATTAGCATTACAAAGAGAGGGTAATTCTCGTACCTTTGCGCCTGAAAAAGAAATGTATAAACGTGGTCTTTGTCGTTTTATTTTAAGTGAAAAATCAGCGTTTTACGGAAAACAACTCTAGGGCGTTGGAAGGCCAGAGTTAAGTCAACATCTACAAAAGGTGTGTGATTTAATTTTCTATTGACATTAAAAAACGTGTACTGTATTTAAATCGATTATGCAGTCTCGAAGTACCTAGTTTTGTAAGAAAATTACTGTAGTGCTAGTATAGTAGGTAATATAAAATTGGCTAAGTATTTTAAGTGTTTTCCCTTAGCACTTTTTACCATTGGACCAATAGGCTACAAGCTATTGTAAATATTTCCAAATAACACCTCCACTGTAGAGGTATATTCAAGTTACGTGAAGTTGGGTGCTCTCAAAAACTCACAATATAAATCGAATTGTTCCGCGCATTTAACCCTCCAGGTTCGTGAGAGTCGCGTGATTGATCCTGCTAAATGCGTAGCTCTCATGAAAAAGGAAAAAACTTTATTTTTGTTTTACAAAAAACATTCCGAGATATTTGTTTGTTTTGGAATTTGATACCGTCTTCCTTGCTTTGAAAAAGAATTAAACAATGAAAACGAGTTTTTTTTCTGTTTTTCTGAGCGTTTTGTTTTCGTCTATTTTTAAATTGCGTGTTTGCCGTCGACAATTAGGTTCTGTACAACCCCTTAGTTGTTTCATTTTTATGCTTAAATGAAAATGGTAGTAATTAAATTTGCACCAAACAGCCGCTCCATCATATCCTCGTATCGCTTCATGTAAGAAGATTTTTGTTTAGGAGTAAGCCTATGTTGGAATTTGAAGATCGCGTCATTAGGCTGTCATAATTTTATGAAGGTAACGGTCAGTCAGTCACCAATTATGCCAAAAATCTATGTGAAGAAATAGATTGGATTTCTCACTACGCGACCTAGCGATAGATCTTGCTATGATCTTGACCTTCCTTGGTACCTACCCAGTGATTACCTATTAAGTCCCTAGGTATCCAGTGAACTGCGATACGAAGAAAATCAAGTGAATGTTCATTCACTTACTAACACTATGACGACTGTAGATGAAAATTTTGTTATTTTCTATTACACACAAACAAAGAAAACTGTGTCACCGATTAGCAAATAAATGTAACCATTTCTAAAATTAAAAATTACAAAGTTCCTTGTGATTAGGGTCACGCGAGCCCGCGCCGCGTCTTACGCCCCTTCGCGTGTTGCAAAACGGTTAAACTGTATAATTTTTGCGTTCCAGCCACACTGGTTTGTGTTCCGACCCGTATTGTGTAATAATTACACCCCACGCATTTGTAATTTTTTTGGACATTTTGTAAATTAATTTTTCTTTCGTTTACCACTGTATTATTTATGGGTTTTTGCTGTGTTTATCAGTGTTTAAATGTGAAATGCCAAATAAAATGTTTAATTAAATTACCCGCAGCTCGTTAAGCTTTTATAATCTAAATAGGCGATGCGTGTGTTTTATAGGTTTCTATTATTTATAATTTATCATATTTTATACAAATTTTGAGCAGTGTTGGCCTAGTGGTAACAACGGCCGAGAATTTTTAGGCCGTAGGTTTGATCCCAGACAGGTGCTCGGTTTACTTTGTTTAAATTATTATAAAAATTATATATTCAATGTTATATTTAAATCAATCCAATTTCAATGTTATATTTAAATCAATCGATTAATTATCCAAACAAATCCTCAGAAAATAAATTGTAGCCTAACTATTGTTACCAAATCACCATATCAAAATGTAACGTATATCTAAGTACCTACCAGAACGAAATTTTCCAAAAACCATTTTAACACAAATTTCCCATTCACTATTATTATTGAAAGAATATTTCCTCAAAGTGTCACTTTATTCCCTGGGGAGAGAAAACTCCGCGCATCAACTTCGCATTGTAGTGCCCGAGTAATTTCCCACGAAAGGGCTCAATTTTGTATGAAGCGATAACATTTTCATGGCAATACTTTGAAGATACCTTCATTCATATTACATCACGGCTATCCACTTACACGCTTTGACGGCATAACAGAATATGAGATTCTATGCATAACTAGTAGATTCATAAAATGTAATGTATAGATAGTGGGTTTATGAAGATGTTTATAAACAGTTAATCTAAATTTGGTTTTTCAGTTAATAAAAATCTAAAAGACTGGGGCACCTCGGTATAAAATTAATGTAGGTTTTCAGTAGATATAGCATAAGTACCTATAAAGCTCTTAAGTATGTAGTAGGTACGTTGATATAAACAGTGCAATGATGCTGGCTGTAAGTTTCAGAGATAGGAATGTTTTTTTTTTTTCTTGTTGGCTGCGCACGGTTTGTGCATTTAGCCAGTGTCATGTAAAATTAGGTAACAAGTACAAATTATGAAATGAACTCCATTCAATGCATGATCCTATTGAGTTTCAGTAAAGACGTGGTACTTTATGTACAACTAAATAAAAAAATCCGGCAACCGTGTCTGACCACGCACAATGAAGGGTTCCGTAGTTGGGACGAATTTATCCGAAAAAAAACTTAACATTGTAGTTGACAAACATGTTCATACATCGTTATACGTCACGGTCAATTCTCCAACTGTAAATTTAAGTTGGTTACTCGTTATCTTGTAAAGCTTACTTAGCTATGATAGTTTTCCTTTTAATTTCGTTATACCTATATAATACTGCTATGATTTTATTCACTTATCGAAGAACAACCATTTAGCGGGCACAGGGCGGGACACTTGACTATAAATGCTCTTATAGACTCACACGATATCGCGGGACAATTTCTTTGTCGGTCCCTGTCGCGCCCGCGATATCGCGTGAGTCTGTAAGAGCCTTAACACAAAATAGCACTTTAAAGCTTAATATTACTCAAACGGATCCCTGATACGAAAAATGGTTTTCACAGACCCGCAATGTTTTTGAACGGCCTATCCAACGACACCCCACATTATGGGATAGACGAGAAAAAAAATATCATCCCCACTTTACGTGCAAGAGAGGTATACAAAAAAAAGTGCAAGTTTTTATTTTACCACTTTTTCAGCGTGATTAATATGTGTATCCATGCCAACTTACAGCTTTCTAGTACTAAGTTGGTTCCTTGAAGGTTCCTTGTTGACTATGGAACCCTAAAAATTCGATATTTTTACACATAACAGCAACGTCGCTTTGAAGTGGAATACAAGTTTATGTGCAACGTTGCAATCCAAAGTACAACGTGTTCTATGTTAGAGGATTTGATTCCCGCACTATGGCGGCCGTCAGTGGTTATTCCAACCAGCCCACCTCCCTCCAGAAGCTGATTATGTCTCCTGGTCTGTTTAGGATATCTGCGAAGGATCTGGGTAACCAGAGGGTTTCTGTTCTGATCTGGGTGACGCCTGAGCATTCAAATAGCACATGCGCAATGGTTTCTTCAGACTCCATGCATGCCCTGCAAAGAGGACTGCCCGTTATGCCCATTGTCTGGAAGTGTTTATTTAGTGAGCAGGGTCCCGTGATGGTCCCCATCATTAAGCGTAGGCTGTTCCTGTGCAGGTGTAGTAGACGCCTGGTTAGCCTGCTATCTAAGGATGGCATAGCTTACCTGGCCTGCCTGCAGCCCGGTGTAAAGGTCCACCAGTTCTCCGCTTGTGTGTGGGTGAACTCCTGTAGCCACCTGGTTGGTTGATGGGGATGAGTCCAACGTGTTATTGTCGTACAATTTTCACGTAGTAGGTATACTCACTTTTACCCGAACAAGGAAAAGGTTTAATATCACGTATAAATAATTATAGAACCGTTACGTCACGCGACATAATGCTACGTCATACTTTTGACCTTACGTCACCACTTGACGAGCTTACAATTCGTATCAAATACACGTTCAAAAATAGCGGCGCACACAGAAAGCTGTGACATCGGAATTTCTCATTACAGCTACAAGCAAGATTCCCATACATCACGATGGGAAAATATCGCTTTTAACATTCCCCCTCATCCATTAATGGCCGCGCGTACTTATGTTTGTACGATGTCCAATAAAAAGCGCACATGCGTCACGGAAGAGTTACGTGTGACGTCAGACAAGTGGAATAACATTCCGAGCCCTATTTGTATAGTACTGAGCGAAGATACGAATTTAAAGACACGTAGACAAGCAAAATTGCTTGGTTTCAATTACCGGCCACCTAGCAGTTGATTAAAAAATAATAAAAGCTAATGATTTCCAATCGACGTAAGTAATTTCTAGCAAGCGCCCGGAGGACTGCTAAACCTTTGCTTTAATTAAGACGGGAAAACATGACCTTCTTAGGACGAGCCTCGAGCTGTAGGTACCCATTAGTAGCAGAGAGATACAGACTGCCGTCTACTTAACGATGAAATAGGTATATTTACTTTGTTGCGTTATTAAGATAGCGGACTTACGAGCGATTTATTTTTTCGTTGTTTTCATTTATTTTGATAGGATTACAATAAACACTAAACACCAAAACCGAACAGTTTTAAAAAACAACAAATGGGTATGAAAGCCAGCAAAGCTTTTTGCCGGTGGTATCGCAGAAATATCACAATTACGGCCCATTACCACACCGGCTATTACATTTTACACCTTAATGAGGCCAAAGAATTTAAATATCTTTAGTTCTTTTTTAAATAGGAAGTTATACTATAAGAAGTGGAGGGGTGGAGTGTTACTCTGTCACTGAATATTTACAGGATAAAAATCACATCACACTTCACACTATCACACTACCTAATATTATAAAGGCGAAAGTTTGTGAGTGTGTGTGTGTGTGTGTATGTTTGTTACTTCTTCACGCTCAAACGGCTGGACCAATTTTGATAAAATTTGGTATGGAGGTAGCTGGCACCCTGGAATAAGACATAGGCTACTTTTAATCCCGATATTCCCACGGGATCGAGACATGGCTAATGGACACTATTGTTTATTTTAAGACCTTCTTTTGTACCCATATTCGCAAATTAATAAATGATTATGATTATGATTATTTCTGTATTATGTAAGTGTAGGTAGACTGAGAGCAGTGGTGGCCCAATGGTAACCCTGACTTACGAGTTGTAGGCCGTGGGCTCAAACCCAAGCAAGGGCTTTACTTTGTGTAAATTATTTCATCACCACTGCTCTCAAAACTGCAAGGAAAACATCGTGAGGAAACTGGTGTGTCCTAGAACTAAATAAATCAAAGGCATGACGTGACATCTACCAACCAGCACTGGGCCCGCGTAGTAGATAACATTACAGCCCACACCCTCTCAGAGAACATTATAGGCTGATTATGAGGTAGACTTACATATACACAAATAATATCCTATATTTAATAAAAAACTTTTTACAAAAAAAAAATCAACCGACTTCCGAAAAAAACACTACAAAGTGAAAAATAACTTTAATTTCGGAAGTCGGTGTCTTTGGATGTGTATTTTAGTTTTTTGCCACCGACTTCCGAAATTAAAGTTATTTTTTACTTTGTAGTGTTTTTTTTGGAAGTCGGTTGATTTTTTTTTTGTAAAAAGTTTTTTATTTTTCACTTTTTAGTGGGTCAGTTTCTAATTTATCTAATTAACAATAGCCTAATGTCAAATGCTCATCACCTTTTACAAAATATTGGTATTCCCGATGCAGGGGCGTTAATTGTTGAGTTCTCCTGGTAAGAACCAGGAGAACTGATGGTGACTGATGGTGGCATTTTGACGAGCATAAATTGCTTATCAACCATATTAAAGTGCCTAATCGAATCGGTCTTCATCATCAGTTTCACTTCACCAAATGATGCTTTCCGAGAGCAAATGCACGGGTTACTACAAAAAATACTCAAATCGCTTTAGGTGTGCCTATAAAATTTGAGGATTTCCCTTGATTTCCATGGGATCCCCTCATCAGATCCTGAATGGTGGCAATGGGACCACCTCGGGAGCATACCCTTCCAAACAAAAACAGAATTTTCAAAATCCGTCCACAATTGACGGAGTAATCGGTGAATAAACATAAAAAAAAACAAACAAACATACAGCCGAACATATAACCTCCTCCTTTTGGAAGTCGGTTAAAAATAACTAAAGATATTTAAATTATTTGGCCTCATTTATGTAATGTATTAGCCGGTGTGGTAATGAGCTATACTTCGTGGCTTCTAAGGGCCCTAACGCACTAGCGGTTAACCGTGGAGGCGGCTTACCACGCGGCAAGCCGCTTCTCCAATTGAATATTTTTATATTTTGGCTTTCGCTCGAAATCTAGCACTCTTACAGCTACAGTAGACTTGATAACTAAAATCAAAACACACATAGATCAAAAAAATGTTGTGCTGGGGTATTTATTGATTTAAAAAAAGCATTTGACACAGTATGCCACCAAAAGCTTCTCCAAAAATTAAACAACATAGGAATCGTAGATACAGCCCTAGAAATGTTTACATCTTATTTACAGAATAGACAACAAGTAGTTAAAATAGTAAATTCACTAGTTCCATAAAAAATTTACCATATGGCTGTTCGCAAGGCTCAATTTTAAGTCCGTTACTCTTCTTAATCTATATAAATAACATAAACAGAATAGGGTTAATGGGACTCCTAACTTTATACGCGGACGACACATGCCTCTTTTATTTCGATAAATCTATACACAATATTATAACCGATGCTCAAAAAGATCTCGACATACTCAGTGAGTGGCTTAAATACAATTTACTTACATTAAATACCTCGAAAACAACATACATGATGTTTACCGCAAAAAATAAACCATTACCAGAACTCTCGCCTCTTACTATAAAAAATGACATAATAAAAAGATCCAGTCACGAAAGATACCTCGGTCTAATTAAAAAAATCACCACAAACAGCATACAACCCAATTTACAATTACACAAAAAAACAATATCACACAACCTAAGAAATAAAAATAAATTACAACGAAGACAAGCTCGTACTAACTATGGTAAAAAAACCATATTGTTCGAAGGAGCACAGCTGTATAATGACCTGCCAAATGACGTAAAAGATTGTAACAACATTAACTCATTCAAAATGAAACTAAAAAATCATATTCATAAAAAGTAGTCATACCGCATACCTATCAATTAATGTTAGCAACTTCTTACCTACCTAATATTTATTTGTATAACTTCACCAACACGCACCTGAGGCAAAATGTATTTCATTTAAATTTAAGCAATTACTTTGTATCTCATTGTAAGTGAACCTATATATTGTTCTTATGAGAATAAATTCTTTAAACCTATATGCAACCGATGGTGATTGTACGCACTAAACCGCCACAAAGATGGCTGGCCGGCTGGCCGCTCAAACGAACCGCCTAGGCGGTCAACCGCTAGTACGTAACGGGCCTTAGTGTAAGTAGTGGCGGCAGCGGAGATGAAAATGTTGAGATGGGCATGTGATGAGGAGGAAACGCATGTGACTAAAAGTGTGACGAATACGGAAGGAGAGAAAGGCCAAAGAAAAGATGGATGGATTGTGTTAGAAATGATATAAAAGGGATGGGAGTAAATGATAGCGTGTCGGTTAACAGGGGAGAATGGAAGAAGAAGGGCCTTACCTCACTGGCGATTTGAGAGCGTATTTCCAGCGAGGCGATTATTTGACGAGCTCGTCACGAGTGGGCAACGCGTTTGCCACGAGTGCGCAAAGTATTCGCCGCGTTTGCGGAGCGAGAGTGGTTGACGTGAGTGTATAAGAGAGAGCGAGAAAATTGAGAGTAAAATATTGTGAAAACGCGGCAAACACGTTGCTTACTCGTGGCGAACACGTTAAACAATCGCCTCGATGGAAACACGCTCGCAAATCGCCAGAGAGATAAGGCCCGAAAAGGTGTTGCGCCAACCCCAAGTAACATGGGATAAGAGCAGGAAGATAATGATGAAGTAGTGGCGTCAAAATGACGTCTGCTTGTATAAAAACCAAACAAAACATAAGATTAAAAAAAAAAATTGAACCTTTGAGGCTGAGTAACACAAAAAGAACTAATATTTCACTGTGTCTTAGGGGAACTATCCAATCCTAACCCATCAAGTCGGGATAAAAATGTTAGTCTTTTTGCTAGACAAGCTTTCTTCTGCGTTTCATTTTGACTGTTGTGTTTTTGTTTAAAAGTGATTGGATTACAAGCAAAGCTCAGAGATTCTTAGAAAGCTGTTATTTGGCATGGGCATATTAATCACGCCGAAAAAATGGTAAAATAAAATCTTAAAATTATAACTTTTTAGGTTACCACTCCTACACGAGTGGGGATGAATATTTTTTTCTCGTCTATCCCATTGTGTGGGGTGTCGTTGGAAAGTTCGTTCAAAAATATTCCGTGTGTGAAAACCATTTTACGATTTAGGGATCCGTTTGCGAAATATTAAGCTTTAAAATGCAAATTTTAGAGTCATGTAAAAATATTCACGGCAATAGCATAATATATAACGAAGTTAAAAGGAAAACTATTACAGCTAAGTAGGCTTTACAAGTTAACGAGTAATAATCGAATTAGTCGACTAACTTATATTTGCAGTTGGAATGTATGGGAAAACATGTTTTTCTACTACTTTTGTTCTTGGGATATATTCATCCCAAATAAAGAACCCTTCATTGTGCAGCGTAGTCCGACACGCATTTGGCCTGTTTTACTTTATACAAGAATAATTCCAGAGATTTTCTCAATATTAGGATATTATTATTTTATTGTACACACTCAAATGAAAAAAGACACCCTATCAAACGCTTGTAACGAAACCATAGCGCGATTCAGGATAAGGTACAACGCCATCTATCGAACAAAAGGGTAAACCGGAGAAGTTATATCGTGATCTGGTTTTCTTATTGTGTCATGGTGACAACGGCATTTATGCAGTCCGGCTTTTTAAATTAAACGCTTGTTTAAATATTATGTGTGCACCAGTTTCATAGGTATACCTAATATTAGTTGGTACTTTTAAATTACCTATAGGGAAACCGAAATAATTATGATTATATATATTTTTAATACATTTCAGGTTGTCTGTAATCATAGACATGTTGTTTTCTGTTTTTTGAGAGAAGTTTCCCAATAATCCATCACATTACTTACAGCAGCTATAAGTAAACGCCATTGTATTGGCAGAAAATATATTTCAACACAGACAAATTACACAACAGAAACTGAACAACTTTATTTTCTCCGTAATACAGACTTTTCCTTTTAAACCCAACCTGCAACTATCGAACTTTTCACCGCAGCTAATATAAACTGTGTCACCATAATGGAATCCAGAGCGGCTCCAAATTACGTAGTAGCATGTGTCTCCATTAGCTCTGTCTTAATTAGGAGCCATCAGGGAAGATCTCTAAAGCTAAGTTGGTCGCACGGGGACGCCTTAATCCCGTCATCAAAATTCTGATCACGCGTCCCCAGTTTCTATGAGTGTGCCAAATGTCAGCACTGCCCTCAAATTTATAATCGAAAGGGATCGAAAATGCCTCAATAAAGGCTTTTGGTTGGCTGTTTTTTGTAGGGATAGTACCTATTCTTACATTTAGGGGATTTTGTAAACCCAGTTTATATACCTACAAAAATATGTGCTTAAATATATTATATATTTTTTTGATGTGTAACATTTTCCTCTCGCTTTCTATGGGAGTGATTTCGTGATAATTGACGGAAGTGTGTAACATTAAGTGACAGCTGGAGCATGGAATAAGTAAGTACTTTTTAATAGCATGGAATTGGTAAGTACTTTATAATAGCATGGAATTAGTGTACTCATGGAATTAGTAAGTACTAAATAGATTGTAAGTGGGGTTCAATTTCGACCAGACTACGACCACTAGTAATAAATAATAATTATGCGAATAAATATTACTTTATGTACCTTTTTAGATTTTGAGGTTAATTTCTGTCGCTGCTCAGTTGCTTGTTACCAAGGTGAGATGTCAGATTTTACACATCGTATGCGACTACTGTAAGACTCGCTCGTTTTTAGGGTTCCATACCTCAAAAGAAAAAACGGAACCCTTATAGGATCACTCGTGTGTCTGTCTGTACGTCTGTCACAGCCGATTTGCTCCGAATCTTCTGAACCGATTAAGTTGAAATTTGGTACACATATGAACTTCTGTGACCTAAACACGGATGTGTTACGTAGAGAAATTAATTTTGAATATGGGGGTCACTTTTGGTGGGCAAATCAGAAAATTTAAAAAAAGTTTAGCTGACTGTACCGTGTGACATATCAAATGAAAGGGCTTGTTGTCAGGGTTTCATTTTTTTATAATTTATTGGACTTATTGTAAGGATTTCATATATATCTTTTTTTATAATTTTATAATAAATACTTTTAAAATTATTTAAGAAAATAGCTGAAAACTGACCACCCCCCCCCCTTATCTCCGAAACTACTGAGCTTAAAATTTTGAAAAAAATACAGAAAACATTTCTTCACTTATAGATTACAGGAAAACCTATAAGAAGTCTGTGATCTTAAAATAACATGGTAAATCACCCAATATTGTGCGTACAAACTTACATTTGCAGTTGGAATGTATGGGGGATAATGTTTTTCAACTACAATGTTAAGTTCATCTTGGGTTAAATTCATCCCAACTACGGAACCCTTCATTGTGCGTAGTCCGACACGCACTTGGCCGGTTTTTTGTTAATTATAATCTGTTCTTTGTTCTAATAAATTAATTATATAAATTGTGCAATATTTTGTGGGTAATATCAAAGTTACCAGATAGCAGTGGTTGATGTAATTAAATTTCAAGTTACATTGACCAGATTTCAAATTAGTAACGCAGTGGTTTCGTACTTAGGTTATCAAAAGTGGCTCGTGGCCAAATCAGGTTTAATTTGATCATACCGCTTACCAAAGGTCAAATTATTATGTATAGCTAGCTATACTTAGTTAATTATGTATATCTTTGGAAAGTGTCACCTTTTTGATACACATTATTTTAAATTCCGTACACTTTGAAGTGATTTGGACATTAGAATATAGTACTCGTATTTAATAATTGATTAGTTTGATAGGTATTCATTGTCGTTCCCAATTTCATTTTAAGTTGAAAATCATATTGTCTGCTGGCCTTATGAATACATCTCTAAAAAATTGTATTTAGAAAACCCTGGGGCTATACTCGGCCGTTTCATGACGTCCAGTTTCCTTTTTTGACTTTGAGTCCTTACCCGACTTCATGTCACATTTTTGACTTTGACTTATCTCTTTAACTGTTGTTTATTTTTTTTCTTTCGCTTTAGTCAGCCGTAGTCAGAAAACGGCCACACATTTCGGAGTAGACCCCGGGGGCATTGGAAAACAATTCTCACTACTACAATACATTCTGTTTTTATGGGGTCTCCCTTGTTTGACCGAAAGGAATTTGACAAATTTTCACTTCCCAAAAAAATTCTCGCATAATTTCATTTGCCAAATTATTACTATTGTAAAAATCTATGTTTGACAAATGAACGTTTAAACTATAACTTGTTTACCAACTAGTACTTTTAACATTTTTTATTTAGTCAAATATTTCAGTTGGAATAACAGTTTTTACGCAAAATCAAATAATAATATAAATAAGTAATTAATCTAATCTAAATAGTTCAGATCCGGGTAAAAACAATCTCTTTTTTCTATTAATGCAAGTCGTTTCTGGCACTCGCCGGCCGCTGCCGCGGCACCGCTCGCTTCGCTCGCTCGGCTCGTGCGTAGGAGGTCACAGTTTTAACCTAACCTAACTTACCCATTTTTTTTTTAAAAGAAATTAACCTAATCTAAATAGTTATGTTCCGGGTAGCCTACTAAAACCAATAGATTTTTTTCTATTAATGCAAGTCGTGTCTGGCACTCGCCGGTCGCTACCGCGGCACCGCTCGCTTCGCTCGCTCAAAAACGTTTATTGTCTGAAGATTGTTTACTGTAATAAATCATTTGATTAAAGACCAAATGCCATAATGACATTATACTTGGTAATATTTTGCCAAGTAAAAATTTGACCAAATGAAAATATGCGTATCATTCGAAAAATTGCAATGGTATAAAAAAAGGTTGCTAAAAGTTTGGGTAATGAAAATTTGGCAAAATCTTTTCGGCAAAACGGCAGGATCCCGTTTTTATGTTTTCAGATTATTCTGTTATAGTAAAAGAATTAAGATTATGATTAGAGGCATTAAGGTACCGGTTGTAAGGGAAGTCTTAAAGAATTCCTTAAGTTTAAGTTGGCAAAATAAGTTACTTAATTTCTTTAAGTGTTTATTATTTTAATTCAAAATAGAACAGTACCTTCTACGAATACATACGTAATGTACGTTAAGTGTCGCGCTCAATGTTGTGTAGTCTTATTATTTCCCTTGCTAGGAAACTGAATCCTACGCGCTTAAACCGGATCAAAATGAACCGAGCGCAGCTTTAACTGGATCTCTCTTACAACGAGCCCTGTAATACTCTACAAATTCAACTGACTGTACTAAATCTTTAAAAATAACCTACTTAAAACAAATACAGGATTTTTATTTAGGTACTTTTAAACTAATAAACAGGCTACCTTTATGAGCCGGATCAAGGGCCTATGATCATGATGATTCATGGCAGATATGGAACATCTTACTACACACACATTGACACACTACTACTTAAAGACTGTATAAGTGTGTAGTGGCCGATCGCCACGCGGCATGCGTCGCCCCGCCAGCAATTGGTTTTACGTGCGCCTATAGATGTTTCACATCAAATAGTGCGCATACTCACTCACTTGACTGCCGTAAAATCTCCAGTTGGTTTTTAATCAGTAAAAATTTGTTGCTTAACGTATGAATAAAGGTAAAGTTGAATTTAAGAATTCACTGGAATAATCTGACATGTGCTAGTTGTCACTTTGTGTAATAATATAATCATATTTATTTTATTTATTGTATTCTAGACTTTTGCACTTATTATTAAACAAAACGATCACCATTACAATAATTAATATCCATCACCATCTGCCTAGCCTTTTCCCAACTATGTTGGGGTCGGCTTCCAGTCTAACCGGATGCAGCTGAATACCAGTATTTTACATGGAGCGACTGCCTATCTGACCTCCACAACTCAGTTACTGGGTAACACGATATCCCTTGGTAAGCCTGGTTGTCAGACTTTCGGGCTTCTGACGACCCGTAAATACTGCCAAAGATCTACAAATGACAGCCGGGACCAACGGCTTAACGTGCTTTCCGAGGCACGGAGGAATCTTGGTATGAACAGATGGTCACCCATCCACGGACCAACCGCGGCAAGCGTAGCTTAACCTGATCGATCGACCCGTGCGGCAGTTATTATTTAGCTTCAAGCTCCTCAAACAACAATAATTAATATCCACAACCACTTTATTATAAACGACCATTTTATTACACAAAGGACTAGCACGTGTTATATTACTCCTGTGAATTAATAATTTGACTACAAACAGTTATTTTCTCAAGACCACATGGTAAAGAATATCTAATAAAAACTCAACAAATATCAAAATAGCTTAGCCGCTTTATTCGTGCCATCCCGATCAGCATAGAACCGTAGTCTTATTTCAACTTTTTAAATATCGAACGTAACATCTGTGCTCCATTTTCCTAACTAACGGTCGGGCGAGGCGTTTTGTTCCCAGTTCGGTTCCCAATATTTATGGTTGGTGTGACAATGTTGTTTGTTTCCCGTAACTTCTAAGCCAATTAAGGGGAATTCGTGAGCGTCTTCAAGTGGCAGTTTCAGTACAAATTAACTACGAGCCAAGTCCGTCGATTGGGTTTCTAGTCACGAACAAACTGAATTTAGATGAGTGTATCAATGTGTATGGTCAGGCGGAGTTGGGCGCGGAGGCTTGCGCAAAAACTTTTCTGTTTGATGAAATTGGGTCTATAAATAAAAAGCTGGAGCCGTCATATTGCGTATGTATCAGCATGTGCGCGTTTCGTCAAAATATTCCTAGGAATAACGCTGTTTTTCCTTGTTCAGAAAAAGTGTGCATGTACTTCGTGTCCCATCTGTAACTTTATGGTTGTTGGATGTTCAGTTCTTTTATACATAGGCAATCATATATCGTATTTTTTTGTGAGTCTCACATAAAGTTGACTAACGAACAACTTCTTCAGGGGGATGCGCTAAGGTAGCCCGCGAAATTCAAATTTTCTTACTTTTTTTTGCAATTCACAGGTCAGTGTCAAGTTCTATTTTGATTAAAATATGATTCGCGACTGTAACATATATGGCTTTACAGAATTATAATCATTAGAATCAGCATTACAACTCCTTAAGTTAAAAAAATCCAACTGAAAGATTATTTCAGAAATATTCATTCAGTAGGATTTTTTGAACTTAGAGAGTTGTAATGCTGATTCTAATGATTATAATTCTGTAAAGCCATATTTTGTATGGCCGCGAAGTATAATCAGATCAACATTCTTGTTACTGAACTGCAAATGGCAAAACGTTAGAAAATTTCAATTTTGGCGGGCTACCTTAGCGCATACCCTTTAAGTTAGAATTGGCCTCAAATGTCACGAAATATAAATAAATATTTGATACGGCAGCGAATCATTTTAAACTAACATTAATTGTGATGCCGACCTGCAAATTGCGAAAAACGTAAGAAAATTTGAATTTCGCTAACTACCCTGTCGCTTTCGCCTTAACAACAAAAATATTTTTCTTAGTCTGTACCGCTGGGGACAAACTGGTATCAAAGGACCTTAAGCTGTTATATCCTAACAAAATGCATCCCAGTAGTCACACAACAGAAACAAAATAAGGACTTGATTTCATGGAAACGAAATCCAAATCGAAGTATGTTATCGTATGTAGCATTCTATATGCTGAGCTGAAGTAGATAGTGCCTGATAACGGAGCATAGTACGGCGGCGCATAGAAATGGGCTCGCTTCCAGTAGACTACACCGGCGCGGCGCGGCGAGCGAGTGTATAGAATAATACGTATTTTTACTTAGATGCACTTTAAACGGATTTTGTATTAGGTGTTTATTTTTAAAGAGCATTTTGAGATACGTGTTGTAGAAAATTGTTTAAAGAATTTTTAACTGCACATTTCTAAACTCTACTCGATAAGTTTTTGTATGAAGATATTTTTTTAAGTACATTAGTCGCGTGTGAATAACTCCATTCAACCCGTGGGTAGTTTATAACAACAATAAAAGTTACTGAAAATTTCTACAAACATAAAATTCTTTATGTTTAGTTTTGTGATGCATCTAAACTTTTATTATGTCGTATATCAGCCATGTTATACAACAATAACAAACCGGAAAGCTGGTTTATCTTTGTTAAAGCCCACTAGTTTTTATCTTGCCTATTATTGATAACATTTAGTTATTTTGGGAGGTATAAATGTACGTAATCCTCGTTTTAAAATATATCTAAAACTCTAAATCCTGTGACAGTAATGGACACAAGCCGAAAGTTTCATAATTTCGGAATAGAAACTAACGATCACGGGTGGGCTTGAGCGAAAGGCATATTTTATCAGTTTTGGCGGATAAAGGCTATCAACCACACCTGAGACTTATTTTACGCCCAACGTGCCAATATCCATATCCGTGACATAGGTAGGTTAGGTACCTAAGCAGTAGATAGTTATCTACTGGTGAGGTGGGTTTGGCACCGACTATAAGCCAATATTAAAATATAGTTTTGTCTTTTTCTTTTCGGCAAAGTAAGGAAGAGATGACAGAGATTTAGTACTGTGAAATAACTTGACATGAAAAACTTTGCTTAAAACTTGAACTGTACTTAATTTGGCAGCTCTAATTGGAATCCATCTCTTTTTTCACGTTGGGATTTTTAGCTTAGTCGGTGACCACAATTTCCGCAGTTTCAGTGGTACCTACATTCATATTGAACCTACCAACGAGCCCACTCGTCCGGGTGAATTCAACGGATAAATCATAAAAGTCGCGCGCAGGCCACCGGACGGAATTAGCTTTGTTAATTCTAATTTGTTTTGCTACCTCGCCCGTTTGAATTATGGCCGTTTATTGTTTCATGTGCATGTAAATAATAAATGTATAATGTAGAGCCCAAAAACTGTGTTTCGCTTTTGTTATTACGATTGTACTATGCCATTGTTTGTCTATTTTGTACAGTGTTTTTGTTGAGCTTTGTGGGCGGTAAAAAAGGGTTATACCGCTGTGTGAACGAAAATGTTTAATAGTTTATTGTAAAAGCTACAAAGGTCGGGGAAAAAATTATAACACTAACATTTTAATTAATTGCAAAACAACAAGACTTGGAGTTGATAATTCAGGCACGTAAATGAGAGGTCTGGCCCCGTATGAGGTCGGATCATTCGATCAGTAAGGTTAAGCCACCGCAGATCCGGCTGCCAGTTGGATTACCGTGCGGATGTGACGTCGGCCACCGGTTATCATAACCCGGTCGGATCTAAATCCCTTATAACGAAAGTTACCCTTGGTATACACGAGATGAAGTTGAAGAAGAACTCGCTCGTCATCCATAAACAATGGCTGAACTTTGTGCGTGCATCGGTTTTTAATCAACTACGGCGAAGTTACGGCAAGATATGATTTTGTGACTGAAGGATAATATATTTACAGACATCTAGCAAGTTTATGTGTAGGTAATTGTTTACACGTGTGTGCTTCCGGAACGATAGACAATTTTTCGACTTAAACGATGGCCTCGCTTAAGTCGAAAAATTGTCTATGGTTCCGCATCATATAAGCTGTTTGTATAATAAAAAGTGTGGCCTTATTTTCAAAATTATTCTCTAGAACATCGTTTTTGTCTCTTAAAGACATCATCGTCTACTCCGATGATCTAATAAGTAAAAAGACGTAGATAGGTTACTTACCCAACATTCGATCTTCAAAAACGGCACAATGTCATATACACACATATGCATTATTCAATCAATCAATCAATAGTCTTTATAAAAATAGGTTACAACGGTGATTAGATGACACGTGGAAGTAGGACGGCATGCCGTAATTATCGGGAGCGAAAAAGAGAAAAGACGATATCTATATAGGCTAATTAGCCAAATTTTCACTAAAACAAATAATTTTTCGGACTAATTAAGTTACTTGAATAATAACTCAACTTTAGTTATAGGGAAATAAATATTTACAAAACTGATTTTTTAATATCAAAACAAGGTTATGACAAGTCACAACTTTTGTGTAAGCAGTACCTTACCAAAATTTTTTTTACAGTTTTAAGTGTATAACCTACTTCTTTTTACTTATAATATCACTAGTCTGCTCTATCAAAATCAATTACCCACAGCCATGATATAAAAAACCGGCCAAATACGTGTCGGACCACGCGCAATGAAGAGTTCCGTAGTTTGAACGAATTTATCCCAAAAACAAACTTAACATAGTTGAAAAACATGTTCCCCCATACATCCATATGCGTCACGGTCAATTCTCCAACTGCAAATGTACGTTGGTCGACTATTACTCGTCAACTTCTAAACCCTACTTAGCTGTGATAGTTTTCCTTTTAACTTCGTCATTATAATTATACTACTGTCATGAATTTTTCACTTATCCAAAACCAACCATTTAGCTGGCAAAGCAAAACAAAATTGCACTATAAAGCTTAATATTACGCAAACGGATTCCTGAATCGCAATTTTCACAGACCCGCACACCATGGGATAGATGAGAAAAAGAAACTTCATCCCCACTTTAAGTGCAAGGTACCTTACAATTTTTTTTTTTTAAATTTTATTTTACCACTTTGTCGGCGTCATTAATGTGCATATCCATGCCAAATTACAGCTTTCTAGTACTAAGAGTCTCCCGCGGACAGACAGACGGACATGGCGAAACAATAAGGGTTCCTTGTTAACTACGGAACCCTAAAAATGGAGTTGTTCGACTAATCTCTAAATTAAGCGGAAAACTTTTCCACCATGCATGTGACAGGGGATAGACCGTAGTCAGGTAAAAGGTTTACGTAATGTCAAGAAGGTACCTACGTAGGTAGTTCATCAAGTGTGGATACGGGACTCTAAAGTTAATCTATATTCCGTTGGTTTAGGTAGTTAAATAAAGGTAAACAAAAAAAACCACGTGACGAGAGAGCTGCCAAGTAACCGACTAAACTAGACCTGGCACTTCAGTTGGCATGCTACGTCACAGTTGTACTCCTCAATTTAGCAACGTTTTATTTCGTTGACGTTTAGAAAACATGTGTTTTTGGGCTCTTTACTATAGGCAGATTACAAAATAATATAGTAATATGTAAATCTAACTAAATAATTGTGCTCAAGCAATTAAATCTACGAAGAGTAGTATAAGAATAAATGATAAAGTTTAACATACAGTAATAAAAGAGGAAACTATCGTAATAATAATAAAAATTAAAAAAATGATTGTAAGTTACAACGTATTTTTAAAAAGAAAGTGGCATCTATAAAAAACCCTTTTTATGATTTGTTTACCTTTATTTAACTACCTAAACCTATGGAGTATAGGTTACGTTACGTACAGCGAACCTTCAGGAAAAGGTTGACTGGGTAAAAATGTCTCATGGCATTATGAACCTGACTGCATTAGACAGTTACCTATCCACTTTTTATAGCCTTTCAAAGAGTGGCGGGGTCATTTATTGATACAATAAAAATATCTGATTTAACTGAAAAGACGGGGCTATTTTTAAATGCACTGAACTATAATATATAGATAGAGTAATGCTTTATTGTATAGCAAAATATATACAAAATTAAATTAAATAATAAAAAATTTGGAGGTGTAAACAAGTCCCTCATTTACACTTTGTCGAAATTTATACAATGTACGAAAATATAGTCCCCTTAAAATATTAGAACTTCAACCGAACTCAAAGCCCCGAAATTTTGCTTCATATTCCGGAAAAATTCGCAGCATCATCGCCTATTACCCAAACCGTTTACATCAGCTTCTTGAATGATACACCTGAACATTCGGTACATTTGTATTCCATCAATTTGCGCATCTCGTATGCGCCGGAGCGCGGCCGATCGTTTGCATTATATGTGCTTCGCATAACTCATTGGGCAGTTCTGCCCAAATGTTACCCTATCCTTGCTTTGTGAGACGTGGAATGTCTGTAATCTGATTGTGATGGTCTAGTGTTTATATTGCAATAGGTATTTCAACTTTAAATTGTGACACCCACCAACCAGCGTGGTAGATTACAGCCCACTCCCTCTCAAAAACAGGAGGCCTGTGTCCCAGCCGAGGGAACATTACAGGCTGATAATGGTTATGCTTTAACTTTAACTTTGGTATTGGCAATAAGGTCTTGAAACAAGCTGATATTGGAAAATTTTCCCTCTGTCCTCCCTTGCACGGTACGTACATTTTCATTTTGTGTCCTTCACATATAAGGTGTGAAGTACGTTATAATTATAATTATTTAAATACATTACATGGACGGCACGGTTGGCGCAGTGGTTAAGCGATTGACTGCTGCGCTGCGTGTCGCGGGTTCGATTCCCGCACGGAACAAATATTTGTATGACCTACAAGTAGTTGTTCCGGGTCTGGCTGTTTGTGTATGTGAGTTTAAATGTTTGTAAACGCACCCACGATACAGGAGAAATTCCTAGTGTGGGGCAAAGTTTTTTAAAAAAGAAAAAAAAAAAAAAAGAAGAAAAAAAAAAAAAAATTATAATTATAACGTAGGCAGACTTAATAATTGAATTGTTGAAGGTTTTCTAACTGTTTTCTTTAATTGATATTCAGAATTGATCTGACTTGATACAGCATGTGTGTTTTCAATCTTCACGGAATTATTTGTTGAATTTCATTGTAAAAATTACTTTATAAAAGGTTTGAGCGTTATTAGGAATAAAAGAATTGCAGTAACGGGAAAGTACTCAGTTAAGTAGTTTTAAAGCCCTTTTGTTAGCTTTCTATTATCAAAGTATTGTAATCTGAGTAATTTTAAACAGATTGTAATAATTATTAGATTCCTTTTATACTTCAGTTACTTTCTTCAACCATTTTGGCTAAATCCTTATTTTGGCAAATCTTTAGCCGAATAAAATCATGATTCAAGAAAACACTATCTTTATAAACTGAAATTCATTACTAGGTACTTCTTAATTCCCGCTCCTTGAAATAAGCAGACGACATTAAAAAGGCAGGTTTTTCCTCTCAATTGCACCCTGAAATCCTATTTGCTTATCTCACTTCATTTTATTTCCCAATAGTGATTGCAGGCACCTGGATTCTACCATTACTCTTTTAAAATTGCAAACTTTATAGCGTCAATATTTCAGTGAAATTGCAGAGCTGTTCACAGAAATCATTTATTTCGGGAAATACAACGTTCCTTTTTCTTTGATTTCAAACTAAGAAATCTATTGGTATTTAAATCTGTTGCTCGTAGTTATTTCTTGAGCTTCATACTGCATTTTTCTTTAATGGAAATTACATTTCTTCTCGCTGTAGTCGTAAGTAGAATTGAAACAATAATTGTTCTCGTCTTTTGTATAGACTGTTAAGTCCACGAAACGTGGTGTGCGTTCAAAAACACAAAAAAAATGTTAAATATTTTTCAGCGCAAAGCAATTAGTAGGTATTGGAAACGATCATTCAACTAAAGAATATTCGGCAGCAGTCCCAACGAAGTCACCAAATGTTCGAACTAATTTCGGCCGAATTTGAAATGCTAGTAGCACTTTTTGGGAACGGTAAATTAGATCGGCAACGCACGTGACCGGCTTTATAATACTCTACGTTCTACAAGCCTAGGTATTAGACACAGTATTTACGTTTCAATAGTGTGTCTCCCTCACACTTTTGGTGTTAGTAAAGGATGAGATAAACCCGGGTACTATTAGTGGGTAATACGCCGTAGAAAATTCACTGACGCAGCAACCTTCATTACTGCCCCTCGTGGAGGAAACAAGCCTGCCGCTGGCCGAACATTATTACCGAATAATCCGCGTTTACACTGAAAGACGTTGCAAATTTTGTAAAGGTGAAAAAGTGCTCAATTTACTTGGATGGGCGAGATTTTATCTACTTTTTCCCGTTTATTAATGCCACAGCCGATGCCTACAGACATAAATAAAAAGAAAACACACCTGTTTGTGGTTTATTTATCTTCTTTACACGTTTAAGTGGGAAAAGTTGAATACGTAAGAATTATGGATGTCAGAATAAAATAAGAACTGGGAAGAAAATGCAAATAAAATATTTCTTTGATCAATATCAAATTAAATGGAAAATAAATCCACAATAAATACGTACGTTTTTTCAGTTTTTACAGTTTCTGTAAAAACTGAAAAAACGTACGTATTTATTGTTTATTTTATAGTTTCAATTGGGCAAGAGTTTGATTACAGACTTTAAATATAAACTAGAGTATCATTTATGTTTCATAGTCTGTAGTCGAACACTTGCCCATCCAATATTTATTTCCACAAATTACGGATCTTTTAAAATGCTCTGATACGAAAAAATGCACCCAGATACCTTATTCATCGTAATAAGTATGCGATACAAATAAAAAGTAGATATTCTATAGTACCTATAGATCTTAAATTAGATCCACACAGAACGCTACCCGCATCGTTAAAAAGGTTGAGCTTAGCTTTTTCTGATTGCAAAAAGAGAGCGTTTCTTTCAATACTGCAATATAAAGAATATCGAGAGTGCTAATACGGTGCAGTTGGTCTGAGACTCCTTTGAAATTTCTTTGACAAAAAGGAACTTTATAGGACAAAAATATATAAAACACAACTTGGCTGAATTAAAAAAAACGCTTCTCATTTGAGAGCGCATAAGTGGGATTTAAAACACGGACATTATGCTCGTTGGAGTGTGTAGAAACACTTTCAGTTTGAAAAAGGCTTTGTATTTTACCACTAATACATAACTGACATAGCATATTAATACTTAACAAACTATTGTAGACGGCACCCCGCAAAAAATATAAAACAGCGTGAATATTATTAAAATCTGCTTAACCCTTGCGGCTTGGTTCATCAAAGAACACCGAAAGCTTTTCATTTCTAATAACAATTGTAAAATAAAATAAAACGGGATACCCAAAAGATCCAACAAACAATAAGTTCAACAATTAAGGACTTAGTTAAAATACAAGATAGAAACTACTTCATAACTCGTTTCAGAAATTTTATAATAAATTTTTCTTAACAAGTAATACCGCTATGTAACGAGAGGAGACGGAGACCCGGCTAGTTGGGCGATTAATTAACATCACTGCCCTCTAGGGGGCGCTGCTCTCGGAATTATTCACTATCCCGTTCTTACCCTTCTGCAAAATAATTATTAACAGTAAACCTAATTAATTTCCCTTCTTGAAGTCCCCACACTATCCAAAGTGAATTTCAACTTTTTTGTTTCACAATTTCCATTTTTTTCATTTGGCTTTTATTGTTAATTACTCAAACATTATGAAGGTTTTTGCTTGTAAATAAACACGCGACCCTTTTATAGCATCTTTTTCATTTTTATGAAACCAGAATCTTCAGTCGTTTTTTTGAGCTTTGTGTAAGCAACAAATCTGAAAGTATCAAACGGAAAGATACACCCCAAGTAAAGCTTAAGAATCCGTAGCAATCCAGAAACCCCAACAATTCGTTAGTTAACTTCGTCCATTAGTAAATGGTACCGGTCCATTTCTATCTGATTAAAGGCTGTCACAATCACTCGAGTCCCGATTCAAAGGGATTCCTAAAAATAAGATTGTATAGGCAGGCTTCGAATTGGCGTGCGTCTCGATCATTTGAGACCACCCTGTACAACGAGGGCTGATAAAATCTCCCATGGGGTTCCTTTCGTTCACACTTCACGTATTTGCAAATGAGCCATAGAGGAAAAAGGCGTGAGTGAGAGAGATTACGGTGCATTCCAATGTTACGGGGCCCGAGGATTCTTTACAAAGCAGATAAATACCGCAGATGCCCTCTTTGTTACGAAAAATCCCTCCGATTTCCTTGTACGTTACGTACAGATGAATGTGGGACAACTTACTTCGTGTCGTATTAGTTGATGGCTATGGAAGGATACGTCGTTATTTTTATAGCAATTCGAAATGCATAAATAAATAAATAAACTAAATATTGTGCAATTTGTATGAATGAATTATGCACTTCCCTAAGTCTTGGGGTAAGAATTCTAAACAAGATGAGTGTAATGCGTGGGCCTACATATGGCTGTTTAAATAAAGCAGGTACCTTGGGCCAAAAAAAACTGGCCCTGTGGGTGATCTTCAACCATTAAAAAAACAGGAACAACAAAGCAAAACACCGAAACTATTATGTAGGTACGGTTATACGGTTAAACATAGATACATTTTTGCTTTAAAACAGAAAAAAAAACATGCTGTTCCCACCAATCCTTCGACTCAACGTGGACTCAACTGAAAAATTGTTTTTTTTGACAACCTTGACATCTTTCCAGAAAAAAAATGTTTTTTAAAACGTATCAAATTTAAAAATGAATTTCCCATTAAAGACAAAGAGTTCATATGCGCATCGCGCGTAAAAAGTTTTAATGCAGGAATTATACTGCATATGCACCTAATGCAATACTAAGTTAGTCTTAAAACTTGATTTCCTTTATAAGCAATGACCTCCTTTTCGAGGATATAATTACAATACATTATACTTTTATCCGCATACTGTAGGTATGTCTCGCGGTCGGCGGCCTGTAGCGCTTTGTGAGTGCACCGTGCACGGATCAATCTAGCTAATCGCTAAGAACAGGCTTTGCTGGTACAGTTCTTGTTGTTTTCGTATTTATTTTTGTTATTATATTTGATTACTAGTTTATTTATTTATAAGTATAAAAAATCTGTATTAGTATGTTGAAACTGTTGGTACTCCCCATTACTTGTCCCTAAAGGTTCATTAGAAAACCAGCGTCAAGCAGCATCTATCTTTCAATGCTGAAATGAACCGTTTTGGCGCAGCCGTGAGGCACTCACTATTGTTGCTAAAACATTATTATCATTTTTTTATTTTGTTTTCTGTATTTTGTGCTTCACGAACTGTGTCCAATTAAACGTTATACTTTCTTTCTCCTTTCCCACATATAAAAGGAAGTCGGTAGCTATACATTTGGCCAAGGCTCCGAGACCTGTCTGAGAACGTCGTTGCCCGGTGAAGCAGAAAATTACATAAGTGGCAATCTGGGATTTAAATTTTAAAGAAGTATAACTGATGTTGTCCATGCTTTTATTTACCTGGGTTATTTCCGGACCAAACTGAGCGTGAGTTACTTTAGTAGTTAGTATTCTGTCATTTTTGCATCTATGATTTATTTTTACTTAATTTTTTTTGTTGTGATAGTTTGAATATACTTCGTGCAGGTAGTATTATTATTATTCAATTACATTTTTCAATCATACTTTCATAGAAGGTAAAGTGCTTTAAAAGAGATCAGAGGCAGCAATAGTTAGTCTTTACGATTTGTTTTAAAAACGCAATCTTGCTAAAGAAATCATATTTATGCTTTGCAGTCTCCTTTCAATAGATCTAAACTTAATTTAGGAGAAGTTTGCAACAGAAACACATTATATCGTTAATACACATAGCTGCCAATTTCCGCCTATTTAATATTGTAAATATAAAAATATATTTATTTCTCAAACTGCATGAATTTTTATTATTATAAGTGTATACAACACTAATAACTAAACTGTTTGCCACATACTATGGCATGCAAATATTTTGATTGGTAATATTTTTTTTTTTTTTTGCCCCACACTAGGAATTTCTCCTGTATCGTGGGCGCGTTTACAAACATTTAAACTCACATACACAAACAGCCAGACCCGGAACAACTACTTATAGGTCATACAAATATTTGTTCCGTGCGGGAATCGAACCCGCGACACGCAGCGCAGCAGTCAATCGCTTAACCACTGCGCCAACCGTGCCGTCAAAATTAATTTCAATACAGTATCATAAATTCAATTTCAATTCAGTAATTAATTATAAATAGTAAGCCCATACTTATAACACGTGAGAGCAGCGTGCTGTCCGTAAATCATTGGTATTTGCTAGTGGCATAATACTGAGAACCACAAAGGATCTAATCACCATACATTGTCAGTTTCCTACTAGCAATATCATAGGCAATATTAGTGTAAAACATTTTATAATACGTCTGTATCCGTGCTTGCACATCGTCGTAGCATACAATCTGATTATAGAGAACATTTTGTAGAACAATTTTTTTTGTATAAAAGTTTCAATCACACATTTTTTTAATTATTAGTAGGTATATCGCGTAGCTATATGAACAAAAAACCTGCAATAATATTTTTTTTTATGAAATTTGTTTCAGTACAACGTTATGTTAATAATAAGAAACATTTTTTTTAAAGCAACTTTTCCCTTTCCAGGTACACACAGCTCCATTGCTTACCCCCAAAAGACATGTGCGTTCAAATCCGAGATGGACCGAAGTTGGTTTTTGTATTTTGCAAAAACATTTTATTATAAATTAATGTATTGTTTTAGTGAATAAATAAGTTTCAGTTAGTACTTTTTTTCTTAAAGTCTGTTTTAAATATTGTTTTTTTTTTTTTCAATAAAACGCTTAAAACACACCGGTTGGGTAAATTTTTATTATTGCGTACAACGACTAGCAATAATACGGTTAACATTTACGAAAAGTTATTCAGCGTCCAAATAGACTGGTCGTTTTAAGACCACATAATGCATAAGATTGGAGGTTCAAATCCTAGGCACGAAATGTGCTTTTTGTCATGCTTTATATTATTTTTATTAATATAAAATATTTAGTAATATTTATAAAGAATTTTAAAATCAAGTAAAATAAAAATTATTTAACAAAACTTTCATCTTATTTTACTAAAAAGATACAATTCGATTTCTTAATTACAGTTATCATAATATACATATTTTGCCAACTGACACAAACGGGTCCCTAGACAAGTGACATCCTATTAACGCAAACGATAAATAAAATAGGAAGCGCCGTTCGTCGTTTTAAGTGAACGTATGTACATTAAACGTTGTAGTTATAACTTGAGGGTATTGGATTAATCTTTTAAAATCTTTCGATTAGACAGAGACCTAAAGATAAAGTGACTCGGACTATACAAATAACAATACCACCACTACTCGGTAACTTTGTACTAGTATTATAATTATGTCGTATCTCTCTGTATTTTACTGTGTGTACATAAATAATAAAATAAATAAATAAACAATTTCATTACAATTCATATGGGCTCGCTGGCTAGTTCGTTAAAATACCGGTATGAGTATGAAGACGTTCGGTGATGTGATGGTTCAAATCCAAGTCGAAACAATGAACTCTTTTTGAAGTATTCTTTAGATTATTCGTAACGAATTCGATGTTGTAGCAGTGTAATATTTTAAAACTTGAGGGGTTAGCACTTACTGACGTCGACTGTACCTAGACCTTCTGAGCTTCAATTTGACATTCATTATCTGCGCCTGTTTTGCAATAAGTATCTAAGAGGAGATTTTAAGCTTGCGAAGTAGGTAGGTACCTAAATCATCATTATCATCGTTTTAGCCGAAAGACGTCCACTGCTGGACATGTACCTGACTCAAGCGTCGGTTCATTGATCGATCCTGTGCTTTTCGCATCCAGCGGATTCCTGCGGCCACAACAATCACAAGGTCATCGGCCTTCACAAAGTCATCGGTAGGTAGATACAGAGACAGAAAATGAGAAAATTCTAAATATCCCTTCCACACTTGCACAGCCCTTGAGATTTCCTTGAATTTTAATGAACAATGATTGCCTGGCATTATATCTACATACACATCATCGCTTACCATTCTAAGTTCATCATTGTCTGTTTGTGTGCAATGGCTGCTCAGGAACGATCCTTGATTACGAGCCGCGCCAGCTAATCATCTCCTCTCTTAGTGCGTAATTATGCAGTGGTTTAGGATACTCGTAGCAACACTGCAATCTAGTGTACCCGATCTATTATTAGTTATGGCTTAGATGGGATTAGAATTGGTTTTGATGATTATTGGGGAGAATAATTTTCAGGATCTGGACCAAATTGCAGGCAAAACAAAGGTTTATTTTTGTTAATTAATTGTCTGAGTCCACGAAATCTGGGAGAACATAACATACATAATCAGCCTTAATGTTACCACTGGTGGGACTCAGGCCTCCTCTCGTTGAGAGGGAGTGGGCTGTAATCCACCTTGCGGGTTGGTAAATCTGGGAGTGGACGGAATCAAGTCTTTTGAAGAGCTTTTTAGATTTACAATACAGTAAATTACTTAATAGATACTTTGGAACGTCAAAATTTACAAGAAAAATAGTATTGATAGAAAAGATAGTTTCGTATAAAGAAGAATGGGCAACAAACTCCCTAAAAATAAAATCATATTCAGAAAATTTACCGCCTGTAGTAGATAACAGAAATTATTCTATATAAAGAACATGTTGATTTTTTTATAAATTTTTGATTACCAATATAACCTAACCGAATGTTTTAGAAAACTCTTAAATACAGTGGTAAGACAACAGTTTGCGAAAAGTCAACCTAAAATTTATAATTATGTTGCCATGTAAAGCGTACGGAAAGTAATAAAAAAACTTTTCAAAAAGCAATAACTTAACATGCATTGTTATTATTTCAGCACATACATATTGTAACTTTCAGGTGTCACACGTTAATTTGTCTACAACCTAAACAATATCCTCTCCCAAATAATTGTCAGTTCGAACGTCGGAAAACATTCATGAACTTTCCTTATAATTAAATTAGCAACATGAAGTCCTATAATTAATTAAAAGTTCTAATTTGTATGTAAAAGGTAGGAATAAGTTGCCGTCTGAAGTACTGATGTTTCTCGTCTGTGGAACATTGTTGTTTTCTTTGATTCCTACTTCATTTTTGGTAAATAAATAAAAGCTAAATTATCACGTTAAGGCATCCCGTCGCTTGTTTGTGGGGTAAATTGAATCTCTTCCTTAGATTGTTTAATCTAGACATATTAAATGAAACTGAAGTCTGAGATCGTAAAAAATGGGTATACCAAAACGTGAGTACTTTTTGGGTAGTATTTTAGAAAACGGCGTGAGGGTCTACTCCGAAGATAAATCCGAAGTATTGGCCAAATTTTCGGCCGTTTCCTGACTATAGCTGAGTACGGCGAAAGAAAAAAAAACGACAGTCAAAGAGATAAGTCAAAGTCAAAAATGTGACTTGAAGTCGGGTAAGGACTCAAAGTCAAAAAGGAAACTTTGGAAGTCAAGAAACGGCCGAACATTCGGCCGATACTTCGGATTATCGCTTCGGGGTATCGAGAATTTTCAGGGCAACTCCCCTGAAAATTAATTTGAATCATACCAATCATTCGCAGATTCGTTCATAATTCTCAACAACTCAGCCACTGCTGGACATAGGCCTCTCCCAGGCTGCGCCACAACACCCTGTCCTCCGCTTTTCGCATCCAGTCTGTCCCAGACACCTTTTTCGTTTTTATTCTCAACAATCGTTAACAATACCAATGGACACTTAGTAACAACTGAACCGTTTATAATATTTTAATATTCAAATTAAGAAAACCATACATCAACAAAGAGAAATAAAAGTCTAGTAAAACAACACGATAAGCAATTTATCAGCTCACAAACCTTGATTTCTCGAAATATATTTCAGCTAACTAAAATGAAATCACAAGTCCAGCCACTGGCTAATTTGTAACATGCTAAACTGTCCTTTGATTGGCATGAATGCGAAGGGAATATTCTATTGTACGATCATTTATAATTTAGGTACTTCAATAGGGGTTGGACTAAATTCTGATTGAAACTACTGCGATTTCAGCTAAATGGTTAACTTTAGTAGCCTATTCTAAAATGTCAATTTGGCAATTCAGTTTTTGGGTTTTTTGGCAATTTCAGGGATTATGATGAATTAATTACTCATAATTTCAAAAACCCAACTGAGCGTCTTCTAATAACAGTTGAGCTTTCGTAATTAGTTGTAAATTAATCGTATTTTATGAAAAGGTTCACTCAGAAAAGAAACGTTTTATAAGCAAGAATGACAGACAGCTATTCACAAATTTTGTATAACGTTAAAATGTTATTTAAACAAATATTCGCTTGCTATTTGTTTTAATTTATTTTAAACTAGCTTCTGCCTACGAAGTCGCCCGCGTGGCGAGCGGTTATGACGTTTTTAGTTTTTGTTTTTAAACTCCAAAACAGCATTGTCACCCCCAATCCCCCTTTAGGGGGTCTAAAGGGGGATTGGGGGTGACAATGCTTTTATGGAATAAGTTCAACGAGCGGTCCGAGTTAATCGGACCGGCCGCCAGTAATTTGTAAGGCTTTTTTAGGTATAACTAAATTAAACCTTTGATAATAATAATAATAATCCTTGGTTGCCATGTTTCTGAGTAAAAGATCGTTCCATTTTTAAATTATACGATAGATATGAGTTTACTATGTAATTTATTTGGCCGAAAAACCACGACACATGGATTTTCATACAACTTTTGGCGGCCGCTGTTCGCATGTAATATATTTGGCCAATACAGCAATTTAGATTTATCTTGAAGAAGGTTGGCAAAATAATGCTCGAATTTCCAAGCATGTTTGAGAAAAATACATACATTAATAATTAAATTAGATACATATAGCACGTTTGAGCGTGATGTTTTGACATATCGCAACATATATAGATTGCTCCCGACGTGTCCTAAAATTCACTTTATTTACTCTTTGTTCCTTTTCAGGCACATCTACTTCGCTGCGATCTTACGAAATTATAAAATGTTGGTGTTTCCTAGACTGCTTACAGCTGATAGATCTGTTGACTCATACCTAGGTCATACCTAGTTATAAAAATAACGATGCAATATTTTTCACACTTTGCAAAATACAAACATCAAGTGTCTAGGTAATTTTGAAATATATGTTATCGCCCTATTGAAATGAAATAAAATTTGAAAATGTATATTTAGATTGATTAAATAAAATGTTTTCGTATGTGTAGATTGAAGAGAAATACTCTCTGTTTTTGAATTAATAAAGACTTTCGCGATTTTTGCTTGCTGGATTTTTCAAGTTATTATCCTGACATTAAAATGTGATAAAAAGATAAAAAAATAAGTTTTTATGGTTTTTATTGCATAAAATAAACAATTAGTAGTCTGTATTTCCGCCGTTAACGCATATAAAACAATCGTAGCGATTCGGTATACTCAATATGAGTACATCCAAGTCTGGCCGCCCACGATTTTCTGGTGTGTATAGGGCATGGCATCCATATTTGGCAGAGCTCTTCTTTGAAGCATATATCCCATGCGTACTCAATGGGATTCAAGTCTGGCAATTAAGCAGGCCATGTTAAATGGGACGATGATATTAGCTGCGGCAAGTGTGATTGTAACGACTCTTTTTTTTTTGTTTTGGGTAGGAAATTATCAAATAACTTCTCCCGCTCTGGGCGGAGCGGGAGGGCGTGTCAGACTATTACTGACTAAAACCCACCCGTGTTCCTTCATTTGCCTGTGTGCCAGAGCCACGATATCCCTTTCGGACAAACTCGCAACCCTGGCAGGCATTGGCCCTAATGGACCCCGTCAATTCGCGCTGACGTCTCTTTGAAGCATTGTAACGACTCTGGCAGTGTGTGAACTAGCATTATCACGCATAAGCAGAAATGAAGCACTAAATTGGGTCCGCAAAGGTAAGATAACAGCTGATACAATCAGTTCTAAGAAAAAAATCAGCGTAAATCTGTGCATTGAGATTGCCTCTGATCCAAATCAGTTCGGTTCTTCCGCCAATCCAAAAGCCGCCCATATCATGATTGAACCACCACTGTATGCATGGACTTTCTGGCATGATTTTAAACGTTCTTGCATCCAGGTGTCCTCCAATACCGTATACGTCTAGTATCTGGCCTCATACTTAGGCGAGATTCGTCAGAAAAACACACAAAACGTATACGTTTACGTTTTTATATATATATATGTTTGTATTTATATGCTTTATGTATTTATTTAGGTATATGTAAGTTTTTTGCACGTGTGTACGGGTACACACGTGCACATACGTGTGTAAATTTCTATGTATATATATAGATATGGTATAGTATAGGTATATTTAACATTTTAGTATAAGACTTCGCATATTCATATTTTTCTCTTCTTGTTCTCACACACTATTGTCTACATTTCTTTTTCATTTCTCCTTTCGCAGGTCTGCTCGAAGAAATTTCTTAAGAAATAAGCAGTACCTTTGTACTAATATTATAATTATTGTGTGTACATAAATAATAAAATAAATAAATAAAACGCCACTCTTCTTCTACCCAATTTCTGTGTTCACGAGCTCTATTGTAAACGGGCTCTGTCTGCCAGGGTTGCGAGTTTGTCCGAAAGGGATATTGGGGCCCTGGCACACAGGCATCTGAAGCGACACGGGTGGGTTTTAGTCCGTACGTCTAAACACGCCCTCCCACTCCGCCCAGAGCGGGAAAAGTTATTTAATAATATCCCACCCAGAAAAAAAAAGGTCTCAATAGGTGGTACACGCAGCGGCCTTCGAAAACGAAGATTGACTTCATGTAATAACATCCCTGAAGAGCTATAAATCCTCGTAACCAACATCATCGCAGTCATTGTACGATTTCGTCAAGCAGTAATTTGTATGTGGCGATCTGGCCTGCGTGTGGGGATGCGACCTCGTCCTCCATGTCGCTCTGCCACGCTGCCAGTGATGCGATATCGTGTCTAAAGTCGATTTATTATACTCTGCGTAGTGCCCACAGCGATTGCCACAGCACACGTTGCCAAGAACCACCATCAACAAACATTCCCACAGCTCTGATCATTACTTCTCGGCTCAAGTGACGTCTTCACTCCTTATTAAAGTTCTTTTATATTGATTCCACTCAGAAGTATGGCAGATATTTTACTGATTTGGCCTCAAACCGTTGCAGGATTATATAGAAATACGACTCGACAAAAGATTTTCATATTATGATCGAAATTCAAAAACTATTCCCCTTTCAAATGACGAAATTTACTAAAAAGTATCTATAGGAGTTACATAAAATTTAAATAAAAAACCTGATTTTTAGAGACTAGGAAAAACGTACTTGATCTCTAGACACTTTTGTTGTGTGTAGATCCAAGAAGATATTTTGTCATTTGAAAAGATGCGATTGCTGCTCCTGATATTAAATAGCAGTTACAATGATACAGCTTTACATAAGAAAAGTGTTTTCAGCATGGGTCAACAAAGTACCAGACATTATAAAAAATATTCCAATCCAAATGTTTAAAAAGAAACTGACAGCCCTATTACTTGATAGGTGTTATTATTCACCTCTGCCCAACCCTTCGGGGAAACAAGTCGTGATGTTATATTATTATTCAATTAATGATTTTAAATGACACGACAATTTAGATTTAATATTTGACATTGTTTATTTCCATATTAATATCATGCTCGCTTTAATTCTATCATTTTTTATTTATTTTTTTGCCAATTTTAATTTTTGATTGAGGATTTTTTGTTTTTTATAATTCAAATATTCAAGGGTAGATTATACAGGGATCACCAATTCTGTAAACACCTTTATTTTATGTACTTTCGAAGCAAGTAAACGATTATTGAATAAGAAAAATATAATGGATAAAAAGTAAAGGCCGAAGTATTTGCCGACACCCACACGTGATTCTACCTAAATTTGTAGTCCAAAAAACACTCCACAAATCAGATCCCTCAAACACCCAGACTGATTCTGCACCATTTATAATAAATCCCGTCTTACGTAAATAATTTTACTTATTAATAAAAACGTCCCCAAAAACTTTGTACCTTATTCCTCCGATTCAGAAAGTCAGCGTTCGTCCTTGATTCTGAATTAATGAAGTTTTGTCCTACCGAGTTTACTTTTGTACTTTAGACATTTAATTACGCGGCACTTTTTCAGGTATAATCATGGTTTATTAGCTTTTCATAATAAAATTATACCTTGTTCTTTGTATATTTTTAAGTCTGCGTAGATTTGGAGTAAAAACGTAGATTCATTTATTTAAGTAATTGGTAAAACACGCGGAGGGATAATTAACTATGAAACTAATACTAATCAAGTTTTTTGCCATAATATACCTCCTCATGATACACTACAATATCTTGACTGGTTTTCCATCGTCCAAATTAAACTACTTTTCAATTCGCTATTTATAGTTCAACGTAATTAGAGAACTCATGGTCTTCACATGATCTATCCAAGATTATGTCTGGACTTTAAAAGAGACTGTGACCTCTGAGTTTGTTTCGGCCTTTCTTCTCAGAGTAGTCAGATACGAAACGCCGACCTCATCTAGTTTTTTTTTTTAATATGATTGACGTGTAAAAGTGTTTGTACAAACCTACTTACAGAAATAGATCATTCATCATTTATCACACACAAAATTCTCTCTAATCACCTTACTTTACAGAAAACAATCTAGCTAACAACACATAGCCGAGGATAATAATTAATGACTTCATAGTGCGCGACTTGTTTGAAGTTGTTACAACTTTCTCGACGTAAGTAAATGGACGTTATGACAAATTAGTTAAACTTGGTTACACGTATAAATAACCGGACAAGGTGATGGATAACGGCGGGGCTTCTGCCTCGAGTCTCGACTCCACGATTACCTCGGACTAAAATGCACCTTAGATTTGTGAGCTTAAACAGTTGTTGCTTAACTATGCAACAACTGTTTAAGCTCACAAATCTAAGGTAACTTGAGGAAGGTAACTTAAGACCCCGTTCAGCCACTGCTGAACGGGGTCTTACGTTACGTTCAGGATCTTTGACTGGTGTGTTGTGTTATGTTTTCTAAGACAGTACTGGTTTAAAAAAAAAGTGATAAGCTATTATTCGTATACCTACTCGTTAAGCTTAAGACATACGTTTATTTTTATTTATTTTCACATTTATTACACTGAGCTTATTTACATTAGTATGTAGGATTTCATTTTGGTTCTCCTTGTAATCTGAAAGCTTAAACTTACCTACTTTGAAATCATTTTCAGAATTCATCGGGGGTGAATACTCGTATTCACTTAATACTAATATTCTCCTTCGATATTATTGAATATGCACTGAATTAATGTTTTATCTATCTATTGAGATAGATAGATAAAACATTAATTCAGTGCGCACAAAAGACAGCACAACACACAATACCACAATTAATAGATAAGAAATTACAGGAATATATATAAAAACAAGGTGCCAATAGATAAAAAACCGGCCAAGTGCGAGTCGGACTCGCGCACGAAGGGTTCCGTACCATTATCTATAAAAACGGCAAAAAAATCACGTTTGTTGTATGGGAGCCCCCCTTAAATATTTGTTTTATTTTAATTTAATTATTGATTTTTAAAGTGAATATATAACTAAATATTCTGTGAATATTTCAAGTGTCTACCTGTTACCGTTATCAATATCGAGCAAAAACGACCAAAAAAATCACGTTTGTTGTATGAGCCCCCTTAAATATTTATGTTATTCTGGTTTTTAGTAGTAGTTTGGTAGTTGTTGCTATAGCGGCAACAGAAATACATCATCTGTGAAAATTTCAACTGTCTAGCTATCACGAATCATGAGAAACAGCCTGGTGACAGACGAACAGACAGACAGACGGCGGAGCCTTAGTAATAGGGTTCCCGTTTTACCCTTTGGGTACGGAACCCTAAAAAGAAAATATATACTTAAAGAAATAGAGTGACAATATGACATACTTTAAATCAATTATCGAATAATATACAAGGTGCGGTGTGCGTCTCAAAAGTTGCACCAAATGGTGAGTCCAGCTCAACATATATACGTAATAAGCCACATGTTCCCACTGCTGGGACACGGGCATCCTTTCGGTGAGAGAGAGTGGCCCGTAATCCACCACGCGGGCCCAGTGCGGGTTGGTAGATGTCACATGTCTTCCACTTTTTGGTTCTAGGACATGCCGGTTTCCTCACGACGTTTTCCTTCACCGTTTTGAGAGCAGTGGTGATGAAATAATTTACACATAGTTAAGCGCTTGTCTGGGTTCGAACCTAGGACCTAAAACTCGTAAGGTCGCGGCCATTACCACTTGGCCACCACTGCTCGACATATGCTCAGCATATGTTAGGCAAATATATCTGACTCTGATATTCTGCTGGATCCCTGCAGTGTGTGTGTTATGTATTTCCGTTGAAATTCAGGATAGGCTACAAAGCTCCTAATATTCCAGTGCGGCTATGAAACACTGCACTGCATTATACATTCGCTGTGATGTAATCCCTAAACGGCCCTTTACAAAACAAAGGCTAGCACCACACAACCTAACACACGAGTATATCCTTAGCTTAGGAATATGCAATTGCAATACCATTAACCAAATCTTCACAATACCATTAAATTCTATGTATTTTGGGGTGAACTGAATAGGTATGGTTCTGATACTCGGCACAAAATGTAACAACAGTTACGTCGTTGACACAAATACGTATAATCTTTAAAGTAAGTCGCGCGGGCGTAAGAGGCAATTCAATTTTAGCCGAGTGGCGGGAAGTGCTCCTACGTCACACATTCAAGACTGTCCTTGCAGCTAGTGTATGAATTATTCAGCTTTATGATTCTGCCGAGAAAAGTAATTAAGTTTTCCTTCGTAGAGCTTCGCTTGCGGCCGGCTCTCTGTTAATTAATCATCCTACCCGTCGCTTTTCTCCACTTTCAGAAATAGGTTAATAATGGTTGTCTTTTTCGCATCCTTTCTGCCGTTTCTATTATTGAATAAGCAAATAAATTGCTAAGAGTTTTAATTAAATGCAAAGTTCAGTTTTTGCTAGTGGCCGTGTCGTCGTTGCAGCATACTTATTTACATTAATGCGGGAATTTATCTGTTTGTAGACAGAGACATACATATTTATTAAGTGTACTACTTTTTTATATTTTGTACACATGTCTGTGAGGCATAAACTGTTTACAGACGAAGCGGTATTATGGAAAACCTACGTTACGCAGTATGTTGTATATTTTATACTTAATCTTCATAGGATCATCGTCAAGAAGTTAATAAAAAATCTATCTGAATATAAGAATCCTGTGTGGAGGTAGTTGGTACCTAATCACCGCTTTGAGAAACGTATAAGTGTTTGATGAACTGGATTTTATGTTCCTCATTTACCGACCTCACAACATTTACAGGAACTGCTGTGTTAGTCAGCTCATAGCCGAGAACCACACACCGTTCTTAATTTAGAATACATGCATTATTCTAGCATGTTAGCACAACGTACCACTTGTACATTTAACATCTGAAACATAACGTAAGTTCATGTGTATTTATGTCCATCATAATTACAATTGGAATGGGCAAATAGCTGACAGACTCTTTGACAACATAAGTCTGTGCGTCTGTGTGCGATGTGCACGAATTAGCTAGTGTCCGCAAAATATGCGGGCACGAGCCCCGTGCCTCACTGCAAATGTCTGACCCACTTCCTTTCCTTCCCACCTTTATTTTAAAAAAAGTTTACATTATTTACTAAACCAGAATATGAAGAAAATACGCAAAGAAAACAAATTCGTTACGACACCCTTAAAACTAAAAGAAGAAAATGTCTGTTATATTAATACTTCAGTAAACATTATGTAAGTGGTATAAAACCTTCCTGGGATAATTTTAGTCTACAATAAACATAAAAATATATTCTTATGTCTCCAACGTTATATGAACACTTCAAATAACAATAACAATGAGAAAAAATGTCTAGGAGACATTAGGACGAAAATAAAAAGTTTCAATATTTGTTTTAATTTCGCAAAAAGGTCTGTTGGGGAGAGAGCGTAAATATCAATTAAGTATTCCGATGTTTTCTTGAAAAGAAACAATAGCCCGAGTACAATTAGTCGTCCTTCATTAGTGGGGACAAATCCTTTCACTTGTATTGCTCGTTCTAATTGCAGCATTAGGGGCAGAATGAGCTATTGTAGCGTTGTCTGTCCGATCTGTTTTATTTTTAACGCTCCGAGCGCTCACAACAGGGTTTTAGAGTTCGCAACGGTAAAGACTATTGTTCGGACCGACAAACGTTTCATTGATGAAAAAGTATTTCCGATCTCGCATTATCCTTACATAGAGTAACAATACGACCTACGGGACGGATCGTGAATTGAGTAAGAAGTTGAATTAGTATCTTTCACTTCCTTTTCTCACTCTAGGTATTTTTCCGAAGTTCTTTAATGTTGTAATTCCAAAGAAAATAATGAATGAAAGCAGTATTTGGAAAACTCGTCCACGGCTTACTTTAAATTTAATGCTTTTAAATCCCGAGTTTCAGGAAGAGAGAGTATTATGTAACTTACTAAAGCAACTTTAGAAAATGGTTTACCTGTTCATGCAGCTCCACATTTCCGTGATCACAAAGCTAAAAATAATGAACGACCCCTTATTTATGGAGCACTTACTGCAGGCGTATACTAAAATAATGTTCGGTAGCTACGACGGATGTCTGAGCGGGCTCGTTTAGAAGCATCGGTTTAACTTAGCGCAAGCGGATCACACGCTCCATCGCGTAACGCGCCTGAAGATCCGCTCAGAATGGAGCCCCCACTAATTTAGGATAAGTGCTCACGTCCCGAGCTCAACGATTCGCCTGCGAATGGAAAATACCTTTGAACTACCAGGGTTCGGCGCACCCCACGACAAATTACGCTCGCGGTAAATACGCACTATCTAGTTCACTTCGGCAGAGTTTCGACCGGCATTGATTGCTCGCTACAATGAAATAGAGGGTCGTGTGATCGTGTCTGAACTAATCTTAGTCTGTAATCTTCTACGCTATCGTTGTGCAGTTTTTTCAGGCTAGACTCGCTATATTTACAGCTAGGAACGGAGGGGTGATTGCGTAACTCACTATCAGTAGCAATGGATTTCATTTTGACAGTTGAACAATATTCATTGCGTTATTTACGTTGTTGAGGAGACAAATTTATCGTAAATATGAAGCAATGGATTAGCAATATACTTCAAAATTATTCAGATTGATAGTGGGTTACTTAATTAGCCCGCTGGTCGTGGACTTGCTAATGAAGTAGAGGAGTTTGCCTTTTTAATTTTTAGGGTTCCGTAACTCAAAAGGAAAACACAGAACCCATACAGGATCACTTCAGTGTCCGTCTGTCTGTCTGTCAAAAGTCAAAGTCAAACCATTTATTTCAAATAGGCACATAAGAGGCACTTTTGAACGTCAAAATTTACAAAAAAAAAATAGAATTGATTCTAGTTGCCCTCTCCAAAAGGTAGTTTCGTATGGAGAAGAATGGGCAAGAAACTCCACTGGTACTCTTTTAAAAATGTTTTACAATATTTTGTTTGATTACATTAATTATATGATTATATGTGAAGACGATGCACCTAGAATAAAATTACTCGTCAGTCTGTCAAGACCCTTTTTCTCAGAAACGCGTGGAGGTATCAAGTTGAAATTAATATCAAATACGTAAAGTCTTTGGTCCCTTGAAGCTCTAAAAAAATCAAGCTTCCAAGTCAACGCAATAAAAAAAATATTGCGATTTATCCGACATATTTCGATACTCGCAAATAAATCAAAACCTATAGGATACTTCCCGTTGACCTAAAATCATGAAATTTGGCAAGAAGCAAGGCCTTATAACACAAGTAAAGAAAAAAGGCCTAAAATCAACAATTTGTAGTTATATCACTTATAATTACAAACTTACATTTCCGGTTGGAAAATTGACCATGGCGTATGTCGATGTATGGGAATAGTAGATTGTTACACAAGGGTCGAAAGGAATTGGTGACTTTCGACCTTGTTAAACACTCTACTGTTTATTTCAAATATAAGGAAAGTAATAAATTGTAGTTTTTAGGGTTCCGTACCCAAAGGGTAAAAAGGGAACCCTATTACTAAGGCTCCGCCGTCTGTCTGTCTGTCCGTCTGTCACCAGGCTGTATCTCATGAACCGTGATAGTTAGACAGTTGAAATTTTCACAGATGATGTGTTTCTGTTGCCGCTATAACAACAAATACTAAAAAACAGAATTACATAAGTATTTAAGGGGGCTCCCATACAACAAACGTGATTTTTTTTGCCGTTTTTATAGATGATGGTACGGAACCCTTCGTGCGCGAGTCCGACTCGCACTTGGTCGGTTTTTCTAAAATATTTTATTTTCTTGTTTGCTCGCCACTTCATAAAATCATTGTATGTATTAAAATATATTTTCTTTGAAATTTTTGGCAAAAGATTTTCGATTACTGTATTTGCCTCGTCTTTAACCGAATCTAAGGTCAACATTTCAGAATAGCTTGAACTCATTTTTAGGGTTCCGTAGTAAACAAGGAACCCTTATAGTTTCGCCATGTCCGTCTGTCTGTCTGTCTGTCCGTCCGTCCGTCTGTCCCCGGCTTAGCTCGGAGACGCTTAGTCCTAGAAGAAGCTGTAATTTAGCAAGGGTGTACATATTCATCAAGCCGAAAAAGTCGCAAAATAAAACCATGAAAAACATTTTTTTTAGGGTACCTCCCTTGCACGTAAAACGGGGATGACATTTTTTTTTCTCATCTAATACATAGTGTGGGGTATCGTTGGATACCCGTTTTAAAATATTGTGGGTCTGTGAAAGTCATTTTTCAATTTTGAGATCCGTTTGCGTAATATTAAGCTTTAAAGTGCTATTTTTTGTTACAGTCAAGTGTCCCCCCCCCCCCCCTGCCAGCTAAATGGTTGGATATGTGAAAAAATTCATGGCAGTAGTATATATAACGAAATTAAAAGGAAAACTATCACAGCTAAGTAGAGTTTACTAGTTAACGAGTAATAGTCCACCAACTTAAATTTGCAGTTGAAGAATTGACCGTAACGTATATCGATGTATGGGAGAGCATGTTTTTCAACTACAATGTTAAGTTTGTTTTTGGGATAAATTCATCCTAACTACGGAACCGTTCATTGTGCGTGGTCCGACACGCACTTGGCCGGTTTTTTTTATTATTTAATCAAATATTAAATAAAACCGAGATTTTGAATTTCGGTTCAGCTTACAGAGGTAGTATCCCGCCAAATTATATAGCTAGTCTTTATAGGGTTCCGTACCAAAAGGGTAAAACGGGAACCCTATTACTAAGGCTCCGCCGTCTGTCTGTCTGTCCGTCTGTCACCAGTCTGTATCTCATAAACCGTGATAGACAGTAAAAAAATTCACAGATGATGTATTTCTGTTGCCGCTATAACAAAAAATGCTAAAAACCAGAATAAAATAAATACTTCAGGGGTTTCCCATATAACAAACGTGATTTATATGCCGTTTTTATAGATAATGGTATGGAACCCCTCGTGCGCGAGTCAGACTCGCATTTGGCCGGTTTTTAAATTTACCCTGGATATATATACACGCACGAGACCGCAGTATTTTTTTTTAATTATGTGAAATTTTTCGTAGTCAACTACCTACTTAACCAACAAAATTTAGTTCTATTTTTAAAATTCAATTACTATGAGTCTTTCCCGCCCAAGGGTGGGGAGCAGCGTCTTCCACCCGCTACTGAGATCAAACAAACACTACTTTCCGAGTATGAGAAATTAAAAACATGTTTTTCAACTACAATGTTAAGTTTGTTTTTGGGATAAATTCATCCCAACTACGAAACCCTTCATTGTGCGTGGTCCGACACGCACTTGGCCGGTTTTTTTCATGGTAATGCAAGTTTCTGTTTTTCAATGTCTGAATTAGGTTACTACTGAAACTAAATGTTTGTGTTTATGATGCTTACGAGTTCAATAATGACCCACATTCCTCAAAAATAAACTTTTCAACGCTACATTCTTTAAGCAAACTAGGGCAGCGAAAACAGATTGATCCCGTGATCAATAAGTACATCTTGAATTCCTAGTTGAGTGCACGCGGGACAGGACGTGAGTGCATTTTGTCGTCGAAGAAACCAGTGAAGCGTACCCGCTGCATAAACACATGCCTAGAAGCGAACAGCTAAGCTTCTCACCACCCGCCCCGCCCGCGACGCAACGCCCGATTTTTCTACTGGCTTTGAATATTGATGTTGTGTAAACACTAGTGAAACGGTGAAACCAGCAGCCGTGTCCTCGCCACAGTTTTTAGTGATGCTTGAATTGTTTCCAGATTGAGAGCAGTTTCAGGCACGAGTTTTACGACATTGGAACAGGCGCAATGAGTGAACTAAATCACAAAGTTTAGCCGGCAGGGACCTGTTGTTTTGTGACGGGGACAAATTACTTAGAACAGGAGTTGGCTCGTATTACTTTTGCTAAATGTATTTTGATACGGATTGTTTATAACCACATAACGTGAATGTAAACTAGACTTTCTCACTGACCGACCGCTTGATAATTCAAAAGTACCTGTAATTGGTTTGTTTGAAATAAATGCTTTGAGTTTGAGTTTCGATTTGAGTTTGAGAGTAAAAGCTTTCCATTTGCAGGAGCCGCAGTTTCCATTTAAGATATCCGAGGTTTAATTACGGACGTATTATCGGATACATTGCTGGGAAACGCACAGTACGTATACAGCTTGCCGCTTTGATGGCTATATTAATTCAATACACCTACACGGTTTCGCGTTTTCTTTTTATGAATATATATTAATTTCATTAAACGTTATTATTTATTGATTTATTAACAATTTACTAAAATAACATTTTGGAACAACCTATACCTACTTAAAAAACTGTAGCGCGGAGGTCATTGCTGGGGTCACGGGTCATAACATCGCATCAATGAAATTAAAACGAATAACGTGCAAAACAAGGTGAATTGAAGGAAAGAGAGAGCTTTATTATTCAGTTTGTTTGAAACTTAAAATTTTTCAATGTACGAATTATTTTATCTTATTATATTTTTTATGATTACTGGCCACTCGTGCCCTACCCGTGTGTTAAATTAATGACGCCTTTATAGCGGCACGTTGCACAGTCAGCTTTGTATAGTTACCGTCAACGTGAGCCCCTTTGAACACACACCCGTTTTTCTTGCCGTGAAAAATTACAGTTTATTCACCGTATGTAGACACAGTTATCAATGTTGTATTGATCACTATGGAAGCTTGTTGACGGACACGTTTTTCTACGACGCGGTTTATTCGTCGTGGGTAGGCACGGTCGTCAGTGTTGTACGGATCTGTATGGAAGCTTGGATATAGACACGTTTTTCTACGGAGCGGTTTATTCGCGGTGAGTAGGCACGGTTGTCAGTGTTATATAGATCACTATGGAAGCTTGTTAACAGACACATTTTTTCTACAGCGCGGTTTATTCGCCGTGTGTAGGCACGGTCGTCAGTGTTGTACGGATCTCTATGGAAGCTCGTTGACAGACACGTTTTTTCTACGGCGCGGTTTATAAGCCGTACCGTAAAGAAACCGTGCTGTGTACAAAGGGCCTTATTAAGTATTTGAAAGCAAACCTTCTGACGTTGCGCTGGTTATAACAAGAAGTAGGTACTTATGCAAGTAACAAGTGCTTACTTTATTAAAAGCAAGTTTTCATTTTCCCACTCAAGAAAATCTTCAGCTAACGAGAGCAAAAAATAAAAGTTGTTTTTAATTTTTCTGTAAAACAAGTACGTACCTACCACGGCTGACGGTAAATAATAGACAAAACAGATGTTGCAGATATAAACATTTTATGATCGTGTGTCCTAAGCACTGCTGGCCAAAATAATAAAGACTTTAATTTTGACATGGATAAGGGGGATTTTGTCGAATAATAATAATGTTAGTACAATTTTAAACGCTTTTATTAGCCTTTACGCAATTAGCCTTTTTACGATCCTTCCTACTTTTGTCATTCCAAAAATTATCGTGTGATGCTTTTACGACCAGATTCTTACATTAAAACAATGTTACAAAAAGAGAAAAGTGACATAACAATGTCGTAATATCTATAGGTACGGCTGTCGAGAAAAAATATGTTAAATATTATAAGTTATGTAAAAGTTACCTAGCTAATATAACTTATATAAACCTACGTTTATAAGGAAGTTATTTCCACTAAGGCCCCACTTATATTATCATATTATATTTATCTTACAAATATGATTTCATATCTTTCAAATTCTATGATCATAGATAAATTATGCTGTTCTTCATTTTTAGGGTTCCGTACCCAAAGGGTAAAACGGGAACCCTATTACTAACGTCTGTCTGTCGGCTGGCTGTCTGTCTGTCCGTCTGTCACCAGGCTGTATCTCATGAACCGTGATAGTTAGACAGTAGAAATTTTCACAGATGATGTATTTCCGTTGCCGCTATAACAACAAAAACTAAAACACAGAATAAAATAAATATTTAAGGGGGCTCCCATACAACAAACGTGATTTTTTTGCTCGTTTTTGCTCGATATTGATAACGGCAACAGGTAGACGCTTAAAATATTCACAGAATATTTAATTATATATTCACATTAAAAATAAATAATTAAATTAAAATAAAACAAATATTTACCAACAGCAACAGAAACACACACAACCAACAACAGACACAACAGAAACTAAAACACAGAATAAAATAAATATTTAAGGGGGCTCCCATACAACAAACGTGATTTTTTTGCCGTTTTTATAGATAATGGTACGGAACCCTTCGTGCGCGAGTCCGACTCGCACTTGGCCGGTTTTTTTACAAATTACACTTATGGTCATATAAACGTCATGATGATATAATCGACATGGATAACGATTTAGCGGTGTTTTCCGTTGCTATGAGTGCAATTTTCAAGATAAAATGCTCAGATTATGAATCTGAGATAAAATGGTTAAAAATTTGTAAAAAATACTCGTTTTCCTCGTAAAGGTTTATTAATATTTTTGTTGTTTCGATATTCCAGTCGAGTTTATTGCATTTTGACGCCATTTTTGAGGTTAGACGGATATGATCATATTTGAACGCTACTGTCAAATATGATCCCTTAACTATGATCATTTCATCATAGACAATTTGAATCATATGTAGATATTATACCGTCCTAGGTTCCTAGGATCATATAAAAATGACTCATATATCTCTGATCATATTTCTATGATAGTCTAATAATTATATAATATAGTCATGATTAATATAAATCTTTTGCTATCGCTTCCTAGGAACGCGATCCTAAAATAATCGTTTCAAACCTCCAAAGATCTGGTAAAATTCATCGACGTAATACATATTTCCTGAGATTTAATAAAATAATTCACAAAAGTTATAACGTAAGAAAAATGTTGCTTTTTACCAGAGTGGGAAAATTCGCCTGCGGTTTTCGTAAAAAGGTCTCTTGCCGTAAGCGATTTGTGAGGAAAGCGCGAAGCTCTCAAAGGTTTTCCCACTCCAATAAGATGGCCAAATATTCAGGATAAGTGCCAGTTTGATAATTTCGAGTGGTGTTGAAAACTTTTAACCTTTCTGTTTATCTAAGTAATGTTAACCCGTATTCTCTTGAGCACTTTTAAGGTCATAGTATCTACCTACACTGGAAAAAAAAAGTTAAACAAAAAAAACAAAAAGAGTTAAACACTTTTTTTTGGTGCGTTAGTGATCACGCATCGACTTCATACGAGCCTAACAAGATCTTGACTCCAACAAGATTCGTTGATTCTAACGATTATAATTCTATAAAGCCATATTTGTTATGGCCGCGAATCATGTTTAGATCAACAAATAACCTGTTACTGACCTGCAAATTGCAAAATACTTAAGAAAATTTGAATTTCGCGGGCTACCTTAGCGCATCCACCTTAATCGGTCAGAAGTTTAATGCTAATAATCGCTGTGGTCTTGCTTTTCTTGTTAATTACTTTTACGTGAGCTGCATTCACCAAAAACAGGAAACAATAAAATTAACTTTTGTTTCGACAAACGGAATCGTGTAAAAAATAAAAAACAAATCTTATAAACAGTCTCAAACCTTGTTAAATAAAAAGCTTGTAAAAACGCGAGAACGTACCACGCATTTACGAAGCGGGTAGCGAAGTAATTAGTTATTTTTCTGTTTTCTTTGTTGAATGGGGCTGTGTTGTGGCCATTACGTCGGTTCGTGGCGTTCCACCGGTATCCCTGTAAATGTGCCCCCACGCCAATTGCCCGGGGCAATTTCTGTGAGGCGTTGTAATTAACGCCTCAAAGTATCCGGGTTTGGAGTGAAGAGCGTCGAGATCATTGCAAATAGACTTTTAAAATGGTGACCTGATTGGTGCTCGGTTACATACGTGTAGTTATAGTATCATTCGAGACTTAGCTTAATGAAGTGAAGTATTGAAGATATAATAACAATATGAAAGTTGTTTTTTAACCCCCGACAAAAAGAGGGGTGTTATAAGTTCGTAGTGTATAAGTGTGTCTGTGATATCATAGCTCCTGAACAGATGAACCGATTTTTAAACCCATTTACACCAAATTAAACCATTTACAGGCATTTTTGAATTGACAAAGAGTCGGTCAGTTAGTCAGAAAGTGGAAGCTATTTGCCCATTCCTAAACGTAGATCTCTATGGAGAAGAACAGGCAAGTTTGTTTGAAAGATATCTTAATCGAGAGTGTTGTTAGCTATGTTTTAAGAAAATCTACGCAGCTGTTTGAAGATCATAACCTCTTTTCTAGTTGATGAAGAGATAAACACAACTTCCACAGGTCTGATCGATGTGCGTTGCGCTGAACCTAGGTCGGTATTACAATAATCTGTGGGTGATGCTTAGAGATAAAAATAAGTTCAAAAACTAAAACCCGACTACTGAAAAATCACGCTCTAAAAAGTATGAAACAAGAAAATTTTCTCATCTGAAATTATTATGTCAAACTATTCAACATTTATCGTCTATTAAATAAACAACTTACACGTAATATATTTTAATGTATTTAATACATATTCATAGTGATGATCAGAAGACAGCCGTGGTCGTATGCCACTTTGCCCTAAGATTATGATCGCTTACTACTGTTAGAATGTGTTGTTTTGATACGTTAGGTGGCATACGACCACGGCTGTCTTCTGAAGATCATTATGAATATGTATTAAATACATGGTTTTATAAAGAAGGTACGATACGGCGCTCAGGTTCGATACGTCAGGCCTCGTCAGCTCTGAAGCATCCAGATCCGCTTCCCAATTATTTTGATAGGATCACAGGCAGTGTAGAAGACGTCAGGCCTCGTTAGCTCTGAAGCATCCAGATCGGCTTCCCAGTTATTTTGATAGGATCACCGGCAGTGTAGAAGACGTCAGGCCTCGTTAGCTCTGAAGCATCCAGATCGGCTTCCCAGTTATTTTGATAGGATCACCGGCAGTGTAGAAGACGTCAGGCCTCGTTAGCTTAGAGGCCTGAAGATCCGCTATCAGTATCACAGGCAGTCCAGTCCAGGTCTCTTAGGTAGTGGATGGTCCTCTTGGCAAGAACGTAGTACCGAGAAGACTGAGTATGTTATCAAGGTGAAATGAATATAGACCAATTACAAGACTTTTGTAGAGGACATGATTCCTTGAGCGCTTCCAGATCAGATCTGCCGGAATGGGTCAGAAGTCCCTTTTATATCCGAGTCTGAGGTGTTCTTTTTTACATCATCTGTTTTTTTTCTGTTCTTTACAGAATTTAATTTCAAATTCAGTGTTCGAAAAGGCCAGACATATTCGTACCAAAAACCTCTTTGATGAATTCTGAGAGCGTTTCAATTATTATTATAAATGTAAGTTAGGATACAAATATTATACAGTAAACAATTATAATTGTCTATAAAATACAATATTTGAGCTAAACATATTGATAAAAATAATTTAAATTATTTAAGTCAAAAGTAACCTTCATGGAAAATTAGAAGAAAAAATAATGACAGCTTGACAGCCTGACGTAAGTGTCATAACATTGAAAAATATGAAAAGTAAAGAAAACTAATCGTTTTAGAACGATTCGCAAAATAATAATGCCAAACCTATTGGTTTGGCATTATTATTATATAAAGAGTAATTATTATTACATTATTATTATATAAAGAGTAATTAAAAATTAATAATAATAATAATAATTACATCATATACTTACAATTTACATTCATTAATACATAATATTAATGAACGTAAAGTGTAAGTATATGATGTAGTGTCTGTAGTATGTAGATACTATAACATACCGGTCAAAATCATAACCCTTTTTTTTGCTTCGCCGTAGTCGGGTAAAAAGGACAATATTAGTTTCGAATATCGGAATAAAACAATTGTTTGTTTCGTCGTGTTTTCGTTATACATATTTCAAAAACACCAGTGTTATTTATATAGCTATTTTAAATAACAGTTGAAGCGGGATAGTGGATTTAGTTTAAAAGTTTTTGCCCTGGCTGGGGGCTTAATTTATTGAGACCCCCACAGGAAAGTCTGGGTAAGATGACAACCTCCTAGGTTGACCTGCGAGATGCCATTAAAAAAAGGGGATAGTGGATTTATTAATTTATTAAATGGTACTTATATCGCATTTTTGAAAACGGCTCTAGATAAGTGATTACCTACCTATCCTTTTTTTCAAACAAATCGGACTAGCTTCTTGTCTAGTTATCTTACTGAAAACTGAAAAAACCCAAATGGGTTACACCGCTGATTCTTAGACTTTTCACCAGCCGGGCTTATACTAGTCAAAGGTAACCAGTATCTGAAGCTACGAAGTGATTGTTCTTAATGTATATTTACTAGAATGGTCCCCTACAGAGGCACTTCCATGAAAAGACAACGTAGTCCTACTGTTTTTTTTTCTATCAAATTTCATCTGCCAGATGTTCCCAAAAATATCTCCCTATAAATTGTGTGTTAACATATCAAGGTATTCCCGGGATCACATCCTCATAAGCTTGACTATTAGGTACACTCCACGCCACTGTAATGGCTTAAGCAAAGATATAAATACGTCTAGATGGACAGTCAAAGCTGTGAACTCGTCGAAAAAAATTGTGTCCAAGTTGTTGGCCGCAAAATGCACGCACACTAGAGTTACACAATGACAGCACAATGATATGCCGCGAGTGTAAGACGTAGCTGTCACGCATACCAGCCTATCAAAGTTGGCCTGTTTGTTTTAGTTCTTTTGGATCGCTACACCCTATCTAGACATACAAATAATCATATGAATTGAAAATGCTTTATTAATACAAGTGTTGGAAATAATCTGCACCACCGCAGCGTTCGCGTAATACACCCTCGGGCCTCGGACCGGATTGTTGCTGGTCTGGCAAATAATTGTTTGCAGTTTTTTTGAGAAATCCTGTTATTAATGTTACGAGAATGGCTTAATTAAATTGGTCGAGAATGTACCTATTTGAAATATATAAACTGGATGTGGGTACCTTTAATATCATTGAATAATACCAGCCTATTATTATCCCACTGCCTCTTCTCATAAAGAAAAGACATTGATCACCACACTGAAAAAAATGCAGACTAACTAAGATACATTTTCTCTTAGTTGGCATTAATATGTTTGGAATCATTATTTATACTACTATAAACAAGATAACATATTTGCCAGAACAAATTCATTTTATTTATATCGATAAATGTACATGTACAGAATAATCACCGGTCTTGGTAACATCGTACCAGTTTTATTTGATTTCTTCTTCACTTGTATATCAAATACTAATTTAAGTTCATGGTAACAAGCAACTTCTTAGCATTATATCATTATTAAACTGGCCAACATTTGAGCTAAATTAAATACTAGTTAATCCGTAATTAAACTAATTCATTAATTAGTAGACGGAACTATGATAATTTAACAAAGTTCTCCTAGCTTCAGAGGTCAAGATCTTGTTAGGCTCGTATGGAGTCAAGATGCGTGATTCACATTAAACAAGATTTTTGTTAAAGCAAACACTTTTTTTTTCAATGCACGCTTGCTAAAAACGGGTTGGTAATTAAAGTAAAAACAGACTTATATTAACCAAGTCCCAGGTTTCCTCACGATTTTTTCGTTCGCTGATTTCAGTAATGCCTAATATAAGTACTCTAAAAGTACATCATCATCATCATCATCAACAACATGTCCTTGTCTTCCATAAGTACTTTCTTATTAAAGACCTACTTACTCAAGCGGGGACTACTTACAACTTAAATCAAAATATTTACTAAATAGGTGCATGAATAAATTCAATATTAGAAGAAGAAAAAAGTAGTCATAAAATAAAAATACAATTACTAAATAAGCGCTCTTAATTGTGTCTTTAATTTTAAGCCTGCCATCTGTTTTACTAACATTATGGAATGCAATAAAGAATTGTGAATTGTGAATATTAGTCGTCATCTCGGTAGTCACTCCCTTTCTAGCCATATCATCTTTCACACAGTTCATCTATCGTTTCTTTGGTCTTCCCCTACTCTTATAGCCATCGACATTCATACTCTGAAAGTTACATATGAATTGAAAAGAATGCATGAATATTATGAAACAGTCACACATACTCGTACAAGCAAAATGAAACTTTAGTATTTGATTTATTGGATCTTTTTCTTTCCATGTTGTAGACAGTTACGTGATTGTAATATTTTCTCTAGATACATTTTTTATTCGAAAATCATGTCTTTTTTAATGATAATTATAAAAAACAAACAAGATTGTTTGGCTTATATGTCTAAAATTCACAGCAAGAAAATATAGTTTATTATCCATCCACCAGATATTTTTTCTCTAGAATCAGAATGCTTTATTTGTAAACATAGGATTACAATAATGGTGTTACAGATAGGCAGGTCCTCTATGTTTTGCCCAGAGGCGTACAAATATATTTAATTACATTGTCTTTACTTCTAGCAACAATTTAGCTTTTAAAATAATTATCATGAAGTGGTAGAATAATATAAAATTATGTAGACTTTCACATTGGTAATAAAATCAATTAATAGATAGGTACATGCATGTCAATATAAATAAATAAAGAATATAATCAATTTCAATAAAAATGTCAAATAGATTAATCAGTATAAATAGAGAATAAAATCGATTTCAATAAATGTCAAATATATTAGGTTACATGTCTTAATATTAATGCTAATGTCAATAAGATTCAAAATAGGTGAGGTGATGTACAATTTTCTGAAGCAGAAATTATAGAATTATCGTCCAAATATTCTTGTAGTGAGTAATAGCATTTATTTATCAATATTCTTAATAATTGTGTTTTGAAATTGTCCAGATTTAACGTTTTTATTTGTTCAGGTAGTTTGTTAAATATTTTTTTGGCCATACAGAAGGTACTTTTATTCATTAGTGCAGTCTTGCCATAAGTCACTTCGAGTTCCAACTTATTTCTATCGCGCAACTTTCTGTAGTAACTTTTAGTAGCTATTTTATATAGTGAAATGTTAGATTTGACGAACACATTAGTTTCGTATATGTACAGCGATGGCAAGGTAAGTATTTTTAGGCGTATAAAGTACGATTGGCAACTGTCTGTGCTTTTAAGGCCACACATAGCTCTGACACATCTTTTTTGGGCTCTAAATAAGCGTTCTCTATCAACTGAATTGCCCCAGTATATTACGCCATATCTGAGTGTTGATGCAACATAGCCGTGATAGGCTGTTAGTACGGATTCTAGGCTCACTATTTTCGATAATTTATAGAGAGCATAGGTAAATTTATTAAGTTTTTTACATATTTCGTCTGTCTGGGGTCTCCAAGTCAAATTGTTGTCTATATTAATTCCAAGAAATTTAGTAGCAGTAGTTGATTCTATTTTTGTGCCTAAATAGCTAATGTCATGGATTGTATTTGGTATTCTCTGATAAAAATGCATAATTTTAGTCTTTTCTAAGTTTATAATTAGATTATTGTTGTCAAACCATGTTATAATTCTATTCAATGTCATGTTTATTTCATTTTCATAAGTATTGGGATCATCACATTTTATGATTACGGTGCTATCATCGGCGAATAGTACCATAGGGTGTTTTATTTGCCTCGGAAGGTCATTTATGTAGAGTAGGAAAAGGGGGGGTCCCAGCACGCTACCTTGAGGAACGCCGTATTTAATTTTCTCGCTTTCGGAACGATATTTTTTCTCGTAACTACTATTTAAGGATATTTGTGTGATTTCTACAAATTGTTTTCTGTCTGTTAAGTAAGATCGAATGAGGTCAAGTATATTTCCCCTGATACCATATTTTTCAAGTTTATGTAATAGTATAGGATAATCCACATAATCAAAAGCTTTAGTTAGATCCATATATATCGCACATACAGGATTTCTGTTATCTATATTTGACACAATAGGGAGAAGCAAGTCATGTATAGCCATATTGATCGTCTTCTGCTTACGAAATCCCTTTTGTTCGTTAACCAATATGTTAGATTTCTCAAGGTAGCTGTACAAGGACTTATAAATGACTTTCTCAAATATTTTAGAAAATACGGGTATTAATGCAACAGGCCTATAATTTGACATAGTTTGTCTATCATTTTTTTTGTGCAATGGTACAATTATTGACGTTTTTAATTTCTCAGGGAAGATTCCGCTAGAAATACTCATATTAATTAAGTGACTGAGGTGTGGAGCTATGTAATGGGACACTTCTTTGATAACTTTAGTGCATACTCCGTCATAACCAACACTTTTTGTATTTCGAAGTGAGGTGATATGATTAATTATGTCTTGAGGTATGGTTGGCTCCATAAACAAAGAGTTTGAAGTATTTAAGCGTAAGTTAATTTCTGGTATAGTTTTATTTTTTGGTTCGATAACTTGATTAATATAAAAATTGTTAAAAGCCTGAGCTATATTTAAAGGGTTCGTGATTTTCTGTGTCTCTGTTTGAATTTGTGTTATTGGTTCTTTAGGGAAGCAGGTTTTACAATTATTAATTATGGTCCATGCTGCTTTAGATTTATTTTTAGACGTTTTAATGAAGTAGTTATTTCGTGATGCTTGTGTTAACGTTATAACTCTTTTAAACCTTGCAGAATAGGTCTTAAACGATTGTTTATTCTTTAGGGAAGGGTTTGTTCTATATTGCCATAGCAAGTGCCGTTTCTTTTTACTACATTTCCTTATCCCGTTCGTGATCCATTTTGTTTTCTTTGTAATTGATTTTGTTATTATTTCGTTGGGAAAACAAAGATCGTAAAAACATTTAAATAGGTCAAGAAAATGGCCATAGGCCTCATTGACGTCATTAGTTGTATATATGTCCGAAAAAGTGAGAGTCTTAATGCAATTTTTAAAATTATCTATATTATCTTGATAATAATTCCGTCTTTTTATTTTCCAACGCTTTAAGACGCATGTCTTCTTAACAGGACATTTCAAAAGTTGCGCGGTATGATCTGACAGGCCCAATTCTATAATTTCTCCTTTACAGCCTCTAACATTATGTGCTATATTGTCCAAGCAGGTCCCACTGCTTAATCTAGTGGGTTGACAAAATTGTAATTTTAAATTATAATTTAACAATGTATATTCGAAATCTAATGTTTGTTTATTTCTTTTCAATAAGTTGATATTAAAGTCCCCACATAAAACAATCTTTTTGTTATTCAATTTTAAACACAGCAAATGCAAAATATTATTTAAATTGTCAAAAAATTTATCCAAATTAGATTGAGGCACCCTATATATACATACAATAATAATGTTGTGTTCTGTTAGTTCTATCGCGCAGCATTCAATTACGTTATTAACAGAATATTTACTTATATTTAGCACCTTATATTTGTGGTTAGTCCTAGTTAAAATGCATGCGCCACCTCTTCTACATCCTCTGGAGAAACTCGTTGCCAGGCTGTAGTTAGGTATGTTTAATAGTTCTTCCTGTTCAGGTGTCATAAAATGCTCAGTTATGCACACCGCATCGATTCTTTTTTTATTACTCTCTAGTTCTTCCAAATAAACATTAAGGATATCAGCTTTGTTTAGGAGTCCAGCAATGTTTTGATGCAGGATGTACAAGTTATTGTACACGAAAAAAGTTTGAAGTTTCCTTTAGATTTGCATTTGTACTATTGCAGACGGTCTCTTGTGTATTCTTACTGGTTAGCTGGCTATTCGTTTGACAATAAAGATTCAGATCAATCAAGATGTTACTCATAATATTGTCATAAATGTTCCTTAATCCGTACTTATTGATTCTGCCTGTAGTATAAGAGAACATCTCAAGTGTTAGGTCGCGATTGCTGTCGAAGATGTACGCGTACTTATGACTTTGATTGTCTAAATGAAGCAGGTTGTTAAACATTTCGACTTTAAATTTGTATATTGGTGATTCTGTTTTGTATGTAGGAAGACAAATCACTACATTGGTGTGTGACACTTTTCGGAGGGATTCATTTAACATATTTATTACGTCTATATAGTTGTTTTCATATGTGTTTATAACATCTTCTCCTATGAAAAGTAAGCAGTAGTCCTCTAAGGTAAAGCCTTTTAGTTTTTGTTCGATACCGCTTATGAGTCGCATTATGGTACAGTTGGGCATTATATAATGGCAGTAGTGAGAATATTCAGAAAAAACTTCCTCAACTAAAGGTTTGGATCCCTTAATTTTGCTACAGCTTAGGATACACAGTTTGTTCTTTTTTGTAGGTTTCAATACCAAATTTGTTGGTGCTATAGCGGTAGGCATATCTTTCGATTTGTTGGGTGTTTGAGCATGGCTATAAGTACTTGTAGTTTGTGTCTCTTTATTTTCTTTATTAGTCGCGCACTCAAGACGATGTGGTTGTTGCTCATGTTCGTTGATGACCCTATTTGGTGAACTTATTCGTTGCAAAGTTTTGGTTTTGCGTGTTGGTGTTGCACTTTTTTTCTCAGGAGTCGAGCATATTTTCTTCAATGAGTTAACAGTCTTAATCATATTTTGTAGGTCGGATTTGAGACGAAAGTTCTCATTATTTAAATCTTCAATTTCTTTGTGTGCGCTTAGTAATTGATTCCTAAGTATTTTGTTTTCTTCGGTTAACTCACGAACGTCATCAAATGTGTCATGGAAGCTGTCAGGAACACTCATCATTGTTGTGTCAAGTATAGTTTTGTCGCTGTTGTTGGTAGTCATATTTTTAGTTAGGTCAGTTAGCGAGCTTGATCTACAGGGTTTACGGTAGGTTATGTTGTTGCTGTTGGAGTCCATCTTTACTCGAAGCCATCGTAGCGCCTTCTGGTGTGAAATTATTGAGGGAATATTAGTTCAAATTAGTTGGCAATTTGAACTGTTCAATATATTTGTGAGAACGTAGAATTTTAGAATTCACAAAAAGAGGCAGGCGTTGGCGGGGCTCGAACCTGCGACCATTTGACTATCGTACAAATGTAGTCTTTTTATGTCACCGAGCCAATTGAACTTAAGATACTTTGTTGAAATTGAGCATCACATTGATTAGGTCCAATATTTGAACGAAACAAAAACGGTTGAAATGACTCATGCGATTGGAATTTTTTCACTGTCAAACACTGGTCACTTTGTTTTTGCGACTTCAAGTTTAAATGAACTTCGCACTTGTGTTCTTGATTCTCACTGTTTTAGGTGTCACTTCACTTGATTTTCATTTATTGTTTATTGTTTTTTTGTAGTTTTCGTGTTTATATTGTTTTATGAGTTTTGGTCATATGCTCACAGTTTGTGTATAATATTTGTAGATAACACTGTCACTTAGTCATTAGTCACTGTTTTATCGTTTGACTTATTTTTATTTAGATCTGTACACTATTAGTATTTTTAAAAGATATTTTACACGGAGCGTTTTTTCTCGCGTTAGACTAGATGCAGCGCCATCTCGCGACTTCTTCGCGATCAATATTATTACTTTAGTTATAAACGAAATAAGAATTGAGACTTACGCTATTTAGTTTCGTGTTCGAACACGATCAAAGAGCGCGCGCGATATTCAACTTTATTACTGATGTGTTAGCGTTTAGCACTTATCGGAGTGGCGGGGAGCAAGGGGCGGAGTTTGCGTGGAAATCTGTTTTAGACTGCCTGGTCTTAACCACTGGGCCATCACGACATTGGCATCGTGTATTGTTTTCTTTAACAATATCTACCCTCAAATTATTTGAGTTTTAGGCTGAGCTAAGAATAAAGCACGTCATCGTGTACGGTCGATCGCCATTCCGTTTCGAGTTGGATAATTTTGGAACGAAGTTCCTAATGCCTTTGAAGCAAGTCTTTGGTAGGTTAGTCAAAATTATTAAAAATTCTTCCAGCGGAAATTGGTCACTGCTTACATCCTAAGTAAATTACAACAACTTGTTTCTACTGAACAAGTTCACTGAAACAATAGTGAACGTATTATTATTTAACTTGTGGCCGCTCTCGCTATAGTATGCGACGTACGAGTATGTTCAGACATATTGCTAGGTTCATGCGCCAAAACATTTGTCACGAAATACTTGAATGCGAAATGAAGTTCTGGCTTTTTGGCACAAGCCTAAGCAAAGACTGGAAAGGTCAGTTTTTCTTCAAAAACCGGATAAGTGCGAGTTGAACTCGCATGGTGAGGGTTCCGTACAATGATTATGTTATGTCATATCATGTTTTTTATCCCAAGATAATTTACCCCAAGAATGAGTTTAACATTGTAGTTGAAAAACAAGACATGTTCTTCCATACATTCCAACTGCAAATGTAAGTTTGTACGCACAATATTGAGAGATTTACCGTGAAATTTTAAGACCATAAATACTTCTTATAGGTTTTCTTGTTATCTATAAGTAAAGAAATATTATTTTTAGTTTTAGGCCCATTAGTTTCGGAGATACTGTAGGTGGTGTGTTGTATGAGAGGGGAGGAGGTGTTTTGTGGGTGTATGTATGTGTGTGTGGGGTGTGTGTAGTCGTGTAAGGTGTGTTCGTGTAAGGTTGCATGTGTTTTTGTATCCTATTTTGTAGAATAATAATTATTATTAACTATTATGTACCTATATTATTTTAGAAATAAGGTCTTATGTACGGGAATAGTCCTGATTATACAGCCAGTTTTGTAATTTGGTTTTGACATTATTAGTTTGGTCTTAGTGCATAACAGGTCTGAGCGTCAGCTGTTCCAGTAGTGGGGAAATCCAAAGTTAAAGCAAGTCAAAATAATTTAATGCCGCCCAAAACCTTATGAGAAGATTTTAGAGATCTGCTACATACCAATAAAAATTGTCAGCTGCATGGAAGTGAGGGGAATATACAATGTCTCTGTATGCGGTGTGGCGAAAATTACGGGAGTGGTACAGACCATCAAACTGAATAACTTTCTCCCGGGGACCAACATCGTTATCACGAAAAAGTTATCAGTCGTCCCATACATTTGGTCGAGTAGGTATTGAAATTTTGTATACGCTGACTGTTTTTTTGATTCACGATTACTATGTTGGTCCCCGGGAGAAAGTTGATCAGTTTGATAGTCTGTACCACACCCTTAACTTTCGCCATAGACACATTGTATATGTCAGTAACTTGAATGAACAATGATTTTGCGATGGCACATCAGGGCTAAATTCGAAACTCCGGGTAATCAGACAACATGGTCAAAGAAAAGATGACTTCAATTTTGTTTATTGAAAAAGCCTGAGCCAGGAATCAGACCCGATCCCTTTTGTAAAAGAGCAGCCTGTACTTTTTGGAGCGATATGAAATTACTTTTTTTTAACAACTTTGACATGCTGTGTACCTTTGGATTCCTCTTGAGTGCGGCGACTGAGGCTCATTCTGATAATTACTGAACAATAATCAACTACTAACTAATACGTAACGTAGAGCAGTGGTGGCCCACTGGTGTTAATCCGCGACTTATGATTTGTAGGTCATAGGCTCGAATTCAAACCAATTTACCCAGGGTTGCGGGTTTGTCCGAAAGGGATATCGTGACCCTGGCACACAGGCAACTGAAGAAAAACGGGTGGGTTTTAGTAAGTAAAAGTCTGACACGCTCCGCCCAGAGCGGGAGAAGTTATTTGATAATTTCCCAACCAGAAAAGAAAAAAAGGCATTCGCACTGCTCTCAAAACAGTGAAGGTAAACATCGTCGTGAGGAAACCGGCATGTCCTAGCACCAAAACTTCGGTGACTTGAGACATCTACCAACCCACACTGGGCTCGCGTGGTGGATCACAGCCCATTCCTTGTCATAGAGAAGAGGCCTGAGTCCCAGCAGTGCGAACATGGAACATTATAGGCTGATTTATAAATTATAAATATACATAATTTATAAAACTACTAGCAATTAAATTTAATCGATTTAAAATTGAACGTTCGATTTTTGCGGTAATTTTTGACTACTAAATTTTGCACGCATCTCTACCCGTGTTAATGTCCGAAATTATCCCACAGGAGCGTGAAACAGGGAATAAATAGTATGCTATGTCCTAAACCATGTCATCGTCTACCTGTGTTCCAAATTTCAAATCAATGTTCGAAATCAGTTCAGCCGTTAAGGCGTGAAAAGGTAACAGACAGACAGGAGTTACTCGCATTTATAATCTTAGTATGGATTTAAGAAACCCTAAAGATCACAGTTATCTAAAATTACATTCTGAATTCAGTTCAACCCTCGTTGGAGTGAATGTTAAATTATCGTACAATTAAACTATTCCCTTCGCATTCAGGCGAATCAAAGGTCAGTTTATCCTGTTACAAATTAGCCAGTGGCTAGGCTTGAGATTCCATTTCTGTTAGCTAAAATATATTCCAAGAAATCAAGGTTTCTGGGCTGATAAATTACTTATCGTGTTGTTTAACTAGACTTTCATTTATCTTTGTTGATTTATGACTTTCTTAATGTTAATATTAAAATAATATTAACAGTTCAATTGGAACTAAAAGTGTCCTTTGGTATTGTCAATTGTCGTTGAGTATTGACAATATCCGAGACAGATTGGCCCTAAAACTAGTTTCAAATTAATTTACAGACCGTTTACTAAAATGGTACATTAAAGTAAATAATTAGGTACGTTTTACTAGAATTTTTTTTTAACCAAAACTTCAGTTTCATTTAATATGTCTAGACTAAACAATCTAAGGGAGAGATTCAATTTACCCCACCAACAACCGACCGGGTGCCTCAACTTAATAATTTAGCTTTTATTTATTTAACAGAAATTAAGTAGGAATCAAAGAAAACAACAATGTTCCACAGACGAGAAACATCAGTACTCCAGAAGCAAAGTTATTCCTACCTTTTGCATACGAATTAGAACTTTCAATTAATTATAGGACTTCGTGTTGCTAATTTAATTATAAAGAAACTTCATTAATTTATTTTGAAGTTCGAATTGACAATTATTTGTGAGCCGGTATTGTTTAGGCTGTAGACTAATTAACGTCTGACACCTTATACTGTTACAACGTAAAGGTATATATGAGAACAACACCGTACGGAAAGTTATTAGACTTAATACGCAAAGTAGAAAGTTAATTTTGTAGTGCCTCTTCATTGCTGAAGGCAGACATCTGAACAGTTTACTGAAAAATAAATGTTTAATACAAGTCTGAAAAGCCCTTCAACGCACTTGATTCTATTCAACTGTCTGAAGTTGTGGAACTACAACATTGTTCTTCTTTGAACTATAGTTGTGCCAACAATATTTTCTATTATAACCTGGAAAATGTTCTCTAATAGGTAACCTACCCAATAATTATCAAAACCAATTCTAATCCAATCTAAGCCATAACTAATAATAGATCGAGTACACTAGATAGCAGTGTTGCTATCCTAAACCACTGCATAATTACGCACTACGAGAGGAGATGATTAGCTGGCGCGGCTCGTAATCAAATATCATTGCTGAGCAGCCATTGCACATACGAACAGACAATGATGAGCTTAGTATGGTCGGCGATGATGTGTATGCATTTATAATGCGAGGCAATCATGGTTTATAAAATTTTGAGGAAATGTACAGAGTTGTCCAAGTGATTGACTTATAAATAATATGTAAAATCAGAAAAATGTGCCTATTTGGCATACTTAGACCATGCTCTTTCAGACTGTCGATCTATAAAAAATTTAAGTAGGTACTGAAAAACTGTTTTCCAAGAAAATCGAAAAACAGTCGAGTTCAAGCAGCTCGAAAAGTTCAAACAAATCTTTTTACATATTTTTATTTAACCGAAGAAAACAAGTAGAAGGTTCTCAAGTCGACGAGTATATTAATTGTTCTTTTAATTATAATTCTATGCCCACGCATAACTTTTTACAGCGTTGTCCGATTTTGATGTTTCTTTTTTATTAGATAGGGTATACCTCGAAATTGGTCCCATTTCAAATTGAAAATATAATCAACCGCTAAGGGTAAAAAAGTTGGGGTTGATTAATGATTCACCAACTGAATTTTCACTTGTTAACCGATTCTGTTGAAACGTGGCTCACATAATATGTAGTTCTAATGACACTAAAACATAATAGATTTGATCTGATGATGGAGACGAAAGACAGTTGAGAGAGCTCCTCGACAGTTTTAGCAGCACTTGTCCGAACCGCACCAGAGCACTTCCACTAACCGCACTGAAACAAAATTTTGAGAAGTGCAGTTCGGTGAAACAGTTTATTATTATTATTTCAGTCCCCGAACGGCACCTAAGTAAAATATTTTTTTAATCAGCGCTCAGGCTCAGCGCAGTGGCTCAGGTGCGGTTCGGACAAGTGCTGTTGAAATCAGTGCTCTGAGTGGAATACCTCCTTAATTAAGGTAAATTACTAATTTGGAGTCAGCGCTAAACAAACAAAAAGGCGCCAAGTAAAATTATTGACGACCTTGATTGATTTTCATTTATTTTTAGGGTTTCGTACCTCAAAAGTAAAAAACGGAAACCTTATAGGATCACTCGTGTGTCTGACTGTCCGTCTGTCACAGTCGTTTTGCTCTGAATCTACTGGACCGAGTAAGTTGTTTGATACTCATATTCTTCTGTGACCCAAACACGGACGTGTTATGTAAATAAATAAATTTTGAATACGGGGGTCACTTTTAAGGGGAAAATTAGAAAAAAAAAGTTTTGATGACTGTACCGTATGACATAGCAAATGAAAGGGGGTATTGTAAGGATTTCATTTATATATTTTTTATAGTTTAAAAATAAATACTTTTAAAATTATTTAAGAAAATAGCTGAAAATTTACCACCCCCGCCCCTTAGCTCCGAAACTACAAAGCCCAAAATTAAAAAAAAACAAACAAACAGATAATAGTTATTTATTTATAGATTACAGGGAACCTACAAGAAGTCTGTGGTCTTAAAATAACATGGCAAATGGCCCAATATTGTGCGTACAAACTTACCTACATTTACAGTTGGAATGTATGGGGATCATGTTTTTCAACTACAATGTTAAGTTTGTTCTTGGGATAAGTTCATCCCAACTACGGAACTCTTCATTGTGCGTTGGCCGGTTTTTTTTGTTTGGCGCAAACTTAAAATTTGTATTTTACTTTAATTTAGGAACTTAGACTAAAAGGTTTTTTTATTTTTCACTTTTAACTTTCTTTCTTCGTCAGTTTTATTATTTTGTTACACGTAGTAGTTCAAAAGGGTTAATGTAACACCAATAATATACGTAGTGTAGCGATACGACTGAGAACAAATGAAACATGGCAAGTCGTTAAACTGAACTTGGAGGAATGTAGCCGGTTAAGCGTCCCTGGTTCAATCCCTAAGGGATGAGGCAGACACGTAGCGTTCACTCAGCACTCGAGTTTCTACTATCCTCAAAGACAATTTCACTGTTCTTTTCCCCGGCTCAAGAGCTTGCGATATAGCTGACGTAATACTTAGTTTTGTTCAGATACTGTTTCGTCATAACACGGAGTGAAGGTATGAAATGTGACGTATTGGCTTAAAGTTGTGTCATGGCAGCCAATCAATTACTCATGAAAAGATGTTTTAAGTGAAAATGAGCATTCGCGGAATGACGCGGATATGAGTGCGGAAAAAGAAATGTAATTTATATTTAAAACTAGCTGCTGCTCGCAGCTTCGAAAACGTGGCTTTTTCTAAAATAAAAGCCAAGTTACTCCTTGTAATATCAGCTATCTGCCAGTGAAAGTCCCGTCGAAATCGGTCCCGCCGTTTTGAAAATTATCCGGAACAAACAGACAGAGAGACAAAAATATTAAAAATTGTATTTTTGCTGTAAGTACAGAAATAATGAAAAAGCATTTATTGGGACTCGCACAGATCACAAAATAACTAAACTAAATCACACTCATAGAAACATACAGAACAAAAACAAAAATAAAACAAAGTAAAAATGAAAATAAAAACAGAAAGTCTTGTACGAGGCCAAAAGGCTATCTCAGTATGATGCTGCGGCACTTAAATAATAAGTATGCATTTAGTAAAAAGCTGTTATTTTGACAGGAACATTAATTTTATTTATTTGTATAAGTAGATTTTAATTTAGTTCATAAAAATCATTGTTTTTGGCTGGTGGCATGAACAAATAAGTATAAGTTTGAAATGAAATACAAATTTATAGTTCAACGTATCTTAAGGGGATAAGCTTTTTTAATCCTGTAGCATATGAGTAAATCAGTTTTGTGGTAGGTGAGAACTAAGATAAAGCGTGAACGCAGCGATTCATTTCCTGAAAAATGCATTTATTCTGTAACAAAACCAGGTTGCAGAGTTTTCCCAACTCATATATTTCAAACTCTTTCGAGATTACAAAGTTATGCCCTCTCAGAGTTTTTACAAGAAAAGTGGATTAAGATTTTCTATATCTACCTAATATATCAACATTACGGTACGTTCGTATGATTTATAGGCCAAGTTGAGGAACTTCTGCATGTCATCCACTGGCTCTTTGCGAAATTTTCTAAAGAAACTTTAAACTTTTTACATTAGCACGATGATGGTGACTAACCTAGGTATTATATACCTATTCTTATTTAACACTTAAGTTTTTCTTTGGAACTGGGTGAAGAGAAAATTCCCTTTTCGTATTACCGCAGTACCTGAAGTAGAAAATTAAATGAAAGAATGTTTATTAATTATTAAGTATATTGACTACACTTTAAGATTCCATTAACACTTTTTTAGTACTGAAATGCTAACAGTAAACGCATTTAATTATCTGAAAATAGGTCTACGGGTCTACTTCACTTCAAAACTATTAGCTCTCAAAAGAAAAAAGCCTTTTTAGTTAAAATCCGTTAAAGTATGATTTTTTTATTATTTGTTTTTATTAAGACAAGTGAATTGTTTTTTATTTAATGTATTCTATGTTTAACCGACTTCCAAAAAGGAGGAGGTTATATGTTCGGTTGTGTGTTTTTTTTTTTTTATTTTTTTTTTATGTATGTTCACCGATTACTCCGTCAATTGTGGACGGATTTTGAAAATTCTTTTTCTGTTTGAAAGGGTATGCTCCCGAGGTGGTCCCATTGCCGCCAAATCAGAATCTGATAAGGGGATCCCATGGAAATCGAGGGCAATCCTCAAATTTTATAGGCATACCTATAGCGATTTGAGTATTTTTTTTTGATTTGATGAAGTGGAACTGATGATGAAGACCACAGATGGCCACCGGAACTACTTAATAATAAGTATTTCACCGTTGCGATTCAATTAGGCACTTTAATATGGTTGATAAGCAATTTATGCTCGTCAAAATGCATATTATGGTAAAGTCACCATCAGTTCTCCTGGTTCTTACCAGGAGAAACGCCCCTGCATCGGGATAGCAATATATATATATTGTAAAAGTTGATGAGCATTTAGGCAGGCTATTGTAAATTAGATGAATTACAAACTGACCCACTAAAAAGTGAAAAATAAAAAACTTTTTTCCAAAAAAAACAACCAACTTCCAAAAAAAACACTACAAAGTGAAAAATAACTTTATCTTCGGAAGTTGGTGGCAAAAATTAAAATACAGATCCAAAGACACCGACTTCCGAAGATAAAGTTATTTTTCACTTTGTAGTGTTTTTTTTGGAAGTCTGTTGTTTTTTTTTTGTAAAAAGTTTTTCTCTTCTACTCTCAAACACGCTGTCTACATGTTTGTCTACTTTTCTATCGCAGGTATGTTGGATGAGATTTCTTTAGAAATAAGCATCACCGTTGTATATATTTTTCTTTCCCTTCCAACTTGTATGATTATATATATGTGTGTACATAAATGGTTAAATAAATAAAACGTAACACAAACGTAATCAATAATGGTTTTTAAACCGCTAGGTACGCCAACATAGCGGAGTAGAGAACTAATGATATTTGTCTGCGCGGTGATTAATGGCAAGAGAGTCGCGGATTGTTCGAGCGGGATGAGTTCTGAAGAAGCATTCACAACCCGTGAAATTAACTTTCGTCGCCTTCCGAACAGCCGTCAGTTTATTTTCACAGAAGCGTTTCACTTTTTGTGACCAAAGTACCGAACGCTTCTGATGGTATTGGGAACGTTTAATTATTGCTTCCCTATTAGGCGCACGGTAATGAGATCCCGTGTACGGCTTGGAGGTGAAACCAGAGTAGACATTTCTGAGAAAATATTTCTTAGTATGGTATTAAGAAAGTTTTAGTAAATGTCACGTAAGTATACTTGAGCATACTTGTGGCTAAGTAATTACAGCCACACGGGTCGAACGATCAGGTTAAGCTACGCTTGCCGCGGTTGGTCCGTAGATGGGTGACCATCTTTACATACCAAGACCCCCCGTGCCTCGGAAAGCACGTTAAGCTGTTGGTCTCGACTGTTATTAGTGGAACTTTGACATTCGTTACGGGTAGTCTGAAGCCCGAAAGTCTGACAACCAGTCTTACCAAAGTATCATATTACTCAGTAACTGGGTTATGGAGGTCAGATAGCAGTTGCTCCAAGTAAAATACTGGTCTGCTGCATCTGGTTAGACTGGAAGCCGACCCCAAAGTAGTTGGAAAAAGGCTAGGCAGATGAGTATAGTTGAACAACAACAAATTGACTAAAAAATATACTTAACATATTATATTTCCTTAGGGAAAATAAATTTTCCAGTTAAACTCACATTTTATTATGTAAGTTGTTATTTATTTATCTTACTCAAACCGACAGATCTATCAAGCATCAGTTAGTCTGTTTTGCCAAAATAAATAATTAGCCTTTTATTTTTCATTAAAAACTTTTGTGTTTGCTTTGTAGAGAGACGCTTTTATGTTTAATTACAGTTCTTTTTTTAATCCCAGATATTAATTTGACAGGTGCAAATGTCAAACTCGAAATTGAAAAAACGAACAACAATCATTTGAAATGTGAAATTAGTCTCTGGGACGAACCTTGGAAGATTAATTGTTCATGACTTAGGTACATATCCATTAAAAAAAACTGTTTTTATTTACATTTCATTTTCTCCATCTTTTATTTTCGTCGGTATAATATATCTTGCTAACTATCATCTTCATGCATTTCAAGTAGTACAAAACCATTAAAGCTTTTCAATATATGTACGTCGTAAGAGTTGCTAGTGTCCATTCTACACATACAATTCAATTAGATTTTCTCTTGAAAACCTCTTCATGGAATAGAATAACGATTTTGTTTACTTTTAAAATAACAAGTTCAGCTTTGTTCTTAACTAGAAAAAAAAACTTAGACGCTAGCTTGACTGCTGTATTCCAGATATAATCTACAAATAGTAATTAACACTAATTACTAGTCAAAGAAGTCTTCATCGGTTTCTATTTCAGCATTCACCTTGTAATAACTGGTTACTATGACAGTGGGAGATGAAATATTATGTATAATTTTATAATGAATTAATAATATCCTTCCGACTGATTTTGGTTACGGTGGCCAATCTCAACGGAGATTAGTCTGCCTGGCTAATCTTCGTTGAGATTGGTCGCAGGAGACAAGGGATCCGACCGTAAATAGTGGGTGCAGAACACCCATGAGTTGCGTTTTAACCTTTTAAAGCGAGGTGCAATAAGTATAAGTATTATCTTTATTTCTCTCTTCACAAAGGTTCACATAGTTATAGACATAGAGACCAGTATTATAGGGTTTTGACAAAAATGCATAAAATATGATCCTTTGTGAGAGACTGGCGTCCTTATTAGGATACCCTGTGTGACGGATCACCAGGCTCTCACCCCGAAATAAATCTAATTAAAATTACAATGGTAAATTTTAAACTCTAGACAAATTATTTAAAAACAGAATAGGTAGTTCATTTCTCAGGTGGGCCAAAGTATTTAAGGTTTTTAGGGTAGGTATGTTTGTTTTTTATAATATTAAAATAAATAGTTTTAAAGTTATTTAAAAGAAAATAGATTAAAATTGACCACCTAATCTCCGATACGACTGAGCCTAAAATTTTGAAGAAAATACAGGAAATAGTTCGATACTTATAGATTACAGGAAAACCTATAAGAAGTCTATGATTTTAAAATAACATAGTAAATCTCCCAATATTGTGAGCACAAACTAACATTTGCAGTTGCAGTGTATGGGAGAACATGTTTTTCAACACAATATTAAGTTTTTTCTTGGGATAAATTCATCCCAACTATGGAACTCTTCATTGTGCGTGGTCCGACATGAACATGACCGGTTTTCCATCAAGATTACCATAGTATGAACCACTAGCCCAAATTCAGGCTGAAAAAGTAATCTTTTTCAGCCCAGAGTTTCTTTTCTAGAAAATTCCTACAAAATAAGAGTAGCTCTTATTTTGTAGGAATTTTGGGTGTTCCAGAGGCGTAGAATACTGGCATGATGTAATTAATGTATATGTTCATCTGAAACGCCAAAGTAAAATAAGCCAGAAGACAATTTCATAATTGTATAACTTTATAATCATCAAAGTTGAGTCACGCAAACATCCTTCCTACAGCGTCATTGCGTTGTGTAATTCAACCGAACATGAAATTTTGCGGTAGCTGACAATAATTATGTTCCACGCAGTCGCGGCATCCTGTATGTAATACTATCATGCCGCTGTTACGTATTGCTAAGCGTTGCCGTTTTCACGTTACACTCGGTAAACTCCGAACTGTTCATGATAGACCTCATAAAGGGTTCTATTTGTACGGATGATTATTTGATTGGTAATTGTATTTATTATATTTAATTGCTTTATCCGAGGAATAATTTGGAAGTTTTGTCAGTTTTTTAAATTAAACACTCAAATGTCAAATTTCAATTTTATTCCACGGATAAAAGATATGTCGCGTTGGAAACCGAAAATGGGTCGACCTTTCGTTGTGTTTCTTGGAAAACGTTTACTTTTTTTTAGGCGTTTCCTAGACGTTGCCGTCACATGAAAAATAAAATGATAAGTCAATGCCAATCAAATAAAAATATTTTATTTCACCTACTCGGGCACTTATGAAACGTCAGAAGCTAGGTGCACGGTTCCAATTGGTTGTTTCCTATGGAGAATAGCCGGCAAGAAACTCCACAATTCCAATCAGAAGCTAACATTTATAAGAAATGCCTTTTCTCTGGATCACTACATCTAAATAAAAGCTATCCATTTTAGTTACAAGAAGTGTTATTATACCCGACAAAAATAGGTTAAAAAAATCCTGACTAAAAGTCTCCAAATATCTTGAAATGTCTCATACCTAATTCGCTAAAACGGTAAAAAATCGACTGTCTGGCCGCGCTGGGAGATTTGTAATCCCGTCGCTGATAAACTGTTCGATTTACCAAAGTAATAGAGTTCAAATTATGACGGATCCATTGTACAAGTCTGCCAAACATAAGCCAACTAAATCTCGGGATAAAAGCACTTGTTCGGTGTCACCAAGAAATTGCAACAGTGTATAGTGCAGGATACACACCGTAGTGCATGGGGTGGGTCAGCAAACCACTAATGGATCGGCGTGCGTCATGCTTTATGTCAATAAATGTTCCGGCTTTTAATGCTGCCTTTGTTGAAGTAGACCAATTACTATCAGTGATGGCAATTACGGTCGTGTTGGTGCAATGGCTTTCCTGTCCCAAGCGGCGTGCTCTGAAAACACTGTTGTGATTGATTTTAACAATAGACGATATAATTACATTATGTAAACCGAAAATGTTCATCGGAAATTTTGTTCAAAAGTGGATTAAAAGTTTGTACCAATTTACAATTTATACAATTTCCTGGAAACGGAAACAATACAGATTTAAATAATGTTTTGAGTCACATTTGAATAAGACGTCTAAATTATCCAATTGTAAACTTCAAAGAGTTTCACGTTGTTGTAAAACAAGCCGAAGTCCATCGCTCTAAGGTTGGTTTTAATATGAACAGGGAAGTAGTCCTGATTGGATTTTAAGGTGCATCGAAGAGACCGTTACGCCAGTTAAAACGCGAAGTGGTCATTTCGCTTCACTTGTGATTGAAAAATAAAAGCGCTCGTAAATTACAGCACAGGCCAGAACTCGAAGAGAAGCTTACCTAAGATTTGAAAATCAGCGTTCTATTCGCAAATATGCATTTTATTTGCGATTCAGTCAGCTACTGTGATTTGGAGATCAATATGTAAATGCATTCGTGAGTGCACGCGGCCCGGCGGAGGCGTGAGTGCATTTTGTCGTAGAAGAGGAGGCAGCCAGCCGTGACGCCGCGACCTACTGTTTCTGACTTTGTGAGACCAACCTTGCTCTGTAGGATTTAAATGTAAAATTCTTTCACATTTTGTAACACTTCCTTTGAGTATAGCTTAGTTTCAGAGGCATTTATTATGCACATTACTCTGCTTGTTACATATTTATTTAAAACTTGAATTTTGTGAACCTGAGCTTATACCTAGAAGTTATGGCTACCATTTTGCGAACCTTATATATGTAGTTATTTTAATAAATAATTTAATATTAATATTTATAAATTAATGAATAATGTAAGAAAATATTTATAGGTATTATAACTATAGTTAATTGCACACTTGTTTAGGTAGGATATGGTTTAAAGAACTATTTTGTATGTATCACCTTATGTACCCATATTTAAGCAAATAAATGACAAGATTTGATTTGACTAATATAATATAATTTTAGTTGACAGCGTTAAATTTTTAGGTATTTATATTGACGAAGGATTAACCTGGAAAAAGGAACTATCAACCATAGAAAGCTCAATTAGTTCAGCCTGTTATGCTCTTAGAAGTCTCAGAGATGAGATCGACATTAAACAATTAAAACTGGTATATTATTCACTTGTCGAATCCAGGCTTAGGTATAGTATTTTTCAATGGGGCGGAAGTTATGCGTACAATGTGAATACTGCTTTCGTAGTACAAAAAAGGGCCATAAGAACCATGGTGAGAATTCCGCAATGGGTATCGTGTAAGCAGTATTTTAAGGATCTACAGATTTTAACCGTCCCATCCTTGTATATTTTTGTTGTACTCACGGATCTTATAAAGAAACTTAACAGATTAGAAACAACTGAACAAAGAAATAAGAGAGAAGCTACTAGGCGCAAGGACTTGCAACATTACATAGTCCCACGTATGAAAGTTGTTACTCATGCTGCATGCTTTCAATCCATCAAGCTGTATAATAGACTTCCAGTAGATTTGAAGTCTGTTTACAATATTAACCAATTTAAGCAAAAATTAAAATCATTTTTGGTAGAGAAATGCTATTATGCTATTGATGAGTTTCTGTCTGACGTGTTTACCTATGCCAATAAAATTGTATAATAATGATAGTATCTATGGTGACATAATCCTGACCGTGTTAAGTTTTGACATTATTATTCTTCTACATTACCTATTATTTTACATGATTCTTTTACATTGCCTATTATTTTACATTATTCTTTTACATTTTTATTTTGCATTATTCTTGACTTTATGATCATAATTTAGACTCAAATCTCTATGTTATTACTGTTAATGACAGTGATAAGCTCATAAGATCGCTATTAATAAATATAATTAAATGCACGTGTGTAATTTTTAAGTGATTTCGACACAATGTAAAATTGTTATGAAATAAATGAAATGAAATGAAAATGACTTTGTTCAAGTCAACACGATTTTATTATTTTTTCCAAACTAAGAATAGGCTCTAATAATTAATTTTTACTCACTTGTAATGCTTTTCTCAGGTAAAAGAAAATATTAAACAGCGTAAAAGAAAAATATCGTAAAAATAAGTCCAAACTTTTAACAAAACGGGTATGAATATTTTATAGCCATAAAATCTTTTGCCTGAAAATTGTTTTATTTTTCGTCCATTAATAACTTGCTAAACAGTATCATCTGTATTTTTACAGCTAAGTTCATTTTTACGATTTCTGACTGTAACTGTTGCGGTGTATAAAAAAAAAACAATCGTAAACAAATACGCTAGAAAGAAAGGCTGAGAAGACAGGTACTAAAATAACATTTCCCTGTCCAAGCCATCCGCCATTAGAATTTACGAAAACGCTTTATCAAAACAAAGATTAATGATGGCATTTTGTTAAATAGGCGAGCTATTTACAGGAGGAACACGGTTCGCGGTAGTGATTGAATAGTTGCATGTTCAGCGGTATTAAAAGCCTCTGTCGTGGCTTGGCGTCGTAAGTTCGACTTAATTTTCGCTCCGTAATGACTTGAGAAAACCACTAGTGATTTGATAGGCGTGTAGTGTTGATCGTTACGCGTTAACGAGACGTAATTAATATCAACCTACAGATAGTCTAATCTGATTTGACGAGGCGGTCCGCAGATGCTTTGGTTGGGATAAGAGATCGGCCGTTATTACGGTACCATTAGCGGTGTGGACCGTCATAGTTTACTGTTGTATTTAATTTATGTGATGAGTTTTCTAATTAATTTCGTGTATTTCTTAAACCTCCAACTATAGTGTTCCTGAGCTATGCAGTTGATAGTCTTCCTTGGCATTGTCTATTTTATCACAAACGGCTAAAGGCCAACACACACCGGCGGACGAGGGAGATGGCATCGAGGAGGATTTGCCGAGAAGAATCCCGCGGTATGCCACGGGGGAAACGCGGAGTGCACCCCCGCGTGCACTGCCTGCCCCCGCGATCGTTTGCTAGCGGACTCCGGCGCATACCGTCGGATGACTTTGCATCCCGCCACGGTATCCTACAGCGTGCTCATATAAAAGTACCGCAGAGAAAAATCCCCTTTGATGCTCAGTGGTTGGTCTCTGAGCTTTGGAATCTATATTATTATCTTGTTACCATTACTTACGAATTATGGTTGGAAAATTAAAAATACTCTGCCCCGCTTTTTGCCGACATACGCTGCCTTAAGGAAGGAAAGAAGACCAAGAAGAAACCTCAAACATAATTTGTTATTTAAACAGCAAATTTTTCTTTGACCAAAACCCTGGAAAGGGCTAGTGTAGACATGAATATTAATATATTGTTTCCCCTTATTACAATATTTATGGAAGTAGGTAAAACTATGGATGTTGAATAATTCAAAGAACTGCCATAAATCTTTCTAATACAGGCTGTCTGTATGTGTTGTGTTTGTAGGCTCCGCACGACGTACATGCCTGCCGCGGCGTCTTCCATCTAGTAAAAGTTTAATTACGAAGCAGATCCCGAAATCTGATAAGCAAACCGTTTGATTCAAAGTACGAGTAGTACAGATAAGTTGAAAGTAAATTAAAGTAACCGCACTGCTTAGTTTGCTGACTGTTCACGAGTATACGAGTACCTAAGTAGATATACGGTGTCAAAATTTGTTGGTATGCGGTTGCAACACAAGCTGTTCAGTGAAGTTAAATACGACTTAGGCGAACTTCTGCGACATACCGAACTAGACTAAGACGCCAGTTTTGGCTGAGAAACTAGTTGACTTTGTTTCAACCGTACTCTACCTGATATAAGTCCCCGTAGTAGGTGCTCCGAAGTGGGCTGGAACTTACGATTTTGGTTTGGGGACTAATACTCGAATTGATATTCATAGACCAACTATTTAATTAAAATATACAAGCTAACTCTAAAATATGTATAATATGTACAAGTAGGTATATAATAAAACAATTAAAAAGTGGAAGTGCTCATTGGGCACCAAAAAATTCGTCCGCATCGCTGTCAATGAGAAAAGTGCCCAAAGGGCTGGCAGCATTGCCACGTTGGATGGCAATACTGATTCTTTGGGTTAAAAATAGGTCAGCCCTCTGGTCCAGTGAAGAGTCGACCAACCGCTTGGCGAAGTCCCAAAATACTTGATGAGCACTCGGACCCCAAGGCCCTAGTGTTTCAACCCCAAACGGCTCAAACATATAGCTTCCAATAAGGTTGTTATATTTGCGCCGTTTGAGGTTTTCTGCTCCTGCAGCTGCCGCCCCAGCACAACCCGCCGTGCCAGGAAGATGGGATGGCGCGAGGGTGTTGACACAGGTTGCATCCCACACCAAAGGCCTACCCAACTTCCATGGCATTATGGTCATTCCGTCTGGCCTCTTCCCATCGTCGCGCGCCAAGCCATTGGGTTCTAAAACAGCTGGCACTCCGGCGGTGACAAGAGCCCGATGGATGATGACATTAATACTGGTGTGCCGTGCCATCCGACCAGCGCTCTTGCTGCAGGATAGGCCATGGTGTCCAAGGCAGTCGACTCCACCGCACTGACAGCGATGTGGAGCCCCGCAAGGGGCGCCCAGACGCAAACATGTAGCGAGCCGGAAATATTAACTATTTAATTCAAATTGGCCTTCAAAATTTGTTTGTGTTACAAAGCTAAGTTACAGGGTATGTCGCTTAGCTACTTCACATGCGACTGTCCATTTTCCTATTCTGTGAAGTGCAATTTTAAAGTACGTACTTTTATTGAAACCGTCAAACTGAACATAGGTGAACATAGGCATTCCAGTTACATAAACAGTTCCAGAACTTTTCGAAATAAGAACCCCTAAAAGTTTGCAATAAGTGAACTGAGAGCTTTTTTTGGCCCAGGATACAACATCAACCTGGGTAGTATCTTAATACATCTCTTTATTTCTGTAATACATCTTATAAAATGACCTTTAAAGACGGATACAACTGTCTTTCTTATACAGCCTTCTTAGTATTCAAATCCCTGCGATAGCACTTCTATAGAGAGATAAGCTGAAATACTTTCTGAAATAAAACTAAATAAAATACTCTGCCACGAATTTCTGCGGAGATTTTTTTGTTTCTCGACTAAATGAAATATCATGTGGTTTATTTCTTTTTCTTTGTAACTAAATGGCGTCTTCCTCGCTTCTGGTTTCCTTTTTATCATATTTACCGGGTTTTCTCCTATCTGGCAACTTTATCGCTTTTAATAATATTATTTGAAGCCGTAATTCCCGTGAGTGTTCTTAATTTGATTTCTATTATTCTTTTCGACAATTCCTTATTTTCTTTTCCTTGGCTTCGGTTCATTTTGGTCTCATTTAGAAAATGTATGAGTACCTTATGGCAGATCATATTTTTAAGTGTTCGACATCGTTTGTTGGTAAAAATTGCTACGCTTTCATCAATTATTTGTAGAATCAAAATGTAGGGTTCCAAGGAGGTTACAAAACAAGTTTAAATCAATGTTATTAGGTCCATTAAATGTTAAATAATCGTAATCACCACACTTGCCAGAATGGTGATCCCAGTTCCCAGGTTACAATAATAATGCCGCCATCCTCTTGCAATAAATTATGCGTCGCCTTCAATTTGATAAAAATAATACTATTAAAACTCATTTCATTCGATTTCGAATCCATTAGTTTATAACCAAGATTATGATAACAAGATTGTTATAGTCGCCATAGTAAAATATTATATTTAATAGAACACAATATCGTACCTACCACGTTTTCCTCTTCACGGTAAACGTGTACGCGGCAGCTTCAAGCCATACAAATGTTATATATTAGTGATTATATCCCGTTACCATTGCGATATATCGCAAATTGACTCTAGCCAAGCCCATGAGTGTATATTAGGTTTCACTCGTAAAAATCATATATTATGTATGTATGTATCCTCCAAAGCACTTCCCGTCAAATGTTTTGTAATATTTCATGATTCCTTTCTCACCTTAATTTCATTAGCGGGTGGTATTCAAGCGTTTGTCCTGGTACAAAGCCTTAAACATTCTTGAAACGCTCGAGTTTTGCTGAGGTTTTGCATATAATAACTCAAGCGTGATAATCTCTGCTCCCGGGCCTTAGGAACGAAATGGAAATTCTATTTATGTTTCCTAACACAGCTATCTCGTGACGTTCGCATTAGCATTTTATGTCAGTATAACGTACCTATATTAATTACCTATATTGATTGATCGAGGGTTCGTGCGAATGCTCTCGCAAATGTACAAATGAAGCAGACGAAGGCGCCGGCAACCACTCTGTTCCGAATTGCAATACAAGTGCCGTAATTCCTATTGCTATCTACTTATACGATCGATTGACTATTAAGTCCATTCAAATAGTACACAATTGCTGGCGAAGCAGCAGGTTATTTCTAGCACGTTGGGACTGGATCGCAGTAAATTGTGATGGCGTTTTGGCCTCTCGCAATCGGCCGAGTCACCGGGGTGGAATTAAACGATTTATCGTAGTCACGGAGTCCGATTTCCACGGATCCCTGTCACGGCTACCAATATTGTTGTAAGGCGGACCTTTCTAAACGTATGTATACCTAATGTTGTCTCTTTTTGCCGTAAGTTCGTACGTAAGACGTAGGTACCCCACCGACCGAACAATGAAGTAGTTTATGTTCTGTTGAACGTAATTTGTATGTTCTATACTTACCTAGCTATGTCGTTTATATTTTCTTATTCAGATTTTCTTTCTTACCTACATAATGCGATGTTACGTAAACGCAGCTCCTTTGCAAAGACTTTTATAGTAGCCTACTCGAGAAGACGTCACCGCGTCGTCGTCACCGCGAAAAAAGAATACAAAGCTTTCTTAATCTGACGGAGCGCGAAGAGGAAATTCGTTTCCATTAATCTTCAGTGTCTATCTACACATGGCGCCATTTACACAAATTATTATTCTATTGCTTATATCGTAACAACTTTACGGTGATAATATATCATGGCGCTTCATATCACGTGGGCCTACTCCCATTCCACAGGGACAATATATCAACCCCAATTTATTTTCTCCCCGCCTTTCAAAGCTTCCACTTTTTATTCTATGTCATCACATTTATATAAAGTAATATGATTATCTTTAATTCTGTTTCTGATCTACAAACAGTTCGAGCAGCTATTCGTTTCGTACTATTACTTACGGAGATAATGTACTTTTCGAGTTCGTTTGCAGTCCCGTCTGTGTTCAAAGAGAGAGAGTAAGCCCGTAATGTACATTCGTAACACAATCTACGGAGAAGACTGTGTCCTATGCCGTGGACATAGCTACATGATAAGAAGCTACGATAAAATTCTAGGTTGCGAGCCAACATGTTGTGGGCTCGCTTTGCGCCCCAGATGCGTTGGTTGTTATGAATAAATAATAGTTTAGGTTTAAATGATGACGATAAATGAGGTGGCGATGATCTTATCGCGTTGATTGACTATTCGTTCTGGATCAAGAAGTTATAGACACTAGTAACTGGTGGTTTGTTATTTTATATCGTATTAGAATAGAATAGAATACTCTTTATTATGTACACCATAAAAGTTACAGATATAAATGTTGAAATTTTACACAGGGTGACACAATGGGCGGTCTTATCGCTAAAAGCGATCTTTTACAGACAACCTTTGGATGGATTAAAAAGAGAAGGAGAGACAGTACTGCAGGTAGTCGGTGGTGAACTATTTACAAGTACAATAAATACATACATACACTAAGCATAACTTATCCATAATGTATATATACAATAATAAACATGAAACAAGATATTAGATTAGAAGTATTAGATTTAATGTATCGAGAAAGAGTGACTACAATAATATTATTTAATAGGTAATATTCTTTAATAAATATATCCATCTACAGTTTAAACTATTTCGTTGCTGGTTGCCGGGTTTGCATTTGAATATATGTATCGCATGGTATGTATCACTAGCGTCAGACAAAGTCGTATAGATATGTCCACAATAATGTTTGGATTTCTTTCAGCGAGTTCTCAAACGGCAGGTTTGGCGGGCGGCGCGTATCACCAAGAATCGCGTACGTATTCAGAACACGTCTCGCGCTGCGGGGAGACGAGATACAAATCCCGGGAGACGGTGGGAATCTGTATACCTTCATGTTCACCTTAGCCTTATTTATACACGATTGAAAGAAAAATACGTGCATGATTGTGAGCCATACAAAAGCGCTTCACAGTTTTATTCCATCGCTCTATTACGAAATATTATTTCCATGCCCCAAACATAATATTTTTTCAGAGTATATTTATTTTCCAACATTGTTACTGATTCTACAAACGCGCACACTAAAATAAATAAAGATCACGTTATAAATATTTCATCTGAATGCAAAATAAATATAGATTTGCGTATTTTATTAATTCCCGCTATCATCACTAATTAATCTAGTCAGTAATGTTTTGATTTATTTATCAATTGCATCGTAGTTGACACAGTATTTACCAAACCATGACAACGCCGATAGGGGTGCAACAAATCATGTCGCATATGAATCACTAGCGCAACGGGCATGCATCGAGTGCCAAGCTTTCACTGCGAAAATGTTCGACTGAAAATTCAAAACTGCGTAGACTCAGGACCAAATCCCTCATGCAAAATAAAAGCCAGTGTTAAAGCTTTCACTTTTGCTGTTACTGCGGGGTTAGTAACTCTTCAAGTGAATTTTTCACATAGAAATATTTCTTATTATTTAAAATTTGATTAATTAATATGTTGATTTAAAAGTTTACTGTTCAACCGAGCTAGAGTGAAGTCCTTTTGTAATTGACTAAAGTAACCTATGTCAATCAACTAGGTATTAGTGGAAGTAAGATTACAGAAGTCAATAACAAAATATTTTACTTTATCTCAATTGAACTGACAACCTTAAAGGCATCCAGAAAGAATCACCATACTCAAAAAAATTGTACTGCTTGGTACGCTTTGAATAATACAATACGACTTCCAGTCTAACTGGATGCAGCTGAATACCAGTATTTCATATGGAGCGATTGCCTATCTGACCTCCACAACTCAGTAACTGGGTAATACGATACTCCTTGGTAAGACTGGTGGTCAGACTTTCGGGCTTCTGACGACCACTAAAGACTGTCAAGAATCCGCGAATTACAGCCGGGACCAACGGCTTAACGTGCTTTCACGTATGCAAAGATGGTCGCGCATCCACGCAGCAACCCCGGCAAGTGTAGTTTAACCTGATGGATCGACCCATGCGGCTGTGACTTAGACACTAGCTCCTCACAAAGCTAGCGTTTCGTGTTATAAATAACACTTCAAGGTTTATTAACTGTGCATTCCACAAGTACCTAGTAAGTAGATTGTGAATTAATAGAATTGTTCATACAATTAACGTCTAGTGTAGATGTTTTAAATTAGCCGATGCAAGTGCAATAAAGTTGCAATTATTACTCCTCATCATGCAACTGCGGCTTGTAACATGCTAGAACGAACTTCTTTTACACCTAGAAACCTTTTCTACCTGCACCAACGACCCAAACATTTAATAAAGTGATAAAACGCTTGCGCCGAACACGCGATGTTTTTATGATTCCATTTCGTTACCTTTTATTGCTTTTTCGTATACCCATACTTTTTAACCTTAATAAACTTGAAACTTCTGGGAATAAATAAAATGTGTATCCGATTTTCTGATTGTATCGAGGGACAAAAGTTGAAAGAAACTAAATGAAAACGTAATGAGCTGAAATACTCTCATGTAATAGTATATATTGACTGAATTCTCAATTTGGTTTTACTACTTTTGTAGTACGTCTCGAAGGACGTGTACACAATTTTTAACTTTTCTTTTGTGAATTTCTTTAAGTAAGCTATCCAAACATTTTATTTTTGTAACATAACATCACGCCTGTAATCCCCAAAGGGTTAGGCAGAGGTGTACCTAAAGTACACCAGTTTCCAGTTTTGTTTTATCCTAAAATCTAATAGCGCGTTAGGTAATACATGAATTTTTCGCGGCGTACTCGTATTCTTAAATTGCCTCTCCGCGAGGCTGTTTTCTTTCTCCCATATCTCAGAAATCCACCCTAAGCGGCGTTTCACTTTTTGGTTAATATCTACCTATTGCTTATTTTCCTCGTTCATAATGCCTCCAGGGATTCCGGTGGCTCACGTGATTTATGGCTTATGCAAAGAATGAGAGGATATTTTCTACACCATAATTCAGGCTAGTTGAGATTAGAGGCTGTGTAGAGGATGATATATCAATCTGTTCGTTTCGCCCTTTTATGCCGTCGTATATTACGCACTATTGTCAAATAAATAAAGAAATGTTGATACCTCCGGTAGTTGCCGAATTTATGTGATACTAAATTTGTTACAGCTCACCTAATAGTAAGATGTAGCAAATATCATAGCAATATAAAAGGTGTTGACGTTTTTACTATTCGCGAGTGATTTCACCAAATCCAATCCAATAATTATCTGCTGAAATAATATTCATGTTTACTCTCTGAACAAATAAGTTTTAATTATTCAATTTGTAACCAACGCATTATGGACACACTATGCTTTGTGTAAACATTTTTACAAAAAGTGGTAAACAAATATGATTCACAAATAAATAATTATCAATAACATCCGATATATTCACAAATAAATAATTATCAATAACATCCGATATACCGAAGCCGCATCTGCAGCGTAGCACATGTGCGCAAAGAAGCGTATGACTTGTATGCTACGCGGCGTACCTCTTGTATGCAATGTGGCTTAGCACATGCTGCTACGCGCCGTAGCTCCTAAATGCTACGCGGCGTAGCACTTGTATGCTAATCGGCGTAGCACTTGTACGCTACGCGGCGTAGCGTATAAATGTACACTTGTACACTACGCCCGCGCCACGTATTTCGATACAGGATGTATGCTCTGGTTGAATTTTTGGTCTACTGTACAAATTGTGAACCACGTATACCTACACTGAGAAGGCTTTCCTAGTAGACATTTAAAAAGCAGGGAAACCTTTTTAAAGAAAATCATTGTTGCCCGTATAAATTTCGCTAATTTAATTTCTCTGAGTGTCGTTCCTGAAGCAAGGTAGAGCCAAGACGAGCTAACGAGGAATAGCTTTAGCTATTGAATTGTATGACACGGTATGGTGATAGCTTGTATGAAATTTCACAAAGAACTAAACATAGACGTGCCCAATTGGCAAATCACTCCACATCAAGATGTCTCCGTGGTTCAGTAAGAACATTCCGTCTTCAGCTTATCTGTGGCAGTTTCTTAAGGGGGATCCGTCAATGTACCCCGCAAAATTGACTTACGTTTTTTTTGCAAATTCCAGCGCTGTTATACGTTGTATATTGTTCAAAACTCAATCCCCAGCAATTATGATAAAATGATTGCTAAAAATAAGACTACCGCGTGAAAGTATGAGGATTTGCAGCTGTCGAACATAAATTTGCAACAAATCGTATTGATATTAAAAAAAACCCAAACAAATTGCCAAATTTATTATAATTTGGTAATTATTTTATCATAATTGCCGCATATTGAATGTTCATTATCATACATCGTAAAACGCGCTGCAATTTGTAAAAAATCTAAAGAATTAGATTTTCGCTGGTAACATTGCAGCACGGGTTTTTTTTTTTTTCACGACTTTTTCAATTCATAGTATCATGTACTTTCTCAGTTTATCTTGAACGTTACTGACATTGGTGAAGAAAAACATCGTGAGGAGACCTGGACTTGTATTTGATATAAGTCAGAAACCGCAAACCCGTCTTGAGCAAGCGGTGATGGTGATTAATGCTCATGCCAGAGAAGGCAAGAGCATTAATCACCACGCTTGTGAGAACAGGCCTTTGTCCTTCAGTAGGACAATAAAAAGGAATCACCTTAAAACAAAACTTCTTTCTACGTTCTTTAATTCTTTCACAATGGTTTCCACGTTCTTGGTATGATGAAGATAAAAAAAGTATTTCTCATCTCTTAATAATATTAAAATTATAATAATATAATAATTTAATTATTAAAATTTCCTACAATCTTAATTTCAACAGGGTTTAACTTTTATTATTTTAATAATATTTTATATCGTTTTTTTTTTAATTTTAATATTTTGTGAATGTGAGAACGTTGTAGGCTTAATGGACTATTGATTGGTAGACTATTTTCTATTTTGTTAAGTACCTGGTATGGTACTTTTGACGGGCCTGCACTGTCCTCCCATACCTATTAACACTGTAACTTAAAAACGTTGTAAAAGCCCATTATTTTAAAAGAGTAACCGTGGAGTTGCTTGCCGGCTCTTCTCCATTGGAAACGACCAATTGGAACCGTGCACGTTGCTTCTGACATTTCATAAGTGCCCATGTAGGCTTATGTGAAATAAAATATTTTGATTTAAATCAGTGAATCCTCTTTGGATGATTTATATTATATTCCAAAATTCAAAGTATAAGTAAGTAGGTAATATCAAATTATAATTCTTGTCGGTTACCAAAACTTTGATTTGAAATTACGTCATCGGGCAGTAAAACCATCGAGGAGCATGTCCAAACATAAGTAAACAAGTTCCGCTCATCAATCCAATCGCCTAATAGCTATCGACGGTTGTCTGTACATTGTATAAACTAGTGGCGACTCCCACAATTGTCTATATCATTAAATTAAAAGCTTTCGTGTTTGAAGGCCATTAGTAATATTTGCGGCACCTAAAGCTCCATCGCCATCGGTACAAGGGCACGGTTGGCTAAACAGTTAACTAATTTATTATCCATAAATTCCGATCAAGAATTTGATAAGACACGTCCTCAGGGTTTTACGAGTTTAACTCGCGCTTAATCGGCTTGTAGATTGAAAATGGTAGAATTTAGGTATTCGTGTTGAGTTGAGGAACTGCTGTTAGTTCTAGCTCGATGATTCACAGCGTAAATCGATTCAGTGATAAGCAAGAAACTCATTTAACTAAACTGTTATCGACGAGGATTTCTATCGTTTTCTTTCCATCCAATTGTATTTTCCTCTATAATGTAAACGCTGAAGGATGTTTGCTCATATTTTAAAAGGCCCATTACGCTTTGGGAAGGGTTCGAAAATAAACACATTATTACGGATTGCAGTCTCATTTTATTTTATGGTTTTGTATTATTAAACTAAGATAGTTACATCAAAACACACATTGCGTAACAAACTGGACTGGAAGATATGTACGAACCAGTGAAAATACTGTACCTAAAGGTAGGTTATTGCTGATAACCCTCACTTGCGTTCATTCGGATACAACATTATTTTAATATTTATATTCCTGTCTGTAAATTAGTACATAATAATAAGTACAACAGAGGAATGTACTCATTCATCACTAAGTCCGAATAAACAGCAAATGGGTTGTCCTAAATATCATCTAAAAAGTGAATTGTGTTTCGTTCGACCACGAAGCATGTCTAACACGAAAAACGTAACTCTAAATGCCATTTTGATATATATTTTAATATTGTCATTGTTTTACTTTAATTAGTATTAAGTATAATACTTTACAAGTAGTTCGCTAGACGAAAATGTAGAAAAAACGAACTTAGCTTTTAGTTAAAGAGCGTAGTTTTGCGTTAGCGTAACATCAAATGAATGAACTAAAAGTTACCTTAGGTAATTGATTCTAGGCTATTATACCAATTTTCTAAACATAACATTACGTATGTAGTTAATTTAAAATGTACAGGCTTAGAAATAAAATTGAAATTCGTTATTTATTAGTTCGTAACATAACTAGCCTACAGCCGGCCTTATTTTAAATATATAATTGATTTTGCAGCAAGAGTAATGAATGATTCTTAAATTTAGGAAGATCGATTACATACGCCACGTGAAGAGTGTTCAAGAATGCTGAACTGAAATACAATGCTGCTCTATGAAGGAGATTAAGACAAATCACAAGTGTAGGTTAAGTGTCCAAAGTTTGGGCGACCCCTCGTGACACTCACACCTACAACTGCGTACATTAACCCCCGAGGGATTTGCTTAGAACGCACTTACTTGGGTTGAACTTACAGATTACTCTCTTGGAATTCATAATCTAGGATAACGGACATTTCGTAACATTATTAGATATCTCGATAAAACAGTAAAGCGGCTTGTAAAAAAAATCTTATCTATAGTTATTATTATATGTACATATATTACAAAATGTCAGTATTAAGATTAAACTATGAAAATAATCTCAGGTGATACACAAATGAAAATTATGTAAAACCACTTAAAAATGATGGCGGTGCGATGCGGTTTAGCGCATCACATAAAATATTTGCACCAGTTTCATAATTAAGTACGGGCAAAAACTCTTGAAAATTAAATATGGCACAGAAAATTTAAATGTCTACAATAATTTAAAGATAGTAATTTAAAGAAAGTTTTATCAAAATCCGGAAGTAATTCATAACGCAAAACTTTATCATTGTAATTTAATCATTTGTATAAAATATACCCTGAAATTAATGCACTCTCTGAAAACAACGTTAACTGCAATGATAACACAAGTAGGTACACTAAAAAATAAATAGGTAGGTACTATTCAAAAGGAAATTACAAACACAACCTAGTATTATGCATTAAACACTGAGTATATAAAAATCCTAAAACAGCTACTATACAATTACTATGGCACTGTCATTTATAAATAATTGCTAAATATACTTCACAATATAAAAGGAATGGCAAAAATGGAATCAAAATGATAATTTCATTATCAAATAAAAAAATCTGAAAACGTTAGTCAAAATATTAATTTACGATTGCTTATTATTGATACATTAATATTATGTCCTGAAGACCCAGGGCTGGAATGTCACAATAATTAGAGCCCAATCATCATAAAATCTACACCAATAAAGTTTTAGAAACTTTTTTATAATTTTTCACATGATATTTTTGCTCTCGCTTATGATAGAAACTATTCTTATGTATTATTGACTAATCTATTAACTAGATTATATATTTCTGCTAATTTTAACAACAAAATATCAAGAGTCTTTTTTATTAATTCAGTACTTTCGCATAATTAATATTTCTTTTTTTTCTTTATACGTCTGATGTGTAATCCGAGCACCGATTTAAAAATGATAGGAATTGATATAGTTCCTATTCGATCTAAAACTACAACGTAACGTATTATGGCAACAAACTCTTTTGGTTAAATAGATATGAATACTTTTTATACGAGGTGATATGAAATATAATATTTATCTCTTTAGAGATATGTTCATGGACTTTTTAAAAAGCTGTAAAGTTGAAATAATACGAACAGAATATCGGAACGGATATGTATCGGTAGGTACATTATTAGACAGGTACATTTAAAACACTATTCAACACAACAACTACAAAATAATACTTTTTTAAATCTCACAATCCACTTGGCAATTTACACTGACAATCGTGCACGGATCGCACGACTTGGTTGTATCGTCAGTCACAATGTCGTACCGTGGTCGCGGGTCGTATGGGCGCGCTGAGATCAATATGTCTTCCGTTCGCCTTCACGCTGGCGACGCAGCCTCGTAGGCCAGTGTACAAGGCCGCTGGCAAACCCAGGGGCAGTGATGGAGAACCTCCTATTCACATGAACAAACAATCATTTAACTTGGCGATTTTATAGGACAAAAAGATTACCGGACAAAATGTACAATACAATTCATTGTTTTGGCTCGTTCTGCATGCAAACGTGGAATAATATTTATTTTTACTGTTAACGTATTGGAAATAAATCAAATAAGTGGAAGCTTTTATAGTTAACAGACAACAGTGCCACTTTAAATTGAACATAAATACGATTGATGTATTATTTAAAAGAAAATGTTGTCACTGAAAAAAATGTCAATGAAAATAATGCATACCAATCCACAGCTTGGGGTTTGCCTTCGAGGGCACTAACAGTGACTGCGAGTATCCTCTAACAGGCGGAGTGTCATCTACTTGCAGCATGGCAAGCCTCTTCCTCCGCCTCACGGTAGCCGTGTGCCACCTCCCATCATCAACCCTTGCCTTGGATTCCACACACTGGAACCAGTCCTCATGGGTCGCCAAGTTCATCTCCTTTATGTCAGTGTCCGTGTAAATGAGCTGGAGTTTCCCGTCGCTCAAACCTAGACCGATGAAGTCTCGAGGTCGTATACCGATTTTCCGCCTCCACATAAGGAGACCAGAATCGTTGTATGTTCGGAATTTTATTTCATATCTAATACCGCGAGAGCCGCTGTTCCTAAAATAGTTGGTTTTATTTAATATCGTGTCTTATATTTTGTTCTTATTGTTAGTAAACATTGATTGGTAAAATTAATATTGCATGCATTGTTCCAGTGAAGGCCTATTTCGTTAGTACTTAGTTAAAAGTACCTACCTAGAAACCACAAGTTTTCAGAGATGTTTTCATGGCTTATGAGCATTTTTCTATAAATTTTAACCATCAAATCTAATCTAACTAGTCTGTAGGTATTAGCCTACCCCAAGGCGAAAGCCTTCCCTCTCTCCCTAACATACTACCTACCTTAAAAAAAGATTATACTACTAACCTTTGTTAATTAGATAATATATATTAATAGATTAATAATAGATATTTTGGTGGTACATTAATAATACTTAACGTGTTGTAAGTATTCCGTTTGGCCATTATAATGAGAATTATCTCTTCTGGGAAAAGGAGCAACATTTAATACAGCAAAATCCCGAAACCCATCCGCCCTCGAAATGTATACGTCGTCAGTACGCAAAAATAGTGATCTGCCTTCATAGCAATGTATCTATTAATAACATTGTGTATTATGAAAGATAAGGTCACTAATAATTAGCTGTCATGATCCACCTATATTCCTTTCTTTTTCGTTGCAATGCCTATATAGCAATCACAAAGATAAGACCAAACAATATAACAATTTGCGACTACTTTTAAAGGTGCCTTTTGTATGGCCTACGGAATTAAAAATTCCCTTTTGCTCGCCTCGTGTACAAGTCCAATAGACCTATCAGTTGGAAAATTAGATTGCGACGAAGGGCCTTATTTATTAAGGTACACGTTTTGGGTCTAATTTAGACACTCAATTTTGTGGGTACAAAATTATATTTGCTATATTCACGGTTATGGAATGAGTTTTACCAACTACTTATCATTCGCGTTCCTACATAATGAGACTAAGTTCTCCTGTGTCTATTTGCCAATCTGTATGCTCGACATGTACTCAGTAATTTTCGAGATTAACCAAAAACTAACTCGGAACTCACTAACTGGATTTCGGTTCAGTTTTCTCATCCCATAACCGTGGGAAGCGTGGAATGTTAAAAGTATCTAATTATTTATCCTGCATGTATTTTTAGGAGTGTGTTTATAAACAGCTTGATACCCCAAATATCTTTACAAGCACGTTCGTCTTGTACTGTTGCCTTAAGAATAAACATTTGTGATAAGTACTTTTAAGAATCCCTTGTTGTAACGTGGGTGGAACCCTAAAGCTGCGGTCCCACGGCCCGATTTCTCACAGGCCAGATTGCGCCAAACCAGGCCGACAGGCCGTAGGAATGGTCGCATCCGTAGAGGCCTCCGGTGGCCTGTTGTCGCCCATCTGATCCGTCGGGAGTCGGTAAGTGCAAAGGCGGGATATGTCGCGGCGCGAGGGCACCTGTCGCGGCTTGTAAGGGTGCCTGTCGCGGCTTGTAAGGGCGCCTTTCTTCTGCATTGTTAATCAAATATGGACCACTGAATAAAACCACAGCGGCTGCACACGCAGCCATGTACTACATATAATTTGACATCTTGGAATAGCAGCCAACAGGCCGCACGAGGCCGACACACGGCGCGGGAATGCTCGGCATGGGCCGTGACAGGCCTCAACAGGCGTGGCAACGTCTGGCGCGGCCTGTCAGTTAACGGGCCGTGAGGCCGCAGCTTAACAAAGGTTAGAAATTCCTAATAAATGAGGAATATGTTTAGCTATGCTTATTAAACCTGGTGTTTTTATACATAGGTATTAATGTAATATAGAATGCCTTATTTTGGTTTATAAGTATTATTATTGTTAGAAAATGTACAACAAAGTAACAACTCGCTACGAGGTTGCTATTTATCACCTAAACGAGTTACAATTTCACAATTTTGGTAAGATCATAAAAATTATTGGTATGGGTAGAAAATTAATCCTTTTTTTATAGGAAGCATAATTCAAAAAACTAGTAAATAGCCTGTTATTTAGTTTGTTTGGTAAATACAGTAATTTACCAAATAACATCGAAAATAATAATCACGTTGCGTGACGAAGAGAACCTATATTTAAAGACGGAAAAACAAAACAATGAAAACAGTTGTTTGCATAACAACTCAATTGTAACAAAAGTTTCGATAAATTACAAATGTAAATAGAAGAACAAATAAAATAGTAAACTGTAAGTACACAAAGACACTATCTGGAAGCAGTGTTTACAATCTACGTTGTTATGTTAACGTGTTTATGTAAATACGTAAACTTCGATGTTACTTATTTGACTTCCCGTGAATTTATACATTCAGAGTGGAGGCCAAGGAAAGCTTGTTGATGTGCATTATTACGGCACTTTACAATAAACTCTAGACAAATAAGGATACGGAGCTGTGAAAAGTCTTTGCAGTATTATTATTTTATGTTCAAGTACATTTCTAAGAAGAGAGATCTTTGAGAGAGAGAGTCTTTCCTACTTTAAGTTTTCCTTTTTAAAATAAGTTATACTATCCTATCTGTCTGTTCTCGAAACTGCGGAGCTATGCCATTTGCTAATCAGTACTATCTACTAACATGAAACAACATTGATACAAGCACAAGCTTCATAGGTCACTCGAAGTTTAAACTTCAAACCACATGGAAACACTGTCATTTAATATTAATAATGATATCACGACAAAATAACTAATAAAATATTAAAAGCAAGGTACAAAGCGACACGCTGAGGTATATATAAATAAATTCTGGTATTAGTTATCATTAAATTCAGCCAACTACACTATAAGTGTTTATTCAAATTACACTTTAAGTGGAGAAATTTATACGTGTCGCCATGAAGTATTCATGTTTCTGAAACCACGCACACGACTACTAAATGTTCCCACTTTCACTACAACTACGAGGAAATAATAAATATATAATGTTTTACCTAAACTAACTGCTGTGAGGCATTACGACTAATTTATGTAATTATTTGACTGTGATTCCTTCAAATGTTATCTCACACCGTAGTGTCCCTCACCGACGTCTTTGTTAGTATGTAAGCTAGAAAGATAGAAAATTAGTATCAGTTATAATTAACATCAATTACCATACACATCGAAATATTGCTTTCCGTTGCCGGCATTCGATACCGTGTCTCGAAATTTTTTAATAAAACCGAAGATATTATTAGTACATTTAGCAATAAAAACCCTTATACAACAACTGTAAGTAAGTTAGACAAGAAAGTCAAGAGAACCATATTCATAAACTGGAAAATTTACAACTCGTTTACTATTATGGCTGAGTTAAGTTTTGTTAAGTTACACGAACTTTGCACATTAGGGAATTTCATATACATATTATTTGTGGAATTAATATATATACAATATTATTGTTGGTTACCTGCGACTGCCCCTGCTTCTGTAGGAGAAGTAATTGTTTCCGTCGAAGTTGACCGGGGTCCTCTCGTTGAGCATTTCCACGTTGATCTGTACCTCACAGTTCCTGCCTTGGTACCCATCGCGGCATGTACACTTGTATTCGTTCAGTAGAGGTATGCAGGAGCCGTTGTTTTTGCATGGAGTCAGACCTATTGCAGACAATGAATTTGAATTTTACACGCTGTTTTTTGAACCATCCGTGGAAGTAAACTAAACAAAGTCTTTAATTATTTGCGTGATGCATCAATATGGTTAAATTTAATATCAATCTTTAATAAATTACATACGGATTTTATGAAGGTAGACATTTTAAATTAAAAGTTATGATCCAATGAGTCGGCTGTATAATTGATTCAATCAATTATTTTAAAAATCTCTTTCAAATTAAATAATATAAGATTAATATTTTCGTAATAGGAAAACAATCTTCCCTTTTTATTACTAGCATTATTTTACCTTAGAATGATACAATATATCTACAAAAAACCTAACAATAATCATTCAAAACAATTTAGCCTGTGTTGTCCCTCTGCTCCTTTTCAAGTCAACTCGATCCCGGCAACCAATCCCGCTAATAGACAAAATACAAACTACCTAGACATTTTCTAAAAGATCATGAGTGTTTTACATACCATCCCCACACGGCGGTCCCGTGTACTTAGTAACCCCAGTCGTGGCACAAGGGAGTCGATCTTCATCTTGCACAATCGTACACGTTGCCGTCTCAGCACCATACAGAGACAAAGGGTTCCCATTCACAAAGACCTGTTGCACCGAGCCTATGAAACTGCTGGTCACGCCTGACATCTTGTGCGGACGTATGTAAGAGCTAGGGAAGGTAAAGACACCGATTGAAAGAAAAGTCACGGTGAAATGGCGAAAGTTAAATCTATTTCCGACACTTTTTATTATGAATGTTTGGCAAGTTGCCTCGCCACAGAGAGGAACGTGATTTTGGGTCGTGTTTGTGTCCGAAACTAGACAGGTATTTAATAATAACATATAAACAATGAAGATCTGAAAAAATATTTTGTTTTTTTTTTTTAAGACTGAAAACAGTTATGTAAGTACCTGTATAATTATGGGCGTCCAAGCAAAAAGGGTCCAGAAGAGCGGTATTGAGTTAAGACTAGATTCGGTATCTAGAATAGTCAATTGATACTATGGATTAAAAAAATATTCAAAAACTGGCACATTTTTTTAATCAGACATTTGAAGTTGAAACTTTGAAAAAGCTTGATTTGAGAAAAACTACATAAACTTGTAGATAATTGAGCATTCATTAATAATCAATTAAAATTGCGAAATGCAATTTTTTCACCCAACTTTACAAAACTGCGTATAACTCGGAAACTAAATGCCGAGAACTGGAGCATTTTTGCTAGGACGCCCACAAAACCACAAAAATAAGTACAAAATTAAAGATTTCAAATAATCAATTTCACTCACGGCAAAGATCCGATGAAAAGAGGCAGAGTGAGTTCTAGATGTGTTAGCGGAGGAGAAGAGTGTCCTCTCTGAGTAGGATGGTGGTCTAACTGCAGACTGCCATGACGACCTGACCTAGAAACTCGAGCTCGGTGCCAACGACCCTTTGTTATAGGCACTGGTGAACTACACAGAACAAAAATAACACTGTAGCTCAACCAACCTTTAAACATGAAAAAATATTCAAACCGTTTAGATTATCGCATAAAATAAATTTCTCCTTAAATTAAAACACGGCACTTACGTTATATTCGCAATACCGCTCCCCAAATTGTATCTAAACTGAAGGTAACCATTAACCAGGTTAATCGCTATAAAATCCCCCTTGGCTTTATTAGACTGGCCGGTGTAAAAGAGCATTCCGGAAAATCGGTTCGTTAAAAACCAAATTTCAATGCGGAACGCTTTGCCCAAGCCTTCCAGAGGCGGCAATTCAATGTAGCTCGTCCCATTGAACTGGGGGGACCATGTTTCCTGTACCACATTTACATCTGTAAACAAATTGGGCATGTAATAGTTTCAACATACCTAAATTACGTTAAACATAATTGTTATCTTGTATTACGTAATAACACTGACCATTGTTACAAGTATTTCCATTGGAACCAATTTCACCTCCAAACAAACAGCGGCAGACGTGTCCGCCGTCGGTTCCGATGTCACACAATAGCCCCTCATCATATCCGCAGGGATTCGACTCACACGGATCTAATCTCTCGTCACAATTGGCTCCTTGAAATCCGATAGGGCAGCTACAAGTATATTCGGTCGCCGAGCCGTCTATAGATTTACACGTGGCGCCATTCTTGCACGGCATACTCATACACGGGTTAGATTGGCACTCTTGGACGTTTTCTATAGCAACGACTAATGAGTCCGGACGGCCCAATTTCTTTGTCACTTGATGACGTATTATCCTCAAGTATTTTACGCATCCGATAAAGCTATTCCGCGTGCCAATATTATCGAAGACTCTGTGTGGAGATATTTAATATTAGATATCATTGATTGTTACGAAACAATTGAACATTGTATTAATAAAAAGATTAGTGATGTGATACATTTAATTTACCTAGAATAGTTAGTAGGCACGCTACCAATGTAAGCATCCTCATTCAAATCTAATGCTTTTAAATGGCCACTGGATTGGCCGACCACATCTTCCATATCGTCGACTGATAAAATCCCGTCGCGATGGTATCGCTTCGCTGACACCTTGTGATACTCGTTTAACGTTATCTTTTCCAGTGAAGTAAGTATTAACACTCCGTTTCCAAGATTATACCTGTATTGAGAATGATATTAAAATGTAAGCGAAATCCAAAAGCAGTTCGTCGTTTTATCAAATCCAATAATCTTTGAATTTTATTATATTCACACTAGAAAATATTGCTTACCTAAACTCTAAATATCCGTTTACTAAGGCGAGAGAAACAAAATCACCGGTGCCGTCTGGTTTCTGCTGATTGTACAATATAACCCCGTTCTCGGAAAAGGCTTTAAGTTCGATATCGATATTCAACTTGTGGTAAGCTTTCAAGGGTTTTAGTCTTATATAAGAAGTGCCGTCGAACGACGGAGTCTCTATGTAGGTGCCCAGATGTCCGTCCTTTGCGAGGGACTCGCAGTTCAATCCGGTATAAGGCCCGGCACACAAGCACGTGTAAGTGGATCCAGGCAAATCAATACATGTGCCGAGGTTGTGACATGGATCTGACAAACACGCGCTATATTCTTCAGTCGTCTCTTGTGGCGTTTGTTCTGTGAAATTAAAAGGTTCCATTGTTCTCTTGAAACAAACGAGGCGTCTAAGGTATTTCATAATAAGATATATCTAAAAGTACCAAAATGAATAAATAAATGAAAAACCTAATCTGTAAACTGATGCGGCTCATAGGCAGCGCAGCGCCTATTCATAAAGTTTTCTCTAATAAAAAGTTGCAAAATCAGGTGTTTACTTGTAGTTTTAATTACTAAAACTACAAGTAAACACCTGCTTTGTTTTCTCTTGTTTTTGCGACTCTGCCAATTAATTTGTAGCAAATAGTTAAGACTTTTACGACCTTTACGCACTTATACGGGTGGCCCGTTAAACCTTGGACCACACAGAGAACGCACTCAAACGCATTAAATTATCTAAGCAGCTTATCTAGCAATTAGTGACGATCACGAATTTCATTGACACATCTAGGTATTATTTCAGTGGATTACCGTTCGAGCAAAATGAGGCCAGTCATGCGGCACTTATCGCCCTAAGAGACCTAATCAGCCAATGGTCTTAAGTCGCCGGAAAGGAGTTTGCTCTCCGAGTCACATGACTAAGCGAGATAAGCCTTCATGCGAGAATATTCTCGGGCGGACAGACAAGCCACTCGAACTTGTCAAGTTTATAATTATGAGAGAAAGAGCTTCTTACTTTGTAACTAAATCTAGTAATGTGCCACACTAGATAAAACGAAGAAGGTATCGGTAGGATAATATAAGTTAAAGTTATAAGTAAATATGACTAAGTGTCGGCTAATGAACCAAATGAAGTGTTCCTACCTATTTTTAACCTACTTCTATTCAATTATTATTTCATTTATATTATTTATTCGTTTACACACAAAATATCTTGCTAGGTATTTTGTGTGTAATGTAGAGAAAAAAAACTACATAAAAATAGAATAGCACATCATTTTATTTTATTGAGTTTTTTCTGCAATGGTCTTTTTAGGGTTCCGTACCCAAGGGGTAAAACGGGAGCCCTATTACTAAGGCTCCGCCGTCTGTCTGTATGTCTGTCACCGGGCTGTATCTCATGAACCGTGTTAGTTAGACAGTTGAAATTTTCACAGATGATGTATTTTTGTTGCCGCTATAACAACAAATACTAAAAAAACAGAGTAAAATAAATATTTAAGGGGGCTCAACAATCGTGATTTTTTTGCTCGTTTTTGCTTGATATTGATAACGGCAATAGAAATATATTGAAATATTCACAGAATATTTAGTTATATATTCACTTTAAAAATAAATAATTAAATTAAAATAAAACATCATCTCTCATATAACAAACGTGATTTTTTTCCGTTTTTATAGATAATGGTACGGAACCCTTCGTGCGCGAGTCCGACTCGCACTTGGCCGGTTTTTTATGTTTGTAAAAGGTACTCTTGGAAATCTCTAGGAAATTCAACGGATTACAAAAATTATTTCATCAATAGAAAGCTGCACTATTCCCAAGTGACAAAGGAAACTTTTTATGTCAAAAAAATGCACAGTTCTTTTGGGAATCACCATAAAATTCACAATGTAAACAACTTGCTTCTGCCCGCGGCTTCACCCACGTGGAGGTCGGGAATTATCCCATGGGAACATACTACCGGGATAAAAGTATCCTATGTACACACACACAGGACACAGGTCACACACGGGTCGGGTGGTGTGTAGTACACAGGTCATAGTTTGCAGTTCAGCAGTTTTAGAGTGAAAGCGTAACAAACAAACTCACTATCCCATTTATAACAAACAAGAAATATTTTTCAACAAGATGATGATGTTTTCAGAACACCAACAACATGACAGTTTTGACATTTAGTTTTTTTTTTTAACATATCAGTAGTAGATGCTTTGGCAATTGTTACAATGAATTCAATTTCACACGAATATCGCAAAAAAAGACACAGAAAATGGTGGTTCTGTTATAGTTACATTTCGTAAAATTGAGTCTTTTAAATTCAACTGTTAAGTGGCGTGTGATTTAACACCACTGGATTATTTTATGTGGGGCTATGTTAAAGACTGAGTCTATACGGAGCCACTCGAATTGATTGCAGCCTTAAAACTCAAAATCTGTGACGCGATTAACGAAATAGACCCGCCATTTTGACAAAAAGCGATTGAAGATTTTGATGAAAGAATGTGAGCGTGGTCGTGGTAAACATTTGTCCGATATCATTTTACGAAATTGCCAAAGCTTACAATTTTTAATATAATACAAATTTTAATAATTTTCATCTAAATTCTGTTTTATTTGGTTTTATAAAAAAAAAATCTTGTTGAAAATCCCGTTATTAGTTAATCAGATCAATCTTGTTTTATTATTGTTTGTTTTAGATAACATAGCACTTACCAACACATGCCTTCCGATGTAACGTGGGCACATGTCCCGCGCGACACACGCAGGCCGCACGGGCGCACTCCGCACCGGGCAGTGCGGAGCAATCCCCGTCGTCTGCGCATAAGTCGCCTAGCAAGGCACCCACTGCGCCTGAACCCACTGTTGCTGTGGTTGCTATGAAGAAAAGAAAAAAAAAGAACAAAAATATTTATTGTCATAAAACATATTTAACAACACATTAATAGAATACTCTGATTCCTGCGCTAGTTAAAACTGTGTTGCAGGAGCCAGCGCAGCGTCCTCCCGTTATAAAAGACACAAATGTTGTTTTATGACAAGCGAAAAACAAATAAAAAGGGAAAAAAAGAGACTTCACTTATTCTTCGTACTTCTAAACGTGTATAAAATAAGAACAAATGGAAAAACATTTTTTTTTAAAGGTATAATGTAGGATGCGGCAGATAGATAAATGGCGTTGATAGATTTATTAATTCGACTGGGGACTTGGGCGTCATCTACTTATTAAATTCAACGCCCTTCTGACTGCCAGCCCTGAATATGTATGTATTTGGTGTACCGTTTTAATGAACTATAAATAAATAAAATATGTATTTCCTACCATGACCGCGCCCCCCTGTCTACTCTCTGAAACGCAATGGTCTCTGTAGTCCAGGGGCTAGTGTGAATCTTTGGGTTCATTCGAGTAATCGAGTCTGGTTTAGCCACGCTGGGGTCGAAGCATTTCATTCATTCATTCAAAATAAATAAAGTAATTTAGTCAGAATTTTTTGAAGCTTCAATCAATTTTATTATTTCACCAATTGAAAACTTCAGTAACGTCTCGAGGAAATTTTAGAAGAAATAGCTAGTGTAAAAAAAACAGTAAGCTTTTCTAAGATACAAAAGAGAAAATCTCGTTAGGGAATAAAATCTACTCAATGCAGGTAATAAAACTTGAATGTAAATAAAATGATGCAAAATTCAGCAAGGTAAAACTTCAATGGGATGGAAAAATAAAACTTTTGATAAATCGATACTTAAAATGCGTAAATCTAAAAGCAGCTCTCATGACGGACGCGACAGTAAAATTAAATATTGACGATTCAATATTGACGTAATAATAACACAGGATGGAAAAGCGGATACTGACTGATAAAATTGTTTGTTCACAAACTTTTTTAATAAAACATTTTGTTGCAAATCATATTTTAAACACACCAGAAATGTTTGGACCGAAGACTCACCTTTGAATTTTTTTCCGGATAGGATGCTGTCGAAGTCACTGGGTGTTTCTTTCCTTGTCCAGTCATATTTGTTGTAGTATTTGTCTGGGTTGAGTAGGTGTCTGGTAGACTTGGAAGCGGCGCCATCGTCCTGCTGTGTGAACTGTATGGGCGACGATGGCCGCGGTGGCCCAGCCGTGCCAGCCACTTCGCCAAGCTTGCACGGACCGAATGCTTGCACTACAATATCCTCTTGCGTGCGACACGCTTGCAATTTGAGGTGACACTCAGACTCGTAAGTTTTGCCATCGCTACCGCATACCTGTTGGTTTTGGTTAAACTTAGCTACGGTTCACCGGGAAAGTTACAAGATCGTGTTCTTCGATGTGAATATAAATGGGCTACAACTTCATGACAAAGATAACTTCTAAATTGTAATAAATTATGGGTTATTAACAATTCTTAAGCTTTTAATGGAGGTAATATTCAAGATCAGAAAATGTAATATTAGAAAGTTAGATTGGAATAAGGAGGGTGAGCTCACCAGCATGTTGGTGTCGCTGTCTGAGCAGGGTGCGGCGGCGCACTCGCACAGCGCGCCTCCTGTCCGCTCCGTGCACACCGCGCCAAAGTAACACGACAGCTCCGCGCATGAGGATACCACGCCACCAGTTTCAGCTAAAGAAGAATAATGTGTTATGTAATGACCAGTGTTGATATTGTACGTTTCGTTCAAAAGATAGTATTTATTAAATAAAAAATCATACATCTTGGAAAAACAGAGTCAATCACAATAATCTCTCCTAGTATAACACTTTAAAGGAAGATTAAATAAAGGAACCAAGAAAATATAAAAGACATAATTTAATCATCAACTGAACACCTAAATTAAGAAACATTTATTCCGATTTCTGCAATTTGTTAAATGCAGTGCATTCCGTCAGTGTTCTTGTCATTGGCTCTTCTTAATATTTCTTCTGTGGGTTCGAAATCTGTGCAATTACCACTTTTACTAAGTTTTATTGCATCGCATGACTGTAGGTAAGTAAGATACTTAACTTGTCAACATAGAAATTATCGTATTTTTGCGTAAGATCATTGAATAAGGATATTATATCGTACTTTATGACAAATAATCGTACAAATACGACAATTATCGTACAAAATCCAACACTGGATACCGATAAGAGTTACAGATTGTTGCACAAGTTGCACTACCCGAACTAAAAAGAAGGTCATGAATTTATTCATTCAAAGTGTATAATTTCATATGTGTGTCTACTAACTGTGTGTAGGTACTTTAGTGCTCCGCGGTAACATGAACCAGAGCACATTAAGCTCTATTTGTAAATAGATAAAGCCTTTATTTATCTTCTGGGAATTCGTTCCGTACGTACAAAAGTACTTTCCTATCCTAATCAAAATCTCCGTTATACTGAAAAGGGAGATTTTGATTAGGAGTAACTGCTGGTTTCCCAAGTCAATATAGGCAGACGGTCTAATTAAATTGATAATACCGAACAATAGTACATATAATTGTATATTGCCTTTGTACAAAATGAAGAAAAACAGGAAGATAATATAGTACATGCACACAATCGTGCTTAAATAACTACCAACAAAAAAGAAAAACGGTTAATACGAAAACATCTTGACATGGGTCAGGCATGGCATTGTTGTAAGTACCTTTGTAATGAGGACCCTAAATCTCAGTGAAGAGTGGGTTTGTGTTTTTTTTTTTAAAGAATATACGACTTACGGTCGGAGCACCCGTTGGGTCCTAATCTGCGTCTGTGGTCGGCACACACGGTACATTTTTGTCCTTGGACCCCGGATCGGCAAACACATCGACCAGTCATTTGTTCACAATCCTCTCTAACTGAACCAAAAGCTGAACACCCGCACGCTGAAATAAAACATAGCATTGTGAATAGGTACAACTTCACTCGAAGCTAAAATGTATTTTCTACACAAATGGAAACTGTAGGAAAAATACATTGGAATATAAGAATGTGTCGATAATGGAAAAGTGGAATGCATGGAGTAATAATCGAGAAGTATACGTACGAATACATCCAGTGTGACCGGAACCGATCCTCGGCAGCCCCCAGTAGCCGGGCTCGCATCGGTCGCATTTGAGGCCGCCCACACCAGGCCGACAAACACACTGGCCGTCCTCGTCGCATCGATCCGACACCGAGCCGAGCCGGTTACAACCGCAACTCGAACTCGTGATTGGACACCCTTCCTCATTAGGACCCGTGGCTGCGGTCGAGCCGTCCGAACAACACCCATACGAAGACTCCGAGCAGTGAGATATCTTCTTTTCCTCAAATTGTCTCGAATCGTCTGTACAAATGTATTAACGAAATTATAACCAAATTTTCGCTTGCATGTACCACTGTCGCACACGACTGAATAAAATACACTATTTTATAAGATGGAGACAAAGGATCCGAAGCGGTAACTGCTAGCGTGATTGTATCCAATTTAGTGCCTGGTGCCGTGTACCGTTAGTATCTTCACTCTGACAAATCACCAGTTAGGTATATCATATTATATGCATGAAACCAAGGTTTGCTTTGTGGAAATATCACAGAACAGTAAAGTTATAACTATAATATAATATTATGATGGCCACTACAAATCAGTTTCGCTTTTAATTAAAATAGATTAATCGTAACTGAACAAACAATTAAAATCAACTGACTAAATGGAATATTTGTCTGGCGCAGATATAATTATAACAGCTGTACATTTATAGGGTACAGTTGTACAAAACAAATGGTTATTACACTTGTTGGATGTTTAATGTTAGAAAGTTTAGTCTAAATGGACAGTGTATTCAATTAGGATAATGGACACTGAGACTTAATGAGTTTGAATAGATAAGGTTTGATTCAATACAAAGTAGATTCAAACATTTGATTTTAGTAACATAAATTCAGAGAATTTATTAAATGTAAAAGCGGAAAGTACACAATATCGCATGAAAGCATAAATTGATATTTATAGTTATTTCTATGTGAATACGTAATACTCACTTTTAGGGCAGCACCGAGCCGCAGTCAGCGTGATATGACAGTAGCTGCCAACAGGGCAATCCTGCCGGTGCGGCCCGTTACCACAGTCTATTTCGAGGCCAGTGGTAGGATCAACCATTGCTTTATTATTACCGCACGGTCTTACTTCCATACCTGCGGTTAACAACAATTCATTGCCGAGAATGTGTATGTGAAATTATGCTCTACTAATAATGTCATAAACTAAGAGAAAATGTTAGTAATGTGTTAATAAGCATGATGACGAACCTTTACAAAGATCCAGCGGTCGGAGTCTTAACTCAAGTTGTTTCTGACACCCCTCTTTACGCATAGCACAGAGACTGGGATATAGTCGGAAGTCTGATGCGCAGACAGGGAAGTATTCGGTTTCGTGTGGACATTCGAATAGGCAAGAGCAGCGTGGGTAGCCGTCGGAGCCGATCTCGCAGCTGGCGCCAAAGTCGCAGCGGATATCGCGGCAGGCGGAGGGACCGGCGGTGCCGTCCAGGTCGGTGGCGCCCCACGCGGCCGTGGAGCCGTCCTCCGCCTCCGTGGTGGTCATCGCGGTCGTCGCTACACCCCCACCCAAATATATGCGTGTTAGTCGAGCGATAAAGCGGAAAGTTAGTTAATTGATTCACGATGGGTCGCTTTATTGAAATTACTGCTAACAACTGGGTTGATGTCGGTCCGATAGCAAATATTTTCTCTTGGATCAACCATTTTTACGGAGACCTTCCCCAGTGATTTAATGAACTACTATTTTCGGGCTAATTAAACTTAGGGAACGACATAATGAACCGTAGTAGAGTTAGAAGGAGTTAGTTGAGTTACATTAGGAAGCGGAAAGATTTATGATGAGCAATAATATTGTGATACGTACTCATAGCAATTGGAGGGACAACGGCTAGCCTGTCTTTGCAGTCTCCATAAAAGATGACGTGTAGCGTGGCTGGTGGAGGTAGCCTACATGCTGCCTTCTGCAGTTCGCATTCGTTGGGAAAAGTCTGCATAGAACTGCCACAAACTGGTTCACGAGCAGCGCCAGTGCAGTCCGTGGGACATATGCACTCGCCGGCAGCACAATGCGCTCCAAATGCACATTGTACACCTTCACACATAGCTGTTAAAAAGAAACTCCAAATAAATAAACGGAGCTATAATTCAAGTTCCATTATTATTCAAGTTTAATTAAATCTATAAAAAAGGTTTTCAGGAAGTCGATACGAGCGAGTCGTGAGTCGCGTGAGCCATAAATATTAATACAAGCGCGAGTTTTATTTCGTCTGGTCTGCGCTGCAAGGTTACGACTTTGTAAGCACCCCGGCTGAAGTTTTCCGAGAAACAAATGGCTGAACAGATAATGTCATTACGTTGGACAATTGTGTCCTTCCTGTAGTACTCTCTCATTCTGCCGCTAAGGAAAATTAGGCTTCCTCGTTCTCTCATTGAGGGACGAGGGAAGACACCCGTGCAAATTTAATAACGATTGTTTACCACTTCTCCGCAAAATGAAAGTCTTGTGAAAGCGGTCGATTAATGCCGGAAGGAAAATGGAAGATGTTTTGTAATAAAATTTTAAAGCAGGAACACTGTAGACACAACAATATCTTCTGCTGAAATTGGTAAGGACTAAAGTTTCGTAATCTTTAACAAGAACCCGCAAATTAATGGGTTGCTTATTACAAGGAATAAAAAAGGTTACACCTCAATTTTCATTGTTTGTAGTTTTACATTTTAATAGTGGTGCTAATATTTCAAAACAATGATAATTATGTGATGTTAATGAATATAAAATATACGAGCAGTACGTGAGTCACCATAGGTTTAAAATATTTATTGCAAAACCTAAATTAGGTATTATATTTACCAAGTACATTATATTTTTATCTGAATGAATGTCTGTGTGTTCAATGCAGAGGTCTAGAAGGTAATAAAAAACGCAAACGCTCAATAATGAAAAATAAGATTGTACCATTTATGTACACACATTAAACGATGTTTCAAGAAATAGAGCGAACCTTTTGAAAGATTCCATTGTTGAGATTTATATATCTATTCGTACTTAGGTGTTGACACAAATAAAATGTTATATCTAAAGCTCCATTTTCATTTCATTTAGCGTTCTGAGCAATTCTGAGCGAGCAACCGTTTGTTCGCGCGGTAAATGAAAACACTTGAGCGAGCGAACATGTTTGTTCAGTGATGATCGATTAGACTCGGCGAACTATTGCTCGCTCGCTCATTCATTCAGTGAAAACGATGTCACCGACGAGCGAGCAGTTGCTCGTATTATATGGTGCTCTGTGAGTTACTCTGTGCATTCGCTTGACGTCGGATGTCCTTGGTTGGTGTCCGAACTTTTTTAATATTCGCGAACATGTGAATCAAGAAATAACTTTGCATATAATTAAAACTTATGGACCCCATCCATGCCTATGGGAATGAGTACTCAGCTCCGTTAATATATTGGTTTTTATTCATTCACTCAGTTGAAAAAAAAAAATACCCAATACCGCCTTTTCGTTTCCATTTTTAGGGTTCCGTACCTCAAAAGGTAAAAACGGAACCCTTATATGATCAGTTGTGTGTCTGTCTCTCACAGCCGATTTGCTCCGAATCTATTGGACTGATTAAGTTGAAATTTGGTAGGTATTATGAATGTTGACATTATGAAATTCCGCAACGCAAATCCGGACGTGTAACGTAAATAAATGAATTTTGAATGTGATACAAAATGTAAAATGTATAATTATATCAAATGAAATGGCTTGTTATAAGGATTTCAGATATTTTTTTTTTTATAATTTTAAAATAAACACTTTTAAAACTATTTAAGAAAATAGACGATTTTTATTTTTAGTTAACTTCCAATTATTACAAACGCTGCACTAGCCAAAAGCAAATCAACGTCATGACCGTCCGTGTCTACCGAGTGAGAATGAGAACGCAGCTGCGCCAGCGAACTGTTCAGTACGAGGTTTTGCTTAGAACAGTTCATTTTCTCGTTGTAGTGAAAACGGATGTGTTCTGTTTTGAGCGAACATCGGCAGAACAACAAACATTTGCTCCGAACAAAATGTTCGCTCGGCAGGGTAGTGAAAACGCGGCTTACCGCGATACCTACATTTCCATATTATTAAAGAAATCTTTTATGAAAATAAAATCAACGGAGCCCACGTAATACTCGTATATATGAATCTATAAATACATAATATCAGCGAAAATATTATCAATCTTTATTGTCGAGATTTGAAGTCATTTATATCGCTGAATCCCATATTAAAGTTGCCTCCGGAAATTAAATTTAACAATAGAATCGCAGTCCTCTCATTTTCAATATCTCTTTGATATATCGGTACTTATTTACTTCAGTAACGTATATTTTGGAAGATAAAATATTCCAAGCATAAATTCGACGATTTTGGGATGTCAGATAAGTTGGATATTAATGGAATATTAATATTCTTTGACCATTGTTTTATTAAGTCATCGTTTCGATTTGAGTGACTGGTTTTTACTTTGATTAATACTTCTTAAATCTTTCAATAAATGTATCGGATTAAAGTCTAAATTCCTACGTAGACCTCCCGCGATTAATAAAGTAACCCGTGGATGCACATCACAAAGGCGATTTACCTAATCTCACTCTGTTTCGGGTACGCCCGTTATGGGGAGACTTTAATCCGCTATCGATCTCTAATCCCTCTGCGCAATACCTAAGCCTATCACGGCTTTATAAAAAACTCTTTGTTCCTATAAAATGTCTACGCTCTATAAAAATCACGAAGCTTACAATGAAATTAAATGAAATCGTTTATTCTGTCAATAGGATATCGGAATCACTTTACACGTCATACAAAAAAATAAAAATAAAAAATAAGCTTTAAGTAGTAGACATTTCCTATCTGGCTACCCCTGAGAAAAAATGGCGAAACAAACTCAGGGGTCAAAGTCTCTTTTAAAGTCCAGACATAATCTTGGTCAGATCATGTAAGGAACCATGTAGATCCGTGTCTGAAATGGTATTTTGAGGAAATAACTACAGAAATTTGAGCGGACCTGTCTAAACAGTGCTAGCATTTGTCAAATCAACGGTAAAATGGCAAATGGTTTATATTACAGTATCCAGGACTGACAAATGTAATGTTTCTTTGTCAATAACGGTGTTGTAAATATAAAACTCTCTGTTGAAATAAATCGCCAGTTACCATGGCAACAAAGTTGAAACAAGGATGCTCTCATCAATCATGTAAACTCACCTTTATATCTACAACTTTATAACAAACAAGTGATTAATTAAATGCCGCTCTACATATGAACTTAAGGCATTGTTAGTTTGACCTCATTCATTATAAACTTACACTTTAACTTCAATTTTAGAATATTTCTATTTTAAACTCTCACAGTGCTTAACTTACAGCTCTATTGTTAAATTAGCCTTTTGTGACCTTTTGAGGAAGAATTGTGTATACATTTTAACAAATAGCTACGAGTGCCAGTGTTTCGTTTGTTACAGGTTTTTGTTTAAGAACCTAACCTTTTGAAAACTGATTCAAACAGTAAACACTTGAAAACATCTTTTCACAACAAGTTCAAAGCCTCCAGCCCATTTATATTATGTTATTTATACCCAAACAAAAGAAACCTTTGCTAAGTATGTAGTGTATGGAAGTCTGGTCGATAAATTTTAGTAGACAAGCTATCAATACCAAATTACCAATTTACCGATTTGGAGTTGAAACTTTGAATCTGCGTAATAACGATAAAGTAGGAAGTTGGTTAAGGTTTAATTCCATATAATTTCATGTTAAAAGCTTTTAGAGGTTTAGTAGTTTCATATCCTGGTATAAACCATGCCAATATGCCGAAGTTAAACTAATTGATGAGTCTTTTGTGATATTGTTCATTAAATGGTGTGCTCAAAATAGATAATCTTGTCTACATTAAATCTGACGAAAATTAAAAACGTTAACATTTAATTTGATAAGGTATAATATCACCATTATCATCTTTAATGTTAAAATTGATGTTGAAAGAAATGGTGGAAGTACAAGTCCTCAAAATACGTTTATTTTTGGTGCAAATGTACTCCTGGTAAAGATAACCGAAATGCGTTCAGACAGATAAATGTATTATTAAACAAGTAAATAATAACGCATTATTTGCGAAAATACTGAGAAAATCCGGTTTTGATAACTTGACATTTAATTTATTTTCTAAGCACATTATCTTGATGAAAACACTAATCCACGCTGTCTTTAAAAATAACAGCAACTTCTAACATTAAAGAAATGAGAAAACTCAAAAACCTACCCCTAAAAGGATGAGAGATATTTTACACAGCCTAAAAATTAACGGTACCATCTGCACATTTTGAAAATTTAGCAGAGGGTTAACTCAAAATAAGCTAATTAATCAGAATGCACGCACGATGTTCAACATTTCCTAAAATCTAAATACAAAAATTACACTTGTGATACTATAATAAGATTGGTATTAGACTCACCACAATCGCCTTTGTATGCGAGCCGCAGATCAGTTTGTTCCCGACACGCTGTCGAGTCCAGCTCGCATTGCGACGGGTAGGTCTGCCCGTCGCTCCCGCATGCCACGTCAGATTCCTGCCACCAACGAACAAATTCACGATAAGCTTTGACAAATACAAGGGATGGCTTTTCGTTTTCAGGCATGATTTCAACATTAACTCGGAAAGTAAATCCAGTAAAAACGAACATGGCAAAATAATGTAACCTTTGTCCACTAACATTATTTCGAGAAGAGTGATCTTCTTTTGAATAGTCTTTTTCCTGAATCGTATACATAATTTCCAAAGGAAAGGCGGACGGAGAAAAACCAGGCCGTAATATTCACTAGGACATTAATATTCGTAATGTAAGAGGCGTCATCCATAACGTACTAAAGTCACCAAAAACGTAACTTATAAGGCAATTTAGGACAGAAACGAAGACCACCCATCTAAGCATCTTCACGTAGAAATATGAAAATAAGCTAGAATAATCTCACGGCTCACAAATCTATTATTTATCGTGGACAGCTCGCCTGACTTTCATTTATCTTCCTGCGAAGGTATGACTCAAGCATTTTGTTACGAATTCTCAAAAGTATTTTATTGTCATAACATCAAAGCATAATTGGCAACAAGGTGAGCATCTTAATTAACAAATGATGGAGATTTCTGCGCGATATTATTGTTAAGCTTATTATGATCCGGCTCCCAAACCAAAACAGTATAATCACAGCTTCTCTTTCACCAATTAAGTATTGTTTGGTAGCTTATTTCGGTGTACGTTTAAAATCGGCTTAACTTGATTGGTTGAAAACTGTAGTCTTAAGAGTTTATTAAATTGACTACCTAATGAATTGTATAAAGTACTTACTTTGTGAATATATTTTAAAATGCTCTGAATATAACGGAACATTCCCAATATTTGTGTTCTCAATATTGCGAATGTATGAATGTGCGTAACGATTTTCAAATTCTAGTACCAAAAGAAGAAGAAAAGATTTTCTCAAACATGCTTAGAAATTCGAGCATTATTTTGACAACCTTCTGTGAGATAAATCAAAATTGCTGTACTGGCCAAATGTATGCGAGCAGCGGCCACCAACAGTTGTATGAAACTCTATATTTGTCTTGGTTTAGCGGCCAAATAAATTACATACTCATATCTATCGTGTGATTTAAAAATGGAACGATCTTTTACTCCGAGACATGGCAATCAAGGAGGTAACTTATCAAAGGTTTTATTTAAACGAACTAGTTTGCAAATAGAAAGCTGTTTATTGAAAAAAAAAAAAACAAATGAACACATTGGCGCGTGAAAAAATATCGTTGTTCGTCATTGAATCTGGAATTTATAAATAATTTACTTTGTTTGAATTTCCGTGCATTATTTGAGAAAAGCACTATACAAGCCTTGGCCGCAACCAGACATTGATGGACTCACGTATGTGTGCCTCGGCCTACATTTTCACTTTCGTCCATCAATCTCCTATTGCAGGCCGCTGCAGTAATGTACTATAAGAAAAATAAAAAGCGATTGATTTGAGGACAAGATTTTTTTAAATAATTTAATGTATTTCGTATAATTGGATACAATAAGGATGACCTAATTATGATTGGTAATAATTCTCACTTTTCGGTTTTAGATCTTAACCATGAGCTCAAATTCTCTCCCAAAGTTCCCACATTACATCACACGCAAGTTGATCTGAGAATTACCATAACTTATACCTATGTAATTGCTCAATAAATTGTACCTTCATACCACTTGAAATACCGTTTAGCTATGAAATTCTAAAAGACCATAAACGTATTAATTATAATAGATAAACCCGTAAGTTACCCACGTATGGAAGTTTCGAATTCCTTCTCATCTCCTTCTTACCCCTACCTTCTGAGGCTATGTACCTCAACGGTAGGAAGGCGGGAATTTCACCGAAATGCTTTAACCAACCAAACTATAATGATCCAGGAATGTTAATCCATTTACTACTCGTAGTGGTCTGACGTGCTAACTGAGGTGTACAGGTGGCCGCCTAGCAACGAACAGTTGCTAAACCCTAATGGTATTTACTTTTGATTATGTCTGTTATGCTTTGCCAATAGTTACGTAGTTAGAAAGGCAGAGGTTTCAAACATACCTAAGTATTTATTATATATTTTAATGTCCATATCTTCCTACGCAGGGACCTCAGGTTATGGGCAATTAGACATTTCACCAGCGTTACGTATGACACGCTTTCATGGTTTTCTAAATAATAATAAAAAAAAATACAATAAAAAGGCATACAAACAAAGTCATGCCTTTCTTAATATTTACACGTCTATTTCCAACCACCGCCCGCTTCTAGGTCTTGGTAACATACATCCTATCAGAAAGGTCCTTAACAATACAGTTTCTACACCAAAAGAAAGAGGTGAAAAAAAAAAAAATGAGTAGCAGACGTTTTGCCAAACAAAACGGTTCGCGCTCTACCTCAAGCAAAATTTGTGTTTAGATGCTATTGTGCATTGTCTGAAATAACAGCTTAAGACATTTTTTAACTAACAAAGCATACTATACAATTAATGAATTTCTGGCAGAATCTTTTATTTTGTCATAGATTCTATGCATTAATGCTTAAGCCTTATTATATATATTTTTTTTTGTTTGTTCGTTTGACGTTAAATTATTGTATTGAAATAATTATTGTCAATAATAATATTTGCACGCCATAGTACGTGGCAAACATGTCTGAACCTATATCTTATTTAATGTTATCCTGCATGCATTTTTATTCTTGTATGTGTACACATGTTTAAGCAAATAAACACATCTTTATCTTTATATCTTAACTTGCAAAGTGAGGCAAGCTAGTCGAAGAGGCCATAAATACGGGTGTAGTAAATTCAGTGGGTACAATACCTGTGCCTCGGTGCAGTTGTGGTTGCAGCGACATATGGGGCGGCCGGTGTCGGCGTCCACGGCGCAGTCGCCGCCGCCCTTACACACGATGTCCGAGCAAGTCTCTGAACAATACACGTCTGATAATAATATTTAACATACTAATACAAGAAAGGCTATATTTACTTGACTGTACTGATCAACAGTTGGAGCACGGGACCTTATAGGTCCCCGTGTTCGTTGCCATAACAAGGTGATAATGTTGGGTGTGTCTTTTTTTGTGGTTTGTAATGTGAATTCATTTTTTGCGTAGTAAAAAATTTTTTGTGACTTTGTTTTTCATATCGAGTTATTGAGGTCCACAATTTTGTAATAACATTTTTGACGATTTTCAACCAAAGTAAACTTATTAGAGAGCACATGGTTTTAATTTATTTGTTCTTGACAGGCCCCATGTAATTTAAATTTAATATTAATCCATAAACATAACTAATATTTTTTGCGAACAAACTCAATAACACGTAAATCAAACAAAGTTCATAAATTTTGTTTTAACGTAATTTTCTAACAGAATGATTGATTGGCTGTAATCTTGTATAAAGTGGCCTTTGTGATTTATCGACAAGTGGTAACTTGAAACCCTTTGAAAGAAATTCCATTAAACTGTGACTAAGCGCCGGTGCCCGGCTCTATCAAATATTGTTTCCATAATTAATAGCCACGCTCGGACGCCTTTAAATAATAAAATTAATCCGTATTCTCCGTTCATCAATCCGCGTCGCGTTTAATTTCCATTGAGCCATTTTAATCTCTAATTGACATTTCAGTGCGCAATGATAGAGTAACGTACAATTTATTACTGTGTTGAATCCCGCGAACAAATTGAACTGAATGAGTTTCAGCGGAAATAAATGAGGGTTCATGTAAAAGTACGCGGGTTTATTAAATGTTGAGTGGCCACGATGCAGCAAGCACTTGGGCTTCTTTCATTAGCATGATTTTTAATATCAACGTTATACATCTTTGGTCCATGTTGCTAACAGAACAATAGTGATAAAAACAGCGTACTAGAGTGCTTTTAGTAACGTATTTTCAATAGATAGGTATACAGTGGGGTATGTTTTAGGCAGTGAGATGAACGCTAAGCGCTCTCGTTGTATGCGTTATCCTTGTTGAGAAGGTATTCTTTAATGAAATTGAACTTGACCCTGACTTCAAGCTTCACTGGTAGTACACATTCGTAAAAGCAAAAGTCTGCTACTTTATTTCCTTGTATTTTATTACTGCCTTCATAAATAATTTAGGCAAAATCTTGAACACCGCAAAATATGTTTTATTCCAAAAGAATTTTGAGCGCCTTTTATTGACAATTTCATAAAGAAAAAGATTTTCATCACGGGAAATTGATAGCAATTTTTCTTCAAGAAATTCTAAATTATATTTCATCTCCGGATTCGGCGGTGCGGTGAGGAGACTTTAATTTAAATGACCTATGAAAGCATTTCATTCTCCTTTGGAACGTAAACATTAAAGAAATAAATCACCACCGAACACACTTGTTAAATCGTAAATTAATATTATACTTCGAAAAGATAAGATTTGTTCTCAACAACACTTACAAAGTTTTATTTAGGTTGTCTATATTTCATTAGCAAAGTTCTTCTAATAAATTAGTTCACAGAAGCCTCTGTCCTTTTCTGAGCCTAGGGAGTCTGGTAGCAATAAATACACGACCAAATATATAATAATATATACATATTACACGTGGATAAGTGAATTAGAAGGTTAAAATGGTTGGTTTTGAGATCATTTTTATTCCGTTTCTGAACACGACTTGGAAATTCGAGATTTAACATTTCCATAGAAGAAAATTATGGAATTTACAGCTCATGTAGGAACAAGATGGACTTATCTTACTGTAAATTATCTTAATAGGAAACGTACGCGTACCGAGATGGAGATATGCAAACGATGAGTGAACAACGCGTTTGCGTGGACGACACGGTTGGCGCAGTGGTTAAGCGATTGACTGCCGCGCTGCGTGTCGCGGGTTCGATTCCCGCACGGAACAAATATTTGAATGACCTACAAGTAGTTGTTCCGGGTCTGGCTGTTTGTGTATGTGAGTTTAAATGTTTGTGAACGCACCCACGATACAGGAGAATTTCCTAGTGTGGGGCAACGTTTAAAAAAAAAAAAAAACAGACATTTCTATGGTGTAGATAGACTCACGGCATGTTCCATTATACAGCACCCGCAGCTCTCCGTCAGTGACGCTTTCTTGGCAGGCGTGCATGCGCATCTTGCACTCAGAGCCGTACGTGTTGCGGTCGGATGCGCACACGGGCGTCAGTGTGGCGTCACACACGGGACATGCGCACTGGGCCGCGCCACCACGCGCCACGCATGCCCCACCCCACGGACATGACGCGCGAGCGCATGGGTTTTCTACGCCTGTTGGAAAAATATTTTATTCGAAGATTGTAAGTTGAGACGTTCCTAAGATAGGTACCTATATAGGTATATATAATTAAATAGAAATAGGTAGAGTACACACAGCAGCTACTAAACAATTGAATAGGCAAGTAGTAGTAGCTCACAAAACAAAATAGCCAACTGAATTTACATATTTATTTTAAGCTTCAAAAGTGGTCAGTAAGGCTGACTGGTCAACCTAAGCCGAAGTTCATACAAAGTCAAAGCGAACCACGAACTTGGCTAAACCACGTCATACATTCACGAGCACGATTTTACGTTTCAAAACATTCAACTCACCACAGGGTCCTGTGTAAGCAACTCGTACATCTCGATTATCTAGACACGAGGCGCGGTCCAAGTGGCAGCGGCTGTCGTATGTGCGGCCGTCGGAACCGCATACGGGCCGCACGACCGGCTCGCACTCCGCACCGCAACCGCAGACGGCCACGCCGCGCGCGTCAAGGGAACAGTGCTCGCGAGCACCACACTTGACCGAGTCGCACGGATGTTGCGCTATATTAGAAATTAAACGGAATATTTCTATTAATCATTAAATTTATTGACACGCCCGTGACAGCTTTCAAAACTATTAAATCTCAAAGAACCTGACATAAATTTATTACGAACAATTTAACACAAAAGTTAGTTAACTCTGATGGATAGAAAGCGAGAGAAAGCAGCACTTGTATTATTAAAACTTTAATACTAGGTAACGAAATTATTCCATTCCTGCCACAATTTGTTTCGGGTCGACTTGACGCCTCGATGCTCGTACCAAATTACTTTTCTAAGGACAAAATGTCCCCTCAACACGGATACAAATAAGCTGGTGCTTTACATTTCCAAATAAAGATTTAATTTTAGATTGGAACACTAGGTTTTGTAGTGAACGACAATTTATTGTAAAATGAGCTTTTCGAAAGCATAAGGGGCAAGTTTAAGCTGTTTGAGAATAAATAAGAAAAATTACCTGAAGCGCATTCTCCTCTGTAGGCGATAGTGAGTTGCTGTCTCGTACGACATGACTCCCGGCGCAGGGCGCACTCGCTCGGGTAGTCTCTGTAGTCAGAGCCGCACACAGCGGAGCCGGGCCGCACCAACAGATCGCATGGTGGACCACATCTGCAGACTGGCGCCCGCGCTTCATTTAACTGACATACGCCACCGTCAGCGCATTCATGTTCCGAACAGGGATCTGTGAGAAAAATGCATTTTAGTAGGCGAAAGAAATGAAGATTAGGTACATTTTCTTAGGCAAGTGTCTAACATAAGGATAAGTTCAAACGCTATATTAAGGCAATCAAAGAATACGGTGTAAGATAAGGAAGTCTATAAAAGAAGACATACTTTTGTCAGAGGAAAAGTTCTCATCTTAGGTACAGCAATTCTGTCTTATAAAAGAGAACTGACTATGTTGAACCAATCTAATAAAAGCTCCGAAGCAAGCTAGAGTAACGTAAATAAAGAATCTTACAAAGGATGTTGGAATGTGCGGGCATTCGGTCATGTACAAATTTAGTTCAGATCGAATATGCTGGGACAAGTTCAGTGAAAAGGGTTAGCTAAATGTACTTACATTTCATACATAGAGTAAAATAGATTAAATTACTTTTATGAAAAAGAAAACAGACGACCCAATTTATGCGTTATACGAGGAAAAATATTATTACGTGTTAGAGTTTGTCTAACTTTTAGGAGGGTTGGAAATTTATTGCTCACAATGTAAAAGCTTCTGAAAATATAAGTACAATATTTTAGATGTAGGAAATAATACAGTACTACATTTTAACATCTCTCTCGAACGAATTTATTTACCTACATTTATAAAGTAGTTAATGTTACCTATAGCTTTACATACACAAAACGTATTGACTGATATCTACGAGGTGGATCTTTTTCAATCAAAAGGAGTGTGACAGAAGGCGTGTCACCTTTCTACGCACGTTTCCTTAGAAAGCCCGATTTTATTCCGGGACAGCTACGTCATCTGACACGGGCAAAATGAAATGTTGACCCTTTTTGTGAGCTCCGCGTCTATTATTAAGAAAAGACCGCCTCTTAACGAGTTCTTTTATGCTCTCAAAGATCGACACTAACAATACGAGGCCATTATGTTTTAATTAATAATCCCTCATTATACTGTGGATTACTGAGCAGGCCTATTAAAAATAGAAATGATTAATTGTTATAAAAATTAAATAGGTAACCTTTTTTTAAACTATCAAATATAATATTCGTAATAACCTACACGTATGAGACTAGACTAGTATTAGAAATAAAAGAGTAAACACTAGTATGTAGGTAATTAACATATGGAAAGCTAATACCAACAAACAAGTCAGAAGCATAACTTGTTTATGTTGTAACTATATGGACTCTGTTTTGAACAGACAAACATGCAACTTTTAGTTCAGTACTACACTATGCTTTTATGAATCTAACAAAGCTACAGCTACGGGCAAATTGTCAACAGCCAACATGTGTTATGCTATAACTGGAAGAAGCTTATGTCCAGCAACTGTCTGTGAAATTCCGATAATGAATGAACAGGAACACTCAGGGATATACAGGGTGGAATTTAGTAATGCCACCTGGAGGGAAAGTACTCTTAATACTGCAGATAGAAAATTTTACTCATAGGAAACATTCCTTTATTTTTGAATAGAAACCAAACTGCATTCAAAGATTTTCGAACATTCTCTTCACCCACACCCGGGAATCGAACCGGCTAAAATCTGAAAAAATTATACCCTGTACTTTTATTGCATCGATCGTTAGGGTCAATTATAAGGATGAAATCTCTCTAACAAACATGATAAATTAAATGAAAGGAAAACCAGGAAATCTGAAGTTACAAATTCTATGAGTCAAGTTAAAGCTCTTTAACTAACATCCATCTTTTGTAATGCAGACTCCTTTGCGACATACTCGTAGCTGCGTGTATGAGGTAATTTAAATATGGAATGTTAGATTAAAATTTGAAAATTAGATTGTCATAGTTGTTATTCACATTTGATGGTTTTTACAACTCATTTCACATTTTGTCTCACGGTGAAAATGGCTTATCAAGAACAGTTTGATTTAATGGAAGCTTATTTTTTAAATAACAAAAACGTGAATCTAGCTTTGCGGTGGTATGGAGAGAGATATCAAGACCGACAGGCACCAACTCGGTTCGTATTGAAAAGAATGGTAGAAAATTTAAAGAATACGGGTGGTTTCAAGAAGAGACGGCAAACTATTCAGCAAAACTATTTCGATTTTGAACTAGATGTTTTAACATACTTTGAATCATTTCCAAAGGCTTCAAGTAGAGATGCTGCCGATGAATTAGGAACAACCCACACTCGCGTACTTAAAGTGCTGAAAAAGTATAAGTATAAATGCTATCGTGAAGGTCGGTTGGTGCAAAAATTGCATATTGGGGATCGTGACAGACGATTACAATTTTGTGAAAACATGCTTGGAGAAATTGACCGAAACCCTAATTTTTTGAGTAACATTGTATGGTCTGACGAAACCAACTTCAGCAATAATGGCATGTACAATCGCCGCAATAACCATTATTGGTCTCGAGTGAATCCTGTTCGTGTTCTAAGACTAACAATCAAGTAAGATTTTCTTTCAACGTTTGGTGCGGAATTATGAGAAATAATGTAGTGTTAGTCCACGTGTACGAAGGTCATTTAAACACTGTCAAGTATATTGAAATACTGGATCTCTTAAGAAACGAGTTAAATAGTTTCCCCGAGGAAGAGCGAAACCAAATAATTCTACAGCAAGATGGTGCTCCAGCACATAACAGCAGAATCACTACTGCCTACATTAATAACCATTTTAATACCTGGATTGGTACAAACGGCACAATCAGATGGCCTGCGAGATCGCCAGATCTCACCCCATTAGATTTTTTTTTGTGGGGATATGTAAAAATCAAATTTACATGAAATCTTATGCGAATGACAACGAGTTGAGAGTTGAAGTTCAGAATACGATTTATAATATTCACCACAACACTTTATTAAAGGTTACTAGAAATGAATTCATTAAAAGAATAAATTTGTGTATCCAAGAGAAGTTAGTTTACCATTTTTTGTAAATAATTAAATTAATTTAAGATTTCCTGGTTTTCCCTTCATTTAATTTATCATGTTTGTTACAGAGATTTCATCCTTATAATTGACCCTAACGATCGATGCAATAAAAGTACAGGGTATAATTTTTTCAGATTTTAGCCGGTTCGATTCCCGGGTGTGGGAGAAGAGAATTTTCGAAAATCTTTGAATGCAGTTTGCTTTCTATTCAAAAATAAAGGAATGTTTCCTTTGAGTAAAACTTTCTATCTGCAGTATTAAGAGTGCTTTCCCTCCAGGTGGCATTACAAAATTCCACCCTGTATAGCTGATTGAATTTGAAACACTACGAACATTTGCCGTGTAATAGCAATTTCATACGACTGACGGAGAATGATAGTTATGATTTGAATAGATGATCAATTTAAGTTGATTTTAAAATTTATAAGTATTCCGTTTCTCTGACTAGAAATCATGTGGGACTTGCCGCATTTCCCATGGTATTTGATGGTTATGTTGAGCTGGTTGTCGCAGGCGTGTTTGTCGAGATGGCACACGGACGGGTACTCCCTGCCGTCAATCCCACACACTGGCTTGCGTCGTTGACAACTTCGGGGACATCTACATTCTGGCTGGCCGTACGCTGCGACGCATCGGGCCCCTACTGGACACGATACTCCTGTGCATGGGTCGCCAGCGTCTATAGAATTTAGATAATATATATTACAAATTCACGTGTTATATGTTTTATAAGGCTTTAAGAGCGTATACGATGTACGGCATATCATACAAACTTTCAAGACCTTGCTTTTCGAAATGACTGAACCGATATAAAAACCTTCATACGCATAAGCACGATACAAAGGTCTTAAAAGTTAGTTAAAACATTTTCGAAAAATAGTGTTACAGCCAAATTAGACCGATTTCAAATTTTCCATGGAAACAGAGATTTCCAGTTATCTGTTTTTAAATAAGACATTTCGAAAATATTCTTAACTAACTTTTTAGACCTTTGTATTATGCGTATGAACTTTCATTAAAATCGGTTTAGTCATTTCGAAAAACAAGGGCTTGAAAGTTTGTATGAAATGCCGTAAAACGTATACGCTCTTAAGGTGCGTCGCGCCTGTCTGCCTTTAAGCGCGACTGGCAGTGACATAGAAATTGTGCTACTAGTGTCGCGTCATGCCCGCGATATCTCGCCAGCCTGAACGGGCCTTTATAGTAAAATGGTATCTCAATCAGAATGTTCTCAAGGAAAACTGAATTACTGGCTGGTAACACTACTGTTCTTGCTATCCTTACCTAACCTAATGATTTAGTAAAGGCTCTTTTAACAGTTTTTTCTTTTATATCATATTTAATCACTACATACATCAAAGAAACAGTAGGTGTAAAAAGACGAAAGTAGTAACAAAAATCTATTCGTACACAATATATTGGCTGTAAATTGTGTGAAGAATGCGAAGTAGTGGGGATCCATTGGAAGTGTGACGGGATTAAGGATAGAAAGATGCTTTATCTTATCGAGTGCCTGTCCTCATAGTGAACGGTTGACACTGCTAATACTCAACGTGACGGCTGGCGCTTCTTATGGCGCCAAGATCTTCGAGTAAGCACTTTATTATTTGTTATTGACGTTTGTTTATTCACATAAATTCTTACATTTCGTTGTTGGTTAGTATAAATCAGTGTACAGACTTTGCCTGACCGATTCTCTACACGTGCGCGTATGTTTTCTCGATAACGTAATTTGGAATTGAAAAAATCAAGAGATTCTCACTACGTCATAAAACGTAAAGATAGCGGATCCAAAGTGGCCAGTAGACCCGGCCGAACAGGTAAGACTGTATATAAGAAAGTCCACAAGCATTGACAAGTGAAAATCACTTGACTAGGTGAGTGCCCAATAACAATGTTAGTTTATTACGTAAAGGTCTTGGAAAAGGCCTGCTATGTCGACGTCGGCAAAAGTGACAATTTGAATGGAAAATTAAATACCAATAATATTGCTGGATTACGCAATAGTAAATCGTCTAACGATAAGTAGATTACATTTAAATATAGATAACATGAGTGTAAAAAGAAAAATATTATATAAACTTAACTAGAGTTGTGTATCAAAAATATCTAGCACTCTACGCCATACATTAATTAAACAGATATTTTTCGCGTTGAAATGCATGCAATGAAAATTGATAATGGCATTTGAGTAGCTGGGCAATGTCACGAATCTGCGTGATAAATTGCTTTTGTTCGGGTAGTATTAGTAATATCAGTGTGCTACATAAGCTTTGTGTTATTATTTCAATATTCAGAAATGGAGAACAGAAGTTGCATGCTACTCTAGGTATAATATCGCGAGCGCCATATCATAAACGTTGCACGCAGTCTAATTAAATTAATGAACGAATTAATAATGTTATCTCCATCCAATGTACACCGAGGCTCAAATAAATAGAATTTCACATTCAAACGAGCAACATTTCATCATCATAAAATAAATAAAGTTAGGTGTTGGCGACTCTTACCGCATTCGCCTTCATGCTTGACGCGTAGGTTCAGTCGTCGTTCGCAGGCTTCCTTACGTAAGTAGCAATGGTTGCGGTAGGTGCGCCCGGCGGTGGAGCACACGGGCGCCGGCGATGTGGGGCATGTCGTGGGGCAGGCGCAGTGGGCCCGCCCGTCCCCAAGGGACACACACTCCGCGCCCCAACGACAAAATGTTTTTTCACACGCTTCTGAAAAATGAAAATTGTTCAGCATTCACGTCCGTGACCATGACGCATTTAATTTAAAAATGCAATGGAACGTAAAATGTTTAAAATTTGTATGAATTAATTGAAATTAACATTATGCAAATAGCAGGAAGGTATGTACTGGAAGCCCACACTGTATTCGCAATATTACTTTGAGATTTATTATGCATGAGTGTTGTTGAGTGGCTGTGAAAGTCATTACTGTATCAACCCTGTGTTGTGTTCACCGAAAATGCAAAACAATACCGCAAAAGGTAGTAAATGAATTTTAGCTTTGAACCTTAATTTTACCTGATGGATACGACTTAAAGTAAGGCTTATGGCTTATTTACAAGATCTATTATTAAAACTGATCAATATAAAACATTAGAATACCTAATATTCAGAAAGTGACGGAATTCATTAAGGTACCTCGCCGGGCTCGGCCGTGAATAGCTCTAATAAAACTGATATCCCGGGCCGCAAGTCACCGGCGAATTCTTTGAACAAGATATAATTCTTTAGCGAACTCCGCTATGGAGGACACAATTTCCAATTTTCTACCTGGGGAGTCAGAGGCGTGACTAAACTATTAAGGCGGACTAAAATAAGATGCGAGATCCCGTTTCGCCACAGCATTGTGTTAGAACAAGCTTTAAAGATTACCGATTTCTATCGCCTTGTTAAAATTCGAAGCAGATATTGCCAGCCGCAAAGTCACACAGCGGCTTACTAAAAGTTAATTTACAATTTTCTTCTCGATCATAAACTTTCAAGTTTTGGCGGTCGTGAGCCAATAATACTTGAAGTTTATTAACTCAATAAAGATGCTTTACAAAAAGGTCATGGTCATATACGAAATATTTGAAAAAAATGTCTGGGATTTACAAAGCGTGCACCAGTTATTAAGTTCTATTATGTAAAAAGCTTTTCTATACCTATCTATGTATTATTTACACGTTTATTTTCTTACAACAATCAATCTAGGTAATCGTGTAGGGACATTTAGGCCTGAGTTGACGTAAAAGCCATAAAAAGGACGTAAATCGAAAAGGTTTCAATTTCACTACATTTCTACGATTTTTAATATATTTACGAAAAAACCGAATCAGTTTTCCAACTAAATCATTCATGCAACCAAGTTTAAGTTAATATTTCCCGAGCGCTTTAACAAATAAATTATATCGGAATTCAGGATTATTCAGGATTTTTAATAACGGTATGAAATAGAGCGGACATCTGAACACCTGCGCCCATAAGAGGGTGCGAATGCTTGAAAATCTTTAGACTAGACAGCAACTGAGTAAAAACTCATTGATTTCAGCCAACGCCTTTGTTGAAGCTTGCTGTTAGTTTAGTCTTTTCAGCACTCTGTTAGTAACTGTACAACTCAATTTAGTTGCTCTCATTCTAACAAACAAATGAACTTTGTGTGCGAAGCTAAACCTAATTCTCTATTAATTATGTTAACAATGACCAACACGCGACGACTAGGAATATAATAAACTTTGTTGAAGTGCACAAACACGTACACAGAATTGTTTAACACTGACGTGTTTATGTAATAATCATTAAAATAATTGAGTTCATAATTAATACCGTCGACTAAAATCTCACAAAATCATTCCTTCAAATATGATTGAAATGCTAGATTAAAATAAGATTCTTATAATTAAACTTCGGTGCTAATATAGAATGATCCTTATCCCTAAGCCACCCATTGTGAGATATAAATAACCTGTGACTGTGAAAATGACAAATTGTTTTTATTATTATATTTGGCTCTTCAAAAGAGGTCAAGTATAAGAATTCAGCGGCGAACTCATTTCCTTGGCTTTCATATACAGGTTAGGTTACAGACGAATCCGCTTAAGAAAAGAAAGCAGTCGGAAATAACAATTTTGTAAGAAACAAACAAAATGTAAGAACGCGAATCGCTGTTGGAGAAGCCCGAGATAAATGGAGACAGGGAGGGGAGATAAAAATGATGGCGGATGCTTCGTGAATGGAAGAAAATTAGGAAATTCACCGCGGCGCTTTTTCAGGCGCGAGAGCTGTTTAAATTATCCACATTATCTGTGTATAAATAAAATTCTACTCATGCGGGTTGAATTTATAACAAGACGAGGTTGTTGGAATTTTGTTGATGTAAGAACGAAGGATTATGTTTCTTGTCTACAAAAACATGAAGATAAATTCTCATTCATAATTCACGTGTTAGTGAGACCTCGGTATTCATAATTATGAATATTTAGTTGTAAAATCTTCCATGTCGAACATAACCGAAAAGCTGTGTGTGTGCTCTTCTCGATTATCTATTTAGAGTAAATAATCAAAGAACTAACACATAGCTCTTATCAATCTAGTTGATTAAGTGAATCGAAACACACAACACAGATATTCATTAGGACAATTCTTTGAAAGGAATAAACCTAAAATAATAACACGATATAATGTAGGAGCTGACTGTCACCCACATAATTCGGGACGCGCCCTCCCAAAGTCTCCGAGACAAAGCAATTTTGTTGGCTCGAGACACCGACGTAGTTGGCATGTCAAGCGCACAGTAGGTTCGTACACATGTGGATTGTGGACTAAAGATAAGCTTTGAAGACTTTCCGACGAATTTAATACTTAGCTGATACCTATACGTACCTACCTAATTAAAAGTTGACCAAAGAGACAATAAAGTAAAAAGTATAATTTAAACATCGAAGATTTAATCAAGAATGAAAAACATTGGTTTTGTTTTTGAAATCCTAGTGTTAAATGGAAGAGAAACAGATAAATTGTTTAAAAAACAAAATTATATAGCTTCAAACATAAACATGTAACGAGTCTCAAACTACAATATATCTACTTTAAAACATACCTCATTTTTTTTACAAAAAAAAGTTTTATTATTTTATAAATTTATTTAACGTTTTAAACGAATTTGTGTGGGGTAGGTGCCACAGCTAAAAAGTGAATAATATAAACTTAAAACAAAAAACCACCGACTTCAAAAAAAAACACTACCAAGTGAAAAATAACTTTAATTTCGGAAGAATGGCAAAAAACGAATATACAAAACCAAAATCACCTACTTCCGAAATTAAAATTACAATAACAGTGACAGAAAGTTATTATAACATCATCAACATACACGAAAAAATACGTATTATTGAATCGAACTCAAAAACATCAGACCTTTGACCAAGTTTATTTGGGACCACCCTATGATATACCCTATTAAAACAGAAAAGAATTTTCCAAATCGGTTTATAAATGAAGGAGTTCTGAGGTAATTAATAAAAAAATGCAATCGAATTGAGAAACTTCTCTTTTTGTGAAGTCGGTTAAAAGTAAACAAACATTGGGAAAGTAATCCAGTTTCCGCGACCCACATACTGAACACAAAACACACATTGCAGATTATCCACACAAGTTACGCAAAAGTAAAACCCATAATATTAATTTCCAAACGTAATCCACGTTTTCAATTCATTAATTTTATTGATGTTGGGCTTTCACGAAGTTACGAGCGTGTAAAAACTATAAATTTAATCAAACTGAAAAGCTTTTTAAGCGGTCGATTAAGTGAATAGGTTATAACACAATGATGTAATAATTTTATGAACCTAGACACATAGCTTCTGTTTTACACGCAGTTCACGTTTTTATGTAATAACTTTCGAGAGACAACATTTATGTTTACAATTTCACTTCTTTAAAAGGCGTTCTTGTTCCTTGACTTTAGCGTATGAGAGCTCACGAAAACGGAGTCCGAAAATACTCGGGCATAACCGAAATAAACACATAGGTTAGTAAAACAATCTGCAATCGTAATTAAATATTAATCAGTTCAGCTAAATAGGTCCTCTATTCAATTTAAACAAAAATAGAATTTTAAGTAAGTACGAGAGTGTAATCATTTTGTTATTTAAATTAATACGTTATTATAATATTACAGCTATAATTATAATTGTTTGTTTGGTAACTAGGTATTGGTTTGGTTTAAATTAATTTAATTGAAAGCTTAATGTTTGAATAACATTGTGAACTAATGTAATTTTTACACGTAAAAATATGAATTTACTTTCAAATGTCTCCAAATGATTTTAAAACTTAAAATGTTGATGGTTAAGTTCAAAATCGAATGAGAAAAATTGACAGTTTGTGGTAACTTGAGTCGCTGAAGGGTGGACAGATATAATATAGAAAAATAATTGGTTTGATTGATGTGAGTGAAGGAATTCCAGTCCAGATTTTTTAACGATAATATGCGTTATCGGAAGTCTGCAGTATTGTGTATTTTAAAATGACTTCTCTTAGTAGTTTAGTATATGAGGTATGTAGTTATTTATTGACTCCTGACATACAGGTACACCTAGTTCAGGAGTCAGAGGCTTCAAACAAGTTTCTGTAACCTATTATGTCAATAAAAAATTATTTATTATTATTATTTATTTATTTATTATAATGGGCGAACTGATGCCTCCTTGCATAGTTCGCCCTTTAATGTGATTCTATTGTACAACATTTATTTAATCCGGTATGTTTTCTAAGTGTACAACATTTAATCTATTTTATTTATATTTTTTGTAAAATATGTCTAAGTTTATATTTTTGAATTGTGAGCTTTACGCAGACAATCGCCCGTCACAACGTCGCAGCGCTGAATAAATGCGGGCTTTAGACAACTTAGATAAGTAATAAACATAACATTAGAACAGTCACGATCAAAATAATAGTGCCTATGTATTGACCCACACCCCCATACCTAAATATTAACCGGTTGCAAGCCCTGGTGGCAACCAGGGCTTGCAACCGGTTAATGTTTGGTTCCGAAGATACAAATAATTTTTGATACAATTGATATTAGCTTCAAAGATTGCTTCATCACATTAAGTTCAGCATTGATTTTGCAACAAAATATTAAATAATTAACGAAAAATGTTCGAAAACCTTTATAATAACGGTTAAGGTTACATAGAAAATTAACCGATTTCCAAGCCCCGTCTACTACTTTGAACTTAGGAGTTAGTACCGTAAACGTCTGGAAAACACATTTTGTACGCATATTGTAAACAGCTTTTCATTCGTTCATTTCCTACAATTATTTTATTATTGTGTAACATCTTTCCCTGGAATTAGTGTACTCATGGAATTAGTAAGTACTATATAGATTGTAAGTAGAGGAGGTAATTTCTGTCGTTCCTCAGTTGCTTATTACCAAGGTGAGATGTCAGATGTTACACATTATAGGCGGCTACTGTAAGACTGGCTCGTTTTTAGGATTCCGTACCCTAAAAAGAAAAAACGGAACCCTTATAGGATCACTCGTGTTTCTGTCTGTCTGACCGTCTCACAGCTGATTTGCTCCGAATCTACTGGACCGATTAAGTTGAAATTTTGTACAGATATGAACTTCTGTGACCCAAACACGGACGTGTTACGTTAATAAATTAATTTTGATAGGCACTTTTGGGGCGCAAATTAGAAATTTTTTATAAAATTTTTTGCTGACTATACGATACTATAGACATATCAAATGAAAGGGCTTGTTTTAAGGATTTAATATATATATTTTTTTATAATTTTAAAATAAATAATTTTGAAATTATTTAAGAAAATAGATGAAAAATTACCATTCCCCAGCTTATCTCCGAAACTACTGAGCTTAAAATTTTGATAAAAATACAGAAAATGGTCCTTTACTTATAGATTACAGGAAAACCTATAAGAAGTATATGGTCTTAAAATAACATGGTAAATCACTCAATATTGTGCGTACAACTTACATTTATTTTGCAGTTGGAATGTATGGGGGATCATGTTTTTCAACTACAATGTTAAGTTTGTTCTTCGGATAAACTCATCCCAACTGCGGAACCCTTAATTGTACGTGGTCCGACACGCACTTGGCCGGTTTTTTTTTTTCATGTACACACAGTAAACATAGAAATACGACATACTGAATTATAATTATATACTATTATTCTTTCTAATTTCTAGGCAAACCTATCTACCGTAAATAAAATATTTAAAAGGCTTAAATAAGGTTCTTACCTTCCGGAGCTGGAGGTCTAGGCTGATAGTGTAAATCTGAAACAATTAAAACAGCTGTTAAATATAAGGGTTTTAAAATTAAGTACCTAGTTATTTACCCCATCGTCTTCGTGTGGTTAGTGACTAACCTGGTGGCAGAGTTTTTATGCCGCCCATGTCTCTGACTTGGCTTCATATGCTGTTGAGAAATAGCTCTCAGGCATGCAGGTTTCCTCACGATGTTTTCCTTCACCGTTTTTAAAGCAAGTGATAATTATACTATACTCAAACTCAAAGCATTTATTTCAAAAAACCAATTACAGGCACTTTTGAATTGTCAAGGGGTCGGTCAGTCATAAAGATGAAGCTAGTACCCATTCCAAAGCTTAGTAGGTAGGTACCTATGGAGAAGAACGGGCAAGAAACTCCACGGACACTCTTTTAAATTGACATATGGTTACAAAATATTGGTTACATCATTTGTGTTGAAATTATACATGTGAGAACGATGCAAAACGTCAAAAGCGCCCGTAATAAAAATAATAAAAATAAACAATTCTAAAATTAAATAAGCCATGGCCGCTAAGAGATGACCAGTCCCTACTGATGGCGCCCGTTCACGAACATGACGCACATGAATCCGAAAAGTCAGAGGTGCGTGCGTTGGGTTCGAACTCAAGACCTATGACTTGGCAGTCCAATGGCCACACTACTTGGCTATCACTGCTGTTACCTCATTATTGCCTAAGTACTTACTTTACTTTTTCTAATACATCTTAAATTAATGCTCCCTGTAAAGGCTCGTGCAGACTGGTGCGATTTCGCGGGCGCGACAGGCAGCGCGACCCTTTTCATGCCCGCGATAGCGCGCCAGTCTGCACGAGCCCTAACGTCCCAACACATCACGCCTGTAATCCCCGAAGGGTTAGGCAGAGGTGTACCTATAGTACACCCACGTTTCGCTAGTTATGTTTAAAGAAAGAAAGAAGAAAGAAAATACGTTTATTTGCGGTAAACATAACAGAAGGAAATAAAAACACAACACGAAAGAACAAAGTTGAGGGAAAGTATGCGTCACATTCACGCAAAACGGCCATCGCTCAGCATAATGCTGCGACCCTATGCGAGACAGAGCCCCAGTGTTTAAGTCCCATGTAATAGAAGGCGAGTCTATTGCCATCAACCGGGCACAAATCCAGACTCCGGGCTGCTACTGAGAAATTCCTGGTGGAAAAGCCCAATAACACTTTGCCCGACCGGGGAATCGAACCCAGGACCTCGTGCTCGGCAGTAGCGCATGCGACCACCTAGACCAACGAGGCAGTCCCAACGTAACGACAAAATCTCATTGCAACGATCATCCATTAGAAGCGTTTAACCGCTCATAAGTACACCACCGAAAACTACGCAACCATTTTGTTTACAAAACCATACAACGTAGGTAATTGTAAAACCGAACTATTACCACACCGCAACAAGGTTAACAGAGCACTGCTGGTCACTATACTTAATTATCTGCATATTACATCACAATGTGTAACTGAATTAATCCACATAATGAAAATAGTTTCTCCAGAATCGTCCCCTGAATCGATTTCTGTCATTTTTAATCAGGGACCGTACAACCCCAGAGTTAAGCTTGTCGAAGGGGTAACCCATTCAATGGGTTACCTTTATCATGATGTAACCCATTGAATGGGTTTTATACTAGAAACCCAGTGAAAGGGTTACATGATAACCCATTCAATGGGTTCTATAATATATCTACTTGAAACCCAGTGACATGAAAAAATCATAATGTTATGTTATTTCGATAACCACCCAGCACGCGGAGCATGACCAATTCTATCTCTATTCTACCCAGGGACCATTTTGGTTACCATTTTAACCATCATTTCATTTCCACTTTTTTTCATTTTTCATTTAATTTTTTTTTTCTAAGCAGTTAATCAAAAACCCATACGGTATGGGTAATTTTGAATGGCTTAAACTAAGCCGTTCAAAAGGGTTAGTTTAAGCCATTCAAAATTACCCATACCGTATGGGTTTTTGATTAACCGTTTAGAAAAACCCTATCGAAACTCCTTTCAATGGGTAACCAAAATGGTCCCTGTTTTTAATAGGTAATTTTGTATCCCAGAAATAATTAAAACTACGTAAATTACAGTCACACTTCCGCTGTACAATCAAAACAAACCAAAATGGACGAAGTACGTACTACGCTAGACCCGTATACGTGTGCGACTGTAAGCGTGCGTAGATTTGTAATGTGACCACAATTTTCTCCCACAATCAGTATAACTAATTTAACCTTATAGTTCAGAAGCGCCCCCGATTGGACCCGAATACACGAACCTCCGCTGGCTCGGTAGTGGGTCCCATTGGACCCCAGAATGACGACATACGACACACTAAATTGAATAACTAAATACATATTTAATATGCTACCCTTCTACCGTAATCTCATGAATTTGCGTTGATTATTCGTGTTATTTAATCGAGCTTTTGTATGTTTTGCTGTCTTTTGTGTGCACCAAATAAACGATCAATGATGATCTATCTATCTAATTCAGAGAGTTGGATAAAAACTCATAATTATGTTAACGTCATTAAATGTGTTCATTTATCTTTATAAAATCCAAGTCTGTAAATGCGATAGTCGCCATTTTGGTGAACGAGGCGAAAAAAATTTAAATGGGGATTTCGAACATCCAAACTCCACCCTGAGGGGCAGTGAATTATTAATTTATTCATCATTTAATTATTTCTCCAACTCATCGATTGTTAAAGTTAAATAAGTAGTAGGTAGTAATGAAGTTTTTTGATAACCAAAGTCGAAGTTTCGCACCAGCGTAGTGCGCGTTTACATTTTTACTTGTCACAAAAATCACACACACGTAGATACGATTTAAAATGTGATAATAGTAGATTACTGCATCGAGCAAAAAGTCACGTCGAGCGAGGTGCGTAATCTGCTTTTCTTTCAACTACTACATCAATAGCTTCATAGTTTTCGTGAGCTCACTAAAATACGCTAAAAACACACACAGACACGGATACAGATTTAACCTATCTTTCTCCAAGACATGACATTTTCATATCCCTACGATTCCTTATCAATTACGAGCAGAGAATCATTTTCTATAGCTTCCTGCGTTAACGATAACTCACATTCACTAGAATAATCCATTGTTTTACTAATTCTAACCAAATTGGTAATGTTCAGCTGTAAAAAATATGAGGTTCGCGCCAATTCGTTCTTTTTATTTCTTTACAGCCAGTACGTATTATTTTTAAATCTCTTTGGTTGTCCGCGTACATATATGGAACATATGAAAATTTTGATCAATGAAAATGTTTAAAAAAGTAACAACAAAGCAGCAATGAATAACATACACTCATTTCCGCATCGTTTTATCGATGCAGTAATGAAAGTACATACAATCATTTCTCCACTGTTTTAGCGACGAAGAAATGTTCAGGTTTCTGCTGGCATTTTGAATTAACAACTACGATATTACTAGGTAGTTGGAAGAAAATATTAGAAACTACAAGAAAATGCCCAGATCTTAACGTAGATACCTAATACACATACACAGGTCCAATAACACGTAATATTTATTACAATTTGTGTTCAAAATCGCCGACCATAATTGTTTTTTTTTTTATTGTAATGATGTGCCAAAGCGATCACATCAATGATGTTAAACGATTTTTTTTTTAAATTTCGATTTACTCGGCTAATTAATAGTGACGAATATCAGACCTTAACACTTGGAAATTGAAATAAATTTGGTTATAGCATTAAAAACAATAAGCATTGTTTAAACTTAAAGTAATGACTTATACTTACCTAATGTAATTGTAATCGTTTTCGGACATTATACTGACAAAGAATCAACAGACAGGACTCATTTATTAAATTTCGCGCCGAATTGTTTTTATATTTTAAATTAAATTCAGAATGCACTTGCTGTTTAAAAATTATTGCGGTGTTGATCTTTGTGCCGTTTAAAATAAACAATTTTCAGATCATTTTCATTCGAAATCAAATTATATCCCAAGCTGGATAACGGCAGCTAATATGGGTTGTTGGTTGTTTGCATTAATTCTGATGTTGTAGATAGGACATAATAATATTACGAAAGTCAAAACTATTGATTTTTAACTTAAACACAATAAAACTTTTGTTGAAATATAATTATATACCTAATAATCAAAAAACTGTCACCAGAAAAAAAATACAAAAAGCTTTTGCCCGCCGCTAATCAACAGGTTTTGTTTTTTTTCACATATGGCATTAATGTTACAGCCAGCACTTTCAGTAAAACATATTTTGGTTATGAACATTTTATAATCTCATTTGAATACCTTAAATAATAAAAGATACTAGCGACCCGCCCCTGGTTCACACGGTTTGTACGACATGTCAAAACATCGAGATTTATTTATTATTATATAAGTTTCGTATAAGTATAGTTTAGTTTTTGTATATATATATATATAATTATATACTATTTATATAATATATTACATTACTAATATATAGACACATAAACCTTCCGGACTAAATTCTCTAAATGATGGTAAAAACCGTATCAAAATCCGTTGCATAGTTTAGAACAACAACGCGGTCACACAGACCGACACCAAACGACTAATTTATAATATGTATACATACACAATTATAATGAATATTTACTTTGTAAAGTATAGTAGTTTTCGGTAGTAAAAGAGGTATAAATCAAAATGATGAACAAAACTTTCGTTATGGGTGTCATCTTCATAGTTTTCGAGGGCGCCCGTGCCGCAAATCAGGAAATCAAAATCCAAAATGGCGACCATAACCAGAGGTGGATCAATGGGTGGCTTTTCACATGGGCCAATGTATGCAGGAGCTCTTATGAGGGGCATGCAACCTCTCTAACATCGTCTACAGAGAAGCAGTTTCTTAATAAAAACAAGTTTTTAAGATATGTATTTATTTGGGATCTCCAACAAAGGATACACAGATACAATTGAAATCATAGTAATATTATATTGACTATTTCATAGTCATTTTGGCCGTTTTCTTCGAAAATTTTCAACAGCGCTCTTAAAGCGTGATTCTTCAGAACACTCCGCCAAGACAGGCAGTCGATTTATTGAGTACGGCAGGTGCACAGATAATGAGCCCTGACCAGGCGCCTAGATTTTTATTTATTCTCAAAAATCAACGTGATACTTCGTCTCATTGACTTTTGAACCCTGAAGACGCAGTGACTGCATTCGAAAAGGTTGTGGTAGAGAACCCCAGGTAGCGCTTCTCACTAGACAAGATCGGAAGATTCTTATTTTTCAATGGAGAAGTGTTACCTAGACCTTCTCTAAGCGATACATTATTATTTCCTAAATGCACGCGAACGAAGTCGCGGGCACACCTAGTATTGTTTTAAATTCAATATTTTACATTTTAACTACGACGCAACATTTTTCTAAGCCGTCTTCGAGTTGCTTAATACCTATAGGTTACATACAGTTTGACATGCAAATGCCTCCATACAAAGTATTTTATTAGACATACCAAGACGAATATATTAGGTTTTTACCCGGTGGAAATGTTAACCAAACTTTGGTGATATTTTATATGCAAAGCACATCTACGGTAGAGACGTCTGCATCGCGAAGCTAGAAAGTACAATATTTATTTTGTCAAAAGCTAAAATAAATAACGTTGGTACAACTGAAAATACCAACATGTAAAATTACGTGCTTACAAATTTGGATATTTTATTAATAAATATCTTGTTGCACGACGAGTTTACCTTAAATAAGAGATATTTTAAATACTAATTCATAATTTAAGAAGTAATTGTATTAGTTATTTACACTAATACAACAATGCAAATGCAATGCACTATGAAGTAGTACAACCATAAAGGCTTAGGCACTTCAAAGCAATACCTGCAATACTAATATTAAGAGCAAATATTTTTTTACGCAATGGATCGTTTCAAAGAAAAGAAAGAAAGAAAAATGCGGCGTAAAACTAAAAATGCCAAAAGGGCCTCGGCTCAGGATAATGTCAGATGACAACACAAGGTGTACCACCTGACGTTGATTTTCAGCGCACACACAGTGAACGTCAAAACCATCTCTTTTGTTTTATGTTCCTCAACCGTTACATTCGTTTTGGTGTCCACAAAAATGTAGTACTGCTACTTTGAAATCCAATTCAAAACGGAACCGGCAGTTATACGGGTTTACTTTGCCTTTATTGATTTTACACAGCTTTGTTCCAACACCGTTCAGCAGTATTTAGGGGAGTTGTTTTAAATCACCATTAAACCTTTAAACATGCTCAATTTAGTACCTTCATAATTAAAAATAAAAGAGCAACTAATGTACCAAAAAGCTACAAGTACATTGACAGTACAAACATACTCGGCAAATTGGATTTCAAAGGGATTGCTCGGTAAACATGACGACATCGGAACAGAATTTTCGGTGTTCAAGTATTAGGATAAGAGTTTTCAGCCTATTCATGAAACTGTCCTTGGATATCGTACGAATATACGCCACAGAATAAGAATCAGCTATGGTGGGCCCACGTGTGAAAATGGCTACGATTATTTTTAGAGGTGCCACTGAAGCCGAAAAGTACTAATGTTTTGTAGATAGAAAACTCTATTTCACAAAATGGCCTTTCAGCAGGAATTTATTGGAGACCTGAAAACTGAAGTTATAAAATAATAATAGACGTATTAATGTTCAAAAGTAAACAAAGAACCGCGTAGTTACGAGTATCAAAAATCCCTTTCTTTTTTTTGGTTGGGAAATTATCAAATAACTTCTCCCGCTCTGGGCGGAGCACGTGGGACGTGTCAGATTTTTACTGACTAAAACCCACCCGTGTTCCTTCATTTACCTGTGTGCCAGGGCCACGGTATCCCTTTCGGACAAACTTGAAACCCTAGCAGGTTTCGGACAAACTCGCTACCCTGGCAGGATCCCTGGCTTACATTTAATATTATAAGCATTAAAATCTTAACGAGATGTAAGATTCATCTTTTTATGGTACATACCTATAGAAAATTATTGTAAGTTATTTAAATATACAAAAGGCGAGAAAGTATTAATTAATACGCTACTGAGACGTCATTTATTAAGTAGGTAAGTACGTTTTCATGAATATTAAAGGATAGAGGTTCATTAAAAGTTATTTTAATCCGATTTCCCTCCGTTGCATGTTAATTAGTTTATCTTGCTTTCTTCCGTCGGACTTGTAACGAGTACGTCGCAAAAAATATCAAAAAGGTGAGCAAAGGAGAACAGAATTGATCCAAAGAGACATTACAGTCTTTTCGGATTAATTTCGCTTGAAAAGATGACGTAAAATCGGTAATGTGACATAAAGTTGGCGACTAATGGGTCCAGAGTCTGATAAAATATAAAATACAACAAGAGGCTGGCAGAACGCGCGGCCACAAGCCCCGGGCCTGCCGGGGTGTGCTGGGGCGACGCGCCATATTGTTTTATTGCAAATTGGTTGGACGTAGACCGCGCCTGTCCTTTACATATACGAGGCTATTAAACTACCGCCGGTGTCCAGTCACGTGTTAAACGAATTCGATCGCTGCATACAATGTTAGGAGCCCGGTGCCTGTGACGTGGGAGCGAGCCTCAGGAGCCGACGTTAAACAAATCGCCGCTTTACTCCTAAACTAAATTAAATTGTTAGAAAACTTTTAGTCGCAATTGTTAAAGTCGCTCTTTGCAAGAGACGCCTCTTTTACTATCTCGTTCTTCATAGTCATTTAATGATCTCTTGGAGTAAAACTTTCATTGTAACTTGCTTCTAGGTGGAAGCTAGTTTGTTCCTTGCAGGAACTACATACATAGATAAATAGCTAAATAAGTAGAAAATATATTATCAGCATGATTTTTAATTTCCAATATTTTTTTATGTGTAATATATATTTCCTCTTGCTTTCTGTGGGAGTGATTTCGTGAAAAGGGACAGAAGTGTGTAACAGGAAGTGACAGCTTGAGCATGGAATAAGTAAGTACTTTTTAATAGCATGGAATTAGTGTGCTCATAGAATTAGTAAGTACTATATAAGGTGTATCTATTCATACACGAAATCTCTTAAGGAGTCATTGTACTAATAATTATGAACAACTTTTACGATGGGACCAAAGTAGAAATCGCGAAAAAAAAATCTGGTGTTCCCTACATTTTGACGAGTTAAGCGAACATAAATGTAGGGAACAGCTGATTTTTTTCGCGATTTCAACTTTGTTCCCATAGTAAAAGTTGCTCATAATGATGAGTACAATGACCCCTTAAGAGATTTCGTGTATGAATAGATGCACCTTATATAGATTGCTAGTAGAGGATCGTGGGGCGTAAAGAATAATTATTTGAATAAATATTTCAGTATTTAGCTTTTTTAAAATTTTGAGGTTAATTTTTGTCAATGCTCAGTTGCTTATTACCAAGGTGAGATGTTAACTAACCATATCTTAAAATTGAATATAACAAATCTGTAATAAAATCCGAGTAGATCGTTTTGAATATCGTGTTATAAGGTTTCGAACTAAACCTTTCAACAGGACCGACATTAGGTACTACTTTACTGTAGGTACCTATCGTTATCTACGGCAGAGATTTTCATAATAATAATATAACATCTCATTTTCCGAAATAATTTATTTATTTATTTAACCATTTATGTACACACATATATAAACATACAAGAAGAAAGGAACAGAAAAATACGTACAAAGGTGATGCTTATTTCTAAAGAAATCTCTTCCAGCATACCTGCGATAGGAAAGTCGAATAATCTTGAAGATATAAGAATTTTTCCACTACCTGTAGGAAAGCTATAATTTAGAGAATAGACTATTCAATTCATATCCTAACTTTCTCGATTAAAGTCCAATTCGCCGTAAATAGTATTATTACCTTCACGGTCTGTCTTTGGTCCAGCCAAGCTACATTATTTAATTATTATAAGACACTAAACTATTTAACTTCCGCTAAACGTAAGTATCTATCTTTGCTCCGTTGGATTTATTTGAACGGTATATTTTGTTTATACAGTATGATCGCGAATAAACTGGAGTAGTCATTTAGGCAACAAGCTAAACAGGGCCTGCATCAGCTTCTAGCAGTGCAGTAGAATGATAGGTAAGAACTGGGGCCTATCCCCTAAAATTATACATTGGCTGTACACCGCAATGATCCGCCCCATGATCACCTACGCGGCCATGGTCTGATGGTTCTGCACCAAGCTAGTTACAGCCTCCAAAAAACTACAACGCATGCAAAGACTAGCCTGCATGGTGACCACGGGCAACATGGGGACTACCACCGCTCCACTTGTTCTTACAGCAGGAAGTGACGATGGCGGCAGAGCGTCTAAATGCAATAAATCTCTGGGGTAAGAGAGAACCACAACACACCGCTCTGCTTGAGGGACTAAATAATGAGTTCCCCATTACGAAAGCCGTTAATGCCCGGATACCCAAACAATTTATCTTTGATAAAAAATAAAGAATCCAACTTCACGAGGATCTCCGATGCTAGGTTTTGCGCCCCGCTAAGCTGCGCATTTTCACGGATGGATCCAAAACAGGTAGTGGCATAAATGCTGGAAACTTCATGGCTGTTCTGCAAGCGCTAAACAGTCACACAGTTGACTCTGGGCTTGATAAACGAGTTCCAAGCGCCTCAACTAGGTGGGGTAGCCTCAATAATATCGCTAGGCAATGATGCAGCCGATGAACTCGTCAAAAGGGTGTCGAGCATGACATCAGTTGGACCTGAACCCATCGCGCCACTCCCCTTCGGGTACCTACACACTCTGGTAAGGAAACGAACCAGGGACCAACATCACAAACTGTGGTTGGACCAAAGTGAGCGCAGGCAGACTAAGAAGGCAAACCTTACTATTGATTACCGCCTCACGTTCTCCGACCAACTTAACAACAGCTGCGTACAGTTACAGCAGCTATAACTGACCACGGGTCATTTAATAAACACTTCTTTTTCATAGGAAGCACAGATAGTCCGCTATGCAGGGCCTGCATTGAGGACGACGAGGCAGAAGCTCATGTGCTGCTAAAACGCCCGGTGGTCGCCACATACAGGGCAAAGTACTTCGGTATCCCAGGCACCCTACGTGAGATTGTCAGTAACACCAAGGCGTTGCTGGCCTTTCTTGAGGAGCTGGGGTGGATAGAATAACCAATTTTCCCACCCGTATGCAAAATACGCGCTTTGACGTGGAGTTACGGACACCAGCCCGTATTACCTAATAAGTACCTGTGATCGCGAATATCTCAAATATGGCATTTAACTTTTGGTACCTACCCACTATGGAACTAACAAACTGCACAGTAAATCCGCATAACAACAGAGTAATTCCTAATTAAATAGCGGCTAAACACGAAATGAGATTCCAAACCTAATTACATATCCCGAAACCTTTCAATCGAAGACAATTTCGCTCCCGAAACAGCATTAATCAACAAAATGGAAATTAGAAAGATAAAATCAATGCAATATCATTAAGCAGCCGATTGTCAAATGTCGCAGACGTTTTACGTTTTATAGATCACGCAAAACACCACGGCCGTATCCTGAACTATACAATAATTGTGTATGAGGGTATAATTTATACAACGATAATGAATGTGACTAACGGTTCGGTATCACGAAGGTTTTCACCGTAATAAGTACCACGAGTCACAAAAAAATATGCACAAAAGGTATTGAATTATGTCTCGAGAGAAGCCTTTCGTGAACTCGCGACTCGTAATGACTCATTCATGTAATAATACAAAGAAAATAATACGAATAAAAGGCGACTTTTATCCGCTTCCTGTGGCACAAAAGAATCCAAGTTTATTATAAAATAAAACTTGGTTTATTTACCTTTTACACAGTTATTTTTTCAGTTTTATTTCATGTTACTTATTCTATTAAGTAAAAAACTCCCACCCACCTACTACTCCAAGGCCCGGTAATGTACGATTACCAATAATTATTAACAAGGTTTAACACTTACCAAAAAAATTAAAAATAGGATAAAATGATGTCAGATAATTAATATTGTTTGTGGCAACCGCAAAGGCCAATAAAATCTTATTTTGATGTAACTCTTTTAAAATAATGATTTAGATATTTGTCACTGGCCATTCGTAGTGAAAATAATACGTGATGCCAATAAGTTTATGTTTTTAACTAAAGCGGCCTATGTTTTTTTTATTTTATAAAGCAACCTTTTTCATGACGTGCTTTTATCAATTTTCATTCCACATGTTTCAAAGTAGAAATAGAGCAATTTAATTGGACGATAATATGGCAAGTTTATACGAGCCCAGTAATGTGACAGTACAGTATGTCAGTCCAGCGCTGACTCGCAACAGGCTCGTGTGGACACTAGTTTTAACCCAGGCTATTGTGTTGACTTCGCGCCCTCATGTCAGTCCATTGACTAACCTACCCGTCTATTTTGAGCCCAGTATATTCCCGCGCCACGCGACTGACTTACTGCCGATCTCATCTACATTGACCCACTGCCTGGGTACAAAATTCCGATGCACTGGGTCCACCCGCCATCGTATATAAATTATTTTCCACTACTCTTGCTCAAAAAGTCCGTCATTGTTACCAGAGCGGGGGTAAAATAGCATATTTTACTCTAGGTAAAAAAGATATTTTTTTTATTTTTGTCTATTACCAACGCGCCTACAAAAACGAAAAAGTCATTATTCTTAAGGTGAATCCACAACTGTAGCCCGCGATATTCAAATTTTCTTACGTTTATATTCAATTTGCAGGTCAGAATCAGGTAGTATCTTGATCAAAACATTATTACTATTAAATACATATCTGTTATAGTCGCGAATCATATTGTGATTAAGATACAACCTGACACTGACCTGCAAATAGCCAAAAACGTAAGAAGAATTTCACGGGCTACAGCTGTGCATTCACCTTAAGTAGAATGATCATGAATAAAGACTCGACTTATTACTGTTTCATTAAAAAAGAAGAACATTTTATTTTTGAAAATGGAACTAAAAGCGGCGATCTCTTCGATAGAATCTGTGCAATGCGTTGCCACCTCGCCATATATGAGTATAATATGTTCCTTGGTTGCGGCTACGGAAAAAAAAAAAATAAAGGCATTGGGCGCGAAATCTTTAGAACTTTTCTCTAATTACAAATTGAATTGGTGACCGTAATTTATTTTACAACAGTGAAAATGCAGATGGAAGAGAAAGGAACTCTTTTAAAAATAATTGGCTTTTACAATGTTTTCAAACCTCAGCGTTTAATAGGTATGAGAGGACAGTGTAGGCCCGTCAAAAGTACCAGGTACTTAACAAAATAGAAAATGGTCTACAAATCTAAGCCTAAAACGGTCTCACATTAACAAACATTTAAAAAAAAACGATATAAAATATTATTAAAAAAATAAAAGTTAGAACCTTGTTTAAATAAAAATTTTACCTGTACATAATGTCAAATAAAAAAATATTATGTCAAGGAAGTATGTAAAAAAATAAAGTTAAAATAAACATCGTAATTTGGGAGCAGTTAATAGACATTGACATATTTTTTCCGTTAATGAGGTACCATAGCCACATGTGCAGAAGGAATTAATGAAAAACTTCCTTGTCTTCAACGTAGTCTTTAATCTTATAATATGTTTTTTAGATAAGGACACGTTTGATGTGGGGTTTGAATTTTCCATCGCTAAGTTCTGTAACAGACTTTGGCAATTTGTTATAAAAGCGGATACTGTTTACAAGAAATGACTTGCTTGCAATCGTAGTGAAAAGTAGAGTGTAAAACATGGCGCTAAAAACCCATTATAACTCTACCTCGTATAATGGGTCATTTTAGCCCCTTGTATAACAATCTACTTTGTCTATAAAAAATTACAACCCCCAAACTACTCAATAACAACACGATAAAAAATATGTTGTCCCTTTTAATAGTATACTACAGATAATAGGTACGCACGTTACTTTGATTACAAACTCTTTATTATTCGCAGCAAACGCATAAACCATTTTGATTAAAAAATAAATTATACCTGAAAATAAAAACCTACTAAAATCCTTTTTTGATGAAAACTCTAAAATGAAGAAGAAGAAAAAAATGAAGAAGAGTAAAATAATGATTTTAAACGACAGTCACTGGCCATTCGCGGTGGAAATAATACGCGATGCTATAAAGTTTTTCTTTTTATCCTACATATTCTTCTGAGAAAATGGCTGTCATAATTTTTTCTATATCAAAAACGAGCAGTTCTTTATTATAAATTGAATGCAACCTTTTTTTTAAGATCTTGGTTTGTTCATTCTAGGTGTCATCGATTCAAGCTAGAATTAATAATGCAATTAATTTGAACGTTGTCAGTTAAACATTTTTTTTATTGAGAAGAACGTATTTTCTAAAGTTATTCTATTGAGAATCTATTAATAAAATAATTATGGTTCACAGATAGATACTGTTGTGAAAAATAAAATACCTACTTGAAAATGATTAAAAATCTAAGAGTGACTTACAAAGAAAATCCTGAATATACTGAAAAAATAATTAATAAGGTAAGGTAAAGTAGTTGAATATTAAGTGTCTAAACAAGTATGGCTTCCATTCACAATACAGAACCCTATAAATAGCACACTGAGCATAAAAATGTAAAGGTCCATTCGTCCTTAAAGTTTTTCAGTGCCCCATTAAGAACGCTCTATTAACTGCTTTCGAAAATAGCGCTGGAAATATCCGTCTAAGTGGATTCATGAACACGTATGCCACACACCATCGACTGCCAAATTCGAGTGAATAGCGCAATTACGCACGAACAACAGGGAGACTGGCGCAGATCTCACAAAGTGTTAGATATGGCCTCTACCTAGCCAGTGGCCAGGCCAGTCCTCGCAGGCTAGTGCGTGATTGCGCTTGACACCCGTAATATCCGGCCGCTCGCTACTGCCCACCGATGGTATCAATTTCAATTTGTTGCGGCGCCATAACAGCCGCCTCTGCTCGATTCGTTGTATGAATCGATTTCGCTCCAGTTTCCTGTTGCGTTCGCATCGGACTTAATCTCGTATCGGTCGATTGAAATGCTCACCGGGAATCAGTGCTGTTTATAGCTGATATCTATTTAATTTCATGTTCGTTGAAATTCAATAAAACACAGATTTATGATAGGCTATTTGATGAAATAATCTGTTCTCAAACGGCAATAAAATGTTAAGGTTTTATCTCTGTAATAGGCTCTTGGGAATGGTTGTTGTAAAATTAAATACAAAACTCTACGAAACTATTAAATAGTTGTCCCGGTCCGATTAGCCTATAAAAACTTGGAGTTATTTAATAAAGTGAGTACCCGCGTCCAAGAAGAGGGTGCATTTTAAGGTATTAGAGATTCCTATCCTTGCTTTTCAGGAGAAATTCGTGTTCAAACGGCGTGAAAATTAATCGATCGATTAGCCATTCGCGCTCGGCTTCAAAAGCTAAAGTTGAACCGTGACTCGTGGACCAGTCCCCTGCCGAACCGGCGCCGCCGCCGCCCGCCGGTGGAAATTAATTCTATCGTTAAAAAAAGAACGATCCGTTCAGAGTTTTCGACAATATATTGCATAGAGTTCCAACTAACTGCGCAGTTGTTGCAACACGCAAAACATTTAGTAACGTTAACATATGTAGTTACGTATAGGTATGTCGACATGAGAATATTAATACTTCACTCAGAGCGTGTGCAGTAGCAAGAAGTACTGACGAAGAGTTTATTATTAGGAAAGTAATATGGTAGGCTTTTAATATAAACATATTGCAATAGAGAATTAAATGCATCCTTATAATTTTCCATGTTATTAAACGCCGGGAGACTATCGACGGTTGTATCTTAATATTGCATTTATTTTCCATTAGGAATTTCTCAGTAGCAGCCCGGAGTTTGGATTTGTGCCCGGTTGATGGCAATAGGCTCGCCCCCTATTACATGGGACTTAAACATAACTGGCGAAATGTGGGTGTACTATATATACACCTCTGCCTAACCCTTCGGGGATTACAGGTGTGATGTTGTGTGTGTGTGTGTACTTAAGTCTAATGTCGGACCCACATAATATGGCTACCGAAAGACAGGATGCCACCTTGTGAAGGTTTTCAAACCGTGTAGAAGCACAAACTTACCACATTATGCACATTGCTTAGCAATTAGCAATACAGAATAATCTTAGAGGACGCTTTAACCCATAAACTCGGCCTTCTGCTATGAATATCTAATAGCAGTTGTGGAACTACTGGAACTACTTAGGTAAGCTGTCGCCAGTTCTATGTTCCAACTATAATTTATTTAGCATAACATAGTTAATTATTATACTATCACTATCTACGTATTGCTAACTATAGGGACACCTTCTGTGCAGTAAAGATGTATTATCACACACTTCCCTATGTGTTTAATATTCTAGCGGATGGCAGTCGTGGGTTGCAGCTGAAAATCAGCCTCAGGTGGCACCTTGTGTTGTCATCTGACGTTATGCTGAGCTGAGGCCGTTTTGACATTATAATAATAGTTTTTTATAAAGTTCAAACTACTTATAGTTTGAAGGTGTATTTTTTTTTGCTGTAATGCCAATAAATGCCTTTTTTCTTTCTTTGTTTCTTTATTATAAGCTCGGCTATAATATAAATCAAGAAGATTTGTATAGACATAAATAAAAATGTTCTTCAGTTGAACAAGAAGATAAATATCATTCGTAAGCTGTTGTTCTTTATTTGATTTTATATTGACATCGGGCGATATTAATAAATCTGAGACCTGCCTTTGTTTTATTATTTTACTGTGTAGGCATAATTAAGTTTAATACCTACAATTTTAACTTCAACTATTTATTATTGGATTTTGTAGACAGAAAATAAATTGAGAGAAGAATTGAAAGAGATTTGTTACAGTTGTAAAGGCAATCATATTATTTGGTATAAATAGATTTTATTTTTATTATTTTATTGATATTTTAAATAGATTATTTTATATTTTGTGAATGTAAAAACGTTGTAGTCTTAATAGACTTACTTGTAGACCATTTTCTATTTTGTTTAGTACCTGGTACTTGTTTACAGGCCTACACTGTCCTCCCGTACCTATTAACACTGTAATTTGAACAAAATTGTAAAAGCCAATTATTATTTTTAAAAGAGTAACCGTGGAGGTTTTTGCCGGCTTTTCTCCATAGGAAACGACCAATTGGAACCGTGCACCTAGCTTCTGACGTTTCATAAGTGCCCATGTAGGTTTATGTGAAATAAAATATTTTGATTTGATTTTTGACTATTAAGGTTGCATTAAAAGAATAAATGAAGAATTTGGGAATTATTTTGGTTCAGTACAATTTTTTTTTGCCTATGTTTTTTGCTATCAGCTAACTCTGTCTGTAACTTTTTATTCTGATTCAAGTTGAAACCTGTCTGAAATCAAATACAAGTTATTAAAGTCTAATAAAATAATACCTGAAGGCAATCTGATATAATTTTAATAACAAAATTCTCAATGTTCTAAAGCGTTATTGGAAACCTTATGAATATTTAAATGGGGACTAGATACTTTTACTAAAATTATTATTTTCGAGAATCAAAAGACCCAAGAAACAAAGTTTTAATAATAAAATTACGACGCACGACGTGAAATACCTTAATTTAATTATGAACGTGAACATCATCTGACTACTTGGCGGCTAGATTTCTTCCCGTCAGATTTACGAACCACGGTAATGATTTTTTTGTTGTTTTCTTTGAGATCCTTTGTTTGTTACCTATCACTTTACCTTTTTCGAATCGGGTTTTCTAAAGATTACCTTCAATCTAAGGGCTCTTATTGGACAACCAAACTTTCTTAGAACTAGCATCATAAAGTGATTCCACGAAATGACTCACACTCTGAAAACAAAAGGGGGGGTTGTTAAAACAGGTTTTTCAACACATTTCGACCACGTCAAATGGTTCAGGGTGAAAAGTGGTAGAAAAAAGCAAATATGTATTTGCAAACTTTCAAACAAGTAATGCTGGAAATGACTCACCTTTGCAAGCACCATTTATAGGTATCAATCACATAATTAATTTATCTGTCATTGCTTCATTTTTTTTTTACCTATTGTGATACAGTAATTTTATTATATGTGTATCGGCTTCTCATATATAATTAATGTATGGTAATGAATATTGTGTTCCAGATATTTATTTATAAATTATAGTTTAAATATTTTTAAGTTTATTTTGTTTTGTTTTTATTATTTGCTTTATTTAGTTTTTAAGTATTTTAGTTTTTAACTTAATTTTACTTATTATTTTTGTACGCCTTCACGGCAAAAATAGCGCACGAATATGTTAACCTAACACCTTCATGTAAATACCTATGTTTTACAAAAAAATATTCTGATACAAAATATTGTAAAACATTTTAAAAGAGTAACGGTGGAGTTTCTTGCCCATTCTTCTCCATACGAAATTACCTTTTGGGAGGGGCGACTAGAATCAATATTTTTTCTTTGTCAATTTTGACTTTGAAAACTGCCTTTTAAGTGCCTATTTGAAATAATTTGACCTTGACTTTCAGAACTCTCGTTAGGTTATTTCTGACGCGATCGTCTATTAGCGTTTTTCGTGCAAAAGAGATGTTTCATTTTCGGCCATAAAGTGTACGGTAATGGAAAAAGAGGATAATATTCCACGAATCGAGGAAAAATATTCGGTCCTGAATATTCCCCTGATTACTTCGATCCAAAAAATAATAGTTTTTCATAATGTTGCCATATTCTATTGATCATGGCGTCGTCTTACTTGCATAATGCTTTCGTCCAGAAATCATGTTACAATAAAACTGAATAATATTACGTACACGTTATTTATACAAATATGAAAGGCATGTATTTCTGTCCAATAGGACAGAAATACATGCCTTTCATATTTATATAGATAGCTATCTTATTATCGTATCATTATTATGATACGATAGCCAACTTTTTTGGCTAATTATAAGAAAGTGATCGATAAAAAAAAAACCATTTTTGTAGATTTGTAGGTATTTCTGGACGAAAAATGGCTGGCTGTCGTAACAACATGACAGGCTTTTTGGCGGAAAAGTGAAGCGTCATGTTAGCAGTTTTGTTTTACTTTCTAAAATTTGTGTTTAGCCGAATATCAATGTATAATAGTGGTGGATTATTAACCATTAAGTGTTCGTGAACCTGTATTAGTGTAGGCAAATGAAACAAAACAGTGAAACATCACTTTAAGTTGTCTCAAGAAGTCCACGCGAGGTTTCAGTAAAGTGCCACGTCTTTACTGATACTCAAGGGGAGCGGGGCGGGATATCATCTATTATCTTTATCATGCATTGAATGGAGTTCATTTCATAATTTGTACTTGTTACCTAATTTTACATGACACTGGTTAAATGCACAAACCGTGCGAAGCCAAAAAGGAAGAAAGAAAAAAACAACACGATTTATTTAGTGCCTAAAAATATTAGTTATTAAGAAAAAATACATTCTCTATTGTATTTAGGGGTTCGTTTCCCAGGTTTTCGAAAGCGTACGAAACACGTAAAATGAAACGTCTCCTTTGGCTTCAGAAGTTCCTGGTTTAGGAATTTTATTTTAAAAGGACGTATGCATAAAGTATTTGATTTTCAATGAACTCGTTTAAATTAACTACGTTGAATAAAAATAAAATGTAACAATTTATCCTCATTTTACATCGCGAGTTGTTTATTTCCCAGACAGTACCGAAGCATGTAAATGTACCCTTATAAAGAAGCTCTTTTAAATAATAATACCTAATGATATTCACGTAATCTACTTAATTTGCATGGTGATTTTTAACGAAAGGAAACATAAAGTGTATCGGCTTATCTTTTTGTTCAAGTATCTACTACCGATAGAGGGGAAGCGGCTGACTTAATAGTTAATTGTACTCATTGACGAGAATCTATTGCAGAGCCTTTTGCAATTTCCATGCTCTTTAGAAAGAAAAACAATCACGTAACATCCTCTTAAAAAAAAATACATAGTCAAATTATTTATTTCAAATAGGCACATAAAAGGCACCTTTGAACTTCAAAATGTACAAAAAAAATAAAAATGATTCTAGTCGCCCCATCAATATTAAGTAAAATTAAATTAAAAACTAAAATACTTAAAACTAAATAAAGCAAATAATAAAAATACAACAAAATAAACTTAAAAATATTAGAAACTATCATTTATTAAATCTGGAACACATATTCATTACCACACATTAATTATATAACTATATGTGAAGACGATGCACCTAGAATAAAATTACTATACCACAATAGGTAAAAAGAATTAAAAATGAAGCAATTAATTATGTGATAGATACATGGTGCTCACTTATTTACAAACATTGTAAAAATATACGTTTATGAAGTATCTTTTCAATACCGTATCTGCAGTTAGCCAATACAGTATTAGGTCTCAATTATGTGGTATGGCAACCTATTTCCGTTTATCGGCAACCATTCTGAAGCCAATAACTGAGAATTGTAAACCAATATCACTACGCGGATATGTGAAACATTATTGGATCTTGTATGTACACTTGGGGGTTTCCTGGCTAAGTAACAGTTGCACTGATTGGTCCATCTGCGATTTAATATTATGCTTGTTAGGAACCCGAAATTATATTAATTGGACCTTGGCATGACGCTTGTGCCGATTGCCTTACTATGTCCGAGTTACAACTCAAAAACTGCCACTATTTTTTGCGGCAGAGAGCAGTGGTGGCCCAGTGTTAACGGCCCCAATTTACAAGTTTGTAGGCCATGGGTTCGAATCCAGGCAGGCGCTTTACTTTGTGTAAATAATTTCGTGACCACTGCTCTCAAAACGGTCAAGGAAAACATCGTGAGGAGACATGATGACGTATGTCCTACAACCAAAAATTCGAAGACATGTGACATCTTCCAACCCGCACTGGGCCCGCGTGGTGGATTACGGCCCACTCCCTCTCGAAGAGAGGAGGCCTGTATCAGCAGTAGCTGATTGTGCTAATGACGCTTGTGCCGAGTGCCTTACTATGTCCGAGTTACAACTAAAAAACTGCCACTATTTTTTATAGTGGATTCTAACTTTAGTTAGAAAAAAACTATAGCAGGTGAAAATATAAGAAGTAACAAGTACCAGTGCACAATTTGGAAAGATTTAATTCACTAGCACGTCTTCAGTTCAAAAATTTTGAACTTTCCCATTTATCTATCAGAGAAAATGTTGCCATCCATTTTATCAATATCTATAAAACTGTTCTCGAACCAAACTCTGCCTTTCATTAATTAAAAGTTAATCGACGACTCTCAAAGTTCGACGGCAACTTTTTGCGCCACACGTCCTCCTACAGCCAAGTTCATAAGGGAATAAAATTTGCTTCATTAAAAGCGACGAAAGCAATATGTTACAGGTATATAAGTGAGCAACTTTAGATGCTAAACTTTAAAGATTTGCGAAAAATATTTCCCTAGAAATATTTATGTTTCATCATCTGCCTAGCCTTTTCCCAACTATGTTGGGGTCGGCTTCCAGTCTAACCGGATGCAGCTGAATACCAGTATTTTACATGGAGCGACTGCCTATCTGACTTCCACAACCCAGTTACTGGGTAACACGATATCCCTTGGTAAGACTGGTTGTCAGACTTTTGGGCTTCTGACGACCCGTAACAACTGTCAAAGATCTATAAATGACAGCCGGGACCAACAGCTTAACGTGCTTTCCGAGGCACGGAGGAATCTTGGTATGAAAAGATGGTCACCCATCCACGGACCAACCGCGACAAGCGTAGCTTAACCTGATCGAACGACCCGTACGGCAGTTATTATTTAGCACAAATATTTCTGTTTGTCGACTTTATTATTAAATATTCCAGTCATTATTACAATTTTTGCAATTAAAACATAATGGTGACGTGACGGGGTGTCGTGACGTCATTTCGACTGCCCCATCATGAATTGTGTAAGGGGTTTCAAAGCACCATAAAGGACTGACGACACCAAACTGCTCTTTGATGTCAAAAAGCTTTTGTAAGAAAAATTCAGGGCAAAGTAAAATAAGGTGTTCAGCTGTATTTAGGGAATCTTTTGTTGTACTCTATAAAAAATGTTTATAGATTGTCAGACTTGAATGTTGAAAAACAAACGCCAATATTTTAGACAGGGCTCTGATTTTTTTAACGTTTTCCCGTCATCCATGAATATTTTAGCTACTTCCTTAATTCCAATGGTTTCACCGCAATTTGAAAATCCGACTGTGAGTGTGCGCCCAGAGTGCCACTAAAATTAATGTTCTGCCAGAGAGAAAAACGAGCGGAACGGAATGGAACCCGGTATTCATACACCCGGCTATATTACTGTATGTCTTTCGATTTAGTTAAATCGAGGTTGAATTTTAGGGACACATCCCTTTATTTATTTTTTGTTATTTTTGGTTCATTTGGATAACAATATCAATGGTTCATTCTTGTTGTTATAATACATTTTACGAATTCTAAAGTTTGTCCATAAACCTACTAATTTAAATCTAAAGCTCTGAAACTTGGACCTGAATAGGCCAAGTGAAAAAAAAACCGGCTAAGTGCTTGTCGGACCGCGCACAATGAAGGGTTCCGTAGTTAGAATGAATTTATCCCTAAAACAAACTTTGTGCTGTGAGACCTTGCGTCTGCCCAAATTTCATGATTCTAGGTCAACGGGAAGTACCCTATAGGTTTTGATTTATGTGCGAGATATTCGCAATTTTTTTTTATGTGATAAAACTACAAATTTACAATTTTCGGACTTTTTCCTTTACTTCATGAAATTTGGCAACAAGCAAGGTCTTACAGCACTGTAAGACCTTGCTTGTTGCCAAATTTCATGATTCTAGATCAACAGGAAGTACCCTATGGTTTTGATTTAGTTGTAGTATCGAAATATGTCGCAATAATGTCGCTTATATCACCGTATTTTTTTATTGCGTTGACTTGGAAGCTTGATTTTTTTACAGCTTCAAGGGGCCATATAGACTTACGTATTTTTTTTAATTTCAACTTGATACCTCTACGCGTTCTTGAGAAAAATGGTCTTGACAGACTGACAGACAGACGGACAGACAGACATATAGACAGACAGACGGACAGCGAAGTGATCCTATAAGGGTTCCGTTTCTTTCCTTTTGAGGTACGGAACCCTAAAAATACCACTTTGAGTATGAGTAGTGTCGCAAAACCCTTTTAAAATTAAAGAAAACAAAAGAATTTTAATTTCAATTGATACACTGTTTTCGTATTTACGTAAAAATAATCATTAATGGAAACGATATAACGAACGCTAGGCACAAATTAAATTGTTTATTCTGTAAATAACATATCGGAATCACTTTTACACGTCATATTAAAAAAATATAAAAAATAAGCTAGATGGAGTCGACATTTCCTATCTGACTACCCCTGAGAAACTAAAACTAAATGGCGAAACAAACTCAGTAACAGTAACCCATGTAGACCCGTGTCTGTTAAAACCACACAAATTTGAGTGGCCATTTCCAATCATTGCAAGCATTTGTCAGTAATCGTGCAGCTCAACTCAAGACTTAAGGAGCTCAACGACTCGACGAACAATATCAAAGAAAGGATATTTGGGTATTCTGCATAACGTGCTCAAAATACCAGACCATCATTAAAACTAACTGAGAAAGAAAAAAAAAGGAAAAAAAATATAAATATGTATATATATATATCCACTTAGTATACACACATAACTAGTATAGGTAGAAAAAATCTACCTAAGTACCTACATGTATAGTTGGTCAATAACTGTCGGCTCTAATACAAGTATTATAAGTACATATAAGTTGAATCCAAATCGTTTCACTAAACTGTATACTGGGTTTCTTTGACATTAATTTTAGTACTTTCTACCTGAAATTTATTTAAACACTGAACATTTTTTGACACTTAAGTGGTGTTTGTAACAGCCAGTGCCACGGGATTGCAGTGCAGGTGCAACTTCACAACTCTACGTCTTGAAATCATAATTTGTTCAACATCTGAAAACTGGAATACTTAAAACTTTTTAATATCTTTGGAATTAAAACTGTTTGCTTTATGTTTTCAATTTTAAACCAAACACTTTATTATCTACCCAGTTGTGAATTCAGAAACGAAACTTTAGTAAGCTGTACAAATTAATACTGTTAATATTCCAGTGAATTTTAAATCGCCATAAATAAACCATTTGATACGGAAAATAAAAGCTAGGAATGCATTGATTTACAATGGCGATCGTAAAACGTACACTAGTTTGTTCCCAGTAAGCAAAAACAAATGCTTGACGAATTTGATTGGTAAGCGGTATAGTTCCTGCTCGAGCTGGCATTTTAGCCGCGGGAGCGTTTGGACTTGTTAGTCTCACTAAAAAAAGAAGAAAAAAATCTATTTTTATACCGATTGTATTGGTGGAATGGAAATAAAATCGAAAATATCGTCGGGTCCGAATCGAGTGACAGTACATGTAGTTTCGTAGAGTTTTATATATGGACGACAATGATCAAGTTGATCGAATTAATCGGGTTAGCGAGGAGGGAGTGCAGTTGTTCATACGTCGACGTAGGTATTTCTAGACGCATCCATTTAAAACCATGGTAAGGCTTTTCTAACATTAAAATTCAACGACGGAGAGAAAGGTTTATTTTAGTGTAGACGATCTGAGCTACTGTGCATTTAGTTATGCCTTTTGTCAAACTGGATTTAGTTTACTGAAATATCGACTGAAAACCTGTCAGCTAAAGGATAGCGAAATAACTATTTTCATTTGAAACTCGGCTTTATATCGTATGATTCAAAATAAACCACACGGCACGAAATAAAGCCGAAATACAAGATTAAAGCGATTTACAGTCTATTGATTGAGTTCGTTGATAAAAAGATGGGTTCGTTGGTTAGGTGCAAAATACACAGCTTCCGTACGGACGGGTAGATAAAAACATTATTATATCCACGTTATTTTTAACAAAAACAACAGTCTATAAACACAAAGTAACAAATTAAAACAGGAACCGCAATGCGGCGGTACTTACCACCTATTACAACAAGGTCAATGTGGACCAAATAGGATTATTAAAATATATGTAGATACTTACAGTTATTCGTCAGTAAGAAACCAGTAGAAACGCCCAACAGGACTAGAAAAAACAATAGTAATAAGACTATGAGCGCGGGGCGGCAGTAGTGTATCCAGCAGTAGTCTTCTGAGTTGGCGGCGGGCGCGCTGGCCGACCATTGGCAGCAGCGGCCGCAGCCCGCCGGCGCCGGCGACGCCGCGCGCACCACCGCGCTGTTCCCCTGCTGGTTCACTATCACACCCTGCACCGGAGCATCGCTCCCTTGTCCATACACAGCACTCTTCTCCGACAACCGCGCGAACCCTGAACTATCGTCATCTCTAGGGTTCCCGTACACCCCGTACGACGCCACCATGTCGACCCCCGACAGCGACCGCGTCGTCTCGTTGCCCGCACTATCTTGTACGATATTATTGTCGGTGCTGGGCCAGCACTCGCACGAGCACCGGTCCTCTTTCCGTCTCTGTCGCGGCGGCCCCGCGTCTGAGCGTCTGATTGGTACTTCACTTTTCTTCTCCTCCTCTTTCTTAACTTTGGCATCTTGAGGTATGGCGTCAACACTGACTTCATAATTACTGGGTTGTAAATTCTTATGGTTTTCTATATACCAATGCCTCTCTTCTGCTCGGAGAGTGGTATCGTTGTTACCCTCATATACATCTGCGTAATTGGAGAGGGGATGGGAGGAGGGACTGTAGAGAGGACCGGCTGTGAGCTGTCCGTAGCCACGCTCGTACTGCGGCGGCCGGTTATTACTCGCGTAATAGGTGGTGGATGCAGGCACGGTATAATCGTAGCCCGGCCTGTTCATCTTCAACGCTTAATCGCCTCATTTGAGTTTATGTTTCACTGGAGAAAACATCGTTAAAGGCGCTGTAAATGAATTAGACAACCGTTAGGAGATGGCAGATACGTTGATGCTATTTAAGTTACGGACTGATATAATCTGCGGAAACAGCTAATGATATTATAAAAGGTTAATCGGATTGTGTGCCCGGCGATAATGCCCGTTAATCAAAACGAACAGCGAGTAGACTAAGTTCGTGAAGTAACTTGGTTGATTTTATTATGCGTTACATCGGAAAGCAGAAAGTTATGTAGTATATAGAATACCCGTCTGTTTATCTCAATTACTCGTCTTGTTCGACGGTGGTATTTATCTTGTGTGTTAGGACAAGTGCCCGCGTGCCGCACCTCTCGCTCTCCCCCCGTGCCACAGCCACACAGAGACGGCAGACAAATAAGTAGCGACGTGAGTAAACAAACTCCCCTAACTTAAATTAACCGTATTTATTTCTCTGATTTTGACACGTGTGAGTCGTATAACTTGATTACCTCCCAAACTACCTTTACGAACGTAACAAGCAAGTATCGCAACAGGGGTCCTGATTTAATTTATCGGCACTCTTTGCTACACTCGAGGAGCCATGGCTAAGTAATAACAGCCGCACGTGTCGATCCATCAGGTTAAGCTACGCTTGCCGGGGTTGGTCCTTGGATGGGTGACCATCTTTACATACCGAGACTCCTCCGTGCCTCGGAAACACGTTAAGCCGTTGGTACCGGCTGTCATTCGTGGATTTTTGACAGTCGTTATGGGTCGTCAGAAGACCGAATGTCTGACAACCTAACCGAATGTCTTACCCCTTGGCATCGTATTACCCAGTTACTGGGTTGTGGAGGTCAGATAAGCAGTCGCTCCGTGTAAATTACTGGTATTCAATTGCATCCGGTTAGACTGGAAGCCGACCTCAACATAGTTGGGAAAAGGCTAGGCAGATTAATTGACTCTTTGCTACACAAATACAGATAAGTTGCCAAAATAATACAGAATTGGTTCGTCGACCTTCGAGGGAGTCAATAATAACTTTTCTGTGAATCCCTGCGATAACTAGGATAATCCGTTGGAATTAATTAAATTAAAAACAAACAAAAGTCATTACATAAAAGTTGAGGGACAGCAAGTTACGACTCGTGACTGCCGACCCGGTTCAAATTAGAGAGCTACTAATTTTAAATGCTTAGGGCACCTTCTGCACCCTTATTCATTATTGGACATCTGTTTTGGTCACAAAAATCGTCATTTGTTTAAATATTCTATACATACTGCTGGGCTAGAAAGTGTAAAAGCTTTTGAAATGTGAGTATATGGGTCACACGCTTACAGGAAAATTCGACTCAAATTACGGATTACGGCTTTTCATTAGTAACAGTAGCACAACGAAAATGTTTTTTTTCCAGGAATTGAATCACGGTGTATAATTAGTTCTATCCACTTAAATACTTAAATTAACGTTCTAATTATAAAAAAGGACCTGTGTATTATTCATAGCATTTTACTCATAATTTTAATGTTAGAGTTTTCAGTGTCTAGATAAATTACTGAAATTATTAAATAAATTGCTGTACATAGATTAAATAAAAACAATTACGTCTATGTGAACGACAGAATATATCAGGTTTGTATTATCTATACTAATATTAGAATGATGTAAAATTTGTTTGTTTGTAAGTTTCTATGATGTCTGGAACTACCAGTTGGATTTGAAAAAATCTTCTTTGCATTTGATAGCCCAACTCTTGAGGAAGGTTACGACCCTTAGGAGCCTAGCAAAAAGAAAAAAGTCAGAAAGAACGCTAAGTAATAATCTAATAATAGCGCGGGCGGGCGATGCAATGCGACGCAGTGGGTCGGGGTAACAATAAATTTTACGCGGACGAGTCGCGAGCAGAAGCTAGTTACCTATATAACTAGTGACCCGCCCTTGCTTCGCACGGGTGCAATACGTATACTAATGTGGTGACATGTCAGTGGTGACATCGACATTTCTTTGCTCTATATAAGTTAAATATAAATATTATGTTAATAAATGGAAATTTAATCCTAGCTATCCTGACTTGAGTTTGTCCGAAAGGGATATCGTGGCCCTGGCACACAGGCATCTGAAGGAACACGGGTTTTATTCAGTAAAAGTCTAACACGCCATCCCGCTCCGCCCAGAGCGGAAGAAGTTATTTGATAACTTCCCACCCAAAAAAATAAAATAAAAGACATGACTAACAAAAAAAAAGCTGTCCTCACTTAATATTACGAATACGAAGTTGAGTTTGTTTGTTTATTTGTTACGCTTTCACGCTAAACCGGCTGAACAGATTTCTCGGAAATTGATAGCACATGGGTAGACCATGACCTGGAGAAGGACATAGGCTACTTTTCATCCTGGATCGCTTACAAAGTCACGGGCAACAGCTAGTAAATAAATAAATGGAAAAACTTCTCCAAAGAATGGTGAAAACCGCATGCCCCGGGACACCGCTTCCTCTGCCGCGACTATCACGTGAATTTTAAAAATTCTATAATTTTGCACATATTTTAAGGAATTGTTTGGGGATATTATTTAAAATAATTATGTGCTTAGAGCCGAAAATTAGCACTTTAAAGCTTAAGACGCTGAGAACAGCTAAACCGCAGTCACTGTCAGACTGCATACAAAAGAAAGAGAAGTGCGATGACACAATGCTTGTAATTTATTGCAAAATATGAAGCAATTATCCATTTACTCAAAAATGAGTTGAGTAATCGAAAATAAAAAACAACCAAGTTCTGCATACAAATAAGACGTTCTTGTTATTAATTAAATACTAACCGTACGTTGATATTTAATACAGATAATTATTTTGGATTGAAACTCAAAGTAAAAGGTTAGTTTACCGTTAATTTGTATCGAGATTTTTTTTCTAAACGTGTTTTGGTAACAACCAAGTTCTGAGAAATATGTTCAAGAATAACATAATTATATTTTTTCCGCTACCACAAACTATATAGGTAAATTTTTAAAGCAATTTTTTTGTTTAAGACAATTCTTTTTTTAGCATTTGCCTCTTCTCAGCGCCTTAATATTTCGGAAACGGATCCCTGAATCAAAAAATGTTCAATTCGGTTTTCACCATTATTTTGAGAAGTTTTTCCAGTGTGTAGTTTTTATAAGAACTCAGTGAGTGGTCTCATCGACATACACGAAAAGTTAAAACTTTGTTGTACACTATTTAATATACTTAGTATTATATCATTATAATGTCATTTTACCAAAAGATCTGTCACATAGGTTCGTTATGATTTAAGGTTCCGCAGACAGACGCGACACCACAGCGCGACGCGATACCAGTAGCACAATTTCTATGAAACTTCGCGCGTCTCGCTGCCTGTCGCGCCTGCGATAACGCGCCAGTCTGCACGACCCTTTACCAAGCTCATGTCAAATAGGTAGAAGTTCTAGTAAGGAATAGAATCGTCTGAAACCGATTGCCGTAATGTTCAATAACTTTGTCGTTATACTAATATGCCTGTTGGTTCGGTATACGTACTCAACGAGCTTACAATGACCTGCGTGGACAATGTAATAATGCTTTCTGAACGCTGTTAGGGTTGCCGCGGCACTGTAGTGCGTCGCAAATATTCGCAAATGCGCGTGTTGACGGTTTCCGCGCTATAGTGCGTAAGAAAGTGGCGTCACTATTCCAAAGACTGCGCGGTAGTACCAACAGCATTTTGCAAATGATTGTATCTCAAAATGACTGTCGCATACTGGCACACTGCTGGGTGGTACAATTACGGGGAAATTATTATAAAAAAAATACTTTCTTGTATTAGTTACCTAGTAACATACAGCGTGTTACGGAAACGGTATATCCATACAAACCGGGTGAAGAGTGCATCTGGTTCAGAATCTCTGTACAAAATTTCAGCTCAAAAGGAATAACTTTTATTTCTATAGTTTATTCCATTTAAATTTTAACAAACGTGTCACCGCACAACGAGGGTCATTATCCATTATCTGTGTCTATGCACCTAGTACATACATACACCTGCCACAGCTCTGCGACACGGCGCCGCACCGACATGCGGCGTCGCGGGCGGCACGTTTGGCGGAGGGATCAAACGAATGGATTTAAACGTGTATCAATCAGCTGAATTGGTCTAGTGATGTGTAGAATTCAATTGGAAACATTTGATTTTTATTAGTTAAATGATTCTTAACTTTATAATTATGTAGGTATTTAAAAAAAAACCGGCTAAGTGCGAGTCGGAGTCCGTACCATTAGCTATAAAAATGGCAAAAAAATCACGTTTGTTGTATGGGAGCCCCCCTTAAATTTTTGTTTTATTTTAATTTAATTATTTATTTTTAAAGTGAATATATAACTAAATATTCTGTGAATATTTCAAGCATCTACCTGTTGCCGTTATCAATATCGAGCAAAAAAAATCACGTTTATTGTATGGGAGCCCCCTTAAATATTTATTTTTCAATTTTTTAGTATTTTTTTATTATAGCGGCAACAGAAATACATCATATGTGAAAATTTCAACGGTCTACCTATCACGGTTCATGAGATACAGCCTGGTGACAAACGGACAGACAGACAGACGGCGGAGCCTTAGTAATAGGGTTCCCGTTTTACCCTTTGGGTACGGAACCCTAAAAATGTTGCCATGCAGTTTATTATCACCAAAAGAATCCGAGCCTTTGATATATATATGTTACGGCTAATACCCGAAGTGCGGCTACACCTAGTTTTAGCCGGTTAGAACTAGGTGTAGCCACTTACTCTTGGTTAAACCTAGTACGAGCCGATTGTTTTCGGGTAAAATCATTTGGGTTAGGTTAGGTTAGAACAGTAACCATTAACAAGCGAAGGCGAGCGAGCGAAGCGAGCGTGCCGCGGTAGCGGCCGCCGAGCGCCAGATCCCCTCTATTGTTGGTAAATTGGTTTTATCCAACAGGGCTTGTCTGGACCTATAATTCTAACCGGCTAAAACTAGGTGTAGCCGCACTTCGGGTATTAGCCGTAACATATATACCCTTTCCGGAACACGCTGAACGCAAAATTGTTTCTAACACATAAACGGATACTAAAAACACGCGGCGGAGTAGGAAATTTGGCACAGTTAAAGTTTATATTGAGGAGGACTGCAGAAAGCTAATATTTTTATATAATAAGCATTAGAAATAAATTAAATTAATTAAAAAAAACATTACACACACTACCATGCCTTTGACACAAACACACATAGCACCAGGGCCTCATGACTTGAAGATAGATATGTGAGAGAAGTGACAGCTTGAGCATGGAATAAGTAAGTACTTTTTAATAGCATGGAATTAGTGTACTCATGGAATTAGTAAGTACTATATAGATTGTAAGTAGGGGGGGGGTCGAATTTTGACCAGTGGGCGACCACTAGTTAATATATGTAATTGCATATACCTATGAAGACCCAAAATTTCATGTTTCATAACAAAGTGATGGCTAACAGAGAACAGACATAAAAACTTAAAGCTGCATTCATTCATCATTCTCATTTATCTGTCTCAATATATTATATCAAGCTGTTCATATTATCTCTAAACATAACATCACGCCTGTAATCCCCAAAGGGTTAGGGATAGGTATACCTGTAGTACACCCACGTTTCACCAGTTATGTTTAAGTCCCATGTAATAGGGGCGAGCCTATTGCCATCAACCGGGCACTAATCCAGACTCCAGGCTGCTACTGAGAAATTCCTGGTGGAAAAACTTAATAACACTTTGCCCGTCCTGGGAATCGAACCCCGGACCTCGTGCTCAGCAGTAGCTCTTGCGAGCACTACCCACGAGGCAATCTCATCTCTAAACAGAAAACTGAAAAAAAGTCCGTATGAAATTCACTTCGGAGAAAGGTCCGGCCATAACTTCTCCGCCATTCATAAAAGCACCTTTAGGTTGTCATCGATAGGGCATAAAATGTAGGCGTGTAGGAATATAAACAACAAAGCTCTCGTTTTTCCTGATATTAAAAGTGTAAGCTTTACGCAAACTTTATTAAGTGGCTGTTACTTGATCACAGCTTCAGATTTTTAATTAATATCGAGCTCTTTTGTAAGTGATTGTCGATAAATTAATCATATACCTACCTAACTTATAAGTATTTTTAATTCTAAGTAAGAGCTGGATACAATAAGTTAACCTCGGACAATCACACTATCACACTAATATTATGAAGGCGAAAGTTTGTGAGTGTGTGTGTGTGTGTTTGTTACTTCTTCACGCTCAAACGGCAGGACCAATTTGAATAAAATTCTGTATGGAGGTAGCTGACACCCAGGATTATCATATAGGTTACTTTTTATCCCGATATTTCCACGGGATTGAGACTTACGCGAATGAAACCGCGGGCGCAACTAGTGGTTAATAATTTCATCAAGGATTAGGTAACGCTTTCTGTACAAAAGTACAAGTGAACCCAAATTATAATTATTTAGTAAAATTGAAATTATCGAATGACTCATCATTGTTCTATGAACAATAACGATATCCCCATAGCCCCATTTTGGTAGGTAATGGTTAGGTTACCTACCAAAATGACATGACCGTATTTCTAAGACATCGAATAACGCACCTAAGTAATTCTAGCATGCACAGGAGTAAATGGTTGGTGCGTTTACGACCAAAATAATTGTTTTTCACCGAAATAAGTTATTGGAACTAATGATAATGAAATATTTAGATAATGGTGGTCGTTTTCCGTCGGACATCCCTAACTAATAAAAATAAAAAAAGCGAAAGTTAGTTTTTTTGCTTGTTACACATTCACGCTAAGACGGCTGAACGGATTTAGATGAAATTTGACATATGGGTATACCATGACCTGGGTAAACTATTGTATGTTCTACATACAATAGCTTTTATCCCTGTAGTATGTTCCTGTGTGATAATCTCCGACCACCTTGCGAGAGAAGCCGCGGGCAAAATCTAGTAATTTTTATAAACTTTACGAGTGTTAAAATACGAAAAAGGTGTTCGAATTTTAAGACCACTATAAATCAATCAATCTGCCTAGCCAACTATGTTGGGGTCGGCTTCCAGTCTAACCGATGCAGCTGAATACCAGTATTTTAAATGCAGTGACTGGGTAACACGATTCCCCTTTGGAAAGACTGGTTGTCAGAATTTTGGGCTTCTGACAACCCGTAACGACTGTCAAAGATCCACAAATGACAGCCGGGACTAACAGCTGAATGTGCTTTTCGAGGTGTGGAGGAGTCTCGGAATGTAAAGATGACCCATCCACGGACCAACCCCGGCAATCGTAGCTTAACTTTATGGATCGACCCGTGCGGCTGGACTGCGACTGTGGCTGCGAGCTCCTCCACTATAAATCTTATGGCGTATAATCTTAGGGCTAATGTGTTTTTTTAAACTGAAAAATCTTACTTGCCCAACTACATATTGTTGAAGGGTTATTGATATTCCATACAATATATGCCTGAGTTAGTAACAATAGGCATTTGCTCTTGCCTATTTGGTTAAACTAGCATTTATATAGGCTGATAACCATGTAGGTGAACTACAATTATCTTTGAGCTGAGCCGACCTATTATTAACCGGTTCAATGCTGCATTATAGAAACTGTAGAATTACTTTGTCTCTCTTGTGGATGTATTATATGTTACAGCATTATGTGCATTTTTAAGTAACTACTGCGAAGTATTAAATAAATAATTAAAAAGAATTACAATATAAAAAAAGTATTTAGGTATAATCGCTTATTTTCAAGTTAGCTAAATGCTCCAATATTGACTTTTATGTTATTATTTCAAAAATTAATTTATTTTAATAAATAATTGAATGATTAATTCGTAATATTTAATTAAATTTAGTTAATCTCTAAAGACGTTGTTGCCTCCTCGCATCGTCTCGAAAGTTCATAGTATAAATAGAGCTATTCATGACATTGAATTGTAATTTACTCCATACAAAAACTGCTCGATGTCTAGCCGATTGAAAAATGGTAAATAATCGATATTTAAATAAACGATGCTAGTGCAAAAACAAGCACTTCAATCGTAAAAATGCTTGTTCTATTTATTTGACGGCGAGTGTGTGAAGTTTAGCAAACGTCAGAGCGTCAACGTTGTTGAGCGGGAGCGTTCAGGCCCTCGCACTAACATGTGACGTAAATTCGAACAATTTTTCAACCGAAAATACAACTATTCTAAAGCGTTTTGGTTTAATTTTTTTGCGACATGCATTATTAGTATCTCCCATGGATATGAACAATGTTTAAATATAATATATTATGTATGAAACGAGTATTTTTAACCCCCGAAGAAAAAGTGGGATGTTATAAGTTTGTAGTGTCTATCTGTGTATTATCTGTCTGTAGCATCATATCTCCTGAACGGATGAACATAATTTGTTTTTTTTTAATTTAAAATCGGTCGAATTTACGTTAAGTTTACCCCGCGCGTTCGAGCTAAGCTCAGTTTTAGTGACGCGTCACACACTGGAGCGTCAAGCGGGTTACAACGACCCACATGGTAGGGAGGGCGCCAACGTAAGTACGCAGACTCCCACTTACCCCTTACGAAAATTAAAGTTGCCCAGTCAACAAAAATAGACCCATTTTCATTCATAACACTCGAATAGGTTGTACTTAAAGAAAATTCTACTATTTTTAACAAAAATAACTGAAATAGAGCAATGATCTGGAAACAAAATTATCATAAGACCTCATTAAAATAATACAGCTATGTAGTTAAAAGGAACACAAAAATAGGCCATCCCAATTTTAGGGAAAATACAAACTGAGTTATTACTCAGGAGGATTTAAGTCACGAATTCGCCAAATATTTAGTACTTGCTCGAATTAAAACATGGAAAACACGGATCAGCTGTTCCGTACCTCTTTCGTTTTATTTTTATTTAATTTGAAACGCGCAAAGAAGCAGCAGAATTACGGTAGCCGGAAACATAAAGTCCCGAGGAGAGTTTAGGTTTACTACGTAACTCTTACTAAGTATTTAAAAAGGTACGGGTTAACATTAATCATGGCGAGGAGAAATCATGTGTAGTACGGTGAGGTTCACCCAGCCAAGTAACGACCGGCCCGTGCAATGCTTAACCGAGCAATATCGAGCCATCAGCGCGAGTATATGGTTAACCTAACCACTCCCTAAACTAATTGTTTCTGCGTATTAATAAATGTTAGCTTCGCCTGTATGTGCGTATAATCAAATCGTGCTAAAACGTTTGGGGCCTTCGGTTACCGAGTGACGTCACACGAAACAAGGTAAGCAATAACAATTAGATTCGGCTATCAACGCCAGACATATAATATGTTGTTCAACGATTTATGGTATTGAAAATTACAAGGGCGATAATACATCGGGCTTAAGTGCTACAACCAAGACAGATGATATTAAGGCTGGAACAGTTTTCGGGTGTGTAATTTGTATTGGAAAGACAATAACACGTATACTAAGCATTTGCCGAGCAATTTGCTATTGTGATTTTTATTTTAGTAGTGTTAAAATAAGATTGATTTTGGAATAAAGAAAGAATAGAAATAATGAAAAAGAAAAAAAAAATGTGATAAAATGTTTTCATCAATAAGAACTTATTGATTAAAACATGTCTGTTCTTTCAGTAGATAAGTACCGCTCTTAGAAATGCCATACAATTAATTTCAGTTAAATTATTCACATGAGACTTAATTATTATACGAATCTTGACATTTATAATTATGAAGTTCGGTATAACAATTACCTCAGCCAAACCTAATGTATAATTATTATGTTCTCGTATAAGCTAACTATATTCTCTTGTTCGGTAATATGCTATAATATAGGCTTTTAAAGTTATAGAATAAAAATATATAATGGATCTTAATATTATATTAAGTAGTTTTTGCTTGCTACGGCGTAGCCAAGTGCTACGCCGTAGATCTACAATTTAGATTATTTTTCGTACGCTTATGTTTTTAAAACGGAAAAAGAAAACATTGAAGCTTTATACCACGTGTTTCACTCGTGCAAGGTAGAAGAGGGAAAATAAGGAAAATCGTTCTGTTACGCGTAGGCTTAAATCTACCAAACGAATACGAGTACTACTGCAGGCTCTACGTAGACCGTTTTACTCAATCGAATTCTATGTAACCATTCCCTTTATATACGAATATGCAGCAATTGAATGAAAAGTACTAACGTTATAACGTAAAACATTTACTGCCAATCAAGAAGCGACGCAAGATATTTTATTACTAGGAGCGATAAAATGCACTTGAGTGCATTTCGCCGTTCAACTGACGTCTTGCGCGATAACGTCTTAGATCGAATGAATCTCTAGTCTAGGGTAAACTTAGCTTATATCTTATCTACGTTCTTCAATTCCCTTTTAGAAACAATCGTTTAAATCCTACCGTACTATAATATATAATATTTATAGATAGATCTTTATAATATTAGTTTTAGTATATGCAAAACCCGAAACATGTGTCTAGTATTTTTATGTAAAGAATCTATGTACAAAATTTCAAAAATGTATCATGAATAGTCAAAAAGTTATAAGGTTATGTTATTGAGTTGTCCGTACAAAAACATGCTAACTACTTCGCCTACGCTACGCCTCCAGGGTCGTATTGCGCTCATTGATAATAATTTGGCAGTAGGTACCTAACCGTACAGCGTATTGTAAGTAATTAAATGGTGATAACATTTTCCATCACACTTAATATTTTTGGGAAAAATATAACATGGTGTAAAAATTATTGAAATCGATTCAGTTCCTTATTCTGAATAAACAATATTCAGGTTTCGCATTTACTAAAAATAATGTTGTATATACGAGTAATATATTTATATCTATATATATTTTAATATCCTCTGCCATACCCTTCGGGGATTACAGGCGTGATGTTGTGTGTGTGATATTTTAATATAAATATGAATTTTTGTATGTTTGGATGTTTGTTACTCAATCACGCAAAAACAGCTGAACGCATTTGGATACAAATCGTATATAACCTGAATACGGTTTATACGTACGATTGGTAGGTAAGTTCCCGTAGGATAATTTCCGATACCACGCGGGTGAAGCCGCTGGCAAAAGCAAGTTCTTAATAAAAAGTTTAAAAGTGTTATTTTTATAGTACAGTTATTTGTCAACTAATAAACTTTTATGGTTGCTAGAGTAATTTTCCGTTACTTGGAACAAAACCCGGTCCCAGCGGTAATTGCGGCATAACTTAAAGCCTCGTGTAATTGCTAAGTTAAAAACATAATTGAACATGTGTTGTAGTAGATAGGAACATCGGTGAAGAACAACAATAATAATTTAAATGCAATATTCTTTTGAATTATTCTGTTTGGCCTGATGACGCCTGAAGCCTCAGAACAGTGCAAGTTCTGTGCAAACAGCTGACATTCCTAAGGTGTAAGTATTAGATTTTTTTTACACATCCATACATAAACTCAAACCTTCTTCCCATGGGGGTAGGCAGAAACTATAGAACCTACAAATATAGAACGAATGAACGATAAAACTATAAAACGTGTTGTCTAAACTAACAACAACAAAGCTTAGATTGTGTAAAAAAGACGGAGAGAAATGACTTAATATAACAAATTTGAAGTCATTTCTCTCCGTCTTAATTATTTAGATAAATCTTCGCCCAATTTGGTCACGATTAAAAGGCAATATTTAATATAAATTTTCTTTTTAATTGTAAAGAAAAAGATCGTAGATACGTACGTAGACTTTAAAACTAGTTTCTAGTATAAATACTGGTAAACAAGATGGAGAAAAATAAAGTTCCTCCCTCATCTATTCAAGTTTACTGTTTTCCGCCGTAGCCGAACAAGTAATCCTATACATTTAACGAAGTTTCATTATTTAGATTAACGTTTTTCCGCGTACCAAGTTAACCCAGGGAAGTAGAATCGCGTGCAAGACTGTGTCTACCTCATTTAAATATTTTTCAGTCATTTAAGCATGTAGGAGCACAGAAAAAATTACGATGTCAAAGGTCGACGAACGAAACTTACAATTTCGTTTTGGAACCACGAATAAATTTTTATCTAGGCCTATCTTCGAGGTGAAACAAGTTATTTTAATTTTTGAAGGTATTAATTAATATTTTCCATAAACCTAGGTCTCTAATGAAGCTCTAGAGATCTAGTAATTAACATAAAACTTAATTATATTAGTGTCTCACATACATATTATATCATAGTCGAATAGCGTGAAGGACCTCTTAATAAGTCTTCGTTTAACCAAAATAGCATCATAGTTCTGGCATCATATGAACGGTGCGTCACAAACTAGCTCATTCTAATCATCAAAAGTGGGTGACAGACCGCGTAGGGCGACGAACCAGTGCACCCATATAAACGGAACTCGCCTTCAGCACATGTTACGTGAAACGAAAACACATCCAAACGGTACACTGAACACATTCGTAGGCCTCAATCTTCCCGGGAGGGTGGAAGTCCCCATCATCGCACGCGTATAGTTCGCGGCATAAACAGTCTGAAAATATCGGGGTTCGCGATCGCGAGTGCTGTGCGCGTCGCGACGACGGCGACGTAAGGTCGGCAGTGCGGCGCGGCGCGGACTGGCACATCCACCCGAGGACCCCGCCCGCCCTCCGTCGCACCCGCCTCTGTCACCGCCACTCTTCGCCCAAATCCAGACGAGTTTTCATTAATGTTGTTATCGGTGTTAAAGTTCCACCAAGTCAAACTAAGGAGGCACCGCTTTAATTAACTGTCCGTAAAATAACACTAAACAAACGAGCCGATCCGACATCCTTCAACTGTAGTTATCAATAGTCCAACTTCTTGAATGGAGCGGGATGTTGATTGACTTTGTAATACAAATGCTCAGAAAACAAAGCCACCATGCCATCGGACGAGTATTTATATAGATATCTACAGTCCAAACCTGTCGTTTAATTCAATACGACTGGAACAAAACTTTATGAAAACTATGTTCCCCGATTGGTTGGATGATTGATTTCGCTACATAGACCTATTTCATATTAAGAAAACCTGATTATATCCCAATAGTTGTGGACAGGATATTAATTCAGACTTGATACAGTTGTAATGGCAATCGTGTCATTTAATTTATATTTTATTATTTTAATAATATTTTTTTATAGAATAATTTGTATTTTGTGAACGTGAGAATGTTGTAGGCTTAATAGACTCTAGATTTGTAAGACCATTTTCTATTTTGTTAAGTACCAGGTACTTATTGACAGGCATCTGTCCTCCCATACCTATTAACATTTTAATTTGAAAATATTGTAAAAACCGATTATTTTTAAAAGAGTAACCATGGAGTTTCTTGCCGGCTCTTCTCCTAGCTTCTGACGTTACATAAGTGCCCATGTAGGTTTATTTGAAATAAAATATTTAGATTTGATTTGATTTGAATATGTTTCTAGCCAATTGAATACATTCAAGGTACCTCTATCTACCTGATTTTAATGTATTTATTATTTACAACAATTGTTCCTTAATTGAAATACACAAGCTAACTCTAAAATATATTATGTATAGTATGTAACAAGTACATAATAAAAAATATAAAACAGGTAAAACAAAAGCTTGTTAAAAAAAAATTGTTTAATATTTTTATTCTATTTTTAAGCTTAAAGAATCAGTATTGTCATCCAACGTGGCAATGCTGCCAGCCTTTTGGGAACGTTTCCCATTGACAGCAATGCGGACGAATTTTTTTATGCCCAATGAGCACTTCCCCCTTTTTTTATTATCTACCTGATTGTATTTATTGACCTTCACTCCACTGAACTTCTCAGAAAGGGTACGAAGGGCAAGCCTCATTAATTAGTATGACGCACCTTTGATATTATTATATTTTCGAAAGCAATATCAAGCTGAAATCACGAATGTCAACGTCAAGGCTCACAATTCACGTCGCGGCTGATTAATAGTGTAGATTACATTTTCACACAAACGCCAATTCTAAGAACTTACCTAAAGATGTTTATCGCTATGTCGTATAGTGAATAAGGTTTGAGTCGGCTTCCATCGATTGAATACGAGCACAAATTGTAAGAATTATTGATATCGCGCCAGTAGCGGCTCATACAAAAAGTTTATAAAAGGAAGTGGAGCGAACAAACTGGCGGGGAACAAACTTTTATGCGGGGACGCGACGCGAACGCGAACGTTACTTATCTGCCGCCGCCGAGCTGACAGCTGCAGATGAAAAATTGAAATTGTGTGAGATAAAACTACCTAACTGCCGCTGCAATGGCGGCCGAACAATGTGACGACAACAACGACACTACGTATTTTTTAAACCTCATATTTCTAAAGTGTTTTATTTATATTACAAGCATTTGCAAGTTTTATAACCCTGAAGATAAATATGACTGACTCGCACATTTATTTTTACATTGTCCTAACAAACAGAGAACAAAACTTTTTTAGTTAAAAAAATAGATTTATTACGAGAAAATTTATCATTTTAAAGCACCGAACTAGACAACACCAGGACTTGAGCCCACTAAATCACAATAAGTGCCTAACAGTCGGCGCCAGTAACAGGATTTGCTCTCATTTCGTTATAAGCTTAATCTCGACTCGAGCCGCTTTGCTTCGAAGCGCAGTCGATTTTACTCATCATAATCGTTTTAAAAGGTGAGAAATAATCCCGTCAGTATGCAAATAAGATCGCTCGCAGTATCAATTCAGTGTCGGGACGGAAGTTGAATGGTTGACAGTGACGCGAGCCGTAACATGCAATAATAACGTGCCTCCCGAACGTCAGCCGGGGACCCTTTTCTATTTATGGACGAACTACGGCGTCGAGGGCGCCGCGTGAAAAGTCTCGCGTAAATCAAAGTCATAAATTCCCCTATCGTGAATGAACATTTCTCTTCGCGGACGTCTACACCGGCTGAATGGATAACGTCGACCCACCCTAGCAGGATCACCTCTACCGAGTCATTTGCTTTTGTTCGTGGGGCAATTAATAACGACCAGAAGGGCGTTTTCGAACCGCAGGCGCCATTCGCATATCAGTAATGATCTAGCGGCGCGCTACGGCCAACCTCCGGTTCCGCTCAACTATCGATCATATTCACTTAATGAACGGCACATGTGAAATGGCTCGGAGCAAGCCATTGCCAGCGGGCTCAGCCCCTAACCTGAAAATTCGTTTTATTAATTCCATGTATTTCGCAGAATAAAACGTACTACGTATAGCTCCCACTTTTGTTCGTTTAGAAATAAGCAGGGTAGGTGGCTCCACGTGAATGAGTACTCCTTGAAGCCGCATAACTGGGCCATCAACCGTAGTCGCTAGCTAAAGAATGTGACTTAAAACAGAAGTGTGAAGTAACTGGGTTATAAATGTCAACTCGGAATTTGTGTAGGTACTTGGTTGTATCTCTGTTTTATCAGAAACTGGATGATTTATTATATAAAAAAATACAGATAACGATAAAAATGACAAATGTTTAAAAATTATACCAGCAATTTTATTATAAATTATTCATCAAAGAACTAATAACATGCCGCTAAATACCCTTGTAATGACAGCAATAAGTTGTTAATTATATTATTGCGTGATGTGTTACATTAAAACCTTTTTAGAATTATTCATAATAGGATTCACCTTTATTTGAATGAAAAGGACATGCCTTATGAGACCTTATTATGTAAACATACAAAAAAATCAGAATTTGTTGACTCAAATAATGCTTTTAGTATTCCATTAGGAGCTTGTGGCTAAGTAATAACTGCCGCACGGGTCGATCGATCAGGTTAAGCTACGCTTGCCGCGGTTGGTCCGTGGATGGGTGACCATCTTTTCATACCAAGATTCCTCCGTACCTCGGAAAGCACGTTAAGCCGTTGGTCCCGGCTGTCATTTGTAGATCATTGACAGTTGTTACGGGTCGTCAGAAGCCCAAAAAGTCTGACAACCAGTCTTACCAAGGGATATCGTGTTACCCAGTAACTGGGTTGTGGAGGTCAGATAGGCAGTCGCTCCATGTAAAATACTGGTATTCAGCTGCATCCGGTTAGACTGGAAGCCGACCCCAACATAGTTAGGTAGATGAAGAGTATTCCATTAGACGGATAAAATACTGTAACTTTCAGAACGTCATTTACAGAAACATTTTCACACAACGAGCCAACTTGTAGTGAACATCTAATAAAGTCTCATAACACAGCTTTACACGAATTCTTCAGCGAGGATTTCTTTCCATTCCGCACGTCACATTAGGCCGGCGCCGGCCAAACATTGGATAACTTGTATATTGTTGTTTACGGCAAACTTGGAACTTAGGGGCAATTCACCTCATAAATTCTGGTGTAATAACAGCTCACAGTTTCCCTAGGCACTTGTAAGAGCACCGCAATAAGGTACCGGCGCTAAGTAACCGGGTCACCTCGGCGTCGCATCGATACCTCAGTAATACACATGTTGTACTAATGTACGTGACACACCGATATGTGTAGCCAGCCAATTTGACGGCTATGAGTACACCGCAATCATTATAAATACTTGACCTATACATGGGAATGGTAGCAGGACACTTGCGCGAAAGACATTTCCGTGAATGCTCTTTTGCGCGAAGGAACTTTTACGCGAATGGGCATTTGCGCAAAAGACACTTGCTCGAAGGACACTAGCGCAAAAGACACTTGTTCGAATCCATTTGCGTGAAAGGACCGTTACGCGAAAAAGTTGCGGAAATGAGATTTCATCCATCACGCATGTATTCTTTCAAAAGGGTTGAGCAGGGGTGTATAGTCACCCTCAATTCACCAGTAATGTTTAAGTTACAGACAGACTGTAAGTAAATAGTGATCGTCGTAGCTTTTTGTTGCTCCTTTTTATAATATATATATATTTTTTTTATATTTATGTACACACAGAAAAATACAAAGAGATACGACATATTGTAACATTTGAGTACCTGTTGTTTCTTAAGTTTTTTTTTCTTTTTAGGGTCCCGTACATTAAAAGGAAAAAACGGAACCCTTATAGGATCACTCGTGAGTTGGTCTGTCTGTCCGTCTGTCCGTCTGTGACAGCTGATTTGCTCCGAATCTACTGGACCAATTAAGTTGAAACTTGGTACACATATGAATTTCTGTGACCCAAGCACGGAAGTGTAACTTAAATAAATGAATTTTGAATATGGGGCACTTTTGGGGGCAAATTAGAGACGTAAAAAAAAAAGTTTTGCAAACTGTACCTACTGTGTGCCATATCAAATGAAAGGACTTGTTGTAAGCATTTCAAGATTTTTTTTTTTAATTTTAATAGAAATACTTATAAAATTATTTAAGAAAATAGATGAAAATTGACCTTATCTCGGAAAGTACAGAGCCAAAAAAATAAGGAAAAAATCTATTTACTTATAGATTACAGTAAAACCTATAAGAAGAGCCAATAAACGCATTTTTCTTTCTTTTCTTTTCTTTAAGAATCTATGATCTTAAAATAATATGGTAAATCACTCAATATTGTGCGTACAAACTTACGTTTGCAGTTGGAATGTATGAGGGAACATGTTTTTCAACTACAATGTTAAGTTTTTTCTTAGTTTAAATTTATCCCAACCACGGATCCCTTTATTGTGGTAGTCCGACACGCACTTGGCCGGTTTTGTTTATTATTTTTCTTTTTAGTATTTATGTTTTTCGCACAAGTGTCCCAAATCCCATCGGAACTTATACCCGCTGTAAACCACGAACTTTTAATGACCTGTATGCTAATATACCTCTCTAATACTTCTTTGTATTTGCATACTATTACAGACGTAAATATCTCAGTTCCGTTGAATATTATTCAAAGTAAATAACATCCTTGTTAATATTTACTGTACCCTTAATCTCCGGAACTATTCAATCGATTTGGATATTACATTCTCTATTGAAAGGTACGTGTCCCGAGGGCGAAATAAAATGTAATATTTCATTCTGGAGAGCCAAGTGGTTCCTGCGGGTAAACCCAAAAAATCTCGAGGGCAATAAGCTATTTAGAAATAGTTATCCGTACTGAAAGGAGTTTCAGTAATCGTGTAACGGCTATCTGGTCCATATTCAAATAGCATTAATCCTTTAAATACGACAAGGGGCGTGTTTATCTTGAATCAATTTATATTAACTCTGTTTGTAACAAGGGTTTCGATCTCGTTTAAGGCCTTCTGTCAATATTTAGATAACAATCTCTTTACCATCAGACGTGCCCAAGATGTTGCCCGTAATTCAATGGATTGGGTTGTTAGAGTATACGTACCTACTTTATTTAAATAAAATGTACCTATTTACATTTCCATTCGCTTAGGTAAGTACTATCGAAAATACTTATCTACTCTTCTACAGAAGCTATGAGGTTTTGAAGTTGAAAACCGTAAATCTATACATTTACTAATAATGAAGAGTTTGTTTTTAAACCCCCTACGAAAAAGAGGGGTGTTATAATTTTACAGTGTGTATCTGTCTGAGGCATCATAGCTCCTGAACGGATGAACCGATTTTGATTAATTTGTTTGTTGGTTTGAACGTGCTAATCTCTGGAATTACCAGTCAGATTTGAACAATTCTTGCATTTGATAGCCCAATTCTTCAGGAAGGTAAATAGAGGTAGTAGCGTGATGCTAAATAGCCTATAGCTATTTAGCATCAACCTACTACCTCTATTTAGGAGCCGAGCAAAAAGAATAAAGGTCAGAAGGAATACTAACCGAAAACGAAGAAATAGCGCGTACGGGCGATGCGATGTGATGCGGAGGGTTGGGGAAATTACACGCGGACGAAGTCGCGGTTAGAACCTAGTTACAAATAATTCTTTTTGGAAGGGATTTTGGGGCACCTATTCTGAAAGAAGATAAGGCGTCTTCTTTTACAAAACAAGCCTTAACGTTGTAAGTTAACACGGGCCTACCACCAACCACAATCTCACTGTCCTGATAACGACAAATATATGGAAAGCCGCTGCCTTATCCTTCCTTATCTGCTCGAATCATTTTATTTCCACGTACAGCGGCCAAGGAAAGACTTAAAAAAAAGTAAAGGTGGCTAGCTAATACAGCATATTATCCCAACTCGTTATAAAGCACGGAACTTTTTGAGCAAACTGCACACCGTAGTATCATAGTTACGTAACTTCGTGCCCCCAGCGTTGTTACACCTGCAAAAAATTTCGAATGGAGGTCAATTGAGACCTCCCAACTAACACAGCGAGCTGTTTACAAATCTAGAGGAAATAAAAGTTGTTTTGCGTTACGTTTGGTTTGCGTTGCGTTTTGTAAATTTAATAACGAGCCCACTCGGAAAAAAATGTTTGTTTACAATTTTGGTGGATTGGTTTCTTTTAAAAATAAACTAATAAGGGATCTACCAGTGAGAGAAGCCTACTACTGTTATTTACCTAGTAATGAAAATGGTGACTGTAATTTTGTTTGAGAAAAGCACTATACAAGCCTTGGCCGCAACCAGGCAATGATGGACTCACGTATGTGTACCGAGGCGAATTTCCTGCCCAGTTTTATTAACAATAATTCGTGAAAAAAATGACTTTTTTCCTTTGTTTCAATTTCAAGATGGCTTTAACAAAAACATAAACATTGCTTGATTGCAGAAATGTAGCATTTGTTTTAGCATACTCATGGGTTAGGCGTGTATTATTTCAATTTACCAAGTGTATACCGCTGTAATAGGGCAGCTGCTGCCCGCCGTGTGCTGAAAGACCTGAATTTGTAATCAATAAACGATATGATCATTAGTTAGAGCAATTTTCTACGCATCGACTACACGAATGGTATCGTCGGGTAAGCTATGCTTCGAATGAATAATACTTTGTAATTGCTTACTGTGAAGTGATGAAGATGAAATAATACAGGCCTAACGTGTATTAATCACATGAAACGACTCGTTTCTCACAACTTCAATGTCGATATACCATTACATAGCGCATATAAACGACTGCTATAAGTGAACAAAAAAAAGAACAAAATATATTCTTATGTGCTAGATACCGTTTATCAGTCAGTTGATTAGCAAATTATAATGTACAAGATATGTCTCACGACGGGCTTACATTATCTTTTTAATATGCACTGCGTCCGTAATATATTCAGATACAGTTTGGAGCAGAATACTCGGCCAAGCCAAACCGCCATCCGGACGCCGCAGCCGCAACGTAATTAGCTAAATATGACTTTTAAACTAAGAGCTCCCAGTTAGAAGCCTCTTCATATTCCGCCAACCTTTTTGCTAAACGAGCACATTTCCATGCGAACATCCTATTTCTGGCTTGATATTTAATTTGGGACTGAAGAAATTTACACCGTCCCATTAAAATGTTGTTATGTGAGATTAATGTGTTTTGAATTTACGCCGCACGCGGAGTAGAACGCCGTGTGAATATTTTACAAGTACTGTTTTCCTGGAAGAATCGTTTCCTCGTATTTTAGGATCATTTTATTTGAATAATTTGTCCTTAAAAAATCTGTGTAATGAGAAATAAACGTGAACTGAAATTGGCACACAATGTCTAATGCTAGAAATCGAATAGAACAGAATAGAATACCTTTTATTATGTACACCATAAAAGATACAGGTATAGGGTAAAATAGTGAAAGAAATGTTATTTTGTGTAGAATTGTTGAAGTTCACGTCACGTTCGTGTCGGAAGCTGGTCGTAATACCGGCTCGTGAAGTCTCCCTATAAATCATATCGCCGTTTCAATTTACCAAGTGTAACACGGCTGTAATAGGCCAGCCGCTGCCCGCCGTGTGCTGAAAGACCTGAATTTGTATTCAAGAAACGATATGATCATTAGTTAGTGCAATTTTCTTCGCATCCACTACACGAATGGTATCGTCGGGTAAGCTATGCTTCGAATGAATAATACTTTGTAATTGCTTTAGCGATCCGACTAGAATAAACTTGACTACTGGACTTTGATAATTTGTATGGATATCTGCGGTAATGTGGTCTCATTACGTTCCATACCATGGAACTCGTTAACATTTACTGGCTATTTGCATAATATGCGTTGCATTCTATCAAATCGTAATTGCATTTGGGTTTTTTGTAGAACACGCTACCTTTATCAAGTCGTTTTCATTTAAATGCGATCTAGTAAGTAAGTGCATCGTTTAATGCGGACGAAGGCCGCGAGGATTGTCACTTCATTTACACTTTACAGATAACCAAAGTCAGCTTTTACGCGTACTCGTGTGAGTTGTCCTATGAATAAACAAGACTCTTAAGAGGTTATTACTGAGAGGTTCTGCAGTATTATTAATAATATTATGTTTCATTGCCTTGAAAATGGAAAGTTTATTTCAATAAAAATCTAATTACGTTAATTGATGTTCATCGAGAACGACGTAATAAAGTGCCTATCGTATATTGATTTGGTAGTCATTGAGACAAATTCTCGGATACCGTACGTATGTTAAAATGAAGTTGTTACTATGGTATTCCGATGTCCGTGGAGCGGTCTTGGCGCGGCGACTTCAGGAAGCACGTACAAGTAATGTTATTGATTACGGGGTGCGGCGGTCCAGCTCCATTTGAATTTCCAATGAGCTCGTTAGAATCGGCCGGGACACGCTTTGGACGACCGATGAAAAAATCTTTCCTTCGAGCTGATTGTGTACGATAACTGAATTCGCAGATTTATCGTAAATGCTGCAGCATTGGGCAGGATTGTTAATAAGCAATTTCTTGCTTCGTTGATAATACGTTATTAGGGTTACGTCTTCCGTGATTTTCTAATTTGCAGATATTACATCCAATCTTAGAAAAATCGTTTTGCAATGTAAGCAGAAATGAGGTGAGCTACAGTCAAAGCAAATACTTGCGTACTTAGGTAGTCTAATCTATGTTGAGCTTTTAGTTATTAATCCATTTTGGACAGACAAGTACCGGTGGCGCTACCGATCGGTCGCAATACTTGACGTGTGGGTGTCTCGAGATGTTTGCCTTCACCTTTTGAAGCGGGATAGTAAATAATTGTAAATGACTTCGACACGGTCTAGTCAGTTCAAGCAATGGTTGTATCGATATACATTTTATTTCATTATCATCATAATCTCCCTGTAATGTCCCCACTGTTGGGACACAGGCCTCCTCTCTAGGCCATCCACCACGCGGGCCCAGTGCAGGTTGGTTGATGTCAAATGTCGTCGTATTTTTTGGTTATAGGACATACCGGTTTCCTCGCGATGTTTTCCTTCACCGTTTTGAGAACAGTGGTGATGAAATTATTTACACAAAGTAAAGCGCCTGCCTGGGTTTGAACACACGACCTACAACTCAAAATAAAAAATCAAAATATTTTATTTCACATAAGCCTACTAAACTTTATAAAGTTATTGCGATTTCTATGATTTTTCATGGAAACTAAAGAATAAAATCAAAAAAATTGATTTCTCCAGATTGAGACAAAATTGTCACACGGGTATTTTACTCTTTCTTTTAAAATAACCTGTTCTATCGGATAAGTTAATAAAAAGGGGATGTACGTTTTTCGAGGCAATTACACCACTGTGCATCGCTCTATAGGAGCAATAAGACCAATTTTTACGATTACTCAACTTTGTTAAACTTAAGTATCTAAGTGATTATTTTGTATAGGTACATACAGTAAGTCGCATGTGCCTGTAATCTGACCATGGACTACCATAAAAGTGCACATACGAACCTTGATCTCTCTTGGCTCGATCTTAATAGTTACTGAACCTCTGACCCTTACAATCACAATTTTATTTTATTGGTACACGAAAGCCGCCATCTTGTATTTTACCAACAAAAGGAATATTTATCTGGGATAATATAAGTAGAACGTATAAATTTTTCAGGAGCAATTAAAGTATCAATGAAGTTTGCGTGTAATAGCATAAAGTAACCGACAATTCCTCGGCGGCGCAGCGCAGCCCCGATACGTAGCAATTGGAGTTTGTACCAGCTCTTAATTAAACCCAGCGGCAGGGCCTAGCGGCAAACTTCGATTGCGCTGTCAAAAATCCGAAGAATTATTCCAGCAGTAAAATAACTTCTGCGATTTTAGGCTTTATCGTACGAGTTCAGGCATATTAGCGAATTTATACTGTACGGATGCAATATGGTGCGGATCGCGTCGCGCCGCGCGCTAGTTGGACGCAGCACTTTTATTAAAAACTGTTTTTATTTATTGACGGTTCGAGGTGGCCAACGATTTTTCTTGCTATATGTTTCTGAAATTGTTTTACGATATTGTTTCTGTTTTGAATTTATTGCCGCAGGCTGTGCTTTTGAAGAATATCTACTAATAACGACACTAAATGTGGCATTTTTCAGTTCACTCCTGGATATAATATGAACAAAAAGAAAAAAATTGATAAAGATTGATTGATTGAACAAATTAATTACTTCACCTAAATAAAAATGTATATGAAATGTGTACCTTTCTTGGGAAGAGGCTGGACCCCATAACACAGGTAATTCTAGTGTGGGGTTCAAGGAATTCGTAAAATCTAGCACTTATGTCTCCTCTGTAATCTATTACTAGCTTTCAGGGTTCCGTACCTCAAAAGGCAAAACCGGAACCTTTATAGGATCACTCGTGTGTCTGTATGTCCATCTGTCACAACCAATTTGCTCCGAATCTACGGGACCGATTAAGCGGCTGACAACAGGTAAACCGCTGTCACTGTCAGATTGCATACAAAAGAAAGAGATGCGCGATGACACAACGTATGGCGTAAAAATGCAAATAAAATCGTATAAAATTAGATATTAACTAATTATTAAAAATTAATCCATCACCGGATGCAGTTTGGCATTTGCAACTTTATGGTATACTTTTAATTGTAATCATAAATGTTAATGAAGGGATAAACTGATTTTAAAAATAATTAAGAGTTGTCTTTGAAGATTATTTTGATGTATTAAATTATGTTTTGAGTTCCATCACCGTAAGCACAAAAGACTTGAAAATTTCATACTGTTTTTATGTTGGAAAAAATATTTACGGTTTAAGAGATACACTGCTTTAAAAACCTTTTTGACCATTTTCAAGAAATCTCCGCCTTAAGTTGAAATTTGGTAAACCTATGAATTTCTGTGAGCGAAACACGGACATGTAACGTAAATGAATGAATTTTTAATATGCGCCTTTGGGGGCAAATTAGAAAATAAAAAAAACTTTTTGTAAACTGTACCGTGTGACATGTCAAATTATTAGGGCTTGTTGTAAGGATTTCAGATATTTTTTTTATAATTTTAAAATAAATACTTTTAAAGTTATTCAATAAAATAGATGAAAATTAACCATTGCATTATCTCCGAAACTACTGAGCCAAAAATTAAAAATAAAATCAGAATATAGTTCTTATACAGGAAAACCTATAAGAAGTCTAGGGTCTTAAAACAACATGGTAATTCTCTCAATATTGTGCGTACAAACTTACATTTGCAGTTGGAAATATATAAGGTAAGTAGTTTGTTCTTGGGATAAATTCATCCCACTACGGAACCCTTCATTGTGCGTGGTCCAACTCGCACTTGGCTGGTTTTTGAACTGAACAAAGTTTTTATTTATTTATTTAACTGCGTTACAATACGTATAATGCAGGCTCCCATCTGCTGTCTATTTCAGCTAGGAACTTAATGACTAAGGAACATAATATTGTAAGCAGTTCTATTGATTTTAGGCAGTTTCCCCTCGTTGCGTTGGTGCAGAATTAAAGCTACCGGGTAATTACCAGCTGCAGCGTTAATACACTAAAAACAAACGACGTTCGTCATTTTCCTGTTTAATTCAGTCCCAATAATATCATAGCCTCTGTGATACCAACAGCACGCACTGTTCTTATTTTACTACCATACCGTGACCATTCTCACCTGACCTTCACATATGCAAATACCCACAACAAAACACGTACACAATAATTGAAAAGATAAAGCTAGAAGAGTTCGTTTTACACTGGACGATACACCGAACACACAGCCCTACGGTAATTAGACCAGGATTGAACCGCGACACGCTACGAAATTGCGAAAGGAATTTGTTCAGCACTATTATTTTGAACGTTTACGAAATTCCCTTTGTGATTGGATAGAATTTTAAATGTTATTCTCTTATAAACAATTCAAATTTTGTAGCTAACTTACCTATAGTAAGTTGTTATTTGTGTTATCTACCAGTAGATCCTTGAACTAAATTATCCATTTGCGTGACGGAACGACTTCCGAGCGCGATAATATACACAAGTACAATAATAACAACAAAGTTCATGATATTTAGGAGCCAATCGAATGATTGTCGTTGTTTTTCAGACACCATGGCATTAGAAAAGAAGCAATTCGTCGCACGGACATAACACTGGAGGTATAGGTCCCAACCCACGCGCAGTTTTATGGCTGCGGTATTTATATTATTATCATTATTCATTTTAAGTATAGCATTCGATACCTTTGAAATTAAATACCTTTGAGGCATTAACAACCAAGTTTTTTATTTATCGAACTACTTGCTCGAATTTATTAAAGGAGCACCATCTGAATGCAAAAGTCGGTATTTATAACGGCTCAATTAGCAACCGGTTCTCAATGATGGGTACGCTATGATGTTACAAGAAGCTTGTTCACATTGGAAATTTATGAAAATCGTTGACAGCTTATGATGGAGGATATGCACGGTTTATTATGTTGTGAAGTGGTTTACGGAATTTGGTTTGATATTACTTGTTAGCTCAATGTTCCAATAAGGTCGATGGAATTTGGATGTGGAATTTGGTGAAGGATGTTAGTAGTGGATTTCGCGGCCGGGTCGTAAGTACTCGTAACATGTGCACTTTACTGTTTGAGCAGAAAGACTGGTCACACTTTAGGTAAGGTTCTCGGCTCTACGCCTACGGTCACACGCCACCGCCCAACCCGAGGCATTCCCTTCGCAATTTTATGACCACAACCGCTGCTCTACTTGGCTAAGGCTTATTGTCAAGTCGGCATTCTATCGTGAGGCTTGCCCGCTACACAATCATATAGTTGGCTCACGGACATTCTAATTGGGTATTGTCGTTTTCAATTAAAACGGTAAGAAATAATTTCTGAAATATCTAGTTACAGAATCTGTTGGATACCTAGTTGCAGGTATACGTTGGTTTCTGCTCATTTCAAAACCAGCTCCATCACGTTTTTTTTTTTTTTGCAGTATACAAATTACTGAATCAAAGATGTCCTTGGTCCCCGAAATCGTTTTTTTTTATTGTATTTCGTGTGTACTAGATAGTCAAATCAAAACTAATAAAATCAAGTTTCTCAATTTTATCAGTGCCGAAAGCAAGACTTTCCTTAAACATAAACAAACACCATAAGTTGTTAAAGTTCACACAACCCTCACGATAATAATATAGTGTCCAATCTTAGCCGCACTGCAAATTTAATACTACAGGATGATGACCTAAGAAATTTAACACACTAACTTTCCACCCTACTGACTGATGCAATTACCCGTTTTAACCCTTCACGAGCAGAAGGGGAAGCGTCTCATAGCGGGCGCATCGTCTGTGTTCATTTAATTGTTAATGCCATAGTGATCTAAGTGGGAGCAGGCCCATGTGGGTTAATGAGGTCGCTACTAATTCATGGAGACACGGAACACTCTCCCCCCTCCCCCCTAGTTATGAAAACTTCGGTCCGGTAGACAGGGGAAGTTTTATAGGCGTTTTGTCATTCACCTACCTTTGCTTTTAAGGTTTCATGGCTACTTGGCTTTCTAACATTAAGTCCTCGTTTGCGAAAATTAGGTACAATAAATTGGGGTAATTTTATCTTAATATTGTTTGGAGCGGAGCGGAGCTGTAAAGTTTCCTCTTTTATGACGCTAAAAACACTCGTGTTTTCTTGTACTATGAGTTATTAGTTCCTGTGAGCTCGGCGATACATAGATGGTACTTCTCAAGCCGTAATTAAGTAGTTTGGCCTAGATTCTAGAACACTAGAACACATGTCACCTAGGACTATTACATAGGTAGGTAGAGATCGTCTAATTTAAAATTGCACGCCCGTCCACTGCTTGTTCCATACACATTTCAAATGTTTGTATACAAATTTTAGTGAGGGGTGTGCAATTTTAAATTAGTCGATGTTAGACAACTATTAATAAAGCCTTTGTCTTTTTGTAAACAGAGCCAAGTAGGTAGCAAAATATAAATAAATTAGGTAATAGAAGAAACTGGACATAAAAAGTTGGAATCCGCTAAGGTAGCCCGCGAAATTTTGTTTTTTAAAGTTATTTGCAGGTCTGTGTCAGGTTGTGTGATGATTAAAATATGATTCGCGGCCGTAACAAATATATCTTTCATCATCATCATTTCAGCCGAAAGACGTCTACTGCTGGACATAGGCCTCCCCCAAACGGGGGATTGCCATAATCGCCACGCCTGACAGGCGGGTTGGCAATCGTAGTATGGTGTTAAAATGCATAGAGAACGCTGCTGCCCATTCTCGAGTCAGTTCCTTAGTCGCCTTTTACGACACCCACGGGAAGAAATAGGGTGGTGCTATTCTTTACGTCCCGCACCACACAGACAAATAATTGAATATTCTAATGATAGTAATTCTGTAAACCGATATTTTTTTATATCCGCGAAACATATTTAGATCAACAAACAACCTGTTACTAACCACTAACAAAAAACCCAAGAAAATTTGAATTTCGCGGGTTAGACGAAGGAAGACTTGTAATTAATTAAGCGGACTGCGATAAGGTAATATAATCTATCACATTTCTCGAGACATTACAAATGTTTTAATTAAAAAGTAACTTTGCCGTAAGATAATATTACTTAGATTGTAATTTGGTAATTAATAATTATTAATATTTTTTTTGTAATTGGGTCAAAATGAATTAGCTACACTAACACGATAAAACAAATAAAAATAATTAAAACCGGCCAAGTGCATGTCGGACTACGGACAATGAAGGGTTCCGTAGTTGGGATGAATTTATACCAAAAACAAACTTAACATTGTAGTTGAAACATGTTCTCCCAAACATCTATGTACGTCACGGTCAATTCTTAAACTGCAAATTTTATTTTATTTTAAGGTGATTATTACTAGTTAACTTGTAAAGCCTACTTAGCTGTGATAGTTTTCCTTTTAATTTCGTTATATAATACTGTTGCCATAAATTTTTCACATATCAAACCTCAATCATTTAGCTGGTAGGTATCGGGGGGTACACTTGACTTTAACAAAAAATAGCACTTTAAAGATTAATATTACGCAAATTGATGCCTGAATCGAAAAATGGTTTGTTTTCACAGACTCCCAATATTTTTAGCCGAGATAAAGAATATCATCCCCACTTTACGTGCAATGGTTGTACCCAAAAAAAAATGTTAGTTTATTACTTTTCCGGCGTGATTAATATGTATACCCATGGCAAATTACATCTTTCATGTACTAAGAGTAGCTGAGCTAAGCCCCTAAGGACAGACAGACAGACAGACGAATATGGCGAAACTATAAGGGTTCCTTGTTGACTACGGAACCCTAAAAAGATTTGACCTTTTTTCTGGGGTCAATGACCACTGATAATGTAGTTACTTCAAGTAGGTAAGAACATCTGTTTTTTTTTGTGTTCCTGTTTTTTATCGATACCATCACGTCTGCGGAGTTTCGCTAGCTAATTTAATTTGTTCCTGTATTGAACAAGCGATGTATGCTATTCTGTATCACACTAATATTATAAACACGAGAGTGTGTTTGTTACTTCTTCACGCACAAACGGCTGGACCAATTTTGATAAAATTTTGTAAGGAGGTAGCTGACAATCTGTATTAAAATATAAGTTACTTTTTATCCCAATATTCTTACGGGATCGAGACTTAAGCGGGTGAAACCACGGCTGCAGCTAGTTGATTATAAAATCACATCACACTTCACACTAATATTAAAATGCAAAAGTTTGTGTGTGTGTGTGCGTTTGTTACTTATTCACGCAAAAACGGCTGGACCAATTGTGATAAAATTTCGCATGGAGGTAGCTGACACCCTGAATATATAAGTAGGCTACTTTTTATCCCGATATTCCCACGGGATTGAGCCTTACGCGGGTGAAACCACGGGGCGCAGCTACTTGATTATAACATGGTTACCCTTAGTTTAAGTATTTTCTTTTATGTTATAAGGAAAATTTTAAAAATCCAAAAGTAATTTTATTTTTAGATTCTACTGAAAACTATATCGTTCAACCTGAAAAAGACTTCCTAAAATGCCTCATTGACTTACCTAGACTACTTTTTTACCTAGACTAGTTCTACCACTACATAGCATAACATAACATCACGCCTGTAATCCCCGAAGGGTTAGGCAGAGGTGTACCTATAGTAGGACACCCACGTTTCGCCAGTTATGTTTAAGTCCCATGTAATAGGGGGCCAGCCTATTGCCATCAACCGGGCACAAATCCAGACTGCGGGCTGCTACTGAGAAGTACCTGGTGGAAAAACCCAATGCCACTTTGACCGACCTGGGAATAGAACCCCGGACCTCGTGCTCAGTAGTAGCCCTTGCAACCACTAGAGCAACGAGGTAGTCTACTACTTCATGAAACTAAACTAAAAACAAAAGCAGGTACTTTTTATGTAGGGAATATCTACACCTAACTATATCGAGCTGCTAGCGCTTCCATTCCCTCTATACAGATAACTTGGTATTTCCTTAGTTATTTCGAGCAACGTGCACCTGCCACGTGAGCTGGAAATAAGTTTAAGCTTTAAAATGTACATCAAACCGCGGACCAAAGTACTCGCTACCTGGGCTTAAATATACTACTGTATACGTACCTACACACATACCTACGTAACGATAAAAAAAACAAGTAGAAAGCTGAACTAAAAACCCAACAGCGTTTTCCACTTCAGTAACTCAATATGAACTACCAAACAGTGTCCAAACAACACAATATAACGAAATTGACTGACATCAGCCCACCTGACGTGTGGACACTTTGTCTCATTCATGTAAAAAACACCTAACTAGCCTCCCAATTACAGTGATCACAAACAAAGTAATTCTAGACCCCCATTGAAAACTGCATTCCAACATAAAGGGTAAATACAAACGAACTAACGGCGAATACTGAGAGCATTACCAAAGTGGCATCTCTTGTGAACACAAAGCCCGTCGAAATACCAGTACAATCGCAAAAAATTGCAACACAATATGGAGTTGTAAAGCCACATAATCCGATGTGATATAACACTTGTCCATTGCAAGAATGGAACAATGTTTTATATCAGCGGAAGAGCTTCGGAAGCACTCCAATAAAACATCATTTCTTCCAGCTGCCGCGCACCGAACACGACATTATCGTAACAGCAATCATCCAGTAAGAGACGTGTTTTATATGTTATTATGTGAATTTAAAAATAACGCAATGCATTGAAACCATTCTCTGAAGAAATGCGGGTAGGGCAACCTTTTACGACTTATATAAGATTATTTAGCTCTTAAACAACGAGGCGTCGTAAAAACACGTCATTAACGTTCCTGGTTTATTTAAATAAGAAGAACGACCGCCTCGCCTAGATAAGACACGGTCACGGAAAAACATTTCCCTAGACTATTAAACAGGATGTCATCAACTAGAGAGCAATAAGCAAATGAACGCGCTTTATCTGGTGTTCAGACATTCTGTTATCGGAGGGCGGACGAGCGGGCGTTGCAGTAGGCAAGATACCATCGCGTACCCGACCTAATTCGATTCGCCAAGCCGCTCAGTCCGCCAGCCCGCCTACCGCACGACGCCCGCCAAGTCCACGGACTTGTTATGTAACCAGCAACCGACACTATGCTTCTCCACGGTAACTAAATTGGTTTATCAACATGTGAATACATATCTTATTAGGTTTACGAGTGCTGTGACGCTCGACGTATCAGGTTTAAGAGCACAGAGCGACGGCGTCATGTAGCTGCGAGTGACTGACCCGTTACGTAATAGACGAGCCGCCCTCGGCCTGCCCGTGTTCCAACGGGGAATGTTACAACCCTTATCTAGGGTTACATGCAAACTCCACTGTGAATCACGACAATCAATTCGCAATTTCGTGTTAAAGCGATCCCTGTATTTATGGTCTATTTTTTCTGCACGAACGAGCGACAGTCGCAGAGTCAAACGTTATATCTGATAAGGTAAACCTGCCACAATATATGCGCGTGCTTTTACTATTTTCGGTTCAAAGGCAATAAAAATAACAGTCTCAAAGGAATAAATATTGTAAGTAAGGTGCTCCCGTATATTTTTGAACAGCATGGTTTCCCTCACCTATTAAAAGTATTGCAGCTATACTTTTCAAGTTACTATGGAATACTTTATAGTCCCAATAGACATTTATAACCCCACATCCAAATGAAATTGAAAATATATTTTGTAACTGCAACATTTATATCCATAGTTTGTGAGTCTATAACGAGCTATAAAAAATTTATCTGTCTTTTTGAGGAGACTGGTACAAACATTTACATAGTTTTTCTATGAATATAACGGCTTGATAAAACTTTCAATACAGGAAAAATGCATAACGAAAACAAAATGTTAAAAGTTAATTCTTCAGTGGCATAGCGCGTGTATTGTAATGCGAGTGGCAGCGGTACGAGGACCCGTGGACTCGGCGCGACACAGTGTGGCGCGACCTAGCTCCGCAACGCTTCCGCTCTCGTAACATCTACGTAATTAATTCAATGATCGTCCGCATAATGACTTGCATGTGGCTACCCTCTTGCGAGTGCGCCTCAAACTAACGCTCACTAATTTCCACAGTGTTAATGAAGGGGATTCTCCTCAGAGACGTTTTTGTTACCGCTCACATACGATGCGACGGGGATTTTTGGCACTGTCACCCCCGACTGCTTAAACGTTCCTACCATTAATCTTTCACTCCCGCATAGATTGCATTTTAAAGTTTCTGTTTGTGTAACATTTGCCTGTAATGTTCATTTCAGTCTTTCCACTGACACTTCAGAATTATAATGAGAGACGGGCGCATTGGTAAATAAACAAAATTGTTTTGGTCTGAAGCACAGCCCCCCTCGGGGGGAGCCCTAGTGGTCAAGTTTGCGGCTCTTGGCGTCCGTCAGGTATAATCCGTTAGTCCTCATTATGCAGGAGGGATTTTCATAACAACGTTTGAGAGTTGTAGGGGACCGACACTGCTGTAGGCTACTTAGAGAGCCATTTGCAGAGAGATTGGTCCGACCTACGAGGTAGATTGCGGAACTTTAGAGATAACTTGCCCAAACTTAGAACATTTTGACGCTGCAATACTTGGATAAGGTAAACTGACTGTCTTAATTAAGTTAGAGATGTTCAAACACAACTTAGGTTCATAATAATTGCGGATTTGATAAAGTTAATAGTCGTACAGAAGTCTCGTCGGTCTAGTGAGAGAGTCGGTTTGTGTGGCGCTATCTTTTCAATTGTACCTGTTTAATAATTCATGACGGTTTTAATTTACACAAATGGATACGAATATAATAACATTGGGTTACGGCTATGAATAAAATTAAATAAGTAATAGTACAATTTGCGTAGGCATATTATATTAGTCACAAGGGGGTAACAAAACTAGGGTTGTATTTACTTTGGCTATAATTATCTCATCTTTCTGTTGACTTATGGCAATATTTTTGTTATAAAACTGGTAGATTCAAATGACGAGGGCTACCAAGCTCGGGTTCTATCTGGGGCAAATGTTTTAAGTTTGTTTTATACGTGAGTATTTTACGAGTCACCGCACTTATGGAATTATTTAAGTGCGTATGTGGCGGTTGAGTGCTTTGTTTATAGCATCCCTTACCAAATTACATTAGTTGAAGGACAAACCGACTATTAAAATGGCAATGTAGATAATAAAGAGAAAGTTAAAAACATTGGTTTTATCAAGTTCTTTGGAATAAAAAAACTTTATTGATGCATTATAAAAGTCGCATGTTCAGGCTGCATAACAATAACCTGTGCATAATTTCACGCAACCCAAACAAAAAAAAATAAACAAACGTTTCAAAATAAAACGCGAAAAAATCGCAAGCATCAAAGCGCGAGTAATCTTTTTAATAAAACTTAATGAGCATAACGCAGGGTTGCCAATAACAAATTATGAAAATATTTAAACAATGTTTGCGGATAAGTTGATGACGCCCTAATGATAGGGTAGGACATATGGCCGCATAATAATATACAATTTCCGTAAGAGCATTGTATTAAGTCATTACTCCGTGGGTCTGCAATCAAGAGTTGCCAGATAAGGACGCCAACATTTTGCTGTTCATCAGATTTGGCTACAAGTCTGATGAAAAAGTGTTAAGTCAAAACTTGAATATTGAGGGACAGTTTGTTGTTTTTTAAAAGTAGGTCAGGGGTCAATCAAACATTTTTTATCATCTGATAGCACATGAAACGGTCCTCATTTTTAAAAAAATTCTGTTAAATATTATGCTTGTGATCTTTAGATGTGATTATTAAAACTTAGTGGGTGGGTATTATATTCGATTTTTAAATCGTACTCCATTTGAAAGTTTGGGATTCTCATCCACGGTGCTAAACAGAGAATATTTTCACATACCCAGCGTAAATAACAGAGGAAAGCATTGTTAAGTCAAACTGCACATAACGTCTTAAGTTACATTCGCGAAAAGCAAACGAAAGTCTAAGTACAATGTGATTAAGTCTATGTAAATTAGTGAAAAGTGGCTATTTATATTCACACGTCTGCGCACTTTCCATGTAAGCCAATTTGGTACAGTAACGTTACTTTTCCAAAATGTCTGCCGAAAGTAAATATTCCAAGAACTCATTATGAGTTTATAAGTTCAATAATTAATTATGTTCTATACATGTTTTCACTAACATTTTCTGAGAAAAGAAATAAAGAAAGAAAAAGTATTAATTGGGAACTTTACAGTTCGTCGAACATTTATTTTCTACTCACTTATAAAAAAGTAATTTATTAAAATTAGGCTGAGAATCGGCACTTTTTTAACGTCAAAATCACATCAAAAGAGTCCTCCAAAACGCCCGCCCTTCACCACTTCCTAGTACTTTAGCTGAGAAGAAAAACTGGCGCAACAAACTCTCCAGCAGCACAGCTGTCTGTTAAGTTAGAAGGACTTGATTCTATACACATATGTAGTATACAAAGTAATTAACATTACAAAATAAAGAAACAAAACATTAAATTAAATTATTTGCCATAATTATGTCAGCTAGCACACGCCAAACTTACTGTAAACCAGCGTTTATTGAATATATAAAACACAGCTTTCTCGTGTCACTTTATACGTGTTTCCAAACACTTATAAATGTAAGATATTAGAGGCTAGTAGGATACAATATATAAATCCTGTGTAAGCGAGGAAACGCCCAGACCTCAACACAATGCTTCGGAAGCGTATTGTATTGTAAAGCATTTCGAGAAATCGCTTTCTCAAAAGCGGGCTTCGCCTTTTTGCAATTTATAACCGCTCTCATCCAGATTGCATGAATACAAACAGTATGTCTTTTGTGTGTACGTTTGTGTCTCCTTTGATTAAGATGTTTGTTTCGAGTCGGAAGAAATTTAATTTAACGTTAGATAAAATTCGAAAATCTATTTGAGAATTTTGTAAGTAGAGGCTTCTTGCTGAATTTTCAGTAACTTTCTTTGCAGTAGATAGTGGAATGGATGTTTTCATCTACATCTAGAAGAATAAGTTAGCAGTAATTATAAAGACCTACTTGTGGAGAACTTCATCTGGGATAGTTATTATACCATGCTGCTCTGCTGCTGTCTCTGGCACTCAGCAACATTTTTGTGTTTCATTTGAGACTGTTCCATTTTCTTGAAGTCTGCAAAAAAACGGCGTTATCCATTTGCTTAGGTGGCCCATGAGCCTATCTGCTAACTGGTATTTCGATAATATGCTAGATGCTCGTTTTACGCTGATATATTCCATTTTTAAAGGCAAAAGACAGAAGGTAGGAGACGGTATCTTTTTCCATTTTGGAAAACACTTCTTCAAGTATTTAAATAGAAACTGCTTCTCGTCCTTCCGATACTATTTCCTAAGCCGGAATTGTATTTAACGGCACCCTAAGAATGCATAATTCTAATAAATCTTATGTCGTACTAAGGTATTCATCGAAATATCTTAGACAAGACTTACTTTGGCAGCTAGATAATAAATCAATATTATCAATTACGTTCGTTTAATATTCAGATAATAATAAATTATTAGATCAATATCTTTGATTCGTTATTAAATATTGGTACAAGTCTACATTCCTTACTTAAGTTCTTGAAAAATCTACGAGTTACTAATGATTTTATTTACTGCGCTTATGAGTCCGAAAGGAAACCATGTTCATAAAAGTTACATAAATTACGATTTCGCAAACTTATTTCCATAGATTGCAAGTTACCTATTAGTTATTCGACGTGTTTGTGATAAAACTATACATAAAATTATACTTTGTCATTGCTCCTATTTTTCATTTTTGGGTTCTATTTTGTACCAAAATTGAATCATACATCACCCACACAAAGTACCGTTGTTAGTACGAAAAACTGTCTCGTTTCAAAACATTAATCTTCGGAGTTTACAACTGATCTATGTATAAATAGGTCAACAGTTTACCGAAGTACAGAAATCAATAAGTCACATTCCTCAGAACAATTACGATCCGATTGATAACTGTGGATCATTAATAATTTGTTTTGTTATCGAAGCGATGCCGCACCCGGCACATCCAGCTGTGTTGGTATCTCTAATCGAATGTTCTTACTGATCCTTCATAGGCTTTGTAAGTAATTAGATAGATAAACTAGTGTATTATATTAGTCACTAATCGATATCGTTTAAGTGTGCTTTTAGTCTAGACTAGACAGCAAATTAGTCGAGTGACGAAACTGTTGATATTGCTTTTTAATTTAACCAATTAAGGCGCTTTGTTCAAAACAGTCATAGCTAGACTCTGAGTATGAATAACTTATCTTTTTAATAAAGAGAGGCAATAAACGCTTGCGTGAGCCATAATGTCTTATTGATTGCATACCTTTTAAATTCACAATATGAATATAAAACTTTAATAACTGGCCGAATGTAAGTGGTGCATTGACGTGGGGCCTTCGTCTGGCGGCAGGCGCGCAATAGCACGGCCTGGCGCCACGACCGGCCAGCGTGGGCGAGCCGGACCGACGACGACGCGCTGATTAACTGTGCATTGCAACGACGCGCGACGCCTTAAAACTATAAAATTAATAATTATTTACCAACAAACTGCAACTCTTAACACGCTTAACTTAAAGCTCTAAGTAAGGCAGTAACTTTGCGAACACCCACAAACAGGTCATATCATTCCTAAGCAATCGTTTATCGAATGCCACAGGCCAATTAGACATTCTAAAAGTTATATATTCTTCGCACAAGAATTTCTAACACGATTTCAAGTCATTATTGCCCATTACCATTTACCACAACAAAATACAGCCTGATACATCGTAGGCATGCTTCGTTTAGCTTCAACATTCGCCAGTGGCTATGTCAACACTAATCGCATTGGCTTTTAACAGAAACTAGGATTTATAGATCTTAACTTAAACCTGGTAGATAGTCGAACCTTCCATGAACAATGAGCGGTTTCCTGTAATTAGTTTTACAATTTAAACAGGAGGACAGTCTTAACCAGCGTACGTGTATGTAATGATAATTTACCTTTTAGATAGTTGTACAAGCTAACAACCCAAGCCCACTAAATGGTTAACTTATTAAACATAGAATTGCATCCTGAACACGGTAAGACCGCACTTAGTATGTATATGGTGGTCTCAGTATTTACCAGTGTGAAGATAACTCATTCACCGGCGCCGGCGCCTAACGGCTAACACAAATAAATTCCTCGAAATACTTCGTAAGACTTGTAACTGATGACGGACTCTTAATTACGGCTTGTACAAGACAATCGTTTGAGAACAAAATACGTGAACACGTCACATGTTTTATGTCACTCTAGTAAATATAAAGTTAATGAACTTTTCTGCAAGCTTCATGCGCAGTTGATTTTATGATACGTACTGATACTGCCGGTCGATAGGCGAATCGGCAGTTTACTTGAGTTATTAGTACTGTTTGTAATAAATTACGAAGTGAAATTGCGTTAACTCAGTTAAATTGCTGACTCGCATGGAGCATACGACGTAATAAGTAAATATAGATGTTGGTATCTCTGGTAGCTATAGGCCGTCCCATCATTTGTGGTGACAGGTAGTTACCGGTAGAGAATAGGCTAGTTCTATAGTTTCCATAACATATGTTGATATCTATGGTTTGCACAGAGAGGCGATAATGATAACAATGATCTACGGGAAATGAAGGTCGAGCCGTTGTTTTATGATTATAAAAACGACATTTTTTTTGTCATTAGGCGTCTATATAACATTCCATGATTTGCAATGTCAACACTTTTATAAGTAAAACGAATTTCAAATAATCCAATTTATTGCTTTTATTTTTAAAGTTTAATACAATACTGAAATAATGAAGGCTTAACAACCAACTAAGAACTTTTTCAATCAAATAGAAAACTGAAAAGAAAACAAAATAAAATGCAACATTGAAATCAACTTTAAACTATGTTATGAAACGTTAAAAGTTAGGAAAGTGTTTAGTTTATTGTTTTACTGAAACCGTGAACTATGGAGAGTTAGTGGCGCACGTAGTGACGGGGTGAGGAGTTATCATCTGCCGCGATCTGTACACGTCGGCCTATTGCATGCTCGCAGCGCCACGAAGGACTTGACAACGTGAACATACTATGGCATTATAGTTAAACCATTTCACGAAGTCCGTTTGGTTATTGCAATTTGAACCTTATGTTTACCGCCATTAGAGCGACAAGAGAGGACTTCGTGAAATAGTTTAACTATATCTCATCTCACTAATATTATAAAGGCGAAAGTTTGTGAGTGTGTGTGTGTTTGTTACTTCTTCACGCTCAAATGGCTGGACCAATTTTTTTGATAAAGTTTTGTATGGAGGTAGCTGACACCTTGGATTAAGACATAGGCTACTTTTTATCCCGATATTTCCACGGGTTCGAGACTTACGCGGGTGAAATCGCGGGGCGCAGCTAGTACACCATAAAATTAATACGCGACACCTATCTTCGCTGCATTCCAAGTTCCCCGACATTATAAGCAAGGACCGAGCAATTGTTTATCTACTTAGGACTATGAATTTTGATGATATGGTGTATGCGACCTTCTTTCTTGATTACACAAGCCTCGATTGCTTATACAACTATGCGTACTCCATCAATCACTTTAGTAGTTTAAAGATAAAAAGTTGAAGTTGACCGTTGACGGCTGGTAGCTAAAAAGCTTATCTTTTCTAAGGCATTTCTTATGCGAGCTCGATGTCGTGTAAACATCACCTATGCAAGGAATGTACTCGGTACACATCAGAACTTGCTCACATACTTACTGCTACTAATAATTGAATATACGCTGCTACATCCATAGATGGATGGAGTCTGTTTACACGTGTTGCGTAGATTGACAACGAGTCAAACCGACGACGTACATAGAAGTGTTGGCACCTAAATACATGTAATTATGGACCAGCTTAAAGTCAATATCTATTCATGTGTATTTCCATATGCACTTATTGAGTAGCGTACGACTATTTAATATTAAACCTCTTACATAGTGTGAGATGAAACATTTTAGAATATATAACTAGACTTGAGCAAGCTGTATAATTTTAGTTATTGTGAACTGCAATGTGTTTATTAAATTATATGCAAACTAACGACCCGCATTGCTTCGGGTGCAATAGGGACATATCAAATCGTCGAGATTTCTGTGCTTTAAGGTAAGTTAAATATTAAGGCGCTGACAAGAGGCAAATGATAAAAGTAGGCTTGTCTTAAACAAAAAAATTGGCAAATCTATATAGTTTGTGGTAGCGGAAAAAATATATGTTATTCTTGAAAATATTTCTCAGAACTTGGTTGTTACCAAAACACGTTTAAAAAAAGTTTCGATACAAATTAACGGTAAACTAACCCTTCACTTTGAGTTTCAATCCAAAATATCTGTATTAAATATCAACGTACGGTTGGTATTTAATTAATAACAAGAACGTCTTATTTGTATGCAGAACTTGGTTGTTTTTTATTTTCGATTACTCAACTCATTTTTGAGTAAATAAATAATTGCTTCATATTTTGCAATAAATTACAATTAGTGTTGTGTCATCGCGCTTCTCTTTCTTTTGTATGCAGTCTGACAGTGACAGCGGTTTACTTGTTCTCAGCGTCTTAACGCATTATAGGTACACGTAAACCTTCCAGTTGCCTCGTTGTCTAGTGGTCGCAACCGCTACTGCTGAGCATAAGATCCTGGATTCGATTCCTGGGTCGGGCAAAGTGTTATTGGGCTTTTCCATCTGGAACTTCTCAGTAGCAGCCCGGAGTCTGGATTTGTGCCCGGTTGATGGCAATAGGTTTGTCATATTGCATGGGAATTAAATACGGACTTAATGTGGTTATACTATAGGTGACCTCTGCCTAACCCTTCCGGGAATACTGGCGTGAAGTTATGTTATACGCATTCCCGTATAAAATGCTCCAAATGATCGTGAAATCAATCAATCAATCAATCAACTCAGCCTATCGCAGTCCACTGCTGGACATAGGCCTCTCCCAGGCTGCGCCACAACACCCTGTCCTCCGCCTTCCGCATCCAGTCTGACCCAGCCACCTTCTTAAGATCGTCGGTCCATCTAGCTGGGGGGCGTCCCACACTACGCTTGCCGATACGATCGTGAAAACCGTATCAAAATCCACATTGTAGTTTAGAAGATCTAAGCGGTCACACTGACAGACACGACAACCGACTTTATGTATAACTAGCTGCGCCCCGCAGTTTCACCCGCGTAAGTCTCGATCCCGTGGGAAAATCGGGACAAAAAGTAGCCTATGTCTAAATCCAGGGTGTCAGCTAACTCCATACAAAATTTTATCAAAATTGGTCCAGCCGTTTGAGCGTGAAGAAGTAAAAAACATACACACACTCACAAACTTTCGCCTTTATAATATTAGTGTGATATATACGTTCAGATAACTACTATATACATTTAGGTTTTTGACTCCAGTAGATGTCAAAGTCAAGGTCAAATGGTTTTGTGGGAGACAAGTAAATAAGAACTCGAACGAACAACATATTGACCCAAGGACTGACTCAAACTTCCGCAAGACTGTGTTGGTCAAGTCAAGGTCGAAGTCAAGTTTTACAATGCATACCTGTCTTTTGGCTCCTAAATAAGAAACATTAAATTGTTCTTTAGTCAGTTTTACTGACCTGTGTAACACCTTTATTGTTTAAGTTATTTTAAAATGTATTATTCTCGCTTAATTCAGCAACCTGTCCGCAAAACATTCACGAGTCGGCACATCAAAAACCAAAGTAATTTATTTAAAAATCGTCACCGGACAAAATGTGAATTTAATATTCCCGTTTCGCTGTACATACTAACATGTACCCAGAATAATTCAGTTAAAGTGGGCAGCGCAAATACTAGAAGTGAACTCGTATAGAGCGCCAAACAGTATTATATATGCAAACTAGAGTTGGTTGTGAGGCTTCTAGTGTTTCTACACAAATTTTGATTTCACTAAAACCTGTCATATTTACGCTAACGGCACGCAGCAGGGTCAAGCAACGGTGGCGCCACCGCTGACTGTGCCTGCGTGTATAAACAGGAGTTGGCGAAAGCCAGCCCCGGGCGAGCCTCTAACTTATGTTATTTGTAGAGTGAAGACTTGACTACAGACTAACCCAGCTAACTTCTGGACTGGACGGCTGCGTTTACTTGACTGCACACACAAAGACTATTCAACGGCGTGTTAATCAGAATATTCTTTTATTGCTTCAACCTCATGTACCAACTGAATATAACAATAGCGTATTTTTAGAAAATATCCAGTCAGGAAGGAAAACCTGGGGAATTCAAAAGGGATAAATTGAACAATTATGTTGTTTAATTACAATTGAATTTCCGTGATGACACATTGCCTAGAATTCTTGGGAAATTATTTATTTATTTAATACTTTAAGCACACAAATGTACAAAGGCGGACTTAATGCCATATGCATTTTCTACCAGTCAACCAATTATCGTTGAAAGGATCAATTATTTTTATCTCACGCAGCGACGCGAGCTTTAATTGTGGTAACCAAGTGTACGACAATGCTGTGAATGTGTGTATAAGCGCAGGAGCTCGCGGTACCTTCTGAGACACGGGCAGAGTCGGAAGTGTGTGTGTCGGTGTGTGTGCGCGGGTGTGTGTACGTGTTGTGTTGACGCTACTCGTCTTCACCCACACATTCACAGGGTTTTTGTACACTTGGTTACCACAAGAGAAGCGCGCGTCGCTTCGTGAGATAACATAAAAATAAACACGATAATGGATTTCGAAAATATACTTCCTAAAAACAGACAACTGTTCAGGGTTTACTTTCAGGTCGTCTCAAAGTTCTATCTGGAAACCGAATATTAGATAATTCTAAAAATTCTAGTCACATTAAGGTCTACTGACCTAACTTAGCAATTTCAGTTTTGTAGTTCGTCTAACGGGAAAATTAAAATTCTGACTGATATCGTCCAAAATGAAATACGAAGCTTTGGCATGGTTTTTAGAACCTAATGGATAGCTGTTAGTGCAGACAGGCTGAATGTTTCACTAATTGTCATTCAGGCGTATTAATTAGGTAGGTAGGTACTGAAAAAGTGTGAAATATTTCGTGATAATTCGAATAAAGCATTCGTGCTTCCATTCCCGAAATAGAAAGAACCACACGTTCGTTTATAATATATTTTTTGTAACGTTTATTAACATACTGTTTTGTTGACTTAACTTTTAACAATTTTTGAAATGAAAACTTCTTTAGGCGGGTTTAGCGTTTTTTGGTAGGGCAAAAACATACGGGTTCCCGTCACCGACATGCTAACCGCGACATGCTAATGGGACCTGTTGCACCAGACTGGCGACGCGCAGCGACCTGTGTACATGGTTACGCATATATACAAGGTGTAACATAAATTTTATCTGAAATGGCACCACAAATATAATGATTATTGAAATATTGATTTCACTTGTTATTTTGACATTCTATTTTTTTTGATTCAATGTTGCGATTAGTACCTATTATATTCATTTGCATACCTCATTAGGTTATAATACAATGTACCTTTTATACCTGTAACACCTTTTAAATATGTATTATGCAAATAAATTATTTGATTTGATTTGATAAATAATGCACAACCTCATAAGGGGTCATTGTACTCATCATTATGAACAACTTTTACTATGGGACCAAACCTGAAATCGCGAAAAAAAAATCAGCTGTTCCCTACATTTATGCTCTCACTCGTCAAAAGGGAACAGCTGATTTTTGTTTCGCGATTTCAGGTTTGGTCGCATGGTAAAATTTCTTCATAATGATGAGTACAGTGGTCCCTTAAGAGGTTGTGCGTTATTTATGTTACATCTTGTATATGACGGCGCAGCAAGTGGCGCCGTCTAGTTTTATTACGAAGCTACTGGATTCACCGAAAAAGTTGCATATGAGTAGAGAATACAATCCCGAATCTCGGGATCCCGGGATCCCGACCGTTTTCTGGCCCTGAAAATCCCGGGACTTTACTTGGCTAATCTCGGGATTTTCGGGATTGCCACAAACAAGTCTAGTTTGTATTCAGTAGTCCGTTGCCCCTTGAAAATAACCTTGCCTAGATTAATTTAATACATTACGACAAAAAGCAACTCGTACAATACGTAGGTACCCACTATTTACTACACAGGTACAGTCCTAATAATATGTTTGTCGTAGAACTTACAAGGGACTTCCCCACTCGGAATACTTTAATACAATACTCTTAAGGTAATTCCCCAACGAACCAACAGGGGAATCACCCGATCATCTCATATCATAATATTGTTGCGGGTATTTCCCGTCGGTCGGGGATTCCCTGTACGAAAGTAAAAATATGCAAATCAGGTTTTATTTTTTTCATTTATTGTTCTGTCAGTGACGGGTTACGTAGGCTACGTCAGTGACGACGGGTTACGTAGGCTACGTCATTAAAATTTAAAAGTCAATTATCTGAAATTAAGTATTTCAAATGGCGGGAGCAAAGGCTAGACCTACTTTGACCCTATCTTTGTCATCGCCACCTGATATTGCAAAATCTTATAAATGTATAATAACTGCTTATTCATATCTCCACATTGCTAATAAAAACTAAAACTTTAGGTTAGTACTAAAAGAAACTTAACCAACCATTCCTGGCTTAGCATGAGAACCGTAGAGAAGTGTTTTAAAGTAGATAAAAATTACGCTTCTTTCTCGCTTTCGCTTTCTTTTAAACGTGTGTCTGTGTGTTCCCTTTTTTTTTTTTTTTTTTTTTTTTTTCAGACAGCTGACAGTTTACGAAGAAAGATAGACAAGCGATTTCTATTCTACAATAGAGTAGAAATAGAAAGCATCATGCTAAGCCTGCTTTTAGAGTTTTAATTTTGTGTAATAAATGAAAATCACCAGTCTCTCAAAGAGCATGGGAGATGGGCTTCAAGTTAATCTTTGAGGATAATTGATGAAATTATTGTTGCTCTGCTATTATTACTAATATTCAGTTTGAAAAGCCTTAACAAATCCCCCTTAAAGTTTAAACTTTAAGTTAGCAATTATCCATATTTATAGGTCTTGAGATACTTAGCTCAAGATACCATCTTGAGATACTTAGCTCAAGATACCATCTTGAGATACTTAGCTCAAGACACCATCTTGAGATACTTAGCTCAAGACACCATCTTGAGATACTTAACTCAAGATACCATTTATTATTTTATGCCTAGTATCTTGAGATAATGCTTGTGAAGCATTGATGTCCCAATCACCCGTACAAAGGTAATGGGTAAAACTGTGACATTAGAAGGTCACTAGGCAACTTAGAGAGATTAGATAATAACTTATTGAAGACTTACTGGACTTACTTATTGTCTGGAGTCATAACTGGGGTAATTGCATTATAGACATCACTGATCGTAAATGCTGTAGAGCTTCAGACCATAATCATGTAAAATATATGGAGTAGGTGCCGATATTAACTATTTGCTGTCAATCAATTACCCATATTTATGGGTCTTGAGATACTTAGCTCAAGACACCATCTTGAGATACTTAGCTCAAGACACCGTGTTGAGATACTTAGCTCAAGACACCGTCTTGAGATACTTAGCTCAAGACACCATCTTGAGATACTTAGCTCAAGACACCGTCTTGAGATACTTAGCTCAAGACACCATCTTGAGATACTTAACTCAAGATACCATTTATTATTTAATGCCTAGTAATAATACTAAATAGATAATGCTTGTGAAGCATTGATGTCCCAATCACCCGTACAAAGGTAATGGGTAAAACTGTGACATTAGAAGGTCACTAGGCAACTTAGAGAGATTAGATAATAACTTATTGAAGACTTAAATTGTTTGGAGTATATTATTGTCTGGAGTCTTGACTGGGACCAACAGGCCATTGCATTATATAATACAAAAGTAATATACTGTGTACTGTAGGTAATTATATTATATATGTACAATGATATCCACGAACTCCTCCATTTTCGAACAGGCTCATTTCACGTCTAATACTATTTGCCAACCCCAATTCATTTTGTACTTGTACTTCAGGATCTGGGGATTTCATACTCTTGTTAATTTCCAGCTGTAACTTTTCCTTTAATGCCAATTGGGGTTGGGAGGTCTTAGCTCAAGACACCGTCTTGAGATACTTAGCTCAAGACACCGTCTTGAGATACTTAACTCAAGATACCATTTATTATTTTATGCCTAGTATCTTGAGATAATGCTTGTGAAGCATTGATGTCCCAATCACCCGTACAAAGGTAATGGGTAAAACTGTGACATTAGAAGGCCACTAGGCAACTTAGAGAGATTAGATAATAACTTATTGAAGACTTACTGGACTTACTTATTGTCTGGAGTCTTGAGTGGGACCAACAGGCATCATAAACATCACTGATCATAAATGCTGTAGAGCTGCAGACCGTAATCATGTACTTAGCTCAAGACACCGTCTGGAGATACTTAGCTCAAGACACCATCTTGAGAGGCTTGTGAAGCATTGATGTCCCAATCACCCGTACAAAGGTAATGGGTAAAACTGTGACATTAGAAGGTCACTAGGCAACTTAGAGAGATTAGATAATAACTTATTGAAGACTTACATTATTTGGAGTATATTATTGTCTGGAGTCTTGACTGGGACCAACAGGCCATTGCATTATTTAATACAAAAGTAATATACTGTGTACTGTAGGTAATTATATTATATATGTACAATGATATCCACGAACTCCTCCATTTTCGAACAGGCTCATTTCACGTCTAATACTATTTGCCAACCCCAATTCATTTTGTACTTGTACTTCAGGATCTGGGGATTTCATACTCTTGTTAATTTCCAGCTGTAACTTTTCCTTTAATGTCGATTGGGGTTGGGAGGTCTTAGCTCAAGACACCGTCTTGAGATACTTAGCTCAAGACACCATCTTGAGATACTTAGCTCAAGACACCGTCTTGAGATACTTATCAATCAATTACCCATATTTATGGGTCTTGAGATACTTAGCTCAAGACACCGTCTTGAGATACTTAGCTCAAGACACCGTCTTGAGATACTTAGCTCAAGACACCGTCTTGAGATACTTAGCTCAAGACACCATCTTGAAATACTTAGCTCAAGACACCGTCTTGAGATACTTATCAATCAATTACCCATATTTATGGGTCTTGAGATACTTAGCTCAAGACACCGTCTTGAGATACTTAGCTCAAGACACCGTCTTGAGATACTTAGCTCAAGACACCATCTTGAGATACTTAGCTCAAGACACCGTCTTGAGATACTTATCAATCAATTACCCATATTTATGGGTCTTGAGATACTTAGCTCAAGACACCGTCTTGAGATACTTATCAATCAATTACCCATATTTATGGGTCTTGAGATACTTAGCTCAAGACACCGTCTTGAGATACTTAGCTCAAGACACCGTCTTGAGATACTTAGCTCAAGACACCATCTTGAGATACTTAACTCAAGATACCATTTATTATTTTGAGATAATGCTTGTGAAGCATTGATGTCCCAATCACCCGTACAAAGGTAATGGGTAAAACTGTGACATTAGAAGGCCACTAGGCAACTTAGAGAGATTAGATAATAACTTATTGAAGACTTACTGGACTTACTTATTGTCTGGAGTCTTGACTGGGACCAACAGGCATCATAAACATCACTGATCTGCTGATGCTGTAGAGCTCCAGACCGTAATCATGTAAAATATATGGAGTAGGTGCCGATATTTACTATTTGCTGTCAGTCAATTACCCATATTTATGGGTCTTGAGTAGAGAATACAATCCCGGGATCCCGACCGTATTCTGGCCCCGAAAATCCCGGGACTGTACTTGGCTAATCTCGGGATTTTCGGGATTGCCACAAACAAGTCTAGCTTGTATTCTTATTGTCTGTTGCGCCTTGAAAATAACCTTGCCTAGATTATTTTAATACATTACGACAAAAAGCAACTCGTACAATACGTAGGTAACCACTATTTTTTACACAGATACAGTCCTAATAATATGTTTGTCGTAGAACTTAGAAGGGACTTCCCCACTCGGAATACTTTAATACAATACTCTTTAAGGTAATTCCCCAACGAACCAACAGGGGAATCACCCGATCATCTCATATCATAATATTGTTGCGGGTATTTCCCGTCGGTCGGGGATTCCCTGTACGAAAGTATAAATATGCAAATCAGGTTTTATTTTTTCATTTATTGTTCTGTCAGTGACGGGTTACGTAGGCTACGTCAGTGATGACGGGTTACGTAGGCTACGTCATTAAAATTTAAAAGTCAATTATCTGAAATTAAGTATTTCAAATGGCGGAAGACTTTGTTAGACATAAAAAAGACAGTGATACGACGTCAGTGTGGAGTTATTATTTAGTTGAGAAGGACGGGAATAGTGCTAAATGTAAGCGATGCCCAGCCATCCTCAAGACTTTGGGTGGATCAACTAAGGGATTACATACACATTTGTTATTAAAACATAACATCAAGGTTATATCAGCTTCAACAAGTCAAGATTCTGAAAATCTGAACACAGCACCGCCGCCAGCCAAGCGAAAGTTAGATAATTATTTTACTAAAAGTGCCGCCGATAGCCTGGATGATATTTCGGCAAGAATGATTGCATTAGATGGATTTCCATTCAGTGTATTCATAACCTCCGATGATTGGAGAAAATTGCTCTTAGCAAAATACACGGATTTACCAAAGTCAGCCGTCACTGTTCGAAAACGTGTTATGAATTGCAGTGAAAAAATCAGAAAGCAAGTAACTGCAGAATTAAAACATTTGAAAAGTGCAGGTGAAAGATTTAGTCTTTCTTTCGACGAGTGGACTTCAACTTCCAATAAACGATACATGGCGGTCAACGTTCATTCATATAAAAAAATTTGGAACTTAGGACTTGTTCCTATTTACGATAGTATGACAGCTGAAAATTGTCTTCGTATATTGCAAGAGCGTCTAAGTAAATTTGACATTTCCCTAGAAACTGACATCGTGGCTATTGTAACCGATGGACCGAATGTTATGATAAAGGTGGGGCGGCTTATTTGCACTGAACAACAACTGTGTCTCGCACATGGTATCAATTTGGCGGTCTGTGATGTGCTTTATGAAAAACATAATAATTTGCAAGATAGCCCTACCTCAGATGATACTATAAATGAACCAGCTGTGACTGTTGATTATATGGACGACAGCGATGATGAACACCATTTAGAAGACTTAGACTGTCCAGAATCAGGTTTAATCGTAATGTTACAAAATGATCTTGCGCCAGAACACGTACCAGAGTTAACACAATATGAAAATATTAATGAGCTGATAAAGAAAATCCACAAAGTTGTAGTGTATTTCAAAAGATCTCCATTGAAAAATGAAACAGTACTTCAAAAATATGTGAAAATTGAACATGGAAAAGAGTTGTCACTTCTTTTGGACTGTAAAACCAGGTGGAATAGTCTTTTAACAATGCTGAAGCGATTTTATCTTTTAAAAGCATGCATTCAAAAAGCTCTTATAGATCTCAATCATCCAATTCGTTTAGAAGATGTTGATTTTGAATTGGTAAATAAAATTGTTGATGTGCTGACCCCAATTAAATTGACAGTAGAAGCAATCTGTCGGCGAGATGCTAATTTATGCACAGCTGATGCCGCTTTGAAATTTCTTATAAATCAACTGTCTAGTAAAAACTCAGCACTTGCCAAAAAAATTAAAACATCCTTAGTGGAACGTATAAAGCAACGACGAAGTGATGATTTAACTGGCGTGTTAAATTATTTACAAAATCCACGAATGGATGTTGAAAATCAGTTATTATCGGATTTGGAATGGCACGACTTATTTCCAGTTCCGACACAGGCTTTAGTGAGGAAGCAAATAAAGAGTATTGTTAAAAGACTTAATAGTCGAGATTACACGGAAGAAGAAGCAAGGTCAGGATCACAAACAGATGATGAGCTAAGGTCAGAAACCTCCCAATCCCAATTGACATTAAAGGAAAAGTTACAGCTGGAAATTAACAAGAGTATGAAATCCCCAGATCCTGAAGTACAAGTACAAAATGAATTGGGTTTGGCAAATAGTATTAGACGTGAAATGAGCCTGTTCGAAAATGGAGGTGTTCGTGGATATCACTTAGAAACAGCATATAAGTATCTATTGTCTATTCCTCCAACCAGCGTAGAAGCTGAACGAGCGTTTTCAGCTGCTGCTTATGTTGGCAATAAACTACGAAGCAGGCTCGGAAGTCAAACATTGGATGCTTTGATATTTCTGCGATTATATTTTCGAAATTCTAAATAGTTATTTTGTGCTGTTTTTTTAATTTCTTGCAAAAGTATATTATATGTTGTATTTTTATTTGTGTGTATTTATATTGAGTATTTTTTGGTTTGTGTTTTTTCTTTTCTTATTATTATTCTGATTTGGGTTGTGCAGACATTAAAGACATTTTTTTTTAATTCACCACAAACCACATAGTCTAATACCGGGAAGAGCCCGGGATCCCGGGAAAAGGCTTCAAAAATCCCGTAAGCCCGGGATTGAAAAACATGCTCGGGATTGTATTCTCTACATATGAGTGACACTGGCTACTGAGAGTCACTCTAGCAGAGCGTCGCATCGATGTTTGCGTGGCCGCTGTCTTCTGATAACAGAGAAGAAGTTGTCAGGGGAGCCGCTTTTTTTTTCCCACCCATACGCGCATTGACGTGGAGTTGCGGACACCAGCCCGTATTACCTAATACAGAGGAGCCGCTGTCGTACTACATTGGCACAATCCTGATGATATTGAAGCTGCTGAACCACTAATACGACATTCTTCGATTAAATTGCAAACTTCAATACACCTTTTAAAATGTTTAAATCGCATTAAGGACATGCCTTGGTAAATTAAATTCCAAATAAAGTTGTAAGTAGCTTATCTGACATGTTGTCTCCAAAATGTCGCAGCGACTCGTGAAATGAAAAGGCTTTTGAAAGCAATTAACAGTTTTAAAAAAATTACTAAAACCTCACCAGTATAGTTAGTGAAGACTCGTTTATTCAAATCAAAAATTATTGTAGGTATATACATACCACCCGACCTTGTCAGACGAGACACTACCATACCTGTAACAATAAGGAATAAAAACAATTAGTAAACAGCTGTGTTACCTCATCTGACTGTATAACAATATATCAGAGCCCCCGCATCATTGTTATGAGTAAATCAAAGTGGGTGTCGCGATGTTAGGGCGAGGAGTCAACAGACCGCACAATCATTATGTAACGTTGAACCGCAAGATATTACACCCACGACCGGAACCGGGACCGGGTGCCTTATTTATATTATTGTGTCTTTAACGGGAGGTTCACCCATAAAAACAATATTTATTCGAAAAAACCAAGTCTTTTGAGAGTCACTCACCAAAAGCAACCATATTTTTTATGATATGTCTGTTTATGGAATCGTGTTATGATTTAAGTACGTATTTAATGCAAATGAAAGAATAAAAGAGAAAAAAACATGGGAATAAAGTTTCCAATTTTATCCTTAACACGTTCGGACCCGCAACGTCTTATAACGTCAAATTTGTACAATTTATTATTAACACAACGTCTCATCACGCCTAATAAAAATGTTACATTATTTACACTACGTCTCACAACGCCAGGAAGCCATAGTAAATGCCATTAGTTGAACTTTTGCGCCGCAACACTTGCAAGTGTCAAACATCTTGAGCCACAACAAATCGAATTTTGGCGGTTTACTGCTGTCGTCAACTACACACTTGCAAGCGCGTGCGCACACATACGCTACGTCTGACAGTGACAGCGATAACTCCGGTAAGTGTCATACAATATATTTTTCAACCATCTACGTCTAAGATTGAGACCTCGGCATCGGACCTTTCTGAGGATTCGTCACCTGACGTCGACGTCTTTTGACGTTGTGTTTTTATCTTTTAACACTCTAGGATATTTGAAGAGCAGAACGTTTGTGAACGTTTTTCCGTTTTGTATGAGATAATATTGTGTCATATCGTGCGCACTTCACGAAAGCGGCGCGGGCCTGAACGTGTTAACTGCAATATCATATTCGCTTGATTTCTTGTTATAAGCTCCGTTTATGGAATTTATTGTTATTCGCACTTAGTTTTGTGTTGAAACATTCCATCGGTTATTGTTATTACAGCATCGCTGTACCGCAGAAGTAAACTCAATTTGTGGTAACAAAATGTAATTTGATCTTAATTTCAATTGTTAACATTTGGCATCCACCGCAAATGGTAACAATAAATAAACGTGGCAGCGAATAGCGATATTACAAACTATTTATAACTCCTGGGCTTATAATATTTAAGAGATACAGAATTAGGAAATCCCGTATCTCGTAAATATTTTAAATAAATTCGAACTTGGAAAATATGCCAATAAATAGAAGAGCTTATTCGTAATGCTGTTATGAGATTGAATAAATTTAATTAAGTTCCTAAATATATGTTCACGATACTTTAAGTGCAAACTCACTTGATTTCTATAGTCATTATTTAGCGTCATCGGACCATACGTTATTTATAACGAAGCCTTATCAAAAATAAACTGAACAGGACAAAAGAGGCGAGGTCGCCTTTTAAAAGTAAAATAAAATCCACTACCGTAAGTCATTTATCATCGTACTTGATGAATAGTAACCGCCATTACAGTTGTCTCGTGTTGACAGTTAAAAAAACATTAATTATCTACCTACGGCACGGTAAACATCTCTTAACTAGCCATTAGGTAGACAATGATGCAAGAAACTAGTTAATCGATAACCATTAGTTTTTAATTCTCAAACAGACTACTCATTAAAATTAAACAAATGGAATTGTGAACGGTGTACACGACATATAATAAGCTACGCTAGGTTAATTAAATATCTATTCGTGGAAATAGAAAATGAATATAAAAGCAACAAGCAACTAATGACGATATTTAATAAAAGCTTTATGGAAATTGCTGGTACAAAATCATTTAGCTGGATGTTAATATCAACTCAACGAGTGCGGGCTCTTTCAGCTTTTCCCCCTCATCATAGCTTTTAGAAAGCTTACCTAGATATTTAGTATCATCGCTCATCAATCTGCGTAGCCTTTTCCTAACTGTGTTGTGGGTCGGTTTCCAGTCTAACCGGAGCAGATGAATACCAGTATTTTACATGGAGCGACTGCCTATCTGACCTCCACAACCCAGTAACTGGGTAATACGATACCTCTTGATAAGACTGGTTTCCAGACTTTTATGCTTCTAACGACGCCAAACGACTGTTAAAGATCCACGAATGACAGCTGGGACCAACGGCTTAACGTGCTTAGTATAATATCGTGTCACTCATATTATCTAGGAATTCAATAGTAAAATTGGCTTTTATAATTTCGCACAATCCTCTAGTAAATCTCAATAATCGCTCATAAAATATTTTCAATTGCTTTCTTCAAAGGCCTTACAAAGCGTTAGGCACCTAAGAATCTTTGTATTTGTCATCGTGACAGAATATTAACGGCCAATAAGATTTAAATGTAATGCATTCAACAGTTAAGATTTGTACCGCATCCGGAAGTGCGTGGGCGCATCGTCATCCGAACAAAGCCGAGGAATATCGGTCGGATCCTACCTGCGCACGAGGCACTTTTGGAGTCCCAATAACCTTAAAAATTACCAATAAAACCTTATAAACTACACCTTACGTTTCAAAATGGAATACCTTGAGTTTTAATAAGCGAAATTGTATTATTGTAATGTCAGATTAATAACGCGAAATAAAAAGGGCCCTGAATGGGTTTATAATGGTTCCATTGGTTGACATAAAAGGGATTTAAATGTACAGACGCCAGCACATCAAGCTACTACAATCTGTCAAATTTCTTTAAAAGATTTTCAACTTTATCGTTAAACCATAAGGTTCAAGGTTGATTGGGAAAATTTTACAGTTTCGGGTAGCTTGACCTGCTGGCGTCTGTACATGTTAATGAATAGGTAAGATATATTTATCATTTTAGTATTAATACTTTAAAATGTATATTTTACCAAACATTAAAACAACACACTGACCGATGTTGGTGCATTGTATACTAAATCTCTGAATTTATAAGAAGTCGAGCTTTTAGCCAGTCTTTTTGTAGTAGTGTAATAATAATAAATCATAATCAATTTTATTTAAACTAATTTATATAAACATTGTTACAATTATTACCTTAAAACTATTTTTACATAATAATTCTGTCTGTAACTGTTTGTGACATTCATTTTGTTATAAGCGGTGATCCCCAAACTAGGCGGTGCCTGTATCTTGGGGACCTGAGTTTTGATGCATTCGGTTTTTACTGGTTTATAAGGAAATGGGTAATAAATTGCAGACAATTATAAAAAATCTAAATTAAAATTTGAAATGAGAACAAAGTGTACTGTGTAAGTACCCCCCATCCGTTGATTGTTAATAATCATTGATAATCAACAACGATTAGTTAGTAATAGGAACCAAGCTTCAGACTTAAAATCAGATATTACAATGTTTTAACAGTGAATGATACACATAATGGATCACTGCAATCCTTTAGTTGAAGCAGAATAATTTTATGATGAATTTATCATATCAATCTTGCAGTTGGTATTAAACGATGGATGTACAGCGGAATAATCAAGCTTTAGTTTTTTTGTGGTAGGTTCTAGTTTAATATTCAAATTAATTGTGTTTGTGAATCCGTACATTAAGCTAAATTTCCCTGCTTAAAACAAATAAGCTTAAGAAGTAGGTGGGTATCTACTAGCGACGTGCCCCTTCATCGTACGGTTTTAGTACTTAACAAAACATTGTGATTTTTTTAATATACGTAATTTTAATGTACATATTGTATCATACACAACCTATTTCTTCCCGTGGGTGTGGTAAAAGACTTACTAGAGAATGGGCAGCAGCGTTCTCTATGCATTTTAACAACATACTGCGATCGCCAACCCACCTGCGTGGCGATTATAGCAACCCTCCCCCTTTGGGTGAGGCCTATGTCCAGCACTGGACGTCTTTTGGCTGAAATTATGAATGATGATGATGATCATACACATAATTTTTCCGGAATAAATTCTCTACCTAACTGATGATGAAATCTGTATAAAAATTGGCTGCGCAGTTTAAAAAAACAACGCAGTCAAGATCATAATTTCTCATAATGTTAAGGACAGTCTCTTAAGACCGTTTTCTTGTAGCTACAGCGGTTAAGGTAGCTGCCCTTACTGCCGCATCTCAAAAATCCACCCTGTATATAAAGTCGCTTTTAGTGTGTGTACACACGAAAAGCGACTTTAATGAATAATATATAAATATACTTATCTGTTTCTGTGTCACGCATACCCGTATTTTTGTATCAAATGAATCTACATTACAATACGTAGGTAAGTAAAGTTACAGAAATCCAGCGATTCAACCTGCTCGCCGAATGTGTGTCACAAGCAGATGTTTTCGCAAGCTGATCTTACCAGAGAGTCTTGAATAAAATTCCCTCGGCCACTAAAGCATCCGGACCGTTTCAATTCAAATTGAGCTTTCTTAAGCGACTGCTGGCGGTGAGTCGGTCTCTTTTATGACGCCAACAGCCGCGCCGTAACACCGATTTATGACGTCAACATCCCTTCTTTCTATCGTCTTGTTCGAAAGCGGGGCGGCTGGTCCTTCCACCATAATGACTCGTGTAACTTTCAACAACATCTTGTCAATCATGTTTAACATTCATGCCATTTAGTACTCTGTAGGTTCCTATCATATCTTTTTCTCACTTTCAACTTCATAAGCTGGCTAATTTTAAGGTAATAAAATCAAATAAGCATCTACATGTACTCGTACCTCATATTTTTTGTTAAGAATATTATAAGTACAAAAAGTGACAAGCTATTGGAAAAATAAGCCGATTATTTTTCTGTACAGACTCATCATTATATTATTTCTTTTTAAAGAAAAGCTATGTTGCTAACATGTCAAATATCTTCTTTGAAGTAATAATTTATACAGAAAGGTTACTAAGGGTGCCGACACTTATTGAAGTTTTAATTTTATCGCCAGCCTTGTCGTGTGTATGTCTGCTACACTTTTGACACGTGCTCTCCCGCAATGAAAGTCGTAAACTACGTTATTGAAGCAATAAACCTTTGTTGAGAATTTCTCATTGCTTTATAACGTCTCGTAACACTGACAAATAAAGGACTCTCACCGACAGACAAACCGGTGCCTCCTTTGAAAGCAAAATATTAGTCTAAGCTAATGAAGGTGATATTACCTTAGGATTCCCGACTGTTTCAACAACTGTTTTCATACAGCTTTCGACCAACCCAAGCTCCCGCTGTTTTGTTATCCTAACTAAATTAACGCTTATTACCTTTGAAATCTCTCTTGGATAAAATAACAATAAGTATTTGGATAGCCTTAATCTAGTGCCTCACACGTTACATTTAAATGAAAGTACCCAACGGTTTGGATCCCATTTCGCAAAGTATAGGAATTAAATTAATATTCGGTATTGTTCCAAAAACTTTCGATACAAAGGCACAATAGACAAAAGAATCACTAGCCACGAAACAGGTTACTGAAGTAATTTCAACAGATGGTATCAGATGTTATTGAACGTGTTCCAGCGTAGCCATTATACTAATACACTGGCCTAATGTAAGTTATGTGAGAACTTTCCAAACACACACTTTGTTACCTGAAAGGGGTTTCATAAAACTGAATTATAGCCATAACCTTAACTTGGTCTTGAGAATCGTCGTAAAGTAGCATCTTGGGTGCTCAGAGGACACGTCAAGTCGGGTGTTGTTAAATTTTATGGAAACTCGAGTGGATACAATGGAGATATGTAAATTAAGGAAATGTCTAAAGTTACCGGAGCCAGCGTGAAGCTTTTGAAATTCGCCGGTTAGTGGGCAATCAATGCGGCGAGGGCCGACATCATAGATTTTATTTCCAACTAAGATTGTAACATTTGCAATGTACCCCGCCCGAGGATCGCCGGAACGCGGACCATCGTTAAATTGAAATTCATGTCGTGATGTTAACATTCACAATATTCTATTCAGCTAAAAGCAAGCAAATAGCAGACCCGTGAGTATTCTTCCTACATAATGTAAATTTTACAGCAACGTTGAACTCTTCTTCTGGAATAAAAGTTGTTCTTTATTGCGTTGTACTACAATGTAGGTTTTTGGATCCTTCGACGCAAGTAGAAGCTTGGGGCGAGTGAAATAAGAAAGCCGAGGGATTAAATTGTTGGTGTCGTCCCCGGGCGGGCCCGTTGACCCGGCTTGCCAGCACACAGACAATGTCAAGGCTCGGTTCTTGGAACACTCGCACGTCGTGTGTTATTCGACTCCCAAAACAATGCGTCAGCAAAAAAATATCTCATTCTTGTGTCACGTCCCCAAGGCGATTATCTCCGTCGCCCTGATCTACCTCAACGCGTACAAAAACAATAACATTTCGAAACGTCTCAAGAAATGATAATACAATTCTAACAAAGACGTGTTATTTTATTATGATTCTTTGATTGTCTAAGCTTGCATTATAACGACAAGAAGCAACTTTAAGTAGTGTGGGTGTACCTTTATTACTTCAATATTGCCTACGTTTATTTCCTATTATGAATTTATAGTTCTGAGAACGATCTCACTACCACTCAAAAATATAACGGAAAACGTATAAAATTATCATAATTTATTGTTTATACATTTAGGGCTCATTAAGATAATGGTAGAGTTCCAAAAAAATATATGATTTTTATTGGACGATAACATAAAGGTAAGTACTTATACTATTAAAGAATAGTCATAAATAAGAGTTATTTATTCTCAACGTAATAGTTCCTGACTCCCATTATTTTCTACGCAGCGTCTGTACTTACCAACAATACATAAACAAATAAGAACATCATACAGCAACAAAATAAAACCGTTAATCGTGGAACGATAAACGTTCAATAAATAACATGTTTTGGCCCTATTAGTACAGTTACATCGATTTACCCAAAAATCTGAGAAGAGTTCGCGACAGTGTGTCGCGGTCGGCGCTGACCGCGGCGCCGTGAATTTTCTCTGCACCCACGCGCGGCGGCTTATCTCGCGTGTTCTCACACTGGAAATTTACACGTGCTTGCGAGTGGCGGCGATGCAGCGGTGTGGCAGCTCGTAATAACGCACTCGTCGCATTTTATCTGAACGAGGCAGCTGCGGCGCGGCCCGGGCCAGATATGCAGCGCCGCCGTGAACATCCGACAACTCCCGCGGGACGTGGGCGACGCGGCCGCAACCGTCGCATTTTATAACCTTTTTATTCCATTGTCACTCCGCCGGAGCGGCGTATTCGAGGGAAAAATAAATTTTACTCTTTATCTAAATGTCAAATCGTTCGGTTTCGATCGAATCAGTTTCCAAATAGTTTTAATAAATCTCCTTTTACGGCGGTCGGAACGGGCGGAGGTCGATATGGGAACGCATTATACACGCGGCGAGTTATCGTGTTTATTCTGTTATGACCGCTGTGTTTGTTCCCGGCAACAATAGGTTTAATTGAAAGAGTGTCAATAAATTTGTCGGGAGTTGTCCAGCGGTGGACTCGTCGCCGGTGGTCCCGATAAACTTGATCGTCCCCGAGCGCGACACACGCCCGGAGGACCATCCGACCCTTATCCCGACGAACAATTTTATTTTTATCTGCCGCCGACCTTGTCATCATTATAATATATCTTTCTAAGGACTTATCTTTCCGAATTGATTGGTGATCTTGTCGCTATCTTGTCCCACTTTTATGTAAACCTTAATTTACAAGGCGTTCTTAATGCGAAGACATAAAACATTGTACAGTTGACTGGGTATTTTTATAACACAAAATGAGAACGCGTTAAACGATTTGTAGCGCCTTATCGAATCGAAACCGTTGAAATTTTCTCGCCTGTATGTCAAGTAACAAAGTGGATAGACAGACAGACCGACAACTACAATTTAAGTAAATGCTGGATCGTTAAAATAAAAACAAAGGATTCCTCGGCACTAATTGTGTTGAATAATACGGAACCCATTTCCTGTCAGTTATAAAGGCACAGACGTACAATTTTGGGATGTGTTTTCCCACGATGGACGTCACCCACGCCCACCACTTCTACGGATACATTTCGGACCAAGGAGTGGAACTTCGTGTTCACAATTTAGCTACAACACGGATAATCAAATTACCACAATCTTGGGCATGTCATATAACGTCAATATTACGCACTACGACAAGAACTCCATCATAAATAAATAATGGGTCGAAAATGCGGAATGTAAACAACAAAAATGTATGCAGAACCACTAAAATGGTATAAAATATAGACATGAAACTTGGGTTTTATTGCTACCTCCGACAACATTAGCTCTGCAAACCATTATAAATTAAGAGTTTAATTGCTACAACCAATACAACTACTATTTTGTAATGACCATTACGAAAGCTTAATTACTGGAACAACCTGTTCACACGTAGTAAATCATTGTAGTACAACTATAATTTATTTTTTTAAACGAAATACTACTAGTAACAAGCGTCGAAAAAAAACTTATTAAAAATAATACCAACTCCAACCATTTCTTAGTCCTCCGTGGTGACTGTAGTCCACCTCTGGCCACACAATTCACACCCGATAATCATCTGTGAGATAAAAGGCCGCCGGTACGACACCATCAAATCACCATAAATATTTGAATCCACCACAGCCTGATAGCTAGGATGTTCCCCCGACACGTCCTGCTACATTGAATTTTTATGTTAAACTCTTCAGAGAGCTTTTTGATTGAAAGAGAATTGTTTATTGTTACTTATTTGTTTAATTCTCTTTTTCTTAACAAATGAATTTAATTCTCTAAATATTATACATTCTGTGGCAAAAGGAATACTAAACCTATAGGTCATCGATGTATCATATTTAGATAATAAGGAATATTACTAGTTTATAATATTTAAGGAATATTTATAGGAGAAGATCGCGACTAAGTTATAACAGCCACACGATATCCCGTGCGGATCAACATCCATCGGGTTAAGTTACGCTTGCCGGGGTTGGTCCGTGGATGGGTGACCATCTTTACACACCGAGACTCCTCCTTGCCTCGGAAAGCACGCTAAGCCGTTGGTCCCAGCTGTCATTCGTGGATCTTTGACAGAGTCGTCAAAAGCCCGAAAGTCTGACAACCAGTCTTCAGTCCTAGGACAGTAAAATAAAATAATTCAGCTGCATCGGGTTAGCCTTTCCAGTCCAGCCTTCCAGCTTTCCAGCTTTAGCGTCTTTCCAGATCCTAGGCAGATTGATTTTTTTAAAGAATATTTTTATGTATCTAGGTTATACAAAATGTTAACATTACGTTTAACCACAAACCACGCTAAAGCGTAAACGCAGGACCCACGATAGTAATCTTTCAATGAATCTTAAATTCATTCTCTGACCGAGAATTCGCTAGGTCTAAAACCATACAATTTTGCACAAGCGATCCGATGGTCCAAAAAAAATGAAGGACGGATTTTTGACACTCACCCCCTAAAGCGGTTACTGGTATTAAATGGAGATTGAAACTTCGAAACTGGGATTGAAATTGATTTGTATGGAACTTCGTCACTGTTGCCGATGGGAAATCATACCGGGCACACACAGTTTGTTAATGAAATTTGAGTACTGGGAAGCCTACATGACTATTCGCTATTATGAGAGCAAAAGCTTAAATGCTTGACTTTGTATATACATTGTGTATATATAAGTTGCACGACGCTCAGTAAGTACTTACGAGTATTTTGTATTCTTTCTGCGCATGTAGGAATGAGGAATATCCCTTTTATGGAACACACTTTAAATAAGCTTATTGAAAACAACCTGTGGGCCAAGTCTGCTATTTTCAATGATTGGTCATTATGACGACCATACCAAGGCAACGCCATGACCATTGTGCCAATAGTTTGTAACCTTCTAAATTTATTTATTAATTTATTTATTTAAACTTCTCACACACAATAATGTACAAAGGCGTACTTAATGCCTTAGGCATTCTCTACCAGTCAACCAAAGGTGGTGAAGAGATAAGATGGCGGGTGCTCTGATTGAGAGAAAATAATAACATTATAAAATATTAAAATATAACATAATTAAATATAAATATAATAGATACAAATTCATAATGGCGTGATAGTGGTCCATAGGGAAGTCAAAATAATATGAGCTTGTCAGTACGAGATTACCACATACACACAATTTTTCCAATGGAGTGTCAGTGGCACGTCATTGGAAAATCATAAAGACGCCTTTCAATTAGGAGATTAGCAAAACTGTCAAACTCTACAATTCGGTGCCAATGATCGGCCATTCTGACATAACTGCGTTAGCAGACTTGGCGGTGGTGGATCCCACTACTCTGAGAGGGAGTGGGCCGTAATCCACCACGCGAGCTCGATGAGGGTTAGTAGATGTCACATGTCTTCGAATTTTTAGTTCTCGGACATGCTGGTTTCCTCACGATGTTTTCCTTCACCGTTTTGAGAGCAGTGGTGATTCAATAATTTACACAAAGTAAAGCGCCTGCCTTGATTCGAACCCGTTACCACTGGGCCACTACAGCTCTCAGATATTACATAAAATATCTATTTTCTACAAATGATAAATCCTAAGTCAAGACATTATAAATTGGTTGTTATAAAGTGTATTATATAAAAATAAAATGTATACATTTGCACAAACGCTCCATTTTTTGACAGTTCAAGCTGAAAATAAGCTCAGTAGTTAGCATAACATTAAGTACCACAACTTATATTTGGGTTCTAGTATAGAATATAATATTATTTATTGTTATTACAAATTTTAAATTTTACAAACAAATTGGTCAAAGAATGTTTCTCTTGAAATTTTAACTTCTCTTGGCGTCAATCAGTAGAAAATTCATTAATGATAATCTAGATAAGAAAGCTAGAAATTATTTAAGCTGTGACTAGCATTATAGTTATTCTTCTTTCTTTATGACTCCATCTCAATTATTTATACTCAAACTCAAAGCATTTGCCGCCCTTTCCTTTTTCCCACTAACCTACTCAATAAATCCTGTGAAGTACTAACAGCTCGACAGTTATTCATAATGAGCATCGTATTACAACAACACGCAGCCCTCCCATATAGCACTGAAATTACTAAAAACAGACGGAAAGACATAGTTTGCCCTGCAAAAAGTATAAAACATGCTTTCGCAGCCAAATTTTTTGTCTTCCTAGGACCATTACTTTATAACAGACTAAATGCAAGAGCCAAAATTTATTCTCTTAATTATAATAATTGCAAAAGAACTCTCAAGGAAGCTCTTCAAAGTATGTCCTATGAAGATACAGAGAAGTTATTAGTTGTACTTAAATAAATTAGTTGTATTTGTACTAATTAAGTTTAGCTAAGTATTTTAGCAAGTAGGATTTTTGTACTATTTACACTTTTTTAAATACCTATTCAATGACTAGACTTTTATAATTAATGAGAATATTCAGAAATATTATGCCTTGCCTCGCCTGAAACACAGGATAACCTAGTTCAGGCACATAACGCAATAGAATTTTACGTAGATTTAAGCAAATTTGTATTTAGTATTTTACCTTATTACCTGAATAAACTTTTTATTATTATATTATTATTTATTTCGTACGTTGTTATTATAGTTTTACTTATTCTGCATGCTTCGTCATCAGACGACGATTATTTATGTTAAAAGTGAAATCTCATAAAAGTAAATAGTATCAAGTTCTTATGAAAAATAAAGATTCTTTAAAACCAATTTTATTTAAACCATTTACAGGCACTTTTGAATTTTCAAGGAGTTGGTCAGTTAAAAATATGAAGCTAGTTGCCCATTCCAAAACGTATTAGGTACATAATGGAGAAGAACGGGCAAGAAACTCCACGGACACTCTTTTAAATTATAATGTTATAAAAATATTGTTACATCTTTAGTGTTGAATTTATAAATAACTAAATGTGAGGACGATATAACAAAAAAAAACGCGTCCATTGCATAGCAAATAGAAACAAAGAAAAAAAAAACAATTCAAAACTTAAATAATTAAAATAAGCCATGGCAGCTATAACTGAAATAAAACCTACCATTACCTCTGCCCAGTTAAAAATATTTTCTGTAGAAAACGATATCGGTGTTTCTTTATATTATGCTCAAGTTTTAATTCAAATTCAGCTGACAAAGAAAGAAATGTGTGACCTATATCTCCTTTGAAACGTCAACGCTTAAGAGGAGCACTGAAATAAAACGCAGACATACCTACAATCTGCATTATGGTACATACCTACATAAAACTATAGGAAACTCATGTTTTTATTTAAAGGTCCATATCCATGTATTCAGCTCACAGTCGTGTTATGTCTAAAATGTGATTTTGTTTGTTTTCTTTACGAACTTATGTAGGTACAAGTATGTGGGTTTGCCTTTTTGTTTCGTTAACATCACAGTTTTTAGAACAAGCTGCTTACATTAAATCTGTAATAATTTTCTTACGTTTTCGATATTTACCAGCTAAGGTACATACTGATGTCGGTCAGTGGGTCGTCTTAGGAGCGGAGTTCTGATGTCTTTAAATTGACCTTAACTATTAATCGTGAATAATCTTTCTCGTTGTTTTTATTTTTTAGCAAATACCTGAGAACAATTTAAACATATTATTATTGTATTATTATTTCCGCGCCGTGAAGCAAATTAAAAAAATATTACTCTACCTCCAAAACATGTCATCGCAAAATTCTCAAAATAACGTATCATTATTCCGTTTTCTGTTATGATCACTAAGCTTTACGACTGTGTTTACCTTTTATCAGAGCTTTCACCCGTCGGACGCCATCAAGGTTGGACGGTACAGGATCAACCAACAGTTTCAGGGGGGAGGTGAACTCGTCAGCACTGAAAAGCAACGCCGCCCATCCTTGCGAGTTGCCGACACAACCACGCTTCAGCGAATCACCCTCAGCTAATAAGTAAGCACGATTGGACGAATTGAATGTTCTTGTTTCAAAATTCAATATGTCACTCAATGCTCCGACGTCACCTTTCAGTATTCGCCTCACGAACACTTTGAATATGCTCCTTTTAAATTTTCCACGCTTCCGTTTTTGTTCACTCGAAATTTTCCCAGTAAAAATATACTTAGACGTGAATACAATCCGTTTTAAGGTATCATTGTTTCTAAATACAGAATTGTTATTAAAGCACCTCGGTGGGAAATTCTCGTTTATTTTTATTACTGTGTTCCGCTTTTTAACTTGGCCCTTTACAATGAAGTCCCCACCCGTGATACAAATTAACACAAACACTATAATCAGAATTGGTTTTAACATTTTGTGTCACAATATTTTTTCAGCACTTTTAGAAATGCAAACATTATTTGATTTTTTTTAACGTTGTTTTTATAGTATGTAGTTCTTCATTGGAATATGTTGGTAGAAACATCGCGTTGTGAAGATGCACGGTAATCGTGAGGTATACAAGAGTGGTAGTGGTATGCGCGCGCGCCGCATGCCGTGCCAACCTCGACTGGAGGCTTTGTCGGATCCGCTGCAACTTGCAACCTGTTGTATTTTAATCCTTAAGCCAGCTACTACAACTTTTGTAAACACATTACTACCAATACGTTCGCGATATTTCAAATCATATTTCTTGTTTCTTTTTTATTTCCAAGAACAGACTTCTTAATACAATATTATAGCACGATGAAGTTGTTTAAGATTTTATAATATTATGTACTTGTTTCTTTTACAAGACTTTAATATCAAGCAGTTTCATTAAGCACTTAAGTGCTGTACGATGGAACCAATAATTTTGATAAAATATTTGCGTCAGTAACATTTGTGTGAAAAGTTTATAACCAATATTGGATACGCATGAATAGAGGATTTAAAAATAAAAAGTAAGTAATATACATTGCAATTTACAGGTTGGTCCAACGAACGGAAAATAGAGGATATTGATCCTCTAAGTTAGATGACGAGGCATACGCAACAGGACGTATATTATTCGTAAGTTGCCCACTTATTATACAGTTCTATAATTATGTGAGAATGCTGTTTGGATACGCGAATAAGTGAAAACATGTGTATATTCGATTAGGTAGCAAGATTAGGTACCTAGTACATACTTAGATTGAGCTGTAGGTACCAGAATACATGTAGCGTGTGATCTAAGACCAGATTACAAACATTGTGTTTAAGTTAAGGTGCTAATTGGACAGTTGAAAGGTTGTATGAGTAAATAGATAAACATATAGTCTGAGTAAATAAACCCACGCTGTAATTATCGTGTCCAGGCAATTAGACTATTATGGAATGTGGAGCTTTTAGTTTTCTAGTGGTTACTATATTGAGAAAACTGGAAAAATAAAAGAAAGCAGTTTAGAATGGTTTTCACTTCCTACACGGCAGTAAGATCCTATTTACCAGCATGTTATTGCTATTTTAATTATTATTTTAAATTGCATGAACATGTTGGCTGATATTAGTTACAGAGTTTATTTTAATTTTTCAGTAAAAGTCGTATATACATATCTACCAGGTACCTTATTAAAATGAAATAGTTTTTTTTAAATTTTTTATTAAAGACTTCTGTAACCCCTTGCAGAAAAACAAAACCGAAGTTCTCTCCTTGATTTGCCACAGGTACATTCATCCCACATAATTCCTTCAACATTATAAAATGGCCTTGTAGATCAGCAGTAATCAAGTCGCACTCCTGTCGGGCATGGTTGCACGTGTCCCAGCGTGGGCGGACTGGCCCCGACACTGGCCCAGCACCTCTCCGTGACGGCGACATGCTACACAAGGCCCGGAATTTACGCACTTTGTGTGGTTTGCGTGTCCCTGCCAACTAACACTGAGATACGAGCCGCAAATTGAATATTTAGTTACATGTGCTCGTAAATATGTTGGCGTAACAAAGCTTGGAAGATGGAGGACGAAGCGATGCCTGATTTGCTCTCTTCCTAGCAAGTTTAAGGTGTTCTCGGAGAAATTGTTATTTATCTGTGAAGTACAATGCAGTTTTTTTTTAATCTTCTATTTATCCATGAAAAGCTTTCTGAACGGAGATCAGAAACGGTCCGTCAGACCTAAACATTCTTCCATTCGAATGATCGGAAATAACTAAGTAAAGTTACTAATTCTAATTGGATTACCGAAGTCTGGGTTGCTGACATTTAAAGTAATCCCTGAGTAAATAGCAGCTATAGCCATTTCCTAATTTTCTAACGATTTGAAGCTCCGAATTAAGTGTTGTCTTGTAATTAAGGACATAACAATTATCGTCCGAATTATTTCAAAAGCTAACCGAACACCCGCGTTTGCCTCGTTGGTCATAAGCTCGACTGCAGAGCATGCGATCCTGGGTTCGATTCCCAGGCCGGTCAAAGTGATATTGGGGTTTTCCGTCAGGAATTTCTCAGTAGCAGCCCGTAGTCTAGATTTGTGGCTGGTTGAAGACAATTGGCTCGCCCCCTATTACATGGGACTTAAACATAACTGGCGAAATGTGGGTGTAGGTACACCTCTGCCTAACACTTCGGAGAATACAGGCGTGAGATTATGTTATGCTAAACAAATAGTGTTAATGAAAAAAAAAAAAAAAACTATAACATAGTCTATTAGTATGTATATTAGCCAGGTATTGCTGATTGGCGTCATTCATACATGGATGAAAACATTTAATTTCAGTGCAACGGTGGACCTAAAATATTTGGTTTATTGTCCACTGATTTGAATTTTATTCAGGTTCAAAAGTGCGTGATTGGATGAAAAAAAAAACTAAGTGAAAACCGGCCAAGTGCGAGACGGACTCGCGCACGAAGGGTTCCGTACCATTATCTATAAAAACGGCAATAAATTCACGTTTGTTGTAAGTGAAAATTAAATTAAATTTATAAACTTAAATTTATTTAATTCTGTTTTTAAGATTTTTTGTTACAGCGGCAACAGAAATATAATAACATCATCTGTGAAAATTTCAACTGTCTAACTATCACGGTTCATGAGATACAGCCTGGTGACAGACAGACAGACAGACAGACGGACGGACAGCGGAGCCTAAGTAATTGGGTTCCCGTTTTACCATTTGAGTATGGAACCCTAAAAAACGAGCGAGCCTTACAGTAGTCACATATGATGTGTAACATCTGACATCTCACCTTCATATAACACACTCGCATAATCAGCTTATAATGTTCCCACTGCTGGAACCCAGGCCTCCTCTCTGTGGTATCCCAGTGGGCTGTAATCCACGGAGCGGGTTGGTAGATGCCACATGTCTTCGAATTTTTGGGTCTACGATTTTGTCCTGCACCGTTTTGAGAGCAGTGGTAATAAAATTACTTAATTAGTAAAGCACCTGGCTGGGTTCGAACCCGCGACCTGCAACTCGTAAGTCAGGGCGGTTACCACTGAGACACCACTCTCTCGCTCACACCTGATCCCACCTTGGTAGTAAGCAACTAAGCAGCATGCTATTATAAAGTACTTACTAATTCCATGCTCATGCTGTCACTTCCGTTGCTTTTCACGAAATCACTCCCACAGAGAGTGAAAGGAAAGATACCGATAAAACAATAACGTAAAATTGATAAGTTCCTAGAAATTGAAGCTGATTTTCGCAAATATGTAATTTTTTTTTTTAATAATTTTACCCAGTCTAACGGCCAATTTCTCGAAAGAAAATTATCGCAAAATTAATGCGCGCGTAAACTGCTGCGAAAACTTTCGTTCGAGACACCTGCCCTAAGGGACACAATTTACCTACATCTGTAATTTCCGCCATATTGATTAACTGGGATGCGATCGGATATTATTAGATATAACCATTAACGATGTGTGGTGCCGGACGTAAAGAATAACACCATCCTATTTCTTCCCGGGAGTGTCGTAAAAGGCGATTATAAGACTTACTAGAGAATGAGCAGCAGCGGTCTCTGTGCATTTTAACACCATACTGCGATCGCCAACCCGCCTGCCAAGCGTGGCGATTATGGCAACCTCCCCCCCCCCCCCCCCCTTTGGGTGAAGCCTATGTCCAGCAGTGGACGTCTTTCGGCTGAAATGAATAAATGATTAGCGATGTGTAAGAATTACATAATATTTGATACACGTATATTTATGTTGACAATAGATAAGAGGATGTATATAAGTGGGTAGGTGAGTAAGCGTGCTCTTAGTGACAGGTGGCGCGTCCTTCCCCTTTGAGACTTTCAGACCAAGTGAGGAAAACGAGAGAAAAAATGTTCGCTAAATCTGATACGTAGGCATCTACATAAATAGAAAAGATTTCTAGTACCGTATTTCATACATTTCTGTATTCGCGTAAACATCATCATCATAACATTATAAGTGTGAAACTTCGTGATATACCTATATATTTGTTACTAAACCACGCTTTAAAGGCTGAACAGATTTGGATGGAATTTGGCACATTGTTGGTGATCATGACTTGGAATAACATATAGGATTTTTATATCAGTAACTCCTTGTAGTCATTTCCCTAAGATACGAGTGAATACGCGGGAAAAAACAAGGTTGATTAAATAATTTAAATAACTGTTATTAAGGATGCGCGGCTTACTCCAACGAAAGCCACAAGTTAGCTGATTAACACGAGGCGAGCTCGCACTGAACGTAACTCTGGTACATCCATGTGAAATAGCTAGTCGCGGAAACTTATTAAAACTACTACAAGCCCATATAATATAAACGCAAGCATATGCAATATTTATGCTAATTTACACCAGCATCGGACGGACAATTAACGCAAAAGTTTAGTTATCCTTGCACGAATTACATTATCCTGCCGATGATACCCTATGGTGCTCCACAGAATAAGGCATTGAATATACACCGTTTACTTAAAGGTAATATCGATTCTAAAATACGCATACAAGATCCTAATCTACCAATATAATCGAAGTGCCTTCTACGGACGATATTGCGAAAGTTGCAAGGAAAGAGCGTCGCGTGTCCAATAAGCCGAGAATGAGAATAATAACGAGCAAATATGCACGTAAACACAATGCTTATATGGAAATCACAGATATGAAATTCATTTTATTATGGACAGGTATAAATCTATCGTTATGGTGGGTTCCAAGGTAGTTATTAAAAGGTCAATTTATAGTGAAGTTGGAGACAATAACTTTTAAATGTATAAAAGTTGACGTTATTATTGTTGGTTACATGCATGGAGTTATAATGAATGGAATGCTAAGGTGAATGATAACTGCCGCTTTCAAGGTAAGCAGTTCATCTACAATAGACTGCATCGAGCCTGTGACAGCCTGGCTACAACCGATGGTGTTTTCTTTAGAGTCATCAACACACCTAAAGAATGCCACGCGATACCCACAGCATAGGTAGGTACTGCTTGCATAATTCGTGATCATATTTTTAAGCGTAGATAGATATAAAATTTGCCCAGCATCATGTTGCCCTAACGTCGACAAGCAGTATTAATTTACTGATACAAAAAAAGAAAGATTTTTAAACAGAAAAGCGTATTATCCAAGCACTCCATTTTTCCAGCCTCTCAGTCGTATGTCACCTGTCCGTCGTAGTTAGGTATAAAACTTGCCCAACATCATGTTGGCCTTGGATCGCCAAGCAGTATATATTTACAGATAAAAAGAAGAAGATTTTTAAACAGAAAAGCGTATTATCCTAACACTCCATTTTACCAACGTCTCGGTCGTATGTCACCTGTCCGTCGTGTTCGGCGGGCCTTGTGTATGGGCTCATACTTGGCTTGAACATCGGAATGTAATTCGAGCATAGCTGCGGCAGACAGCGGTCGATAATTGCATTTTGTGGTCGCGGCGCTCCACTTGGCAAAGTACACGCGCGATCGAACGGAACGCAAACAAACTTCAGTTTTCTTCAACAAATTTCAGTTGGATAAACAAGAAACAAGTTGAGCTGTGAACCGGTTTCCCACTAATGAAATCAAAGTCCTCAATTAGTCGTATTGGGTAAATAAATGAAAAAGTTTGCTGATTTTGCTGCAGTTTTAATAGGTTACTTTATTGTAAGTGCACGATTGAGAGTGTTCTATGATTTTAATAACAAGTAACTATGCATAAGTAAGATATCTATCAGGAAACAGTGTTAGTAGCGTGTTTAGGATTAATGGAATGTAATGAAATATTGATAATTACTCGCATTAGATTAGACGAGGAAGTGTTTTAGTTATGAAATTAACGATTCACGCGTTAGTACTTTATGTAGAGCAATGTTCAAGTAAACACGTTAACCAACATTGTTAACTGAAAACAAAATACTTTGCAAACTTTTAATAAACATTTGAGGCAAAACAAGTTTATTTTATTCACACTGTAGAACTCTTTATAATTACGTTTTCTCTGCAAATGATATTTGATAAAATACAAAAAGGTATCCAATCATTGTAAAAAACTCCTCGAGTATTTCAAAAACTATACAATACGATTTTTATTTTAAGCAATAACTCTTACTTCAAAAGATACATTTGTAAACATAGCAATAAAATTCTCCTTTCAGAGAAATTCAGTTGAAAACTTAATGAAGTGTCCCGCTTACAGCAGAATAATTGTGACAAATAACTACGTCTTTACAAATTCATTTCTGCAAATTAAAACGCAACTGTAAATGACAAAACTGTGGTGCGAAGGGTAAAAAGTAAAGAGTATACAGTAAAGCTAGTTCTTCTATTTAAGTTCATCAGACTTAGTTAGGTTGCATGTTGCCAATGCGTGCTGCCAGTTCAGACTTATCTATACAACTTTTTTTTTAGTATATGCGAAACCTGAATATAGTTTTTTCAGAATAAGGAACTTCAATAATTTTTACACCATGTTATATTTTGTCCCGAAAATATTTAAGTGTGATGGAAAATGTTATCACCATTTAATTACTTACAATACAATCGCCGTACGGTTAGGTACCTACTGCCAAATTATTATCAATGAGCTCAAGATGACCCGGGAGGCGCGGGGGCGCGTTAGCATGTTTTTGCATGGACAACCCGGTAACACAACAACCTTATAACTTTGTGATTTTTAGGGTTCCGTACCCAAAGGGTAAAACGGGATTCCTATTACTAAGGCTCCACCGTCTGTCTGTCTGTCTGTCTGTCTGTCCGTCTGTCACCAGGCTGTATCTCATGAACCGTGATAAAATGATAAATGATAAATGATTTATTTCTGTAAGTAGGTTTGTACAAACACTTTTACACGTCAATCATATTAAAAAAAACTAGATGAGGTCGGCGTTTCGTATCCGACTACTCTGAGAAGAAAGGCCGAAACAAACTCAGAGGTCACAGTCTCTTTTTAAAGTCCAGACATAATCTTGGTCAGATCATGTGAAGACCATGTAGATTGGTGCCTGAAATGATCTTTTGACGAAAGAACCACACAGGTTGAGGGGACCTGTCCAGTCAGTGCACGCATTTGTCAGTAGTCGTGCAGCTCAACTAAGAACTTAAGGAGCTCAACGATTCAACGAACAATACCAAAGAAAGGACATTTGGGTAGGCCGCATAAAATCACTCAAACTGCCAGACTATGATAAAAACTAAATGAGAAAAAAAAGGAAAATGAACAAAAACCCACATAGTCTTCACATTTACAATACTTAAAACAATATAATAATAATATAATACAATACCGTGATTGCTAGACAGTTGAAATTTTCACAGATGATGTATTTCTGTTGCCGCTATAACAACAAATACTAAAAAACAGAATAAAATAAATATTTAAGGGGGCTCCCATACAACAAACGTGATTTTTCTTGCCGTTTTTATAGATAATGGTACGGAACCCTTCGTGCGCGAGTCCGACTCGCACTTGACCGGTTTTTCATGATACAGTAGTACAGTACAGTTTTGAAATTTTGTACATAGATTTTTTACATAAAAATACTAGACACGTGTTTCGGGTTTCGCATATACTAAAACTAGTATTGTATAAAACTTGTCCCGGAATTAACGCACACCACCATACACTCCAATTAGAATATAATGTTATAATCATAATACATAGAATGACAGCACCATCCTATTTCTTGCCGTGGGTGTCGTAAAAAGCGACTGAGGGACTCAATAAAGAATGGACAGCAGCGTTCTCTATACATTTTAACACCACACTGCGATAGCCAACCCGCCTGCCAAGCGCGCCCCCCTCAAATGACGGTAGCGGTGCTTGGGGAAGACCTATGTCCAGGAGTGGACGTCTTTCAGCTGAAATGATGAATGATGACATAGAATGACTGAATTTTTACTATTATGTATAAAACATTGTTTATTTATTAAATTAGTTGTACTGATTGTGGGAGAAAATTGTGGTCACATTACAAATCTGCGCACGCACATCGTCGCATACGTTTAAGTTTTCAGCGAAGTAGGTACTTCGTCCATTTTGGTTTGTTTTGACTGTACAGCGGAAGTGTGACTGTAATTTACGTAGTTTCAATTATTTTTGGGACAACAAATTACCTATATTTACTAAAAAAGACAGAAATCGATTAAGTAAACGATTCTGAACAAACTACTTTCATAATATGCAATAATTCAGTTACACATTGTATAATTTAATATCTACATTAGGTAGGTAAGCATAATATTATCATTGTCTATACTATTTAATATTTAATTAAACCTGACTTGGGTTCCGTACGTATTTTTCGGGTGACCACTGAAAATCAGCGATGTGCTGTGGGTCCCCCACGGCACAGCATCATGCTGAGTGCACGCCTTCTTGTCACAGTCATAACATGCAGCTGCCGACTATTTGTTTTTACCAGTTTATGTTTTCATATGTTTTGCACGTGTTTCTGTGACAAATAAAATTATTTTTCTTTCTTTCTATTTAAATCTATGCATCTATTTAACACGATATTTGGAATGAATTCGTGCTTGCTAGCAGGCTGAACCCTACAAACCGATTATGCAGTCTTTGAATTAAATAAAAAAGCAGTTCACATAACATCACGCCTTGTTAGGCAGAGGTACACCCACATTTCACCAGTGCAAACAATTGGAAATCACACAAAATCACACACTTTACGAGGCCCGGAAACATCAAACAGTGCACAAATGACGTTTGAGAACATTCGCAGAAATTGCATATTGAATGTTAAGATACAAATGTCGCATAAACAATACCTACGTTGCCTCGAAGTTTGCCGTCCCCTCCCAACTTCACCGCAACCGGTTTTTGTTTACAATATAACAAGAGACTTCTATGTATTTTCAGCGGATTTAGATGTGAACAAGACCAGGTTTCAAGCCGCGTTAGTCTATATAACTTTATGACTTAGCCTCATGAAGGGAAAATCAATTGAGTGGAGATGTGGTGTGTGTTTGACTGAGGGTACTCTAGAAACACACACACACTTCAGCTGAAAGAAGTCCACTGCTGGACAAAGGGGGGTTTGCCATAATCGCCACGCTTGGCAGGCGGGTTGGCGATCGCAGTATGGTGTTATAATGCATAGAGAACGCTCCTGCCCATTCTCTAATATGTCCATTAGTCGCCTTTTACGACACCCACGGGAAGAAATAGGAAGGTGCTATTCTTTACGTCCGGCACCACACTCTAGAAGCGCACTGAATTAATACGAATAACTTTAGGAGTCTTTAGAATTTATATGAAAAAAAAAACGAATGAATTTTAAAGTCAAAACTTCTTTAGCCGCGTTGAGCGATTTTTGGTAGGGTTAAAACTTATGGGTTGGCGTCACCGACATGCTAAAGTGACGTGTTGCGTCAGACTGGCGACGCACAGCCGCCTGTGTCCTATATGTCATCATTTGCCTAGTCTTTTTCCCAACTATGTTGGGGTCAGCTTCCAGTCTAACCGGACGCAGCTGAATATCAGTTGAGCTGCCCGATTACTGACAAATGCTTGCACTGATTGGACAGGTCCACTCAAATTTCTGTGGTTCTTTCCTCAAAAGCCCATTTCAGACCTGACCTGTCCTCACATGATCTGACCAAGATTATGTCTGGACTTTAAAAGAGACTCTGAGTTTGTTTCGCCATTTCTCCTCAGGGGTAGTCAGATAGGAAATGTCGACTACATCTAGCTTATTTTTTTAATTTTTAATATTATGACGTGTAAAAGTGATTCTGATATCCTATTTATAGAATAAACGATTTCATTTCGTTTCCAGTATTTTACATGGAGCGACTGCCTATCTGACCTCCACAACCCAGTTACTGGGTAACGCGATACACCTTGGAAAGACTGGTTTTCAGACTTTCGGGCTTCTGACGACCCGTACAACTGACAGAGACACATTACAAGAGAACACAACGATCACTCTATCCAAAGTGAACAAGTAAGAAGAACATCTACATAACTAGAACGCAGGATCTCTCAGGCCGCATTCTAACCTAAAGGGAATATCGTGCGATTACCCAATCGTCGCGCTCGTTTATATGAATACTAGCTGCGCCCGCATAAGTCTTGATCCGGTGGGAATATCGAGATAAAAAGATCTTATGTCCTAATCCAGGTCATGGTCTACCCATATGGAAAATTTCATTCAAATCGGTTCAGCCGTTTTAGCGTGAAAGCGTAACAAACAAAAAATAAAAAAACAAATTCACTTTCGTGTGTCAAAAAAAAACCAAAAAGATAGGGATTACATACACGGGCGACCCATGAAGTCGCATGGTACTCGTACGTCACTATTCAGGTAAACGATCGCATATTCACGCGACATTCGCCTTCAGTTAGGAGGCAGAGGTCATGCATAGAAGTCACATTACTCGTAAAACCCACAAGAACAATATGCCGTTTAGGTAAATACTGAAACATTACTTTACCCATAAAACAATAATTTCCGTACGGTTGCCCACAAATTAGCTAACACTCAAAAGCAGCAATAAAAAAACTTTTAATGTAGTTTTCAATAAGAATAAAGTTATAGAGTTGAGATTTAGCGGAACATTTTATGGTAACTAAGTTGTGAAGTGTCAAGTTTATGCTAACCTCAAGTGTCTCCGCGGGGTCGCACGTTCAACTCCATCGTTTAACAACTCTACTGGGTAGTGAAACTAACCGTTTTGCCTAGCTACTATTTGAGTGAATGATTTCATTATTAGTTGTGGATGATGACGGAATCGTTGCTCACTGGTTGTGAAGCAATTTTGTGGTTTGATATCATAGCACATGTTGTAGGATGATGACAGCCTTGGTTGGAGGCTACGCGTCACACTGACGTCACGCAAATCCTGCATTGCGCAAGCAGAGTTTACCGCGCAAATAGCATATATACAACGTCCCGACAACAACCGTCGGGCAGTTGCCCACCAGACAAAACACCAGTCTGGTCGGAGGATCCTCCCTTTTCTATGGTGGATGAGTGAACTTTACACCCTTTTCGTCATGCCACCATTATGTAATGCCTACTAGGATTAATTTATTCTAGGATCAACTAGTTAACGAAAGTAAAATTAAGATTTCACTTAAATAAATTTAATAATGATTCATAAAAGATTCCCTTTTTAATTTCGTAAAGGTACTTTCCGCTCCATCAGTCTTAAAATATTGGAGGCAGCTGTTAGTTTTAAACGGCTTGTGCCATAGAAGATTGTTTGTTTTAATTTTGAAGGTAATAGTGAAAGCCTCGTTAAAATTCGACCAGCAGCTTTTAAGAGAAGAGCATCTGTTTGTGTGCGTATAACTTAAAAGCTCTCTGTTTAAACAAATAGATAAACGTAATAACGAACAAACAGACGGAAATTAAAGAAAATTGTTACGGTCTCTAATACGTTTACTTAGATAATATGTACTCTCCATTAGTTAAATATTTATGAAAATAGAAATGTCCGCTCCACAAGTTCGCTTATCATCACAATGAGCAGTGAGGACGTAACTTTAATGTCGCGGCCAGGCTTTGCGGCAGACCGTGATATTCGCACATGACTAAGAAGATCTAGTATCACTAAAAGTCCGCAAGTCTGTGACAGTTAGGGCCCACAAAAAGTCAAAGTCAATTTATTTATTTCAAATAAGCAAATTTTCAACAAAATAAAAAACTTTTTACAAAAAAATAAGAACCGACTACCAAAAATAACACTTCAAAGTGAAAAATAACTTTAATTTCGGAAGTCGGTGTCTTTGGATCTGTATTTGAGTTTTTTGCCACCGACTTCCGAAATTAAAGTTATTTTTCACTTTGTAGTGTTATTTTTGGTAGACGGTTCTTATTTTTTTGTAAAAAGTTTTTTATTTTTCACTTTTAGTGGGTCAGTTTTGAATTTATCTAAGTTACAATAGCCTAATGTTAAGTGCTCAACAACTTTTACAAAATATTGCTTTTCCCGATGCTGAGACGTTGATTGTTGAGGAGTTCTCATGGTAAGAACCAGGAGAACTGCCACTCGACATAAGCATAGTGACGAGCATAAATTGCTTAATCGCAACCCGTTAAATAGAGGTACTCATTATTATATTGTTCCGGTGGCCATATGTGGTCTCCATCATCAGTTCCATTTCACCAAATGGTGCTTTCCAAGAGCAAATGCACGAGTTACTATAAAAAATACCCAAATCGCTAAAGGTTTGGCTATAAAATTTGAGGGTTTCCCTCGATTTCCATGGGATCCCGTCATCTGATTCTGATTTGGTGGCAATGGGACCACCTCGGGAGTATACCCTTTCAAACAAAAAAAGAATTTTCAAAATCGGGCCATAACTAACGGAGTAATCGCGTAACAAACATACAAAAAAAAAAAAAAACATACCGCCGAATTGAGAACCTCCTCCTTTTTGGAAGTCGGTTAAAAATAGAATTAATTCTAGTTGCCCCTTCCAAAAAGTAGTTTTGTATGGAGAAGAATGAGCAAGAAACTCCACCGTTACTCTTTTCAAAATGGATAACAATATTTTGTTTAAGTACATTAATTATCTGTGAAGACGATGCAGCTAGAATAAAATTACTATAAGTAGCACAATAGGTAATACGAATTAAAAAACCGGCCAAGTGCGAGTCTTACTCGCGCACGAAGGGTTCCGTACCATCACACTAATCACATCACACTAATATTTTTATCCCAATATTCCCACGGGATCGAGACTTACGCGGGTGAAACCGCGGGGCGCAGCTAGTTATCTATAAAAACGGCAAAAAAATGACGTTTGTTGTATGGAAGCCCCCTTAAATATTTATGTTATTCTGGTTTTTAATATTTGTTGATATAGCGGCAATATAAATACATCATCTGTGAAAATTTCAACTGTCTAACTATCACGGTTCATGAGATACAGCCTGGTGACAGACAGACAGACAGACAAACATCGTTTACAAACATACACTTTTGTGTATGTTTTCCTAAAAAAATAAAAATAAGTCAGTGTGTGAGTTAAGGTAATCACAGAATGTAAAAAGCTCTTCTATCGCCGCAAAAATAAAATTAGATGCCCACGCCCAGCGGCGAGATTAAACGAGTTGACGTTGACTGCCAGAGCCACCCGCTAACATATTAGACTACATTGAAACGGCACTAAAATAAAATACCAGCCCTCATATAAAATGTCGTGAACTATGAAATAAGAAACTTGTTCTCCGAATATTTTTTGCAGCAAAAAAAACTAACCCGCTTCAGTTGGAGCAAAAGACTTCGAATATTTCAACCGCTCAACGTTTATCGAGTTAAGCCAAGTAGACAATTTTCACGAGTGCGCTAGTTATGGTTATTCTTCAACGGAACGTGTAGCGAAAAATCTGGCGAACTAGACGGGACAATAAGAACAAAAGCACTAATTCCGAACAGAGTTATCGATAGTTTCGCATCAGCTCGATTCGTAGCTTTGTTAGAGCGACACACGAGAGAAACGCCCGACAAATTGCGACGTGCCAGAGTGGCGCGCCGCCCGACGCCGCCCGCCGCCCGCGGACACAATGCCTGCTCGTATCAATTGTTATTTTATGAACAACTGGACGCACCGACAAAATGGTCATTCCGTGTACCCAGAAAAATTCACAACAATGCTTTACAGTTTTAAGCTAGTAAATAAGTTAAGTGATTCACCACTTAGCACTGTTAACGTCAACGCTACTGCATTGGGCATTGTTCCCTATATTTTTATTGATTTTTGTTTGCCGCTATACGACCTATTGAAATGTTTTATGAATATTCAATGTCGTCTTCAACTTAATATTCAACATACTCCTAGCTTAAAAGTGCGTCAAAGAACTTTCAAGCAGAATGACAAGAGGAATTTTATTGATATCTATAATCATGTACCCGCAGATATTAAGCTCTGTACATAAAAAGAAAGATCAATAAAAACTTAAAAACTAATTTGTAGGTACATCTTATTTACTTCGCCCGCATTTATTTACTATTTAACCCTTGCTACGAGTACGTTACGACTTTTTTTTTTTTGGTGGGGAAATTATCAAATAACTTCTCCCGCTCTGGGCGGAGCGGGAGGGCGTGTCAGACTTTTACTGACTAAAATCCACCCGTGTTCCTTCATTTGCCTGTGTGCCAGGGCCAAGATATCCCTTTCGGACAGAATCGTAATCCTGGCGAGCCCATAAATTCAAATTTACAGGAGACGTATTTGATTGATTATTTTATTTAATTATTTTTTGAAAAAGTGAAATATCTACATTATGTCGCTTACGATGTTCTTCCATATCAAGCTCGATATACAGTAGCAAAGAGATGGACTCCAAAACTAATGCAAATACCGAATGGTAATTTATATGCGTAAATAATATGAAGCAGCTGTATCTATATTTTCCTTTTTCCCTAATCTGCAGAAGTGTCGCGCGGCATGCAAGAGAAATGGTCTACAAATTGTGTTCTGCTGCCTGGGTCGGCCGCTCGCCTGCCCCGCGCACCCGCGCCATCTATATAACAATAACTAAACTATATAAACTCAGTGCCTGTTCTGAGCGTTCTTTAACCCCAATACTCCTTCCAAGGTTGTCTTAAAACCACCACATTTTTACTAGAAGTACTCCCTTCTGCCTGATACATATTAAAGCATCTTGGGAGAGTTACGACCTGGGTACGGGTAGCAAATAAGGTGACGCTTGTCGTTAGCCATCTTAGATGCTTTACTTACTGAATAATATAATATTATGTTGAATAGTATATCTCTGAATTGGTTGAGATGAAAAGTATTTTGATTAAATTCACCACTGAAATAGAATTTAGATTGTTATACACATAGTTAACTTAGAAAAATGTTAGCGTTGAATTTTGATTAGTTATACGATAAATTCTAGAGCATTTTGATAGACGAGAAACCTTGTTATAATATTGCACTACAAACTATGCCCGTAGCTCCGCCCGTGCAAGAAGCTCTACAGATTCTTACTTATAAATGTTTGCTCTACAGAACGCTGGCTGCAACCCGTACTCTACAAGTATTAATTTCGCTAAACTTGTTTATTTACTTCTGATTACCTAAGCCGTTTCAAAGGCTCAAAGGTATGTGATGCCTTTTCCGCAAATAGATTTGGCAAAGCAAACTTGCTAAACCTTTACTAGTAAAAATATTTCTGAAATACGAGGGATAAACAATAAAAAATCCTATCTTCATTTACCATTATTTCAGATAATTTAAATATCCTTATCGGTCGAAATCGCAATCTTTGGGTCCTTACTCCTTATCAAATATCAAAAGACAGAACATTTAAAATGAGAACACTAAACGTTGGAATTGCCAGCGACAATATTACGACGCCATAAAAAGTGAATTTTCTTTTAATTCGCAATTTTGTGTCTGGCAACAGCTACTCACAATAAAACATGGACGTCGCCGTGTTTCGAGTCGCGATCGAATCGTTCACGGGAGGCTTTAAAGTTTATTTAATGTGCTCCAAGAGAATGAATGTGACACCTAAGCTAGGTGCCAAACATAAAAAATAATTATAGGTCAATAAACCGATTCTTTTACACAAGAAAGCACTTGAATCCTTTTTTTATTTAGCTCAGTTCAACACAAATGTGGGGAAACGATTTATTGACAATAGAAGAATGTCACATGAATCACGAATTATATACCTACCTACCGAATAAAGGTTCTTGGTATTGAAATCTGACATTAAATATGAGAAAATTCCAAAGGAATAATTTACATGATTTAACACTTTTGTTTGAATTCCAGGAGGCAACAATTTATACTCAACTCTATTATTATTAAAATGCCAGCATTCTTAGCATATGCAGCAGTAGGTAATGTAGATTGCAGACAAGCGTTCTGATTTCAAACTCAATCAGCATGGCCAATTATTACGCGATTTTCGCCAGAAGAGACAATCGCAAGAATACGAGTATTGGTAAGGAGACACCATCTTTTTTAAATCTTCATGCTAGAACTAGGTTCAAAAGAGATGCGTTACAACAATCAACGTGTCCAAGATGAGATGGTTAATAATTAAATGCAGTTATTTTTCAAAAAGTATAAAGCGATCCGACGTCTAAAATCCGCCATTTTGATTTTATAAAAAAAGCTAACCTAACCATGGCGCGACCGACCAACCACGAGTCCATAGACAACCTCATGCATCTCATTAAATCCATGCAGCTGTTGGAATGCTTGGACGGTATGAAGAATCCCACATGCAAAGATACAAAGTTACCTACGCATGAAAAACACCTTCTCTTTGCTGTCGCCCATTCGGGTAAAAAAGGCATAAGCAACACTACTTCGGTAAAGACGACAATACATTTCAGAACTACGACATTAAAAACGACAGAAAATATTTGCGGGTAGGTAAAAGGGCAAGTGGTACTTATTTGAAAATAAAAGCCGTCTCACTCAATGTTACGAGCGAAATCACGGCCACTTAAAAATATACTTGTTGTTCCGAAGCCAGGACAATTTCCCGAGCACCTATTCAACGTTGGCATTTTCTCCAAATAAATGTTTCGCTGAGCAACGAGTAAGTGTTTGTTTTTATTCTTATTAAGATCGTTATTTATGTACTGTCTTTGAATTTATTAGTAACGACAAAATTGTATGTTAATACTGTTCTTGTCCTGCTCTGTTTATTAATACAAACGTATGGTACTCATACATTTTTATGTAGGTTATCGTTATTCCCAATGACATAAAGTATAATTTTACGACTCTACCATTCATGAGTCTTTATTTGCAATTAACTGTCGCTGTCTTCGCATAAAATTTAATTCCCGATTAAAAGTAATGCTGTCTCTCTCTAACGGAACGCATCAGAAAGTGACAGCATTACTTTTAATCGGGAATTAAATTTAATGGACTTACTAGCGGTCTTTACAATATTTAATATGCAATCTGCAAATAAACCCCAATAAGATGTTGGAAAGCCCTTTTCTTTTGTAGGCTTCGTTCAATGTCTTCCCAACGGTTTATAGGCTGTAACATTTTACAGGTACTGCCTTATTCGTTTCTGCTAAACACTAAGCGAGCGCGACATTGAAAAGGGACTTGTGCGGTGACCGCGTCCGTTTTGTGTAAAATGTCAAAGTAAGGGGGAAAAACAAGAGGCGCGCGCGAAATTGTGTTGACGCAGTGACCGCAGCGGGCGCGTGTGGGGCGACGTGGCGACGACGCGACGCGCGGCGACGACGCGTCCCGAGTGGCCCGGTGGTCCGCGTGCAGACCCACTCAAGAACAATTCTACTGAAGCCGTCATCCGCCGGGATAAGCGGCTCATTATTCACTAAAAGCCCACGGCGTGCCCGCTCGGGTAATTGGAGGCTTTGTTCCTTTGCGCTCGGCTTTGACGCTCTCGTGAACTATACGAGACTCCGCTCCGTCGGATTATTATTCGCACAATCAACGATGCACGCCGAGCCTTAGATTAATCTGACAGCTGAGGTATGAATTGTTTGTAGAGCGAGGATAAACGTCGCATTACTTTATGCAGTATCATTATTTTTGTTGTGTAATCCTGCGTAAAGTTTTTACAGTCCACAAATAAAACAACGCACCGCGGAATCCCTTTATGCATAAACGCGTTTATGTAGAAAGGCATTCTTGCGGAGAGACACAATGTTAAAAATATTATAAAATATTACACCATTGTCGAAACCAGTTTTGGTTCAATCGAAAACGTTATAGATTTGCGTGAGCGTGGGAAAAGCAAGAAGAAGCTATAAGAGTTTATTGCATTAGGAAACAGCCGCTGCAACAGACACCAACTCTAACTGCCACTCGTGAAATATTACTGTCCACTGACATATCGTGGGTGTTACACATATCTATTCAATGGCGACTAAATAAAATTACTATTTAAAAGATGGAGCTTGTGATTTTACATATTTTTCTCACCGTATAACCGCATCTGCCGCCTCACTTGCATACATTTATAAATGCAATAGCTTTTCTCCGTACTTTGTAAAATAGATCACTGGCATTACAGCCCGCAGTTTTCATTAATCTGTGTCTAGTACTGTTGACATAAGGCAAGTTACTTTCTAATCTAAGTCGCATGCAGCCTCTTCCATCTTAACTCATCTCTCACTCGTTTTGCGCCGTTATTGCAGTGCTCAGTTATGGTCTAATTAATTGTAACTTGCGAACATATCGTCAGTTTAATTATAACTTGCCATCCAAGCCATAGGCACGCACTTTATATACTTAACTATAGACACTTGAAACATCATAAATTAGATACTTTGCGCAGAGCGTGCCTAACAACGCATTAAGCGAAGGAAACTAACAAGAACACACATTTCAAACGTGTATTAATTGCTGACTTGTAATTAACCAAGATACTACAAAACTCATAAAAAGTATAATTTGAAACTTATAGTGCTGGAACTATTAAATATTACTGTGCAGCACGCCGTTTGTATGCCGATATAAATAGTATAGTCCAAGTTAAACAAGTCAGAAAGACCGTAGTCGGAAAACAGTCTACAAGTCCTTATTACAGAAGAATTTTCCTCGAATGTCGCGCTCGCGGTGATATTCTCGTATTTTTATTAAAGTTGTTTTGTTAAAAGGTCTTCTAAGGATGCAACTCCATAAAAGATAGCGACCCTTGAAGTTAAAATTCAAAAGCTAATTTTTTAAAGAGGTTCACTCGAAGGCGGTTTGTCGCGATCGACGGCGCCCCGTCAACGCAGGTCGCTCGTTATAGCGAGCCCCGCGGCGCCGGGACACAATCGCAAACTTACATTATACACCTGCACCCAACAATCCACAAACGATTTTGAACCTTAAGATGTTTATAATAATGTATAAAAAGTGTTTGTTGCGGCCTCGGTGAACGTGGCGCGGGTTTACAACCAGGCTTCCTCATTACGTCTGTCGGCGTTATTGCCATCTCGTCGCAACATCAGTAAGCGCCGCTCAGAAAAATATTTACATACATCTCTCGCACAAATATTGGAAGGAAAGGAAACATGCAGTAAACAAGTAATTATGTTTAGCTTGATGTGTATTAATATCTTTGTTACCTCCGAAGGCGCATTTCGCAAGCTTTTCGCAGTTCTCTCGTGAGACGGCTAGCAAACACACCGTGTTTACTTTGCCCCATTATAACACCTACGAGCATTACTAAGTTAATGGGATCCGCACCATGGGTGAATGCCACCGATCACGAGCTTCTTTACTGGTATGTTAAACGAATACCACGAATGGCAACTTCATGATTAGTTTTACTCTAAAAGGTAGTGATGTGCCACTACAAACAAATGATGGAGTTAACCAAAATCGTGTATTTCATTCAATCTTGTAAATGATTTCGAATTACGTTGTATATTTGCAATTGCTTTGTCGAACCGTATCTGCGGTTATTCTGGAAATTCTTATGCAGCGTGGGCGATAAACGACCATAAAATATGAAGAATATTGCCATAAAAGTTTAGATTTCGATGAATCCATTGACTACGCATAACATTAGCGGATTTGGGCATTAGTTTGCGAATTAGCACTTTAGTATTGTGATACAACCTTTGTGTCGAAGCTTAAATGGCTGGAAATTGAAAACGACCACCTACAATACGTTTATGAGCTTTGCATAACTTCCATTCAAATTGAAATGCTCAGCACAAACCTCAAGGTAATAAAAGTTATATTTTGAATTACGTAGTGCATATTGGAAATGAAGAAACAAGACACACCTCAGTTAGAGAAAAAGTAAAAATCAAGGATACTCGTAAAGCGAAAACTTAGAAAGTAATCCGCAAGGGATTTGAAAGCTCTTACAGCTGATCACAATTGTAGCAAACGCTACCATTTAAAAAACTTTCAAATGTAGCGCCGCGAGTGAAGACACACAACAGATTGTTATAAAAGCGCTCAGAGCGAGAGTAACCGTCGTACTTACATAAAACTGAACATAATTCCACAACAATACAAAACTTTCTACGTCCTTAATACTTAATCGCGTCTTTTGATAGCATTTTCAAACTATAAAATCTTTGAGCATTGTACGTACGTTCGTGTGAACCATCGTTTCCTCTACGAGCGATAAATTTCAATGATTTAACTGCCACTTTACCCGTTATTTACTATTAAAGGTAGGCAGCAAAGGAACGGCTCATTTCCCTAATTTGTTGCAATATGTTTACTTTTATTTTAATTACTTTCAAGCGGACACTTTGTGAACACTTTGCGGAGTAAAGAGCTTACAGACTGTAAAATTGGTCGTTAAAACGTTTAGACGTTTTCTGAATACCCATCATGACGCTGCTAATTGGTTTCCATTTAAAGCACAAGTACGACAATACAGGAACCAATAAATTGATACTTAATGTTTGATAGTTACAAGGTAATTTAATTGACCCCAGTTGTCTCTATTAACCTGGCGTTTTCACGTTTCTCTCTCATTATTGTTTAATGAAGTAATACCGATACTTAATAAGGAAAGTAGACATTCATTCCTTTAAAAGATCATCAATGATTATGACAAGTTTCTGTTGTATGACCGATTGATTGAATTAAAGTCATGGACTTATATTTTCTTAGCTTGAAGCAGCGTCGATGGGTTCTTTCAATTTAGACGGGTTCAGAGGCTTGTATAAAAGACCACCAAAAGTAAAATTTACTAAAGTTTAAGCCATCTATTTTGCACAAACTTACACGACATAGTCAGTACATACTGCACTCCACGGTGTAAAGTTCCATTTGTGCATGAAAATGTATGAAAACTCCACACTTACATACTTTATGCGTCCTTGGAGAGCGTCCACCAAGGATATGTGAATAGAAGGCAGGGAAAAACCTCTCTTAGATCTAGTTTCACGTTCTATTAGTAAATCAAAAATGTATGCAGGTCACACGTCTGTCGCACTTGTAGCTTCATATTCTAGATACGAATATATTTTTAGGGTTCCGCAGTCGATCTGTCTGTCTGTACATGGCTTAGCTCAGAGACTCTTAGTACTAGAAAGCTGTAATTAGTCATGGTTATAACTATACATATTAATCACGCCGAAAAGAGGTAAAATAAAAAAATTGTAGGGGGTTTTGTATTTCGTAAAGTGAGGATGATCCTTTTTTTCTCGGTTATCCCATGGTATGGGGTATTCTTGGATTGGCCGTTAAAAAATATGGCGGACGTCTGAAAACCATTTTTCGATTCAGGGATCTCTTTGCGTGATATTAAGCTTCAAAGTGCAAATTTTTGTTAGAGTCAAGTGTCTCCCCTTTTTTTTTTGGGTGGGAAATTATCAAATAACTTCTGAGCGGCCAGCTAAATCGCAGATGTTCGCGGAAGCCCGTGTGGACGATTTTCATGCCATTATGAGAAAAAGAACAGCGTCAATAATGGGTAGGTTGCGCGGAAGCTCCAACAGCATCCTAAAAACATTATTAGACAAAATTGACAGTCCCTTCATAAGGCACTGGGTACGAAGGTACATGCCAACGCGTGTTGGGCCTCGTCGCTATTAGTTGTTTTAGTTTGTAAAAGTTTACTAACATATTTTTTAAGTCATTGTTACTAATACTATATGGATTGTGTGTATGTGTAGTCCGAAATAAAGTATATAATAATACTAATAAATGGTTGGTTTTGGATATGTGAAAAAAATTATGGCTGTAGTACATATAACGAAGTTAAAAGGAAAACTATCACAGCTAAGTAGACTTTACAAGTTAACGAGCAATAGTCGACCAACTTACATTTGCAGTTGGAGAATTGATCTTGACTAAAATCGATATATGGGAGAACATGTTTTTCAACTACAGTGTTCAGTTTGTTTTTGGGATAAATTCATCCCAACTACGGAACATTGTGCATGGTCCGACACGCACATGGCCGGGTTTTTTCGCTTGGATTTCTAGGCAAAACGGAAAGGGTCGTTGGTTTATGCCTAAATAAGTTATGACGTTACGTCTCGGGTGAAAGGTTTGAAGCTGTGGGCGAGTATCGGTGTAATCTGATTGGTTGGCGATCTGGTGATCGGAGTTTAATGCTATTAGTTTGCTAGTGGAGGCTGTTTGCCTATCTACCGAGTCATGCCACAGTGTTGTTTTTTCTTTAAATTACAATGCTCTACTCATTAGCTGTCCAATGCTGAGCAGTGGTGGCCCAGTGATCACGGCCTAGATTTACGAATTGTAGGTACGTAAGTTCGAACACAGCCAGGCGCTTTACTTTGTGTAAATAATTTCATCACCACTGCTCTCAAAACTGTGAAGGAATACATCATGAGGAAACCAAATATTCGAAGACATGTGATATCTATCAAACCCGCACTGGGCCCGTGTGGTAGATAACAGCCCACTCTCTCTCGAAGAGAGGAGGCCTGTGTCCTAGCAGTTGGAACATTATACTTAGGCTGATTATTGACTTAATGGCTGTTACGAGAGATATTTAAATTCTAAGATACATGCCCTGCTTAGTTTAAGGGTCAACGGTCTAAGCAAAACATTGTGATGTAGGTACAAACGTAAGTGTGTTAAGTAAGTGTGAGCTTACTGTCTGTTCATCACTTTTTCTTTTTTGCCAATAAACCTTTTTTAACCAACCTCCAAAATGGCGGAGGTTGCATGTTCGTCTGTATGTTTTTTTTTTAACGTATGTTCACCGATTTCTCTGTCAATTGTGGACCGATTTTGAAAATTCTTTTTTGTTTGAAAGGTATGCTCTCGAAATGGCCTTATTGTCACCAAGTCAGACTCTGTTGAGGGTATCCCATGGAAATCCAGGGAAATCCTCAAATTTTATACCGCACACCTATTAGCGATTTGGGTAATTTTTATAGTAACTTATGCATTTGCACTCGGAGAGCACCATTTGGTGAATTAGAAGAGCACCAGTGGTTTTTTTTTGTAAAAAGATTTTTTTTTTTTTCATTTTGTGACCTCATGTAATCTGTTGAATGAACAGCCAAGAAATGTCATGTGGGTATAAATTATACCTACCCTAAAATTCCTACCCATGTAGGAGTCTTAAATTGAAAAGCTTTGCATAGATCTTACGACTGATAACGAATGGGAAAACAAACGAAGCAACGCAGACATCTTTATTGCCTCAATCTATCAAAGCAAGGAGAGTAAGAACTACCAAACGACACCAATGGCTTCCCGGACACATCGAGCTAGGTGAGGATCAGATTTGCCAAGTCTCCTGAACATGATCCTTTATGTCAGGATAACAGGAAGGAGTGGAATGCAACTCTATTTTATGTTATCCGTAAAAGCAATTTTTATTTGCCCTACTGCTGCGATTTATAATTGGCATGTATTTAACACGGCGACAAATTAATCTGAATTTGGGTAGCAAAAATAAGAGGTTGGCAGCTACAGCGAAGTATTATTTTAAGTAGAAAGTAGCAGCTCAATAATCAGTTTTTAGCTTTATTTTAATTTAAACTGGCATCGAATTTTTGTTTTGGTAACTAAATTTACCAACAATAGAGGGGATCTGGCGCTCGGCGGCCGCTACCGCGGCACGCTCGCTTCGCTCGCTCGCCTTCGCTTGTTAATGGTTGTTGTTCTAACCTAACCTAACCCAAATGATTCAATAACAGTAGATGACTAATAATCGCTGCCAAGTTATTATTTTAGTAGCAAATAGTTAGTCGCCCTTTAAGTTATTAGTCGCCAAGTTATTATTTTAGTAGCAAATAGTTAGTCGCCCTTTAAGTTATTAGTCGCCTGGAAAATTATTATCCTTTATAATTTAGAGGAAAGTATGAGGCACAGTCAAAGTAAGAATATTGTTTTAGAGATTTATTACAAGTACGAGTACTTACATATTAACGCTGGCCGGAGATATAACGTAATCATCAAAAAATCATACTATCCCATCCTATCCTACTAATGTTGTAATACTAATGTTAAATGTGAATGCTTGTATGTTTGTTATTCAGTCACACAAAAACGGTGAACGGATTTGGATGTTAAGAAATGAAATGAAATGAAATCGTTTATTCTGTAAAGTCTCTTTTAAAGTCTAGACATAATCTTGGTCTGATCATGTGAGGACCATGTAGATATGTGTCTGAAATGGGTTTTTGAGGAAAGAACCTCACAAATTTGAGTGGACCTGCCCAATCAGTGCAAGCATTTGTCAGTAATCGTGCAGCTCAACTCAAGACTTAAGGAGCTCAACGACTCGACGAACAATATCAACGAAAGTACAACTGGGTAGGCCGCATAACGTGCTTAAAATGCCAGACCATCATTAAAACTAATTTAATTATTTATTTATTTGCCACATAGATAGGCCATGACCTGGCTTATGGCATAGGGCTTCTTATCTCGATAGTATCTACGTTCCAGTGGGATAATTTCCGACATCCACGCGGGCGAAGCCGCTGGCAAAAGCTAGTGTTTTATAACTGTCAGAAATAGGTACAGTCACAGCACATCAGGTTATACCAAACTGTAAAATTTCTCCAAATGATTTTAAACCTTAAAATGTTGAAAGTTAAGTTCAACATCGAACGAGAAAATTTGTCAATTTTTGTTCAATCAAGTTAATATTTAACTGGGAGTTGACGTTCGGTAAGCATATCCAGTCAGGGAAATTACTGATTGTTTATCAAATAGACACTACGCCGCCGCGCCGTTCCGTGTTAAAGGCATTTCATAAAACTGTCAAAGAATGACAGCAAGTCGTGATTTGAATAAACGGCCAATTTAAATTGGTATTCAATTAATTTCCCTGACTATGCCTACTGAAAAGTGCACATTTGAAGTTCAAGTCAAAGATATTACCAATCGGATGCCGCAGCAAACCTGTCCAGTAGACTTTTTCTACGTTAACCAACATATCTTTCGTGAAAACCAATAACGTAGCGAATGACTTTAACAAATAACCTGGACGCTTCCTTTAAGCTGATATACAACTTAATTCCATTACAGTACCCTCGCCGTCGCTCGAACAATGGTCAGCTTAGCTCTTAAACAATAAGAACGTTATTGATCTAAAACAGACTGATTTGAAACTTCCTAGATAAAAGATATATAAAAACGTAGGGCAACCTGTTGGAAAGCTCGTAACGTTTTGTGAGCGTCCATTAATTTGGTTTTATTTCGTAGATTCTTGACTCTGGGAAAGATTTTAACGAAATATTTATTGGTTAGTTGTTCACTTAGATTTAATGATTTATTTATTGTTCGTGAAATAATAACAGTCACATGGGTCGATCGAAGGTTCCTGAACCGAAGTCCTGCCAGGGTTGCGAGTTTGTCCGAAAGGGATATCGTGGCCCTGGCACACAGGCATCTGAAGGAACACGGGTGGGTTTTAGTCAGTAAAAGTCTGACACCCTCCCGCTCCGCCCAGAGCGGGAGAAGTTATTATCGAATTTACCTCCAAAAAAAAATTATTGTCGATTGAAGGTTAAGCCACGCTAGCCGCAGTCGCTTCGTGGATGGGTGACCAAACTGACCATCCATTACATATCGAGACGCCTCCGTGCCTCGAAAAGCACGTTAAGCTGTTGGTCCCGGCTGTCATTCGTAGATCTTTGACAGTCGTTACGGGTAGTCAGAAGCTCAAAAGTCAAACAACCAGTCTTACCGAGTGGTATCGTGTTCCCCAGTTACTGGGTTGTCTCTAGGTCAGATAGGCAGTCGCTCCATGTTACCACTGGTATTCAGCTGCATCCGGTTAGACTGAAAGCCGACCCCAACATAGTTGGGAGAAGATTAGGCCGATGATTAATTTCTTCGTAGGTTTTAATAATAATTATGTCTAGGTTGAAAGCTTTTGATGAAACTTTCCTAGGTTCGACAAACATGCTTCGTTACTTTGATTCTCATAAATGATTAGTGATACCTACCTACTACATATTATTATAATAGTCGATCCTTATATATTGGATCCTATTAATATCAGGGCCCTACTAAATTCAATCATCAGCTTGATGTAGACATATGTTTCCCGAGAACAGCAATTTATTATTGAATACAATTAATAATCAATAGGAAATGGTACCTTAACTGGAACTGATGTTTTCCCCATGTGTCAATCAAATGTACCGTAACATATAATTAATCACGAAGGTCTACAATGTTATAATTAATAGTTTGATGCTAAAGTTCTGATTGGATCGTACTTCGTCATTCCCATGTCCATTGTCACTACGCTATAAAGCGCCATACTATGTGTGTAAAAGCTTTAAATATATACGACAGTTCTCATTATTATAGATGTAGGTATATATAAAATGTATCTGTTCATACACGAAATCTCTTAAAAGGTCATTGTACTCATCATTATGAACAACTACTTTTACTATGGGACAAAACTTGAAGGCCCTCAAAAAAATCTGCTGTTCCCTACATTTTGACGAGTTATGCGAACGTAAATGTAGGGAACAGCTGATTTTTTGTGAGTACAATGACCCCTTAAGGGATTTCGTGTATGAATAGTGCACGGTCAGCAACCGCACATTGTACTTTGGCCTAGTTACAAAATACTGCAAATATTGTTAAACAAGAAAACGTAGCGTAGTGTGGGGCGCCCCCCAGCTAGATGGACCGACCTTAAAAAGGTGGCTGGGACAGACTGGATGCGGAAGGCGGAGGACAGGGTGTTGTGGCGCAGCCTGGGAGAGGCCTATGTCCAGCAGTGGACTGCTATAGGCTGAGTTGATCGATTGAAGAAAACGAAGTATCATCACGGACGCAAGTACGTCAGTCTTTGGTTTTACATCGAGCTCGCACAACATTAACATTTTATAACATTTTCTAATACACCCCACGGAACTCAGAATAGATACTTAGGACTAAGGACCGATTCACCAGACGTCACTTATCACTTAACTAATGATTTTCTCGGTGAGAGTTAATTAATCGTTCGCAGATGTAAGGAATGGATGTGGATTTTAATTTACTGTAATTGGCCCTACGCTTTGATCAAGGTTTCGTTTTAACAGAAATATTGAAAACATAATTGACTCATTTTGAACAAACACTTCAATTTTAATCAAACATTCGTGTATCAAAATTTTCCGTACCTATATAACTCGAAAACTTATGGTATGTTAAAGGATATTTTATTTAATGTAGACCAATTTTAGAAACATTGAACTTATTACAATATGTTACATTTTTTTTTTTTAACGTTCTTCACTCTAGGAATTTCTCTTCTATCGTGGGTGCGTTTAAAAACATTTAAGCTCACATACACAAACAGCCAGACCCGGAACAACTACTTGTAGGTCATACAAATATTTGTTCCGTGCGGGAATCGAACCCACGACACGCAGCGCAGCAGTCTTAATCACTGCGCCAACCGTGTCGACAAAATTACATTACATGATATACGAATTAGTTTCCGATTGCGTAACAAATTAGACTCCTACCCACCCTACATGTCAAAGCAATATAAGTTCAATAATGCACGTTTTATGGTAAACAGTCTCCGGTTAACAACAAATCTGATTTTCGAAACAATAAAGACTTTTTTTATTTTGAACTATAAAATAAGAGCGGTGTGAATAAATCTTCTAAATATTTACATTTACGTGAAGTTGGAGCGTAAAATAAATATTTAATGTCAATAGAGTTCTTTGGTTGAAACTTGAAATTATTGCGGTCGTATTTGAGAAGTTCAATAATTGTTAACACTAAAGCTTTTATTGTTTTATGGGGACCATAAAGCATGTCGACATGACGGTGCAGCAGTGAGGCTTGTTCGCGGCGATCTGTGGGTGCCTCCATAAACACGTCCCGTAGGCGTCTGGGTAGGTACTGTGCAGTGTGTACTCCTAAGCGGATAACGCTAACGGTGCTAACAGTCGGTGGAACACTTTTATTTCGTCCTATAACGGGATTTATAACGCTGGTAGCACATCTCCGCCACGAAACCATAGCAGCGAAACTACTACCGCTACTCGAATCGGATGCGAGTAGCGGAACATGACGCGAGCTAGTTTAATTGAACTACTCCGGTTTCGCTGCTATGGTTTCGTGGCGGAGGTGTGCTACCAGCGTAAACGTTGGTGCTCATCTCCGTAATCCGGCCGATGTGGCCACGCTTACTGCGTGTCAGAAGACAATCAGTTTCTACACTTTCTACACACGAAGTGCATGTCAAGCTCGAACACAATTTTGATACCCAAATTAGGCAAATAGTATATACTTACTTAGTTATGCAGAAGTACAAACCAATCAATCTGCCTAGCCTTTTCCCAACTATGTTGGGGTCGGCGTCCAGTCTAACTGGATGCAGCTGAATACTCGTATTTTATCTGACCTCCACAACCTAGTAACTGGGTAATACGATACCCCTTGCTAAGTCTGACGGACCAGCGTTTACGAACAGTCAGAATCACACCTTTGCCACAAAACTACAAGCCTCAAATCCTTACACCATGATTTTAATGTAAACACCTGCTTGCGCGCAACGCGTGCACAATAAACAGCTAGAAATACTGTAGTTACCGCAAAATAAAAATAGAAAAGCTGGAAAAATGCGCGTATGGAGCTTTTCAATAAAACCAGTCGCTTGAAACTGGGCTATTGGTTTTCTTTGCGAGTACCGCGTTGTAATTCGAACCGAACCGAGGTCGGGACCAGCCCTGGCCGAACTACCGACCATGCAAATATGAAATACTTGTATAATACCCGCCCATTATTGAGTAATTGAATAGATATAGGTATTACTTGTTTATTTTGTTTATCAGCGTTAGTCCGCCCACTGTGGAGAATCTATTGGCAGTATAAAAGCTGTTTGATTGTATCTTCGCTCGCGTCGTTATCTCTATGATCCACTGTTTTGTTTTTCATTTCTACATCTGTATTCTATAACTATCATTGACCTTGTTTCTTACTAAAATATACAGGGTCAAATTAAATTAGATAGCGAAACTCCGCAGTCGTGATTAGTATCGATATCTAAACATGGTAAAATAAAAAAGATTTGATGTTTATTTTTGGGGTCAAAGACCTCTTGTAAAGTGATGTTACTTGAAGTGAAATAGTTGAAAAAATCTGTATTATTTTAGGGTTCCGTACCCAAAGGGTAAAACGGGAACCCTATTACTAAGGCTCCGCCGTCTGTCTGTCTGTCCGTCTGTCACCAGGCTGTATCTCATGAACCGTGATAGCTAGACAGTTGAAGTTTTCACAGATGATGTATTTCTGTTGCCGCTATAGCAACAAATACTAAAAACCAGAATACCATTAATATTTAAGGGGGCTCCCATACAACAAACGTGATTTTTTTGCCGTTTTTATAGATATTGGTACGGAACCCTTCGTGTGCGAGTCAGACTCGCACTTGGCCGGTTTTTTTGTTTTATTGTGTTTAGATATCGATAACGTCTGTGAAGTATACACAATTTAATTTGTCCCTGTATAGCTAGTTTACCGTTAAAGGTAAAATACCATTAAATTCCAAATCTGTAATACTTGTAAGTTCACATTAAAATAAATTGTAATCGATTCATATTTAGTGTCAAAAATATCATCTCCGTTTTATTACCTAAACTTGGATTACAGTTTAATGATATGGAACACAAACTAATTTACGCTTAGCCTTCGAAATTATTCAACTAATTAATTCGATTTTCTTTCTTGATTCTTATCAAATATTAAAGCTGTCACTTATTGGAGAAGATTTCAATTTAAAGCCAATAAAATAATGTAATTATTATTTTATAACTTATAAATTGATGTGTAAATGTATGGACAAACAATTCAAATCAACAATTTATTAAGCATTAATTATAGATTTCTAAGAGAAGGCGCCATTTAAAGTATGATCGATGAAATTTCCCAACACTGTGTATCTAATTATAATAAAAAATTATATGAGCCGTGGAGGTCGGTCTGACCGTATTGAGGACAAATTCTTTAGTGTGTTGATGTAATAAGATTTTCTCATTTATAATACAAGAAACATTAACGAGTAGTTAGAAATAATAAAGAGATATACAAAGCTTTATAACACGATCCAAACTATACGCCCACGACCCGTTGAAATATGGAGACAGTTCAAGTTATTGGAAGTAGTATATTATATTTAAAGATGAGATATATTAATATCAAGGCCCATATTCCTTTACCAATTATATCATGTCTTTTGTTTTGGCTAGAATGACTTATTTATAGCACTGCCTTCAGAAAGTTAATATTAAGCACATTGCGTAGGTATGTGCCCGAAAATAATATAACTACGTCTTCTCTATTATTAAGAAGATTCTCTATTATTTTTTATAGCATTGCCATCCAACGTGGCAACGCTGCCAGCCTTTTGGGCACTTTTCCCATTGACGAATTTCTTGATGCCCAATGAGCTTTTTCCCCTTTTTTAATTTTTTTCTCCTCCATATTGTACATAATATTATTATTTTTACTGTTAGATTGAATAAATGAATGTAAATCGATAAGATTACATTTCAGTTCCACTTAGTTTTGTATTTTGTTTCTACTATTTTATATCTATTTTGTATCTACTATTTATCAAGTCAAGACATACCATTCCAGTCCCTTTCAATCAGATAAAAACAGTGATTTTTTTTTCCAATTCCATTGAATTAAACACCATGAGATGGTTTATATTAAATAAATTATTTTTAAGTCAGTGGGATAATTTGGATATTGGAGTGTTCTCATAAAATATTCTCGTTATTTGTACCAAACAGCACGTATTCGCTGCATCACGGCTGTCCTGCACCGGTTACACGGGCGGGCGGCAAGCACGCCACACGCCCGAGCCGCACCAGCGATCACTACCACCATGACTCCACAATTTCTGCTCCATTTATGTTAAATTTTATATTATCATATTCATTTACATAGCCAGCTTGTGGGATAAACGCTGCGTTCTTATTATCGGACCTAATTATTGGTCTTTGTGTTCAAATTGGAGGAGAACTTTTTATTCAAATCAAGTCACGTTGCGTCGGCGTTGTGGCGAAACAATTGAATAGATGATTATTTCTATTGAGTTGTTAAGGTTAATAATTGTTATATTGTACTCCCATAGACGCAAACTCAAACTAAAGATATATACTACCGATAGAATTGGAAATGATATTTAGGAACACACATATTTTATTTCCAGTAACGGAATACATTAGAAAGAACGCAGGGAGTCACATAAATCCTGCTATGGCAGGGGACGTCACATAAACTTGATTTATCTTTTGTGACGTAAGTTAACTCTTATCAAAACCTTAGGTTACAAATTCAACTCAACGAAAATATTTTTATGGGAAAATTGGATTCAGAAAGCAGTTTTTGGAATAATATTATGCAGACGGTTTTTTCTGCGACGAGACGTTATTAGTTTTCGTAAATTGGTATTCAAATTGAACAGAATGATTGATCAAATAAGTAGGAGATTTAGAAGAAAAAAATTGCACTGGAAAGGTTTAGTGATTTAGCGTGATTCCCTTAATCAATTATTCCATAGGATTTTCTGGTTTAAATCCTTTCGTGAATCAATGATTTCTTTCGAATTTCGATATTTTAATCAGTAATAAGGACTGAAACCATTAGTAAATACCACTTTATGCTCACTAAATATGAATGCATACATATAAATCACGTGTATTTTAATTCTTAGGAGTGCCTACAGCTACCTACTGCAAAGCTACTTGAATAACTTAAAGGTAGAAACAAAAGCACTTTCCAGCCCATTGACGATCGTTTTAAGTCAAACAACACAATAACTTAAACAATCAACTCTATATTTGCACATTACGTTTGCCAACTCATATTTGTACTGCTAAGTGTTGCGAATAAATATACGATTGTCGATAAAAAGCTGAGCCGTAAGTAAAATGTTATTCGATAAATCGAATCGAACGATTCGATATAAAATCGTTTATTATATTCGTATAATAAAAACTTTGTTCAAAAGGTTTTCAATTTAAGAGTTTACTCGTTGACGTAGTCTTGCTGGAAATCTTTGAGAACTTCTGAATTAGTTTCAATGATTTTATATTCTATCAGCGGTCTTCATGACGATTTTTTGCGCTGGGTTTTTTGTGTTTTTGTAGTTCTATTGTTTTTTTAGCATTTAAGTTGTTGTTTGTCTTTCGGTATTTTGGACTACTAAAACAAAATATTTGTGCTTCTCAATTTACCATTCAAATTCTTACTTACCTGTACCGGGATCTTGCAGTCAAAAGGCAAAATACAGGAAGCGATCAAAGCAATACCTGGTCTACACACAACAAGAATGCTTTGACCATGTAGGTAATATTCCACCCTCATAGGGACGGGAAAGTGTCAATTAATTGAAATTACATGCAAATTATATCGTACGTTACGCAGGTGAGTAGCAATAGTTTCGATTTAATTGCATTAGAATTTCACGGCGGCGTTGCCGCTCTAATTTGCTTAAAGCCATAAAATTGCAATTAGACGCAAATACGTTTCTAGGTTAGAGACCTGATCACCGGTGCTAATTAGCCAGTTAACTTGAAAACAATAATAACGTCACGTTGCCACTGTGTCGGTGGAGGGTTGTATAAAACATTCATGTTTACAGCTACTAATTTACATAAATCTTTTACAAGTCTGTGAATCGATCTCATTACAACGGTTTAATGTGTAGCTAAGCTACTATTAGTTGTCATAAATGCAAATTGTAATTACAATAATATGAACGGTTACATTTTAATATGGAGAGGGAGGTTAACAGAAGAATCCAGCTGGGCTGGGCAGCATTAGGGAAGCTTCGTCGAGTCTTCTCGTCACGTATTCCACAGAGGATGAAGGGACGAAGGTCTTCAATCAGTGCGTCCTGCCTGTTATGACTTACGGAGCCGAAACGTGGACGGTCCTTAAATTCAAGGTCGCTCAGCGAGCTATGGAACGGGCTATGCTTGGAGTCTCTCTGAGGGATCGAATCCGGAACGAGGTGATCCGGCAGAGAACCAAAGTCGTCGACATAGCCCACAGAATAAGCAAGCTGAAGTGGCAATGGGCCGGCCATATTCTCTCTTGTTCTTAAGTGGAAACCGCGAATCGGCAAACGTAAGGTAGGACGCCCATTTCTCTAGGTACCTAATTACTCTACATTTATTTAGACATTTACATTCACCATAGACATTATGTAACTCTACATTAAAAAAAAATTGCATAGAGCTCCTGGTAGTAGCTTCCTTCTCATGTTTTGCGCTACTAATGGGGAAGGCTACTATCAAAATGGCGCTGTGGTAGCCAATTCCCAAAACAAGCTATGCAAGGCGAGCGGTGGTTTTATATTATTTTTGCGAAAATAATTCATTATTGTGTTCCTAAATGCTTCGAAATTAGAGTCCACCATTTTCCGAAAGACTTCAAAATTAGATGATTGTGGATTACGAGGAAATAAGCAATAATTTAGGTTTAAATTCTGTCATCTCTTAGCAGCCACGGCTTATTTTTAAATAATTTACTTTTGAATTGTTATTTTTGCTTTTTATTTTTTATCACGGACGCTTCTGACGTTTTGCATCGTTCTCGCATGTATAATTTCAATATGAATGATGTAACCAATACTTTGTATCAATATTTTAATTAATAAGAGTGTCCGTAGAGTTTCTTGTCCGTTCTTCTCCAACCTACTACTCTTTGTAATGGGCTTCATATTTCTAACTGACCGACTTCTTGACAATTCAAACGTGCTTGTAAATGGATTAATTGAAATAAATGCTTTGGGTTTGAGTTTCTGACCTTTCCATGTTGAATTAATAATCACGCGAATTTGTGAAGTAAAACGAAACTCATGAATGAACCATTGCATGAACACGAAATGGAATGAAAAGCATTGAATGGACGAAATGTCAAATTTAGTATAGGCCGGAGGGACCTAGCTTGGTCACGCCATCTACAAACAGCTTTGTGACCGGCCTTAAACGACTCCACTATTTTTATGTCCACAACACATCAAACACTTGAAAACTAATTCCCTACATTCACCTAATATTTGGTTTCGTTTAGTTAGTACAATGTACATGGTAATTGACACTGGTTACTTTGTGTGCTTAGTTGTACCGCGTACTTGAATATTCATGCAATACTTCGTCGGTGGCACCCCCCACCCTCCCCCCTTCCTCCGCGTGCCTTCTATTGAGACATTGTTTTCAATTTGCTATAATCCTCATAGAGATGTGAGCCTGATTAATGATGTTAGTATGTAGTGGCAGCAAATTTGAATATTTTGATGGAAATTACAAATTTCGTTCCGCGATTTTTGAGGATATAATTTTGTATTTCATGCGGTGTGTGATTTATCGAATGTGTTTGTAATTATAAAAGAGAAATATTTATAAATGCAATGAAACAATAGCTACAGTCACCTAGTTTGTGTTTTTGTAATGCGTAGTTAACCTGTAATGTAGCCAGATAGCTGTTATGCAGCAGGTGATAGTTGTTAACATTTTATTTTATTTTGTATAAGCTTTTTTTTCTCATAATTAATTAGGCACGGACACACACTTCTCTATGTTTATTATTCTAGCGTATGGCACTCGTGGGTTGCAGCTGAAAATCAGCGTCAGATGGTACACCTTGTGTTGTCATCTGACATTATGCTGAGCTGAGGCCCTTTTGGCATTATAATAATATAGTTTTCTGTTTTTTATAGTTTTAAGGTGTATTTTTTGCTGTAATGCCAATAAACGCATTTTTCTTTCTTTCTTTCTTTTTCTTTCTTTATGAGTTCTGTTAGTTTAGGCTTGTTATTTGTAGTACGTCATTTATTTTGTGGAAAACAAAGCCTTTTTATTTTATTTCATAACAACACATATTTCTGAATGCGCTTACGGCTATTTACAGGTTTAACAACTATCTCACCCACATATTAATTTCTAATCGGAATTCAGCAGCCAGCTGCGATCTTAAGCTGGCTTACTACGGATTTAATACATCACAACAACTTTAACAAGACTTAAGAAACTTTCCAAGTATTTAGTTTGCTGTTCGGTATATCTCGAATGTTTTATTAGATGATCGTGTACTCTGTAATTGAATCTGAAAACTTTTCTAATATATTGACTGAAAGCTCGGCTACACTGAATGCAGCGCGCGACTGATCAAAGGCTTACGTATTTTTAAGATGTTAAGCCACATAGCTTTTTATGAAGACTACTTTAATTTTTTTACCCTTTTATCATAAACGCTGCTTAAAGTTAAGTAATGATTAGCGTCTGTTTAAACTAGTTAAGTTAAGTTAACTTTTAACGTCAAAAATGTATTTTTGACGTTTAAAAGTCTCTTTACTTTAATCATCGTTTATAAATAAACCCCATAGCTTTAAACGTATTTATTGATTTGTGGTGCTAGTGAGCGTTATAAACCATCGTTCGAAAGACGAATTGCAGGTTAGCCTTCCAAATTCAAAAATGACATAACACATATGTGCCCATGAAAGTATTGCCGGACTTCTTGGCGGGAAAGTGAAGCGTCGTGTTAGCAGTTTTGTTTTATTTTCTAAAATATGTGTTTAGCCGAATATTAATGTGTAATAGTGGTGGATTATTAACCATTAAGTGTTCGTGAATCTGCATTAGTGTAGGCAAATTAAACAAAACAGTGCAACATCACTTTAAGTTCTCTCAAGAAGTCCGCGCGAGGTTTCATTACTGAAACTCAACGGGAGCGGGGCGGGATTTCATCTATCATCTTTATCATGCATTGAATTGAGTTCATTTCATAATTTGTACTAGTTACCTAATTTTACATGACACTAGCTAAATGCACAAACCGTGCGAAGGCAAAAAATAAAGAAAAGTATTGCCAGCGTCAAAAGACTCGTCTTTCTCGACTATTATTGTTTCTACTTTCACAATTGGGAACATGCTGTACCTAAATGCAAACAACCAATGAAGCAATCAAGTGAATGTAACAGCCTAAGTAGAGACCTGAAAGATTAACATCAGTTCCACTAATAATATTTCATAGAACTTGTGTTGTCCCCATAATTGAGCCTACAACTATATGAATGGCTACAGATATGAATCACAGTCAAAGGCTAGTTGTTAATTGTGAGTCATGGCATGTAGACACAGTTCCTTAAGAGGGCCCTTCCCGGGCCGTCTATCGTCAACGCGAGCATGGTCGAAAAGTTTGTTGTTTCGTTCAGCGCAAGTGAGAACTACTAACAAGCAAGTGAGAACGCGGTAACATTGAACGGAAAATAGTGTGCGGAGATTTCATAAAACTTGATCTAGGAAATCCATGTTTTTACAATATTTTTACAAGTTTCTGAAATAAATGCTTATCATTTAGAATCTCCATTACATGTGCGAAGTTTCTATCAAGATGATTCCTTTACTTTTAAATGTATGAGTACATTATGAACAGCCAAACTTCAGGTAAAATTTGTGCAAAAAAGCAGATTTTTGCAGGCTTACTGAATTCGTTTCTCGAAATATTTATTTTTTGCGAGCATAGAAACCTAGATATAGTGCAGAAGATACCTATTAGTTTTAAAAATTTAAAGAAAGATGTGTTACAACGCCATAATCACGTACGAGCGTTTGTATGAGAAGTATGACGGATTGGCCGCTCTTAAGTTAACTTTGCGAAGTCAGTACGCAAGTAATGTGTAGATCAAATACTCCGCCGCTGACCTACCGCTTTGACCTGCTTCTTCATGATACCCGCCATTACTTGTTTAGATTCAGACAAATGTTACTACGCTAGCTGGTCTAAGATATGTAGGCACAGATTGGAGTTTGCTAATCTAGTAAGTCATTAACTTTGAGACTGTGTGGTCACATGCATAATTACAGCCCGTGCGTCAAAGCTTTCGTTTTTTCAGTTACACGTCTTCAAAAAAGAATTGCCAAATCTATATAGTTTGTGGTAGCGGAAAAAATATATGTTATTCTTGAACATATTTCTCAGAACAAGGTTGAGACCAAAACACATTTAGAAAATAAAATTATATAAATTAACGGTAATCTAACCTTTTACTTTGAGTTCCAATCCAAAATATCTGTAGTAAATTTCTCCCTTATCTGTAATATCTGTAGTAAAAGGTATTTCATTAATAACAAGAACGTCTTATATGCAGAACTTGGTTGTTTTTTATTTTCGATTACTCAACAAGTTTTTTATTTGAGTAAATATATAATTGCTTCCTATTTTGCAATAAATTACAAGCGTTGTGTCATCGCACTTCTCTTTCTTTTGTGCAGTCCGACAGTGACCACGTTTTAGCTGTTGTCAGCGTCTTAATAAAATCATTGCATTGCCCAAACATCCACCAACCTGGACTGGGCCCGCGTGGTGGATTACGACCCACTCTCTCTCACCGAGAGGATGCCTGTGTCCCAGCAGTGGGAACATTATGTATTGCCCAAACAAAAATCAAATCAATCTGCCTAGCCTTTTCCCAACATGTTGGAGTCGGCTTCCAGTCTAACCGACGTAGCTGAATATCAGTATTTTACATGGAGCGACTGCCTATCTGACCTCCACAACCCAGTAGCCGGGTAATACGATACCCCTCGGTAAGACTGGTTGTTAGACTTTCGGGCTTCTGATGACCCGTAACGACTGTCAAAGATCCACGAATGACAGCCGGGACCAACAGCTTAACGAGCTTTCCGAGGCACGGATGAGTCTCGGTATGTAATGATGGTCACCCATCCACGGACCAACCATGGCTACTGGCTAGCGTAGCTTAACCTGATGGATCCAAACAAAAATACATTTTCAAAAATACTTTTAAAACGTTTTTTGTTTCTAACCTGAAAAGCTCCACGTCCACACGCACGCACGAATGATCTAAAAAATATGAATATCAAAAATAATGTCGGTATTTTTTGTATACGCGGTAGGAAGTGATGCGCGGTGACACGGGGCGGCCGGGATCCGACTTCCGACCGGCATCCGGCGCGGATTGTATGTACTGCATATTTGTACAGTTCCGTGTCTGTTTGAGCAATAAAACCAACTCGATATCAGCTTATGTGAAATTGATTTCCGTTAGTTTACTGTTTGAAATTAAGTCTACTAATACAACTGAAATTGCGATACGAAACGTTGTACATTTACCGTTATATAGTGTAGCTTCCGTTCAAAGGTTTATTAAATACCGATAGTTCAACATAAAGCGATATAGTAGGTGGAATTAATTTTGCAGTCATCGTCAGTGAAACAGCTGTCTACACGCATGTTAGTATCAGCTAACATGAGTTTTGACAGCTGTCAGTTTTCGATTTTGAATTCGGTTGATTGACAAAAATAACAACCAACAATCACGTAATTTGACACAAAATTAAAGTACAGATAAAATTGAAAAAAAAAATTAAGCTATTTAGTTAAGATTTTCAGTTTCAGCACAAGAGCTAAATGCTAAAATTTGCATTTTAAATCCCCCAAAGACATCTTATACTCATAATGCAATAAATCCTGACACGTACGTCATAGAAATCCTAAGTTAATAGCTATTTCAATACCCATAAACACTAGGATGATTAAGTTATTACTTGAAGGATACGTGTTAGTCTATTATTATAATTATTATGTTTAATAACGCCCTGGTTAATTACATACAAGCCGCGATGGGCCTCCTCATCCTATGGGTAGGTCGTGCCTCCATAGATCACATCAAATCAAAATCAATGTAATTTTCCAGCCAGTAACCACAGTAATTACCTATCCAATATTAACGTCATCGTTGTGACGGAATAATTTATATTTTTTTAGGGTTCCTTATCTCAAAAGGAAAAAACGGAACCCGTGTCTGTCTATCTGTCTGTCTGTCTGTCCGTCTGTCACAGCTGATTTGCTCCGAATCTACTGGACCGATTAAGTTGAAATTTGATACACATATGAAATTTTGTGACCCAAACACGGACGTGTTACGTAAATTAATTAATTTTGAATATGTAGGTCACTTTTGGGGGGCAAATAAGAAAATTAAAAAAAAATTGCTGACTGTACCATGTGTCATATCAAATAAAAAGGCTTATTTAAAGGATTTCATATATATATTTTTTTTTTATAATTTTAAAACAAATACATTTTAAATTATTTAAGAAAATAGATGAAAAAATTACCCTATCTCCGAAACTACTGCGCCAAAAATTTAAAAAATAAAACAGGAAATAGGTGTTTTCATATAGATTACAGGAAAACCTATAAGAAGTCTGTGATCTTAAAATAACATGGTAAATCACTCAATATTGTGCGTACAAATACTCGTAAATTTGTAGTTGGAATGCGTTGTGTGTGGTATGGCATATATGTTACGGCTAATACCCGAAGTGCGGCTACACCTAGTTTTAGCCGGTTAGAATTATAGGTCCAGACAATCCCTGTTGGATAATACCAATTTACCAACAATAGAGGGGATCTGGCGCTCGGCGGCCGCTACCGCGGCACGCTTGCTTCGCTCGCTCGCCTTCGCTTGTTTTAGCCGCACTTCGGGTATTAGCCGTAACATATATACAGGGTGGAATTTTGTAATGCCACCTGGAGGGAAAGAAGAAGAAGTACTCTTAATACTGCAGATAGAAAATTTTACTCAAAGGAAACATTCCTTTATTTTTGAATAGAAAGCAAACTGCATTCAAAGATTTTCGAAAATTCTCTTCTCCCACACCCGGGAATCGAACCGGCTAAAATCTGAAAAAATTATACCCTGTACTTTTATTGCATCGATCGTTAGGGTCAATTATAAGGATGAAATCTCTCTAACAAACATGATAAATTAAATGAAAGGAAAACCAGGAAATCTGAAGTTACAAATTCAATGAGTCAAGTTAAAGCTCTTTAACTAACATCCATCTTTTGAAATGCAGACTCCTTTGCGACATACTCGTGTATGAGGTAATTTAAATATGGAATGTTAGATTAAAATTTGAAAATTAGATTGTCATAGTTGTTATTCACATTTGATTGTTTTTACAACTCCTTTCACATTTTGTCTCACGGTGAAAATGGCTTATCAAGAACAGTTTGATTTAATGGAAACTTATTTTTTAAATAACAAAAACGTGAATCTAGCTCTGCGGTGGTATGGAGAGAGATATCAAGACCGACAGGCACCAACTCGGTTCGTATTGAAAAGAATGGTAGAAAATTTAAAGAATACGGGTGGTTTTAAGAAGAGACGGCAAACTATTCAGCAAAACTATTTCGATTTTGAACTAGATGTTTTAACATAATTTGAATCATTTCCAAAGGCTTCAAGTAGAGATGCTGCCGATGAATTAGGAACAACCCACACTCGCGTACTTAAAGTGCTGAAAAAGTATAAGTATAAAATGCTATCGTGAAGGTCGGTTGGTGCAAAAATTGCATATTGGGGATCGTGACAGACGATTACAATTTTGTGAAAACATGCTTGGAGAAATTGAGCGAAACCCTAATTTTTTGAGTAACATTGTATGGTCTGACGAAACCAACTTCAGCAATAATGGCATGTACAATCGCCGCAATAACTATTATTGGTCTCGAGTGAATCCTGTTCGTGTTCATGAAACTAACAATCAAGTAAGATTTTCTTTCAACGTTTGGTGCGGAATTATGAGAAATAATGTAGTGTTAGTCCACGTGTACGAAGGTCATTTAAACACTGTCAAGTATATTGAAATACTGGATCTCTTAAGAAACAAGTTAAATGGTTTCCCCGAGGAAGAGCGACCCAAATAATTCTACAGCAAGATGGTGCTCCAGCACATAACAGCAGAATCACTACTGCCTACATTAATAACAATTTTAATACCTGGATTGGTACAAACGGCACAATTAGATGGCCTGCGAGATCGCCAGATCTCACCCCATTAGATTTTTTTTTGTGGGGATATGTAAAAAATCAAATTTACATGAAATCTTATGCGAATGACAACGAGTTGAGAGTTGAAGTTCAGAATACGATTTATAATATTCACCACAACACTTTATTAAAGGTTACTAGAAATGAATTCGTTAAAAGAATAAATTTGTGTATCCAAGAGAATGGAGCCCATTTCGAGCAACTAATTAGTTAGTTTACCATTTTTTGTAAACAATTAAATTAATTTAAGATTTCCTGGTTTTCCTTTCATTTAATTTATCATGTTTCATTTATAACGATCGATGCAATAAAAGTACAGGGTATAATTTTTTCAGATTTTAGCCGGTTCGATTCCCGGGTGTGGGAGAAGAGAATTTTCGAAAATCTTTGAATGCAGTTTGCTTTCTATTCAAAAATAAAGGAATGTTTCCTTTGAGTAAAACTTTCTATCTGCAGTAATTAAGAGCACTCCAGGTGGCATTACAAAATTCCACCCTGTATATATGGTATAAATGGTTAAGTTTGTTCTTGGGATAAATTCATCCCAACTACGGAACCCTTCATTGTGCGTGGTCCAACACGCACTTGGCCGGTTTTTTATTGGAAAATTTTAATAGCATATGGTACTATAGCTACGTTCGTAGAAAATTTGTCCTGAAAAAAACGTTGTATGATAAGTTTTCAAATAAAAATAATATGCATCACTCAGTTTTATACGGCGAAGTAATCCCAAACGAAATAAAATTATCTGCAACTCAAAATCGTACCTATGTTAAAAAATAGGGTTTCGAACCGCCCATTTTTCATGGAAATCCTTATGGATAACCTCTGCCTGGGAAGAACGGGGACTATGTAGAACTCTTACCGATTAAAACTCCACCAAGGTGCTCCTACTGCTAACTTCAACCCATTGAAGCCAATCATTTAGCCACAAGCCATCAATACGCTGACAGCTTCGCCGGGCATACTTTTATATCAAACAATTACTTGCTTAAACAAAACATCTCGCGTGTATTCTGCGAAGGGTTAGGCAGAAGTGTCTTATACTACATCCACTTTTAGGCCAGTTATGTTTGAGCCTATTAAAATCAACCGGGCACAAACCCAGACACCAGCGGATTTATAGCGTATCACATTATCAGTAGCAATAGGTTTTATTTTGACAGTTCAGCAATATTCATTGCGTTATTTACGTTGTTGAGCAGACAGATTTTTCGAACATATGAAGCAATGGATTAGCGATATACCGTACTTCAAAATCATTCAGATTGTGATTCAAACTGTTCTACGCAATTAGGGTGCGGGTTGCTACTCAGTAATTCCTGATGGAAACCCAATAACACCACACCAGCAGTACCTACCTTTGTACTTAAATTATAATTATGTCATATACCACATGGAACAGATTTAAAAAAGAGATTATTCAAATCCTCCGTGACTTCTTGGCGGGAAAGTGAAGCGTCATATTAGCAGTTTTGTTTTATTTTCTAAAATTTGTGTTTAGCCGAATATTAATGTGTAATAGTGGTGGATTATTAACCATTAAGTGTTCGTGAACCTGCATTAATGTAGGCAAATGAAACAAAACAGTGCAACATCACTTTAAGTTCTCTCAAGAAGTCCGCGCGAGGTTTCAGTAAAGTGCCGCGTCTTTACTTAAACTCAAGGGGAGTGGGGCGGGATATCATCAATCATCTTTATCATGCATTGAGTGGAGTTCATTTCATAATTATTTAAATAACTTTGTACTTGTTACCTAATTTTACATGACACTGGCTAAATGCACAAACCGTGCGAAGCCAAAAAGAAAAAAAAAAAAAAAAAAAACAGCTAACTTAGTACCTAGTGCCAGTTTTTAATCATACTTACATAGACACACACACATCATCACACATGCTTTCAGCACCTACACCACACAGATACACGCACTCATATACCTACTTTAAATACTAATAATAATGTCACTCTCTGTATTTCTTATTCTTGTGTACTTCGTAATTGGCGTAATGTTTCGAATAATATAAATGTTAGATTTACATGTCAGCTGTGAAGCTACCTTATATTAAATAAATAAATAAATATTGCTCTGTATTTTACTGTGCCCTGCCTGGGAATCGAGCCCAGGACCTCATGCTCATCTGCTTTGAAGCCCGCGAGACCAACAAGGCAGTCACCAATATTAATAATTAGTTATGCCATTTAATTATTAGTTAAAAAACATCGTACTTTACAAGTTAAACTGAAGGTGCGGTATCAAAACTGCGGTAATTGGACTATTCGTGACTGAAGTTTCAACGTTGCAGCTGCTCAGATGAGTATTTTCACAGCAGCAAAAGGGGAAGCCACCAAAACTAATTCCCATTGTTATTCCAACACGTTTCAGTGATTGAATCAATTTGTCAAAATAATTTTAGTTTCAGTAATATGCAGTTATCAGTTGGATGTAGAATGTAAATAACAAAATTACTCTGGAATCAGTCATATTAATATACCTATTATTTAAAAACCGGCCAAGTGCGAGTCGGACTGGCGCACGAAGGGTTCCGTACCATTACCTATAAATACGTCAAAAAAATCACGTTTGTTGTATGGGAGCCCCCCTTAAATATTTGTTTTATTTTAATTTAATTATTTATTTTTAAAGTGAATATATAACTAAATATTCTGAATATTTCAAGCGTCTATCTGTTGGCGTTATCAATATCGAGCAAAAACGACCAAAAAAATCACGTTTGTTGTGTGGGAGCCCCTTAAATATTTATTTTATTCATTTTTTTAGTATTTGTTGTTATAGCGGCAACAGAAATACATCATCTGTGAAAATTTCAACTGTCTAACTATCACGGCTCATGAGATACAACCTGGTGACAGATGTACAGACAGACAGACAGCGGAGCCTTAGTAATAGGGTTCCCGTTTTACCCTTTGGGTACGGAACCCTAAAAATTAACCTTACAAACTTTCAGAAGTGCTTTAGACCATCGAACTGAATAATTTTTACGCTTTTTTTTCGCGATTTCATAGTGAAATGAAATTGTTTATTCTGTAAATAGGTTACCGGAATCACTCTTACACGTCATATTAAAAAATAAAAAATAAGTTAAATGTAGTCGACATTTCATATCTGATTACCCCTGAGAAGAAATGGCGAAACAAATTCAGTCTCTTTTAAAGTCCAGACATAATCTTGGTCAGATCATGTGAGGACTATGTAGATTTGTGTGTGAAATGGTCTTTTGAGGACAGAACCACGAAAATTTTAGTGGACCTGTCCAATCAGTGCAAACATTTGTCAGTAATCGTACAGCTCAAAAAGTTGCTTCCATAGTTTAGTTTAGTTTTAGTTAGTATAGAAAAATTCTTTATTCATCATTCTCCTGCCCTTATCCCAATTGATTTGGGGTCGGCGCAACATGTCCCTTTCTTCCATACTTCTCTATTAGTCGTCATCTCGGTAGTCACTCCCTTTCTAACCATATCATCTTTCACACAGTCCATCCATCGTTTCTTTGGTCTTCCCCTACTCTTATACCCATCGACATGCATACTCAAAACTTTCCTCACGACATTTTCCTCATTCCCCCGCATCACATGCCCACACCATGACAACCGATTTCCGCACAACTTTTCAGTCACCGGTGCCACTTTGAGACTTCCTCTTATGTACCCATTTCTTATTCTATCCATTCGTGTCACACCACACATCCCTCTTAACATTCTCATCCCAGCTACATGCAATTGCCTTTCATTCATCCCTGTTGTGGCCCATTCTGATCCATAAATTCTTCATTAACATAAAAATATACATAGCTGTAGTACTTAAACAAATAAAGTTACAGTTACATTAACAATACTTTTACAGGCTAGGAGCACCTTTATAAGTATAAAATAATAATGGTTACGAACTTATACAGCATGAGGCATACCTTAATTAAACATTTAACATTACATTATGAAACTATTGTAATAATTTCATTTATAAAAATGAGGGGGTAGCAGCAAATACTTAAGGGTAGTATTTAAACGAGTGACTGTAAATTAAAGTTTTAAGTGACAAAAATAATTAATTTACGTTATAGTATTACTAAGTGAGCGACTGACTGCGAGTGACGAGAAAGCAACAGTACAGCGACTTACAAACATTAATTTGAGTTACTTAAAATACAAAATGAGAAGCTTTTATTTATATTTATAACGTTCAGTTGGCCTAATTTTCATATTCACTACCTCATCTAACCCAAATGATTCACCAAGAATAGAGGGAAATCTGGCGCTCGGCGGCCGCTGCTGCGGCACGCTCGCTTCGCTCGCTCGCCTTCCCGCGTTAATGGTCACTGTTCTAACCTAACCTAACCCAAATGATTCAATATCAGCACCCTCTCTGTATTTCTAGTCGCTCACTTAGTCATTTAGTCGAACGGCTAGAATTTTAATATCTGAAATGGATTAATCACAACCCATATTTAGTTAAAGTTAAGTTATTAAAACAGTATCTCATCATCAGTCGCTAAGTTTTTTTTTTGTCGTTCGTTTTATAATTTTCCAATACTTAACTTCGCGCTCAGCGTATAAGTGAGACTGTTGCAAGCGGTAGCTCTGGTGATCGCGCGTGGTCATGCTCCCATAGTAAAAGTTATTCAGTTCGATGGTCTAAAGCACTTCTTAAAGTGTGTCGGGATCATTTTTAAACACCATATACAGGGCCAAATTAAATTAACTAGTGAAACTCCGCAGATGTGATGAGCATCGATACCTAAACATGATAAAACAAAAAATAAATTAATTTGATGATTTTTTGTTACGTCATCGATCATAGTCTATCAGGTAAAAATATCAGGTTTTTATTTGTGTAAACTTCACAGACGTGCTAGTATCGATATCTAACACGATAACACAAAATAAAACGTATTTTCTTTCAACTACGTAGTAAAGTTATCATTATTCACTACAAAACCGATCACAAAGAACGTATTTTTTGCTTAGAACCAAAACAGTGCAGAAATGTTATATGAAATCTCTTTGTTGCACAGTTTTTCATTAATGCACTGTTTTTGATTTAGATATAATTTTCCACAGAAGTTTAATGTCTCCCATTAAGTTTAACATAAAATCGGCTGAATAAAAGCGACTTGGTGAAAGATTTTGTTTTCATTAACTTGAGTTTTTATTTTGATTAGGTATATTTTATCACGGTAGGTAGATTGGTAGTTGAAAGAAAAGTAGATTTCGCACCTTGCTAAAGTGAGTAATTAGCACTAGTGTTAATTTAGTGCCCTCGCCTGCGCTCGGGCACCAACATAACACTCGTGCATTAATAACTCACTTTGCGCTCGATGCAACAATCTACTATTTCTCAACTCATTGTTCAAGACAAGTAACATATCAGCGGTGGTTGACCCCAAAAAAACATAAAATCTTTTTAAATTTTTATTTTATCGTGTTTAGATATATACCCATCACGTCTGCATAGTTTCTTTTAATTTAATTTGTGTGTGGATCAAGGAGTCTTCCCGGATTTAATGAAATACAGTAAGGTAATACCACTTTTCAAATCCGGAGACAGTAAAGACACAAATAATTATAGACCCGTATCCGTTTTGCCGGTTTTCAGCAAGGTGTTTGAAAAGGTAATGCTTAATCAAATGCTCAATCATTTCAACGCGAATAAAATCCTTCACGATCAACAGTATGGTTTCACCAAAGGACGTTGTACGACCGACGCCGGTGTAACCTTATTAAGACACATTTTTAACGCGTGGGAAGAGGCCCAAGACGCCATAGGAATCTTTTGTGACCTTTCCAAGGCATTTGATTGCGTCGATCACGAAACCTTACTCTTGAAGCTTGAGCATTACGGACTTGGAAAACTTGCGCTTAGTTTAGTAAAATCTTATTTAAACGATAGACAACAGCTAGTTCAAATAAATGGTATCAATTCACTCGGTTTTAAAGTAAAAATGGGTGTTCCTCAAGGCTCGATATTGGGTCCTTTCCTCTTTTTAGTGTATATTAATGATCTTCTCCATTTATTAAAAAATCAACCACAAATGGTGTTATTTTCTGACGATACTTCCTTGATTTTTAAGGTAGATAGACGAGCTACAAATTTTGACGACGTAAATAACGCCCAACTGCAGGTCCAAAATTGGTTCGCTGCCAATAATTTAGTATTAAATGGAAAGAAAACTAAGTGCATACGATTTTCTTTACCAAATGTAAAAAGTAGTGATTATGAGATAGTATTGAATCAAGAGAAACTAGAATTCGTCGATAAAACTGTTTTCCTGGGGATCACGCTCGACTCTAGGCTTCAATGGGGTCCTCATTTAACATCTCTTGCAGGACGGCTAAGTTCAGCAGCATATGCTGTCAGAAAAATCCGTCAATTTACTGATGTAGATACCGTGAGGCTAGTCTATTTTAGTTACTTTCATAGTATCATGTCTTACGGTATTTTACTTTGGGGACGGGCTGCAGACATCGAGTCTATTTTTATTCTGCAGAAAAGAGCCATCAGAGCCATATATAATCTCCGCAGGCGCGATTCTCTTAGGGAACTGTTTAAGAATATTAACATCATGACGGTGTCTTGTCAATATATCTATGAAAACATCATGTACGTAAGAAAAAATTTACATCTTTTTAGTAAAAGAGGCGAAAGACATAATTATTGTACTAGAAGTAGGGATCTATTAGCTCAACCAGGTTTCAGACTGGCTAAAGTAGACTCATCTTTCATGGGGTACTGTTTAATATGTTATAATAAAATTTCTCCCCACATACTTCAACTGAATGAGACGAAATTCAAATCTTGTATAAAACGCACACTATGCAAGCAGGCATATTATAGGCTGGGGGATTACATCGCTGATAGAAATGCTTGGCTCAATGCTGGTCCTGCTTCACAACCTCAACTAATTGATTAACATTTGAAAATACTGAAGTAGCTGCTGAAGGTTGTTAGACTATCTTTTCATTGTATAAACTCAATCTCCTTTGTATTATATAATTGCATAGCACAGGTGTGAGTACTATATACAATAGAGCTACCATTTACCGGGTAATATGTCTTTCATTGACTTGAATATGCCCCGGCGGCCGAGAGTATGTCATGCTCACTCAGATGTCTCGCTGATGGTGGCGTGTGTGTTGGATCATTTAGCTCCCTTCAAGAAAATAAGTCTCCTATTTGGACATAACTTACCGCTTCGTACGCTTCAAACTTGAAGAAACAATAATTGCCATACCTAGAAAGAAAGAAAAGTACATTAGTACAAAAAAAAGAAAAACAAAAGTGAAAATTCGAAGGTGAATATTATGTAAATAAATCAATCAATTCCCAACGGCATGTATTTAACGCAGCGACAAATTAATCGGAATTTGGGATTAAAAAATAATGAAAGCCAGTAGCAAAAATAGTAGGTTAGCAGCTACAGCGAAGTATTATTTTAAGTAGAAAGTAGCAGCTCAATAATCAGTTTTTAGCTTTATTTTAATTTAAACTGGCATCGAATTTTTGTTTTGGTAACTGAATTTACCAACAATAGAGGAGATCTGGCGCTCGGCGGCCGCTCGCGCAGCACGCTCGCTTCGCTCGCTCGCCTTCGCTTGTTAGTGGTTACTGTTCTAACCTAACCTAACCCAAATGATTCAATAACAGTAGATGACTTTGCAGCGATTAAGAAATAATATTTAATCGCTGCCATGTTATTTTTTTTTGCAGCAAATAATTAGTCGCCCTTTAAGTTGTAAGTCGCCTCGAAAATTATATTCCATTCCCAACTATGTAGGTGTCGGCTTCCAGTCTAACCGGATGCAGCTGAATACCAGTATTTTAGATGGAGCGACGCCTATACATGACGATACCCCTTGGTAAGACTGGTTGTCAGAATTTCGGGCTTCTGACGACTCCTAACGACTGTCAAAAATCCACGAATGACAGCTGGGACGGGACGTGCTTAACGTGCTTTCCGAGGCACGGTGGAGTCTTGGCATGTAAAGGTCACCCATCCACGGACCGACCCCGGCAAGCGTAGCATAACCTAATTGGTCGACCCATGCGGCTGTTATTACTTAGCCACGAGCTCCTCAATATAAAGCATAATGTAAATAACTCAATGTAAAACTCTTACTGCCTAGTTGGTTTAGTAGTCTCAAGTGCTACTGCTGAGCATGAGGTCCTGAGTTCAATTGGAAAAAAATTATCGAGTTTTTTCCATCTGGAACTTCTCAGTCGCAGCCAGAGTCTGGATTTGTGCGAGGTTGATGGCAATAGCCTCGCCCCCTATTACATGGGACTTAAACATACCTAATTGGCGAAATGTGGATGTTACTATGGGTACACCCTGCCTAACCCTTCAGCAAATACAGGCATGATGTTATGATAAACTAAGTAAATGCAAAACCTTTATGACACCTTAGTTACTTTAAAATAAAGTTCACACCCGTGAATTTATTCGGGATTTTTATAGCCATAACTAACGGTTTACAGCACCAGTTGAACGGTTTTTATAAAAGGATTTAATCCTAGTCATCAAAAGAAAAATGTATGTTTTATTTAGGATTTCTCAATTTCACGTTTGAGAGAGTTTATAAAAGGAATAAATGATTGGATGAAAATAGAGGACAAGATAAAATATTTGATAGGCATCTAAAAGAAAATGAGAAAAAAATATTGAGTTATGTAGGTATAATTTTTTTACGAAAATACAATCTAGATCTAGACCCAGCGTTTTGTTTGTTGATAAGAAACACAATTATTTTCATCTAAAATTACATTTAGGTAAGTACCTTATTCTTTTTTGATGTGGCTAAGTATTAATTATTAACAGTCGCACGCACGGGTCGATCGACCAGGGTTAAGCGACGCTTGCCGTGGTTGGTCCGTGGATGGGTGACCATCTTAACATACCAAGACCCCTCCGGAAGCACGTCGGAAAGCACGTTAAGTCGTGCGTCCCGGCTGTCATTTGTAGATCTTTGACAGTTGTTACGGGTCGTCAGAAGCCCGAAAGTCTGACAACCAGTCTCACCAAGGGATGTCGTGTTACCCAGTAACTGGGTTGTGGAGGTCAGATAGGAGTCGCGCGAGGTAATCAGCTGCATCCGGTTAGACTGGATGCCGACCCCGACATAGTTGGGAAAGACTAGGCAGAAGAAGATTATTTTTGGATGTGTGTGAATTAACTAAACTGTTTTAATAAATACCAACTACAACGAACATTTAGATTTTTTCCACTGCTTGATAAAGATAAAGATAGATAAAGATATTTTTGTAAAACATGAGTAAGTACAATACATGTGCATTGTGGATGGAATTAAAAATAAATAAAAAGGAGCTACATGTTTTGCCAGTTAAAGCGTACAAAAAAAATACAGAACATATTGTTAAACATGCATAAGCCTAACATTATCAATAGATCAGCTTAGAAACATCATAACTAACATACAACAGTTTATTTATCATTAGTAGACTAGGAGAAATGTCGCAATTTACTTAATTTCGCTCATTTAAGAACTCTGATAAGCTGTAGTAGCATTTGGCTATAAGATTTTTTTTTAAATGCACCTTTAACAACCTAGTGGGCAGCTGTTTTAGAGGTGTTGGGAGCTTATTATAAATTTTGGGGCTAAACAGAATATGCTTTTATGCATCAAAGCCGTGCTTGACCTTATTATAGATAACTCATCCTTAACCCGACGACTACGAATGCTAACGTCCGATTGTTTTTTAAACAACGTAGGATTACATTTAATGAAATTAGCGGCTTCATATGTAAACAAAGAGGGAAGACTTAATATTTTATGCTTAATGAAATATGGTTTACAGCTTTCGGTCATCTTTAGACCAAACATGGCCCTAATGCATCTTTTTGGGGATTTAAAAATAGTTTCTGTATTGGTCGAGTTTCCCCAGAATATTATGCCATATCTTATAATTGAGCCAACTATGCCATGATAAGCTGCAAAAAGTGCATCTATACTTATAATTGGTGCTAGTTTATAGAGTGCGTAAGCAGAAGAATAATTTTCTTACATAATTCTTCTGTATGCGCTTTCTAATTAAGATTTTTATCAATTGTCACCCCTAGAAATTTTGTTGAGTCTACTTTGTCTAGCACTGTCCCTTGATAGTAGACGTTAATTTTTGGTACGGCTATTCGTTGACTGAAAAACATAATTTTAGTCTTATCGAGGTTAATTTTCAAATTTTTATACTTTAACCATTCGATTATTGATGTGATAGTATTATTAATATCACTTTCATATGTCTCATTATTTCTAGAATGTATAATGACTGTACTGTCATCAGCAAAAAGTGACATTACAAAGTTTGTTACTCATGGTAAGTCATTAATGTATATGATGAAAAGCAGAGGCGCCAGTACACTCCCTTGTGGGACTCCATATTTTACTAGTCTTTCATCTGATGTGCATACTATTTCTTTTTTAGTAGCTATGTCTTTTTTGGAAATTTCCGTGTATTGTTTACGGTTTTTCAGGTAAGACTCTATGAGTTTTAATATATTTCCTCTAATGCCATAAGCTTCCAGTTTGCCAAGCAGAATGTCATGGTCAACATTCTACCTAACAACTGCTTGACCAAAATTAATGATCAAATATGTGTTTATTTTATAAATTGGATTAAAGAACACACGTTTTACACGTCAAATAATATAATTAATTAAAACTAGATGAGGTCGTTGTTTCCTATCCGACTACTCTAAGATGAAATACCAAAGCAAACCCGGGTTACGAGCCTGTCCGAAAGGGATATCGTGGCCCTGGCACACAGGTATCTGAAGGAACACGGGTGGGTTCCAAAAAAGAATCCTTAATCAGTCTCTGTAATACTTAGTTAAGTATAATTATAGTAACTTTTCAAACTATGTTGGTGCCGGTTTCCGTCTAGACGGATGCAGCTGAATACCAGTATTTCACATGGAGCGACTATCTATTTGACCTCTACAACCCAGTTACTGGGTAATACGATACCCCTGGGTAAGACTGGTTGTCAGACTTTAGGGCTTCTGACGACCCTTAACAACTGTCACAGATCTACAAATGTCAGCCGGACCAAACGGTTTAACGTGCTTTCCGAAGCACGGAGGTCTTGGTATCTAAAGATGGTCACCCATCCACGGGCCAACCGCGGCAAGCGTAGCTTAACCTGATCGATTGACCCGTGCAGCTGATATTAGTTAGCCATAAGGCCCTCACGTGTTAGTATAAGCACTAATACGTGATAAACACAAATGCTCCTAGGGGCGCATCCCTGTCCGAAAGGGATATCGCGGCCCTGACACACAGGCATCTGAAGGAACACGGGAGGGGTTTAGTCAGTAAAGCCTAGCTCCCAGGGCGGGAGAAGTTATTTGAATTTCCCACCCAAAAAAAAAAAAAAGGAAAAAAAAATCATACTCTAACACTATCCTTTTCTTTCATAACCTTTTACTCACACCAATGCCCCAAACGTCATAACATACCTTTCTCAGCAGTACATCTGTCTTAATTAATGAGCAAAGTCTCGGCGGCTCCATTAACTTAATGAAAAGACGTCAAATTGTCAGTCAATCAGTTCGGACGGATCCTGACTGGCCTCCATACGCAACAGGACAGCCGAAAAAATATTAATTATGAATGTAATCAGTTCCATGGATTACTAACACGTTATAATAATATGTTAGGGCCGGTATCCTGACGGACTGGTGTCTATTCGTATTGGGCAGGTAGGTGTCAAAATGAATTAGCTAGCGGAACTATGCAGACGTGATAGGGTACCTATATCTAAATATGATAAAACAATAACAGAAAAAAATGTAATAAGTTTTTTTTTTGGGGTCCTCAACTGCAGTCACTTGAATTAATATCAGTTAAAAAAATCTGGTTTTTTTAAATTACATTATGTAAATCTATTAGAATCAACGTTTTAAACAGTAAACAAAATATATGTCTACATAATAAAGATAAATCTTAAAATCAATTCACATTTACTAATCGATTATAAAATATTTGTATAATTAAATATCTAATAAAATTACAATGAAAATAACACACACCTACGCTTAACTATTTACACTAGTTTTTTTTCTGTAACCTTCACAGAGGTGATCTAAACACGATAAAATAAAAGAAAACAGATTTTCTGAACTGATACTTCAAGTAACAACACTAACAGCGGTCACATCTTTTTTATTTTGTCGTGTTTAGGTACCCGATACAATGTCTGCGGAGTTTCGCTAGCTCATTTATTATGACCCGTTACGAGATATGTAACACGACAGATGCCAGTTACCGTAGACACAAAAATCGCGTTCGGTCGTATTCAAATAATTGTACTATACTGATATTTGAAAAGTAATTAGGATAGATGGCAGTTTATGTATAACCAAGTTTGCAACTTCGGAAGACCTGTGCCAAGTACGTCGTGTTCGAAAATCCTCGAAATTTTCGAACCTCTTTCAGTTTTTGGCTTATAACTTCTGAAAGGTGCATCCTACGGAAAAAGCTACAATCTGGGTGTTGCCGTAGCTCTGTAAGTCCAATAGAACCCAAGATACAGCACAAGTTATAAGCCAAAAACTGATAGAAGTCCGAACATATCGCGGTTTTTCGAGCACCACGCAGTTAGCACAGGTCTTTCAAAGTTACAAACTTGGTTTTACACTATTGGTATCTATCCTATCAACATCCCATTAAAGCAGTACAGTACAATTGTTTGCGACCTACGATGTTTTAAATGACTTTCATAAAAGTGCCTACCCTCATGAAAAACTATAGGTAATTATAAACTGATTTCTTATAGCTTACTAAACAATAGATACCCATGTTTTACATAACACGCAATCGTCGGTAATGTACTCGTATAAATAAGGCTGTAGTCACATGATCTAGGTGCTTAGTAAATTATTTATCGGCCAACTGGACTCGGCACGAGCTATAAAGCAGCGAACACAACCCCGCGCAGTCATAACATAATCGAACACAGCACTCTGACTAAAATATAGATGGCGCCACAACGCAAAACTAGGTACACGCTCGTAAATATATCATTTCGCATTTAATCGATCATAAAATATGGTATAAACACGTCTTAGACCAATAAATAATTAAACACGTCGAACAGACACGCGGCGACGTGTTGAACGAATAATAAAAATGGTCCCGGCCCATTAATCTTAAGATTTATAATTTCTACAGCTATAAAACTGATGGTGTAGAAACACCTATTAAGAGGATTATTTAAACAAGACGTCTATAGGCATGTCGCATTAATAATACTGATATATACTATTACACAGAACTCGATAAAGATTACAGACGAATTACCAAATTCCCTCGGATTCAGTGGAATCACCGAGCTTAATTAACTTGGCGCAGAGTATAATACAATTGCATCTATGTATTATCCTGTTATCAGAGCGGGTTTAGAATCCACAAAATCTGCCACAAACCGACAGTGGAGCACCCCTTAAATCCGATCATTAGGCTAATGATAGTAGCTTATGTACCGATACGGTGATATTATTGCTAACTAACTCTATTAATGTGGAACGTGTAATTACTTACAACCGTCTTTCTGGTTCTTCACGCGGAGAACATTGAGTTTTTAATTGATCGTTGATCTAATACGAGGTTACGCGTACATTTTTTATTTTTTTATTTTGTATAAGCATGTGTACCATGGAGCCGTTTATTATGTTATGATATAAGATATGTCATGTTCACTAAAATGTCTCGCTGTTGGTGGCGCGTGTGTTGGATCATTCGGTTCCCTACAAAATGGTTGAGGTGAATGGTGTTGATCCACGCGTTATGTTCGTGAACGGGCACCGTCAGTTGAGTCTGCTGCCAGGGCTTATTTGTTATTATTGAATCTTATACCTATATATTTTAATTGTTTTTAACTTTTTTTTTTTACGATGTTCTCACATATAGAAGCAACAAGAATAATGTACCCAGGATTTTGTAATATCTTGATTTAAAAGAGTGTCCTTGGAGTTTCTTGCCTGTTCTTCTCCATAGAGATCTACGTTTTGGAATGGGCAAATAATAGCTTCAACTTTCTGACTAACTGACCGACTCTTTGACAATTCAAAAGTGCCTGTAATTGGTTTAATTGAAATAAATGCTTTGAGTTTGCACTGCCTCCAAACCAGTTCCTAAATTGAATACTTAGGAGGCTGACAACAGGTAAACCGCTGTCACTATCAGATTTTATACAAAAGAAAGAGATGCGCGATGACACAACGTATGGCGTAAAAATGCAAATAAAATCATTAACTAACAACATTAACTAATTAATAAAAAATAATCCATCACCGGATGCAGTTTGGCATTTGCAATTTTATGGTATACTTTTAATTATAATTATAACTGATAACGAACCATTCCATCACCGTATGCAAAAAAGACTTGAAAATATCATACTGTTTTTGTTTGGAAAAAATATTTACGGTTTAAGAGATACACTGCTTTAAAAAAACACCTTTTTGACCATTTTCAAGAAATCGGAACCGAAAGCGTATTATGATGAAGTAGTTCGCGTGATACTGAAACGTGGCACGCTCTCTTTACACAACTTGTTGGTACCACCGGCGAGCCCAGAACGTGGTGCCGTAGCTATCAAAATATTTATTTCCCATTCAACCCATTGACCACACGCAAACATAAATTTAACGCTAGCATTAACAGTTAAAATAACATTATTCTATGCAAAATTTTGTCCGTCAAACATTACGCTAACGTGTAAGCATTATTGACAAGGCAATTTCACAAGTTCTCGTAGGAAGAAATAGGACATCGTAATAAAATACTCCTTTACGTAATCACAATAATATTCCTAATTAAATTAGGAATATAAAGATCATAAACTTTATGACATGACTGTTAGGTTATACGAAGAACAATATTATTAGTGTCCTGTTAATATTTGATACTGTATCCGAACATTATAATTATTTAATATCCGCCCACACAGTATCTATAACATGGGCTGAAATATCTTAACTTCATATTTAATAATATTAAAGACAAAACTTTACCTACACGCATCGTGCGTGTAGGTAAAGCTAAGAAATATTTACTACGATTCCTCTTCGTGTAAAACAACAATAAAGAAAGATCATTACTATTGCCTAAGAGGAATCGGTAAATAATTGATGAAATAGCATTTACAGCATTTTCTAAAACCACCAATAAAGATAATTTTATACCTGGTAAAATGCGCCTTTTATTCCAAACGTGCCTTTTTGCTGTAATATTTTCTATCGAAAAAGCTCAAAAGCTTAAAACATTTAGGTCCCGTAACTCGAATTTCGGACCAGTCGGATCGGGTCGGTCGGATTAAAACGACTTTTCTTGGCCGTTTTCATCTTCCCTTTGATTAATAACATCGTCTTAGCCTACACTGTATAAATACAAGCCGAAATACAAGTATCGGTTAATAAGACATAACTTTGTTTGATGTAGACTTGAAATTGGCTCGAGAGGATTGAGTAAAGCCTCAGACAGACCCTCGAGTAACCTTGTTTACAAGTGGAGTTTCTCTGCCTCTACACTCGATCACCTACGTAATTAATTGCTCGTGTTAGGGCCAATACAGACCACAGAGTTTTGTGCGATCTAGTTTGCGAAACTTAAAAATGTGTAAAGCGTACACTCTTTTTGTGATTGGCTGTATACACGTGTTGCTTTCTTAAGTAAGTAGCATTATTATTTAGTAAATAAAATGACTTATTATTAATGTCCAATTTGACAGACAAAATAATTCTGTACCTCGGATTTTCTCTCGTCCGCGTAAGGCCTAAATATCGGGATAAACTACCATTCACATTAAATTCCGATAACGAGGTAGCATTTGATTAACTCTCCCAATTATAGAACTCGACTTTTCTGCATGTTGCAGTTGCATGAAACTTTTTTGCAAATTTTGGTAAAGTTATTAGTTTATTTTAAAATAATTTAGTTATTATTCATGTTACGATGGTGGTTCATCGTTAAATACTAGTACGATTTCCCCGCTTTTGTGATATGATCAGAAAATAGCGCATTCATAAGTTCGAATCCCACATAAAATAAATTATAGGAACTAAATCAGATAATTTTTGTAAGTATTAAATAATACAACATAAATAGGTAGGTAGGTACTATAAAAATAATTAGCCATCACACGTTTGGGGCCTGAAGTAAATAATCTTCAGGCAATCATATGATGGCTATGGTGATCTAACAAAAGATCGTATGGAGTGGCCTTAAATTTGACTAATTTTATACCTAGGCAGTGTTGATAGTAACGTCTGTCAAGACATAATTAATTTGAATCAATTATTCAACATTACGCAATTATAACCTCGTCATGATTAGCTACTATGTGTTGGAATTCCAACACTAAATATTACTTACTTACTAAATAAAAATACTACGGACATCACTATCCGTTTTGAATGTCTCGTTCACTTTGATATGAGGTCGGGCCGCGACAAGACGATACGTGCTCCTGCCTGCCTGATTGATTACTGGTGAAAAGTTACACTACCTATTATTGTAGTCTGTGGTGAGATTATAGAAATTCACAAATTTGAAAACTGGCCGTTTCATTAGTAATGCGAGTACATCCAACTTAAACACATTCCCACACTATGTATAATGGGTAAAAATATATAAACTCATGAATTAATGAAATTTACCGATCCCAGCGTGGTTAAACCAGACTCGATTACTCGAATGAACCCAAAGATTCACACTAGCCCCTGGAGCCTCATGTTTTAAGGGTACAGAAACCATTGTATATCAAAGAGTAGACCGTGGGGCGCGATAATGGTAGGGAAGACGTGCCCTTGGGATTATTAGAGCCGTACCAGATATGCATCCTTGACCACGATTGAAATAGTGGAGAAACGGGTGATATTTATCTACGGCATCTTTTAATAGCGTCGCCGCCATGTTGGCTATGGTCCAGCTGCTTGGTGGCCTGCAGAGGCGGGCCGGCACCAGCCGGGGATCGCGGAAGTCGCACTAGATCTCATGATCCCCGGTGCAAATGTGGGAAGGGAGCACTGGGGTGGTTTTTAGTCAGCTATAGTCTGACAGAGCCCGCTCCAGGGCGGAGGACATCCATGAGGATTATCCACACCGGAAACAAAAAAAAGGTCCATCTGCTTTCTCGATTCTTGTCTGTGACACTGCTATGCTGTGTTACACGTTGTTGAGTCCAAAGTCTTCGTCTGAGGTCTCACTACTAACCGTTTCAGATTTCTAGTAAATTTCGCAAGTAGCTTTCTTGATCATAACTCGGTCTTCAGCCGTCTCCATCCAAAAATTTATTTTCTAATATGAACTGATGAAGTAAAACTAGAATTTGGGGATACAGAGCTAATCTATTCTATATTCCCTGTTTCAAAATCCTCTACCCAATATTTTTTTCTCTCATTACCACCAGCCAATAGCGAACTTAAAGAAAATTAAGTTATGAAAATATCATTTCCACAAACCAGAGAGATCTAAGTAGCAAAGCCAGTTTTTATAAAAACTTGCCTCGTTATCTCGACGTAAAGTATGTCCGAACGAACATCAAATAAGATTGGAATTACGAGAAAAAGGGCTAAAAATCTATCTGTGATCGCGTTTCATATCGATATAGGGAAGCTGTGGGTTCGATATTACCTTGCCGGTATGTAAATAGATCATTACAAGAGCATTTACACCTCGGGCCGTTGGGAACGCAGCACATTTGTATAGCATTATTTAGGTATGCGTACACGCAGTGGTAAGCAATCTTAACACTGCGATCGTAGCTTGAGATTAAACGCATGGCAGATGCCTATTCTGTATTATCGGTCGTTGTGAATTATACTCATGCGTAGGTTTTTATACAGGGTCAAATTAAATTTGCTAGCGAAACTACGCAAACGTGATGGGTATCGATATAAACATGATCAAAAAAAAAGGAAATTATTTGATGAGTTTTTTTTTTGCTCGTGTACCGTAGTTAGTGCAGTCACTTGAAATATCAGTTTAAAAATCCGTTTTTTTTTATGTAAACTTCACAGACATGATGGGTATTGATAAAACAAAAGAAAACAGATTTTGTAAACTCATACTTCAAGTAACAACACGAACAGCGGTCATTGACCTAAAAAGATCATCAAATCTATTTTTTTTTGTCTTGTTTAAATATAACGTCAACGTATGCGGAGTTTCGCTAGCTAATTTAATTTGACGCTGTAGTGTTTATTTTTTAGAGTACCGCGTAAAAGGGAAACTGATCGCTTTTGGTTAGTGCTATATTAAATTATATGACTTTAAAAAGGCTATCAAATACCTAATTGTTAGAACTAAAAAAAAAAAGTTACTTGAAAACTTTAACTTTATGAATCTTTGTTCGATCTCGAATCGCATCCGATTGAATCGTGCGGTGTAATACTTTTATACCATCTTCCAGTTGGTTAATCGTTTTTTTTTAAATACATATTTGTACGTTTATTAGCCGCTACTAACGTGCTAGCGGCTACTAGCCGCGCCCCGCGGTTTCACCCGCGTAAGTCTCGATCCCGGTAGAATATCGGGATAAAAAGTAGCCTTTGTCTTATTCCAGGGTGTCAGCTACCTCCGTACAAAATTTTATCAAAATTGGTCCAGCCGTTTGAGCGTGAAGAAGTAACAAACATACACACACACACTCACAAACTTTCGCCTTTATAATATTAGTGTGACTAGCTGCGCCCCGTGGTTTCACCCACGTAAGTCTCGATCCTGTGGAAATAACGGGATAAAAAGTAGCCTATATCTTAATCCAGGGCGTCAGCTAACTCCATACAAAGTTTTATCAAAATTGGTCCAGCCGTTTGAGCGTGAAGAAGTAACAAACATACACACACACTCACAAACTTTCACCTTTCACCGTGTGATTATTATGATTATAGTGTGACTAGCTGCGCCCCGTGGTTTCACCCGCGTAAGTCTCGATCCCGTGGGAATATCGGGATAAAAAGTAGCCTATGTCTAAATCCAGGGTGTCAGCTACCTCCATACAAAATTTTATCAAAATTGGTTCAGCCGTTTGACCGTGAAGAAGTACCAAACATACACACACACACACACTCACAAACCTTCGCCTTTATAATATTAGTGTGATGAACTATGTTCATTATTTAATTCAAATTTCACTATATCCGTAGCACACATTCATTTATAACCCAGAGCCCCTTTATTTAAGGAACCACAGTCTAATAAATGTTGTCAGTATCTCAGTCTGTGTTCACTAAATAACATTTACCTAATGAGGCTATGTCGTACTATAAATCACGCTGAACGACTCTGACTGTACAGTCATTATACTTTTGCCCACGATTTCCACTGTATGCTGCAAGAACTTTTGTTTGCCAATGTTTTATGTATATAAAATATCTACTTACCTAAGAGCCGTATGAAAAGGAATTTATTGACACATTTACACCATTTTTGGGAGTGGCGTCGAGTTTCAATTGTAGTGTTATTACAGATTTCTGAATGAACGAATGAATGCACTGACCCCAGCGTGGCTTGCCCAGACTCGATTACACGAATGAAGCCAAAGATTTGCAGTAGCCCCTGGAGCCTAATGTTTCATGGATCGCCTTCACATATAATTATATACATAATGTACCTATACAAAATATTTTAAAGCATTTTAAAGAGTAGGTAACGGTGGAGTTTCTTGCTCATTCTTCTCCATACGAAACGACCCTTTGGAAGGGGCGACTAGAATCAATTCTATTTTTTTATAAATTTTGACGTTTGTAAGTGCCTTTTATGTGTCTATTTGAAATAAATAATTTGACTTTTGAGTTTTGACTAGCTAGAGAGACCATTGTATATCAAAGAGTAGACGTAGGAAATTCAGGAATCTGTAATAAGGGCTGATAGGCTTGTTCCTGAGACTGAAGTTGTTTAAGGTATCTATCAATCTTGGAAGTAGGTACCTACCTACACCTAGGTATGACAATATAAGTATATCCCCTAAAGAACCACAACCTACTTATAATTCCTTACCAAGAAAGACATTAATAGAATCAGAAACGTAATAATATTTACCGTTTCCTACCGCTCAGCTTTATCATAAACCGTTACAGAATTAATCGACCTTGGGAGTCGATTAATTTATATAATGCGCTTTAAAGATAGGCCACCATCAACGTCGGCTTCAAGCCGGGCCTCATTTACACGGGTGATTTACGAGTTCACACACCGGACCCGATCTCACTTAGCAATGATTTATGCGCAACATCTCCCCCTGCCGAGTTAAGCGCATTATCGGACCACATGCCCTATCAACTTTGTAAACCGTTTAAACATTAGTCTAAAACGCCAGCTGCTACGGTGTGATAGGCGGCCACAATATAAAAATAAAGATAGCATTGTGCTCGTAGACGTAGTAAAAAGGTCGTATATTTCTTTCGTACTTTTTATTCGAATTTTAAATTATTACCTACATCGGTGCTGCATAACAGTTTATTTACTTGCAAAGGAAACATGAGTCGGTCTGGTAGTTTATTTGAAGCTGGCACGCATTGTACCCACATGTGCAATGCACGCCATTCGACGTAGTGACGGATCCCTCTAGACACCCTCGAGACGATAAAATACACAATAAAATTGAAATTTCAATGATAATCATTGTAGGTACAATAACAATGCTGCGGTATGCTTGGGCATGCCGTGTCATTGAAATGTCAATTTTATTGTCATGCTATTAAGTTACATTCCTATTATTCGTATAAAAATCCCTAGCCGTGCCATGCTGCCATTGGGCGCAGGCCCTAAGGGACTTCGAAGCGTATCGAGGAAGACTTTCGCATTGACATTGCGCCGCATAAGAGACTCATAAACTGCAATATAAGCGGCTTTCAATTTACGAACAAGCCGCTTGCTTTGACAACATGAAAGAACAAGTCGCCGTACAGGTGACAGACGCCATGACTCCTACCCTCTCCCGCACTAACGAAGGTACAACTTTGAGGAATAACTATCATCATTGATGTGTATTAGGACTTTGCTAGACTTAATTACGAAGGTAGTTAATGTACACACCTTAATTAACATTTTTAATTAGGTTAGGACGTAACTAGCGTGCAGCAGTCGACTGCTTTTGTTTGTACGACTAATTCAGTATGCATATACTGCATACGTATAAGTTTTAGTTTTGTAAGGTAAAGAGCTCCACACATCAAATGAGCAGTTATTACTTCATTGTATGTTACTAGATTTATCTTTTTTCGTACACAATCGAGATTTCACCCCCAGCCCCAGTCAAATTTTACTACACTAGCTGGTCTGAGATATGAAGGTACAGATTGGAGTCTGCTAGTCTAGTAAGTCATTAACTTCGAGAGTGTGCGGTCAAATGCATAATTACAGCTCGAGTGTCAAAGCTCTCGGATTTTCAGTTAAACGTTAATAAAATTATTGCATTGCCCAAACATTTACCAACCCACACTGGGCCCGCGTGATAGATTACGGCCCACTCCCTCTCACAGAGAGGAGGCCTGTGTCCCAGCAGTGGGAACATTATAGGCTGATTATGTATTGCCCAAACTAAAATCAAATCAATCTGCCTAGCTGTGTTGGGGTCGGCTTCCAGTCTAACCGAATGCAGCTGAATACCAGTATTTTACATGGAGTGACTGCCTATCTGACCTTCACAACCTAGTTACTACTGGATAACACGCTAATACCCCTTGGAAAGACTGGTTGTCAGACTTTCGAGCTTCTGATGACCCGTAACAACTGTCAAAAATCTTCAAATTACAGCCGGGACCAACGGCTTAACGTGCTTACCAGGACACGGAGGGTTCTTGGTAGGTAAAGACCAACAACACAACAATCGACAACAACCAATCAATCATCAGACAATCGAGATATTTTATTAAATAAAACAAACGTAAAAATGAATTTTTGATAGCGCGTTTCATAGGATAATTAAAAAGCTTCCGATAGAGGCCCGTTTTCCATTACAGCTTGCACAGAATCGAATCACATTAACTTTACACTTAATAATGAAACAGTAGTAAAGGCTACCTGCTATCAATTATGAGCAATTATGTACGACATCAGAAACAATAATCGGTACAGTCGTTTTAAATTGGATATAACGTAAATCCTCATGGTGTTAATTGCTTTATTTATGCCACTAATAAAACCTCGCGGATTTCACATTGAAGCTATGATTCACCGCCAGATTATTTGGGATTTGTAAAGGCATACAAAGTTCCCTTGTTTTTATGTTTCTCAACCTTTTTTATGATGAACCGTCAGTTCCCGCACATTACACTTAATTTGACTGCCCCTGTTTACCCTCCATGTACAGTCGTGAACAGATTGCGAAGCGGTTGATTAAACTCAATTACTTTTGTTCTTCAGAATCATAACGTAATCATTACTGCGTAATAGGCTGAGCTTCACCGTCGCAAACGCAGGTATACATGTGGAGAACACGCAATACAAAGACATATTATTTGAGCATATACTTATTATGCATTTGCATACACAACAAAAGCAGGTATTTAAGAAACGCTGTAAAGAACAAAGACAACCTTAAGACGAGATTTTCACATTGCATTTAAGTTCTCTTCAGTTTATATTCTTAGCGAGATAAAAATATGTAAACATTAACGAGGAGTAAGTGGTTTTCGTGGTGGAATATGGTGGAATACGTTCTGGTAGCCACTTGACACATATCGGCATGTATCTTGGCGGGTTAATTTCCCGGGTCAGGACGGCGCGGCGGGCGGCCTCCTCGGATGAATTCAATCAGAAGCAACAACCAAAGTAATCTCGACGCCAGCGAAAACGATTGCGGACGAGTGTGTATTGAGTTGACCGCCAGACGATGGCCGTCGAGGGCCCTCACCTCAACCGCAAACTTGTGCACCGACATAACTATTTATTCTCCACGAATATCTAGTTCAAGTATATTGAAATACAATTGTCTCACTCTTAATCGTGGCTTCATCATTTCAGGCGACAGACGTCCACTGCAGGCCTCCCCCAAAAGGGGGGGGGGTGCCATAATCGCCACGCTTGGCAGGCGGTTTGACCATCGCAGTATGCTGCTGTCCATTCTCTAGTAAGTCCCTTAGTCACCTTTTACGATACCCACGGGAAGAAATTGGGTGATGCTATTCTTTACGTCGGGCACCACACAAACACCGCGTCACAGAACCGTGGCTTACCGAAACCGAAATTGAATTCCGTACTCACTTAAAGTCCATTCACCGTAAGCACTTGGCAAACTTCAATGCACAAGTAATCCGTCGTAAAGTACAATACGAATCTGTGAAGTCAGCGTTTCATTTTTGTTTTGTCTCAGTTTAACCGCGGGTTTGCCGTCATAATAATATAATGTTGTGAATACAAGTGGCGGCCACCGTTTACTCCAGGGCTGCGGGCTACGGTTTAAGTGAAACAGACAGGGAACCACTTAACCTTCGTCTTGTATTTAAAGGGAAGGCTAGACGTTGAACCCGGCCCACAGTAGTCGTGAATATGAGGTAAAACAAAAAGGGACCCAATTGACTACCTTTATTTTTTCACGGCGAAGTTTGCCTCTGAAGGTAAACATGTGTGTTATATGAATGTGTTCGAGCAATTTGAGGCTACGACTGTACCTACTCCTACTGGTTTGTGTAAGTAATTAGTAGAAGAGTATGCGTACTAAAATTCAAATTATCTACCGTATTAATCACCTACCACGAATCTATGCGATGTGGCATCAGCAAGTAGGCTGTCCTGGTAAGACTGGTCGGGACGCAGTCCGTACATAGCATGCGTAATCGCTCACAACTTAGCGGTAATCAATGCCCACTAAAGTGTCACCGATCCTTGTAGACGCGGAGACGCTCGATAAATTGACTCAATTATTTTACTTTAGAAAGTGTCTGCCAGTCTGTGACCTTAATATAACTTCCATTCAAGTTAGTGGGCGCGTGCGTTTGCATTATGACTGTTACATTTATCTAAATTATTTATTATACAGAATGGGGTGCGAGTCCAAAGGTTTATAACAAACCAATTGTGTGGAGCTAAAAACTGCTCTCAGCATTTTATCCCAGTCTCCATTTAAATATACGTTTGAAAGAACTGGTGCAGAAGTCTGACTAGAATATAGTTGATATGTTTGCAGGGCAAGAGAATAAAGCAAGTCAGTCTTAACTAAATAGCTTTATATCTCAGAGAACTTTGACGTCGCCCTAGGAATGCAACAGATCGAAACAAGTCAAGTTACGAAATGTTAGCAACGATTTACATAAACATCACGCCTGTATTCCCCGAAAGGTTTGGCAAAGGTGTACCTATAGTACACCCACATTTCGCCAGTTATGTTTAAGTCCCATGTAATAGGGGGCGAGCCTATTGCCATCAACCGGGCACAAATCCAGACTCCGGGCTGCTACTGAAAAATTCCACATGGATAAACCCAATAACACTTTGCCCGACCCGGAAATTAAACCCAGAACCTCATACTCAGCCGTAGTGCTTGCGAGCACTACACCAACGCGGCAACAACAATTTATTTAAAGGATATTGAAATAAATCAGTTGGTTTGAAAAATTAAAAAACAAAAGGTAACAAATCTGCTGATGTTTTACGGCCGGTATCAAATTACAATTGGCTCGAAGTAAATCTAAAACATTTCTCTATTGATTGCACAATACGAGTATTATACTTTCGAGAAAAGACTTGATGTTTAGCGCCGTAAAGATTTGTTGGATGGAGCAGTAAAACCTTACACAGTTCAATAAAAATATGTTTGTATAAGAGGCTCACAATGTGCGACCACCTACGATTTGGGTTTATTGTCGTCACGGAGAAGCCTCATAACATGGAAATAGAATACCATACAGTTGCAAAAGCAAAATGATGTAACATTGTGACTTTACTTACTTTTATGTTAAAGGACTGACAACAGGTAAACCGATGTCACTGTCAGATTGCATACAAAAGAAAGAGATGCGCGATGACACAACGTATGGCGTAAAAATGCAAATAATATCGTATAAAATTAGATATTAATTAATTAATAAAAACTAATCCATCACCGGATGCAGTTTGGTATTTGCAATTTAATACTTAATATTTTATACTTTTAATTATAATTTATAACTGTTAATGAAGGGATAAACTGCTTTTAAAAATAATTAAGAGTTGTCTTTGAAGATTTTTGTGATGTATTAAATTATTTTCAATTATGTTTTGAGTTCCATCACCGTATGCACAAAAGACTTCAAAATATCATACTGTTTTTGTTTTGGAAAAAATATTTAGGGTTTAAGAGATACACTGCTTTAAAACATTTTTGACTATTTTCAAGAAATCTCCGCCTTAAGCGATCTGATTCAGTTTAAATTTCTTTTTATAATTTTATGGCTCGTAACCATCGAGATCTACTTTTAACTACTTACAACTTTCCACTGCAGTGTATGGAGGTAGAATTTCCAGTTACTGTCCATTTTCTTCGCTGTAGAAGAGAAAGTCCGGCAAATCGCCTTAAACATTTTTACTATCGCTTTTGTTCTGAAAAGGATTCTTAAATTAATATTCTCAAGAATTATTGATGGTTGGATTCAAGCACAGATGTAATTTATTCAATTCGTTGGCATAATGACCGAGATCCGGCTAGTTCACGGGACGGTTTCAAGCTAACTAATTTGGTTAATGTTAGTGATGGAAATTTGTGCCAGGAACGTTTTCGCTGGCGCTAATATATGGAACTGACTAGTCGGATTTCAGTTGGAAATGGGTTTAAACGTTTTGCACGTTACGCTCATTAATCTTGTCCAGTTATCTTGAGGGGGAAAAGCAATTTAGTCACGCTAGCTTTATAGATCTTTAATGCAGTCCTTCGACTTGTAGATAAAAATGTTTCACAGCGTATTCGAATTGTTCGCTCGTGTGGTGGACATTTAAGATAAGTCCAGCTTTATTATTAATGATTCTATACAATAGGTACATAATACCCACTCAAAGAATAAAGTATATAATTAATTTTATTATAAGTGGTTATTTCCAATTTAAAACTCAAAAGCTTGGCACTCTTTTCGTTTACGCGCATTTAGTTCTGACCAACCTTCATGATTCTTTTCTGACACTCTAGCATCGCACGTAACCCGTCATCATTTGAGGTCAGCATTCCTTGTAAGTCTGGCTTATTAAGCGTAATTTTGCTTAGCAGTATGAGTCATAATCAGCCTATAATATTCCCACAGCTGGGACACAGGCCTCCCCTCTTCTAGAGGGAGGAGTGGGCTGTAATCTACCACGCGGGCCCAGTGTGGGTTGGTAGACGTCACATACATGTCTTCGAATTTTTGGTTCTAAGACATGCCGGTTTCCTCACGATGTTTTCCTGTTTTCCGTTTTGAGAGCAGTGGTGATGAAATAATTTTCAACAAAGTAAAGCGCCTGTCTGGGTTCGAACCTACGACCAATAACTCGTAAGTCACGGTCGTTACCACTGGACCACCAATATGTCTGGCTTATTATCACACTTTAAATAAATCATATTATTTCACGACATCAAAAGCACTGGGGGCTTAAAACGTTAAATTCCTCTAAAAGCGATTCATTTCCTGAATTCCCAGCAGATCATTATCTTCTCTTTCGGTCTTTTTAAACCCCCTGGTCATAAAACTTCAAACATAACATTACACATACGTCAAGAATGTAAACACCTTCACTTACCAACTAATGGAGAAATATTCTGTCATAAACATCGATGTAAAACAATTGTTTGCAACACATAAACCCATGAAACACATCACATTCTGTCAGCGGTTATGGCCATCGGAAGTTGGTCAATAAAAGCCACATTCCATGCAAATGCCATGTCAATGGTCGTGGCATCTTTGTAGACTACTGTTCGTGCTGACCGATATAAGTATGCGGAACACTTCATAACATTTCATGCCAATATTTCAACTGTAGCAAACTAGATATCAAACAAGATAACAGTCTTAAAATAATCATACGGCATCAAAAATTCGCCCGCATCATTGACAACAGGAAAAGTGCCCAAAAGGCTGGCAACATTGTGTGCTTGAAACACGTAACTTTTAACAAGTATTGATGACTGGGAATACCTTTCACTCGTTGTGAAATCACGATTTCAATTTCCTACCTTGCGCATTTTTGATTAATGGTCCGCGATACTAAATTAAGAGTGATAGCGGTACTCAGCGCTGCATTTGTTGCGTAAAATATTGCAACCAACACCCAATACTTATTGGAAATTGTTAGTTTCGCTAATATTACATCAAAAAGGGAACAATAGATAATACTAACGGCTAATATATTTTTCCCAGAAAACAACGTTGTTTAATTTTCCCATTCTGCGAATGAAAATCGCTGCAGCACAAAATACGAAATAACAAACAAAATACAGGGACATAAAGTTAATTATTAAAACCGGGACACCAATTTATTTGAGCCCTGTCTCGCTCGATAAAAGTATCCTTACAAGCTGTTCAATATTTCAACGCTAAAGTATCAAGCGCTAGCTGTAACGTTGTAAAACACCATAACGACACGCGACAAGTAATAAATTGTGATTGCCTAAAAGCAATTATAACAGCAGTGCGGTCGCCATTAGACGGGCTCCGATTCTTCACGCGGCTGAAGGGGCCGTGGACGCGACACCAGCTATTTGTTTCTCACGCTCGCACCCGCCCACTGCGCCCGCGCCGCTGTGCAAACGTGCATCTTGTAAAACTTGTAAACTATAGAGATGCCAGATAACGACACTTGTTATTGATATACTTATCGCTATCTTAACGATATGTTCTGAAATTGATGCATCCAACTATCTACATAAATATCACGATTAAATTCGATTCCAATGAATATTTTCTGTTGTGTTTAAGGTGTTGAAACACCTCGAGTGAAAAATTGGTTTCGAAATTAATCTTAACACCTTTTATCACTAGTATTAAAGGATGTTTTATTAAGGGTCAAAACGAACCCGCGCCAAATATTTGCCTAACCCTCATTAAGGGGCAGGAAAACCTAATAATTGTTTTCATAATTACACACTAAGCCGCAAAGGTAAATGCTGATAATAAATCTTGTAAAGGAATTATTTTTGACTGGAAGTCGATGATGGCGTGGCGATCGCGTGTTGGTGTGAGCTACGCCCACCTCTTTTCCGATTCTAACTAAGGCACTAATTTCTATTACCATTATTGACACGTAATAACGGCGGTGAGCTTCGTGTTTGACTGAGAAACAAAGTCGTTACGATGTTTGGGCTTACACTTTTGAGTCATACGTGGCGTGTGTGACCACCATAAGTGGCGGGCACTTAGATGCACATTAATAAATAATGTCGCATCGGTAGAAGATGTTAATATATTCTTTAAACGTTGTTAAGTGAGATGTAATCTTGCTTTACTTGTTTCTATATATGGGTTTGACGCGCCCGATCGGGAAAGCTGGCTTTATTTACGGAGAATTTTTCAGCGTAACGGTTCCTGGTAGATAATGTTACCGGCCCCGCAGAATTAGCTACCTACTGTTAAAATGTAGGTTTGTACCTTTGTACGTTCACCTAAGCATGGTCTGGAAAGGCTTATGATACTGGACCGGGTGGAAGGAAAATACGCTCAAGGCAGTGCACCGGCAAGATGGTCCGACACGATCAAGAAGGCTGTTGGAGGGGCGGTCCACACTGCAGAGGACCGCATAACTTGGAGACGCATCGTAAGTGGTCGCGATCCCCAGCATTGAGGGAACGACGATGAAGAAAAGACGGTTTCTAGTGAATATTTTTAAACTGACTGAATTATTAGCTATATTTCGATGGTGAGATTCAATCAATGTGACGTGTGTGTGTTTGGTCAATTATACGAAAACGACGACGATTGCTTACTTCAGACTGCGCTTCTGATACACCCGAAATTATAACTTACTAAAAGTTTTAGTGCAAAATTATGGCATGATTTTAGAGAATTTACTTGTAAACGTGACTGATAAGGTGTCAGTTGCACCAAATAACAAACACAAATTAACATATTTATGACCATAACAAACTCGAAAACTTTTCACACAAGCTTTTGCCGTTCAACAAAATTGATATTTTGTTAGTTCTCGCCACGCACGCTACTAAACCTTTCGTGTATAATGTTCTATAAATTTTCACTCAAAACTTTGACGGGACCGTACGAAGTGTGCGAGTGAGCGTCATTAGTCATTTTCTTAGAACTAGTAGCAGGTGAACCTTAAAGTTGGTCGTTTGTGTCATGCCTTAGACGAGGCGAGTTAAACCTACGCGTGACTGATCTAAACGTCCCTATAATTATCGGTATTAAATATTTGTACAATCCTTCAAGAAAACAGGAAAAGAAAAAGAAAAGAAAGAAAGAAAATATAACATAACATCACGCTTTGTTTCCGCGAGGGATTGGGCAGAGGTGTACTTTGTAGTACCTACACCCACATTTCGCCTGTTTTGTTTAAGTCCCATGTAATAGGGGGCGAGCCTATTGCCATGGGCCGGGCACAAATCCAGACTCCGGGCTGCTACTGAGAAATTCCTGATAGTAAATCGGGAATCGAATCCAGGACCTCATGCTCAGTAGCGCCTGCGACCACTAAACCAACAAGGCAGAAAGAAAATAAGTTGTGTAGTTTTTATGTGTTTGGCAATAGGTTGACCGTAAAAGTTTATGTCATAATAAATTAGTACCGAAATATATAAGGATGTATTTAATCGATCCCCAAATTATTCCCAGTTTAATTTCCAAAAAATATAGATCGCCTTTTTGTGAGATCCCCAGAGACAAACTATAACAGCAAAGGAAGGCGATTCTCGCGTTTACACTGACGTAGTGTGACGCATTCGTCATTATCTACCGCTCATCTCCTATGTCGCTTATAAAATAGTGACATTATCTAGAATTATTATTATCAGTACAAGTCGTTTGTAAATCACGAGTCTAGGGACAAAAAAATATTCTAAGATGTTGCCATTAAGCGTCGCACGAATTCCATTCCACATAACGATGCTAGTTTTAGAGTCTATACTACCTCAGCGCCACCTCACTCTTTATCTCGCTCGTACAATACTGCCCGCGGTCACGCGAGCAAGCGAGACAGGGTGGCAGGGAGAAGACTCCAAGGCACCGATATGTTAGTTTTTTTTTTTACGGTGAAAATAATGGTTATTAAAAAAAATAACATAAGACCTGCTTTATAGTTCAGTTAATATGCAAAGTTTCAGTATCTAATTTGAAGTATTTTTTGTTACCAGCGGTTTATTGTTCGGTTTGGAGGTGGACTTTGGATTTTTTTTCTATCAAGAAAATTTTATGGAATCGTGTTTTCGTCAAACATAGTACGTAACATTTAATCCTCAACTTTACCATAATATTTATTTCAAAATTAATGCTGCTGTATTTGACATAACGGACGATCATGCTAAGCCCTCTGAGGTAGTATAGGCCCTTAATGTACTTCTGAGCATCTTTAAAAAATATGTTTAAGTCATAAACATGTTTTAACCTGCATTTTATACGTATTTTATAAAGATTTATCAATATCATCATCATTATTGATTTTTATTTTATTATTAACATTAAAAAAGTTCGCCTTAGTATTTGCTACAACGTAATGCAAAGCTGATGCTGATTTTGCAAACCCAGGTCAACAAAGACGTAAGTACTAACACGTATTTTGTTTTAATTGCATTTTTGAATAGTCTAAGTAAAGATTCAAAATTATGCTCAAATTTTTCCGTAATATTTTGACGTCAAATTAAGTTATGTATATTACAATACTTTTATTTTACGTCAAATAATTACGGAAAAAAAAATATTCGTTGCGTCACTTAGGTTCAATATATTTCAATTAAACAATACATACCTACATATATTTCAATTAAAAAAGTCGATAAATCAACATTAACACGTAAAATTTCATTAAAAAAATACATCTTTTAATCGTACTGAAGTTTTTGTTTCACTAAATAAAGCAAACATTTATGAATGTATTTCCTATTTCCTTTTAAACAGTATTTAGCCTCTGTATTTTATCATAGTATAGAACTTCGTAAAAGACGTAACCATAAGGAGTTACAGTACAATAATTATTTAGAAAACAACGCTAGGAGTAACAATCTTTACAATTGAGAATTGGTCATAGTTAAATAAGGAAAACGTCTGTAAAACCTTAAACATTAAATATTCATTAACAAGATTATTTGAGGTATTTTTAATATAACCAAAAAAAATCTTGACTTTTTTACTATTTAATGATATACAGCGTGCCGCTTCAGTAGTGGCGACATTAAATTAATACACCTAAGTATACGGTTTCGCGTTTTCTTTTTATGAAGATATTTTAATTTTATTAAACGTTATTATTTATTGATTTATTAACAATTTCCTAAAATAGCATTTTGGAGCAACCTGTACTTAAAGAACTGTAGCAGAGTTCGATCATAACATTGCACCAATAAAATTAAAACAAATAACGTGCAAATAGTAGGCAAATTGAAGGAAAGAGAGAGCTTTATTAACAAGTTTGTTAGAAAATTTTAAGTTTTCAATGTATGAATTATTTTATCTTAGGTATTATATATTTTATGATTACTGGTCACTAGCCCTACCCGTGTGTTAAATTAATGTCACCAGTGTATGTAGGTATGTGTGTAAAGTTAGTATATTCCTCTTATTACATCAAAGTTTTTCAAGATGGAGAAGAAGAAGAGGAAGTGTGATTTTCGTACTGCACCAACCGGACCGAATCACCTGCTCTCAGAAGCATTGATGTCGATGTATATCGATGCTCAGAAGTCAGAACATCAGGACTATATTACTTTAAAAAGGCCCCAAAATATTGTTGGCATCCTTGCGTAAACAAACGCCCTGAGGGTCAAGCATTAGGAATCTCGTCACAACACGAATTCAAATTTCGTTGTGGTCAAAGTGCCGCACGAACATCTGTCGAAATTCATGAAGACTTTGGGCGAAATGGTCCGGCGATTCCTAAGCTCGTGTACAGCGCGCGACACATGACGCTGACTATTCGTGTAAACTAGTGATTATTATAACGTGTTGTTTACATATAGTAGGTTTTTTGTTAGCTAAATAAGTTTCATATTGAACAAAAATAAAATAAAAACATTTGAAATCTGTTTGAAATGCTTTTGAAATACTGTATCAAGTTGGTGCACGGAATAGATAAATAAGATTGGTGGCCCTGTTGTAACCACACTAATATTTTAGAGGCGAAAGTTTGTGAGTGTGTATGTGTGTATATTTGTTACTTCTTCACGCTCAAACGCCTGCACCAATTTTGATACAACTTTGTATATAGGTAGCTGACACCCTGGATTAAGACATAGATTACTTTTTATTCCGATATTCCCACGGGATCGAGACTTACGCGCGTGAAACCGCGGGGCGCAGCTAGTACTTACAATAATAATAGGTGGGTATATCATTAATTTCTAGTGATAAAAGAACCTTTATATAAATACCTTATAGACTCATAAATAAATTAAGTACCTATAAACCCAAGTTTGAACCAGAAAAACATATTATCAAACCACACAGTTTAGTTATGGTCATGCTTCTCTGACACATCTATACATAAGCAGTTGCATAGAATTTTGGCCAGCTCAACATGCGTCATGTACCTACGTGTCGATTGGTCCTGACCACTCTTTGCATGTCGCGGGCCCCATCTACAATAATAATAATCGACATGCCAAGAATAGCTTAACTTGATTTTTACTAGGGAAAAGTACGAATCGAACGACAATCACGAATGCAAAATGAGCGAGAATCGCCTTGCAGATACTTTTTAATAAGACCACAAAGTTAAAAGAAGATCACTGAGTACAAAAACACGATCATCATTAGAAGATCAAAAGTTTCTAGAGGTTCCATTAAATATTAATAATAGATAAATAAAGTTAAATATAATAAAAGATATATAGTATACTAGCTTTTGTCCCCGGCTTCGCCCTGTGATGTGATCGGTCAAGCGGTGTTGGAGTTTATCTGCAATCTCATATATATGTTACGGCTAATACCCAAAGTGCGGCTACACCTAGTTTTAGCCGGTTAGAATTATAGGTCCAGACAATCCCTGTTGGATAAAACCAATTTACCAACAATAGAGGGGATCTGGCGCTCGGCGGCTGCTGCCGCGGCACGCTCGCTTCGCTCGCTCGCCTTCACTTGTTAATGGTTACTGTTCTAACCTAACCTAACCCAAATGATTTTACCCGAAAACAATCGGCTCGTACTAGGTTTAACCAAGAGTAAGTAGCTACACCTAGTTCTAACCGGCTAAAACTAGGTGTAGCCGCACTTCGGGTATTAGCCGTAACATATATACCAACATCCAATTTTACATACATACATTCATAAATAGATAGACATAGATACGATTTACAAATTAGCTATACAACTTCCCATTATAAAACTTCTTGTCAATTGTGGATAATATCTAGAAAATTGATATTTAAGTACACTACGAAAATTATTTACGACAGTGATGACTGCCGTGGAACATCGCAAAACCCAATTATGAATGTTTCAAATGCAATATAAACGTTACAATCTCTGCGTGTGTCGTATAAGCCATAGATGAGCATAAATAATTAAGGACGTGTTTATACATGTTGTTCACAAACGAGCGCTCACCGGGCGTGCAAGCGATACTTAGTTAAAATCGCGATAGGGTAATCTCATTGTTAAATTAACGGTCCCAAACAATAGCTTCGATTTGATTTAGACCATCAATACACTCCGAGCCATTATATTGAGGCATTAACTGAACTAATATCTGCGGAACGCGGGAGGTAATTATGACGTAATCCACTATCGATGCCTCGAACACCCACCAATATATCCTATATTTATCGTGTCTGCTAAACCTTGTTATAATCTCGTTCGATAGTATATTAATAAACTTATGTTGACTAAAATGTTCACCCTCTTTGAATTAGGATGTTCGTAAATAACAGCAAGTTATTTTTAGGTGGACCCTTTTTATTGGATTTTCAATATGATACATTTTCAACGAATTCGCGGTTCCAAAATGGTTAGCAACCCCTGGAGGCATTTATGGATACGTAGGTTGATTAAATAGCAACGGTTTGCAAAAAAATATTGGAACATAACTATCCACTATTTTAAACCCGTTACAATTTTTTTTAAACTAAACTAATAAAATTTTCATCTGCAACGAAGCTTACTCAGCCTCTAAATACGTCGGGGTCATTACTTTGAGAGCGACCACCGCAGTGTAATCTTCCGATAGCTTAATGAATCAGGACATTATGTTGGAGGACTGGTCCGGTCTGCGGACATTACCATGAATTGTCCCATCACTACAGGGGGTCATTTTATTGAGTAAACGTGGAGCCGTAGCGGGACTGACCTCAAATATAGCCAAGAGATCACTAACTATTAACGGTCGTAAACTAGTGATGTGTACTCGGTAGAGGTTGGTTCTATCCGAAATACAACCATGTTCTTGTACTTACATGTAATAAAAATTGTATAAAAAGGAAGCTGTAAGTAGCTATTTTCTTAGTTTTGTCATGGGGATAGAGGTGTACAATAATAGACATTGTATTTGTCTGATAAATAATGCTACAGATGAAAGGCAAATGCCTAACTAGTTTGTTTGGACAAAGAAGAAGAAAACAATCCGAACTTATTTACTTAGTGTGGAGACAATCCCGAAATAGTACACAATTTTGCTTTGATTTCTAGGAACGGTAAGAAAAGAAAACATCTTAGCTAGAAAGTCTTTTCGAATAAAGGCTCGTACAGACTGGCGTGATACCGCGGGCGCGACGCGACACTAGTAGCACAATTTCAATGTCGCTGCCTGTCACGCCTGCGATATCGCGCGAGTCTGTACGAGCGTTAAAGGTGATTTATATTTTTCTTCTGTTTAAATGAGCATAACATGCTTTATTTAAGCTGAGCTGCTATCGATATTTATAAGGTACAAAATAATCACGGCGTATGAGTCACGGCTTGAGAAGAGTCGCAAAGCGTCGCAGGCGCAGCGCGTGGGCGAGCCGGTCCTGCGCACACGCAGCCGTACTAACAAATTACGTTTACCCACAACAATCCAAGTCCACGAGTAACTTAATGTACCGTGCATCCACTGAGGCCGTAGATACACTCAGAATTATTATATTATACGGATAATACGGACATTTGAATGCGTGAGAAATGCTTAAGCAGACATCTGCTGAACATTCAGACAGCACAGTTGAAACATTTCGAGGATACATTGTAAGTGGAACGGACCAGAAATATACTGAACACCATTTATACTCGTATTTAAACCACTTTGCTACGAATAATACGTCGGCAAATAAACAGTTGGTAACATAAAACAATAAAATGCGTTGTTATTGCAGATTAGTTATCGAATAGATGGAACATGGTAAGTGTGTTACGAAGATAAGATTCTTGTCAAATAACAGAGTTTTATTTGAAAGGCAATAAGTGAGAGGACTGTTAACACGACGAAACGAACGAAACTTACCTTTTGGAAGGGGCAACTCGAATCAATTCTATTTTTTTGTAAATTTTGACTTTCAAAAGTGCCTCTTGTGTGCCTATTTGAAATAAATAATTTGACTTTGTTATTTCACTAGATATGCTAGCGACAAAATTATTATAGTTAATTTTTACTGAAACGAATGTCTTAAAATGTATGTACCTAATTTTGTAGAATTCTTGTTCAAACCCGGTCAAGTGCGTGTCGGACCAGGCACAATGAAGGGTTCCGTTATAGTTGGGATGAATTTATCCCAAGAACAAACTTTACATTGTAGTTGAAAGACATGTTCCCTCATACTATTACATTCTAACTGAAAATGTTAGTTTGTCCGCGCAATGTTGAGTGATTTACCATGTTATTTTAAGACCATAGACTTCTTATAGGTTTTCCTGTAATCTATAAGTAAAGAACTATTCTCTGTATTTTTCCAAAATTTTAGGCTCAGTAGTTTCAGAGTTTCATCAATTTTCTTAAATAATTTTAAAAACATTTATTTTAAAATTATTAAAACTATATCTGAAATTCTTACATCAAGCCCTTTCATTTGATATGTCACATGATACCAATACCAAAACATTTTATTTTTAAGTTTTCTTTTTGGCCCCTAAAAGTGACCGTATTCAAAATTCATTTATTTACGCTACACGTCCGTGTTTGGGTCGCAAAAATTCATAAAATACCAATTTTCAACTTATCGGTCCAGTAGATTCGAAGTAAATCCGCTGTGACAGACGGACAGACAGACACACGAGTGATCCTATAAGGGTTCCGTTTTTTCCTTTTGAGGTACGGAACCCTAAAAATAAAACAGACAATACCTAAATCTATAACATACAACAGTTCTGTAAAATTGAAAACTAATTTATATAAATACTAGCTTTTGCCCGCGGCTTCACCCGCGTTAATTTAGGATTTGATAATCATTTCGGGTGTACTCTGCTTTTTGAAATTTAAAGTGCTTTTAAATACATCCCATAACATAATTCAATCATGATTCGAAAGACACGTGGCGCCATCTAGTATCAAAAGAACGTTATTGTTGTTTTCATTGGGAATAGCATTTTTTTTCGGGATGAACGGTACTCTATGTCCGTTTATGTACACCTGACAATGTATATGCAAAATTTCAGGATGATCGGTTCAGTGGTTTAGGCGTGAAAAGGTAACAAACAAACAAACTTACTTTCGCATTTATAATATTAAATAAGGAGTATATCCTTAATATACAAAAGTACTATATAATATTAGAATATTATATGTTATGATATTCATAATTATGTTAGAGACGGCAATTAAAATTCTCAATGAAATATTGTTTAGATATATTTAGCTGATAGCTAGTTAGCTGATAAAAAAATGAATTACAATCAATTAGGTGCTTTAGGTGCTTACTTATATAGCGGAAACTAGCTGCGCCCCGCGGTTTCACCCGCGTAAGTCTCGATCCCGTGGGAGTATCGGTATAAAAAGTAAGTCTTAATCCAGGGTGTTAGCTACCTCCATACAAAATTTTATCAAAATCGGTCCACCCGTTTGAGCGTGAAGAAGTAACAAACATACACACACACACTCACAAACTTTCGCCTTTATAATATTAGTGTGATGGGATATAAACGACCGGTTTGGCATTACCGCGCCGTTCCCTTAATTATTTAAAAAAATAACTTGATGATGCCAAATATGCATGATGACGTGATAATAATAAATAATACCTACTTACAAAATTACATTCGGACATTTTTCCCTTTTTACTTTTCCAAATTCATAAAAAATGTCCTATGTACATTTTTACACCAAAATACTAACGTGAAAATTGGCAGAACCCTATTTTCGCCAGCAATTTCTGACTGACGAAAACTAAGACCCTGAAGAAAATAAATTCAGCACATACTTACAGAACATTAAATCACGTCCGGACTGATAGGTCCCTGTGATATTCAGCAAGGAACAGGATATTCGGGATAGGAGGGATATGTGATATTCAGGAGGATGGGGAGCTGAATAGTAATAATCACACTAATCACCAGGATTTTCTTAGGGCACACATCAACGTAGAGCTTTATGAACATTTGTACTATTCAGCTGAATTGACTGTCCCAAACATTTTATGCCCTCTATGTGCTGTTTCTCTAGGTTAGGCAAAAGCACTTCGAATTTTCACTCCGATTTTTTGAGCAGGTAGAAGTGAGTTTTTTAGATAGGCTTTTTAGGGTTCCATAGTTAACAAGGAACCCTTATAGTTTCACCATGTCCATCTGTCTGTCTCTCTATCTGTACCCAGCTTAGAAAAATGAAAGCTTTTAAGGAAGGGATACACTGGATTTAACAATAATTAAGAGTTGTCTTTGAAGATTTTTTTATGTATTAAATTATGTTTAATGTTTTGAGTTAAAAAAGTTAAGAAGTCGGTTAAAAATATATAGGTAGACCGTATGATTTTATCAACCACTGTTCTTTGGAACCTTGAAAAGCATCAGAGCTCCAATATCTTTACATTTATTGTGCCCAAATTTTAAGCAAAACTAAAACTAGATCAAGATATGATCCAAGGTCATTATGATCCAAGGTCTGCCGTAGGAATTTGATGATAACAATTCTTTTAGGCAATTTTTTGAATATTAAACAACCTCATTAGTTGAATTTGCGACTGGCTGGAATGGATCGTGTGGTTTAGAATTTCAAAATGAGAGAATTAATTGAGTTATCAGATGGCGAACATATTAATGAACGGACTTAAAAAAATCAATTTGTAACCCGAAACGATACAAAAATAGTTGGTGCCGAAGTATAATGTTTAACCAGACAGCAAATTTGGTATCGAAGTAGACTGCCTGGGGTGCGCCAGGTGTTTTTAGGATTCCGTACGTCAAAAGGAAAAAACCGAACCCTTATATTATAGGATCACTTGTGTCTGTCTATCTGGCTGGCTGTCTGTCTGTTCGTCTATCACAGCCGATTTGCTCCGAATCTACTGGACCAATTATTCGCAGAAGGAGGTGTCGGCCTCCAATGCACTCTCGCTCCGAACCATGGCCTGAACCAGGGCCGGACGCGAGAGATCGCCGCCACCGATAGCCTCCGCGTGGACACGGCGTTGCTCCGCCCAAGCCGGGCAGATCTCCACCGCATGCTCCACCGTGTCCTCCGGGCGATCCACACAGTGATAACACCCGGGCGTTTCCTCCCGCTTTAACCTGAACAGGAATCTCCTGAAACAACCGTGTCCGGTGAGAACCTACGTCAGACGGAAGCTGAGGACGCCAGCCGTGGCTCCTCTCTAGTCACGCCTCAAAGAGGCACCACAATTGTGGCGTGCCCACTGACACCATTGCCTTTTTTAAGGTGTACCCTCGACTTGGCTAAAGAAGGGCGTAGAAGGACGGCCGTAGTAATGAAAATAAATGAATTTTGAATATGGGGTCACTTTCAAACAAGAAAATTAAAAAAAAAGTTTTACAAACAGTACCGTCTGACATATTAAATGAAAGGGCTTTATTGTAAGGATTTTAGATATATTTTTTTTTTTATGTTAAATTAAATACTTTTAAAATTATTTTAAAAAAATTATGAAAATTCCCCTCCCTTAACTTCGAAACTACTGAACCAAAAATTTTGAAAAAAAACGTTTACAGGAAAACCTATAAGAAGTCTATGATTTTAAAATAACACGGTAAATGCTCAATATTGTGCATACAAACTTGCATTTATTTGCAGATGGAATGTCAAAGTCAAACCATTTATTTCAAATAGGCACATAAGAGGCACTTTTGAACGTCAAAAATTACAAAAAAAATAGAATTGATTCTAGTTGCCCCTTCCAAAAGGTAGTTTCGTACCGGCAAGTAGTTTCGAATGGGCAAGAAACTCCACCGGTACTCTTTTAAAAAAGTTTTACAATATTTTGTTTGATTACATTATGATTATATGTGAAGACGATGCACCTATAATAAAATTACTATACCATAATAGGTAAAACGAATTAAAAACTAAGCAATGAAAAATAACTTAATTATTAGATAGATACATGGTGTTCACATATTTATAAACATCGTAAAATAATGTTTTTCTAAAAAAAAAAAAAAATAAGTCAGTGTGTGAGTATAGGTTATAGGAATGTATGAGGGAACATGTTTTTCACCTACAATTTTAATTTTGTTCTTAGGATAAATTAATCCCCACTACGAAACCCTTCATTGTGCGTGGTCCGACACACTCTTGCCCAGTTTTTTTTTTTTAATCTTGGTTTTTTTATCCATATTATAGTAACTACTTATGTTTTGTTTTTTTTTCTCAAGTTACTGATTTTTTGTGCTAGCTACTATCTGAATATGGAATTGAATTATAAAGGCTATACGTACGGTCAGGGAATGTTTTTTTTTCATTTCTCATACTCGCAAAGTAGTGTTTGCTTAATCTGAGTAGCGGGTGAAAACGCTGCTTCCCACCCTTGGGCGGGAAAGATTCATAGTAATTGCTTTCCTCCCTAGGGCGGGAATGAATTTTAAATATAGAACTAAATTTGGTTAGTGAGTGTAACAGCCAGTGTGAATTAAAAAAAAAACCTATTAAGCGAGACGGCCCGCGGCGGTGAAGCGGTGTGTTCCATATTTAAAATGTAAAAAATACTATTTTAATTTGACGGAATACTAACTCTGTAAGCTGTAGCGAAATTCAAATTCAAATCTGAGTTTTGACTAATATTTGATTAAAAATGAGTTCAAGCGATTCTGAAATGTTGACCCCAGATTCGGTTAAAGACGAGGCAAATACAGTAATCCAAAATCTTTTGCCAGAAACAAAGGAAAGATATTTGAATACATACAATGATTTTATGAGGTGGCGAGCAAACAAGAAAATAAAATATTTAAGAAAAACTATATTTTTTTACTTTCCTTAAATTCGAAATGAAAAGTAGAGTGTTTAACACGAGTGAAAGTCACCAATTCCTACTCGGACTATAGCCGCCCTCGCTCCGCTCGGGCGTCTAAATACCTAGGAATTGAATCCTATAACAATCTACTATTTTTTAACAAATTGCCACACTACGTTAATTTGCCGTGTTACAGCCATTCCATACGTTACGTCATGGAGGTTGTTATTTGAATTTATGAACAATTTAAATATACTCAAGTTAATAAATAATAAATTTCCCTGACTTTACAATACCAATACGCGCAGTCCTAGATACTACATAGACGGATTTCATGAGGCATCTAGGATTCCGTGTTAAAATGAATTTGCTCACAGCGAAGCGTGGTCCACAGGTTTAGCACAAGGATTATAATCACACGCACGTGTGCACATTCAGAACCACTTCATGTGCGTAGATCACAGATTGTTACGAGATCTCGAGACGATAAACTATGAGCGTGTTAGTTTTAAAATGATGGGCTGGTAGTTTTCTCCTATTAATTCTATCTCCTATTTTAATCTATTAAAAATCGCGTTAGTTTTTATGTACTATAATAGATTCTAGAACAGGGACGAATAATGTAGGAAGAGGCTTAGGTCCTGAGTGGGTCGAACAAGGCTGTGTATAAAGGCTTTTATGCAGAAACTGATCTGGATTAACGGATTAAGTCTGGGACTATTTGTTAAAACAGCTCAAAAAAAAACTGGTCAATTGCTAATTAATTGGTTAATATTGCTCCAGGTGGCTCATGTATATGCTCTACTATATTTTGGTAGGTCTTGTAAGTAGTAACCAGTAAGTTGCAAGTGTAAGTTTGCAAGAGAGTAAACGTAACTAGCGCGTTTGCGTTAAGATTTTTATCATTATGTGATTTTTGTCATTGTGTTTTTGTCATTGTGTGTTTGTGTGTGTGTGTGTGTTTTTTGTTTTTTTTTTTGCATTATGATCTAACGGTCAAATTTTAACGCAAACGAAATAGTTACGTTTACTCTCTTGCAAACTAACACTTGGGGTACTGATAGCTTTTATTGGTTCTTCAAAAACAGACAATAATTTTATTATTCGACTCTCATTGTTTAATTAGATTATCATAAAAATATAAAAACGTCAAATTCATGCTGATACACCAAACCTAACAATCTAGAAAATTTCTCATTTTGCAAGCAATACGAGTACAAATTTCTGTTTATAAAAGTCATACATTACAAACATCCAATCGTGCAATCAATAATAGATATTAAGGCTCACTTCCACCACAAATAACTAAATACATTTAACGCTAAACGAAGTAAAAACATCTTTCTGTTTCTGTCATTCGTTTGAAGATGTCAGAGACATGATGATGTTTTAAATGTTTAGCGTTAAACGCATTTAGTGATTTGTCGTGCAAGTGGGTATAATTGTAAAGTTTAGTTAACGTTTAGCTGACTTTTATTTGGCTGTATCAGTGTCTAAAAGCTTTAGTTGTATTACCGATGTCGTCCTAGACATACCACCATCAGATACAGGTACTTTAGTCATATACACGTACACACTATATTATTATCTCTGTTATTGTTACGTGAGTTATGTCTTCCATTCGCTTCCTCTGATTCTGACATATTATACAATTATCATTAAAACCAACCATGAAGGTTAAAATGATAACCTTCAAACAGAAAAATGTTATCTCTTTGATCAACAAAGATAACTTTACTTCACTCAAAACATTCTTCAAGAATAGGAACAATAAAATTAATCTACAACTGAAAAATGTTTACCTACGCTACTAGCTAATAAGTGAAAACAAAATATTTCAAAAATTATCCTCGAACCTTACTAGAACGAGTTACCCACAACCAATTATGCAAAGATTTCTAGATATGACAACTACGGCTACTTAAGAAGTCGATGTGCAGTAAGACTTAGTTCAAGCAAGCTAGGGTTACGTGCAGCCTCACCTTAATGTATTCACTTAAAACCTGACCCATGCGGACGTAAACAAATATATCTACATTTACGTCATTTACATCTTGCTGGTCGCCACGTGCTATTCATCTTGATTTAGCCGAATTGTCCACGTTAACACTTACATTGATATTCATCGGGGAGAATATTTGCATATTTCGTAGATTGTCAACGATAGTGTGTGCTTTAGGTAATATTACTATAATTGCAAATGTCTTTATTTTAATTATCTGAGTACCTATTTGACAAATTAATAAAATATTACTAATTTATACACATATATATTATTTATTTTAAATTCGCACATTGATATTGAAATCTTGTGCGTTATCTGTCAAGTGTCAAGCTCAAGGCTACATTCATTTTATCTACGTGATCACAAAACTCATTAGTTACATAAATATTGTATCTTCTGTCTAAGGTGCCAGTGTGTATACGTCTTCCATATCGAAAACACGGTTTTTTAATCAAAACAAAATGAGTCCAACGGAAAGTACGCGCGGAATTATTTATAAAGAACAACCGTATTCGATACCGTCACATATGAGTTATGGAATAATGGCTATTGATACCATGTTGAGGTCTAAAGACAAAGTGGCTTTGGTAAGGAATAGAAGTGATGTTTAGGATAAGTTTTGTTGGAATGTGTTGTTAATTGAAACTGTTTTGAATGTCGAAGATCAATGGGATGACAGGGGAACAAATAACGTTTGGTGAGTTGGTGCAGTTGGCAGTGAATGCTGCCTCGTCACTAATGCGCTTAGGTGTGGAACGTGATGAAGTGGTCGCCGTGTGCAGTGAGAACAGAATGGAATTCTTGATTACTTCGATCGCTGCGTGGTGTAGTGGTGCCACTGTGACTTTTCTCAACGCTGCTTACGGCAAAAGTGAGTCTTAAGATGCAAAGTTAGGGCTTGAATTACTTTTTGTTTGAATTTTAAAGTCGTCATTGTTTAATTTACTTTTGAATTTTAAGTAGACTAAAGAGTTAAATCGCATTTAAAAGTTAGTGAAGTTTATTATTTATCTTAACATTGAAAGTCTTATTACGTGAAGTAAAATTTCATAAAATCGTTTCTTTTTCCAGATGAATTGGTGCATACGATGGGTATCTCGAAGCCAAAATATTTGTTCCTCTCACCTGAGTCTTACAAAAATTATTATGAGACCATGGCTAGTACAAATATAGTGCATAAATTCTTCATTTTTGGAGATTCTGTCAATGATCCAAAACTTTTAAAGTTTAACGATCTAATTAAAACGTATGTTAATGTTAATACTTTCAAACCAGTCACCGATCCTATTAATGGTAAGAATAATAATTTTATAATGCTAATTGATAATTATTATTGATTCGAAGACATGTGATATCTGAGTCCTAGCAGTGGGAACATTATAGGCTGATTACCTATGTTATCTTATGTACTTAGTTCATAATTAATTCGATTATCTTGTAAATGTTAAAATGGTTTTTGTCTAAGTTGGGACCATAAACTCCGCAGTAAACCCTTTTCTGTTTTTAAAGACTGATTCAAGTGGGACAGGGAACCGCGGGCGAATTGCGTAACACACTGTCAGTAGGAATCGGGTTTTATTTGACAGTTCAACAACATTCATTGTGTTATTTACGTTGTTGAGCAGACAAATTTTTCTAACATATGAAGCAATGGATTAGCAATACCTATACTTGAAAATCATTCCGATAGTGATTCAAACTGTGTTATGCAATTAGGGGGCAGATTTCGTTATTAAAAGTGAATTGAAGCGAAGAAAATATCTACGAATTTCAATAGAACTTTTAGCTCGACTTCCGACTTGCTTAGCCTTAATAAGTAATACTTTACAAATAAAATGTTTTTACAACACTATGGTTGATTTCAATTTTGGCCACAGCATTATTCAAATTAGTCTACTGAAATATTGAAACATGTTTCACAAAAGCTACTGTATTTCATAGGGTTGGCACGAACGGCTTTAATTCTGTACTCGTCCGGAACAACTGGACTTCCCAAAGGAGCTAAGCTGTCACACCTCAATTTAATCACTGCCGGTAATCAGCCTTGGTGAGCTATAATATTTATTTGCTTATCGTCGGTCTAATTATCAGTATTCGTAAGTCCATTTGAGTAAACTTTACAGGAGCAAAAAAAAAATGATTGTCTAGCAAAAATTGGATTTTAGGTTTTCAAAAAAAAAATGGCGTTTTATTAATCTACAACTTTTCTATACTCACATATAAAACGCCATTAAAAAAAACTCTGGGATCTTATTAAACAATCAGTTTGTTGCTGCTGTAAAGTTTACTCAAATGGACTTACGAATTAATAAAAATATCAAAATTATATCCTAACTTAACTAAAACTATTCACAAACTAAAAAAAATATGGGGTGAATTTTTTTAAACAACACAATTAAAGCGTCTTATCGAACTTAGACCTAAAAAAAACTCTGTTACAGCCACGTCACTAAAGATCTCATAAGTCTGTCAATCGCACCGTGGTCCAACACCGTTGGCATTATATGTACAATGGATGAACTGGTACACAACCGAACTGTACTATACTTAGCTAGATTCAAAGAAGAGCAGTACCTATCATGTATTCAAAAATATAGAGTAAGTTATAAAATCATTGTAACACAAAAATAACATTACCACATGTTCTTATTTCAATTTGCAATATTTTTCCAGGTGGGATCACTATTGGTGGTACCTCCACTAATAGTAATGCTTACGAAATCAGCAATTGTAAAGAATTACGACGTAGGTTCGGTTGAAATAATATACTGCGGAGGAGCACCTTTAGATTTAGCGGTCACTGATGAAATTAAACAAAGGTATTACGATGATAAACTCAACAGTTAACCAAAAAATTAAAAAGTAGATTTTTTTACCCGACTGCCTCAGTTTACTGAATGAGCGGGGGGAGTTATGTTTTTCGGGTGTATGTATGTACCTATGTCTATTTCTTTGGCACGCTCTGTAGCCTAGACGGCTTGATGGACTTAAAATATGAGGTATCATTAGATTTGTTCAAATTGCAGGAGTGACATAGTATAAAACATTTTAATATCTATCTCGCATCTGCGAATCAAAAAATAAAGGGGATAAATAAAAAATATTTTGTGATTATAATAATAGGTATTGGTATCAAATGAAAGCTAGTAAATAGCCAATTCCAAATATATAAATATATATATGTGTTATAAAATGTGTGAAATATAAATATAATAACACTTTTAAGCTACTATTTTGACACAAACTATAAAAAAGTACATTTTCTTTTCTAAAACCTATCCTATCCTATCTTGGTCAGATAGGCAGTCGCTCCACGTAAAATACTTGTTTTCATCTGCATCTGGTTAGACTGGAAGCCGACCCCAACATAGTTGGGAAAAGGCTAGGCAGATGATGATGATCCTATCCTATCTTGCTAACCTTATTGTACCGTATAGCTTATTAACTTACCTAACGTTAACTTAACTGAACAATGCGTTCATTAATAACACTACAATTCTTAAAATAAAACGAATAATTAATGAAAACAATTTTTATTTGTTTGCTTTTCAACAGATTCAAGGGTATAAAATACGTATTGCAAGGCTACGGAATGACTGAAACTACAGGAGCATTAACTGAAGAAACAGACACAGAGCATAAACCAGGAAGTGTCGGCAAAGTTGTTCTTGGAAATATCGTTAAGGTAAAAACATTACCCATTCAATTGAAACGTCTTTAACTCGGAATACTAATGAAATTGCCTTTCAGATAGCAGACGTTGAAACTGGAAAAACCTTAGGACCTAATCAGGAAGGCGAAGTTCGCGTAAAAGGTCCTACGGTATTTGGTGGTTATATTGGAAAAGACTTGAAGGATGATCAAGACGAAGAGGGATTTTTCAGAACTGGTGATATTTGTTACTATGATGAGGATGGCTATTTCTATTTTGTAGACAGAATTAAAGAACTGATTAAGTATAAGACTGGACAAGTAAGTATAAAATATATAGAAGCAAAATGAACAATGAAACACAACAAACATTTTACTTAATACAATTATATTTGTTTTGTAATAGTTAAAATTTTACAGGTTGCCCCATCAGAGCTAGAAGCGATATTGCTCCAGCATCCAGGTGTAAAAGATGTAGGAGTAGTCGGCAAGCCAGACTCCCTTGTTGGAGAACTCCCAACAGCTTTTGTGGTAAAAACTCCAGAATCAACAGCCACTGACAACGAACTGATCGATTTAGTTGCTGGAAAGGTAAGATTGAAAAAAAATATATTTTGCCTTGTAGCAATTTGCTATACCTTTCTTATCCCTACTGATATATAACAAGATAATTAAGCTGTTTATGATAATCACTAACATATAATATTAATAACGCTGATAGTCTAAGACCACATATTTACTTAATTTCTCGGTACACAACAAGTATATTTTTAGAAGTTAGTGGCTTATACAGGCTAAATATATATCATTTCAGCCTTTAAAAACTATTTAATATTACTTTTTTAACTATTAGGTATTCAAGAATCATGCAGCTTAATCCTAACTGATATTATAAATGCGAGTGAGTTTGTTTGTTTGTTACGCTTTCACGCTAAAACGGCTGAGTGGATTTGGATGAAATTTAGCACATGGGTAGACCATGACGTGGATTAGGACTTAGAATACTTTTTATCCCGATATTCCTACGGGATCGATACCTATGCGGGTAAATCACGGGCGCAGCTAGTTGAATAATAAAGTTATTAATTACTTACCAAAAGAGTAAAAAAATTACAATTTACAAAACTTACAATTATTTAAAACCATCTTATCATCAGAAATCGAAATTGATTTGGCAAAAGATCTAAAAAATCGATAGGTGGGATGGTGCATTGATGTACCATGTACCTAGGTACAAACATATTCCTACCCACAAACCAAATGATACAACATTTAATTTGTCATGCATCAAAATATTACCTATCATGATAAAATTATTAAGATAAGATAGAAAGCCAATGACAATGCAGGTAATATCATAATCATCAACGACCACACGTAAGCAGTATCGTACAGATAAAAGTGTTTATGGTATTAAATAGATTTGTAGCTTGTAGGTCCCTAGCAACAGTTTTTATTGATACGAGTACTCTCAGCAACCACAATTCATCTGAAAAAAAATTTAAATAAATTATAGACATGGTGTGAACGGAAATTTTCAGGATACCAATTATTAATAAAATAATTATTAATGATTATTTAATAATAACAATAAATAATATTTTGTCCAAAAAAAAATTGTTTTATGGTTTTAAGATAAAGTTAGTTGCTAATTACGCAAGTATGACTGTTTTATTGTTTTTCCGTAATACAATTACATTACTCTAATTGATGTTATTGTATTTTATTTTAATTAAGTAATATATTTTTCAAATTTTATGTACATATTTGTGATTGGTATATTGCGACTTGGTGCCTTAGTAAATAAATAAATACATTACAGAACAAACTGTGTGTCTAATGGAATTTCACATCCGCAACTATTAACCCTCGTGCATCTCGTGCTTCTAGACCCAACAGTTGTGCGTTGGTCTGGCAACGAATGAATTTAAGATTTTTATTAAGTTGATCGACATAATTTCATTTTAATTTGATTTGTAAGTACATGAATCATACGATTTCATAACGCCTGTATTTTGATAACGTAAAGATATACGTAGCCCTACGTAGTACCTACTTAAATATCAATTGGGTATTTACGACAAAGTCTTTTAAACTATCGCTTTTTTTCAACATTGCATTATCGGCTTACAGGTGAATTGCAAATAAAATATTATCGACATGTATGATATTGATAATGCGATTTTATTATCTTCAAATTATACCGCAATAACTATTTACTTCATACGCACACAATAAATTGTACAATCAGGGAAATTAACTGTTAAGCACCCTACGTCAATTTGCAGTGTTTAAGCCAAGTTATACAGCTGTCAAAGAATGGCAGTTGTGATTTGAATACACGGACTATTGTTAAGTTGGTAATAATTTGCTTAGCAATTCATTTCCCTGACTGAACCTAATAACTTCTATGTTGAAGTTTTTATTTTAGTATGTACTCTACTTTTATAAACTGTGCTTAATTAACGCCATTCCTTTGTAATCAGCTCCAAAGAAAGAACTAACAGAATCTCTTTATTTAGGTATCATCCTGGAAACAATTGCGAGGCGGTGTCCATTTCGTAGAAGAAATCCCGAAGACTCCCAGCGGAAAAATATTGAGAAGAATATTACGTGATTACCTAAAGAAACCTGTTAGCAAACTATAGACTGTTTTATTTTATTTGCTAAGGTGCTTAAGGTGAATCCGCAGCTGTAATTATGTAACATAATTATAATTATTAGAATCAATAATACATCTCTCTAAGTTAGATTGTTCAATTGAATGACTTTTTCATGAAATCATGACATTGGGGAACTAGAGAGATGTATTAATGATTATAATTTGTTATAGTCGCGAAGCATATTCTGACACTGACCTGCAAATTGCAAAAAACGTAAGAAAATATGAATTTCATGGGCTACAGCTGCGGATTCACCTTAAGGAAGAAATAATAGAATTTAGCAAGCTCCGTATTCATTAGGAAACAACGTTGCACAAAATTGCTTCAGCAACATAATGCTGGTAATGTGATAATGTTCCGTTTCTTCTCAAATCAAATCAAGTGTCATTTATTCAAATTAAATAATAATAATAATTAGTTTCATAATTATTATTATTTCATTTTTTTTTAATTCATTTAATAAATTAGGCTGAGAATCAGCCCTTTTTGAACGTCAAAATTACATAGGACAGTCCCCCAAAACGCTTGCCTATCACCACTTCCTAGTGCTTTAGCTGGAAGAAGCTTTAGCTTTAGCTGGGCGTTTTTGGGGGACTGTCTTATGTAATTTTTACGTTCGAAAACTGCTGATTCTCAGCCTAGTTTGAATATTATGACTTTGATTTTGATTTGGTTTTTGACTCTATCCTCTTGATCTTCTATACGCGTGTCTGGCTGTGTGACCGCGTTATTTTACTAAAATACGCTACGGATTTTGATGCAGAATATGATTTTACATCATCATTTAAAAAATGTATTCTGGAAGGTTATATCCATACATTATGTGTGTATACCCTGCCTATGCATATGTGAGGTGGCCGTATTTAAGACGAACTTCCACTTATTTGAAAAATTACACAGCTCGCGACATAGACATAAAATATGCAGTAAGCAACACAAAAAAGTGGTATTCCATAAAAAATCTCATAGGAATGGCACCACGTATTTATAATAAATTACTTAATGCTTTGTTAAGTATTAAAGATGTCAATGTATTTAAGAAGCAACTCAATAATCTAATGATAAGTAAGAAATAGTACACTTTAAATGAATACCTCTCACATAGAAATTTGTGTGTATAATAATAAATATAATTATTGTGAATACTTGAGTCCGATTTATTTTATTTTATTAAATTTATTTTGATTGAATTATTTTTATTTGTATTCTAAATTATGTGTTGACTTTTTTTTTGAAATTTATGAAATTGTATAATTTTAATGATGAATTTTGCATGCCTGAATTGGTACAACACAGTGGACTGCGCATTCACTTGACATCTGGAAATGTAATATAATTATGTACTGTGTTGAGCAATAAACTTTTGAAGTTGAACTTGAATTTGTGTATACAATATTAAACTTACAATTATACAGGGTCAAATTAAATTAGCTAGAACTCCGCAGACGTGATGAGTATCGATATTTAAACATGATCCAAAAAAAAATTATTCAATGAGTTTTTTTTGGGGTCATTAACCGCAGGTAGTGTATTCACTGGAAATATCAGTTTGCTTTGTGTAAACTTCACAGACGTTATGTGTGTCGATAGGCTTCTGTGGTTTTTAGCAAAAAAATATTAACTCTGCGATATACTTTTATTTGAACATTAATAATAAAAAATAATAAAATTAATATCTATACATGATAATACAAAAAAAAATCTCAACTCATATGTAAGTGCCTCGTTGGTTTAGAGGTTGCAAGCGCTACTGCTGAGCATGAGGTCCTGGGTTCGATTCCCGGGTCGGGCAAAGTGATATTGGATTTTTCTATCTGGAATTTCTCAGTAGCAGCTCGGGGTCTGGATTTGTGTCCGGTTGATGGCAATAGGCTCGCCCCCTATTACATAATATGGGACTTAAACATAACTGGCGAAATTTAGGTGTATTACAGGTACACCTCTGCCCAACCCTTCGGGGAAACAAGGCGTGATGTTATGTTATGTTCATATGTAAGTACTTTAAATAACAACATTACACGAGGATGCTGATTAAAAAAAAAAATCTTGTTCTGATTTCGATATGATTTCGACAAGCTCACGATAAACAAAAGAAGTACAACTGTTTCCCAACTTTGTTTTCACAATGAATACGAGGCTTTCGAATTAAACAAGTGCACGAAACAAGTTGCTGACAGTCGTGGGGCGCAGGTGTAGTAACATTAAATGTATCACAATCACATATGATTTTCCTTATCTACGACCTTATAAAGTCAATATCGAATATTACTGTATTATAATGTAACGCATTTATTGCCGTAAATCCATCGTTTGCCTTGCAGTAACGCCAGTAGCACACCTCCGCCGCGAAACCATCACAGCGAAACCGCAGTAGTTAAATTGTACTGGTTCGCGTCATGTTCCGCTACTCGAATCGGATGCGAGTTGCGAAACATGACGCGAACCAGTACAATTTAACTACTGCGGTTTCGCTGCTATGGTTTCGCGGCGGAGATGTGCTACCAGCGTAATAACTGCATAATAATATTTAATATTATAGCATTATTAAACCTATGGTTCCGTTATTTGGTATCGATTTTTAATCGGTACAGTCAGGGAAACGTATTGTGTAGCCAATGAACAAACAATTAAATTATGCGTATATTCTTTTAACACTTTATCAAAAGCATGAAATGAATATCGCCAAACAATACATTTCCCTGACTGTACCGACCTGGTACCGACGTTACTTTTTGGATGAACTCTGTGGCTCGACTCCCAAAAAGAGCAGTCTTCTGTTTCTGGTTTCTGCGTACTGTACGTGTAGTTATTTTAGAACCACTCAATTAGAAGAGCAAGTGGTAAGGAAACTGTTAAAAACTACATACCTTTGACGGTATTTGTGGGAAGCAACCTAACACACAGAACTATACATAAACAAACACCTAAATTCGGTATGTAAGTACCTCAGTACATGTTTACCGCGCCTGTTTAGGAACCGTTCGCGTTCAGACGTAGGTAGACCCGTAATGGTACCTAATAGACCATAAGACATTATAGCTTCGTCCTCGAATGAGTAAATTGCATGGTGTAGTGCGTTCCGACCCCCGCCCACGGAAAAGTATGAGACCATAATGACACTGCAAATGTCCCATTATTTTTTTTTTACTTTGGTCTAACCGCGCCTCGCATGGACCGCGTGATTTAATTTTTAGCGTCGTCGTTAAAGAAAATTTGAAATGATATGTTTTTTTTTTCAAGTAATTATAATGCTTCTTTGGATTATTTTTAATTATATATTAATTAAGATTTAAAGTTGTTCAGTCTGGAATGGCTAATTTAGGAGCAAAGACTTATTGCTCACTTGAAATGTCTTTGAAAGCTCTCAAGAAAAAACTGTAACTGATTTGATTTTAATATTGATAATTTTTAAGCAAGTAGCTCTTACGTGAAAGATGGTCTTAAAATAACATGGTAAATCACTCAATATTGTGCGTACAAACTTACAATTTGCAGTTGGAATGTATGGGGGAACATGTTTCAACTACAATGTTTAGTTTGTTCTTGGGAGAAATTCATTCCAACTATGGAACCCTTTATTGTACGTGGTCCGACACGAACTTGGCTGGTTTTTTTTATGTCTTGTCTATACAAATGTCTTGGCATCTCACTTCAACCCATTCGTCACTTTGATGAATAGGTTATATGGCACACATTAAGGTAATATTTCCCCACAGTTATTAAATACAAATAAGTAGGCGTATATTGCCACTGACATTCAACCTTGCACAAATCCTGACTCAGACGTAGAGGTGGAACTGTGCCACAAATTATAATACTCAGAACACACTATTAAACATTATGACGTAATAAACGAAAGCGTATAACAAGGAAAGCAACAAATAAAATATAACATATGGAATTCGATGTATAGTCTGACGTGTAATCCAAGATATGAGAGTAGTTTATTCGCGCACACGTCAACAAACAAACGTGTGATATGCGTCCGATTGTTAAAGACCGATAAAAACTGCGCTGTCAAATATAAAAAAGTATCTGTCAGCCTTGTTTCCTCCGTTCGTTAAATACACAATTTTATTTTTGCAATCTACCGTCAGCGTTAATCATGAGCGAGACAGTTGCCACGATGTTATGCATAAATGTAAAAGCTTTTACCAGCTTTTCATAAAAATAACGTCAGACTACTCGTTTCATTTTCACCAGAATAAAACTTCGGATACATTTTTAATGGGCCTTCAAATATTCTCAGAACGCAGCTAGGCATAAAAACTAACAGAAAAGTCCCATAGATATAAAACCATAGAGAAGTAGTATAAAGTGTAAGTGTACACAAGAGAACAATAAAAGCACAAGTTTATAAGTTGTGTGCATACGTAGTGGTCACAAGCGCCGACATCTTAGAACACAGTAAACATTTACCTTTCAACGCGGCATTCACTCTGTCCAAATCATAAAGTGACAGTGGAAGAGGCTCGTTCAACAGCCGCAGCCGAGGCTTGTTCCCGTAGCTTGAGTCTTCGAAAAATCCGTCACTTAAAAATATTCCCGATGAATGTCTGTACAGTTTATAAGCACACTTGTTCGTCTGAAGCCAGTCGACAAACACTATCGCCCCGTTCAAAGTGCGTTCGTCTCCTGAAACGACGTGAATCCTCAAATCGTCGATGTTCCCCTTAATGACCAGCCGGATGTACAGTTTGTAGAACATAAACACTTTCGCGGTGGGCTTCATGCCACGCTTTATCTTCCTCACGCTCAGGACCCTGGCGGTGAAAATGTATTTAGATTCAGACACGGCTGACGACAGAATCTCGTAGTCATTAGTTATCGTCTCGTTTAAAACACATTTGGAGCCGTTTATGTCTTTCTTGCGGTAAACCGTATCCCGTTTCCTCACTTCACCCCTTATACGGAAATGGGCATGAATTATTGTGAAGCAGTAAAGCAATAACACTAAAATCTTTAGCTTCATTTTGATTGTTATTTTGTTTTCGGGTTCGATATCAAATGTATATCGAAGCCATTTCAGCGGCTTATACGTTAAAACTTTAGAAGTGGCTCGTAAACTCACGTGGCACACAAAGTTGCGCAAGCTGTTGCCGTGGCGCCACCGAGACGCGTGCGCTAGCGCAGCCTCGCGCGCTGACTGGGAGACCTCGCAATTCGATACAACCTTCATCAACGTAAACAAACATGGACTTACGTTACATTAAACTATGACTCGAGTCAGTAGGTAATTAGTACAGGCCGTGCTAATTGGTATCATGGTTTAAAATGGAAAGTAGCCGTGAATGTGTATATTCCTGTAGTGGAGCCGTGTTAGCAAAAGGCTTTCCCTTTTATTACTGGTTACTGTTAGTTGAGCAATCTGACACCAAAAGAATTTGAATATCCATTGAAAGTGCGCTGTCAGCTATAGAGAGCTCATGGTTCCAGATAACAGATAGGATAGAGCAATACGTGAATACGTGGCACAAGTTAACAGTTATTGCCAAATGCGCCGCCCGCCTGCCCGCCTGCGCTCCTGAATATTCATGTACAAATTCGGGGGTGAACTAGCAGAGAAACTTTCTCTGTGTTTCATACTGCATACTAAAAATTTTAACAACAAATGTGTTTTGAGATATAATTGCGGTGCAATGTTTTTGTTGTATAATTATGTTTTTTTTGTAAATATTTTTTTTGGTTTCTAAGGCCCTGTTGAAGAAGTATATTGTAACTTGTTATATTACTCTCTAATGAATTTCAGCTGGCAAATGTGTAGAAATACGGTTAATAATTGAAGTTAACGACGTAAGTACCTGTTAAGAATTAAGTATTAGATACATAATTTAAGTCTAGAAATAATTTTATATCATTATGGCAGGTACGGAATCTATGTAGTGGAACTGTAAACGAGATTTAAAAATGTTGTTAGTCGTCGTCGCACGTACATAGGTGATTGCAAGCGCTTACACGAGGAATTTGGAAAGTGGTACGAGCGTGGGCGGGCGAGTCGGCTCGCTCGCTTTCTTGACGAATCTTCAACGTCGCACTTTATATTTTGTAACATTTTTCACAGACTAGGCTGTTTACCTGTTTACTTTATAGCTACACAAAAACATTTAAGTAGATAACTTGTTCACAAATCACGTCATCATCTGTTTCTGATGATTGAAAATTACCATTCTTGTCAAACAAAGTTGTGTTTAGTGGACACAGAATATAAACTTGTTCAAAGGTTGAATCAGTTGCACTTTATTTCGTTAAACACAATTGACGGCGCGTCAGATCAATATCTTCCTCCTAATAGAGAATTAAGTAAGTAGCCGTGTCTATAACAAGATGATAATTGAATATTCCCAACAGATTACTAGCATAAGATATTTTAATTTTATAGTCATTACAGGCGTGCAGTATGCAATCAGATGTTCGCTTCGTGTGTGGTACATAGCTATCGTGACGAATATACTCAGTCATTACTTTCTCTACAGTCTATAACGCCTCCTGCGATGATAGTTTTAGATATGAAACCGCCCGGTGAAGCATCAACGTATCGATGCGATGGCATTCCTTAACACTGCCTCACTGATCATAATAATGTAGAATATCTTTGAAAAATCTCCATTGTCGAGGGACAGTTGCACTCACGCGAGCGTCTTTAGCATGCGAGCCCTTAAATGCCTAATGAAGCAGATTAAATCACGTCCGTTTGTGGGTCTCTTAGTTTATCTGTGAGGATTCCCACGGATCGTGCGGCCTCTGGCCTGATACGGATCGTTCGGTCGCAGGCGACGTTGCAGTTGCTAACTAAGGCGACGCTGAAGTGATACATAACAACAAGGAGTCCCGTGTCAGCAGCTCTACGATGGAGTGTCGGATAGCCTGCGATTCACGTCCCTACGCGCGGATGAGCGGCGAGCGGCCGTACGGCTGGCGGCGAGTACGAGACCCGCGATACTCATCTCATCGCCGGATTATGCGAGGCTTAAATTGGACCTTCTTGGAATTTTTAGGTTAAAATGGCTTTCGCAATAAAATTTATTGCAGAGTATTTGACTCGGAATAAAGTCTATTCGTGACCCACTGCGAATTCAATTAAAGAGCATCTCAGCGTAATATTATTTACATTCTTTCCTACTGGGCAACCCGCTTTTATAAAACGTATAAAAGATATTGGAGTAATAAATAAAAAAGGAATTTGTAGCATTTTATCAACGTTAAGTTATATTGCAGATTCACAAATGAATCTGCTTCAAATTGTTAAGAAGAGATGAACAAATAAGTTCTTGATATTGTATCTAAATTGGTATTTGTTTAAGGTGGTATTACATTGTTATTAAACCGATGTTATTTTACAATTACCATTGGCATCTCGAGAGTTTGCTTAGTTAATTAGAATACGTTTGTGTTAACAATAATCTGGTGCGGTATACATTGATTGATCGTGGTCGGTGTGCGCCTATGTTTATGTTAAGCCGGGGCGCCCGAGCAAACGTTCCGATCGCATTCACTCCATTAAGTTAACGAACAGTTGTCAAGATGTCGATCAAAATCGACTTTTAATACGTTCCCGATGTGTACGCTATGGATGCAACGCCCACACATTATTGTAAGTTGTATGAAGTTAAACCGATTGCATTGCATTAGTTTGCTTGGATTGTTTTATTTATGTTGCTCAGTGTAGGGATGACTTTTTCTTGCGTTTATTTAATTCATGTAAATTTTATAGATTGATTTAATTTTTGAATTGTGCGACTGGAAGCTATTTAATTTGTTTTTACGTCAACCATGTCATGTAACTATACAGGGTGTCCCAAATAAGTGGAGAGAAGAAAAAAAGAGTGGGTTAAGAACGATAAATAATCTTCCAAAAGACTTTGTATTCAACAGGAAGGGACTCATTTTGAGCATTTGATAAATTGATTAATTTTGTATTAAAATGTTAAAATGCATGGTCTTCCTTTTATTTGTGACACTATGTTATTAAGCAAAAAATTATCCTTATGATGGAGCCTTTCGATCGGTATGATAAAGCTACAGGGTGATTATTTTTTTCGTGTAACGGGTTCGATTTCCGGTTCAACCATGGAATTATTTAAATATCTATGAAAGCAGTCAAAATAATCACGTTTTTTGTATGGTAGCCCCTCTCAAATATTTGTTTTATTTTAATTTAATTATTTATTTTTGAAGTGAATATATAAAAAATAAATAAAAAAACAAGTAAAATAAATATTCCTAAATATTCTGTGAATATTTCAAGCGTCTAACTGTTGCCGTTATCAATATAGAGCAAAAAAAAGCAAAAAAAAAAATACGTTTGTTGTATGGGAGCCCCCTTATATATTTATTTTATTTATTTTTTTTGTATTTTTTGTTATAGCGGCAACAGAAATACATCATCTGTGAAAATTTATTCTGCCTAACTATCACGGTTCATGAGATACAGCCTGGTGACAGACGGACAGACAGACACACAGACAGACGGCGGAGCATTAGTAATAAATAGGGTTCCCCTTTTACCCTTTGGATACGGAACCCTAAAAAACTACATAGTGTATAGGTACAGTCATTTGCACATCAGTTGTAACACACTACGATATAAAATATCCTTGCTACTACGATATAAAGGCGCTGTCAATGACCAATTGTTACTTATGTGCGGTTAACTGTACCATCGGCACAGTAGGAAGGCTAACAAAAACTTAATAAACTTACCTTTAACAGCAGCATTAACTCTATCCAAATGATAAAGGGTTAGCGGCACCGGGTCAGTCAGAATGCGAAGTCTAGGAGTTGGTCCTCTGCCTTTGTTTGCGTACTCGCCGTCGCTGAGGAAGATCGCAGAGAGACGCGGCCGCGGCGCCGGCGAACAAGACTCCCGCGCACGAGGACGCTCCACCATCAACGTCGAACCACTCAAAGTCTCCTGCGACCCTTCCAACTTCACAAACGTCCTCAATTCACTCATATCCCCCTTCAATAACCTCCTCAAATACACTGTGTACAAATTAGACTTTTTCCTCGAAGACTCATCCTCCGATCGAAACTTCTTCACATTCAGAACTTTGCCAGTAAAAATATACTTCGATTTCCCTATCGCTTCCATCAAGGACCACTCATCATTGATAATCGTCTCATTGAAGTCACAGGACGGCAGCACGGCGCGGTGCCGCCTGTGGGGCGAGTATCTTTTCCTTACTTTGCCGCGGATCCTGATCTCGCCACCGACGAAGATCGCCATCGCGATAACATAAACAATAACCATCGAGGGCTTCATGGCGCAGAATCGTTGGTTAACACTCCTGAATGCGGTCGCAACAAATGTATCTGTCACATTATGCACGTTATTTATGTCCACAGAAGCGTATAAAGTGGCGGCGACGACTTATTAAAGGGTCGAGGCGTTGACATCTCACTAACAGAAAGCCATCAAATTGAATATTTAAAACCTTGAAGGATCAGTTTTTTATGCGAGTAATAAAAGTCATTTTTTCGAAACATGAGCATTATGAGTATGGCGGGTGTTTCTCACGGTCGAGCGATCGGGTTGTTGGTAAACAAACAAGACAGTGGAGCCGATCGGTACGTGCGAGAAACGCGTGCGCGCGCGCAGCTAGCCGGCGCTGACTGAAGCCTGTCACACGCAGCCTCCGCCGCGGAATAAGGGAAGCCTCTGTACTCACTCACTGTGATCGTAAATACTTAATTGGCTCTTAATTGAGCCATCGATTTATTACAATGACTTGAGTTGGCTTTTAAAAAGGTCCCTTAGCTTTAAAGCTTTCCTTAAACGGTTAAACATAAACAATACACGGCATTGTAATCACTCTCATCATTGGTTGTACAATTTCTTTTATTGGCTTCACATCTTTGTGTAGCCTAGTGTTGTGTAAAAACTAAAATAACAACACACTACACCAATTAACATTAAAGCTCCAAGAAATGAGCTAGCAAACCAAAACAAGCTCAAGCAAGTCAAAGCGGACGATCGCAATAGCATTTTCGACGTGCCAAAATGACTAGCATGCTCTGGAAGGCAGTCGAAGGCAAATAAATCCGTCTGGAGTGAGCTAGATAGTGTTGTGTATAACTCGCCGGAGTCCGGAGTCCGTGGTACGCAAGCGTGGTTGTGAAAGCCTGCGATCGCGATGCGTGCGAGCGTGGGCGGACGGGATGTGGCGCCGCGAACCGCTCGCCTAAGAATGGTGCAAGACATAGGCGATGGTGATGGCTTTGTCGCCTTTTTGATCAAGGAATGAATAGTCGTAAATCTACATTTGAAAAATGTATGAAAACACTAATTTAAAAAAAAAATGTGATATTATTTGGTAGGTCAGGGCACTTGAAAATTCGTCACTGTGGAATATACGACTATCATGAAAATATTAAGTAAGAGCAAAATCCATCTCAATGAGATGGTCTATAAATTGTGAGAGAACTTGTAATCTTGTTGTTGTCTTGTGTGTATCTTTTGTGGTGCGCGTTCCAACTCATCACCTAGAGACCTTTATGAAGGAAGAATTTTGGCCGAAGGGTGTCGTGTATCGGCGTTTTCGCGGAAGGTTACATGACACCTCGACTCAGCGCAATACGTCGCCGACTCAACGTACTACTTAGTTAATGTTTTTAATATTGTATTAGTTTATTATTTTGTAAGAAATATTTGTGTATTTTATCTATGGGCCTTAGTTGCCTGATAATAAAGCATTATTATTATTAATAGGTAATGTCTTGCAAGAGGTACATGTTAATTTAATTGTAGAATCCTCCGCTACACGGTTCGTAGGTACAATGAAACATCGTTCACAAGAATGTCCCAGTTCGTAGCGTGTACCACATCTGTAGTCGATGCTAACAAATCTTTGAGGTGTAATTGCAGTATACCTACATTGATACAGAAACAGCAAAACGGGAATGTTATCTACGCCGCAACAAACTACAACACTAATGGTGAAACGCTGTACCCCAGCGAGACCCGATAATTTATGTTAATATTTTATACGTATAATTTTTATAACTATGTTATAATCTTTATTGCCGTCTATTTCGCTAAAATACGGGCTCTTACACAGTATCTTTAGATAACTGTCCAATTTTATTGTACAAGGCATCATTGGCATATCGAAACAAAGGTGTTTACACAAGCTATCAACGAAAACATCATGGTAATGCAATAATAACAAACCGAGGCCATTGTCGAAAGAATAAAAAGTACGCACAATGCACATCTTCCCACACATGCAGCTTTGTTTGTGTTAATAACTGCATGCGGCCCTCGTACGGAACCTCGGGACTCGTTCGAGTTGTTGGCATGCTTTTGTTCCGCCGGTCTACCCCCCGTACACTCGTATACTCACGTAATTGATGTGCTTGTGAACCACTTACCACCAGATATTTCGTGACGATCATTGTGAAAGGTTAAAGTTAATCCATTCACATTTTGTTATCATAATGAAGTCATTCTCTAATCTCAAGATGTTAAAGCAAACAGATTACAAATCGCAGATTTGCTCAAGTTTTACTTAGGAATACTATTACGGAACTTTATGAACGGCGATAAATATTTGAAGGAATACGGTCAACCACTCCAATTGTATAATTTGCTAAAGCTCTACATTCTAAAAGCACTTTTAATGCTTAGAAACTGAGTCTATAATTGAACACCGCGGGCCAAAGAGCAAAAGCTATAGACGTAGCTGATTGTACACATGATATTGACGCAGAATATAATTTCGGTACCGACAACGCGGTATATTCCCCGCAATAATTCACGCTTCGGACTCACCCCAAACTAATCCCGATTTACTGAAACGATCACGCCGCGATATTAAATCACTCTGTCAAACTGCAACAAGCCGCTCATTAAGCCCGCCCCGGTTAGTAAACACTGATACACCCCTATTACGGCTGACTTACTCAATTAATAAACCGATGAAAGTAATAAAAACGCCATAACTTGGGAAAGAAAAAGCATTCGACTATGTCCCTTCTAACTACAGGGAATAGAACAAAAATTTGATCACAAGCAGGAACGTTAGACGTAGGCATTAAATTGAAAATGCAAATCGATACCAGCACTGAGCTTATTAAGATTACTTTCTCGTTAAAAATATTCTTTATGGAGTAGACAACATATAGCCAGAGGCGGATACTCAGTTAATAGCTATTTTCTACTAGAATTATCGTAAAATTACGTTGTCAGTGTTAGTGTTTAACATAATTAAAGATGGGAGGTCTGAGAGTACTGAAAGATGATATATTTAATTATTGGTTGGCTGATTCTATATAAATATTTATAAACATTCTTATGAATCCAAGAGCAAAACACACTAAATAAATGAAAATTGCACAAAAATAACATTACGCAAAGCATATGTCATAATTTCCACAATGGTCATAATGCACGCTCATTCGCCGCTGTAATAAGAGCTTTACGCACATTTGTGTATGTTAATGTGGGAGCTCAGTAATTAGGGTCATGACTATCAAAACCAATGCTCCCCCTTAAAATATACACTGCAAAGTAATGTTGGTGAAGCATTCATCTTTTTACATTTCCATCGAATTTACGATTTAGAACACTGTCTTTTGCATGTCCACTCTGGATTCTTTGGTTTGTCGGAATTCAGAATGAGCTTTATAAATCCAGACTTGAGGCATTGCTTTAGTTTAGTTTATTTATCTAATTATCTTAATTAGGTAATATAATAATGACTTGTTATAATAGTATCACAACCATCATGCACATACTTAAACAAATAAAAGTTTTTGATTACAAATAAATAATTCAGTATACTCATAAGCATTAAAAAACAATAATACAAAATTATTGCCTTACGTGTTATTACTCTTTATGGTGCTGACTAATCTATCCGACTATAATAGAGATTCATCATTTCAGCCGAAAGACGTCCACTGCTGGACATAGGCCTTCCCCAAGAAGGGAGTTGCCATAATCGCCACGCTTGGCAGGCGGGTTGGCGATCGCAGTATGGTGTTAAAATGCATAGAGAACGCTGCTGCCCATTTTCTAGGAAGTTCCTTAGTCGCCATTTACGACACCCACGGGAAGAAATAGGAGATGATATTATAATAAATGTTAAAGTGTCTTCAACGTCTTCTAAAATCTTATAACACAATCTTAATTTGGCAAACGAGCTGCATGCCTTTTCTCTACTGAAATCAAAACATCTCACTAAGATCACCAATTCGTCTACCAAAAGCAGCGACTGTAGCATGTTCTCTCAAAGTTTCGGAGCATCTTTGGGTGATCCTTGCTTGTCAGCTGAACTAATTATTATGTTGCAGTTGTAACGACCGATCAAATGTGATGAATAAATTACAAAATTTTGTGGCATTGGTCATTTGCGCCATTCATAAATTAACGTCAGTTATGGAACATTTTCCAGTGCAGTAACATATTTTTAATCAGTGATTACTCTTTTGTCCCATGGGCTGACTCCATAATCTTGCCGATTGATTAACTCAGATATTTACAGCCACTTCAAAATGTCATTAAATTAAAATACTTCAAAGAGAACCGTCGTCGAACAAAGCCTTCTTAAGTTATCCGAAAAGTATCAGCAAAATGGTACCCATTGGAGTCCTATTTTGTGCAAATAGAAAAACACCTGAAAATGAGACATCATTAGTCTTTTACGAATCACGGTTCAACAGACCAGAAGTTCCTTAGAGCACAAAGGTGTCGAGCGCTGAAGGACGGCTCTCGGGGTTCGTTTGAGCGGGAGCGGCGATGCGGACCAAATGTACTGTTCAGTAATGTCCGTTAGACCTCACCTTTTCGTAATAAAACTCCTTGATCTACAGTTTATTGCCTACACTAAACAGTTCAGTTCCGCTCCACTAAGTCGTGCGTTTATGAGCTGCTGACACAGTTTGATGACGATCCGGAATATACTATGAGCTATATTGCGACAGCGAATGCGGAAACAGGTTACTGCAGCATTGCCGATGGGCCGGCAGCGGGCAGCCAGTCACAATTTATACGGTATTTGTATGATTGCAGCCGATTACGTCTGTAAATGCCGTACCCTACGGGCTTTACCACTCTGGCTACCTAATATCTCATATTTAGATCTACATAAACACATCCTACGTACACCAATGCTATTTCTCTCCATATACCCAAAGTTCTTGAAGTAATTATTGAACAAAGCCCACAATGTCAGCTCGTCTTCGATAGTTAGACAGGCACTCCCAGTTTATCCTGCTTGGAATGTAATTAACGTCAACTGATCAGGGGCTGGATGGATCAGTACAGATTTAGACTAAATTGGGCGAGTCAATCTGAAACTTAACCACGGGCGGAACTTATATTGACGGGTGCTGGCGGAAGTTCCGGTGGGCACGAGGACATCCCATCAATGATTCAATTTATCTGCCCACCGCGGCCACTTCCGGAAGATACGTCTACTCACCGATATGTGTATTTTATCTGTTCGACAATTCCATAAGCCTTTATTGCAAGCGTATAGTTTGGCAGCGGGTTGATGTTCGAGAATTTACTATAGTCTAAATAATATTTGGGCTATCTTTATTTGCAAGCATTTTTGATGATGAAAAAAATGTGTAGGTTTATACCGCGCGCTGTGAAAGACAATGTGCTACGAAACTCGTAGCACATTGTCTACTAACTCTACGAAAACTTGTAACGATCTTCAAGCATAAATTGAACGCGATTAATTGATTGATATTTTTTATACATCTCTTACAAAAGCTTGACGAGAATACTTACAGGTAAAATTTTAAGACTTAATTCTATAAAATTCGTGCTGGCTGGTGGTACATTTTCAGAAGTACAATTGAAAAAAAAAACCATTCAAATGAATACGATATTTATTTTTCTCAATCATCACAATCTTAAATTTCAGTAAAGTAAAATCAGAATCTTCTTTTTAATAAAAACATGGGTAGGAACTTTTAAAACTACTTAAATGCACTGCCTACAACTGTGTCTATTATTAGTTCTCCCCCGGAGTGCTCCAGCCATCATCTAATCGGACGGAGGTGGCCGACGGACACTGTCTCCTACTTACCTACTCGACAGTACAGTCAACACCTATTTCGAGACGGTGCCGATGGCGGAAACACCTTATCCCTAAATAGATATTGAGCTGTATTGATTTGATTGCGGATATCTATTTGAGAAACACTATTTATATGTGTATAGTAATCTTAATAAAGGTAATTATTTTCAAACGCTAAGGTAGATAATATTTAAATATTGTCGTCTTAGAGTCGGTGAAAGAAAACATACCTACACTGGCCTATAGGAAAGCCCTTTGACACAAAATAAAAATAACTACTATCTTATGCAAAACTTGAGCATGATTTCAACAGACATATTCTAAAATTATATATTGGTAAGTTTTGACTATAATTCCCTGATTAAGTACTTATAAAACAAGAAAGACAGTTCAGACTTTACGGACTCGACACCAATAGTAGGAAAGTAACAGAAAAATATAAAAATATATTTTACTCGCGGATTATACTAGAGCCGCTCGCATAATATGCATGAACTGGTCGGGTTTAAAATATTTATTCGGATTGGGAACAAAAATTGCATAAAACATCAGTTATAACAGAGCGAATAAAGGAATAATGACACGTCGATACACCGCACCGATAGCCTCTAGATTATGTATGACGACTACATTTAGACTATTTGGCATCGGACTGCGTAAACTGCGATAAATGCATTATTTGTTAACAGCGAATGATATTGAATCTGATAAACCAGTTAGAATTTCATTATAATCACCGTTTGGAAAATTATCGAATATTATCTACCCATTGCCGTGTAGTTTTCAAATATGGAACAGTTCACTTGATTTGAAACGTAATGTACGTTTGTTTGTTTGCATTTGTTTCTTGGCATGTTTAGAGGACCTCTAATTCTATATTTTCTTTTGAAGTCCTAGAAGAGTACCTAATTAGTTATCTCAGCTTTCGTTTATGTTATTGCTTGACAAGAAATCAAGTTAAATATTGTATTAGGAAGATATATGGGTTTACTGTTTAGTCAAAAGCTTCTGGGATGACCACTTTTCCGGTTTAGTCATAGACGATGCCTGGCCATCTCTGATGGCTTTCAAAGTCTAGAGCTTGTAACAATGAAATTGCCTTTGAAACCCGTTTCACATCCCGAAACACAAATATACACTGAAATGTCCTTATAAACGACCGACACATATAAAATATTCAGTTTTTCAAGAATAGGCAAATTATGCCTTGTGTATGCCAGAAAAAAGAGTAAGAGAGACAAAGTGCCGTGAACTCAGGTTAATGATGATGATGATGATCATGTATATTGATATGTAGATGGTACTATCTTAAGACCTTACTGCAATACAATTTGGAGATTCTGAAGTTCTATCTGCACCTGGATGAAACTTACAAATAGTTATGGAAGTTTTTAGAGCAAAACATGGAGTTCTGCTCTAAAAACTTAAAAGAAACTGGTCGGGTTGTTGTTTCGTGTCTGAAACACCCGATGAAACAGATACATGAAGCTTTAAGCTTTTCAGAAAAAGTATTTCTGAGTGGCAGGTACAATGCAATGACATACGTAGTCTGCACAAGAAAAAATCTCCGTAACCAGAATTTTCCCAGGTTCACACAGGCAACTGAAGGAAGGGTTTAGTCAGTAAAAGTCTGAAAAACCCAAAAAAAAAAATCACGTTACCCACATTTCCCACCCAAAAAAAAAAGTCCAGTACAAAAACGAATGATCACAATATCGGAAAGAAGGCTTTGTTTAGCATGTTATACATCCGTTATAATTTCCTTCAGGCTAGTATCGTTAAGGTGAACTACGATATATAAAGATAATCTCTACTAGAAGTCACCAGCGAACGGCTTGCTCTCGATAGCGGCACTAACTCATGCTCTACATGACGGCCGCTGTTCCCGAGGCATTAGAAATGTTTAGAACTTACTAATAACATTTAGTTTCACACGACGTTGCTCCGATTCAGCTGAAGCTGGTTTTAATTAACTTTTGACGTATGAATAATGTTTTGTCTCGGTTCCTAATAGGTCGCCGCGGCACTTGCCGTGGGTGTTTGGTCCAGTAAGGGATTTAATGCATTTGGAATCAGGGCGCTGTAGTTAGGTAAGATACACTTATCCCTTTATACTTATTTATTTTTTACTTTGTTTTATTTTTGTTCATTGTTTGTATGAGTGTGTTTTAGTTTAATTTGTGATCTGTGCGAGTCCTAATAAATGCTTTTTCTTTATCCATAGTGCAAGAGAAAGTTGACTTTTGGTATACAAGGTGAATTTTTGAGATGGGGAGTAAGGGCAGCTACCTTATCCGTTGTAGTTACTGGAATACGGTCTTAAGAGACTGTCCTTAACTTTGTGAAAAATGTTCATCTGCATTCACAGATTTATAAAAAACATACAGTCTGCAGGAAAAAGGGCAATATTCACAAAACCTTTTTTTATGCCAATCCATCCTGTTTCTTATAAGGATCAAAAACCTGTATTGGACCAACTGAGGTTTGAGTAATAGAAAAGTCCTAAATCGCCAAAAACTTTTCCCATACATTTCGTAGGAAATGAGACTACAACACAAACAATAGTTTTTTTATGATGGATAGATGGACCGCTACAATGAAGACTGGCCAAAAACAAACAAAAAAGAAATAACTTTGAATTTCGAATGAAAATGCGTCATAATTTAATTTGCTTTGAAAACTGAATCTAGATAGTTTGTTTCTTGGTTGCTTATAATTTCTGAAACTCTGCGCAACAGCCGCCAGTTGTAATTTCAACTGGCATGCGGGAGTTCGCAAGGCAGTGGATACAAACATAAGTATGGCCCTATACCCTGACCACCTCATAGTCCTGATCTCACGCCTCTTGATTTTTTTTTTTATGTGGCGCTATTTATTAAAATAACTTTATAAAAAGAAATACGACAGTGTTCAGGAACTCTAAGACTAGCACATTATCAGCTGCTACCCGCTCTGTAGTAAAGAGAATAAACTTATGCCTAAGTCAAAACGGCTACAGTTTTGAAGACCTCATATCTTAGAGCACAAAAGTAAAATTTCTAGGTGAGTCCAAATGTAAAGTTTCAAGATTTTAATTTTAAGGTGAAATAATACGCAAAGTAGAAGTTATTGTTTTTTATTTGTATTTCGATCTTTTTTGTAGCGGTCAGTTTATCGATGTAATAAAAAGTGTAAGTTGCAGTCTCATTTCCTACGAAATGTCTGGGAAAAGTTTTTTGCGATTTATGACTTTTCTAGTAATCAAACCTCAATTGGTCCAATAGAGATTTTTGATCCCTATAAGAAAGAGGATCGATTGGCTGTATAGATTAATTTCACTTCACACTTTGGTCGTTTTTAGGATTCCGTAGTCAACAAGGAACCCTTATAGTTTCGCCATGTCCGTCTGTCTGTCCCCGGCTTAGCTCAGAGACTCTTAGTACTAGAAAGCTGTAATTTGGCATGGGTATGCTTAATAATCACGACAAAAATTACCGAAAAATTGGTAAATTGTTTTTTAGTTTACTTCCCTTACTCGTAAAGTGGAGATGATGTTTTTTTTTTATCGTCACACCCTGGATGTGGAGTATCGATGGATAGGCTGTTCAAAAATATTGAGGGTCCGTGAAGAACATTTTTCGATTCAGGGATCCATTTGCGTAATATTAAGCTTTAAAGTGCCGATTTTTGTTAGAGTTAGTGCCCCCCCCCCCCCCCTCCTGCCAGCTAAATGGTTGTTTTAGGATATGCGAAAAAATCATGGCAGTAGTACAGCCTACTTAGCTGTGTACTACTAGTTCACAGATAAGTAGGGTACACAAGTTAACGAGTAATAGTCGACCAACTTACATTTGCAGTTGGAGAATTGACCGTGTCGTATATCGATGTACGGGAAAACATGTTTTTTAACTACAATTTTAAGTTTGATTTGGGATTAATTCATCCCAACTACGAATAAGAATAAGAATCATTTATTTGGAAAAATATAGGTGTTACCAGTTTTAAAAGTTGGTGGGGTAAGTACAGTCCATGAACCCTTCATTGTGCGTGGTCCGACAGGCACTTGGCCGGTTTTTCGAAGATTTTTTGGACTTCTTCAGGAGCAAACTTAAAGTAAATTCAATTCCATTTATAATAAGATAAGTTATGATAAAGATTTATTGTTCAACTAGGACTAGATTACATGACAAGGTAATAGGTATAGGTATAAAGGCACAAGCCTAAGGTTTCCTAGTTAGTGGGCTCGGAATCTAGTACCTAATACCTACAGCAACATTTTCTTTTATGTCATTATTAGTACCTTTTTAGGTAGGGTCTGTATTGAAAATTCCCTCTATTCTCAAACCACTGAAAATACCTGATCGTGGTAAAATATCTTTACTTGAAATTCGTATTGATAGTAGAAAATTTTATCCTAGAATGTAAAATCTAAAATGCTTCCACAAAAATAATAACTTAACCCAGGGGCGTTTGCAGCCCTAACTTCAAAAGCGCTAAAACAAACCTCTAAAATATGAACTCCATAAACATGACAGGATCGGAACCTAGGACACACGGGTACAGTCAAACACAAAGGTGGAATACTTTCATCATTCCATATTTATTCTAGTAACAAAGGGAATCAAATGTGACGTACATTCCGTCCGACTTACTAATATCATGAATATAAATTGAAACATCATGGATATTTATGCGGGGTTGCCCGCGGATATTGCTCACCGCGGCGATACTCGGCCGGCAGGTGTTCAGACAATGTGCCCGCCAGCAATAGATTCCTGATATCAATATTTATGCCTATTACCGACCCGTTCGGAAGAAATACAATACCATAATTTCGACCACTCTTATTCATAGCCGCTTCGGACATTACGAAAACCTTACCCGCTTTTGGTTGTGAACTTTATGTTTTTTTTTTTAGTGTTTATGATATTTGAATTGACTGTTTAAGTTTTCATTCAGAATGATTTGCGGTAGTGATGTCCAATATATTCAATGCGTTCTATACAAGTTCCGTCTTTCTTATAAAATCTAAGTGAAGGCTAGTATATATCTAAATATGTATGAAGTTTATTGTACTGTACGTTGTGTCAATGTCCCATACAAACCCATCACAACAACCCATAAAATGGCTACAAAAGTACGGAAACACCAAAAATATTTAACTGCAATAAGTTTAAAATTCAATAAAATCACCGACACCAATTAAGGCTCGCCAGCAATTTTAATGCATCGGAATCGTCATGTTGAAATTAAAAAAAATGTTTTAATTAAATTAATAAAATCGAAGCGTAGCTTCGCACGATGATAACCGCATCGTATGCAATGAGAGTAATCCCGTAACGCACGTATGTATAAAGCGTATGTGACAACGTAATACGGCTTTTGAGGTTTCCATATACGGCTTACTAGCACTCAAAATGAATTTAATTTCGCAGTAACGGTCTTGCGTACGCAACACTGGCTGAAACAAAAACTCGAGGAGCGAAAAGAATGCTGTAAAATTTAATTATTATGGAGGAAATTGTACAAAACAGTGGAGGAATAAAAAGTATTTTCTTGTTGCGAACTTCGTTTCTGCATAATTAATTTCATGTTAGTCAAAGCACCTATTTCATTTATAACACAGTTCAAACCATCGCAACAACTTCAATAACAAAGTTCTACGAGTTGCTGGACCTCAAATCCCCGCCGTGAAGAATTTACGAACATAGATTTATAGACAACAGCGTAGGAACAAGAGCTGAGCATGCCTACACGGAGAGGCTTCGATGGCAGATATGCGAGCGATCCCCGACGGACGGCACCTACTCTGGCGAGATTGCATACCGCACTGAGATATTGACTACCCGACTAATGTGGGCGGTAATGGATGGAAAGTGCCCCAAAACTAGTGTAGGGTTGGCGTTGACTACGCGCCATTTGAATATACACCAAAATGATTTGGTGTTATCATAAATCTGTGCGGCTGTTTATACCACGACGCTACCATTGTGCTACGATATATGACTGCGTTTCTGATGCAATTGCCATATTGTGCATCGTAAAGATGATGTATTATCGATGGCGTGATCTTTTATACATCGTTGTTTGAAGGTGGGCAGCACTAGCAGCTCCTGATTGTTTAGGCTTTCGTAAGTGAATATGAACTTTCGTAGTTATAAATTACAGCAACCTTCCACCGAAGTAACCGCTGTTACGAGAACGAACAAGTATTTCTCGTCGACTCAGGATGCGCTCCAAAATCAAAGGCGCTACTGGAGGCGATAGGGGGATATAATAGAACCTCGGGCGTACCATGGATCGAACGGAGCGGTCCATTGTGAGTGAAGCGAATTTGTGCGCCTTGCCGTCTCGGCCGAATATAGATTCCATTAATTAGCAGCCCACTGGGGCCCACTCGACGAACAAACAGACAATGAAGTATCACAGCACACGTATTTGCATAACAATTGCATCTTAATCGAATCATAGCTAATGGAAACATCGGAATATCTTGTTTATTAATTGATGTATCCGACTGTCTGGCTGTGATGGCTACTATAAAGTTCTGCTGTAGAATACGTTTGCAATAAATGAAAGTAATCCTAAGTATGACAGTAGGATTGGGCACGCCACAATTGTGGCGATAAGTCCCCTCTTTGAGGAGTGGCTGGAGAGGCGCCACGGCGTCCTCACCTTCCGCCTGACGCAGGTCCTCACCGGACATGGATGTTTCGGGAGGTTCCTGTTTAGGATTAAGCGGGAGGAAACGCCCGGGTGTCACCACTGTGTGGATCGCCCGGAGGACACGGTGGAGGTCTGCCCAGCTTGGGCGGAGCACCGCCGTGTCCTCACGGAGGCGATCGGCGGCGGCGATCTCTCGGGTCCGGCCCTGGTTCAGGCCATGGTTCGGAGCGAGAGTGCATGGGAGGCCGTCACCTCCTTCTGCGAAGCAGTTATGCTAGCGAAGGAGGAGGCGGAACGCGTGAGGGTGAGACAAGGTTCGCGCCCTCGCGCCCCTTGTCGCCGCAGGAGACGCCCCGGGCGTCGGGAGTCGAAAGCCGATTTCCGGCCACCGTAGGCGCGGGCCTGCGGACGGTGAGCGATGGGTAGCTCGCCGTCCGATAAGGACCAGGCCAGGGTCGACGGCGCGTTGTGTTCCACGCGCGCCTCAAAGAGATGTCAGCACAAACTGACGGGGTCCGTTAGGACCAATGCCTGCCAGGGTTGCGAGTTTGTCCGAAAGGGATATCGTGGCCCTGGCACACAGGCAACGGCAGAACACGGGTGGGTTTTAGTCAGTAAAAGTCTGACACTCCCTCCCGCTCCATCCAGAGCGGGAGAAGTTATTTGATGATTTCCCATCCAAAAAAAAAGTATGACAGTAGGATACTCACACAAAACAATATCTATCATCGCATCAGCATTGCTAGTTTCCTTTTACGACAACCGGAGGTAAAAAATAAATATTATTTTCTGGAAAGCACAACATGGTGTTGTATTGTGTGTCCATTACTGTCCATACATATAAAAACCGGCCAAGTGCATGTCGGACCACGCACAACATATGGTTCCGTAGTTGGGATGAATTTATCCCGAAAACAAACTTAACATTGTAGTTGCAAAACATGTTCTTCCATACATCGATATACGTCACGGTCAATTCTCCAAATGCAAATTTAAGTTGGTCGATATTACTCGTTAACTTGTAATGCCTACTTAGCTGTGATAGTTTTCCTTTCAATTTCGTTAATATACTACTGCCATGAATTTTTTCACATATCCTCAGTCAACCATTTAGCTGCCAGGGGTGGAGAGGGACACTTGACTCTAACAAAATTTGGCACTTTAAAGCTTAATATTACGCAAACTGATCCCTGAGTCGAAAAATGGTTTTAACAGGCTTACAATATTTTTGAACGGCCTATCCAACGATACTCCACACCATGGGATAGACAAAAAAAAAAATATCATCCCCACTTTAGGTGTAAGGAAGGTGCCCTAAAAATTTTTTTTTCAAGATATTATTTTACGATTTTGTCGGCGTAACTAATATGTACACCCGTGCCAAATAACAGCTTTCTAGTACTAAGAGTCTCTGAGCTAAGCCGGGGACAGACGGACGGACGGACAGACAGACAGACGGACATGGCGAAACTATAAGGGTTCCTTGTTGACTACGGAACCCTAAAAAGCTTATAAAGCAACAACGGCCTTATAAATCCCATGAAATAAACCCATCTACAAGGACTATTGCCAGGGGTCACAACTCAAAGGTAAAGATTAATCCCTGACTATTGGTGCTGTGAAGGGACTGCCACTTTGTGAAAATAAATATTAATAATAAACATCAAGTAATCCGAAAAAGGTGCTATTTATAAAGTAAATGGTCCTTAAGCCACTTTAAATAAATTTTGACTATTTTATAATACGTATCTACAGATGTTCAAACGATCAATAACTTTATAACATTATGTTTTCGTTGTTCCGATCGTGCACTCGACGTTCCTACGGTCATAACCCGACGTATGGGAAAACTCGGTAACCTCTTCGCCCGAGTCTAAACTTTATGACCACCTTTTAAGTAAGTAATTAATATTGTCCTAGTCCTCAATTTAAAACATGATATTATCTGGAAATCGTTTAAGAATTTAACAATTTTCTCGTTTTGTAATAGATACAAGTACTAAATACGTCCCCGTTAGTTCTAACTAAGAGCCGGATTCCAGACTTCGCTCATCTCAAACTTAAGTTTATTTACCACTTGACTTAAATTTTGTCGTACAAACTCATTGTTGTTTCAATTACAATGCATTAATTTTAACGGCATCCATTAATAGTGGCCATCATATTTTATTTTGTTCACGGTACTTAGCGGACGCGTCAAGTTTTCAATTATGTTAATTGAAGGCGGAGCTGCATTTCTTGCCGACGACGCGTGGCGGCCATCTTCCTGCTAACTGCAAATAAATTAGGCACCGACTCATTTCGGTGGGCAGTTATGCACTTTGCAACTTCATTAGCTGTCAGTGGGAAATAATTCATCAGGCGAGCTTGGTAAATAAACAGGCTGCGCGTGTTTAGGTAGTGGATGCTATGCTATGTTAGCTAGTTGTTTTCCTGTTCTTATTTTTAACCCATCGGTGCTAATGATAAGAAGGTCTCAATTATGGATCTCAGCAGTGATCTCTTTTGGCTATTTGTTCTCACTTATCGATATTGTGGATATGGGACTGCATCCCATATCCAGCATTATGCTGACATTTCGCGTGCATGTGACGCATATTTTCCCGCCAATTCTTCTTTTTTGTGTTTGTGTTCTTTCTTTGCGTCATATTTACCGCAGATTAACGTATTTTCTTTATTTCTTTCTTTCATATCATCGCGTTCTTATCTGCGATCACAAAATCATTAGCGGGGAAATGCGTAGGTACCACACAATTTTTTTTAATGTATTTCATTTTGGCAATTTGACAGCATTCATTGCTTTATTTACGCTGTCGAGCAGACGATATTTTCAACCATATGAAGCAATGGATTAAGAATTTCCCTCAAAATCCTTCGGATTGTGAAGTGTTACGCACGAAGAAGCGCTGACCATCAAATTCAGGCGCAAGAGTGGTATTGACGCTCTCATAAAAACGTCACTTTTTGCATGTCACTTGTTAGAGACTTTTAATTACATAGCTGCTGCTGCTGGGTTCCTTTTAGATTTTTAAACGTTTCACTATTTAGTAGGTAAACCATAATTTGTAGCTATAAAGTAAAGCATAAATTCTCGAGCATGGTCAGAACATCAACATTGTCTGCTGAACTTCGCATCATCGCAAACAGGTATGGAACAACAAAATGTTTAATTTACATGTAAATTATGATGAGAAGCTAAAAATGTTTCACATAAAATAACATAGTTAAAGAAGTTGATTAAAAATGTCACTCGTTGCATTTAGAGCCGATAAAAATTGCATAAATTCAAGGCTAGGACGACATTTTAAGGTGTTTCTTATCTTACACGTGTAACATAGTGTTGCCAGTAAGGCGCATAGTGACAATTTAATGTTAATAAAATACACAATTGTGAGTACACAATTTACCATGCAAATTAAAAGTACTTTGTCAGGCATTACAATTTTATTGCTAGAAAAAACTATCATCTAACAACGACAATCGAAAGCTGTTTTACAACACTGTTCGTTAAGTTGACGACGTATTTGCGTCAAGTCCTCCCGGTGCGGGCGCTGGTCGAGTTGTTTTAATAGCGTTCAAGTAAAACGTTCAGCCTCTACATGCAAACTTCATTAACTTTACGACACATTACATCAATGTAAGCGAACAAATTCATTAGGGCCCTGTAACTTATCCGAACTGAGCGGTAAAATCCATTACGCTCATATGTGATATTGTTAAAACGTGTAAAATAATTAGGTTTTTTGTTTTAAGTCGGATAAGAACTATTAAGTAGATTTGCTGTAGGAATTTGAGCAAAAGAAAAAAAGTATTTGACTTTTTTCGATCTTTGCCCAACACCGAACGTTACGCTACGCAAAAGACTTACACAAAATAAGATTGGTTCACGTCCGCACAATATTTCTATTCGGAAACAAATGTCACTTGAGAAAGATCAGAGGGCCCAACAAAAATGTATAAGTAATTCAGCATAAACGGTCCCCACATCCCCTTATTCTGTTGGTATGAAATCCCGTAAATCCATTCGAGGCGAGCCCTGCCGCTGGCGTCGCTGGCGCGCGCATTGACTGAGACGTATGCAAAGGGATCAATGAGATAAATTGCTCGCCGCTGTCACTTATTTCACGGCGAAATGGATGGAGGGGAAAAAGGGGGAGCAGGGAATCTGCCGAGCTAATGGTGCGCGTGGGCATTACGCTCCGCTCGGTTTAATTACACTTTAGACAAAGGCAAATGGCTGCCACCCGCTCTACTATAATTACGTACTACGCAAGTAATCCTTCGATAATAGTGTTATTTCGCATAATGATTCTCTGCTGTAAATTAGAAAACACCTCAATTAGCAACACGATGACGATAGCGCCGCGCGCCGAGTCAATTAAGTTCGATGATCGACAAGAGTGCCTCGAACTCGTTTGCAACAAAATGTGAACCTTCGCGCGCTACTTTGTCGAGGTTGGACCAATTTATATTCCGAGAAAGAACCTTATTAACGCCGCTACACTTATCAAAAATCGTTTTATAGACAGAGCCATCAACAGTGTTCTACTCCGTTAAACCCTTGATTATATTGCCGGAATACAACATCAAGCGAATGGAAGCACTTGGGACGTTGTTCCCGCAAATTACACCGTTATGAGACTACAAATAACCGCAAATTTATGTAGATAGCTATCGAGTGCTCGGCGTTACGTAAAACGTGTTTAAGACGGCCGGCGAGGGCGATAACACGACACTAGTGTTAACATCTGGGCCTCGCTCCTGCCTGAGCCGAAAGCCGAGCGCCGAGCATAAACATCCCGGTGTCGGCGTCATGTCTTCATTTGCATGTTTCAGACGCGGCAACATCGGCTGCCGTGCCGACAATGTCAATGGGATCGTTACCAGAATTTATTCAAACAAGGTACCCTAGATGAGACGAGGCAGATTTATATCGCTACAGATTAACAAGCAGGCGCCGATGATGTTAACATGTAACTTACGATAATGTTTTCAAGAAAAATATTGGGTGAGTTGAAAAGCGCAATCAACTTTGATTATTTTCGTCTACACGATATTGCATTGTTAAATCGACAGCTCCCGCACAATAGAAGCTCATTTGCCAACCCCATAAAAGTGAAACCAACAACGACCTCGATCCTTATTCTTCTCTCCTTTTATGTTATACTCGTACCTACAATTAAGAACCATTGTGGGGCTTAATCCGAAATCTATTAGATTTTGAGACGTAAAAGTTATAATAAATTGGAATCAAACAGACTCTATTCAGACCCTTCAGCTATCTGCGAGTCTATATTACCCGCCTTTAAAGAAAATTGGCTAATTTTGGAGTCAAAGCACGAGTGCAAGCTGACTTTATTATGTCCATCTTAGTGTTTGTTACCACCTACATTTCACAAAATCCTGACACCCACGGTTGATCACTTTTTAATTCACCCCGTTTACCAATGCATGTCAGGACCAAAGTGCGTAAAGTTCGTTTTTTATGCCCAAATAGTAATTTGACAGGTGCAAATGTCAAACTCCAAATTGAATAAATCCTATTGTTTGAAAAGTTTGCATGCTGTAAGGTAAAATTTATCGGGACTGTATAAATAAATTACATCTTATCTGTATTATAAGCAAATAAATTATTTCAATATCTAAAAAACCAAGATTTGAAACGTCAAATTACTATCTGGGATTAAACAAACGAACTTTAGATTATTAAGAAACTTTATTTCAAAATCGCCAACGAGAAAATAGGGTTTTATAAGCAAAATATCTACAATCAGAAATAAAACGTAAGTACTCATTTTTACTTACTCTTTTTTACGTACTCATTTTTACTGAACACAACAATTTGGTTCCATAATAATTTGTGTGGACACAAAAACAGTAAGCAAATGTGAGAGACTCCAACAAAGTAATTTTACTACCAAAAAATAAAGGAAAACGTGGTCACAGCGTGGCTGTTGGCAATAAACCTATAGGAAGCCTGTAGACTCACCAAAATATTACTAGCGAAATAAATTTAACACTGGCCCGTGTCAGTGCAATAATCCCCTCCCCTTCGAACATTTTACGATCGTATTTTATCAATAACTATGAGGTTCTTTTCCCCCACGGGTGCCGTAAAAGGGACCGAAAGATTACTGGAAAAGTAGCAGCATCCACCTGAGTTCTCAAACACCATACTGTGATCACTTTGTTGTGCGTCAACCAAGAAAATATACTTTTCAAAGATTTTAAAAGTATCTAACAACAAAAACCGGCCAAGTCAGACTCGCGCACGAATGGTTCCGTACCATTGTCTATAAAAATGGCAAAAAAAATCACGTTTGTTGTATGGGAGCCCCCCTTAAATATTTGTTTTATTTTAATTTAATTATTTATTTTTAAAGTGAATATATAAGTAAATATTTTGTAAATATTTCAAGCGTCTGCGTCCTGTTGCCGTTATCAATATCGAACAAAAACGAGCAAAAAAAAATCACTTTTGTTGTATGGGAGCCCCCTTAAATATTTATTTTATTCTGTTTTTTAGTACTTGTCGTTATAGCGGCAACAGAAATACATCATCTGTGAAAATTTCAACTGTCTAACTATCACGGTTCATGAGATACAGCCTGGTGACAGCCGGACAGACAAGACAGACGGCGGAGCCTTAGTAATAGGCTTCCCGTTTTACCCTTTGGGTACGGAACCCTAAAAATCAACAATCTTGAATAATGATAACGGCACACTACCACACTTACGATATACCAGATATCTACTTACCTTCTATAATATATAATAATAATAACTTATAGTCACACTCACAGCGGAAAAATAAATAAAATAACTATACAGGGTGGAATTTTGTAATGCCACCTGGAGGGAAAGTACTCTTAATACTGTAGATAGAAAGTTTTACTCAAAGGAAACATTCCTTTATTTTTGAATAGAAAGCAAACTGCATTCAAAGATTTTCGAAAATTCTCTTCTCCCACACCCGGGAATCGAACCGGCTAAAATCTGAAAAAATTATACCCTGTACGTTTATTGCATCGATCGTTAGGGTCAATTATAAGGATGAAATCTCTCTAACAAACATGATAAATTAAATGAAAGGAAAACCAGGAAATCTTAAATTAATTTAATTATTTACAAAAAATGGTAAACTAACTAATTAGTTGCTCGAAATGGGCTCCATTCTCTTGGATACACAAATTTATTCTTTTAACGAATTCATTTCTAGTAACCTATAATAAAGTGTTGTGGTGAATATTATAAATCGTATTCCGAACTTCAACTCTCAACTCGTTGTCATTCGCATAAGATTTCATGTAAATTTGATTTTTTACATATCCCCACAAAAAAAAATCTAATGGGGTGAGATCTGGCGATCTCGCAGGCCATCTGATTGTGCCGTTTGTACCAATCCAGGTATTAAAATGGTTATTAATGTAGGCAGTAGTGATTCTGCTGTTATGTGTTGGAGCACCATCTCGCTGTAGAATTATTTGGTTTCGCTCTTCCTCGGGGAAACCATTTAACTCATTTCTTAAGAGATCCAGTATTTGACAGCTGCTTTGTCTGCTTGACAGTGTTTAAATGACCTTCGTACACGTGGACTACACTACATTATTTCTCATAATTCCGCACCAAACGTTGAAAGAAAATCTTACTTGATTGTTAGTTTCATGAACACGAACAGGATTCACTCGAGACCAATAATGGTTATTGCGGCGATTGTACATGCCATTATTGCTGAAGTTGGTTTCGTCAGACCATACAATGTTACTCAAAAAATTAGGGTTTCGGTCAATTTCTCCAAGCATGTTTTCACAAAATTGTAATCGTCTGTCACGATCCCCAATATGCAATTTTTGCACCAACCGACCTTCACGATAGCATTTATACTTATACTTTTTCAGCACTTTAAGTACGCGAGTGTGGGTTGTTCCTAATTCATCGGCAGCATATCTACTTGAAGCTTTTGGAAATGATTCAAAGTATGTTAAAACATCTAGTTCAAAATCGAAATAGTTTTGCTGAATAGTTTGCCGTCTCTTCTTGAAACCACCCGTATTCTTTAAATTTTCTACCATTCTTTTCAATACGAACCGAGTTGGTGCCTGTCGGTCTTGATATCTCTCTCCATACCACCGCAGAGCTAGATTCACGTTTTTGTTATTTAAAAAATAAGCTTCCATTAAATCAAACTGTTCTTGATAAGCCATTTTCACCGTGAGACAAAATGTGAAATGAGTTGTAAAAACAATCAAATGTGAATAACAACCATGACAATCTAATTTTCAAATTTTAATCTAACATTCCACATTTAAATTACCTCATACACGCAGCTACGAGTATGTCGCAAAGGAGTCTGCATTACAAAAGATGGATGTTAGTTAAAGAGCTTTAACTTGACTCATTGAATTTGTAACTTCAGATTTCCTGGTTTTCCTTTCATTTAATTTATCATGTTTGTTAGAGAGATTTCATCCTTATAATTGACCCTAACGATCGATGCAATAAAAGAACAGGGTATATTTTTTTCAGATTTTAGCCGGTTCGATTCCCGGGTGTGGGAGAAGAGAATTTTCGAAAATCTTTGAATGCAGTTTGCTTTCTATTCAAAAATAAAGGAATGTTTCCTTTGAGTAAAAATTTCTATCTGCAATATTAAGAGTACTTTCCCTCCAGGTGGCATTACAAAATTCCACCCTGTATAATATACTGAAACAAAACAACACACATGAACTCACGACTTCTTCCCACGGGGGTAGGCAGAAACTATAGAACACCACCTGCTAAGCTCCTTACATAGTATTGTACTCCTTTTGCTTCGTTTACGTTCATACACGCATGCCGGTTGCGAGTACTAGGCACCTGACCTTTCTGAAGAACATCACCAAGTAGTTCACTGTATGTCCTCCTAGGGCGTCTCCCGGCTGGGCACGCCACAATTGAAAAAAAAAAAAATGAATATATAATTAGGTTAGGTTAAGTAGGGACCCAATCCCTCACCCTCATCTCAGAAGTAGGCAGTGACCTGTCGCTGCCGGCCGTGGTTGAGTCGATGGCCGGCAGCGAGGAGTCCTGGGACACGGTGGTATCCTTCTGCGAAACAGTCGTGTCGCAGAAGGAGGCTGCGGAAAGGGAGCGGGAGATCTCGTCCGCTCACCCGGCCCGCAGCAGGCGCACCGGGCGTCGGCAGAGGGCAGATAATGCCCTCTTCCGGCCCCCCTAAATGGGTCCAGGGACGGCGGACTCGGGGACGTCCGCCGCCCCCTATCACACTGGACCCGAGGTGGCGGCGCGTAGTGTTCCACGCGCGCCCCTTTGAGACGTCGCGGTGGGGTCTAACACCTCACCCCCCGCAGACTTGAGGTGGCCCGCAGAGGCGGGCCGGCACTAGCCGGGGATCATGGAAGTAATACTAGCTCCCAAGATCCCCGGTGCAAGTGTGGGAAGGGAACACCGGGGTGGTTTTTAGTCAGTAAGAGTCTGACAGACCCCTCCGCCCACCCCAAGGCGGAGGACATCCATGAGGATTTTCCACCCCGGCAAAAAAAAAAAAAAAAGTAGGGACCCAATCCTAAGCTTTGAAGCGCGGTGAGAGGATGAATGGCTGGAGGGAGTCCAGTCGCGAGCGTTTCACCTGCAGATACCTGCCGACCTCTGCAGTATGTAGGCTTACCGGGCATCTAGGCTCTGCCCGGTGGACGAATATTACTTACCTATATCTACTCGTGGGATTTAAATGGAAGCAACAAAAATGAAAACAAAATTAAATAAGGAGAAAGTGCCGATCGTTTTGGTCGAGCAGATGGGTGTGGGTGCGGTGTCAGATTCTGACACCGCGTCCGAAAGAATGAGTGTGGCGAGCGTGGCGAGCGTATGCTCAAATCGCTCACGCAAGAAGAAGCGCGCGGGGTCAGGCTCTTCTAGCGAGGAGAGCCTGCCAGCCCCTAAGGTGCCAGCAGATGGCACGAGAGGGCGAGGTCGCGCAGCGGCGAGTGGAGCCTCCACTCGTGTGGAGCGCGACGTGCGGGGTCGGTTCAGGTCGGTTTCCCGGCCTGATACGCCGGCTCCGGTGGAGGACGTCGAGGGTGTGGGAAGCGACCCCGGGCCCACGATTGCGGACCCCAGCGAGGGCATCTTGCTGGGGTCTAATAAGGCGGAGGTGAATGCCGCTAGACGGGCGCAGCGAAAGGCAGTAGCAGCTGATGAGATCAGCGAGCTGGCCCGTCAGGCGCGAGAGCGGCGCTCAGCCCGGAAGACTGGCGAGGGGAGCCCATTGGCGGTGGCGCTCAGTCGCCAAGTTTTGGACGGCGTGGATGTCGTCCTGAAGGTTGCCACCAAATCGGGCAACCTGAAGGGCACATTCACGCGTGCTCTGAAGGAGGCGGCTGACAACATCAGGGAGGCAGTTGAGGTCCTCCTTAGTCGCACCAGCACGGAGGAGACAGCGAAGCTGTGGGAGGAGAACAGCCGTCTCCGGTCCGAGCTGGAGGACCTCAAGCGGGAGTTTGCTGCTCAGAGGGCAGCTCCCAAGGCCACCGGGTCATCGCCCGTCCCATCGTCGGCTCCATCATCGGCCCCTGCTGTGGATCAGGACAGCATTGCGCGCATGTGCTTGATGCAGTGTGGCGCGATGGTGTCAGCCCGGCTGGAGGCCATGGAGGCGAGGCTCCCCCCGGCCGAAATCCTCCGTCCACCGCTCGCTGCAGACAGGCGGAGGAAGGAGGCGGAGGCGAGAGCAGCGGCAGTGGCTGTGCCGAATCAGTCCGGGAAGGGGGCCAAAAAGCCCGCGAAGGGGACACAGAAGCCCGCGGAGGCTAAGGCCACGCCCACTTCCCGAACGGCTGCTCCACCGACGACCGCGCCCAGACCCACCACGGAGGCCTAGACGACGGTCGTCAACAAGTCGGCGGAAAGAAGACGGCGCCACCAGTTCCAGCTAAAGTACCGGCACCGGCACCGAGGAGGACCCAGAAGCCGCCTAAGACGAGAGCCCCCCGCTCCGCGGCTGTGGTGGTAACACTACAGCCCGCAGCCATCGCGAGGGGCGTCACCTATCAGGCGGTTATGGCGGACGTGAGGAGCAGGATCGCGTTCCCCGACCTTGGCACACCGGCTGGCTTTATTTATAAGCAAGCCATTACGGGGGCGCGGCTGTTCGAGGTGTCGGGGCCTCTAGCAGCGAGAAGGCGGACACGCTGGCAGCCAAGCTGAGAGGGGTCCTCAACCCGGAGGACGTCCGGGTGTCCAGGCCAATGAAGACCTCTGAGCTGCGGGTCGATGGACTGGACGACTCGGCGACCCCGGCTGAGGTCGTGGCGGCCGTAGCCAAAGCCGACGGATGTCCGCCGGAGGACGTGCGGACGGGTGACATCCGCGCCGACGCTTCCGGGCTTGGCACGATTTGGGTGCGGTGCCCGGTGGCGGCGGCGAGCAAGGTCGCCAACGGTGGGCGTCTGTTGTTGGGATGGGTTGCAGCAAGAGTCAAGCTGCTGCAACCCAGGGCATTGCGGTGTTACCGGTGCCTGGACATGGGGCATGTCCGGGCACGATGCACCGCTGCAATAGACCGCAGCGAGCAGTGCTATCGCTGCGGTCAGCCCGGCCACAAGGCAGCCCAGTGCTCCGCGGCACCAAACTGCAGCCTTTGTACAGCTGCAGGGAGGTCCGCGGGGCACAGGGCTGGCGGAAAGGCCTGTCGTGCGCCAGCAGCGAAGAAGAAGAGGGGAGTCATGGCTGCCGGGGGCTCTTTACCCCCCCCCCCCCTCAGCCTGACTGCCCTACGGCCGACTCCCGGCCTGTGAATGGTGCGGAGGGGATGGACTGCGTCTAATGGCGCTGTACCATTTCCTCCAGGGCAATATCAACCACGCTGCCAGAGCTCAGGATCTTTTGCTCCAGAGCATGGCAGAGTGGTCGATCGACGTGGCTGTGGTCACCGAGCCGTACTTTGTCCCCCCCAGTGATAACTAGGTGGGAGACCTGGACGGCTTGGTGGCCATCATTGGCGGGGCTCTCGTCAACCCGTCCCGAGGACACGGCTGGGTAGCCGCCCTCGCGGACGGCATTGGCACGGTTGGAGCGTATTTCTCGCCCAACAAGAGTCTCGCCGACTTCGAGAACTTCCTTGTCGAGTTAGGTGCCGTCGTAGGCCGACTCCACCCTCACCCGGTGCTATTGCTCGGGGATCTCAACGCCAAGTCTGCGGCGTGGGGATCTCCGGTGACCGATGCTAGGGGTGAGGCGCTAGAGGAGTGGGCGGTCACGACTGGCCTGGTCGTCCTGAATCGGGGCTCGGTCTACACGTGCGTGCGGCAGCGGGGCGGGTCTGTAGTGGACGTCTCGTTCGCTAGCCCTGCTGTCGCGAGCCGTGTCCGCGACTGGCGTGTCGCCGTGGAGGTGGAGACGTTGTCGGATCACCGATACATCCGATTCGACGTCTCCACCCAGACCACCGGCGGCCGTAGTCCATCGGCCCCGCGAAGGGACGGTCCGCGCTGGGCGCGTAAGCGCATCGACAGGGAGCTTCTCGAGGAGGCCGCTATTGTTCAGGCCTGGATCCGGGAGTCGGCGACGAACGGACCCGTCGACGTCGAAGAGGAGGCGCTGTGGTTCCGCGGGGCGATGACGCAAATCTGTGACCATGCCCCGCGTCCACTCATATCCAGCGAGGCGCCAGGTGTACTGGTGACCACCAGTACACCTGGCACCGAGGTCGCACAATTACGTGTCGAGTGCGTAGCGGTCAGACGCCGGGTACACCCGATACCGGAGGAGACGTCGTCGGGTCCCTGACGAAGAAGCCGCGCTGTATGAGGTGTACCGCGCGGCGAAGCAGGCCCTGTGGCTGGCCATCGGCGAAGCGAGGACGCGAGCCAGGGAGGAGATGTTGGAGACTCTAGACGGAGATCCGTGGGGGCGCCCCTATCGTGCGGTTCGAGGGAAACTTCGAGCCGCGGCGCCTCCACTCACGGAGAGTCTCCAACCTGAGCTGCTGGAGGAGGTAGTTGCAGCCCTCTTCCCGGCAAGAGCGGAGCATACTCCGCCGCCGATGGCTTTGCCCACAGCCGCAGAGTCTGCATATGAAGAGAACGCCATCAGCGTCCCAGAGGTGACACAAGCAGAGATGGGGGCAGCCGTGACGCGGCTCCGGGCCTAGAACGTGGCTCCGGGGCCCGACGGGATCCACGGCCAAGCGCTAGCCCTCGCTCTGAAGGAGCTAGAGCCCCACTTGAGAGGACTCTACACAGCGTGCCTTGAGCGGGGCCAGTTTCCCACTTTGTGGAAATCTGGTCGTCTGGTCCTGCTCAGGAAGGCGGGGCGCCCTGCGGACTCACCGTCCGGGTACAGGCCCATAGTGTTGCTAGACGAGGTGGGTAAGATGTTTGAGCGGATAATCGCTGTCCGCCTCGTCGGCCACTTGTGCGGAGAGGGGCCTGACCTGGCCGAGAGCCAGTTCGGCTTTCGGCACGGGCGCTCCACCATCCACGCGATATCGCGGGTGAGAGTCCTGGCGGAGAAAGCAGTGTCCCGGGGCGGGGTGATGTTGGCGGTGTCCTTGGACATCTCCAACGCCTTCAACACCCTGCCCTGGAGCTGTATTCGGGAGGCACTGCGTTACCATCGGGTGCCTTCCTACCTCCACCGCATCATCGGGGCTTATTTGGCGGAGAGGTGTGTCACCTACACGGGACGTGATGGCGGAAACCAGAGCCGCATGTCGTGCGGTGTTCCACAGGGCTCAGTCGTGGGACCGCTCCTGTGGAACATCGGGTACGACTGGGTGCTGCGGGGCAAGCTCCAGCCGGGCGTGGACCTGACGTGTTATGCGGACGACACACTGGTCACGGCCCGGGGGAGCTCGTACAGGGAGGCAGCGTTGCTGGCGACGGCTGCGGTCTCGCAGGTTTTGAGCCGCATACGTCGCCTAGGGCTGGAGGTTGCCCTCAACAAGTCGGAGGCCTTGATCTTTCATGGCCCCCGGCGGGCGCCGCCGCTGGGATCACACATCGTGGTCGGGGGGGCTCAAATCGCTGTCGAGTTCACCATGAAGTACCTAGGATTGGTGCTCGACAGCCGGTGGGATTTTGGCCCCCACTTCCGGCGGCTGGCGCCCAAGTTGTTGGGCGCGGCTGGGGCGTTGTCAACGCTGCTTCCCAATCTGGGGGGCACGGCTCCCTGTCGTTTCGGGTGACGCAGGTGCTCTCGGGGCATGGTTGCTTCAGGAAGTACCTGTGTCGCATAAACAGGGAGCCGGACGCCCGGTGTCACCACTGCGTCGACTGCCGGGAGGACACGGCGCGGCATACGCTGGCAGAGTGTGCCGCTTGGGAGGAGCCACGCCGTGCCCTCATCTCAGAAGTAGGCAGTGACCTGTCGCTGCCGGCCGTGGTCGAGTCGATGGCCGGCAGCGAGGAGTCCTGGGACGCGGTGGTATCCTTCTGCGAAACAGTCGTGTCGCAAAAGGAGGCTGCGGAAAGGGAGCGGGAGATCTCGTCCGCTCACCCGGCCCGCAGCAGGCGCACCGGGCGTCGGCAGAGGGCAGACAATGCCCTCTTCCAGCCCCCCTAAATGGGTCCAGGGACGGCGGACTCGGGGTGGTTTTTAGTCAGTAAGAGTCTGACAGACCCCTCCGCCCACCCCAAGGCGGAGGACATCCATGAGGATTTTCCACTCCGGCAACAAAAAAAAAAGGTCCTCACCGGACACGGTTGTTTCGAGAGGTTCCTGTTCAGGATAAAGCGGGAGGAAACGCCCGGGTGTCACCACTGTGTGGATCGCCCGGAGGACACGGTGGAGCATACGGTGGAGATCTGCCCGGCTTGGGCGGAGGACCGCCGTGTCCTCCCGGAGGCGATCGGCGGCGGCGAGATCTCGCGTCCGGCCCTGGTTCAGGCCATGGTTCGGAGCGAGAGTGCATGGGAGGCCGTCACCTCCTTCTGCGAAGCAGTAATGCTCGCGAAGGAGGAGGTGGAACGCGCGAGGGTGAGGCAAGGTTCGCGCCCTCGTGCCCTTAGTCGCAAGCCGATTTCCGGCCACCGTAGGCGCGGGCCTGCGGACGGTAAGCGATGGGTAGCTCGCCGTCCGATAAGGACCAGGCCCGGGTCGACGGCGCGTTGTGTTCCACGCGCGCCTCAAAGAGATGTCAGCACCAAAACTGACGGGGTCCGGTAGGACCAATGCCTGCCAGGGTTGCGAGTTTGTCCGAAAGGGATATCGTGGCCCTGGCACACAGGCAACGGAAGGAACGCGGGTGGGTTTTAGTCAGTAAAAGTCTGACACGCCCTCTCAGTTATTAGATAATTTCCCATCCAAACAAAAAAAAAAAAAGCCACTCACCTCTGCTTTGCAAATACCTATTGTTAGTCGCCTTTCATTCATCCTCTCAATAAAGAAAACAACATCTCGAGAATAAGCATAGGGATGAGCAGCAAACAAATAGATGACCCATTGTTTCAGAAAATGCTGTCGAATTTACTTACTTACAAATCTAAATACATTAGGCCGCAACCCAGTGGCAACACTTTGATCTTGAACTGGCCTAGCGTAGTTATTTATAGGTACTGGTTTTGTTACTACTGACTTGCGGCGTACTGAACATACGAAAACTGCACTCTAAATGCGTAACACACTGTCAATCAAAATTTGAATGATTTTGAAGTATATTGCTTCATAGGTTCGAAAATATATGTCTGCTCAATAACGTAATTAAGAGCCTATACTCGTACTACCTCAAATGGCTTAGCATGATCCTCCGTTATGTCGAAAATACTGCAGCATTCATTTTGAAATAAATATATGGTAAAGTTGAGGATTCATGTTAAGTACTCATTCATCATCATTTCAGCCGAAAGACGTCCACTGCTGGACATAGGCCTCCCACAAGAGGGGTTTGCCATAATCGCCACGCTTGGCAGGCAGGTTGGCGATCGCAGTATGGTGTTAAAATGCATAGAGAACGCTGCTGCCCATTCTCGAGTGAGTCCCTTAGTCGCCTTTCACGACACCCACGGGAAGAAATAGGGTGGTGCTATTCTTTACGTCCGGCGCAATACGGCACGTTAAGTACTATGTTTGACGAAAACACGATTCCATAAAATTTTCTGGTTAGAAAAAAATTCCAAAGTTACCTCCAAACCGAACCATAAAGGTGTCCGCCCACGAGCGATATTCTCGGTAATTTTTGTCAGAATGTATTACATCTCACAAAAATCGGCGAAAAAATGAGTCCTCGTATCACTGGTCAGTTTCCTTCAGTGGTCAGTTTATTTAATTCGCCATTTTCGTTGATTAGTCAGCTTCACTGATTGGTCAGTTTTACCGATTAGATAGTTGCGTTAACTCGCCATTTTCCAGTATTTGCCAGTTTTTTAGTCAACTCGTCAGCTAAAATGCAGTCGGTAGAAAACAAATTTGGATGAACGAATTAAAAACAATGTTGGTGATTTTATAATGATGGCCCCTAATAAAATTACGTTTGGACGTGTTTAGGTTGGCTAAGAATTATTAAAAAAAATAGTAAAATGTTAAAACAAATAAATTTATTGAAATCCGAGATTTAATTAAATGTTTTTAAGACTTCGATTGAATTCATTTCCATTTTAATTGACTCTATATTTAATTTTATTTTATTTGTATTTATGAAATATCGTTACGTATTGTATTCAGATTTCAGTTAAGTAATGTTAGAAGTTAAGGACACTTTTTTTTTCAATATTGGTTTATTATATAATTGTGTTATGTTAAAAATATAAACAGAATTTTGATTTTAGGTTAGGTATTCCTTACAGCAGATTAAATTATCAACTTTTTCCCTTAAGTGTACCAAACTGACGAATCGACGAAAACTGGCAAATGCCTGAAAATGGCGAGTTAACGCAACTGTCTAATCGGTAAAACTGACCAATCAGTGAAACTGACTAATCAACGAAAATGGCAAATTAAATAAACTGACCAGTGATACGCGGACTCTAAAAAATCGCCGAGAAAATCGCTCGTGGGCGAGCACCCTAAACCGGTGGAATTCAAAAAATACTTCAAATTAGATAATAAAACTTTGCATATTAACTGAACTAACTATAAAGCAGGTCTAATCTTATTTATTTTTTAATTACCATTATTTTTACCGTAAAATGAAATAATTTAAAATATCGGTGTCTTGGAGTCTTCTCCCTGCCACCCTGTCTCCCTTGCTCGCGTGACCGCGGGAATAGTGCGCGAGCGAGATAAAGAATAGAATATAATTTTCGAGGCGACTTACAACTTAAAGGGCGACTAATTATTTGCTGCAAAAAAAAATAACATGGCAGCGATTAAATATTATTTCTTAATCGCTGCAAAGTCATCTACTGATATTGAATCATTTGGGTTAGGTTAGGTTAGAACAGTAACCATTAACAAGCGAAGGCGAGCGAGCGAAGCGAGCGTGCCGCGGCAGCGGCCGCCGAGCGCCAGATCCCCTCTATTGTTGCTAAATTCAGTTACCAAAACAAAAATTCGATGCCAGTTTAAATTAAAATAAAGCTAAAAACTGATATATTAATATGCTACCTATTACTTATTACGATACTCCTTATTAGCTGCCAACCCATTATATAACCCACTCTATTTTTTTTTAAAACCTATATTCATTTTACTTAGTTGCCGCATTAAATACATGCCATAAAGAATTAGGTGGCGCTGAGGTAGTATAGACCCTTAACGCAATGAATATTGTTCAACTGTCAAAATTAAGGCGCTGACAAGAGGCAAATGATAAAAGTAGGCGTGTCTTAAACAAAAAAATGGCCAAATCTATATAGTTTGTGGTAGCGGAAAAAATATAATATGTTATTTCTGAACATAATATATTTCTCAGAATCTGGTTGTTACCAAAACACGTTTAGAAAAAAAATCTCGATACAAATTAACGGTAAACTAACCCTTTACTTTGAGTTCCAATCCAAAATTTCTGTATTAAATATCAACGTACGGTTGGTATTTAATTAATAACAAGAACGTCTTATTTGTATGTAGAACTTGGTTGTTTCTTATTTTCGATTACTCAACTCATTTTTGAGTAAATAGATAATTGCTTCATATTTTGCAATAAATTACAAGCGATGTGTCATCGCGCTTCTCTTTCTTTTGTATGCAGTTTGACAGTGACCGCAGTTTAGCTGTTGTCAGCGTCTTAAAACCATTGCTACTGATAGTGTGTTAAGCAGGGAGCTCGTGGCTAAGTAATGACAGCCGTATGGGTCGATCCATCGGGTAAAGCTACGCTTGCCGGGGTTGGTCCGTGGATGGGTGACCATCTTTACATACCGAGACTCCTCCGTGCCTCGGAACGCACGTTAAACCGTTGGTCCCGGCTGTCATTCGTGGATCTTTGACAGTCGTTACGGGTCGTCAGAAACCCGAAATTCTGACAACCAGTCTTACTAAGGGGTATTGGCTTTCTTACAATACTACTTTATGAACCGAATACATAAATCTGACAATGGAATATTGAGGGCCATGTACGAGGCAAACTATTTCTTCGTACGTATATGGCAATTGTAATATTGAGATTATTGATTGTTTTGTAATAATTTAATAATAATTAATAATTTGTAATCTGATGTTTTTTAGGGGTGTACGTCTGAATTAAAAACCGGCCAAGTGCGAGTCGGACTCGCGCATGAAGGGTTTGGTACCATTATCTATAAAAAATGGCAAAAAAATCACGTTTGTTGTATGGGAGCCCCCTTAAATATTTATTTTATTCTGTTTTTTAGTATTTGTTGTTATAGCGGCAACAGAAATACATCATCTGTGAAAATTTCAACTGTCTAACTATCACGGTTCATGAGATACAGCCTGGTGACAGCCGGACAGACAAGACAGACGGCGGAGCCTTAGTAATAGGGTTCCCGTTTTACCCTTTGGTTACGGAACCCTAAAATGCCCTAAAACTCTGATTAAATTTGATTTTGATTTGGTTTACCCAGGTATTGGGTTGTGGATATCCAGTCGCTCCATGTAAAATACTGGTATTCAGCTGCATCCGGCTAGACTGGAAGCCGACCCCAACATAGTTGGGAAAAGGCTAGGCATATTGAGTATGTTACACAATTACACCTCTGAGTACCTACAGTAGTTATTATAATTAATGAAGTAAAACTTCTTTACGCACGCTTGACTTGGGGAGTAAGCTGGTGAATGCGTGACGAGAGAGTTACGGAAGCAAGCGAACGGAAAATGAGAGGGAGATATAAGTTATTGAAGATAGAAAGAGAGAGAGTTACGTTACGTATATTACTGTAGGGGCAAGAGAGAGAATTGCGGGCACATATTTTCTTTCTCTCATAGCCAGTTGCATTTCGTATATCTAAGACACAGTGCAAGCCTATTGTTGTACCTAAGTAAGTATAATTAGTATTACTTTTTTTTTTTTTTTGGGTGGGAAATTATCAAATAACTTCTCCCGCTCTGGGCGGAGCGGGAGGGCGTGTCAGACTTTTACTGACTAAAACCCACCCGTGTTCCTTCATTTGCCTGTGTGCCAGGGCCACGATATCCCTTTCGGATAAACTCACAACCCCGGCAGGCATTGGCCCTAATGGACCCCGTTAATTCGTGCTGACGTTTCTTGGAGGCGCGCGTGGAACACGACGCGCCGTCGACCCGGGCCTGGTCCTTATCGGACGGCGAGCTACCCATCGCTCACCGTCCGCAAGCCCGCGCCTAGCCGGAAATCGGCTTGCGACTCCCGATAATTAGTATTACTCTTTGTAAGTTTTACTTCAGTCGTGTGGTGTAAAGCACACTCGTTTTTCTTTTTCAAGGGTTGTTGCACTATTTATGTATTCAATGGTATGGTCAGCAACGGAAGTACATTAACACCGTTAGCTTTACCTACCGATACAATTTAGATTGACACATTACAACTATGCTTTTCATGAAGGTTCATTTTGTGGTTTGTTTTTATATTACACCTGAGGGCCGATCGTGCCAATTTTGAACGTTAATACCAAAACTAAACCACAACCAAAAACGTTACGTTAGACACATTTCGTATCGCGCTAATCATTTCAACGGAAACGATTTAGCTTTACTTTGGAAGTTGGAGGAACGATCGATTGAACTTTCAGTATTGGGTAACGTCAACGATTTTGTCGCTCAGAAAAAATAGCGCGATACCGTTTCTTACATCAGCTAAACCAAAACGAAAAACGTTCTGTTCGAACGGTAATTACGTTGAGAAATAGCGCGATCGCCCCCCCCCCCGTTCCGATTTATTTAAATTCGCGTATCATGATTAAAAAAACTGAAAAACTGAATTTTCGTTGCCGACTGTAAACAGAAAATATTTGACGTCATTACTGCAAACAATAACCAATAATTTACTAATACTGTTTAAATTGAGCTAGATCCAATCAGAAAACGATATTATGTACTGCCCTAATTCGTTTCTAATGTACTCTACAATAAACTGTGTATTATACATATATTCAATACTAGCTTCTGCCCGCGGCTTCTTTCGCCTGAAAATCGTAAGACATCACAATATACTAAAATATCAACCACATTTTTATAAAACTTCCCTGTATACTACGTTTGTTTATTAATTTTTGGTCTCAGCAGCCAAAACTTAAAGAGGGTCAGGACTGGTGACGTGGGAGCAAGCGACGTACAGTTATCCGTGTGAGAAGCAGCTCGTCCTGAGGTCGATATCCGCAGCCTTCATTAGCAATTTCCCATTGCTTGCGAAGTTTTTCGTGTTTAGTGAATTATTTAACGCCCGCGTTAGAGGCCTATACTTAATGTTTTCCTGTGTACGTTCTACTAACTACCACATAATCTTAATATATATAATTCATCTGTATGTGTGTTTGTCACCTAACTTCTCCTAAACGACAGGACCGATTTGGTCGAAATTTTGTATTTATATGGGTTCCTGGATGGTTTGAAAACACAATTGGACCCGGTAGGTAGCGCTGCTGTCGGTATAAGGCGGTACAAAGTTCGCCGAGTCAGCTGTATTACAAAAGTAAAAAAAGAGAAGCACAAAATATATCAACTATTGGGAATCGAACTCAGGTTCGCACAGCAGTCGCCGGACCACTAAGCTATTTGCTTTGTTAAAAGTTAGCTAAAGCAGCCGTTCCTATACTTATATTTCGTGGTTGACTACTCAGCTCCATAAAGGTATAGGCGTGATGATAATCATTTAAAATGTTAGGTATATCTGTAACTATCTGCAATATTTTAACCTTTTGGCTCGTCTTTTGCGGTAAACTATAGAACAATACGAACATAAAGCAATATTGCTCATCCCCCATAGCAAATAGCGTGATAATTTATAGCCTATACAGTATATACTGACCAGACTTATAAGAAATATCTATGCAAATTTTTAACAAAATTTAAACGATAGTATTTGCGTGATGCTGGAATATACATTCAGACAAACAGATGAACAGATGAAAATTCAAAAAAATATATTTTTGGTATTAGAATCGTTCCCAGATAGTTTAAAGATTTAAAAAAATCGTTCCCAGACCTCGTAGCAATTACCTACTTTTTTTTAAATATTCAATTTACAGTTTTGACTTCGCTACATTTTAATATATGCAGTATAGATTAGTATTCCTTGAACATAATATCACTATATTATTAATAGATGTTCAGTAAATGCAAGAAAGCTTTTAACATCAATTTACAGTAACTTAGGTACTGTTACTTAGCTTTTGCTCTACTTGAAGCGAGCCGATTGAAGTAAATAACAACGGTAGCGCTTATACAGAGTGGAGCTTGTGGCTAAATAATAACTGTCATGGTGACCATCTGTTCATACCAAGATTCCTCCGTGCCTCGGAAAGCACGTTAAGCCGTTGGTCTCGGCTGTCATTTGTAGATCTTTGACAGTTGTTACGGGTCGTCAGAAGCCCAAAAGTCTGATAACCATTCTTACCAAGGGATATTGTGTTACCCAGTAACTGGGTTGTGGAGGTCAGATAGGCAGTCGCTCCATGTAAAATAATGGTATTCAGCTGTATCCGGTTAGACTGGAAGCCGACCCCAACATAGTTGGGAAAAGGCTAGGCAGATGACGATGAGCGCTTATACAGAGTGCTAATATTAATGATATTGTGCTGTGTTTATCCAAACAGAACAGTTATTAAAATGAATACTGCTGAATGAAAGTCAGGATTGTTAAGCACATTGATATTGGTCATATCGTGCAGAAGGTCAATCTAAATAATATTGAAAGTACATACCTTATAATAGTTAATTTCATGTTTAATATTATTGAATCGTGACTTACAAGGAGTATGGACTTTGCATTATAATATATTTGTAATTTGACTTTTTTTTTTTTTTGTAATCTTTTCTTTTTGTTTTCTATGTTGTCGTTTAAATAATGTATGTTCCTGAAACTTAATAATTTAAATCGCATTGTTAAATTACCTTTTATTAATAAATTAAATGTTATTATGACATGTTTGCACACCATATTTAATTGGGCCACGATAGTCTTAAGTTCTTGATTTGTACCTACATTCTAGCAAATAAATTAATTTGAATTTGAATTTGATATCGTACGTCAATTTGCTTTGTTATAGCCATATACATAAAGCTATCTAATAATGACTGGTGTGATATTAAGTTGGTATTCAATTCGTTTAAAAAATAATTTCCTTGACTTTAAAAGATGACTCAGGGACGGAGTAGGGTCATGAGCGCCGCTGGCAAGATGGCGCCTGAATTTGGCGCCCCCCAATAGGTACTTATTTTCTAGGAATAATAATGACACAAAAACTTTGAAAGCGTAATTTAAGTTAAAATTAAAATATTCATTACTATATTTTGTTATGCAGAAAAGGAAACTATACAACACGAGTTCATTTAAACATTATAAAATCTCTTAAAAGTGTACTCTTATGGCTTTTTCTGGGGCCAATTTGTCAATAACAATATATACATACACGTACAATATGGTACCTACATCAATACTTTTTGCAATATCATACTCAACCGATAGTAGATATAGCGAGATTGCTCAAACGTTCTTGACCAATCTGCGGTCGTCAGCACACAACGTGTATATGATATACTCGTTGTGTGCTGACAGGTGAAGTCTCAGATCATAAAACACAGGGTGAAGTCAAGGCCTTTTCCTCAAAAGTTCAAGCCAGACGTTTGTTTACATTGTTACATTCACATAGGTCATATACAGATATGAGACAAGCCGTGTGCCAGCTGGGATTTCCCACCAGCGAAAATGACGAACTTTCATACAAATCTTCATTCCTCCCCTATCTGACGGCACGGTTGGCGCAGTGGTTAAGCGATTGACTGCTGCGCTGCGTGTCGCGGGTTCGATTCCCGCACGGAACAAATATTTGTATTACCTACAAGTAGTTGTTCCGGGTCTGGCTGTTTGTGTATGTGAGTTTAAATGTTTGTAAACGCATCCACGATACAGGAGAAATTCCGAGTGTGGGGCAACGTTTGTTTAAAAAAAAAACAAGATTTAACCTCTGTAAGGCAGGAGTTTTCAAACACTATTTTTAAGTGCTCATTACCATAATAAAAACGAAATAATAGAATGTGGAATATTCCATGCTGCCAGACGCAACGGGTTAGGTTGAACGCTGTATTTAAATGAATTTAAGATTTTGTTAACTAAAATAGAACCCAAAAGAATTTTTTCAGCGTTTCGTCTCAAAGATTGCACGCGTGAAAAACGAAACTCGGACTTCAACCGAAATTGAAAATCTGAAATACTTAGTTTCGGTAAAATTTTTTTCAAAAACCGAGCAAGCGCGTGTCGGACCACGCACAATGAAGGGTTTCGTAGTTGAGATGACTTTATCTCAAGAAAAAACTTAATATTGTAGTTGAAAGACATGTTCCCCCGAAAATTCCAAATACAAATGTAAGTTTGTACGCAAAATATGGAGTGATTTACCATGTTATTTTAAGACCATACTATAGGATAGACTTCTTATAGGTTTTCTTGTAGTCTATAAGTAAAGAACTATTTCCTGGATTTTTTTCAAAATTGTAGGTTAAGTAGTTTCGGAGATAAGGTCAATTTTCATCTATTTTCTTAAATAACTTTAAAACTATTTATTTTAAAATTATAAAAAAGTATTTGAGGCCCTTACAACAATCTCTTTGTTTTGATATGTCGCACGGCACAGTTTGCAAACCCCTTTTTTTTGTTTTTTCTTATTTGCGCCCCAAAAGTGACCCTCCTTTTAAAAAATAATTTGTTTTAAACCCAAACAAAAAACCCAAACACGGACGTGTAACGACACGTCCGTGTTTGGGTCATACAAATTCATATGTGTACCAAATTTCAACTTAATCGGTCTAGTAGATTCGGAGAAAATCGACTGTGAAGTACGGAACCCTCAAAAACTATCATCATACATTATTTCTCTTGTCTCCAAAAAAAACATAGAAAGAAGTTATACTTCAAAGTTCAAAGAATGCTAAAAATAGTCCCTCAAGTAGATAACGTCGTCGTTGCATTCCCAAGAGAGAGCCAGTCGAAATGGGACTGGTCGTAGATCCAGTAGCCATTGGCCCTCACGCGAACCTCTCGTTAGCCGGACAATAAGTAAATAGCTGGATACTCTAAATAATAAATGATCTCTAAATAAAGACCCTCAGTCCATTTGCTAGGAGCAAATAGTGGGTCCAAGGACTGAACTTCTTAAACGAAGGAATTATGTGTTTCCTGTTCTGTACCCTAATTGCGTAACGCAGTTTGAATCGGAATCGTAATGATTTTGAAGTATATTGCTAATCCCTTGCTTCATAAGTTAGAAAAAATTGTCTGCTCAACAACTTAAATAACGCAATGAATGTTGTTGAACTGTTAAATTGAAAGCGATTCCTATTGATAGTGTGTTACGCAATTAGCCCTCTGTTTGGTTTTAGTTAGTTGTTCAGGTAGCAGGTTTAGCGGGATTAGATTCAGTATTTGTACGGATCTAGAGACAGTCGGTTAACCTACTAAATCTTCTATATTTCTATTATCTTTTACTTTAATATATTTCAGTATGTGTAGCTGTAAAGCTCCGTCCGTGGATGGGTAACCATTTTTATATACCAAGTCCCCTCCGTGCCTCGGAAAGCACGTTAAGCCCTTGGTGGGACCAAGGGCCGTTGGTCGCAGCTGTCATTCATGGAGCTTTGACACTTTGACAGTCGTTACGGGTCGTCAGAAGACCGAAAGTCTGACAACCAAGCTTACCAAGGGGTATCGTATTACCCAGGTTTGTGGAGGTCAGATAGGCAGCCGCTCTTTTTAAAATATCAACCGGTTAGACTAGAAGCCGACCCGAAGGAAGGCATATGATCATGTGTAGCTGTAGAGCAACTGTATTATAGTAAACTCTTTATACATATTTATAAACGACACTGCATTCCTGTCTCTAACTAACCCATTGGTATGCAGTTAATTAGTAAAATTACACAATAACATGCCTTTCACTGGACAAACATCGTCGTGATTCATCCTCTTGAATGAGACATTATTAGCCGCAGTGCACACATGTAAATATAAATAAAGCCAATAAAACTGATAGGCCCCATGGTTACTTGCCCTTGCGTTGTAAATGGGCTGCCGGCAATGACATTACGACAGGCCACTTTCGACGCCGTAATCTTAATTGTCCCGTTTAAGATAATTTAACCTCTTAATATTTAGTATAAAGTCATCGAAGCCCATACATTTACTCAGCGCTTTTGAAATACCGAATGAAGTATGACGAAACCTTCAATAAGAAAGTTTGGAAGCAAATGTTTTTTTTTTGGAATGCATAACACAGTTGATATATAAGTAAACTCAATTAAGTCATCATCCTTAACGTTGGTCAAATAATAAAAGAAAATTAAAACACCTCCATGCTTTGGTGGTATCCAAAAATATAAAAATGAAGCCACATAATACATTATTCATCGTAATAATGAGGTGAATGCGATTATACCGACGTTATTTTAAAATAATAAAATAAAAATTCATTCAACTGAAAGTGCTTGGTGAACCAACATACTTTGCATATGTAGGTATCATTAAAATTGTAATAATTTAACATGCGTGGCTGGAACAGGCGAAATGGGAACTGCCACCGGATCATAAAAGGTTTTAATGAAAGCCATAACAGGAGCTGATTTCAATTTATGTGTGCGAAGCGAGCGACGTCTGCGCCGAAACTAACATATACTTATTAAATTAAGAAACTAATGAGCTCTTACAACCGTTCTCCGTTTCAGGTTCACACACAGTCTCCAATTGTATTGTTATATTTATCACTAGCTTTAGCCTACGGCTTGACCCGCGTGTATGTCGGATAATGTCCCACGAGAACGTACTACCGGGATCAAAAGTACCTTATGCGTTAATCCAGGTTATAAACTATGTGTGCCAAATTTGATCCAAATCCATTCAGCCGTTTTTGCGCCAATCCGGAAACACACATCCACCATCCGGAACACACACAAACAAACGGACAAAAAATCTAAAAACTATATTTTCTATCATAATTACTTTTTTTCAAAAATATTCGATGTACAGTTTTGACTTCGTTAGTATTTTATTATTTATATACACACATTAAATTACATAGAGATACGTCAGAATTATAATTTAGATATAGATTAATATTAAAAATGTAGGGTTGTCAATGTTTAAACAATACTTTATAGAGTAGGTATTCTTAACGAAAAACAAGTTTTGTTGCTGCTAAAATAAGATTTAACCATATTGTATGTAATTACTTTATTCTCTTATTGAAATATTCTTCTAATTGTCGGACCCTTCTATCACAATGTTTAGGCAAAAATCATACAACACTGCTTTAAATCATGTAACATTAAACAAGCCTAAATACATACGAAATGTAAAACATTTTTTTTTTCCTTTTTTTTTTTAAATGTTGCCCCACACTAGGATTTCTCCTGTATCGTGGGTGCGTTTACAAACATTTAAACTCACATACACAAATAGCCAGACTCATAAACGACTAATCGAACCCGCGACACGCAGCGCAGCAGTCAATCGCTTAACCACTGCGCCAGCCGTGACGTCAATTTGGAACAAGTGATAAGATAGATCCGTAAGTTAACATACATTTTGAAGGACTCACATCCCGGAACAACATGCAATGTTTACAAGATACAAATCCACCGAGCTTTGTAAACGAACTATTAAAACAACCGCGGGCAGTATTTGGAAACAAGATTCATGAAGGAAAAACAAACACATGCCTAAACAATATTAAGTATAACTCACGTTAACAGGTGAATTTACTTACCCTTCGTTATTCTAATTTAATTTGTAAAGTTAAATAGGTACCTACCTAATCTGTTTAACTCGACTCTTAGAAAAAATCTTCGCAAGCGCCGTTGTTCGGCTGATTCGATTTAATAGAATTATTATTATTTTACTAGGAGAATCTAAAATAAAAAAGTCAACTTACTATTGTGGAGTTTTATATGATTTGTCCATATCCTTCATGAAAATCGGTGATTCAAGTGCCCATAGAAATAAAAAGTCAATCCACGTTTGAACTACAGCAATCTTAAAAACCGATATTTTATCGTCGCACGTGGCTGAAATCGATATAAACAATATCTCACTATTCTTCTCTATAAGTCACCTGTTCTTCACTTGATATAAGATAAAAAGAGATGCTTTTCAGATGGCTCGAACATAAAAGTACGGAATCCAAACGTCGTAATAATCTACAAGCTGAATATTTCCTACCTCCGATCAAGGACCCAATTAATATTTTTAGGGTTCCGCGCCTCAAAAGGAAAAAAACGGAACCCTTATAGGACCACTTCGTTGTCCGTCTGTCTGTCTGTCGTTCGGTCTGTCTGTCTGTCTGTCTGTCGGTCTGTCAAGACCCTTTTTCTCAGGAACGCGTGGAGGTATGAAATTGAAATTAATATCAAATACGTAGGTCTATGGTCCCTTGAAGCTCTAAAAAATCAAGCTTCCAAGTCACCGCAATAAAAAAATACGGCGATATAAGCGAATTTTTGCGACATATTTCGATACTCGCAAATAAATCAAAACCTATAGGGTACTTCCCGTTGACCTAGAATCATGAAATTTGGCAAGAAGCCAGATCTTACAGCACAAGTAAAGGAAAAAGTCAGAAAATTGTAAACTTGTAGTTTTATCACATAAAAAAAACTTTTTTGCGATTAGAAACTTAAATTTTCAGTTGTGAGATGATGAGTATGGGAGAACATGTTTTTCAACTACAATGTTAAGCCTGTTTTAGAGATAAATTCATATTAACTACGGAACCCTTCATTGTGCGTGGTCCGACATGCACTTGGCCGGTTTTTTCCTTATGCGAGTGTTTTTCCAGTAAAGTTCCAATATTACATGCACGTAAGCAAATGTTAACGATTCTGTAAAAGAATTCCCACTGGTAAGGGTAACAGTCGAGTGGGGTTAATTAACCCTTTCAAGCTAGATCGACTTCCAAAAAAACACTACAAAGTGTTAAATAACTTTAATTTCTGAAGTCGGTGGTGTCTTTGGATCTGTATTTTAGTTTATTTACCACCAACTTCCGAAATTAAAGTTATTTTTCACTTTAAGGTTTTTTTTCGAAGTCGTTTTTTTTTTGTAAAAACATTTTATTTTTCACTTTTTAGTGTGTCAGTTTGTAATTTATCTAAGTTACGATAGCCTACTGTCAACTGCTCGTCACCTTTTAAAAAAAGATTGCTTTTCCCGATGCAGGGACGTTAATTGTTGAGGAGTTCTCCTGGTAAGAACCAGGAGAACTGCCACTCACCATATGCATTGTGACAAGCATAAATTGCTAAGCAACCATATTTTAAAGTACCTAATCGAACCGCAACCCGTTAAATACTCATTATTAAGTAGTTTCGGTGGCCAACTGTGGTCTTCATCATCAGTTCCACTTCACCAAATGTTTCTTTCCGACAGCACATGCACGAGTTACTATAAAAAATACCGAAATCGCTATAGGTGTGCCTATAAAATTTGAGGATTTCCCTCGTATTCCAGGAGATTACCTCATCAGATTCTGACTTGACAGTGGGACCACCTCGGGAACATACCCTTTCAAACAAAACATTTTTTTTTCAAAATCGGTTCACAATTAACGGAGAAATCGGTGAACATAATATTTTTTTTTAAACATGTTACAGACGAGCGTATCCTACCCTCCTCCATTTTGGAAGTCGGTTAAATAGCAAAAAGACAAATGACCGACAATGCGGGTGGCCTTAAGTACGTACAGTTATTAAAATAGTCCTTTTACACTCCGTACACGTACATTTTCTCCGCGGCAAACCTTGCAAATGCCGAACAGTTTGCATAATAAGGGTATAGGCGAAAGCAACGTCTGTTCCCAAGCTCCCGACTGCACAGAGTCACAGACCAAATATTCAAAATGTTGTTTTAGGACAATGTCAACAACAATGCTGTACCAAGATTCCAAGACAACATATTAATTGCAAATAACCAAACCCTACTTATGCTGTTTGTAGAGGTCACTGAAAGGACTCCCAGCACGCAATGAGAGTCAGGAAATAACACGGTAAACAGTAGCTAATTTCGGAAGAGATGTTAGCAATAAATTACTGAGTAAAACAATACTGATTCAAGGATAACGTTTGTTTAAGGCATTAGGATGTGGGTCAGTTCATGATACTTTCCTTTTGGGATGTGTTTGGAATAGTGATGACGTTAGTAACAACTTCCATAAGGAAAATTATGTCAGGAACGGATAGTCAGCATATTGATTCTTTTGCGATTCTCTAATGGGAACTATATGCATAAACATTAGACTGGCGAGGATACAATTATTGCAGAAGGTAATAATTACATCATTGTTAAAAGGTTATTGTTGCTTAAGGTGGATGGTAACAGAGTAGTGGTGTCGTGGGTCCGAACCCAGACAGGCGCTTTACTTTGAGTAAATTATTTCATAACCACTGCTCTCAAAACGGTGAAAAAATACATCGTGAGGAAAACGACATGCCCTAGAACTAAAAATTCGAAGACATGTGACATCCACCAACCCTCACTGGGGCCGCGTGGTGGATTATGGCCCACTCCCTCTCACAGAGAGAGGAGGCCTCTGTCCCACCAGTGCCAGTGTGGGAAAATTATAGACTGATTATGCTATGGTGGATGGTGGTACCTATTCGTAGATCAAAGAAAGTATGAAAGCTAAATGGAAGATACAAAAAATCGATTAAAAACGGCTACAAGTTTTAAACAATCACTGAAATAACTTTTAATAACTCGTGATATCGTTTCTAAACAACAAAATAGGTAAAACACGACACAAATAGTTTTGTATAAACGTGTGGCAGCTAAATACACAAGTTGCTCAGCTGCCGTAAACACGTTCCGTAAACTCTGTATCGGACTAATCGAATCGACCTATAACTTGGCTACGAGCTTGTCGTAAATACGGTCCACTTTATTATCTGCGCCAGATTTAACAGCGCCCTCTGCCGCCCGGATGAGACGTTAACGTTACACTTGGTTATACTTGCAATCGCACGGTTCGACACTTAATTGAAACTCATATTACTTCATAATCTAGTGAGTGTCGTGGAGAGTTGTGTTTTGTATTGACTTTATTGTAGAAATGTGAAATAACACATTTGAATTGCGTTGTGGCAGGTATCACTGGATAATTTAACAGACCCATAGTGTTCACTGCCGAACATGGGCTTTCATTGACCACCATAATTACCTAACCGAAAACTGTACGAGATAAAACTATAATCACCACGCTTGGTAGAAAGATTGGTGATCGCAGCATTTTTCTATCTTACAGATGTGAAGACACTGCTCACCTTCTTCTTAAGTGAGAGCATAATACCATTTCTATTTCTATTTTAAGAACCATCTTGGGTAAAGAGGGTTGGACATGGCCTATTATTAATAAAAATAAATTTATTGAAACAAAATACCTTTGTATACAATACCAATACATTTTTAATTTAGGACAAGGCTGCACAAATAGTGAAAAACCCTGCCTCCTAAACTAGGGGAACCTTGTGACCTAGGAGTCAGTGTTCTACTGTAACTTCGTGTACAAAAGAAACCTTTATTTATGTGTGTTAATAAACCCACAATGACCTAATTTAATGTGTAAAGGGGGGATGGCTGTGTGAGTGGGATTGGGTGTGGAATCGAACCTTACGGTGGATCATAAGTCCTAGTCCTAGTCGCCGCGGGCAATGCCCCGGGCATCGGGAGTCGCAGGCCGATTCCCGGCCACCGTATGCGCGGGTTTGCGGATGGTGAGCGATGGGTAGCTCGCCGTCCGATGTAGTCCCAGGCCCGGGTCGACGACGCGTTGTTTCACGTGCGCCTCAAAGAGATGTCAGCACCAACTGACGGGATCCAGTAGGGTTGGAGTCATTTGATTCTACACCATACTGCGATCGCCAACCCGCCTGCCAGGGTTGTGAATTTGTCCTAAAGGGATATCGTGGCCCTGACATACAGGCATCTGTAGGAACACGGGTGGATTTTAGTGAGTACAAGTCTGACACGCCCTTCCGCTCCGCCCAGAGCGGAAGAAGCTATTTGATAATTTCCCACCCAAAAAAAAAAAGGTGGATCATAAACGAGTCAAAACTAGGTGACATCGTAGAGGCCTTGCCATTCCAGAGACAAAGCTATATCTCATCTCCTATACCTTTACTTGCGCCGGCACCCAAATCCCAACAATTGCAATTATTATATCACTTTAGTGACTTTTAAATCTGTTATTACGTTTTCTTATACCTAATGCAAGTAAGTTATGCACATAATGTATGTTAAACTAGAACGCATACACATTAATTTTGTATGTTCATATTTAAGTATTGTAGTAAAATTCTTTATGAAATAAATTCAGGGATTAATGTCTACCCAAAGCATAAAAAACCAGTCAAGTGCGAGTCGGACTCGCGCACGAAGGGATCCGTACCATTATCTATAACAATGGCAAAAAAATCACGTTTGTTGTATGGGAGCCCCCTTAAATATTTATTTTATTTTAATTTTACTATTTATTTTTTAAGTGAATATATAAGTAAATATTCTGTGAATATTTCAAGCGTCTACCTGTTGCCGTTATCAATATCGAGCAAAAACGAGCACAAAAATCACGTTTGTTGTATGGGAGCCCCCTTAAATATTTATTTTATTCAATTTTTTAGTATTTGTTGTTATAGCGGCAACAGAAATACATCATCTGTGAAAATTTCAACTGTCTAACTATCACGGTTCATGAGATACAGCCTGGTGACAGACGGACAGACAGACAGACACGGCGGAGCCTTAGTAATAGGGTTCCCGTTTTACCCTTTGGGTACGGAACCCTAAAAACGATATTACTTTAAAACTACTTACTTAAGATATTATCATGTTTTTTGTTTTGTATGAACAGACTACGTTATTATCCATAATTCTATCTGTGTTTTTTTTTCAGATATTCATATTTTCGTTACTAAATATAAATATTGCCTATGAAACCGAAAGGCCGCGGCGGCGGCGGCGGCGGGCGGGACGGCGCAGCTTGAACGCAACTCGCATTTGTATGGCCAAAGTCAACGGCGATTACCCGACCCTTAAGAAGCTATAGTAAAACTACCCAGCTTTGGTATTACAATGTTCAAGTAAATGATGACAGGATAGTCAGGCAAATGACGAATTTACTTCGGCGAGGAAATGTCTCAGCAGGGTAAGGAATGGATGGCACACCACCTGAGAAACACAGATCTACGATTTCCGCAAACTAATTGACCAGAACTTCCACATATTCAAGCATATTGTGTTGTAAACGGACTAAACCAATAACGAAACTAATAAATTATAGTAGAGGACCCGATCACCCAACCTAGAAACGACCTTCACCCATCTGTTTAATGGATGAAAAGTATTTTATATCAAATAATTATAATATGTCAAAATATATATCGAGAGTGGGTTGACAACGAATGTATGTATATAAATAATAATAATAATAAATAATGTATAAAAAAAGTTATTTTTATTTTTTTATTAATCACAGTTTGGCCAGGATTTTTTTGTCAAACCACTCGCGATATTTTTTTTAATATATTCTATTTGATATAAAATACTTTTCAACCATCAAATTGATGGGCGAAAGTCGTTTCTAGGTCCTAATTTCTTCCATAGCAAACAATGGAAACCTTTCCGTAGTTATTTTAGATATCTCAATGCTATTGCAAAGCAAAAATTTACAGAAACAGTAACAGTCCTTGAATCCTGTTGTTTAAAGAGTTGAACGTTATACGAGTACCAACCAAATTAAAAAGCTTTTACGAACGATAACTGACGAGCATGCAAATCGCACGTACGACCATATGAAGGAGCATGCAACACTTGCAGCATGGAAACTTTTATGCATTTGACCAGCCTCTGTCAGTTCATGGTATAATTGAATCGCGCGTCAGTTTAGTGATATACGAGAACCGCCCGCCGCCGCGCCGTTGGCAAACCGACCCACGCCGAACAATTAATCCCACATAAACAATTATGGAAGACCGATTTATATCCGATAAATTCGTCGAATCGAATACTCAAACCGTCACTCCTTTTTAATGATATCCAGTACGAGTTAATTATGTAACGAGAATAAAGACGATTTCATTTAAAACCGCCTAAAGGTGTTTCGACTTATGGTGGATCCGCAGCTGTAGCTCGCGAAAGGCAAATTTTCTTACGTTTTTTGCTATTTGCAGGCCGGTGGGATGCCGGATGTAAAGAATAGCACCACCCTATTTCTTCCCGTGGGTGTCGTAAAAGGCGGCTAAGTGACTTACTAGAGAATGGGCAGCAGCGTTCTCTATGCTTTTTAACTTCTCAATTCTCACTTAGAGAGATGTATTAATGGTTCTAATTCTATAAATACATAATCTGTTATAGTCGCGAATCATATTTTGATCAAGATACAACCTGACACTGACCTGCAAATTGTAAAAAACGTAAGAAATTTTTAATTTCACAGGCTGCTGCTGCGGATTCACTTTAATAATAAAAGTGGCCGCGGCACACGACGCTCGCGATCTGGCCTGACTCCTGAGTTTATAGCTGGCGTTGTTATCCCAAAGGATCCCAAGTTAGTCAGAGTTCAAGCGAACTCGATCATCAACTTTAACAACCTGCGAAGTTCAGACATTAAGCTTTCTACTTTTACGTTGTTACTAATATTTTGATTACCGCTTAACCTGCTATGATAAACTTGAAACAACTTATATTTTAAGAACCCAAAAAGCTCAAAAGCTCTTGCTGAGCTGAACTAGCCAAAGCATTATGCTATAGTAAAACTAATAGCCGTTCTGATTTTTTATTTACACAAAACACATTACGAAGGTAATCTTCCTAATGACCATGAATAAAATCAATAGCCGTCAAAGTGGACACTTTATTTTCATTGTTAATGTGTTTTAGCTGTAGGTATGTTAAGTTAAATCATTAAGGTAACACACAGGCAAGTAATTACACAGTTCCAGGAAAGTCGTTAGTGTCGTAGGAGTGGATAGATTACGAACGTGCCAGCGATCGCAGTTCCTTGAGCGTGAGTGCAGGTACGCTTGGCAACAGAAGTCACTCGACACATCCAACTGAGCAGTGAAAGCGTCCTGTAAAATTTCGATCTGAACTTACGGAACTGGTGACAAGATGTTAGGTTTTTAGGGTTCCGTAACTTAAAAGGAAAAAACGGAATCCCTATAGGATCACTTCGTTATCCGTCTGTCCGTCCGTACGTCTGTCTGTCTGTCAGTCTGTCAAGACCCTTTTTCTCAGGAACGCGTGGAGGTATCAAGTTGCAATTAATATCAAATACGTAGGTATACGGTCCCTTAGAGCTCTAAAAGAATCAAGCTTCCAAGTCAACAAATAAAGTAAAAACAAGTAAAAAAATACGGTGATTTAAGGCTCTTACACACTCACGCGATATCGCGTATGTTTGAAAGAGCCTTTATGCGACATATTTTGATACTCGCAAATAAATCAAAACCCGGGGTACTTCTCGTTGACCTAGAATCATGAAGTAAGGTCTCACAGCACAAGTAAAGGAAACAGTCCGAAAATCGTTAATTTTGATTTTTATAACATTTTATTTTTGCGATTACTACCTTACATTAATTTGAAGTTGGAAAATTGACCGTGGCGTATGTCGATGTATGGGAGAACATGTATTTTTTTAGATGAATTCAACCCAAATTCAACCCAAGTACGGAACCCTTCAATGTGCGTGATCCGACACGCACTTGGCCGGTTTATTTTATTTGGTGAGATAAATAAATCATGTATTTTGTTTAGATGAATGTTCAATCGTGTATGGCCGGAGGCCTAATGGTTCACGTTGCCGAGGCTGTTTCAATAGTCTACACAGAATGGACTTAAAATACTACTACTTTACTTGATTTGAACAATTTAAGTTGCTGTCTATACCTACGGAGGCGTCGCTATTTATTGGCGTCATATTCCCATCCTTTGAATGGCTAAAGATGAAATCTATAAAGTCTGAATGCTCATTACTATTAAGAAATAGCAATGGGACCATTATCGAATAGTTATTTGAGTAATCTTATTGATAGTCGTAAATTGTGAAGTGTTTTAACAATACCAGTGTAGGTATACATTTTAGATAATTAGCTATAAACTATACCACGGTGGCGTAGGTAAATATAATATTGTATAAACTATTTTATTTACATACTTACAAAAAAAAACCGGCCAAGTGCGTGTCGGACCACGCACAATGAAGGGTTCCGTAGTTAGGATGAATTTATCCCTAAAACAAACTTAACATTGTAGTTGAAAAACATGTTCTCCCATACATCGATATACGCCACGGTCAATTTTCCAACTGAAAATTTAAGTTTGTAATCACAAAAAATGTTTTTTTAATGTGATAAAACTACAAATTAACAATTTTCGGACTTTTTCCGTTACTTGTGCTGTGAGACCTTGCTTCTGCCCAAACTTCATGTTTCTAGGTCAACGGGAAGTACCCTATAAGTTTTGATTTATGTGCGAGATATTCGCAATTTTTTTTCATGTGATAACACTACATATTTAAAATTTTCGGACTTTTTCCTTTACTTGTGCTGTGAGACCTTGCTTCTGCCCAAATTTCATGATTCTAGGTCAACGGGAAGTACCCTATAGGTTATGATTTATGTGCGAGATATTCGCAATTTTTTTTTATGTGATAAAACTACAAATTTACAATTTTCGGACTTTTTCCTTTACATGTGCTGTGAGACCTTGATCCTGCCCTAATTTCATGATCCTAGGTCAACGGGAAGTACCCTATAGGTTTTGATTTATGTGCGAGATATTCGCAATTTTTATTTTATGTGATAAAACTACAAATTTACAATTTTCAGACTTTTTTCTTTACCTGTGCTGTAAGACCTTGCTTGTTGCCAAATTTCATGATTCTAGGTCAACGGGAAGTACCCTATAGGTTTTGATTTATGTGCGAGATATTCGCAATTTTTTTTTATGTGATAAAAATACAAATTTACAATTTTCGGACTTTTTCCTATACTTGTGCTGTAAGACCTTGCTTCTTGCCAAATTTCATGATTCTAGGTCAACGGGAAGTACCCTATAGGTTTTGATTTATTTGTGAGTATCGAAATATGTCGCAATAATGTCGCTTATATCGCCGGATTTTTTTATTGCGTTGACTTGGAAGATTGATTTTTTTAGAGCTTCAAGGGAACATAGACTTACGTATTTAATATTAATTTCAACTTGATACCTTTACGCGTTCCTGAGAAAAATGGTCTTGACAGACTGACAGACAGACAGACAGACGGACGACGAAGTGATCCTATAAGGGTTCCGTTTTTTGCTTTTGAGGTACGGAACCCTAAACACGAGTGAGCCTTGTGATGTATAACATCTGACATCTCATCTTGGTAGTAAGCAATTGAGCAGCAAAAGAAATGGCCTTACTTACAATCTATACAGTACTTACTAATTCCATGCTACTACAAAGTACTGACTAATCCATGCTATCAAAATGTACATACTTATTCTAAACTGAAGCTGTCACTTCCTGTTACTCACTTCCGTCCCCTTTCCTAAAATCACTCCTAAGAAAGCGAGAGGAAAAATGTAACACATCAAAAAAAAAGCGAGCGAGCCTTACAGTAATCACATAAGATGTGTAACATCTGACATCTCAACTTGGTAATAAACAACTGAGCAGCGACAGAAATTAACCCCAAAATTTAAAAAGCTAATAACTGAAATATCTATTCGAATAATTTATTCATTACGATAGTGGTCGCCCACTGGTCAATATTCTATCTTATACTCTCTACTTACAATCTATATATTACTTACTAATTCCATGATTACACTAGTTCCATGCTATTAAAAAGTAAAAAGTATTCCATGCTCAAACTGTCACTTCCTGTTACACACTTCCGTCCCTTTTCACGAAATCGCTCCCACAGAAAACTAGTGGAAAGATGTACTTACACATTAAAAAAAAAACGAGCTCGGAAAAAAAAAGATCTGAAAAGCATTTTGTAGACCTATGTGGAAAACGAGATTATTTAGATTGCAGTTCGTCATAATTATGTATTCTGACTGAATGACTGAATGAAAACAATGGCAGAATATAGTCGGTACTCCTACCCGGTATCTCTGGTCGGGTCGGTGCAATGGCTGCAATCAGCCAGTCGCCCGCGCCGACATAAAACATCGCCCGTCAAACTTTATGTTTTCTTATAATCTTAACAACGACCATGTGTGAAATATAATACCGAAATGAACATAAAACCTTCACGCCCCAAGTTTTTATTAACTTGGTGTCAGAACTCCAGTTAATTCTTCATAATCAGGTGGTGAACAAAGGTTTTGGTAAATAATTTACTGAAACTGTTTTAAATATAAACGCCCGTCTGTCCCCTGGGGTAATTCTTTGATGTAGACGCTAAAGGAACTACAACATTTTTTAAGAGCTCTAAGGGATCGTAGACCTACGTATTTGATATTAATTTCAACTTGATACCTTGAGAAAAAGGGTCTTGACAGACTGACAGACAGATAGACAAACAGACAACGATGTGATCCTATAAGGGTTCCGTTTTTTTTCTTATAAGGCGCGGAATCCTAAAAAACTCTTGTCACCAGTTCCGTAAGTTCAGATCAAAATTTTACAGGAAGTTTTTACTGCTCAGTTGGATGTATCGAGTGACTTCTATTGCCAAGCGTACCTGCACTCACGCTCAAGGAACTGTGTTTTGGTAAACTATTTACTGAAACTGTTTTTAAATGGAAACGTTCGTCTTCCCGTGGAGTTATCCTTTGATATAGACAGTGATCACCATGATCGTGGTTTCTTGGGCCCAAAATAGCAGACCAACATCAACGACAGGTCTGCCATTTTCTCTTGTTAAAAAAACCAAGTCGCTGCTGGTGCCCAGTGGTAACTTACGGGTTGTAAGTCGCGGGTTCGAACCCTAGCAGGCACTTTACTTTGTGTAAATTATTTCATCACCACTGCTCTCAAAACCGTGAAGGAAAAAATCGAAGACATAAAACACAAAAAAACCGGCCAAGTGCGTGTCGGACCACGCACAATGAAGAGTTCCGTAGTTAGGATGAATTTATCCCTAAAACAAACTTAACATTGTAGTTGAAAAACATGTTCTCCCATACATCGATATACGCCACGGTCAATTTTCCAACTGAAAATTTAAGTTTGTAATCACAAAAAATGTTTTTTTAATGTGATAAAACTACAAATTAACAATTTTCGGACGTTTTCCGTTACTTGTGCTGTGAGACCTTGCTTCTGCTCAAACTTCATGTTTCTAGATCAACGGGAAGTACCCTATAGGTTATGATTTATGTGCGAGATATTCGCAATTTTTTTTTATGTGATAAAACTACAAATTTACAATTTTACTGTGAGACCTTGCTTCTGCCCTAATTTCATGATTCTAGGTCAACGGGAAGTACCCTATAGGTTATGATTTATGTGCGAGATATTCGCAATTTTTATTTTATGTAATAAAACTACAAATTTACAATTTTCGGACTTTTTCCTTTACCTGTGCTGTAAGACCTTGCTTGCTGCCAAATTTCATGATTCTAGGTCAACGGGAAGTACCCTATAGGTTTTGATTACACTTACATTTTAGAAACGTGCAAATTCGTGCGGAAACATCAAGAATTTTATTCAAAACGTAAAGACATTCCACACACCGATCTAGGCTAAACTTACCAAGTTCTCGATTGAAAATGCACTGTACAAGTCCATATGTAATGTCCATTAAAATATATAATAAAATACCCGCAACAATAAAAAAAGAAGAGAAAATTAACATATTTTTGAAGAAACTTAGAGTATTTTTGCTAAGTAAAAGCTACTAGTCGATAAACGAGTATCTAAGTGATAGACTTATAAAGTCATAACTTTAAATTTTACTTGTTTTTATTAATTAATAGTACCTACATCTCTTAACCTGTTTATATTTTATGTATCTGGCAAAATACCTACATCATTATTTTAATACAGTTGTTTTGCTAAGTTATGTTTGTATAATAACAAATGCTTCCTCTCTTACTTATTTTGCTGTGATCTAATTATAAGTTTACCACCTAAGAATATCTACATGTGGAATGCAATAAAAGTATTGAGTATTGAGTATTGATTTATGTGCGAGATATTCGCAATTTTTTTTTATGTGATAAAAATACAAATTTACAATTTTCGGACTTTTTCCTATACTTGTGCTGTAAGACCTTGCTTCTTGCCAAATTTCATGATTCTAGGTCGACGGGAAGTACCCTATAGGTTTTGATTTATTTGCGAGTATCGAAATATGTCGCAATAATGTCGCTTAAATCGCCGTATTTTTTTATTGCGTTGACTTGGAAGATTGATTTTTTTAGAGCTTCAAGGGAACATAGACTTACGTAATTGATATTAATTTCAGCTTGATACCTCTACGCGTTCCTGAGAAAAATGGTCTTGACAGACTCACAGACAGACAGACGGACAACGAAGTGATCCTATAAGGGTTCCGTTTTGTCCTTTTGAGGTACGGAACCCTAAAAATCGAAGATATGTGACATCCGTTAATCCGCACTGGCCCGCGTGGTGGATAGTATAGCCTACGGGTCTCACAGAGAGGAGGCCAGTGTCCCTACAATGGGAACACTATGCTACCAGCAGGCCATTTATAATATTTAGTTCATATTGTTCCGGTATTTATATATATATAATTTGGTAATTCCTTCCTAACCTGTTCACACAAGGGGTAGGCAACAGCATCAAGTACCAGAAAACAGCTATAAAGATGCTACTGGCAAGTACCGAATATGTGAGTGAAACAAAATATTTAACTTCTCCATTACTAATATTGGTTCCAAAACCACTATAAGACGCAGGAATAACTAAATAAATAAAATGCAACTCGTATCACAGTATTAAAGTTGACTCGGTAGTCAAATTCATCTATTTACGTACAAAAGTTGTCGTCGAGTTGTGGTTTTCATAATATTAATATCTGGCGCAGCGGGCAGGTAAACTGAACTTCAAAACATGACGAACTTTCTGGAGACATGCACGTCGAAAATTTAATATTCCCGTAGTTACCCGCATTACACGCTTCACGGAAATTGATTTTTATTTATTAAAAAATTGTGACCACATTTTTTGTTGACTTTGTGGTGTTTCCACATGAAGTGTTTTTCAGTTCATACATAATATAACAATTTTATTTTTCAGGCTTGTTGTTTTACCAGGCTTTGTAAAAAAACAGATGAAACCCTAAATCAATTTTGGGTCGAAATATCATTCAACTTTTGTTGATGAGCACGTCATGCCACACATCCCAATCCGTTCAGCCGTTAATGAGTAATTGAGTGACAAACGTCGTCACAGATTCACATTTACAATTTTAGTATATCTAGATTAAATCTACCCTTATCTGAATATTTAAGATAAACGCTAACAGGCTTATTTTCTAGGAACAGGCTATCGTGATGTCCGTGGGCGATACGCTAGAAACCTTTCACTGGCTATTATTATGATACTACTGTGATATTTAACCTTTAGTTGACCACAATTCACTGAGCTCTCCCGTCTACCTACGCCTAGCTAATGTACTTTGATTCAGTAAGTATAAACTCTATGATAGAAAATTCGAGGAATTCTGTAAGTTCGCATAAGAAGTTCTATTTTTAAAATGTATAACAGATTGGAAGGAAAAGGGGAAGCCTAGCTTCTACCAAATTATAATAAACCTTTACTTCACCTTGACCTTTTAATTCATAGACAAGTTTCTGTTTTGAATACTGGTCTTTTAGCTTTGGTATAATTATGTATTTTGCGTTTTATTTGAGCAGAATAGACTATTTTCTTTTTATTTATTCCCTGTACGAGTCAATAGAAGAAGACTTAATTGCAGGAACTAACTTTCAACACAACAATCGGAAATTTATATACCTACTTTATAAGTTTCCTTTTAAGGTCATTTTGAAACACCTTCAATAATTCCGAAACTACTTAAGCAGTAAAACTTAGCTATAAACTTGATGTAGGCACCTATTGGCAATGTAGTCTTTTGTACAGTTACTTTAACATTACAAGATAATTCAGGGAACGGAAATCTATTAGCGGATAACTGTTAACGATTTGACGGTATTCGGTCAAAACTTAAACTCAAAGCATTTACTTCAGTTAAATCATTAACACTTTTGATTTGTCAAGGAGTCGGTAAGACAAAAATTTGAAGCAAGAAGCTACTTATGCACTCTTTTAAAACAAAATATGTTGTCACAAAATATTGGTTACTTACATCATACATCATTTGGTTACACCAAATATCTCGGTAGTAGTTCTAGCTATCAAACTTAACTGTAATGAAAAAACTGATACACTTCGTAAAAGAGCTTGAATAAATGCCTTAAACACTATTCTAAACAGAAAATCTAGACCACTAAGTTACCTATGCATTTCGTCCGAACATGTCTGACATAAATATATGCCAATCTGGTATAGCCTGACCAATAAAAAACCTTTTCCAAAAAAAACCATGCGTCCACCAGCCATCTATACGAAACTACTGCACGAGGTGTTAAGACATCTAATTCTCTGAAGCTTTTGTCATTGATACAAATGGGAGCACAAATGAGAAAACTTTGTCCAAAAAAAACCGAAATTCAAAAAAAAAACACTTCATAGTGAAAAATTGTTTTATTTCGGAAGCCGGTTTACAAAAAACTAAAATTTTGATCCAAAGACACCGACTTCCGAAATTGAAGCTATTTTTAACTTTGAGTGTCTTTTTTGGAATCTGTATTTTTTTTGTAATATGTTTGTATCTTACCATATTTTTAGTGGGTCAGTTTGTAATTAATCTAAGTTACAATAACTATAAATTTTACAAAATATTGCTTTTCCCGATGCAGGGACGTTAGTTGTTGAGGAGTTCTCCCGGTCAGAACCAGGAGAACTGGAGCTCTACTTCACCATTATGCATTGTGACGAGCATAAATTGCTTAGCAACCATATTAAAGTACCTAATCGAATCGCAACCAACCGAAAATGATTCGCGACCATAACAAATATGTATTTACAGAATATTATAATTATTAGAATCATTAATACATCTCTCTTAGTTAGATTTGTTCTTTATGAACAAATCTCTTAGGGAAAAGTTCTTATGGAACAAATCTAACTTAGAGAGATGTATTAATGATTTTAATGACGAAAGTCTACAGCAATAAAAATCTCCAATTTGTCCGAAACAATGAGCACTACTCGTAGTTACGTTTTAATTTATGTCTTTCATGAAACGTTTATAACGGGAAGTGAACATGAAGGAAATGCAGCTAGTTTGATTGACTTCGAAATTGCTGGCAATATCGATATCTCGAGTCCGCAGTCTCGACCAGTAGCAGGTAGCAATAAGTTGCCGGTCGCCGTCGCAGGCCGCGCTGACGTCGCCCCGCCCCACACTGGTCCCGAATGATAAAAAAGTGGACATTAAGAAATTTTTGACAGAAGGTCAACGGATTCGGCTGATTTTTTTTTTGTAGACAGCTGATGCAATTACAAATCACTTTTATAGATTGAGTTTTTGCCAAATAAGCCGTATTTTCAGAGAAAAAAAATATTGAAATATTTTTTGTATGAAAGAAATCCTAATTTTGTCTTTATCTTCCAAGATTCAAACGTATTCAAAATAAAACTTAGCGCAGCTTGTAGAGGTGCTAATTGCTCACCACTTTGTCATAGACACTCTTCTGCGATTTTGTGCTCCTTTTGAGTTACAGGCACTTTAAATATTTTTTGTATAAAAAAATTCTAATTTTGTCTTTATCTTCCAAGATTCAAACGTATTCAAAATAAAACTTAGCGCAGCTTGTAGAAGGGCTAATTGCTCACCACTTTGTCATAGACACTCTTCTGCGATTTTGTGCTCCTTTTGAGTTACATGCACTTTAAATATTTTTTGTATGAAAAAATCCTAATTTTGTCTTTATCTTCCAAGATTCAAACGTATTCAGAATAAAACTTAGCGCAACTTGTAGAAGGGCTAATTGCTCACCACTTTGTCATAGACACTCTTCTGCGATTTTGTGCTCCTTTTGAGTTACATGCACTTTAAATATTTTTTGTATGAAAAAATTCTAATTTTGTCTTTATCTTCCAAGATTCAAACGTATTCAAAATAAAACTTAGCGCAGCTTGTAGAGGGGTTAATTGTTCATCACTTTGCCATAGACACTCAATTGCGATTTTGTGCTCCTTTTCAGTTACAGGCACTTTAAATTTTTCGTTGTCGGATGAGCTTTACTAGTTTTTTGTAGACAGCTGATACAATTACAAGTAACTTTTAAAGATGTATTTTTTGTTAAATAAGCCGTATTTTCAGAGTTAAAAAATTAATTCAGGCGGATTAGAAATAATCTTGTTAAAGATAGACTAAGATGTAATAACATTTTCTTCATTAATAAGTAACTCTTATAAATGTCTTTCTATTAAAAAAAGTCTTATTTTAAATATATCAAATAAACAACTTGGATATCTCAAAACGTGTACAGACATGTTCAGGTACAGGTAATTTATTGTGTGACTCATATTCAGATTATAAGCATTTTTTGGTAATGAGTCATTGCTTAATTAGCCGATTACTTACAATTTGGGCTATATTTGGTCATCTAACGCTAGTGAATGCGTCGGAAACGCTGAATGATAAAAAGGTATAAATTGCAATTAAAACTTTTCCTTCGTCGTTAGCTGTCTACAAAAAACTAGTAAAGCTCATCCGACAACGAAAAATTTAAAGTGCCTGTAACTGAAAAGGAGCACAAAATCGCAATTGAGTATCTATGGCAAAGTGATGAACAATTAACCCCTCTACAAGCTGCGCTAAGTTTTATTTTGAATACGTTTGAATCTTGGAAGATAAAGACAAAATTAGAATTTTTTCATACAAAAAATATTTAAAGTGCATGTAACTCAAAAGGAGCACAAAATCGCAGAAGAGTGTCTATGACAAAGTGGTGAGCAATTAGCCCTTCTACAAGCTGCGCTAAGTTTTATTTTGAATACGTTTGAATCTTGGAAGATAAAGACAAAATTAGGATTTTTTCATACAAAAAATATTTAAAGTGCATGTAACTCAAAAGGAGCACAAAATCGCAGAAGAGTGTCTATGACAAAGTGGTGAGCAATTAGCCCTTCTACAAGCTGCGCTAAGTTTTATTTTGAATACGTTTGAATCTTGGAAGATAAAGACAAAATTAGAATTTTTTTATACAAAAAATATTTAAAGTGCCTGTAACTCAAAAGGAGCACAAAATCGCAGAAGAGTGTCTATGACAAAGTGGTGAGCAATTAGCACCTCTACAAGCTGCGCTAAGTTTTATTTTGAATACGTTTGAATCTTGGAAGATAAAGACAAAATTAGGATTTCTTTCATACAAAAAATATTTCAATATTTTTTTTCTCTGAAAATACGGCTTATTTGGCAAAAACTCAATCTATAAAAGTGATTTGTAATTGCATCAGCTGTCTACAAAAAAAAAATCAGCCGAATCCGTTGACCTTCTGTCAAAAATTTCTTAATGTCCACTTTTTTATCATTCGGGACCAGTGTGCGCCCCTCGACTAATTGCCGCCTACTTGTTTATTTACGCACCACTATTAACAACGCGAACACATAAACTGGTTACTGATTTACGTGGTCTGGTTAAAGTACTCACAAGTACGAGAGAGTTTATGGAATTTTACGTTTTCTGGCAGTGAGTCATAAACAGCTTCCAAGGTCAATGTTAGATCCGTACAGATCTAAAAGGAGTTGCTGTTTTATATACAATGGTTAGTCATAACACTCATTACAATCATAAAATAAATCTTACCTTTGACAACCGCCTCGATTATTCCTATACTCCTTAACGTCAACAACAAAGGTCCTATTACTAAGCTAAGCCACAAAATGCCTCCATCTCGTCTCTTTTCAGTTAAAAATATACCGTATGTGCGAACACGTAGAGGTGGACACGAAATACTAGAGCTTTCCACGAAAATCGTGGCGTCACTGAAGCGTAAAGACTTTGCGGTTCCGAACTTCACCAGCACACCTATATCATTTAAATCACCCTTCAATACCCGACGTATGTTCACTTTGTATAGTCTCGTTCCATTATTACCGGATTTCACACGAAACACTTTGCCCGTGAACACGTACTTTGACAGCAGCGTGGCGTGTTTCAGCAACGCTTTGTTGTAAGTGACACTACTGTTGCAGGCGGAGACCGCGTGACGCAGGCGAGCGCGTTGCACCAGCTGCGCGTCCGCGGCGACCATGTCCAGAGCAAACAACAACAATATAAACGACCCAAGAGCCATCGCGAATCGTAAACAAACAATTAATGGGATGAACGTCCCGATAAGTCAACACATTTATTTCCCGAGCCCCGGTTTACATTTATCAGATAAGGATAGCACGTCACTGGGGGATTTGCAACGTTAGAGCTGTGCCATAAGCGTGCGCTCGTGCGCAGGGCGCGCCGGAGGCTGTGCGCGCAGGGCCTCTGCCCACTCACTCCAGAACGTTCACCTACCCTACATATTTACATACTGATTGGTCCCGCGTAAATAACACCACGCACCTGGTAATAGGACACCAGGTGATTGGATGCGACGTTTATCGCGACACTATCTTGATTTGTCGAGCTAGAAAATGAACTAATGTTTTCCTATCAACGTCTTTATAGAAAGCCCATTTGTTACCCAAACGTCTCTATAAAATTTAATGTAGTTCTGTACAAAACATGCATCGTGATATACGATTACCATAATATAAAATAGGACAAGGCTGTGATACGAAATCTATAAAAATGTCATTATTAAAGATACTTTAATGGATTACTAACCCGTGTAGAAAACGAATAAAGTTTTGACTCTAAAAAGGACATCATAAATCTTTTATAAAAAAACTTACAGATATCTCATGAATTGAATGTGAAATAAAAAAATGAGCGGTTCCTGTCATTGTAGCCACTTGTTTTCATACTGTGTATGACGAGCTCTCAGCCAATGATCCAACAGCCTCATTAAACCAGACCTCATAATTATACAGGAGGTAACTGTGCGTACGACAGAGGCGCGATCATAATAATTAATAATTAAACTATCAGCTAACGGCGAACTTAATTCAATCAATCACAGATAATGAGAGTTTGGTAAAAGATCTTTTTACATAGTGCGGTTATTAAAGTTTATCGATAAATTAAGTTTTTTGTCAGTCAATCAGGTGGAAATGGCACAGAAAATCATTATCATGAATAAGCGAGCCGGCAACATCAAAAATCAATTTGCTTTCTTGCCTCTGGAAAACCTTTCTCTCTTCGTTTTTACTGCAAAACATATCTTTGCCGCAATAATAATTTGTAATAAATTGCTTAGCAACCATAATAAAGTACCTAATCGAATCGCAACCCGTGAAATATTTGTTATTAAGTAGTTCCGGTAGCCTATCAAGTAGTTCCGATAGCCATCTGTGGTCTTCATCATCAGTTCCAGTTCAACAAATGGTGCTTTTCGAGAGTAAATGCACTAGTTACATACGAGTTACACATGCATTAAAAATACCCAAATTGCTATAGGTGTGCCTATAATATTTATTTATTTATTTATTATAGTATTAACACTTACATTTGTTTTTACAGATGCGAACCCAATGTAACAATGTAGTCATAATTTCCACACTCAGAGCCGACACCCAAAAACCAATCAGACACCACCACCAACAAAAATGAATTATTTTTAAACTGTCCTATTTGTGGACTTCCCACGATTTCTATGGGATCCTCTCATCAGATTCTTACTTGGTAACAATGGGACCACCTCGAGAGCATACCTACCTACCCTTTCAAACGAATGAATTTTCTAAATCGGTCTACATTGACGGAGAAATCGATGAACATACATAAAAAAAGAAATTAAACATTATAATCTCCTCCTTTTTGGAAGTCAGTTAAAAATCTATTATGGGCAATTTGTTCAACTGTCGTAAGAATGTAAAGCTTATTCTAAGAACCCTGTTATATAAGTACGATTAAAAAATTTGAGGAAGACGGCACCAAGTGGTTACAACAATAAAGTACTCTAGAAGAGACATAAATATCGAAATACGCAGACACGTACGTTTAGAATAGGTATATACTGTATTAACAAATTTGACAGATATTTTTACAAAGGTCGATGTAAACAAGGGTCATAAAATTAAAATTCATGCGTACAGAGGTGCTCTAGTGGAGCTGCAATTAATATTAAAATCTCTGGACAATATTTATGACACTGACACAAGCAAAATTATTGCAGAGTTTAATATTTACTGACGCGCCGTATTTTACACGTCGGGCGGATTACGTGCGAAATATAAACGTAAGCTGCGTTATCCAAATTTAATGGTCGCTATTTGACACCTTGATCATTTGCATTTCCTGTAAATACTCATTTGGTACGTAGTTATGGCCACCGTTTATTATTGTCGATAGGCCATACTCGTGCCGAGCTTTATTTATGATTACGACGACAACCTTCGATTTGCTTTTGTAGTTTATGTATTTCCCAACAGATAACGTCGATTTCTAATAACTAGAAATATCGTATAATTGCCGACCCCACGTTGTCCTGTCCAAATTTCAATAATTCATACGAAATTCCCATAGAAAATGCACTCTAGTTTTCCCGAATTTTCCAATTTTCCCGACAACTTTTCCAATTTTTCTCTTCATAAGAACCTTCCACGGACTTCAACGAATATTGTAAAAAAATAAATTGCCGAAGTGGTCCAGCCGTTCTCGAGTTTTGCGCGTAGCAACACATTTAGCTATTCATTTCTATTTATATAGAAGATATGGTATAATTCAAATAAAATAGGGTATCGTTGCTATACATCAATATGTAGAGTAGATTACAATACCAAAGCAGTCAGTTAACGAACTTACCAACTGGGCTGAAACAAATCCGCATTCCATTATGCATTCTGTCAGTGCATTACAAATGAGGGCGCGCTAACCTCCCGCATCTAAGCGTGCAGTGGGGATCATTTTCGACATGTTTGTAGTGATTACTTTCACAACTGCCACCCGGCGGAAGCTGGCGTGAAATATGAGCGCACCTACGTTTACGTTTCAAATAATCCTCTACGCCGGGGAATTATAACCCGTGAATAAACATAAAAGGCCGCGGTGGTGCGGCAGGCTGTAATTCCGCACTGGAAACGTCGTAAATAATTGTCGTGGCTTTCGCGCTAATTCTTCGCCAAGAGTGAAATCTATGAGAACGCTCGCGTTGCGCTCTTATGAAAAATTGCCAGCGACTTCATAACCTGTTGCTGTTGTACGTATTTAGAATTCTTATTGCCTTTTAAAAACAGTTCGTACATGGGAATGAAAAACTTTTCTGGAAATGTTAACTTGAAAAGCTCACACCACTAATAATTTATTTATTGTATAACTTCAAACATATTAAACAAAGCCCTGTCATATCAAACTGTCGTAAAGCTAATATGTAGTTACATTACACAATTACAAGACGTGCGTTGAAAAGCCTACACCTATGTGGCGCACTATGTTAGCGCCAACTGTCTCCTCGCCTCGCAGGATGTCACAGCGGTAATTAAACATTCCTCAGCCGCTCCTGATATTAACCCGTTTGAAAATTCTAACTATGTCGTGTACTAGGCGCTTCCTATGAAAACGTTATGTACCTAATAAACAACACATTATATAGCGCCAAAGCCGCCTAAATAAGCATTTTGAATACATTCATGCCTAAACATTAAATTCCTTTAGGTAATATCAGCTTCTCTCTCGCAATACACAATGTGGATACGACAATAAATGAAAACACTGTTTTGGAACGATCAAATTAATTCTGGCATCGAAATTAATAAAGTGTTTTTTCAAACAAACTAAATAGCAGTGGGTGCTGACTATGGGTTTTGCCAATCTTTGACTAGCTACCTATAGCGACTAAACTATTAGATATATTTGATTGAATTTTCGTGTGCAGACTGCGAATGTCATTATACAAACGCAGTTGAATTTATTGTCATATTCTCGTCTAGACACGTTGTATGCAAAAAATATCAGCTTTGTGGAAAATTCATACCTACCTAACAAAAAACTTATTACCGCTAGGAATTTATCACCATGAGGTTATACGCATTTGAAAAGTTATGAGCAGTTGGTATGTATCTACACTATGTTCAGCACCGTAATTACGTAGCACACTTAGAATCACTATCCGAGAGTTTTAAAGGATATTGCAACTCCATTAATTCATAGATTTTAACAATTCGTCTGCTCAACAACGTATATAACGCAATGGACGTGGGTAAACTGTCTAAATGAAACCCATTGCGATCAATTGTCATTTTATGTGTGTTACGCAATTACCTGCATGGTGATACCCTAATAATCTGCTGTCCTCAAATGATCTGAACTTACCTATTTCTGAATGTTATATCACATTGATATTGATAAATTTTATACACATTTAAATAATTATTCAATTGTTTTTTTTTTCTTTTTTTTTTACTGTTTGAATTATTAGTAGTCATTGGATACCTACATGAAGTGGGCTGCCGTTGAAAAGACGATTAAAATGCCACGGTGCTTATACAATGACATGAATATTTACTTGTAAAGTATTTTATTAAATTAATACTATGTAGCGAATACTATCTAGGTTATTGTTTTTTTTTTAACTCAGTTAGTTTTAATCATGGTCTGGCAGATAGAGTAATTTATGCGGCCTACCTAATTGTCCTTTCTTTGGTATTGTTCGTCGCATTGTTGAGCTCCTTACGTTCTGAGTAGAGCTGCACGATTACTGACAAATGCGTGCACTGACTGGTCAGGTCCACTCAATCTGATGTGGTTCTTTCCTCAAAATATCAATTCAGACACCAATCTACATGGCCTTCACATGATCTGACCGAGATTATGTCTGGACTTTAAAAGAGACTGTGAGAGACCCTGAGTTTGATTAGGCCTTACTTCTCAGAGTAGTCAAATAGGAAAAGCCGACCTCATCTAGTTTTTAAAGTATGATTGACGTGTAGAAGTACTTGTACAAACCTACTTTCAGAAATAAAAATCATTAATCAACATCATTTATCATTTACCCCGTCAAATACATTATAATTTTGCAGGAAGTCTAGAATTAAGCCTAAAACAGTATTAAATAAACAGCAAAGATAATCAGTAAACACACGCATCACATAATCATAATTACGATGGAAATAGAAAATTCTGAAGGCCATAAAACATTTTTGATCAGCAAATTTTATTGTAATTTGATCCGAACCTGGCTAATGGGATGTCCGTTGAGGAATAATTAAAACAAGCATAATTTAAATAAAAGGAAGGGCCGTTTATAAAATCTGCCGATCCTAAATAATAATAGAGAGTAGGCACAGATAAGCTTATAATCACTGGAGAGAGCCGCAGGTTTCACTACCACCACTTATAAACTCCCTGTAACGCCATTTTAACCGGACGACCCTCGAACCCGACCCTTTCTTTAAACCATCAGTACTAAATAGGCATCTATTCTGTTGTCATTCTTAACAAATACTTCATAAGCACTTAGCCGGTAACGATGTGCGCTGAACAGACATAGGTGGCCGACACTCCGGCGAACACTTTTACCTCTCCTGACAGGGGTGCATTAATTATTCACGGTAATGAACGCGTCTGACATATAGTTATACACTCTTGTTCATACTGCTCCTGGCTCCGCTATCGGAAAAATGACTAAGCACCTATATGCCAGGGCCGGATTTAAGTGTAAGGAGGCCCTGGGACAACCAAGAAGTGGAGACCCCGACAAATTTATGGGACAGACGAATAAAAAAAATCATAGTTTTCAATCATTTATACAACATAATACTAAAAATATACAAAAGAAAAAAATGTAAATGTTAGGAAAATGGAACTTTGCGAGCTTTTTTCGTCGAAAAATCATTGGTAATTTCGGTGAAATCCAGTTCTCGGAGTAAATCACTTTCAATACTTAGTACTTATACTTATTGTATAACTTTGATAGGCGGTTTTGTGTCATTGTTGACTACAATTCTATTTTTTTATAATTTTCATCTTCGAAAAAGGGTTCCTTGTGAATGTGAACTTTTTTTATTAAAAAAAACCGGCCAAGTACGTGTCGGATCACGCACAATGAAGGGTTCCGTAGTTGATGAATTTATCCCTAAAACAAACTTAACATTGTAGTTGAAAAACATGTTCTCCCATACATCGATATACGCCACGGTCAATTTTCCAACTGAAAATTTAAGTTTGTTATCGCAAAAAATATTTTTTTTTATGTGATAAAACTACAAATTAACAACTTTCGGACTTTTTCCTTTACTTATGCTGTGAGACCTTGCTTCTGCCTAAATTTCATGATTCTTGGTCAACGGGAAGTACCCTATGTTTTGATTTATGTGCGAGATATTCGTAATTATTTTTTTATGTGATAAAACTACTAATTTACAATTTTCGGACTTTTTCCTTTACTTGTGCTGTGAGACCTTGCTTCTGCCCAAATTTCATGATTCTAGGTCAACGGGAAGTACCCTATAGGTTTTGATTTATGTGCGAGATATTCGCATTTTTTTTATGTGATAAAACTACAAATTTACAATTTTCGGACTTTTTCCTTTACTTGTGCTGTAAGACCTTACTTGTTGCCAAATTTCATGATTCTAGGTCAATGGGAAGTACCCTATAGGTTTTGATTTATGTGAGAGATATTCGCAATTTTGTTTTTAGTGATAAAACTACAAAATTAAATTTTTAGGACTTTTTCTATACTTGTGCTATAAGACCTTGCTTCTTGCCAAATTTCATGATTCTAGGTCAACGCGAAGTACTTTAGGTTTTTGATTTATTTGCGAGTATCGAAATATGTCGCAATAATGTCGCTTATATCGCCGTATTGTTTTATTGCGTAGACTTGGAAGCTTGATTTTTTTAGAGCTTCAAGGGACCATAGACTTACGTATTAATTTCAACTTGATACCTCTACGCGTTCCTGAGAAAAATGGTCTTGACAGACAGACAGACGGAGAACGGAGTGATCCACGGAAAAAACGGAACCCTTATAGGGTTCCGTTTTTTCCTTTTGAGGTACGGAACCCTAAAAAACAAATTGTGGCGGCCCCTATTTTGTGGAGGCCCGGGGCCAGGGTCCGTTTTGTCCTGCCTTAAGTCAGGCCCTATACACGTCTACGCGTCGCATTACGTACAGAAGCTGACAACAAAAGAAAATCTTATTAATATACTCCCAAAGGAATACCTACGTTGCGGATTACATTCCGGCTAGTAACTACGCCGACTAAACGGGAGATAATATCAAAATCTGTAGCTCAAGGCACCTTAATTTCCATCATTCCATTTCTCGCAGAAAGTCACATCAATACGATACCGTTTAAGCGATGGAGGGGGACGGAGAAGTAATGAATAGAGGCTTTTAGCTATATTACTGCGGCGCAGGCGGTTGGCCAAATGACTGTTATGATGAAATTAATGTCTGCCGCCTAAGTGAGTGCTCATATGGTTCACCTCAATCTTAATGACTAGGGTCGACACTCGCGAGCTAAAAATTTATTTATTTTTCTCACCATAACTCGGCGAGATGACTACGACTTTTCTCTTGTAATAAATGGTGGGTTTGTGGTAGTGCTGAAATATTTTCATGTTATGAACGTTGGTATCATTTATTATTTTTCACTTGTTTTACTATTTTTACTTGTTTTACTATTTTTACTTGTGTGAATTTTTACGTTGCTGTTCATTTAGCTTTTAGTAGGTATGCGGATTAATGATGTTTTCGCCACTATGTGATCGATTAACGGTCGTATGATTTGCGCTTATGACCTCTCAATCGCCAAGTAATCATCATCTAGCCGTTTCCTAAATTGTCATTTGGTTTAAATAGATTTTTATATCTATTATTTTAGTAATATTTTATATAGATTATTTTTTTAATTTGTGAATGTGTCAACGCTGTAGGTTTAATAGACTAGCTTTGTAACCCATTTTCTATTTTGTTAAGTACTTGTTGACGGGCCTACACTGTCCTCCCTTACCTATTAACACTATAACTTGAAAACATTGTAAAAGTAGCAGTAGTAGTTGTGTATTTTTAAAAGAGTAACCGTGCAGTTTCTTGCCGGCTCTTCTCCATAGGAAACGACCAATCGGAACCGTGCACCTAGCTTCTGACGTTTTATAAGTGCCCATGTAGGTTTATGTGAAATAAAATATTTTGATTTTGATTGATTTTGAAATATGTTGGGCCTGATTTCCAGTCTAACCGTATGCGGTTAAATACCGGTACCTACGTATTTCACACGTAGCGACTGCCTATCTGACTTTTACAACCCAGTTACAGGGCAGCATGATAGATACCCCTTGGTAAGACTACTTGTCAGAATTTCGGTCCTCTCTCCGTAACGACCAACGACCAACCGTCAAAGATCTACGAATGACATCCGGGACCGACGGCTTTGTGAAGCACGGAGTGGTCTCAGTTTTAAATGGATGCATGACATGGAGTACCCACGGCAAGCTTAGCCTAACCTTGATCGATCGACCCGTGTGGCTTTTACTTAGCCACGAGCCTCTCTCATACGACAATCAACCCAAAAAGACTGTACCTATAAAAAAGACAAAATCAATACTTCAGCTAACATAAACCTTGGCATAAGGACCTATCAGATTAAAATCAAACACCTATTAAAAACCATAGCGTCGTTAAAAACTTATAAAATATTTTTACGACTTCCACTTGTTCCTGAAACAGAATAATGGTTTTAAATTTTGAAGTCACTCGGCTTTTATGGAGTAGACAGCGATAAGGGGGGATTATGAAAGGGAAGTGGGGGTGAAACATTGATAAGGAAATAATGGGCCGGCAATGAAACTAAGGGTAGAATATTATAACTTGAATTATATAGTGTGGTTTCGTTCTTTAATTGCTGTATTATTGACTGAATGAATAGGTACTACGTTTTCGGTATTATTTTTAATTGTATACTGTTTTTAATTGTAAGGCATTCATAGAATTTTTACACCACCCGCTCGCTAATGTCAAATTATATGTCATGCAATCCTAACCTAGTCCTAGGCTCTAGCCGGGCATTAATATTGTATTGAATTTCATTATGACCCGCTGTGGTACATAATGTGATTTAAATTCGGAACCTCAACGAAAAAATTGGTATGAAAATTAAAAAAAAACTTTTTTCTGTTAATGTACAGCTACACCAAAGAATTCTCACTTCCTAGGTTTTAGTGGCTGTCGACGAACAACATAATTAAATTACGCAATTTTATAGAGATATTTGTAGTATAATAATAAGTGACAATAACATAACGCCTGAAGAAGGTATTAATTAGTCTTCTTTCAGGCGGAAAGAAGGTGCCAACTCGACGCCCTGGATAGAAGGGTCCGTACACTGCCGACCAAAACGCAACCGCACCACGAACCGGATGCATCAGCAACGATAAAATTGTGTATGAAACTGCACATAACTAGGTATTCCCCGGTTATTTAACAGTTTCATAAACTACTAATTCGAAAATCGAAACAGATTTTATTTACTCACAGTAGGTGCGAATAGTAGAGTATTCTCCTTGGAAATAAAGGTATCTTCGTTTTGGGCGAGCTTGAATCACACGTTGCACTCAGACTTCTAGTCTTAACTCCCTCGCTTCGCACCCCAGAACCCTTTGTTACGCTCGAGATTCAAAATAGCGCCTGGGGCTTAAGACACTGCTTTATGCCCTTAGTGAAAAATCTACTATTACTCGTAAAGTCAAGGCAGCATGATTGATACTTTGTCGTAATGATTTACTGTCAGCCATCATGGATTACCAATAGAGCCACTTGCGTCTCCAAAAGTTATCTTTAATGATTTTGCTGTTGCAAATTGTATACTTTTTTTTCTCCAAGTGACCATTATTTTTAGTTGGTACACTATAACAGCGCTAACACTAAGCGCTAAATGTATACAGCTAATTCAATGCTATGCTAATGTAGCAGCTGTGTTGTATGGTGGGTGCGTGCGCTTGTTTACGCAGTCAACGTCATTTTGTCGGCGACGCGACCTGGCTGCGCCGCCATGGCGTCCCGGTGTGTTAGCGCTCTTAGAATTGGTTCCGGCCAATCCATCCCAGTCTTACTTGGGTTTATGGAGCCGAAAACGAGTAAAGATAATGTTACCAGTGCTCAAAGGGGTGGCCCGAGTCGACGGGCAGATGTTTTTGTATCGGTAAGCTGATATCCTGTGTATATTGTTTGCTTAACCAATGAAAAACATAAATATTTCAAATAACTGTATTATATAAAAGGAGATAATTTATTATAAAATGCATAGAATTAGATATGTTAAAGATAACAATATGTTACAGTATTAGAAACCGTTTGAAGGTACAGTTACACGAATATCACATTGCAAGATATAGCATCGTTTTAGGAAATAGTTTCAGTACAGTTGAAATAGTTCAAATATTATATTATTATTATATTATATTATTAACATTATTACTGCAATGTCTACATTAAAATCTGTTAAATTTAACAGTTCTACTATCAACAGAGATATTTAAATAGTGAGTTGTGTGTAACGAACAATGGAAAAAATTATTTGAAACAAAAGCAATAATATCACTGAGTTATTGCAACATCGATTGACGATCACTTTCAACGAACTGAGGCAATACAAAATGCCAGAAACAATTAACACAAGTTTACTTTTTCAGTTGGGTTGTTACGGACATACCAGCCTAGCTAAATTGTGTGGAGTGCAAGACCGAAGCCCCACCGACGTAATTGTAAGTCCTCGGGATGGAGGTATCAAATCGCGGCCACTCACGCGCAGCCGGTGTACGCAGCCCACGAAGCCGAAGATACCTGACGCACCTGACAATCTGGACCAAGGTATGGAATGAAATGATTACAGCATTTCTCAAAAAAATATATAAAATTAACGAAAATGATGCTAACTTTGTAACGTTGTCCGGGGGCTGGCCAATATAGATGTAGGGATCTACATCCAAAGAGCTCATACGCCCCTGTGACGATCCTCTCGCCATAGACGATCCAAGCTTTAAAACCGCATCTTTCTTATATCTCCTCGCAGATACTTTGGATTTGCCCTCAATTTTAACCTTTCCGGTGTGCAATTCAAATGGCCCGCTCCCGGCGTCCCACCTTAACACGGCCCTATCTTCCACAAATCCAAGCCACAAATGGTCCCTCGTACCGGAAGCACTCACTAATGCGCCTTTACCGCAAACGGCAGAGACCTCCGCCCAAATATCGAAGCGTTTAGCAGGAAACCTCGCGCGAGCCGTCATTCTTGCTGTACCATCAAACAACGGCACTTCGTACATATCACGGCTATTCTCCTCTAAATATTCTTCATACATTGAATAATCTTCCACTTCGTTAGAATCAAATTCTTCTTCGACGTCATCAATAAAAGTTTGGCTTTTATTTCTGCTATATTTAGCACAATTTCCTTCAATGTTATTTTCTATGACACTACTAGAGTGAGTGTACGTTTTTTCTGCGAATTATCAGTTGAAGGATATTAATTCAGAATTATATTTATTAAATCAAATATTCTACTACGAAAATGAATTCTACAACGTTTCTAGCTTACAACTCTAGCGATATCCAATTGGTGGGAGTATATCGATGCATGTCAGCTCGGGTTCAGGACTGTCGGGTTTACCGCTGTCACTGGTGTCTACGGAAGCGTCAGTGAACTGCAGTGAGTTGGGGCTTTGTTTGATGTAGTCGAAGTCTTTGAGCGATGTTCTGTCGGGTTCCAGGGGCGTGCTGCTGTGTGGGTCACTATTTTGTTGTGAGAGGGACGAGCGGTTTGATCTACTGGAGCGACTACCTCGGCGCACGTGCGGCGCCTCTTCGCTGCAGGGCCCGAAGGCCTGCACCACCACGTCCGACTGCGTCCTGCAAGCGTGCGTGCGCAGGTGACAAGCAGAGAGGTAGGTGCGCCCGTCACTACCACAAACAGATGGTCCGTCAGACGGCGGACACTCTGTTGTACCGCATTCGCAGGTGGCGAGCCCGCTGCGCACCACGCAGTGCGCGCCGAAGTAGCACGTCATGTGCTGGCAGTTCGTGGCAGGCAACTGTGTAGATTCCGCTGTTGAAAAAAGTGGGAATAAAACTTCTGTTCACACTCTACAAAACTCTGCGCCTATAGGACGTATGAATCTTTTGTACTTACGGTCGAAACATCCATTAGGACCCAGAGTATGTTCGTGGTTGGAGCAAATGGTGCACTTTTGTCCTTGTATGCCCGGCTTGCAAACACAGCGTCCAGTCATCTGCTCACAATCTTCCCGAACTGAACCGAACGCCGAACAACCGCAAGCTAGAAGACGAAAAAGCCTATATGTTTAAAGAGATTTGTGTTTAGGTATACCTAAGACGACTCATCTGCCTATCCTTTTCCCAACTATGTTGGGGTCGGCTTTCAGTCTAACCGGATGCAGCTGAATACGAGTATTTTACATGGAGCGACTGCCTACCCAGTAACTGGGTTGTGGAGGTCAGATCCTCCACAACCCAGTTACTGGGTAACACGATATCCATTGGTAAGACTGGTTGTCAGACTTTTGGACTTGTGACGACCCGTAACAACTGTCAAAGATCTACAAATGACAGCCGGGACCAACGGCTTAACGTGCTTTCCGAGGCACGGAGGAATCTTGGTATGAAAAGATGGTCACCCATCCACGGACCAACCGCGGCAAGCGTAGCTTAACCTGATCGATCGACCCGTGCGGCAGTTATTACTTAGCCACCGCTCCACAGCTCCATATATCTAAGACGACTACACAACAAAATAAAATGATCATCATCCTATTTGAGTATCAGACGTTTAAGTTGTAAACTGTTTGAGTTGCCTAACGAGACGCAATAAACTATTTATTTATTGTTGCAAGCCCCTGGATAGTCAATGCACATCAATGAATCACATCCCATCATACTCACGTATACAACCAGTATATCCAGTGCCAATCCTTGGTAGTCCCCAGTAGCCAGGCTCGCATCTGTCACACTTCAGGCCACCGACACCAGGCCGGCAGACACACTGTCCTTCTTCGTCACACTGTTCGTTCACGGATCCGAGCCGGTGGCAGCCGCACACTGCCGGGCATCCGGCACCGCCTGGGCCACGCGCCGCTGTTACGCCGTCCGCGCAGCATCCGTGCCAGGACTCCTGGCAGCCTTTCTTCTCAACAACTGCCTTATCTGTGATGTGACAATATTAGTTTAAAAAAAAAATAGGATTTAATGATTATCATTACAAATAATCAATTTCAGTGTTTCAAAGACAGCGAGTCGATAATTTTAAGAAGTTGGTCTTATAGTATTTTTACCAATGCTAACGTGACTCTAAAAAGCAATGGTTCAATATGTTACTAACTTATCTAAAGAACACAGTAGGTACCTAAGCTACCAACTATTTATATAACTTTATGTACATAATTTCTATGACGACATATTGAGCGACAACTCCGCTAATTAAATCACAACGTACCGTTAATTATAGAACCATGTGTGATTTGTACACATCCGGGCCCGTCATGATCGGTAATGTCTTTCTCTTCGACTACCATAAAATAGTTCAGGCAAATATGTCAATAGCTCGTAATTGTCATAAGGGCAATGCAACTTTCTAAATAAATTATGCAAACAAGTGTATTAGTAGATACGTACTGGCTGTGTTTACTTTGTGTACTTTCTGGTCGGTATAATGTTCGATTTTCATCTGTCATTCGGGCACTGACAAACGAGCCGTGATTTATGATACATCTGCATGAATTTATTTCTGGTGTACCTTCTTTACTTTTTAGGGTTCCGTAATCAACAAGGAACCCTGTTCGCCATGTCCGTCTGTCTGTCTGTCCACGGCTTATCTCAGGGACTTTTAGTACTAGAAAGCTGTATTTGGCATGGGTATACTTAATTTAATCACGCCGTCAGTGGTAAATTTAAAAAAAAAATCTTGAATGATTAAAAAAAAATTAGGGACCTCCCTTGTACGTAAAGTGGGGGAGATATTTTTTTATTTGATTATTCTTCTATTCTATCGCATGGAATGGGGTATCGTTGCATAGGCCGTTCAAAAATAACGCAGGTCTGTCAAAACCTTTTCTCGATTCAGGTATGCGGTTGCGTAATATTAAGCTTTAAAGTGCTATTATTTGTAACAGTTCCCCCCTGCCAGCTAAATGGTTGATTTTGGATATGTGAAAAAAATCATGGCAGTAATATTAAAACGAAAAGGAAACTATCACAGCTAAGTAGGCTTCACCAGTTAACGAGTAATAGTCGACCAACTTATATTTGCAGTTGGAGAATTGTCCGTGACGTATATCGATGTATGGGAGAACATAATATGTTTTTCAACCACAATTTTAAGTTTGTTTTTGTGATAAATTTATCCCAACTACGAAACCCTCATTGTGCGTGGTCCGATACGCACTTGGCCGGTTTTCTCTATACAGTTAACTGTATATTAACGTCCATAAATAATAATAGTAATCGTTATTTACATAAAGTTCTATCTACTTACCTATGTACCGTGAAATTACAGCACACAAATTAAACTGTGTAAAAAATAACTTTTCCGATAAGAACATTTTCTGAATAACAATTAGATTGCAAGTCATTAGGTATGTAGTAGAGGTAAATATATTACAACATGTTTTAATTCAATGACAAATAGTAGATTACTGCATCTAGCAGAAAGTGACTTGCAGCAAGAAGTCACGTACTTAGAGCGAGGTCCGTAATCTGCTTTTCTTTAAACTATTACTACTTCTATCATTACTTTTATTTGTATGGCCTACAAGTAGTTGTTCCGGGTCTGGCTGTTGATGTATGTGAGTTTAAATGTTTGTAAACGCACCCACGATACAGGAGAAATCCTAGTGTCGGGCAAAGTTAAAAAAAAAAAAAAACTACTACAGCAAAAAAAGTTGGTAGAAAGTAAGAAAAATCAGTCTAACTAATAAAAACATTATTTATTTACAAAAGTAATGGTTATGTTGGAACAATTTTATTGTTAAATGTAAAGCTTCCGCCGGGTACACTCCATTTTTTTACTAATTCTGATGAAATTCGTAATGTTCAGCTGTAAAAATTATAAAGTTCGTGCCAATGCGTTTTTTCTTTTTTTATTATTATTTCATTACAGCCAGCACGTATTATTTTTAAATCTCTTTGGTTGTTTGCGTACATTTTATATGGAACATAATAATATGAAAACTTTGGTCAATCAAAAATTTCGGTCAATGAAAAAGGTTAAAAACCGGCCAAGTGCGAGTCGGACTCGCGCACGAAGGGTTCCGTACCATTATCTATAAAAATGGCAAAAAAAATCACGTTTGTTGTATGGGAGGCCCCCTTAAATATGAGTTTTATTTTAATTTAACTTTTTATTTTTAAAGTGAATATATAACTAAATATTCTGTGAATATTTCAAGCGTCTACCTGTTGCCGTTATCAACATCGAGCAAAAACGAGCAAAAAAATCGCGGTCGCGGTTCGGCCGAAATCGTTATTTTTTTTTAGTTAGTACATAATCAGCTTATAATGTTACCACGCCGGCCCAGTGCGGGTTGGTAGATGTCCCATGGTTTCGAATTTTTGGTTCTAGGACATGCTGGTTTTCTGACGATGTTTTCCTTCACCGTTTTGAGAGCAGTTTTAGTTAATAAATAAGACAAAATAGTTACCTTTCCTACAGCACCGAGCAGCTTTAGCAGTGTGATGACAGTAGCTACCAACTGGACAGTCCTTCCTATGAGGACCACCTCCGCAATCAATAGGTCTACCTTCAGTATCTGTCAGCGGTTCATCGACACCACATGGCCTGAACTGCAAGTAAACAACATAATTATAATTTAATAATGATGGTACAGTCAGAGAAATGAATTGCTAATCAAATGAACACCCTACGTCAACTTGCCGTGTATAGTGCGTTCACTATGCCTAAAAGTCTACCTTTGTAGGTTTATTCACAATGTTTAAGTTTTTAATCACACTAATATTATAAAGGCGAAAGTTGTAAAGTGTGTGTGTGTATGTTTGTTACTTCTTCACGCTCAAACGGCTGGACCAATTTTGATAAAATTTATATGTATGGAGGTAACCGACACCCTGGATTAAGACATAGGCTACTTTTTATCCCGATATTCCCACGGGATCGAGACTTAGGCGGGTGAAACCACGGGGCGCAGCTAATGTTACATAAAACAATAAATAAATCAATAAATATTTGCAGAACGTTACCTCTAACCCTCGACACAGCGGGAGGGGACGAAGCCGCAAGTCCTCCTGTCGCCGACACGCCTCGAGCTTCATATGGCACAGTGTGGGGTACAGGCGCAGGTCTGACGCACACACTGGAGCTGATGACGTGGCCGCAGCAGCCGCCGCCGCACAGTCGAAGAGACAGGCACACCTGGGGTATGCCAATTTTCTTTTATTACGACTTCAATAAATAAACATGGAGATCATGCATTCGGCGAGTTTTTTCTTTCTTGTATGATTTAAAACAACCGAATTGAATTTTGGCATTGATTATACGGGTCACTTTTGGCGGGTAAATTAGAAAATTATTAAAGGAAGTTTTGAAAGGTTGTAAAGTTGTCTAAGGCCTTCGATTGCGTTCATCATGATACACTCATCCGAAAACTGCACCACTATGGTATGAGGGGCAGTGCTCTCAACCTTCTGACTTCTTATCTGAACAACAGAATTCAGAGGGTTGATGTTAATGGCAAGAGATCTGCAGGATCTGCGGTCACTATGGGAGTTCCGCAGGGTTCAATTCTAGGTCCTTTCTTGTTTCTAATTTATATAAATGACTTACCTTATCATATAAGGGATAATCACAAGATTGTATTATTCGCAGATGATACTTCCCTTATTTTTAAAATCAAACGTCAGCTAGTCAATTTTGAACATGTTAACGATGCACTCTCTAAGGTTTTCCATTGGTTTAATGTAAATAATCTTCTCCTGAACGAAAAAAAGACTAAGCTCATTAAATTTTCAATGCCAAATGTCAGGCAGCTAACTACCAATGTTCAACTTTATGGAATAGAGTTGGACCCTGTTGAGTCGACAGTTTTTCTTGGGATAACTATTGACGGTAAATTACAATGGGGCTCACACGTAGAAAAATTGTCAGGAAGGCTTAGTTCGCCCGCCTATGCTGTTAAAAAAATTCGACAGATAACTGACGTAGATACTGCCAGAATTGTTTATTTTTGTTATTTTCATAGTCTTATGTCACATGGGATTCTTCTCTGGGGAACCTGTGCGGACATTAATACTATCTTTGTTTTACAGAAAAGGGCTGTTCGAGCCATTTACAATCTAGGTCCAAGAGATTCACTTCCTGAAAAATTCGAAGAAATAGATATTCTGACTGTAGCCTCTCAATATATATTTGAAAATGTATTGTATGTACACAAAAATATATCAAATTTTAAGAAAATGTCCGATATTCATTGTTTAAATACCAGGAATAAACACAATCTTGCTGTACATCGCACTCGCCTTCACAGAGTAGGCAACTCGTTCATGGGTCAATGTATACGCTTTTACAACAAACTTCCTACTGACATTCGAAACTTACCCATTAAACGATTTAAAAGCTGTATTAAAACCAAACTTTGTAAAAAGGGTACTATAAAATTTCTGATTATTTAGAAGACAAAAAAGCTTGGGATTGAGCTGCTCGCTCTGCAAGCCTTGTGATCAAACTGGAAAACTTGACATTTAATGTTATTATGCATGATTTTATACAAATATTGACATTGCTGAATATTATATACAATATTACATTAATGTTTAGTTTGAAAAGTATTATATTTACTGCTTTAATTTATTGTGAATGTGAGCACTATGTGGGTCATTTTTTTTTAGTATTTTCCTATTATTTTATGCTTTTTCTCAGTTTTAATGGTGGTCTGGCATTTTGAGCACTTTATGAGGCCTACCCAAATGTACTTTCTTTGGTATTGTTCGTCGAGTCGTTGAGCTCCTTAAGTCTTGAGTCGAGCTGCACGATTACGACAAATGCTTGCACTGATTGCACAGGTCCACTCAAAATTGTGTGGTTCTTTCCTCAAAAGACCATTTCAGACACGATCTACATGGTCCTCACATGATCTGACCAAGATTATGTCTGGACTTTAAAAGAGACTTTGACCCCTGAGTTTGTTTCGCCATTTCTTCTCAGGGGTAGTCAGATAGGAAATGTCGACTACATCTAGCTTATTTTTTACTTTTTAATATGACGTGTAAAAGTGATTCCGATATCCTATTTACAGAATAAACGATTTCATTTCATTTCATAAGGATTTCTGATATATTTTTTGAATAATTTTAAAATAAATGCTTTTAAAGTTATTTAAGAAAATAGGTGAAAAGGAGAGGTCAAAATTGGTATAATATTCCGACGATTTTTAAACGCTAATGTGTTATTACAAAGCTTATTTATTATGCTACTCGATTATAGTTAAATCTGATTTTTTCAGGCGCCCGTTTTTGTGAAAAAGTGAAAAATAATTCAATACAAACAAAACGCACATAGTCTTTATTTATTCATTTCTATGCAATATAATTATTTTATGTGGCTAATGTTTCTTTTTCTATTAAATACTTTGAGATTTTATTATAATTTTAGCTGCAGCTCCATGAAATTAAGACAAAAAATATTGATTATCATGACAATGCAATAACAAAACGTATCGAAAAAAGTCAAAGCTGTAAACTCGGACTAAATATCCGTTGTAAATGTCAAGCCGAGTCCTGCTGACTGACGTTGTCATTGTCACGTCATTTGCCACAGGGCTGCCATCCCTAAAATATAAATAATGCTTGTAGAACATTTTATTTTTCAACACTTGTTTTACAAAAAACGGGCGGCTGGTAAAAAAAATTAAATGCCCAAAGACATCAAAATAATTACCCTCTTTCAGCCTATATAGGTCAGAAGGCTGTTTAAATTTTCAATTATTTTAGTACCAAGCCCCATACATTTCGTGAACGTCTCCTTTACCATTCCCCCTTATCTCCGAAACTACTGAGCCTAACATTTTGAAACAGATACAGAGAATATTTCTTTACTTATCGATTACAGGAAAACCTATAAGAAGTCTATGGTCTTAAAATAACATGGTAAATCTCTCAATATTGTGCGTACAAATTTACATTTGCAGTTGGAATGTATTATATGAAGTGACGTGTTTTTCAACCACAATGTTAAGTTTGTTCTTGATATAAATTCATCCCAATTATGGACCCTTTCATTGTGCGTGGTCCGACACGCAGTTAACCGGTTTTATTTTTATGTTGAAATCAATTAAAAACTAAAGACAAAGACACCAACATCCGAAACTAAAGTTAATTTTTACTTTGTAATGGTTTTTTTCGAACAAAAACGTCACGCCTTGTTTCCCCAAAGGGTTGGGTAGAGGTGTACACCCACATTTCGCCAGTTTTTCGTTAGTTTTTTTGAAGTCGGTTGTTTTTTACTTTATGACTTGAATTAGGGGTAAGTGTTGAATGTTAGTTTTGAATGTAACCAATGGTTCTTGAATGTAATGACATTTTCCTAGGACCGGTATTCGATGAAGATAGATAGAAAACTCTTTTTCTTCCAACTACCTAGTAATATTCTTTAACAGAACACATGAGCTGTGTTGAGGCGAAGAAGGAAATGCGTTCTCTATAGAATCATATTTATACTATTTATTCTAAGATTCACGTTACGTACCTGGGTTGTCCGTTAGAGTCAACAGCGCACGTCGCCTCGTACGCGCATTGCACGCGCGCACACACGGCCGTGCCCGACACCGCCTCGCTCGAGTTCTCGTTCTCGTCTCCCGCGCGGATCTCGTTAGTCAGGTCTGTGTACTTCGATGATCTGTTCCCGTCTGTAAGCGGAGATTTTCCTTAGAGCAAAGTGTGGTGTTTAAATAACATACAACATTATTTTTAGTATACCTATGCGAAACCTGAATAAAGTTTGTTCAGAATAAGGAACTGAATCGATTTCAATCATTTTTACACCATGTTATATTTTGTCCCAAAAATATTTAAGTGTGATGGAAAATGTTATCACCATTTAATTACTTACAATACAATCGCCGTACGGTTAGGTACTTACTGTCAAATTATTATCAATGAGCGCAAGACGACCCTGGAGTCGCGCGGGCGCCGCGCCGTTGTTTTTGTACGGACAACCCGGTAACATAACAATTTCATAACTTTGTGATTTTTTATGATAGTTTTGAAATTTTGTACATAGATTCTTTACATAAAAATACTAAAAAATACACGGGTTTCGGGTTTCGCATATACTAAAACTAATATTGTATAGGTACAGTAGTTCATCTGATTCAAATGTAGAGTAATAGGTACATTGAGCTCATAAGTTTTCGCTAATTAGACTATACTTTAACAGGGCAAAAAGAGAATAGATTACTGAAACTTCAACCAAACCAGTCCGCCCTGCTACTGACAAGACGTCCGAGAATCCGTAGTGGCGTCAGAACATTGTAGGTATCATTAGTATTTTCAGCTCCCCTTTATCACCTATCCATCCATACCACGGAATAGAAAAATAAGGTTATTTATCTGTTCTTTATCCTTATTTATCTGTTCCGTGATCCTACCATACTATTATGATTAATGCGAAAGTATGTCTGTCTGTCTGTTTGGTACCTTTTCACGGCTGAACGGATTTGGATTACGTTTGGCATACGGCTCGGACCTGCATAGATATTCACAACCATTCAACAGGCGCCCGAATCAATCCCAATCTCGATCGTATTCCAATCCGATTCAGTTTCAATTCCGATCTTCAGAAAATTGGCACTCTTGAACGAAATCGGGATTGAGATTGGAATCGACTGCATGTTCGATAACACTGATTGACATGGGGTGGCCATACGAATTAAAACGTTAATTACCAACTTTTAAAATATTGAATAACTCGTTCAATCTATAAATAAATATGTTCTGCTTATAACATAAATAATCATTTAAGTGATCTTTGCTTGCATTTATATGAATTTTAACACTGAATATTTAGGCAGCAATGGCTCATTGTGTGTGTCATTGCCTACGTTACATTAAAAAAACTTCCCGCGCATTTGTCATCCACTTAAAAATCCTTTAATAAAAACTGTGAATAATAATACAAAGTGTCGTGATAAACAAAAGTTTCAAAGCGATGTCATCTAAAAGTTTTCAAATGTAATTAAAGTACGTTTATAAGCACAAGTTCAAGTTAGTTTATTTAAAGTATAAACTGTGCTAAGTGCCCTAAATAAAATGTTATTTAGGGCACTTGGCACAGTTCATACTTGCTGATGCCCTGAGACAAAATAGGTAGAAATTAAATTGATATTAATTTAGCTATTATTGCTTTAGGGTTTTAAGTAGGTACTAGTTTAGAGTTAAAAATAAAGGAAATTACATTGTTGAATAATATTGATTAATAGTTTGTTGTTTTTTTGTTTTTGTTGTTTTATTGTTTAAAACTTTCTAGCCAATACGCATTCTATTAAATATAATGAGCAAATAATATGAGTATATAGCAAATAGAAAAAAAAAGAAGATTAATTTACAAAATAAGTTTCATTAAATTAGGTTTTTAATTACACAGAATAAGTCTAAGTCAAAAATTTGTTCTTACATAACAAAATAATCTCCATAACCAGTCGGTAATTTTTCGTAAACTCTTCGTCAGTCATGGCAAACGCGTTGTCTGCGCCATTCGTCTCAAATTCCTCCTTTGTCTCTCATCTAACTTATATATTTGCATTGTCCAAAATATCACAAATAAGTTCTAAACATGCCATTATTCACAATAAAAACTTCACAAATCAGTCACAATAACAAACTTGATCCCTAAAAAGTATACTTTTTGTAATCGTGCAACTTTGATCATAAATATGAATTGAAACTCGATAAGTCAACGTCAAAATCTCGTCAAGAGTACCGAAAAAATGCATCGTTCGAGTAAAGTCGATTTCATTTAGTTAAAAAAAAATCCACCTAATACGATTCCAATCGTGAGCTAGTGTAGCGTTCAAGAGTGCCAAATGACAAGATCTCGATCCCAATTTCCAATTCCGATTGAGATCGAGTGTCGAGAGTAGGCCTAGATTTGCCTAGTCCCTAACTGCAAATAGCTGTCGGAAGAAAAGCGGTCATCTATTTGGTAACTGTAAATAATTTGGGGTTCTGGATTTGTGAACAGCGTTTAGAGGACTCCTTTGATAACATGGATTGATGTTCGATTCAGCACTTAAGCGTATCGAATGTTTGAGAATAGCTATGCTGGACTACGACATAAGAGTTTTTATCCCGGTTGTACGTTCCCGGGGAAAATGTCCGACCTACACGGTCAACCACGGACAAAAGCAATTCGTTTTTTAAATATTTAGCACCTCACCTGCAGTACCATTTTCATCCTGTTCAGTACACTCGCCGTAATACGCCACTCTGGGTGGCGGGTCTCCTCTAGCCTTCGCCTCGCAAGCATTTCGTCTTAAGGCGCAATGGTGTGGATACGTTCGTCGGTTGTCGCCACAGACGGGCTCGCGAGCCGCCTCTGCGCACGCAGCTTGGCAACCGCAAACGCCGCGTGCGCACCACGTGCCTGCTGGGCATGCGATCTCCGCACACGACTCTGAAGACAATAAAGTTCATTTTCTCAAACATGCTTGGAAATTCGAGCATTATTTTGACACCCTTCGAGATAAATCGTACATGCGAGCAGCGGCCACCAAAAGTTGTATGAAAATCCATATAATATGTCGTTGTTTAACGGCCAAATAAATTACATAGTGAACTCATATCTATCGTGTAATTTAAAAATTGAACGATATTTTACTCCGAAACATGGCAACCAAGAAGGTAACTTAAAAAGGTTTTATTTAAATTTCGAACTGGCTTGCAAATAGAAAGCTGTTTAATAAAAATAAAACAAATGTACACATTGGCGCGTGAAAAGTTATCGTTGTTCGTCATTGAATCTCAAATTTATAAATAATTTACTTAATTTGAATTTCCGCGCATTATTTGAGAAAAGCACTATACAACGTGGCGATTAGGTTATCACATTAATTCAAACCACGTATTCTACATTACGTATTTTAAGCATACATAAATAAAATAATTAATAAAAGTTAACATTCTACCCGTGAGACCTTTTTTTCCCTTTTAGTATTTAACAACATCATGTATTATAACGCCCCGCGCGTGAGCGCAAGTACCTACCCTCCGCTAGTCTCACTGTCGTTTGGCGTGTGCGCCGCCCGCCGCCTATAGTATCAAGGGTGGATTATTTATTGCCAATTTTTACGCTATTTAGTTTGTTAGAAAAATTCAGTTTTCTATTTTTAGGTCTATTTTTATTTTTATTATTTTAACAGACTGATAACAACTTGTAATAACCGCTGTACTATTTAATGTGATAACCTAATCGCCACGTTGTATAAACCATGGCCGCAACCAGGAATCGATGGACGAACGTGAAAATATATATTCGTACTAAATATGTTCGTCAATGCCTATTGCAGGCCGCTGGCGCAGTAATGTATTATTTGTCTTTATCTAACGCACGAAACAAGCAGAAAATATCAGATTAACCCGTTCCTTTTAGCGGGCGATGAAGACATTCAAAACGACGGACGAATCTTCTCTGCAAACTGATATTTAGGTCTTCCGTGATGACGAAAATTCCAATATTAACGGTTAGTAGAAAGGCGGTTACAGGTCGATAAATATTATTATTATGATTTACCGCACGATCCCATGTGCTTGATATGAAGCCGCCTCTTCTCCCTGCAAGCCGTGTCACGCAGTGCGCAAACGCTGCTATAAGTTTTATTATCCGTACCACAAACTTCTTCCGTTTCCTGCAAATCAGAAAAGAGAGAAATCGAAAATAACCTATCAAGCTATCATCTTGGTTGATCGTATTATCTATTAAAATACTCACAGTGCCGTCTTCGCAGTGCTTGGGGCAGACGCAACTGGCTTCAGAAACGCCGTCGCTCTCGCAAACGGCGTAGAATTCGCACTTCTTGTTTTCACACCCGTCTATAATATTATAATTTAACATTGAATTATGTCCGGGTAGGGGGTTGGCTACTATAGCCTTTTAATAATTTACACTTCTCCTGGCAACCTCCGCAACCTTTCACTTGGCGAAAGGTTGCGCAGGTTGCCAGAAGTTGCCATCCGTACCACACACGACATAATTATGTTAACAACAGTGCTACTTACTGCAGGGTCCGTCGTACAGCACCTGCACGTCGCGCCGGTGCCGGCACGCCTCCAGCTGCAGCTTACACCGGTTGCCGTACGAGATGCCGTCCGAGCCGCACACGGGCGCGAACTCGTTGGAGCAGCGCGGACACCGGCACAGGCCCCGCCCGCCGGTCGCCACGCACTCGCCGCCGTGCGGACACACGCGGTCGGCGCATACGCCGTTGGAACCTGGATTTATAAATAGAAGGTAATTTGAAATTCTGTTGTCATCTTATTAAGGATCCTGAGTAATATAATAAATCCTTTCCACCTACTTCTTCAATTTGCGACAAATGCATCCAGCATTTTGCAATCGGTTCTGCTTGTTAACTACCTATGTGGTAACTGGTTTACCAACCCACTATTATGAATCTAGGCTTACTGAGAAAATGAGGACTCATCATTGTCATCCGAGTGTAACTCCGAAAGGTCCGAACTTTTTAATACTTTTTCCGTCGTTAAAATTAAGCGTAGTTTCCCTCATTTCGATATAAGCACATTATGAAGACTCACACTGTATAGAAAAAAGAAGATGGCGGCGTTAGTTCCAATTTTGGCCGCGCGCCAAAGGCTCCATTAACAACTATATTTACCGCAAGCTCCTGCGTGCAGTACTCTCAGCTCCCTTCCGAGCAGGCAGGCGGCTCGTCTCAATTCGCACTCACTATCGTGAGTGCGCGAGTCTGAGCCGCAGACGGGCCGCAGAACCGGCTCGCACGCCGGCGGGCAGGCGCACACGGCGCCGCCGCCCTCCACCCGACACTCCGCCCCGTGCCGGCACTCCACCTCCGCGCAAGGGTTCACCCCTGCAAGAAGTTAGTACATGCATAGGTAAGATTCTTACCTACCTACATGCATCAAAACATGAAAGAGATTTTTTTTTTAATTTTAGTTTTTGTTTTCCTTTTACGTATTAGGTACCACAGTTGATAAGTAATTAGTAATTTAAATATAACTTAAACAGCTAAGTAACTACAAAATTAAGAAACCATCCAATAACGTGTTTCTGATCACTATAAGTTCAGTGGTATATTCACGTGTTCTTTATTATAGTTAGCACTTGCACTGCAGTTTTATAAGTTCACTCACACTGCAACAGTGGCGTAGCTACCGTTGGTACCGGTGGGCTAGACGGGGCAGTGCCCCCGGGGCCCCCAAGCTCAGAGGTCCCCTCGGACTCTGACTTACAAACTATAAATTGAACTAGTGAAAGTTTCTCCCACATTCGGAATATAAATAAACCAGATTCCAGGAACGCGACTTTAATATTGGCAACTTAATTTGAAAAAAAAAAAAACAGGGGAATTCCCAACAAGTCTCGAACGTCTCTGTTTGAAACTTGCGGGGAACTCCCCTGTATTTATTTATACTGACACAGAACTGTATTTTTTGAACGGTAACAGGTAGATATTTTCTTTTATTTTCACAAAATAGTCTTAATTTGTTTATTAAGTAACAACATGTATTTGGTTTTTAATTTTATTAAGGAGTCGACTGTATTACGACGAGTCTGGAGTACGACGAATGCGGATTACGACAAATCTGGAGTACTTACGTCGAATTCGGAAAACGACGAATACGGAAATAACGATTTTAAATAGTTTAGTTGGGGCCCTAGTTTATTTTTTGCCCCAGGGCCTTTGGTTAGCCTTCGCACTAATTCAGTTTGAACCTAGGTTAAGTTATCGAGTTAAGTTATCGTCAACATCTAGATGTTGACGTTGACGATAACTTAACTCGGTACCAACCCACACCTTTGCAAAACAAAAACCATTTATCATGACACTTCTTTTTCCTTTCACCAAGGCTTAATCCCTACTTACCAGAACTGCACTGTCCTTTAAAAATTATCTTCAACTGTTTTCTAGCTCGGCAGGATTCCCGATGCATCTGACACTCGTTGGAGTATGTCTTGCCGTCGGAGGCGCACACAGGGGAGAACTCCAGAGGACACGGTTCGGCACAGCGGCAGGATGGAGAGCGGCGCTCGTCCAGCTGACACACCTCAGGATCGGGACAGGTAACTCCGGAACAAGGATCTGTAAACAAAATAATGTGGTCTTAATATTTTTTTTCGGCCTATGTCACCTTGGGTAGACAGACGCCTGCCTATACCTTTTCAAATATTTGAAACTTTACGCCGCAAACGCGACTGCTGTGCGGGTTCGATTCCCACGTCGAACGTGTTATATAGGTATTGAGTTTTTCCTTCAAGAATTCCTCATTAGTAAGTAACCCGGACTTAACAGGCAAAATATGTTTCGGTATATAAACCTCTGCCCACGCCTTCGGGGAATACAGGCGTGACGTTAAGTATGTATGTACTTTTAGTTCTCAATATCCCAAAACAATACCACTTGAAATACTTACCACATTTACCGTAATACTTGAAAGTTATATTAGTGTTTGATTCGCAGGCAGCTCTCCGCATCTCACAGTCGCCGGGATAGTCGCGAGCGTCGCTTGCGCAGAGGGGCCGCGAGCCCTCGTGGTCGCCGTAGCTGGGGCACGACGCGGGACACTCGCAGCTGTGCGCGCGCCCATCGGGCGTGGGCCGGCACAGCGCACCCGGCCCACACGTCACGCCACTGCACGGATCCGGTACGTCTGATGATGAGAACAGACGGAGAGTTCGATACTTCCTTTCAACTTAAGTGTTATGGAATCCTAGCGTCTTTTTCTGCTCAAATGGCTGTTGTCACAATCGTTACTCACAATCACGATACCTAGGTACTACGACTTCTTTAGCGTTTTAAATACTGTAGGATATGCTCCGGCTGCCATCCATCTTCAAATCATGATTACCTAAATAGGTACGGTCCCTACTTCAATAATAACGCAGAGGTTCATCCATTTTAGTCTATTGTATGCAATCTGTAGAGGATGCTCGGAGGGAACAGGTTTGTTACCTAATGATTAATGTGCTTACCACTAGGGAACAGGTAACAGCAGTCAGCAGCCGCCACCAGCACCAACAGCGCCGGCAGCGTCGCGCTCACCATGGTCCGACTGGATCGCCACACTTGGCCCTTCTTGCTTCCACCATCACACATTATATATTAGCATTGCACTGTTTTCTACGAAAACATTTATTAATAACTTAAACGTTTCTGCTATTCTAGTCGAGGTAGTATACTACCTATACGGTATGCATTCGTAATTTATTCTTAATTCAATAGCATTTCGATCAATAACAACATTAAATTTTGCTTATATTTACAAATTACAAGTATCTAAACTTAATTAGGTATTATGATCAACATGAAATCTGGAACGTAGCTATGGAATGGGAAACTAACTCACCCGATGTTCGCTTTCGCATTACAATTAAACCGGTGTATGAAACTCCAACACTTTTATTTATCTAGAAGCATAGACGACAATACAGGTCTACAGGTAAAAATAACAAGCTAGGTACTGTATTTCTGCGCACAAAGTATCATCGTTGACGCGCTACCCCCTCAATCGACGGAGAGCTACTGAAGCTGAACTGACTGAAGCACTTGTCTGAATGAACTCCTTTCGGTCATGCGCACTGCGATATCAACGATATGACCATCGGGAAAGAGACAAATTTAACTGGACGTGCTATAGATAGACCGTAGTTATTCAATAACTCGAACCAATGTCACAGAGCATGTAACTTTCCAATGTTTAGAAAAATGTTAACTAAGTCCAGTCTACTCCGAAGCGATAATCCGAAGTATCGGCCGAATGTTCATCCGTTTTATAACTTCCAGTTTCGTTTATAGGGTTCCGTACCCAAAGGGTAAAACGGGAACCTTATTACTAAGGCTCCGCCGTCTGTCTGTCTGTCCGTCTGTCACGAGGCTGTATCTCATGAACCGTGATAGTTAGACAGTTGAAATTTTCACAGATGATGTATTTCTGTTGCCGCTATAACAACAAATACTAAAAAACAGAAAATAAATATTTAAGGGGGCTTCCATACAACAAACGTTATGTTTTTGCAATTTTTTGCTGGATGTTGATAACGGCAACAGGTAGACGCTTGTAATATTCACAGAATATTTAGTTATATATATTCACTTTAAAAATAAACAATCAAATTAAAATAAAACAAATATTTAAGGGGGGCTCCCATACAACAGACGTGATTTTTTTGCCGTTTTTGTAGATAATGGTACGGAACCCTTCGTACCATTATTTTACCACGATTTTTTTTTTAATTTGTTGTAGTCGGCCATAGCCGTAGTCAAGAAACGACCGAACATTTGGCCGATACTTCGGATTTATGTTCGGAGTAGACCCCCAGTCTAGTGTTTCTTTTCCTGCAATAAACCTTTTGCTCTCAAATGCATTTTTTCATACATTATAATATTATATACTTAGTGAGTGTTGATTACCAATTACGTTGGTACGGCAACGTCATATAGATTCACATTACTTACATTTTTTAATAACAGTAACACGTGACGTCATACCTCCTACACAAATAATTATATAGAGGTTCTTGTTATAGATGTAGGTACATACCTGCGTCTGACTCAACAACCGGGACATGCCCCGCTACTACTATGCCCGTTGTACACTATTTTTTATATTTTTTGGTCAGATAACTTGAGCATAGGTACCTATACAAGATGGCAAATTCGTCACCTGCAAGCGTAGCTATAAAAAATTACTTTTAAAACATGCTGTCATACATCGTAATTTACGTAATTATGTCTTATGTTTTTAAGTAATAAACAAATTTTTCATGGGTTTCCATGAAAATGTTGTTTAGATTGATGATCACCCTTACTCTTGCATGTGATTTAATCACCAGCCTGTATAGTCCGGTCTCAAACAGTGAAAGAAAACATCGTGAGGAAACCGGCATGTCCTAGAACCAAAAACTCGAAGATATCACTGTGACATCTACTAACCCGCGCTAGGCCCGCGTGGTGTATTACGGCCCACTACCTCTCACCGTGAGGAGGCCTGCCCCAGCAGTCGGATCGTTATAAGTAGGCTGATTATGCTGTGTCCGTGGTGATACGAGAGAAGTACGAAGGTCCATTCAGGGGGCCTACTCCGAAGATAAATCCGAAGTATCGGCCGAATTTTCGGCCGTTTCCTAACTACGGCGAAAGAAAAAAAACGACGGTCAGAGAGATAAGTCAAAAACGTGACTTGAAGTCGAGTAAGGATTCAAAGTCAAATCCTCCTGAAATTTTAGAAGTCAAGAAATCGGCCGATAGTTCTGAGTAGGCCCCCAGAAATGAAGTGTGAAAGCACCTACAAAACTCACTTGCCAAATACCAACATCCTTAGATTATATAATCTAAGACCAACATCATAAGTCGCTAACGTAATTATGTAGCTTTGGCTTCTAATCCAATAAGAATACGTAGCCACGATCGATACTTTTTGAATATTAATTGCACAAAACTGTGAGGAACTTCATTCCAGGTAAACCTTTAAATGTAACTTTATGATCAAAAATGAATGCTATCCATACTTCCGAGTCCGCGTATCACTGGTCAGTTTCCCTTACTCGTCAGTTTATTTAATTCGCCAGTTTCGTTGATTAGTCAGTTACGCTGATTGGTCAGTTGCTTCAACTCGACAGCTTCCAGTGTTCGCCAGTCTCGTTGATTCGTCAGTTTTATTCAATTGGTCAGTCAAAGTACAGTCGGTACAAAACTGCACACACGTCAGCTAATTTAATTATGTACATTTTGTACTGTTTACTCAAAGGGTTAGGCAGAGGTGCAGCTCGAGTACACCCATATTTCACTAGATATATTTACGTGCCATGCAATTGGAGGCGAACCCCAACCGCCCAAAACCAGACTCCGAGCCGATACTGAAAAATGTCTACTGGAAAAACCCAATACAACTTTTTTCGACTTGAGAATCGAACCCAGGCTCTCATGCACAGCAGTAACGCTTGCGAACACCAGACCAACGAAGCTAAATAAAAAACAAATATGTACCTATTAAAGTCTACCTATTAGTTTTCAGATACAATTATGATGTTAGAAGTTAAATATACAACTTTAAGTTTGATTTTAATCCGGTTAGGTAGGTATTCATCACATGATCTACTTTTGTTTACTTAAACGTAAACTTATCTTTTCGGTGAGTGTACTAAACTGACGAATCAACGATTTTGGCGACCACTGGAAGTTGTCGAATTGACGCGACTGTCTTATCCGCAAAACTGACCAATCAACGAAACTAGCGAATTGAATAAACTGACGAGTGAGGGAAACTGACCAGTGATACGCGGACTCATACTTCCATACTAATATTAATTAATATTATAAATTCGAAAGTAACTCTTTGTCTGTTTGTTACCTTTTCACACCTAAACCACTCAACCGATTTCGATAAAATTTGGCAAGATAGATAGATGATACTTTTTGTCTAAAAAATAATCCGAAAGGGGGTGATATAAGGGATGAAAGTTTGTGTATGGCAAGCTCAGCATTTCTTAATTAGGGATATGAAAATTCAAATTATTTATTTTTATTTTTATTGATACCTAATTCAAAAGGTAAGAAATAAACGTGTTTAGCGTTTTTGTAAATTCATCCCCCAAGGAGGTAAAATAGGGGACGATTTTAAAATTCACATGTAATAATGAAATAAAAAAAATCAAGAGCCGAGAGGCAATACAAAATGCCTTGAAGAATTTGTTGCCTCCAGCTGATTTCTTCAAGAAGGGCATCAATAAACTACCACTGCGTTGGCAAAGATGCATCGATTGCATGGGTGATTACTTTTAATAGAAATAAAATATAATTTTAAAAAAAATATATAGGGTAAAGGCCATTTTACAACTTACGATTGCACTTGTCTGAATTCATAGACGGCAAAAATTCAGCAAAGTGGAAAACCGGTTCAGATGAAATTTTGAAAAAAGTCAGTTGCTGAATGAACTAAAACATATCGAAAAAGTTAAACAAGTCGATCAGTGTTTAATTAACGCAAATTGAATACGTTTTTGGTGGGCACCTACAACTTACCGTGCTAAAAAGCGTGATTTCACGCAACCGTACACGCCGCGAAATCAGCCAAAGCGTGATAGCGGTGACAAGGCATCCCAACCTACATAAAGCGTGTCAGGCCATACCAACCTCGGCCCACAGCGTGACAGGGCGCGACCCCATCCTAGTCTAGGCTCACTCGCACCATGCTTGGAACAATAAAAATCTGTTTTAAACTTTAATATGTTTATTTATTATGGTATATACCATTTAAGACGTTTTCACTCTTATTACATTCACAATTGCATGTAACAGAGAATAAGACTTTACATAATGTATAAAAATAGGATTGTACGAGTCATGACATGACTCGGAAATGCACGCAAAATGAGAAATGAATTTACAAATTAAGTCCTTCCTGTCCACTGCTAAAATGCAATGACAATAAGTGCCCCTTCTGCTAAGCTATTCACAATTTCTTGAAATTGCACATGATTTTAAATTACATGCAAACCTACTAACAATTGCTAAATTTTGTACATTTGCTACGACCTATTAATATCACTTGTTTCTGTCAAGTTAAATACATAAATCATGATAAGGAGGCATCAAATAAATAGAAAATTGGATTTAAACATTAAAAAACATTAAGACTGCGACTAAATTGGAACAATATAAAAATTAATGGTATTTTTTTTCTAAAATTCTGTACATGTAACAATCAATCGACAGATTCAGCAATAAATAAATTTACTATACAGTCTTACTTACAAAATGTCACTATTAACGTCTCATTTCATATTGATGCGCTTTCGCTTATCACATCATAGATAAACCACAGCACTTTTTGTCACTTAAACTTTACACTTCACGGTTAAACCAGCGTTCTCGGAAAGAGATGTCTACAGGCTATCTATCTATTTACAAAATATAAAATACAATGTTATTTACAAGGCAACGGAACTACGGCATTATGTGGGAGGTGCGCGACGGTCGTAATCCCTCCGGTACACCTCCCGCTCGTAGTCCCGCTCGTCGTACGGATACTCGGGTTGCGTGTAGCCGCGCCACTCGTCGGGGTAGGGCCGAGCGGCCGGGAAGCCCATGCTGCCCGCCATGCTGGCGCTGTCGTAGTAGCCGCCATACGGGCCCGGCATGCCGCCAAAGCCACTGTACCTGCTAGAAACATCAAACACTACATAGAAACCATATCGGAGCAAATAAAATTAGTCTAGTTACGAGCAAATAGTCGAACGCACCTCCTCTTGTCGTGCGGCCGCGGCGTGCGTTCCGTGCGCTCCGTGCGGTACTGGCGCGGGCCGGGGTAGGCGGGCGGCGTCCAGGCGGGGTGCGCGGGGTGGGCGGGATGCGCAGCGTGGTCGGCGTGCGCGTGCTGCAGGCTGTAGGGCGGCCGGGAGCGCGCCGCGCTCACGCCGCCGCTGTCCCGGCGCGTGCGCGAACGCTCGCGGTCCCGGTCGCGCTCCCTGTCGCGGTCCCGCTCCCTGTCTCGGTCGCGCTCCCTGTCTCGATCTCGGTCCCGCTCACGATCCGATCGACTCCGCTCTCTGTACATCAAATCGTCCCGCTTCAGGCTCCTATCCCTATCCTTGCGATCCTTGTGCTTGTGTTTATGTCTGCAGGGATGGACAAAGCGATAATGGCGGTGAGCGACAACAGGAGAGGTTAGCGATTTGATGATAGAAAGAATATTTTAATGAAAATGAAAAATGAGGAAGCAGGCGAGCGATTGAAATGAGTTGAAGAAGACTATTAGTTCCCAAATTAATGTTTACGCAAAATCCCAGTTTGTATAATGATATTTACCTTTCATGACGTTTATTTTCACTCGGCTCTGGGTCGCACTCTCCTTCTTCTAACTTTCTCTTTATTCCAGAAGTGTGTGCATTTTTGTCGTTGATTTTATCGAATTTATCTCGATCAGTTTTTGGCCTCTTCTCTTTTTTATTATTAGCATTATCAGTTTTGCCATCTTTTTTATGCGACTTCACGTGATTACTATTGTGATTATTTTTATTGTTCTGCAATATGAAATCAGATTTTATTGAAACCTCATACAAATTAAAAGATACCATTGAAATTACTCAGAAAAAGATACTGACCTTAAGATTTTCTTTGTGTTTACCATCTTTCTTACTAGACGATTCATTTTTCTTCAGTCCATATTTGTATAACCTATAAAGCTGCTTTGCATCAAAGTTTGTAAACTTTGAAACAAAGTACCAGAGATTACTCCTCCACTCAACTTTCTTTTCAGGATCAGGATATGCATCTACACATATGTCTATTTGGTTCCCTATCTGCGTGAGGCAAGCCCGCGTCCTGGCGACTTGATCAGTTTCAGACAATGTCTGATCTGGATTGTCGAGTGCTCGTAGGGCTTTCTTGACTGGCCTCATTTTTTCTTTGCACTAAAAGAAAAATACAATGGTCATTAAAAAAAAAAAAACTATATATAAATTATATAAAAACGAAATGCTGTTAGGTGGTAAGCGCATCACTTGGGAATGGCTGGACCGATTTGGCAGTTTTTCCTTATAAAATGTTCGTAATAGTCCGAATAATGTTTTAGGGAAAGAACATTTTATGTTTCCAGGAAGGTTTTACAAATTCGGGAAAAACTGAACGTCCTTTTTTCTATGGGATTTTTGTATGAACTATTGAAATCTGGACTAGACAACGTCTGTCGGGTTAGCTAGTTCATTGTAATAAATGACAAACTGCTTCTTTCCATATTCATACCTCTTCAAAAACGGATGGATCAAGGTCACCAAGAACCTCCAGCGCCCTTGGTTCATTGTTGGCAGTAAAATGCATAGGTCCAGCGTTCTTCTTATTGCGTGGCTTCAGTTTGTCAGATTTCCTGTTTCCATCTCTCTTTGCGCGTTTTTTATCTCTCTCTTTTTTATCATTGGAGGTTTCGTCGTGTGTGGATACATCCTCTAATTTAGATTTGTTCTAAAAATAGAAAAAGGTAGAATTAATTTATTGAATTACTGAAAATATTTCGAGGCCCACTTGCACCACAATCACTACATTCGTTTAGTGCTACACATACTTATAACATGATTCTGTTTGTTATTTCCAAAGATTCTCAGAAACTGAACAATCTTTAAAACTGAGTTTTAAATACATTTAGTGATCTGTGGTGCAAGCGGGCCATAACGTATACCATATATAGGCTACAAACCTTATCCGATTTATCATTTTTACCAGTCTTATTCGATTTTTTATTCTCATCTGCAGAACTACCGTCATCTTCTACAATATCTTTAGTAACAGGCTCTTTTTGACCCCGTTTAGTGCGAGGTTTCCTCTGTTTTTGTTTGCCGTTCTTTTGATCAAGCAATTTTTTTATAAGTTTTAACAAATACTCGGCACGTGACTGCAGATGCTTTGCTTGAGGTTTCTTATCTTCATTGGTGAGTATTTTATCTCCAATTTCAAAAGATGAGTCCATTTTAATAGCTTCCCAAGAACCCATTCCGTATTGATAGATTCCTGCCAGTAATTTAGAGTCATGCGATACACCCCATTCAACATCGAAGTTTGCTGGCCTTGTCCTACAAAAATTTGAATAAATATAATTATATTTTTAAATCTCGAATGTAAATAAGTACCGGTTGCAGCTGAATACCAGTGTATTCAGCTGCAGCCGGTAAGACTGCAAGCTGACGCCAACGTAGTTCGGAAAAGCCTAGGCGAATAAAAAATAAATAAATATTTTTGTTTTATAAATTTTATTTACAGCTTTTAATTAAAAATTATGTTTGGATTGCACACCTGAAATCCAATTGCCATTTGAGCCTCTCTTCTTTAGTGTCTGGCAGGAAGACGTCCAGCGCCGCCAGTTCGTCCTGACACGCCGCCATCGTCTTGGCGTTGACAGGCACGCCACCAAGCTTGAACGTCTTTCTCGTGTTTTTGCGACCTTCTATTTGTTCATCTGCAATGTTAAGGATCATTTGTATCATATTGCTAAGACCACTAAAGATTGAACGGGCCTTTTATTAAACTGAGAAGTTTCGAGTAAACATTCATGAGTAAATAAATTGTCACATCCATACAACCATATTGGCGAACGTAATTTTATTGAACTCTTGGGGTTACTGCTTCATCTGATAGACCCCAAGTCTCCTTTCATAAAGATAAATAGTACCTGTTCTTACTACAGTGCCAGCAGTTAATATCAAATAACTACACAATCCTTAGTAGGTAATTTCATAAAGTTTTGAACTTACTTGCTATTTCTGTTGTGTCATTAAGCACAGTTTTACATCGCTCTTGCAGAATTTCTCCAAGCTTCTTGAGTTCGGCTAAGGGCTTTTCTTGCAATTCAGCATCACACGCGATACTATCAAGATGTTTTAGCGGCGCAGAGAATTTTTTGAAACTCTTGACGAATCTTCGAATCTGGAATTTCATAAGCAGAGGTTAATAATTGAGAATATGTGATTGGACTACATTACGGAATTAAATGTGGACGTAAGTTTAAAGTTACAGCTCAGTGACGTGAATGAGGTATAGCAACCACGATAATGAAGTTAAAATATGTCCTTCCTATGTTGTTGTTTTCTTGTTTCATACCTCTTGGTCAGTGAAGCCCTTGATCTTCTCCCTGTGCGAGGCGGGGGGCCGGCCTCGCTTGCGCGGGCGGTCGTCGTCGGAGCCGGCGTCGGAGCCGTCGCTATCGGCGTCTCCGTCCAAGTCACCGCCGTCGCCACCTTCGGCCGAACCGCGACCGCGACGCTTACGACCTTCAGCTACATATGAATAAAAACGGTTAATATGTTTTGAATCTACTGACATACTGTATTTTGATAAGACGGATCTTAACTATATCATTTCAACAAACTCGCTTGAAAGTATTGCACCATATAAATACGGTGCAATATTTTCGAGTGTTAAATAGATTGCATTGCGAAGCTTTAGCTTCAAACACACGTGCACACACAAACTATTTAACACGCGTGCTTTTTATTTTGCATTCCCGCATTAGTGCGGGAAAGTGAGCCACAGATAACTAAGTATATACTAGTCAAAGATGTTCGTTTTTTATTTTATCTCAGCATAGTGCCTTTAAGCATACCTTTAAGCATGCCTTTAAGGCTAAAAATGTTGTGAATATGAATAATTATGTTTACATAAACCGTGTAAATAAATAAAATATGTTAATTAATATTATATTTTATGAAACTATTTATTTTTGTTATTAACAAACTAACACTAATTCGTTTGAATTATAAAAACGTTTTATATTTTTATTATAAGGCTGTTTGGCGGCTTCCAACCAGTGCCTCTCCTTCGAGAAGCGAAGGACGCACGAACAAAAAATGTGTTGTATCAAAATGTACTATTGGGCCACTTGGTACTAACCGCCGTCAGCATTATTTGCTTGAAGGTTCTTTCTCCTCGGAGGAAGGTACAAGTCCTCCATTTCTTTACTTTTCTCTTGGTCGGCTATGGTCTTCCGAACATTCTCAGGTATGATATCATCCTAGAAGTTTGTATTTATTGGTTAATTAAAATGACATGATTTTGAATGTTTACAGAATTAAAAATAAAATGGACACCTACCCAATCTTTGACGTCGTCGTCTGTTTCTTTCTTAACTTCCATTACCGCCTTGTCTTCATCGAAGGCAAAACTAGCAACTTTAAAAGCTGAGAGCAACTCGTCTCCGACCATAGAGGGACCTTCGTCGCGGGTTTCAGCTCGTTGCAAGATTTCGTCAATATCACACTGTGAAAATAGGAAAATATAGATAAAAAAAATGTCTCACCATTTAATAAAATCATGTTATTTAGTAATACTTACGACAGGATCCTCATCATTTTCATCGTCATCCTTAAATAACTCTTCAGCACCAAATTTTAATATTGCATTTAAGTCTTCTTTGTTGAATGGATTATTGGCACTTGTGGCCGACGCATCTCGTTTTTGTAGAACGGTCCGCCCAGTGGTGTCCATTCTCTGGATAACGAGATGATCAAGCACCATTTTTCTTTTAGCTCTTTCAACAATATCTTCTTCTACAGATCTAGCAGTAACTAACCTATAAATGTTGACCTGAAATGTTGCACAAATTTAAATTAACATATTCAACAGAAAACAAAGAAACGCGAACATCAAGATACACATAAAATAGCTTAAAAATTATAATTACCTGGTTCTTTTGTCCAATACGATGCGCTCGCGCTTGGGCTTGTAAATCATTTTGAGGGTTCCAATCAGAGTCGAATATTATTACAGTGTCGGCAGTAGCCAAATTGATGCCCAGACCGCCAGCACGCGTTGACAGTAGGAAACAGAAATCCGTAGAGCCCTCAGCATTGAAGTGATCTAAAGCTTGCTTTCTGATTTCACCTTTTATACTGCCATCGAGACGTTGAAAAGGAAAATGTCTCCTTTGTAAATATTCAGCCAAAATGTCCAACATTCTGACCATTTGAGAAAATATAAGCACTCTATGGCCTGTTTCTTTTAACCTACATAACAGCTTATCTAATAGGAGTAATTTTCCCGAGCCCCTTACTAATTTCTGAAACAACATGCAATTTTATTATTTTCCAAATATCTAGTTGAGGAATAAACTATTAATTCATTAATGTGATTTGTACCTCTACAGCATCAGTCGTGGCGAGTGATGCCCTAGTTTCAAAATCTTCGGGCTTGGTCAATAAGGCGTGATTGCAACATTTCTTTAATTCGATAACTATATTAATAAACGTATTAATAGACCCTTTTACACCCTTCCTTAGGGCACTATAATTTTTGGTCAGGATCCATTTATAATATTGTTTTTGAATAGAAGTCATTTCCACTCTCAATATTTGTTCTACTTTCGCGGGCAGTGATTTTTCTACATCTTTTTTCTGCCTTCTTAAGATAAAAGGTTCTAACTGCTTGTGTAATTTTTCATAACCCTTAGTAGCAGCATCTTCATGGTCTTTCTCAAATTCTTCCCAAGATTCAAACCTGAAATAAATGAAATTATGAAACTTTTGCAAAAATATATCCTTCATACCAAATAGCAGTTATAATACTTACTTGTAAGGCATGATAAAATGCAATAAGGCCCATAACTCTTTTAGAGAATTCTGTAATGGAGTACCAGTGACCAATAATCTATGGTTTGTATCAAATTCCTTAAGTGCTTTATACAATAGAGAATCATCATTTTTCAACCTGTGCGCCTCGTCAACCAATAAGCACGCCCAACTAAAAGACCTCAGAAATTGTCTATCTTTGAGTAAAATCTCATATGTAGTTAAGATGGCATTGAATTTCAGTCTTTTAGAGCTCGCAAAACTCCATTCAAATTGTCTGAGCTGAAAAAAGCATAAGATCCATTTAGTTATGTTAAAGTAAATCAACCAGTCACTCTTACCCCGCGACCTAACCAAAGCGATCGGTCGCGCTAATACGTGATCATCGCGTTCATATTATGTAACTCACTTTATTCGGCAAACCGGAATGTTCTGCCAGCGCGACCACGCGTTCAGGGGCCCTAGTCTACTATTTTTATAAATTCAGTCATTCCAACACGATCCCATTGTCATGCCATTGTCATTTTGCTAAAAGTTCGTAATCTGGTAAATTCATAATGGTCGATCATTTTCTTTGCAATTTCTTTCAATGTAGTGTCAGTGGCCGACCATTGGAAAGTCATAATGACGCCATTATAATAGTAGATTACCAAACCTGTCAAAATCAACAATTATGAAATCAATGATCGACCATTCTGACACTATTGTAATAGCAGACTTGAGGCCCAGGTTCGCTATGCGACGTTCAGGTATTCGTGTGACGATCGCTTGATGGATCGATGGATGGTAAACATGATTACTTACAATTTCTCGACTACTGAGATCACCAATATAAGTAACAACATTAATATCCGGCGCCCATTGCTCAAACTCTCTTTGCCACGCCGTCATTGTACTCAAAGGCACAACACAAAGGAATGGTCCGTAGAGTTGCTGTGATTTGAAGAGGTAGTATAGGAAAGAAATAGTCTGAAAATAATGTAACAAATTAGAAATATAAAGCATCTTCTAACAAGGGTTATTTAATTTTAATAACTAAATATTTTGAAGACATACCTGTATAGTTTTACCTAAACCCATTTCGTCGGCAAGAATAACTGAGTTGTCTTTGCACCAGGAATGTATCAACCAATTCAATCCATCCATCTGATAATCTCTCAATATGTAACTCTGAAAAAAAAGGAATTCATTTACAGATATTTTGGTACAGTTACATTTATTATTAGCAACAAATCTGAAAGTTCTTCAATAATCTCAAATTGTTTAAAATCCAATAAGAAAATTGACTTGATTTTTTCAAGACCAAGACAAAAAACTAAAATATTAAAAAACAAATGAAAATATTTCAAGTTTTTTCTCATTAACTACTGCTTCATTTAGTAAAACAACAATAATCATGATGACTCGTGTATGATTACGCATGCAAAGACAAAAAACTAAAATATTAAAAAACAAATGAAAATATTTCAACAGTATTTTAATTTTTTCCTCAATAGCTGCTTCTTCATTGAAGAAAAAACAATAATAACCATTATTGCTCGCATGTGATTACGCATACTAGGTCATGGCTACTAAGCAGTACTAGAGTAGAGCGCCATCTAACTGATGATTCAAACCACTCGAAGGAAAAAAGAATCAAACATGCTAATATAAGCCTGGACCGATAGATGGCGTTGTACCCAATATTTTGTATGGCGAAAACATTAACAAAAATTTTAGTAAACGTAAAAGCTAAAAAAATACATTGCAAAATATTTAATTTGGAGTAAAAAATGAAAACTTGATGAACATCACTACAGTCGACCCAGTTTCAATGAATTCATTTAAACATTAACCTCTTACATTTGCTTTTCAAATAACACAAGAAGAAAGCATATTTACAAAACATCATACTAGCAAAAAGTTAAGTAAAACCACACTTACCGTGTCTTTTCCCACGTATTCTGGCTGTTCCTTGACATGGTGAAACTTCGGCCTTCTCCTCAAGACAGGACAATGTCTCGAAGGCGTCGTTTTAGCAGCTTCCCTATGTTTAAAATGTTCTACTTGTGTTGGCCATCTTCTTTCTATTAAAATAGCATCTTCCCAAGTCGCATCAGCATACGGAAGTGATTCCCACTTGCAAAAGTACTCGTGAGCAGTTCCACCGCCTTCTAATTCCCGTGTTTGTTCCGCTAGTAAAGCAAACAGTTGTGGCCTTGATAAGTACGACTACGAAACCATGTTTAACACAGTATTTATATAGCTATTTTTTTTTTTTTAGTTCTACTTCAAATTTAATAAAAAATGGTTAATGATAAATAAATAAAATAATCACCTATTATCCTCTCTACATTGTTGTAAGTCTTCACCAATTCTTGCTGCAACTCATTTTGACATTCAAAGTAATCTATATCCTCAGGACCTGCCTGCTGCCTCCACCATGACAGTTCAGCTTCTTTCTTCATATAATTCTCTAACTTCTTAAGCCCTTTAACCTTTTGTTCATTGAGTGACCTCTCAGACTCCCATGTGTTATGTATATGGGACCAGCCTTTCCATTTGATCAGGTACTGAGGCTCAGTTGATTCAGCATCATCAGGATTACAGCCTTCATTAGGATCTCCATGCTCCTCTATATAGTAAAGTGTAGTCACATTTCCAGTGACTGTATAATGATAAGAAGACATTAGCTAAAATTTAACAGTGTATTTGCACCAAAATGCAAAAATAACAGAACACCAAACAAGACATTTTTCAGTTTCATGCAATATTATCAAAAATAAAATAGATTTATCTAAATATCACTAAAATGCAAAGACTACCTCCTTTCTTCCCGCGTCGGATACCTAAGACCCTTTCAATGGTCTCACTATGGTCTTCCGGTTCTGGTTCCGCCTCAGCTTCACCATCCACGCCTTCCACTTCCAAAAGATCAGAAGAATCAGTTTGTTCATCACTTGCTTCTTTGTAACTAACTGCAGCGCCCGTACGTCGCGTTGCTGCCCTACAACGACAACAAACCACTCAACAAATGCAATACTCAAGCGACATCTCTTATGAATTAACGCAAACAAAATGGTTTCTGACGTCATCGTCAGACGTAAGCATCTCGGTCAAGTACGCGCGGTGGTAATCACTAAATGAGCCGCCATTTTGTGTTCGCTCATAAGAAAGAAATTGCTGATAATGTATTTTTACATTATTTAACGGAAAATATACTTTAAGTGATTATTTAGTTATTCATATTTTCTGAAAAAAGTATTTGTGCGAATGCCGAATGCTACAAATGAAATTAAAAATTCTATAACATTACAACAAATACTGAAAAAAAGTCATTTTCTCCTATGGTCAGCAGTTTATTATAGTACTGCATCGAATAGTTTGGCCGAATGTTAGAGATAAACGGATATCCAGCAAGTATCCAGTATCCGCCCGGATACTGGAAAGTAGATAAATATCCGGCAGATCCCGGATTTTCAATAAATTAAAAATTCATAAAATGCAAAATTATTTATTAGATGGCAACCAAGCTGACGGTTCAACTGATAATAAGTGATCACCGTCAGCGATGGAAAGAACAGATGCGTTGTCATCTCAGAAATGAAACTGAATACAGATAGCTAGATCGTCATTTGTGACTGTAACAACATCCATACCCTTTAAACAAGGGACACAGCAAGGCTGCTATAGTGCCTAATTCTACTGATCGTCTGATTGGAAAAAGATGTAATAGCATATAAGCTATACCTATTAATTATTTTCGGAGTAATCTAAAATATTATAATTTGTAACAAACAAATAAAATAGTCAATCAATCAATATCACGTTCGCTGTCTTCACTCATGCCCTACGATGCCCGATCGACCCGAATCCATTGAACGTGCGTGCCTTCGTAAGCTTGCTTAAATTTTAAGACACGCTTTGCGGCAATGTTGGAGGTCCGATATCCGGCCGCCGGATATTTGATTATAAAGTTTGCAGAGTGACCGGTTATCCCACATCCAGCCAAACAGCTTAACGTTTTATCTTTACCGTATATCGAATAACAAGGACAAACTATTATTTTGAGTTAAGCTCATAATATACATGCAGTACATGTCATTGGCATCTCACAATAGTTAACGTAGAGAACATAAATCTTTAAACGAAATAGACCTGAATCATCCTTAGAAGACAACATAAGTATTCTGCAGGATACTGGAAGTATTCAGTATCCGGCCAATACTGAAAATCTGGCCGCATAAGTCAAAGTCAAAGTCAAAGTCAAACCATTTATTTCAAATAGGCACATAAGAGGCACTTTTGAACGTCAAAATTTACAAAAAAAAATAGAATTGATTCTAGTTGCCCCTTCCAAAAGGTAGTTTCGTATGGAGAAGAATGGGCAAGAAACTCCACCGGTACTCTTTTAAAAATGTTTTACAATATTTTGTTTGATTACATTAATTATATGATTATATGTGAAGACGATGCACCTAGAATAAAATTACTATACCATAATAGGTAAAACTAATTAAAAACTAAGCAATGAAAAATAACTTAATTATTAGATAGATACGTGGTGTTCACATATTTACAAACATCATACAAGTATGTTTTTCTAAAAAAATAAGTCAGTGTGTGAGTATAGGTTATCACAGAATGTAAAATGAATATCATAAAAATAACAGATTTTACCATAAAAATAGCAACCAGTTTGATTTTGTCTAGACTCTAGATTGTCCTATGGAGCTGGACCAGCATGTTTCCAAGCATTCCTGTCCTGGATATAATCCTCTAACTTGTAATATGCTTGTTTACAAAGTGTACTTTTAATATGTGTTTTAAATTTTCTCTCATTTAATTTCAATATATCACAAGGTATTTTGTTGTAACATTTAACACAGTACCCCATAAAAGATGTATGTACTTTAGATAATCTGAAAAATGGTTGATCTATTTTATCTTTATTTCTAGTATTAAAATTATGTCTATCGCTTATCTTGTTAAAAATATGTAGATTTTTCCTTACATACATTACTTACATACATAGACTGAATAGTGATCTTATATTTGGTATTCAACCGAATAGTGAAAATGCCAGAGAGATGTGCAGAGGCCGAATAAAGTCAATTCGATCTGGTTCCGAATTTTCCGTAAGTACATTTTCTAACGAATATTAGAACTATTCTGAAATGTCTTAATTATCAAAAATAATGTTTAAAACGAATATTCGACTCAGTTTTTTACAAAAGAATATTCGTTTAATTATGTTAAGTAAAGAAGTTTCTTGTATTTTTTTCATGAATGTTTAGCACATTTAACCCATTTTTTAACGAATATTACATCTTCCGCTACAAATGTTATCTTTCTTCTTTCCAATATTTGGCATCTTTTTTCATGCCATTTTATTTGCTATTTTTTTATAGCCAGCAATTAGCTTTGCTTTGCTTCAGAGGTTTTATAATATGTTTTTCTAACATTCGAAAAAAACTGATGGGATAATCTTTTAAGACAACACATACATACATTCTGTGTAGTAAATTTATTGAGAAATGTAGCTAATCAGTATTTGATTAGCTACATTTCTCAATAAATTTACTTGATTTCAGAGGTGAAGAATAATGTAGAGACAAACTAGAAAAATATAATTTAAAATGTTTATTTGCTCAATAGAGCACCTAATGAGCAAATAAACGTTTTTAAATTGATTAAATTGAATTAAGCGCAGTATAATATATTTAAAAATGTAAAAATGAGCATAGTTTCTTGCAAAAATATTATTTAATCTTTTGTGAAATATTTGAAGTGATTTCATTACCGCTGTAACTTTATAGGGTTAACAAGCCATGTGTTTCATGCGATTTCCCATTGGTAAAAATGACAAACTTTCTTTCTTCTTTCTTTCTTTTTTTTTAAAAAAACGTTGCCCCACACTAGGAATATCTCCTGTATCGTGGGTGCGTTTACAAACATTTAAACTCACATACACAAACAGCCAGACCCGGAACAACTACTTATAGGTCATATAAATATTTGTTCCGTGCGGGAATCGAACCCGCGACACGCAGCGCAGCAGTCAATCGCTTAACCACTGCGCCAACCGTGCCGTCAACTTTCATCCTTATTTAACCCATTTTGGATATGAATTTTCAAGAATCCTTCTTTGGTACTCACATTCGTTAAATAACTCTTGTGCAAAATTTCCAGCTTCTAGACCCAGAGGTTTAAGCTGTACATCATAATTATATCAGTGTTTTTTTTTTTGTTATTATGTAAATTTTGGATACTTCAACATGTTATAAATGTAATGCCAATATACTTGTGTTTTAATAAACATTATCTAGAAAAAATGAACCAAAACATAGCCAAATAAAATGTGTGGTTTTTGCTTGTATACATAAAATCACCTGTTGTAAGCCCAGCTTTAATATCTGTTTTCACCGCGACACACCTAAGAATAGTTATACAATAATAATAGTTTCTTACCTTTTGTTTTCATCATCAGTGCCTTCTGTACTTTCATCCTCATCACTGGTAAATCTTCTACGTGTTGGTTTTCTTTTCCTGAGAGGTACACTTCTTTGGCCTGGTCGTTTGGAGGGTGGAGGTGGTGAACCTTTTAAGTCACTATCACTATCTGAAGAGTCTGAATTCCATGAATCACTAAAATATTAGATGTTTGTTAAAAAAATGAACAGATTTTGATACTACAATTTGGTTTCTTTTTTGTTTTTACTACCTTTTTTTTCTACTTTTTCTACTATGTGTTCTGCCTCTTTCACTTGAATCACTATCTGCTAATTTAAGTCTATCTGGTTCTTTTCTTGATCTGGCTGATCGCCTGATTCCATATATGTCTGGATTATCCTCCCATAAGTCAGACTTTAACTTGCTATTTCGTGATTTTGATGATTTAGATGGAGAGTCATCATCTGAAGAATTTTTGTCACTATGGTGGTCGGATTTTGATGAGTTGGCATTACTGTACTTAGGTGATGATTTTGTATCATCACTAAGATGTGATCTGCCCAATGACTTCTCGGACCCAGACCTTCCAGATCCAGAACCAGATGAACTAGACCCGCTTTCACTGTTAAATAAAGCTATTATTATAAAACAACAAAGATGAATAAAAAGACAACAGATTTATGTAAAAATTACAACCCACCTCTCACTTCCTGATCCTGATCCACTGGAATCACTCTTCTCACCTTTATCGCTATTCGAATCACTTCCAGACTCGTTCATGAATCCCTTCTGAAACAAATTTACACATTATAGTGGCTATTAACACAAATATTACGTATGTCATAATTATCTTAGCTCTCATGTCATCATTAATAAGATTCATAAAACAGAAAAAAATACTTCTCAGAATTTATGAAAGATGAAAATAAATAATTCATAAATATTTAAAAAGAAAAACCATTACTAAAGTGAGAATTACAAGTCAATATCAGTATTCAATAACCATTCTGTATTTGTTTTTTTTTCTATACAGATGCTAGATGGCTTCTGGACAGTAACTATTGTTAGAGTTCAAGGGGTAACGGCCCCAGAAAATATGTTTTATTAAAGCAAATAACAATTTAATGTTCTTAACATTGATCTGTCTTCAGTAACACTGATACCATCTGATCTGGAACCTAGTAAGGACCGAAAAAGCAAGAAATCATAATAAATAACCTCAAAGCATTGCGCATAAAGGCAGAAAACCTCAAAATTGTTGAAAATTATAGTAAAATAAAATAAATTTGGGGAGAAGTGTAGAGTATTAGAATTTACACTAGTATTTCCACTTGAAATAGATGGGAATTAACCAGAAACGCGTAACATAACCTCAAATGATAGTGTCTTCAGATGTAATGCTCAGCAAGACCAATTTTCAAAGCTAAATTGCAAAAATGGGTCCCTTTTCAAAATCGTTTTCACTGCGTGCTATGGCAAGATTACGTAACAAAGAATCATCGCAAACACTTTCTTGCGTGGGACAAGAATGTTTTCATACATAAAAACAGCAAAATGTATTGTAAACAATCACAAAAACCCTCAAATTCACTATTACGTCTTAAAATTTCACCCTGTTTCGGGGCCACACCCAAGACTTCTAGAACGTTCCAAGAATATTTTAAACCTTTAAATTATAATAAAATAAACAAATACACAAAAACAATGCAGGAAAAGCCTTTAAAATCACTTACCAAGTGCATTTTGTAGTAAATTCAAGGAATACACGGTTTCTTATATAATTAACGACCGAAACGAAGAAAAACTTGATAATTCATTAACAAAAATGTTATGAAAACACACGACAACAATTTTTTCGGCATATTTTTATGATAAGCGAATAAAATGCGAAAAAATATTTTGCAGTAAAATCTTGTCAAGCGACGCCATTTTGTCGTCGAATAAATTCTGGTGACGACGGAAATGAAAGAACAGTAATTTTGCCACAAAACTTTAGTTAATTTAAGGTAAACAGAGACAATAACCACAAAAAAAATTAAAAACGAAACTTTAGAGCCGTCAGAAATACTACTTTTGTACTGGAAATGATGCGAGCACCGCGCACTGCCAGCGAATCTCGAAAGCTACAGCCATATTGCTATCTGCCAGCTGCCTGACGAAATAATTGTGTAGGGATGTGTCATGTTTGAAAACTGCTAACTACGGAAAATACTACGTTATAACGACTATCGAATATACCACGTTACAAAATACAAAAATCACAATAGAACATTTCAATTCAACTTCAGTTCAAAATTTATTTCCAGATAAATCTAATTATTGATTGAGAGATTGATTTGGCATGTCACGAGATCGACACAAAATGACATGTAATATTTTTGGTTTCAAGAAAAGTTTTTAACAATTACAGTATTCGTTGTTCAGGCAGAGGCGATGTGGCAGGTGGCATGGCACGGGCGGACAGTTTTATCGTACAGTCAACTGAGCATCGAAACTAACACTACAATCTTTTAAGTGCTACTACGACTTAAACGTAACATCAATTCAAATGGTTCATCCCTTTGGGGATGCCTGTTTTCGCTCCGGATTTTGGTTGTGGTAGGTAATAATCTCCTTAAATGAGTCCAATGACGACGGAGTCGGGGACGTCCGCCACTTAGGACCCGAGGTGGTAGCACGTAATGTTTCACGCACGCACCTCTTAGACGTCGTGGCGGTAGTCAAACGCCTCACTCTAACACGTTTGACCAGACGGAGCCCGAAGAGGCGGGCGGTGCGTTGAATAGTGCTTATTTGCCCCTGTAGCCCCCGGTGCAAGTGTGCGAGGCAACACGGGGTGGTTATAGTCAGTAAAAGTCTGACAGACCCGTCCATCCAACCCAGGTTGGAGGATATCTTTGTGTATTTCCACCAGTTTGCCAAAAAAAAAAGTAATAATCTCCATCGGACTCCACAACTACTGACAAAGATGTTTAGGTATTAGTAGTGTTTCATCTGCTTAGTCTATTTTGATGTGAAATATCTTTAAACGCCCCTTGGGAGTAAAACTGACTAAGATGGCAAACGGCATGACGCGCTCATAAGCCGTCATGGTTTTCTTTAATTATAAATTCTTTATACCCATCAATTTTGATGTTTCCAATCTGCCGGGCGGCCCGTGATGGCCAACTTTTTTTTCCAATGAATAACGTTTTTCGTATATTATTATTTAAAAGGTGGTAGATTTACAATTTACAGCCCACCCTCTCGAAGAGAGGAGGCCTGTGTCCCAGCAGTAGGAACATTATCGGCTGATTATGATAATTATGATGATGATGATTATTTAGAACATAAAAAACGCAACACAATTACTTACACATTTATTTTTTGTATACAGTATAATAATATATTAATTAAAACTTAGAAAACAATTGTGTAAGTAATAAAATTGTGTGTTTCTATAAAATATACCCTTATATCGAAAATGTAACTACTAAATTCTAATACTAATTGTTGGTCATCACTATGGCCCGCGTAGGCAATTCTACCAACTACAGCAAGCATCACTTCCGTTTTTGTAAAAAAAAGGAAAAATTTCAATTGATATGCTCGATGGTCTGACTGAAATTTCCCCATCAAGTCATTTTAGTTATCTTTTATTTTACTCCTGTGCCCCCTTGTGCTGTGCTATTATCTTCAATAAGGTTTCTAGTACCAAGAGTCGCCGAGCTAAGCTGGGGACGGACAGAAAGACGGACATGGCGAAACCATAAGGGTTCCTTGTTGTCTACGGAAACCTAAAAAGGAGAAACTGGCTAATTGATTGGCTGCATTTCGAATTAGGCCATATTCGCTCATAGCACTCCCATCAATAATTTCCGTTCCGATTGAGATATCACGATTATGACAGTCAGAGCTGTCAGCAATTCGGAACGCTGGTGAACGCGCTCACGGTTGGATTACAGTATTTCTTTGTGTATATGTTACGGCTAATACCCGAAGTGCGGCTACACCTAGTTTTAGCCGGTTAGAATTATAGGTCCAGACAATCCCTGTTGGATAAAACCAATTTACCAACAATAGAGGGGATCTGGCGCTCGGCGGCCGCTACCGCGGCACGCTCGCTTCGCTCGCTCGCCTTCGCTTGTTAATGGTTACTATTCTAACCTAACCTAACCCAAATGATTTTACCCGAAAACAATCGGCTCGTACTAGGTTTAACCAAGAGTAAGTGGCTACACCTAGTTCTAACCGGCTAAAACTAGGTGTAGCCGCACTTCGGATATTAGCCGTAACATATACACTACAAATTTCTTCTTCTGCTTTGGTTAGGTGGTGACTGTAGCCAGAAGCATAATTTTGAAAATGCCACGTTAGTTACGATGCGACTAAAAAAAAACCAGCCAAGTGCGAGTCGGACTCGCGCACGAAGGGTTCCATACCATTATCTATAAAACGGCAAAAAAATCACGTTTGTTGTATGGGAGCCCCCTTAAATATTTATTTTGTTCTGTCTTTTTGTATTTGTTGCGGCAATTAGCAATTAGCAAAAGTGGCAACAGAAATACCATCATCTGAGAAAATGTCAACTGTCTAACTATCACGGTTCATGAGATACGCCTGGTGATAGACGGACAGACAGACAGACGGCGGAGCCTTAGTCATAGGGTTCCCGTTTTACCCCTTTGGGTACGGAACCCTAAAATAGCACAACTGTCATTTTTGACAGCACTCACGGTGGTATTAATTTAGGGCATAATTGGCGTTATCGCAGATGGCGCATGTCATGACGTCATCTATGACGATTCACGCGACATCGTTTTCGCGCTCACGCTATATCGGAACGGGGTGTAAGCGCGCTCAAATCGATTACAACGCAACTGGGAACGTAACCATTACTAATTGACTAATTGACATATCAGCCCATATCAGCACAGCCCAAACTCTCTGACTAGTGTATAGTTATCTGTGGCCCAAACTACTGAAAGTAGAGACCAAGGAATATAGTAACGAGAGCTAGAGAGAGACGTAAAATTATGCACAAGGGTTCCATCATGATGTAGGGGAGCACTAAGAACACTGGCAGACTAAAAACGGGGCAGGGTCGGTCCGTCCTGGCCGGGCCCTGCCCTGGAGCCCCAAATCCTGTAAAGTGCTTTTAATCAAATTTCAAAAAAGGCCAAAATATATTAATTTACAAGCAGTTATGTGAAATATAAATGCAACCTATAACAATACATTTTTAGTATTATCGAAAAATGTGAAAACTTGTATGTTTGTGAGTTTATTAGTATAGTTGGCTTACGGTTGAACGGATTTTATTCTGGTAGTACGCTCCCGTAGGATAATAATAGGTTGGGGAAAAAGTTTCTTCGCATTTTTTAAGAAAATTCAAAACATTTTTTAAATATAGTTTATTTACATTTAACTAAAGTATGTAGGTACCATTTTGTTCGATAACTTTTTGCCATTTTGTAGGTAGGGACATGATCCCATTGCTATAGAAATTTTGGGACTTCTGATCAAAATACCGCGACAATGGTTTTGGCAGTCCTCTCGTGATGTTAACCTGACACTGCCTAAAGAATTCTGAAGAGACCGAAACAGGTGGAAATCTGAAGGTGCAAGGTCAGGATTATACGGCGGATGCATTAACACCTCCCAGCCAAACTCTCTTAATTTTTGCTGAGTGGCTAAAGATGTGTGAGGTCTAGCGTTATCATGATGAAAAACCACACCCCTTCTGTTGATTAATTCCGGCCGCTTTCTCTCAACTTCTTGCTTTATCCTTTTCTCATCAGTTTTTGCAGTAGAGTTCAGAATCGATGGTCCTGCCTGGTGGTAACAGCTTATAATGAATAATGCCCTTCCAATCCACCACACACACAGCATCACGTTGTTGCGAGTTAACCCGGGTTTCGCCACACACACACACACATCACCAGTTATCAGCTTCTTCAAAAATGGTTCAGTTTCATTACGTCGTAATAAAGAACGCATATTTACGCGTATGTGACGCATATTTTCCCTCAACTTGTTCTTTCGTGTTTGTGTTTTTATTTCTTTGCGTTATGTTTACCGCAAATAAACGTATTTTCTTTCTTTCTTCTTCTTCTTTCTAAATGAGTAGGTACACGGTTCGTAAGGTTTCTTTCAGTGAGCTCGTGAGGTACCCAAATATCGAGCTTTTTTGTGTACCCAGTTTTTTTCAAATGTGCCAAAACTGATTTGTGGTCAGTTCTTCAGCTACGTCGTAACTACTGATCCACTGATCTTGCTCCACTTTTTCAAAAATGGCATCCATTTTATCCGTAATAGGGCGACCAGAGCGACGTGCAACTTTGACATCAAAATTTCCGGATTGAAAACGCTTAAACCAAATTTGTGCTACTCTCACAGACACTGCACTAGGTCCATAAAGATCGCAAATTTTTTTGCGGCTTGCGTTGCATTTTTACCTTTTTTGTAGTAAAATTTTAAAATGTATCGAATTTCTTCATTAGATCCACTCATCTTGACAGTACGAAAAACAAATGAAAATCACACATTTTCCTAATTTGAATTTGGAATTATGTTCTTGGAATTATGTTTTAATTTAAACTTTCAATGATACCAAAACCAGCCAGATACAACTAGTATAGCTAAAGAGATTTTATTACAAGTTCATACATACTATAATGCGAAAAGACTTTTTCCCCAACCTAATATTAACGTGATTGATCGTCATAAAATTTCGTGTTTGGAAAACAAGTAAACGTTCTATTTTTAAAATACGCAAATTTTTAAATGAGCTGCTGCGCGCTACAACCAACGTTGCCACAACTCCTGATTTTTTAGATTACCTGATTTGTCTAAGATTCTCCCGATGTGCTGATCTGATTATTAAATCCCCTGATATTTTTGTTTTGAAATAAATTCAAATAAATTGCGCCTACAATGTATGAACTAAACTTAAAAAGGAACGTATCTGACTGAGTCTTCTGACTGAACTACTAATTTTTAAGAGTAATAAGTTTATGGAATGGACATTCTACTACTACTAACATACCCTAATTCCAATATAATTATAAGAGTCATTTTGCAATAAGCCTTTATCGATATTGTATTATATATATATAGTGTTGTCTAATGCGTATGCGTAGGGAAAGAACCAACAAGATATCGTTGATTAAAATATACCAATATACCCTCAGAACAATGAAAAGCATAGAAGGAGGATTTTATAAAGAACTCTCTCACTACCTTTGGTCCCGTTCTATCTTAAGGCACGAAGACCGATGTGGGAAAGAGATAAATGATTTACTCTTTATTTTACTTTTTTGGCATGTCACAAGATGAAACTGTCATTTGCTTCTAATGGTTTATTTCAACCCGGTCGTTAATACTTTGCTTCAATGTCTGACAGTTCGTTCATCGAACTACTTAGTACTTGACTTGTTCGCGTATTCTTTGTTTATGCGTTTGTATTGAGTTCAGTTGCTATTTTAGTCCTCATTCTATGCTTTTCATTGTTCTGAGGTAGCCGCGTAGCGACAAACACCGGTGTCACCACTCACCAGCCAAAAGATCCGATTTCATAGCACTACGAGCGAGTACATACTTATTCCATGCGAGAGACAAAATTTTAAGGCGAAAGCGTCACTTCAGGAGGAGTTTATGTGGTCTGTGGTTAGTTAGGAGTGTGTTCTGTCTATGATCCACCCATCCTCACATTTTCCTCACCCATCTGATCTGTCTCATCCATCACAATATCACAAACACAACACAGAGCATGTCACAAACTCACAAATCACAAGCATACAACACACAGCAGATCACAAATTTACAATCGCAGAAAATCATTCTAATAACAATTCGGATTCATATAGCGATTTTTTCGGGAGAATTCAGTGAGATTACCACCTAGTCTGAGCTGCATAAACATAGTTACTGTGCGTCTGAGAAAACGTACATTAAAAATAAATAAATTGCAATGTTGTCATTATGATAAAAAAATAAAAACGTATTTTCACAGTGCGAAGTGCAAATATTATTGCTGCATGATAATAAGAGGCAGCGCAGTATTAACAATCATTTGTCGTTGTCAGGATCTTTTAAGGTAAATAACAACGAAGACACTACGTAATTTATTTAAAAAAATACTAGTGGCTAGATAAAATTAAAAATATTAATACATGAAAACACTCGTATTATGCTTTAAAAAATTGATTGGTACTAAACAAGCTACAAGTATTTTTTTGTAAGTATCTAGGTACCTACATAATAAAATTTCTTTGTTTACAGCTGCAATGGCTCTGATAACGGATCTTCCAGAAGAAGTCATTGTGATGATTGTAAGAAGTCTAGATTTTTCGTCACTATGCAGCATGTATAATGCTTGCAGATTTTTCAGAAATATACTTAGTTTGCACGGTGTTATTTTAGAATGCAACATGTCTCTGAGTATATTGGCCACAGTGAACACAATGAAGCTTAATTTTTTTAACGCTATAGCAAATCATCTGCTAGAGCTCAACATGCGTGGCGTTCCTGACTTAACCAAAACAAAAGTTTTACCAGCCTTTAAGAAGTTAAAACGTCTGAAAGTTTTAGATATCTCTTACACAAATCTAAATATTTTAGATTTAATGGCAATACATAGTGCATGTCCAACTCTGAAAGATATTAGCATTGACTTTAAATTTGGCCAAGGAACGGTTCAGATATCAGAAGACACATTACAGCAGTGTCAATCACTTTTTGAACATTTCCAAAATATTCATTTTGTGGGTGCCTTATACAATTTGGTATATTCTATGGTAGTGCTACATATTTTAAAGAAATCCAAATTAGACACCCTTAAATTCAGTATAGTCGAACTAAATACTGTGCATACTACATTTACTACACAGACAAATACTGGGTGTGAGATACCTCACTTTAGGCACTTTGCTGCCTTTTGGTTGACAAACTGGATATCAAAAACAATATTTGAAAGTATTAGCAGTTTCCCTGTCATTTCAAAGATACAGTTTATAAATTATGAATTTTGTATAATCTACACATCTGAGAGGTATGTTCCTTCAGTTTATGCTTCACCATTATTTAAGAAATTTTTCAGTGAACATTTTAATGTGAATATACGATGTAACACAGACTACGAGAATGATCGTAAAGGAAAAGTTGCTTTAATGCTATGGAACAGAGAAACCACACAATTTAATGACATATTTTTTCAGAAACTTTATAGTCGTGTTAAGCCATGTTTCCCTTTTTATTATGAAGCACTCTCTGATGTTAGCTGTCCACAAAACTCTGATTGGATCTATACAAAACCAAGGCCTACTGAGGTGATCAATCAACCACATCAATCTGAACAATCATTAGACAGAAGGAGGATAGCGTCAATGCCCAATATAATACTAGATTATGATAATTTTTTTAAAGACAAACTTAAAGCGCAGTTAACTCTATTTTTTTTACCAAATCAGATAGTATCAGCCTCCTTGCCATGTAATGGTCACTATTTTAGTAAAATTACATTTTTAAGTCTAGGTGGGTATGTAAAATATAATACAGATTTCTTCTTACATTTATTTGACCGATGTCATAATCTAGTTACACTATCAGTTGAAATTGCAGCTATTGCCGCATGTAGAACTTCTTATGACATTCTTCATGCTATAAAAGCAAGTCAGTCCATGAAAAATTTACGCTTAATTGATAAGGGAATGGATTTCAAACAGTTTTTTGATTTATTAAGTAAGTGTAAAACTTTAGAAAATATTAATTTAGTAGATACGAAGCAATGGGATTTTTGCCCAATTGGCGACCCAACTTTATTAGTAGCATCTTGTGCCAAATTGTATAATGTTTTCATAGAAGCACCATTTTCTGTAACAGCTATACCAAAACAGTTGCAAAGTTTTAACAAAGTTAAAACAAGTCTAAATAGACCTCATCTTAGGGTAGTAATAAAGGCGGTTTCTAACGATACGTATATATATGGCTATGATCCATTTTTGGATGTATTTAAATTAAATACAATAAAACCAATATGAGAAAGAGGTGGCGAGTAGACCTGGGGTCGATCGCGCTATTTCTCAACGTTATTACCGTTCGAACGGAACGTTTTTGGTTTAGTTTTGGTTTAGCTGATGTAAGAAACGGTATCGCGCTATTTTTTCTAAGCGACAAAATCGTTGACGTTACACAATACTGAAAGTTCGATCGATCGTTCCTCCAACGTAACTTCCAAAGTTAAAGTTTCCATTGAAATGATTAGCGCGATACGAAATGTGTCTATCGTAACGTTTTTGGTTGTGGTTTAGTTTTGGTATTAACGTTCAAAATTAGCGCGATCGGCCCCCTGGACGCGTACCGTGAGGGCTGGGGGTATACTAAGAAGCGATAATCCGAAGTATCGGCCGAACATTCAGCCGTTTCTTGACTTCTATAGTTTCCTTTTTTGACTTTGAGTCCCTTTCTTTCGCCGTTGTCTGCCATAGACAGCCGTAGTAAGGAGACCATTCGGCCGATGCTTCGGATTTGTGTTCGTAGTAGACCACCTGGTTTGATGTGGCGCGGGAAAAGAGTTCCTGGAAGGACTTGGGGTAGGCTTTTGCCCAGCATTTGGGACAGTATAGTAGGCCAATGATATTATAAGTATTTTACTTCTAATATCATTGTTAAAGGCTAAGTAAAGAAAAAAAAAACAATATGTATGAAATAGCTGGTTTATTAAAAAAAAACTAGTTCAAGCCCATGTTCACGCGGCTTTGAATAGTTTATTTTGATGTATCATTTTCTGATCACGCGATAGTTGTATACAGCAGCACTAGTTGTTGCCCGCGACTTCGCCTGTGCGAATTTTTGTATTTTTGAATACCTACAAATATACAGCAGGCTTAGCATGACGCTTTCTATTTCTACTCTACTGTAGAATAGTAGTAGTAACTTCTCTGTAGAAAACTGTCTACACGGAAATGTCATTTTTGTCTACTCGCCCGTAGACAAAACACTTCTCTACGGTTCTCGTGCTAAGCCTGCTGGAAGAAAAGTAGCCTATGTCCATCTCCAGGACCCAACTCTTTTTTAACCGTAAACAGTGGAATGTTGACGCGTGATCTTAACAATTTACGGTTAAATATAGTCAGCGCCGTGTGAACGGCTGCTTAGCTAGTTAACTGTACAATATCATGATGTGTATCGCATCATAATATTTACATAGTTTGTAATTCCTAAGCAATAAGGAGTAGTTGGTAGTTTACGGCTACGACTGTAACTATAATTTTTATTTATTTCCACTTTAATTTTGTAATAATATAAGTTTTATATGTACACAATTCAAACCTTAAACAATAAATATAATATTATGTGAGTTTTATAAGTCTGTTTCATTTTTATGCTTATGAATAAATTTTGCGAAAGACAAAGATAGCATGCCCAAGACTGCGCTTCCACCGCAGGCGTATGTTAGGACACCCCTGTAGTATTGTGGACATTCTGCTACATTTTCACATTTGCTGTAACAAACAAATATCATATTATTGTCTTTTTAGGGTTCCGTAACTCGAAAGTAAAACACGGAACCCTTATAGGATCACTTGTGTGTCTGTACGTGTGTCACAACCAATTTGCTCCGAATCTACTGGACTGATTAAATTGAAACTTGGTACATATATAAATTTCTGTGACTAAACACGGACGTGTAACGTAAATAAATGAATTTTGTATAAGTAAATAAATGAGTTCACTTTTGGGGGCAAATTAGTAATTCAATAATTTTGTCTCAATTTAGATGACATGTAAAAGTAACAATGTTAACGACTTTCGTTGCTGACGGTACCTAATAGAAAGTAGGTACCTACCAACAATTATTTATCTTCTTGATGGTCAATAAATTATTCTTGTTATGCATAATAGATTCGTATTGTGTTGCTTATTTCTAGAACTTCTATGCTACCATCTCACCGAGATAATTCCAGTATTTCTAAGTTGAAGGCCAAAGACATTCAAAGTACCTACATATCTTTTACAAATACAGTAGCATTGCATGCATTAAATTATAGGTAAGCACAACATTTAATTAACATCTCATTATACAATAATAATTAATATAAAGATGGATAACAATGTAATTATAACTAATATCAATAATGTTTCACACTTAAAATTAAGTTGTATTAAATTAAATTGAAATAAATAACAAACTAAAAAACATAATTAAAAAACACACCCAATATAAAAGAAAAGAAAATAAACATTATTGAGCAAAAATTGCACATTATTGAGCACAGCTTTTTTACCTATAGTACATAAATGGTACAATTTATCTAGAAACATGTTTTTGATTTGCCACTGTGGCGCGGCCAGGGAGTATAAAAAGAAAATACGTTTATTACCACACCCTTGAATAGGTTCTCTTTTCTTTAGACCGTTATCATCATCATCAACACCAGCCTACAGCAGTACTGGTGGACATACCTAAGTCTCTCCAATTGCACGCCATTCAGCTCGATCCTCGGCAACTCTCATCCAACTGCTACCAGCCGCCCTGCGAAGATCGTCGCTCCACCTAGCCTGAGGGCGTCCTACCTTACGTTTGCCGATTCGCGGTCTCCACTCAAGAACACGTCTACCCCAACGGTCATTGGTTCTACGGCTAATACGGCCGGCCCATTGCCACTTCAGCTTGCTCATTCTGTGAGCTATGTCGACAACTTTGGTTCTCTGCCGGATCACTTCGTCCCGGATTCGATCTCGCAGAGAGACTCCAAGCATAGCCCGTTCCATAGCTCGCTGTCCACGTTTCGGCTCCGTAAGTCATAACAGACAGGACGCACTGATTGAAGACCTTCGTCTTTATGCTCTGTGGAATACGCGACGAGAAGACTCGACGATGCTTCCCAAACGCTGCTTAGCCTAACTGAATTCCTCTGTTAACCTCTCTCTCAAAGTTGTTCTTACCAAACTGCAGAGTTTGTCCGAGGTAAACGTATTCTCGAACAACCTCGAGATCACCGCCATTGACAGCAATTGGTCCCGGAGTGACATGTTCGTTGAACATAACCTGGGTTTTTTCATCCGGAGACCAATGTGTTCAGAAGAATCAACTAAGCCGTCCAACATCTGCTGTCATGCAGTGATTCACTCAGTATGACGATGTCATCTGTAAATGTGAAGTATAAGATGTCCTCACCGATTATTTATTTATTTATAGTTAATAAACACGGTACAATACCAATTACATTAATTAACATAGAAAACAAAACTACACAATGTAGACAATTATGTCATAAACAATTATTCGCTACTTACTAACATGGAACAGTGGACACCCTCGCGTATTGTTTCTCAAAGAACCTCAGACATACGCCCTTAATTGTACTCCATTCCAGTCTGTAAACACATTACATTCAGCTTTGGCCATCAGGAGGGCATTGAGCATCCATAAAGTACGACACACAGGGAATTCAGCTCTGGCGACCATTCTGCAAGGCAGTTGCGCGAACAGATTGTGTCGGCGACTTTAGCGGTGACCGTTGATGTTGATGCCACATCCTTCCCAGTTCAGCGTCTTAAACACATCCTCCAATGCGTTAGAGAACTATTTCGGGGAAATTACGTCCCCTTGTCTCACTCCTCGACGCAGGGGGATATGTAGTTTGGACGGTCATTGTGGCGTTTTCATAAAGATATCAGGCATTGCTGCAGAGACTCCAAAACAGACCAACATAGCTATTCACAACCATTCGATACGCTTCCTTGCCGAATCGTACATCAATCAATGGTATCGAAGCGAGTCTTCTCAACACTGTTGACAAATCAAAATCCCGAAAATTTTGTCAGTTTAAATCAAATAGTCGACCGTAATCCTTCCGCTGTTTGCTGTGGAGGCCAGGCAAATGAGGTAATCGCAAATGAGTCATTTTTGTCACGATAGCCTGTCGATTGGTTGTGAATAGCTATGCAGGGTCTGGATAGAGTCAAAAACCTTCTCATAGCCCACAAACGCAAGATATACCTATTGGCCGATTGTACTCTTCAGACTTTATACTGTAGGTATAATTTGTCGCACAGTGTGGGTGTGGTCTATGGTGCTATATCCTCCTTGAGACCCAGCCTGCTCCGGTGGCTGAAACTCGTCGAGTCTTCGCACTACACGATTCGTAACGATTCTTGAAAACAACTTATATACGTGGCTAAGGAGCGAAATGGGTCTGTAATTCTTTGAAAGTATCACCCTTTTAAAGAAGAGAACGACCACTCTTCATCGCTACGCTTCGGGAGATCTCCCAGAAAACAGGACAGAGTTGAAGAGCTTCCGAAGCTCTTTCAGTACAGGACTTCCTCCCACTTTCAGGAGCTCGTAATACAGTCCTCACCAGGGGCTTTTCCATTTTTAAGCTGTATATGAACCGCCTTGATTTCGTCTTGGCTGACTTCTGACAGGTTGTCCGTGAAATGACGGGGTAAGGTGGCTCTGGAATCCTTAATTTCGGGATCAGGTTTGAGATGCATGCGATGCGTTTACTTGGCCGTAGAAGTTTTATACTTTCGAAAGGATCTCCGGCTTCGAAACGACGATATCCCCACTGGATATGGTCTTGTGTTCGCTTCGCTCGGTCTTGCATCCTAGATTCTCATTTTTTTTTTAATAGGTTTTTTGAAGTGACCTTCTTTAAGCGCGTTGAGCGATTTTTGGCAGTGGACAATCTTATGGGTTCGCATGCTATCTAGAGCTGTAGCTATAACTATAACGTGTTGAGCTTATTGTTTCTCGGAGTGCCTATGATGTGAACACCAGACAGCTGTTAATAACATTGATTTACAAATTATGAAGTTTTTATTTTTTGAGTTCTAAGTTAGTGACACCCCGGACGTCCGTCCGGGGTGTCACTAACCGAATAAGACCGAGAATACCTACCTAACAGTTTAATTCCATATTTAAATAAAACTACTGTATTTTGTGTAGGAGGGAGCAGCGATTACAAACAAATCTTACATACCTAAACTCATATCCACCCAAATCCGGAACAAGTTTTTGTAGGGCATAAAAATACTAAAATTTGAGGTCACAGGAATAAAGTCTGTGATCCGCGCACAGTGTACAATAAAAGAGAGCCCATGATGAGAGAGTACACCTGGGTGTAGGTACCTACTAAGCTTTTTTTCCGACGCATAAAGTCAGCCAAGCTACCAACATGCTGACTGGGTAATCTTTTACTAGTTAAGTTCTGCGTAAGCTAATATTCTCATTTAGCTTGTACCGACACGAAAGAACAAAAAGAACGCGCTGAGCCCATATGCGCACCCACAGTCGCAAACATTGAGTTCTAAATGTGCTTCCGTTGGTACACATCAAGCACATTTCCAGTATAAGCTGATCTCGCATTGTGTAGGATTTCCGTACAATAAGAGGTCAGCGTATACTGGAAATGTATAGTTTGATGTGTAGCCGTGTGTAACCTACAGTTTACCAAATGTTAAAAGTAATTGACAATCAATTAATGAATACTAACTAATTTTCGATGGCAACAACTGCAATTCCCGTCACGAGTTTATCGGCGAAAGTGACGATCGAGTAGATGGCAGCTCCTTGATGAGAATGGGGGCCGATCAAGTCCGCAGTCACACACAGACTGGACACGAGGGTTATTGAACTACCCGCACCTGGAAATAATAATAAAAGCGTGTTAATAAAAGCGATTGTAGAGGGTAAGGCGAGCGCTGGCTAACGATAGATCCCTCAGCTCAATCGACGTCTGAATCTTCGCCACGTAGTACCAACCTGGATAGACCTAGAACGCGCATATGTAGCCGGAAAACTTGAACAAAGATGGCGCCGATTGGTATTGTAAGGAAAAGCGCTCCCGCATACATTCCTCAAATGACCCCGTACCTACCTAATATCGTTTTTCAGCACTCTAGATTAGGTAGATAATTTGCAAGTCACATTGCTAGTAAGCTAAATAAATGTAGGCTCTCGTTTTACACGGAATTAGACATTGTAGGTTATGAAAGGATATAAAACTTTTCCAATTTAATACTTACAAAAGCTTATAATAGGGAATATGCTTAGATTATATACTTGTCTAGATTGAGCAATGCAAACAAACGACACGCGAAAACTGTCTCCAGTTGCGCGCTATGTGTGAGTACCGCTCGTGTACTTATTGTAGTCAAACTGTCAAGGTGTGCGTGTTTAGGGATGCCTGCTCCAAATTATTAACTTACCATTTCCCCATTATTAAATAAGATGAAGGTTAATCAAAATAGGTTAAATAAACTAATGATCTTGTAGATTAGTGTTTTATTCATTTAGTAGTAATAACAAATACAATTAAATCGTTTCAATGCCTCTATTCATACCATCTCGCGCCAGAAACGGTCCTCTCTATTCGGAGGTGATTATTTTTTTAATCTCTGCAAAGATGCGTCTTTACGCCGTTAATATTTTTGGAATATTATATAATGTTTATAAATAGAATACCATGATTATTACAATAAAAACAACGTTTATGAACAAATTAACATTTATTTGTGTTCTAAACTCAAAAATATTTAAATTTTCTATCTTTCATATTAGGCTGTTTATCGGCTTTATACCTTTGCTTCTCTTTCAACCTGGCGAAAGGAAAGCGCAGAAAAAAAAGAAAATTAAATCCTAGTTTCACAATAATTCATGACAAAAATATTTTTCGTTATTTTATTTTATTTCTTCAAAAGTGTATTGAAAAACGTCTTTTGATACACGTGGACATTTGTTATTGTAGTTTTCGGCTCAAAAACAACCTCGCCTACGGCTCGGGTGTAAATTCCGCCTCGAATGCATTAACAAACATTCTCTACTTGTATCAAAATGTACTATTATGTAGGTAAGTTATCACTGTACTGATGAAATAAATACTGTCATTTTTAAAATAATAATGTTCTCGTGATCGAATGATGATGTAATGATATTTCTATTTTGTCTCCCATAGTTTTGCCAAATCTCCCTAGTAATAAACGAACAACACCTGCTAATCAGACTAACCTACTAAATAACGAATGAAAAAATCGTGTTTTCTTAAAACAATAGTGGTTGTATAATAAAACCTAACGATGGAAAGTGATCTTGGCGTTATTATGCGGTTTTCCCACATGATTGCGACACAATTTGACAGCACAAACTGGCATAATAATTATGCCAGTTAAGGATACCTAAGGATAACTTACTCACGGAAAATAATTAATTATTAATTATTTTCCGTGAGTAAGTTATCCTTAGGTGATTCAAATGACACTGACGTAGGTGACAAGCGAGTCTACCAAAAGTACACTTTATTAGGGCCGTTCATAACGGTCAATGCGTCATCTAGACGCATATAGTATATAATATATAGTATATAATCTAAGGGAATATGCATGTATTTTTTTTTCCACTGAATCAATTAATAGACATTAATATAAACCTAAGAAAAGTATTGAAAGTTAAATTGAACTACTGATTGATGCTCAAAAAAAATATTATATAGTTATTAATAATTAGCAATATTAATTAATTATTAATATTGGTTAATATATATATACTTAATAAGTATATATACTTAATAAGTTTATATATTAACCGGTCTTTTTGTGTGGGTGCCTCAATAAATTAAGGCCTGGCATTCCCTGTGGGGGCCTCGGCTTAGGGCGTCGGCGTTGTTGGGAGAGGACAGCAAGGGATCAGAATAAACTTACCAATTAACGTAGCGACCATATATATTTGTACTATACTAGCGTGTGGATCTATAGCCACAGCTATCCATATACAGCTTATCAGACTTAGTAGACTTCCTATTAGATACGCCATCTGTGGAGGAAATTGTTTATTGAAAGTAATGTATAAGTCATGTACCTATATTATAATCATGCAAAAAATCTAATGGTGCTGTTTTAGTTTTCATCAAAATCGGCCCCGAGACTCCTTTAAGTATTTTTAGCTGTAAAATATTTTTACTTTAAATAAGCCGCATCTACTCAGCTATCAACTTGTCGCTCTGCTTAGCTTGCTCAAAAACCCTCAGGGGCACTACATACCTTATTCTATTCACATGAATTAGCATTAGTAAACAATAATTTATGATTTTATTAGAATTGAATTGAAATATATTTTAATTATTTAATGTAGTAGTACCAGTAGCGAAGCTATAATTTTTATTAGAGGTAAGCCAAAGAAAATGTTGTTCAGTTCTCATAAACTCCAGTTATCATCAAAATTAATTTATTCAAACATTTTATTCGTTCATTTACTCTCTAAATTTTACGCCATCTACGTTCTAAATTCTTTGTTTAGTCAAACAATTTAGGCATTTTTGTAATGTTTTTAAATCATAATTGATTTTTTAAACTAGTATTAAATATTTGTGATGTGATTGACATCACATTACACACAAGTGTAAGAAGACTGGTTGTTCCGAAGGGAAGCCGAAAGGAATCGGGTTGTATTGAGGCTGCGCCCCTGGTAGGTACATATGTATTGTAATTGTAAGGAATTATTAAAACCTTAAAAACCGTAACCGTAACCGTTGCCCATGCCAAGTCCGTATGTTGAAATTACCTGATTCCCGAATCGATTAATCTTACTCTTGAGAAGTAGAGAAAAGAAGAAAGACGATATGTATAGGACTAGGGGAACACTCGCGACCAGCTCGGACCCCGCGCTAGGGTTGTACACCAGGCGCTCTTCTAGGAACAATGGCACGTAGACTAGACTTAGAGCCCAGTATAACCGGGAAAATACGTATCTGAAACATGAAAATCAAATTAGGAATGTTATATCTAAGGTGCCTACTTACCTATGTATAAGTTGCTTAGGTACTAAGTAAGTTATAAGTACCTATCTATCCGAGTACCGCAATGTGGGCAAAAATAGCTTACCTACCTACAATATTTATCATCACTCTTTTTCTTTTTTTTCTTTTTGGAAAAAAGAAAAAAAAGTGTCATGTAAAATTAGGTAACAAGTACAAAGTTATTTAAATAATTACGAAATGAACTCCACTCAATGCATGATAAAGATGATCGATTATATCCCGCCCCGCTCCCCTTGAGTTTCAGTAAAGACGTGGCACTTTACTGAAACCTCGCGCGGACTTCTTGAGAGAACTTAAAGTGATGTTGCACTGTTTTGTTTCCTTTGCCTACACTAATGCAGGTTCACGAACACTTAATGGTTAATAATCCACCACTATTACACATTAATATTCGGCTAAGCACAAAATAAAATAAAACAAAACTGCTAACATGACGCTTCACTTTCCCGCCAAGAACATCATCACTCTTTCAATTACCTACTTACTACAGATAATATAAAAATATACTTGGTACCGAAGTAGGTTGGTGGATTAGACTTAGTTAATGGTGTGTAACATCTTTCCATTCGCTTCTGTGGGAGTGATTTCGTGAAAAGGGTCGGAAGTGTGTAAGAAGAAGTGACAGCTTGAGCATGGAATAAGTAAGTACTTTTTAATAGCATGGAATTAGTACGTACCTACTTTATAATAGCATGGAATTAGTAAGTACTATATAGATTGTAAGAAGAGGGGGTAGTAATGAATAAGTTATTCGAATAATTATTACAGTATTTAGCTTTGTAAATTTTGAGGTTAATTTCTGTCGCTGCTCCTCAGTTGCTTATTACCAAGGTGAGAGTGAGATGTCAGATGTTACACATCATAGGCGACTACTGTATAATTTTGTGAGACCTGGGTTTGTACCTATATGTAGAGATTTTATCAGAGACGTCAGGTTTAACAGTTTTTTTCAATTATTATTTTTTATGGCCCTTAATAACGCGCTTTATAAACGGTGATTTCTACCTAAAGAATCCAGCGTGCAACAGCGAGCGAAGCATGGTCGACAATTTTAGCACCAAGGATAGGTGACTACTTAGCTCCTCTTTATATATAAAATGGTCAAATGGATACTTAGGTTAAATATCCTTTTAACTATTTATATAGAAACTAGCTTCTGCCCGCGGCTCCGCCCGCGTGTATGTCGGAAATAATTCCACGGGAACGTGCTACTTGGATAAAAAGTATCATATGTAGGTACCCAGGTTATGGCCTATCCATATACCTCATCCAAATCAATTCAGCCGTTAAAGCGTGAAAGGGAAATAGACAGACAGATAATAAATGCAAATAATCTTCTTTTAGGGCTCCGTACCTCAAAACGAAAAACATAACCCTGATAGGATCACTTCGTTGTCCGTCTGTCTGTCTATCTGTCAGTCTGTCAAGACCCTTTTTCTCAGGAACGCGTAGAAGTATCAAGTTGAAATTAATACCAAATACGCAGGTCTAAGGTCCCTTGGAGCGCTAAAAATAATAGTAAAATACGGTGATTATGCGACATATTTAGATACTCGCAAATAAATCAAAACCTATAGGGTAGGTACTTCCCGTTGACCTAGAATCATGAAATTTGGCAAGAAGCAAGGTCTCACAGCACAAGTAAAGAAAAAAGTCCGAAAATCGTTAATTTGATGTTTCATCACATAACAAAATATTTTTTGCGTTTACAAACTTACATTTGCAGTTGAAAAATTGACCGTGGCGTATGCGTATATCACGGCGTCGACGTCGTGTCAGGCGTATGCGAACATGTTTTTCAACATAAACATAACCCATCTCTCCACTACTCCAATGCTTGCTAAAGGATGCATATCCGGTATGGTTCTAATAATCCTTCCATATCCCAAGGTCACGTCTTCCCTACCATTATCGCGCCCCCCGTTCTAATCTTTGATATACAATGGTCTCTGTAGTCTCATGAAACATGAGGCTTCAGGGGCTAGGGTGAATCTTTGGGTTCATTCAGGCAATTGAGTCTGGTCAAACCACGCTGGGGTCGGTGCATTTCATTCATTCATTACAATATTAAGTTTGGGATAATATCATCCCAACTACGGAACCCTTCATTGTGCGTGGTCCGACACCACTTGGCTGGGTTTTTTTTTTATTAAACAGGTTTTGTGATTCTAAATGTCTATCTTAAAAATAATATTATCACCATTAATTTGAAATACCTACTCTAGCGCCGTCATTAACCATGGTAATTGACATATTAGCTATAACTTTAAATTGTACCTAATAACTTTTAAGCGAACGGACCGATTTTAATAAAATAAAAAGGTAAGTAGGTACTAAAATAAATATTACCTCAAGTTACGGACTCTCGACCGTTATTTTCAAAAAGAGGTAGGTACACATAAATTTCGATAATAATGTGAATTTTAAAATTATCCCCCATTTTACCCCTTGGGTATGATTTTACAAAAATGCTAAAACACAAACTTTTTATTTCTTATCAAAAGCATACATTTGAATTGCCATAACCCTAATATAAGAAATGCTAAGTTTCCCATACAAACTTTCATTCCCTATTATATCACCCTCTTTAGGATTATTTTTGAGATAAAACGTAGCCTATGCCTATGTCTTTCATGATGCCCAGGATGCCATCCCCCCAGGATGCCATCTATCTCCTTGCCAAATTTTATCGAAATCCATTCAATGGTTTAGGCGTGAAAAGGTTACAGACAGACAGACAGAGTTACTTTCGAATTTATAATAGATATTATTATACAGGGTGCCAGGGTGGCATGGATATCGACGCGAAACCTGTTACCATCGATTCAGTACATCATACTTGACCCGGTGCGTTGAAATTTCCCGTCGGTAATTTAAAAAAACCGGCTAAGTGCGAGTCGGACTCGCGCACGAAGGGTTCCGTACCATTATCTATAAAAACGGCAAAAAAATCACGTTTGTTGTATGGGAGCCCCCTTAAATATTTTTTTAATTTCTATTTAATTATTGATTTTTAAAGTGAATATATAACTTAATATTCTGTGAATATTTCAAGTGTCTAACTGTTACCGTTATCAATATCGAGCAAAAACGAGCAAAAAAATCACGTTTGTTGTATGGGAGCCCCCTTAAATATTTGTTATTCTGGCTTTTAGTATTTGTTGCTATAGCGGCAACAGAAATACATCATCTGTGAAAATTTCAACTGTCTAGCTATCATGGATCATGAGATACAGCCTGGTGATAGACGGACAGACAGACAGACAGACAGACGGCGGAGCCTTAGTAATAGGGTTCCCGTTTTACCCTTTGGGTACGGAACCCTAAAAAACAGCTGTTTCCTACAGAAGTGCAATACCTACTCGGTCAAAATGTATGGAACAGCAATTTTTTTTTAAATAACCGATGAAAATTTTTAACGCAGGGGGTTAATAATGATGTACTGAATCCATGGTAACAAGATGCGCGTCGATGTCCCTTCCACCCTGTATAGTATAAGAGTACCTACCTATGGAGCTTAATAGTCACTTTGTCAATTTTTGCAGAAAAGCTTCAGAATTAAGAGAATCTAGGCTGCAAGGGCGGGCGACGTTCTCATACTTACAATAAACTAGTTTGATATAGAAGCGGCATACGAAGAAAATATATAATTTTCGACTTGGCAACTGTTCCATTTTCTTCGTTTTGCACTGGAGCCGATCCATTATTCACAGCGTAGCCATTGCTTGATTTTTCTTCCTTTTTCGATTTTAACTTGAAGAAAATTTGGAATAGAAGGAATGATAATATCCCGATCCCAGAAATGATTAGTGATACATCCTGAAAAACAGAGAGGAGGGTAATATGTGTCCGCAAAATATACCTAGGTATTGCTATCCTATCGAGTTCGGTTGTTCGAACATCAGATTCGGGACTATATAATTCAATCAAAGTGAAGCTCGCCTATAGGTATTGGAGTAACTTTTTTTTTCTTTATTTTTTAAACTTTGCCCCGCACTAGGAATTTCTCCTGTATCGTGGGTGCATTTACAAACGTTTAAACTCACATACACAAACAGCCAGATCCGGAACAACTACTTGTAGGTCACACAAATATTTGTTCCGTGCGGGAATCGAACCCGCGACACGCAGCGCAGCAGTCAATCGCTTAACCACTGCGCCAATCGTGTCGACAAACTGGAAATTTCCGGTCATCAACACTTTATAAACCTATGTGTTGATCAGAAGGTTACCCCTCACCCTCAGTAGGTGCGACTAGAGCAGTGGTTCTCAAACTTTTTTGGAGACGGAACCCTTTTCGAAAACGAAATATTTGACGGAGCCCTAAAGTACCTAATCAAAAATGGTTTTATGTGTATTCTTCATTAATAATCATATTACTTGACATTAAAATTTACATATTTTTTTACTTTTGTTGAAATATTTAGATTGATATTGTGTTACTCAGGTACCAGAGTAAAATAAAATATAGTAGGTAGATACTCCTTTAGTATTATTTTTTTATTCTGACCAGTATTTTTGCGGAACCCCCACAGAGGCTTTGCGGAACCCTAGGGTTCCGCGGAACACACTTTGAGTATGGCTGGACTAGAGCATGAGTTAGGTCTATTGATTTCAATAGAAACAATCAATGTTATTCGTCGTTCGTCGTAGTGGTGTTCGTCGTCGTATGTTGTTTGTTTGTTATTGTTTGTTGTTATGTTATCAGTGTTATTTGTTGTTGTGTTGTTTTCAATGTTATTTCCATTTAAACAAATATCAACTGTAAATTAGGTTGATTTTTTTAGAATAACTGGTACCTACTATTGATAAAGTCATAAAAATTTTGAAGTTGTAGCACAAACTGATCTTTAATTGCAAGTAGGTACTATTAAAGTAAATTCTCCAAAAACTCAAAAATTCGAGTTACGCAGATTAGAGGTAGGATCACAATGTGAGCCTCACTCATTGTAAAATAATATAGGTGCGTAGATAAATAGGCTGCTACTTGCATCAAGGTGGATAAATTATTACAGTGCATGCCAGCATGTTATTAAATGGATATTGAGAAACGATAATCAAGCTAATATCTTTAACGATGGTGAAAGCGATCAGGGCCTCAAGTCTGCTATTACAATAGTGTCAGAATGGTCGATCATTGATTTCATAATTGTTGATTTTGACAAGTTTGGTAATCTACTATTATAATGGCGGCATTATGACTTTCCAATGGTCGGCCACTGACACTACATTGAAAGAAATTGCATATATTGGTAATCTCGTACATAATGAAAAATGAATGAGATTTCTGCTTATGGGTTTTATAATAATGGCAATACGACAATGCCATTATAATAACACAATTACCTACCTATATTACGAGAACATTGGCCGACCAATGATCGACCATTATGAATTTACCAGATTACGAACTTTTAGCAAAATGACAATGGCATGACAATAGGATCGTGTTGGAATGACTGAATTTATAAAAATAGCAGGCTTGGGCCCCAGTAGAAATGAACTATACTCCATTTGATATAAGATTAGAAATTTAAATAAACCTTTTTAGGGTTCCGTACCCAAAGAATAAACGGGAACCCTATTACTAAGGCTCCGCCGTCTGTCTGTCTGTCCGTCTGTCACCAGGCTATATCTCATGAACAGTAATAGTTAGACAGTTGAAGTTTTCACAGATGATGTATTTCTGTTGCCGCTGTACAAATCCTAAAAAACAGAATATAATAAATATTTAAGGGGCTCCCATACAACAAACGTGATTTTTTTGCTCGATATTGATAACGGCAACAGGTAGACGCTTGAAACATTCACAGAATATTTAGTTATTTATTCACTTTAAAAATAAATAATTATATTGTTTTATTGTTATATTGTTTTAATATTTGTTTTATTTTATTTTAAATAAAATTAAACAAATATCTAAGGGGGGATCCCATACAACAAACGTGAGTTTTTTTCAATTTTTATAGATAATGGTACGGAACCCTTCGGGCGCGAGTCCGACTCGCACTTGGCCGGTTTCTTTTTACAGTCCGTTCAACCTGATTTTGACTTATATTGCGTTGGTAGAATGGCAAATGGCAACTGTAATAAACAGTTGGTATTGTAACCACGTTTTTGCTTTTAATGCCATCCTTATGACTACTGAATATAATTCAAAATCATTTGAACGGACTGTTAAACAGGTTTATTTCAATTTCTAATCTTATTTCAAATGGAGTATACCTAAGTATTCGAAGATCACAATAACCATGTTACGGGTTTGATGTCTTACCCTAAATTTGTAGTCATCCATGGGTCCAATGAAGGTGCTATAGTTGCTGGCTCGCAGCACCACCCAAGTTACTAGGTACACAGCCAAACTTGACGTCACTGAAGCCATATATCTGAAACGGGTAACATTAACTAAATTATTATTACGCATATGTATCTAAGTACTTACGTAGATATAGCTTAGGTAAGGTAGGAAGAATTATAAAAATACAATTACTAGAATACCTTAATAATATAAACACAAATAAGCGCTCTTCCTCCTCTCTCCTACTATGCTGTGCCCGACAGGGTCTTTTTGTGTCTTTAATTTTAAGTCTACCACCGGTTTACTAACATTATGGCATGCAATAAAGAATTGTGAATTGTCAATTAAATTCCTTAATATAAAAAGTAACATGCATAAAGGCTCGTGCAGATTGTGCAATATGACGGGTGCGACAGGCAGCACGAAGTGTGTTGCGCCCACGATACCGCGCGAGTCTGCACGAGCCTTAACTCCTTCAACGCCCACTACTTCTTAACATAAGAAGGAGGAGATCAATAAAAAATAAATCTGGAAAATCAGATGTGTCAGGTGTGCTGGAACTTTTGTTCTAAGTAACTATTATATCAACTTATTACCCATAAACGCACATAAACCAGTGTTGAAGAATGAAGTACCAACAGGTAAGGTATTTTCCATGTTGATTGTTGATTTATCTACTCACAAGTTGGAGACTAAGGGACTAACCACACTTATTCAGATCTGTTCTGCTTTTGTCCATAGAAAACAACGAGTTTGTATGGACAAAAGCTGAATAGAGCTGAATAATGTGGTTAGTCCCTAAGTATTCCCACAAGGACGAAGTTTGTGTTAACTGTCTTTACTCGGTAGGTACTACTTATGTAAATATTATCAATTTACTGAAATGTTTCCTTTTTTTCTCTTCACAATGAGAAACTGGAGCAGAATCGGGTATTTGGCAAGTTCATGATTTAGTTTGGGCAGGGCTGGCAAAAACAACGGAAGCTATGTATGGCCAGTAGGTACATGTATATGTATCTAAAGCATATTGATCTGAAACTTAAGAGGAAGCTCCCTATTTTTATATTAATTTGCATGAATATTCTGCAACAGTCACACATACAAGCAAAATGAAACTTTAGTATATGATTTATTGGATCTTTTTCATTCCATGTTGAAGACAGTTACGTAATTGTAATATTTTCTCTAGATACATTTTTTATTCGATAATCATATCTTTTTTAAGGATAAGTATAAAAAAACAAACAATATTGTTTGGTTTTATGTCTAAAATAAATATTCTCAGCAAGAAAATATACTTTATTATCCACCCACCAGATATTTTTTCTCTAGATAAATTATTACTTTAGTTAAGTATAAACGAAATAAGAATTGAGACTTACGCTATTTCGTTTCGTGCTCGAACACGATCAAAGAGCGCACGCGATATTCAACTTTGTTACTCATTTGTTAGAGTGTGCACACAACGGAGTGGCGGGGAGTAAGGGGCGGAGCTTGCGTGGAAATTTGATTTAGACTGCCTGGTCTTAAATAGAAGTGTAGTGTTAGCTCAAAAATGACAATAATTTAAAACAACACTGGTGATAAAAATTACCTGATTGAAGTCAAATCAGCACGCACTTGTAGGTTATCTGAAATGGCAGGGATCATCGCTAGGTGAGATATCTGCACCACTGCCCATCCGATCTGAAAGACGATTATAAGGACTCCGTAGTAGACTGGCATCCACCAGGCTAAGTAGTCGGGGTCGTTCGTCAGCCAGCAGCCCCAACATCTCACGAAGAGCAGGGGAAACGTACACGTCACTAAGGCGCAACCTGAAATTGCAATTTTTGGTAAAAAAGTATGTGATACGTGTCGCCTGGTACCTACCTACCTTCTTAAAACTTCGCGAAATTATATTGTCTACAATTCTACAACGATATCAAGGATTTTTAGATAAACAACTAAAAAAAAATTGATCGGTAAGTAATTTTTCATAGTTTAGTTTTTTTATCCTATCCCTGTTAGAATATTCTTTTAATTTATCTTCTTATTATTGTACAGTGTACACTGTACACCCTAGACTCTTATTTACAACATACTTACATCACAGAGGTATGTTGTAAAGATACTTTTAAGGGTTCCGTACCTCAAAGGAAAAAACGGAACCCTTAAAGATCACTCGTGTGTCTGTCTGTCTAGCTCTGTCTGTCTGTCCATTTGTCACAGCCGATTTACTCCGAAACTATTGGACCGATTAAGTTGAAACTTGGTACACATATGAATTTCTGTGACTCAAACACGGACGTGTAACGTAAATAAATACATTTTGAATAAGGGTTCACTTTTGGGGGCAAATTAGACAATTAAAAAAAAGTTTTGCAAACGGTGCCGTGTGACATATCAAATGAAACGGATGTGTGTCAAATCAAAGTACATAGATATTTTTTTCTATGTTCCATAATTTGTGAACAAATGAAAATTACAAAAACTGGCACTTCCTTTGATTTGACACATAATATTCCTTTGCAGTATTTGATGCTTGTCAGCAACACTTGCTCTGTATAAAAATACGGGGCGCTTTATATTACAAAAGAAACTAGGTTTGATTCCTGATTCCTGGCTGCCAACTTTAGTTTGAGCGCATTATTAAAAGAAAAGGGGCAAGCGTAGTGTCGGGCGCCCCCCAGCTAGATGGACCGACGACCATAAAAAGGTGGCTGGGACAGATTGGATGCGGATAAGGACAGGGTGTTATGGCGCAGCCTGGGAGAGGCCTATGTCCAGCAGTGGACTGCTATAGGCTGAGTTGATTGATTGATTAAAAGAAAACCGAAATAAATGTAATTTAATAATTTTGTGTCAATTTAGATGACATGTAAAAGCTTTCGTTGCTGACCGTACCTAATAGAAAAAATAGAAAAAAAATTATCTTCTTGATGGTCAAAATTAATTATTCTTGTTATGCATATAGATTCGTATTGTATTGCTTATTTCTTCACCATCACTGTCATCACGTTACATCATTATTTATGTATGGGGTACTGTGTTAAATGTTACAACAAAATACCTTGTGATATATTGCAATTAAATGAAAGAAAATTTAAAACTCATATAAAAAGTACACTTTGTAAACAAGCTTATTACAAATTAGAGGATTATATCCAGGATAAGAACGCTTGGAAACATGCTGGTCCAGCTCCATAGGACAATCTAGAGTCTAGACAAAATCTAACTGATTGCTATTTTATTTGTATTTTATTATTTTTATGACATTTATTTTACACTCTGTGATTACCTTAACTCACACACTGATTATTTTAGGAAAACTTTTTTTTTTTTTTTACAATGTTTGTAAATATGTGAGTAAATATCTATCACATAACTAATTTATCTCATTGCTTCATTATTAATTCTTTTTACCTATTGTGGTATAGTAGTTTTATTCTAGGTACATCGTCTTCACATATAATTATATAATTGATGTACCAATACCAAATATTGTAAAACATTTTAAAAGAGTAACGGTGGAGTTTCTTGCCCATTCTTCTCCATACGAAGCTACCTTTTTGGGGCGACTAGAATCAATTCTATTTTATTTGTAAATTTTGACGTTCAAAAGTGCCATCTATGTGCCTATTTGAAATAAATAATTTGACTTTGACTTTGATCACGGTCACTTTTGGGGGCAAATTTGAAAAAAAAATGTAATTGGTACCGTGTGATGTAAGGATTCCAGATTAAAAAAAAATAATTTTATAATAAATAATTTTAAAGTTATTTACGAAAATCGATAATAATTTACCATTCCTTATCCCTCTTATCTCCGAAACTATGGAGCCTAAAATTTTGAAAAAAATACAGATAAGTTCTTTACTTATAGATTACAGGAAAACCTATAAGAAGTCTATGGTCGTGCATACTTAGGTACATTTGCAGTTGGAATGTATGAGGGAACATGTCTTTCAACTACAATGTTAAGTTTGTTCTTGAGATAAATTCATCTCAATTACGCAACCCTTCATTGTGCGTGGTCCGACACGCACTTGGCCGGTTTTTTAATTTTGACCAATTTTATTTGTTAAGCTTAAATACAACGACAATACACAATATTCTATTCTATATACCGGTACAGTAGGTATGCATCCATGACCGTTATGTTGGGGAAACCTAACTCCAACAGTGGACGTAACAGGTTGATGCTGATTGGCTGATTTATAAAAGGCACAGCGCTTATTACCATTTTTGGCATGCATAGAGCTACTTTCCATTGTTTGCAAATGAGTAGAATATCTATAAAAAATCTACCTGTAGATATTGTGCTTTTGAACCTTCCATGAACCTTGTTTTTCGCGACGATCACCGAAATTCTACGGTGTTTAGTAAACAGACTTGTGGCTTGTGGCCATTACTTAGAACTACCGCGACCAGCAATGACAATGAGCACAAAAGATGTTTTGAATGGCTATATAAACTACTAGCTGCGCCCCGCGGTTTCACCCGCGTAAGTCTCGATACCGTGGGAATATCGGGATAAAAGTGTAGCCTATGTCTTAATCCAGGGTGTCAGCTACCTCCATACAAAATTTTATCAAAATTGGTCCAGCCGTTAGAGCGTGAAGATGTAACAAACATACACACACACTCACAACCTTTCGCCTTTATAATATGAGTGTGACTAGCTGACCCGTGACTTTCCGCCCACTTCGTTGGGCGGAAAGTCTTTCCATTTTTTGGATTAATACAGGGTGTAACGGACAGCCCTCCGCAAATTAACAGGGTGCATTCAGCTCCTTATTTTGAATCATATTCCACTGAAAATTTTCTCAGGAAAATTTGCATTTTTTTAAACGTTTTTTCAGTTACTATTCCTTTATTTCAATGTAAACTTACATTTTCTGTACGCAGTACTCCATTAATGTAAAGAACACAGCAAAAATAAAAAAAACAGCAGTGGATGTTGAAATTCTCTAGCAAAACCCGTCCAGGGTGGGGCGCATGGCGGTCCGAAAGCTCGCTGCGCTACCGTTCCAGTACCGTACCGACTGGTCATCTTAGTGCGATATACTGAATTCACCCTATCTGTCTGGGGAGGGCTGTCCCTTACACCCTGTATAATTATCGCATATGACACTCAAAAATAACGTGGCTTTCTATGGGTAAAATAATTTTCAAAATCGGTTCAGTTGATCCAGAGATTACCCCCCCCCCCCCCCTACGACCTCACAAACTCACAAACTTTACCTCTTTATAATATTATTATAGATGAGGGAAATTTAACCCAAAGTACTTACCTACAATAGGAAAGACGATCTTAAGTTTATGTTAGCTATATTGTGAAATACAGGTATTATTACCTCATTTATCTACTTGAATAATGAATCAAGCAATTTCATAAGTTCACGTAATTTCTTAACGTAGGCAACAGCGGCGAGGTGTCAATTTTTGTATGAGAGAAGCCGAAGCGAAGCCGGTTTAAATTACTTACTTATCAATAAAGTATAAATTAATTAATTAACTTAAAAATAAGTCTTTCCTTTACTGAATTTTTACACCATATATCGTCAATTAGCAGAACCAAAAAGACGCATCACTACACAAACAAAGCTTTTTTGTTTGTTATTTCAATTCAAAGCTAATAAAAATAGGCATTTTTGTTGTTTGAATGCTATAGTGAATTAAATACCCGTAGTGTAACTATATTTTTTTGCAATAGTATACATTATTGAAAAATGCTATGCTAATGAAAAACCTCCGAAGGGAAGCCGGTAGGAATCGTGTTATATGGTCCTTTCGCCACTGGTAGGCAAGTAACCATTAAACCTAGATATTCTTTTGTTAACAGTACATTTTCACACAAGTTTATACGCACCAGTTAAATGCCAGGACTTCAAACTTCCAAATCTGTCAGCTAAGCCACCCACAACTGGAGTAGCCAATGCGTCTATGACTTGACCTGAAATTTACAAATGAATAATGTTAAAGAACGAAAACAATGAAAAAGCTACCAAGTAAGGCTCCGTAAGAATTGTGACATGTAGGTACGATCGTCGTAATATTTTTTATCTTATTAAAAAAAAAAGCAAAAAAAAAGATAAGCATATTGCTTAAAGAATTTAAAGGCAGAGTTTACCTGAGTTCACCAGTATTATTTACATGAACGAAAGAAAAAAAAATATCGATAAACAATTTACACTAGTTATGTAGGTATGTAAGTAGGTACATATATAGATCTTTTTGCATATTGTATTTATTTTCATACGAGCAAAACAATATGCAACATCCACGCTTTAATTTTATAATAATCTATATCGGTCCATTCCACTAACATTGTTCTTGAATAAACAAAGAAAAACAAAAGAAAAGGACAATGAACACAGAACAGCTGATGAAATTTTTCAAGTTATAATGAAAAATATGAACAAATACGTCAAAAGCACAAGAAGTAAAGTATGTTCTGCAATTTCACGGTCTTTACCTAAAGATCGTGAAACAGTACCTAATCAGAAAGAAAATTATGGCAAAGGGACATGGACGGTTGAACACTGTGTCCTACGATACCTACGATATAAATAATATGTTGGCCTTTCCCAGAGCTCTTATTTCAAATTTTACAAGGACGCTAGCAAAATGTATTTGTAAAGTTAACAACAGTAATGAGGTTTACCTAAGAGTAGCATAGCACCAGCCACTGCAGCTCTCATGTTCAGCACGGCTTGGAAGAACAGCATCATGTACGAGAACCACATGGCGGCACAGAGGTCGTTGTACACATGACCCAGGCCAAATAGCACGTGCTGACTGACCCTCCACCATTTTCTTTTGAACGGGCCACTGGAACAACAAAGAGAATTGTGCATACAACTGGATATTAAAACAAGACTTTTTCCCGAGACAATGCTTATGTAGAATTGTAGTCAGGCGGTTCAAAGACCAAACTACGCTATATTCGCTACGTCATAATAACTTGAATTTTGTTATAGTAGTAAAAAAGATGTTGACAATTCGTTATTCGATTGACCCGTGTGTCATCTGAAGAATCGTGAAGTTATTAATTGTTTTTCAAATTACTTAAACGTTTTTAATTAGTTTCATTTTGTTTTATGATTTCGGATTTAGCAAACTAAAACAGGTGTTTTCAAATGAGACTGATTCAGCTGCAGCAACCCTTAAGTACAGACTAAGGTCAATTGGCAACTCCACCACGTGAAGATCTAGAGATCAACCTAGTTATATATTTACCGCAGGCAGATTTGAAAGTCTAATAAATGCAGCATCAATAAAACAGTTTCAATTAAGCGCCATATAGAGCACACGGTGCATTTCAATAAGTGCTTAAACGCCATACAAGTTACGGGCCACAAAAACATTTTGTAGTAGAGTACGTACGTAGCTACTTCTCATAAGACGTTCGATTTGCACTTGAGCGTTACATTGTTATCCGAATTGATCGAACCTGCCAGTACGCTAAATTAGACAAATTGGTTAAGAAAGGATCCTAAGAGGATATTCTTCGTGAGGGGGAATTGTGTAGTTAGAGGCATTCTTGCAAGTGCTTGTGGGAAACGGACGATTTTCGTTCCTGGTTCCATACGCGCCGGAACATTTTCCTCATTTACCTTAATTCAGTTTCGTTAGTCACTAATTGGATAAGTTGCACTAAACTGAATTTGCACGAGATTAGATAACCGGTCCTGATAAGGAATGCTAACGAGTAAATTACCTCAAGTTAATTTCAACTTCTTTGGCTTCTTCTTTGTTGGTCTCTTCTATTTTTGTGTCCACATCCGTCGCTCCATATTTCACACTCATTTTTTTTATTTATGATCTCTTAAGTCCTTACGCGAATTTCAAAGAAAACGTCCATAAATTGTAACATTCGTTTGTCACCCACGGTGAAGCACCATATACACAAAGTTTCGTAAAAAAAAAACACATTCACATCTGTGCTAACATTACACTGCTTTATTTCTTAGTTGAATATATTTAATGAGAAGTATTTGTATCGTGTTGTGCGCGGTTGCGAGCGCGTGTGCTATGAATGGAGAACTCCACTTGTGTGACATCAAATTAGCCCCTATACCGAGGAGAATTATAAGACAACTGCTCTCCTATAGGCAATATACAATTGTCATGGGATTACCAAATGACTGAGTACTTTCTACTGGTCGTTAAACTGACAATTAGTTAATGGTAATGCTTACAAATAACTGACAGACAATTAGGCATTTACGTTACACTGAATTGCTAATTAATTTATGCAACAATTGCAGTTGCATAAAAAGACAAAGTACATAAAGAACAATTACTTTAGACATTTAATGATGAGTGCAATCAAGCGAAAATGAAATGGTGTTACGTATTTTAGATAACGACTTGAACTGAACTTTACTTGTTGAAAGACAATTGTTTTAAATACTTTATTCAGAAGCAGAATTTCTCAGCATATCTTGTTATCAATAATATTTACTTAAACAATTAACTACCGACATAAAGAAGTTTTTGTATCTGTTTTAAACAATAAAGAGAAAAATGCAAAACGCATCATCTACATGTACTAAATACCTATCCACTACAAAATATTCCTTAGGTGGCAGCTCGACCTATTTCTAAGAAAGTGTGCTAACATAATTTCAAAATGGAAAAAGGATCCATAATATTTACGAAAAATTGGATTTCCGACAGAATGGTCGTGGGTTGAGTGAGAAGTTAAATTGGACATACAGCGTGTGTGTGTGTGTGTATAAGTGTGTGAAGCAAGTATATGTGTAATATATAGGAGATTTGACATGGCAGTGGCTTCCGTGGGTATTAGGTTTCCTTTCCATCCGCGGTTCATGCCTCACTACCTATGCTTATACTGACCCTAATGTTAACTAATGTTTACACTTTATCGATATTATACATTCCAGTTTGTTTATGATGGCCTGTTAATGGAATTTTTATTTACCTATTGGCTAAATATTTTTTACTGACCACCGAATTCGGACTATCGTCTAAACTTTCCATTATTTCAAGTCAATATTCAGAATATTCCTCCCGTCATCTAGGCAATCGTTCAGTGCTCTAATTTTCCACCTGTAATACCTAATTATAAAATTGACGCAGTAGGTACCTACTGTCATTGATAGAACACGTGTTGTTAAAAATAGTTGTGGCGACAATGACCGAGTGTGTTAAATATATGTGTTATATATATGTATATGACGAACGGAAAACGCCTGGAAGAGCTACTGGTCCATGAAGGAAGTACTCAAGGGTGACTTACCTATGGCACTGAAACGCAGGCTCATGGACATGTGTATTCTTCCCGTCTTAACCTATGGTGCACAGACTTGGTCTTTGACTAACATCCAGAAGTCAAACTCAAGGTCTGCCAATGAGCAATGGAGCGCAGTATACTAGGCGTTAAACTAACTGATCGTGTTCGAAACACAATACTGCGCTCCAAAACAAAGATAGCTGACGTGGCTCAAAAGGCTGCCCAACTTAAATGGGACTGGGCAGGACATGTCTGCCGCATGGCGACCAACTGTGGGACCAAATGGCACAGAATTGGTGCCCGGAAACAGTGCGACGGGGTCGCAGCAGACCACGTAGGAGATGGCGGGACGAACTAGATATAGGTTCCGTCAAAACTGGAAGGAGGACGCGCGGGCTCACGAAGGATTGAAGGAGTGGAGGGAGGCCTTTGCCCAGCAGTGGGACAGCATAGGCTAGAGAAAAAAAAATATGTATGTGTACCTACTGATGACTAACCAAAATCTCTTTTTTGTTTTGATTAAATGACCGACATCAAACCACTTCTCGCATGATGTTTTCATATCTTTAGATTATGTTTTCATAATCAAGTCCCTTCAATGTCTGAAAGCGCAGACCAGTCACTGAAAAATATTTATGTTCCTCGAAGCAAATGGCAGTCATGCCACGTACAAAACAAGATTATTGTGCAGCCGAACTGAAGGGATATTTAGTTAGGTTCCTATTATAACGACTATACTTATGTACTTAGACTAAAAATGGCACAAAAGATCGTGATTTGAATTCAAGGACGGCGGAAACTAATGTCAATGTCAAGTTTAGTGGTGAGGACTGCCAACTCGTGCAAAGCGATGGCGAAGTAGATCGGACGGTTAAACACAGAATTAACACGGGATGGATGAAATGGCGGCGGGTTACGGGAACAATATGCGACTCCCGCATTCCCCTTAAACTTAAAATATTAAGGGGAAGATATAGAACAATGGTTAGACCTGCTGTCTTGTATGGAGCAGAATGTTGGGCCACAAAGGTAATTGCATATGTAGCTGAGATGAAAATGCTAAGAGGGATGTGTGGTGTGACATGAATGTATATAATAAGAAATAAGTACATAAGAGGAAGTCTGAAAGTGGCACCGGCGACTGAAAAGTTGTGCGGAAATCGGTTGTCATGGTATGGGCATGTGATGCGGAGGAATGAGGAAAATGTCGTGAGGAAAATTATAAGTATGGATGTAGATGGCTATAAAAGTAGGGGAAGACCAAAGAAACGATGAATGGACTGTGTGAAAGATGATATGGCTGGAAAGGGAGTGACTACCGAGATGACGACTAATAGAGAAGTATGGAAGAAAGGGACAGTTGCGTCGACCCCAAATAAATTGGGATAAGGGCAGGAGAATGATGACTGCCAACTTCCAATAGCTCTAGAACTTTGAGGATCCAAAATGCTTAGAGTATTTACTGTTGATATTTTGTATTGCAGGCATAATTCTAGCGCTAGAAATTACTGGAACTGGACTAGAAGGAGATAGTTTTATAGCGATTTTGTGGAAATGCGTCGTGCGTTAACGTGAATGGCTCTGAAACCACACCGATATCACCAGTGGTTTCTCAGCTGTCGTGCACACGACCGCAGGCGTTGTCATACCACGTTGCGGGTTCGAATGTTGGGCCGAGTTCACAATTTTGTTAAATATTGCTTAGGTATAGCAATAAATTAAGTTCGGCCCCCTCCTGACATCGATTCACTCGCCTCTCTCCGGAAATTCCAGTTAATAATGTCACTGAACAGCATTCGCATATTAGAATTTGCATTGGCTTTCGTTCTAAAATACAACAGCCAACCAATCAATCCGAGTTTCCGATGCCAAGAAAACTATAAGGGGTTAGCGAAAAATATAAAAAAAATAACATTATTACCTACTAGGTAGGTACATACATATCTTAGATCTTTGAATGACTTACACATTCGTAGGTACTTGGAACCAAAAACCTGAAAACTCCCGCGAACCACCAAACTTTATTCAGTTTTGCTTACCATAAAATTATAAATAAAGCGTGATGGTGCAGATCGCAGCGCCACCTATGGTTTACGGCTCGAAACTTATTACGTTACGGCTTAGTACATTTTGTAGTGGCGAACGGTTATCTTTGTGGCGAACGAATGCTTCTTGGACTGCGCAGCGAGCCGGCACGCCAAGTTTCCAACTCAAATTAATCAGTCGTTTGACGACAGACGGCGCGACAAGTATGTATTCGGGAAGCCTATCGAGCTTGGATACATTATTCTTTCATACGTAAACAAGTTTTGTCTCAAAGACTGTTCTTTACTTGTTTTTTTGCAAGAACTACTTTTGCCAAACTAGAATTATTATTGTAATTATCATCATTGTAAATCTGAAAGAAAATATCAATCCACATAATTTAGATCTAGATCATATCCAAGATGTTTGTAATGTGCGATTTAAGAGCACTCAGAATTATAAACTTAAACTCAAAAGCATTTATTTCAGTTATACCAATTCCAGGCACTTTTGAGTTGTCAAAGATTCGGTCAGTTATTCAGAGAGTTGAAGCTAATTGCCCATTCCAAAACGTAGTTCTCTATGGAGAAGGACGGGCAAGGAACTCCAAGGGCACTCTTTTAAATCAAGATATAAAATCCTGGGTACATTATTCTTGTTGATTCTCTATGTGAGAATAATGTAAATATTAAATGATAAAAAAAAAAACAAAATATTATCTAAGTATATTAAAAAGATTTAAAAAAATAAGCCCTGACAGTTAAGAGATGACCAGTCTCAACTGACGGCGCCCGTTCACGAACATGACGCATGGATCAGCACCATCCAGCAAAACCATTTTGTAGAGTACCGAATGATTCAACACGCGCCACCATCAGTGAGACATTTAAGTGAGCATGACATACTCTCAACTGCCGTGCTTTTCATCATAACTAAAGGACTCCAAAATTGAAAAAATGCTTCTAATTTATATAAAACCATAGTTTGCAATGTACCTATTTGAAAGATTTTACTAGCAATTTTAGTAGCAAAGGGAAAGAAAATATTATTACATAATGAAGTATTCAACAACAACTAAAACTTGATTAAATAAATGTAAACAATAAGATCGTAATGACAGAAAAAAAGGGAAGCCATTTCTCCCAAACTGCTCTACGAATGTTCGGTCGTTTCTTTACTACGGCTAACCATCGCTTAAGGCAAAAAAAAAAACCGGTCAAGTGCGAGACGGGCTCGCGCACGAAGGGTTCCGTACCATTATCTATAAAAACGGTAAAAAAATCAGGCAAAAAAAAAAAACCGGTCAAGTGCGAGACGGGCTCGCGCACGAAGGGTTCCGTACCATTATCTATAAAAACGGCAAAAAAATCACGTTTTTGTATGGGAGCCCCCTTAAATATTTATTTTATTCTGTTTTTTAGTATTTGTTGTTATAGCGGCAACAGAAATACATCATCTGTGAAAATGTCAACTGTCTAACTATCCTGGTGACAGACGGACAGACAGACAGACGGCGGAGCCTTAGTAATAGGGTTCCCGTTTTACCCTTTGGGTACGGAACCCTAAAAACTTTGGAAGTTATAAAACGGCCGAACATACGGCCGATACTTCGGTTTAGCGCGTCGGAGTAGACCCCCAGCATTAAGCCAAGCATTTTTCTTTACTCATTTATTAGTTTTTTAGGGTTCCGTACCCAAAGGCTAAAACGGAACCCTATTACTAAGGCTCCGCCGTCTGTCTGTCTGTCACCAGGCTGTATCTCATGAACCGTGATAGTTAGACAGTTGAAATTTTCACAGATGATGTATTTCTGTTACCGCTATAACAACAAATACTAAAAAACAGAATAAAATAAATATTTAAGGGGGCTCCCATACAAAAACGTGATTTTTTTGCTCGTTTTTGCTCGATATTGATAACGGCAACAGGTAGACGCTTAAAATATTCACAGAATATTTAGTTATATACCTATTCACTTTAAAAATAAATAATTAAATCAAAATATAACAAATATTTAAGGGGGGCTCTCATACAACAAACGTGATTTTTTGCCGTTTTTATAGATAATGGTACGGAACCCTTCGTGCGCGAGTCCGACTCGCACTTGTTTTTCATTTAGTTGGAGAATATCGAGTGGTATTTTTAACCGACCTCCAAAAAGGAGGTTAGTTTTGTTCGGCAGTATATTTTTAGGGTTCCGTACCCAAAGGGTAAAACGGGAACCCTATTACTAAGGCTCCGCCGTCTGTCTGTCTGTCCGTCAATCACCAGGCTGTATCTCATGATCCGTGATAGCTAGACAGTTGAAATTTTCACAGATGATGTATTTCTGTTGCCGCTATAGCAACAAATACTACAAAACAGAATAAAATAAATATTTAAGGGGGCTCCCAAACAAAAACGTGATTTTTTTGCTCGTTTTTGCTCGATATTGATAACGGCAACAGGTAGACGCTTAAAATATTCACAGAATATTTAGTTATATACCTATTCACTTTTAAAATAAATAATTAAATCAAAATATAACAAATATTTAAGGGGGGCTCTCATACAACAAACGTGATTTTTTTGCCGTTTTTATAGATAATGGTACGGAACCCTTCGTGCGCGAGTCCGACTCGCACTTGGCCGGTTTTTTTTATTATAATATTTTACACAGTACCCCATAAAAGCCCATAAAGAGGAATAATTATGCTGCCAGTAAACTCAGCCTACAGCAGTCCACTGATGGCCTCTTCCAGGCTGCGCCACAACCACAACACCCTGTCCTCTGCCTTCCGCATCTAGTCTACCCCAGCCACATTTTTAAGGTCGTCGGTCCATCTAGCTGGGGGGCGCCCCACACTACGCTTGCCGATACGCAGTCTGCACTGCAGGACTCGTCTGCTCCACCGGCCATCGGTCCTTCGACAAACATGGCCAGTCCACTGCTACTCGGCTTGCTTACTCTGCAGGCTATGTCTGTAACTCCGGTTCTCTTCCGGATAACTTCATTTCTGATCTTAAAATAAAAACTCCTTCAAAGAAACTTAGAGCATAGCTCGCTTCATTGCGCGCTGAGTAACCTTGAATTTGTGGACCAGCCCGACTGTCAGTACCCACGTTTCGGCACCGTAGGTCATAACGGGTAGGACGCACTGGTAGAAGACCTTAGTCTTCAAATATTACTGCTGGATTGGCGACGAGAAGATTTGAAGTTGTTCAAACGCTGCCCAACCCAACCGGATCCTTATGTCGGCCTCTATCACAAAGTTGTGCCTAATGAGCTGGATAACTTGCCCTAGACTCCATTTAGGCTGTGCAGCATCTGGTATAACTGTTCCAGCGTCTCTGCCATTATGACGATGTCATCGGCAAAACGAAGGTGTGAGATGTCTCGCCGTTTACGTTGATAACCTGTCCAGTCGAGTCCAGGGTCTTAAAGTCGTCCTCCAACGCATTGGTGAACAGTTTCGGGGATATCACATCCCCCTGTCTCACCCCCCTGAGTAGTTAGATGGGGCTGGTTTCCTTATCCTGGATCTGTACAGTCATCGGCCAGTAATGCCACCCACATTTTCTTGATAAGTGATATTTAAAGATGCACGGGAAGTTAGGGGTGGTACTAGGAGTAAAGTGGGACTGATCACTCTAGAGTCATAGGCCAATATTCTAAGCCTGTCTGAAGGAACTTCGTCGACTTCGCCGCAGAAACGCCCCCCAAATGGTGGATTCTTAGATTATATACATGATATAATCTAAGGGTGGATATATGATAATCTTAGTCGCAAGTTTGAGTGAAGTTCGGAGGTTCCACGAATTTGTACCTCACGCGCTGCTTGAAATTACATATAAAACATAGAATCCAAACAAAAGTCCTAGAGCTACGGTTTCCTAGCGCCGCCACATACCTCTGCAATTTACCGGAGCATAACGTCACTGAAACTTCACTGACGAACGCAAGTTGGTGTGTTTTCCTAGAGAGCATTGTCAAACCTCGCTGTTATCATTTTCATGAAAGCCCTCACTGCAGCTGCTATGTGGTGGCCACCGCTCCTCTATAAACCCGTCGCTGGAAAATTGACGTTTATATCAATTTATAACAAGTTTTAACTTTCAATGTCACGGAGTTGACGTGGAGTGGAGTGCAGGAAATGACTTAGGATAGGGGTGACAGTCATAAAAAAGTTTGCATTAATATACGAGTAGTAGTTCTATTTTTTTTATTAAAGTAACTGCAGAGGGAGAAACCATGCCCAAAAATACATACATGATTGTAAATAAAGGCTTTTAATAATGACTACTTAAAAACATTACATAATTTAATTATAGATGTTTAATAACAGGAAAATTTATTTATCACCCAAAAACCTATAAAATTAAATTAATTAATTGAACGTAATTAAAATGTTGTGGGCAGCTTCCATCCCATGCCAGCCATAAAATATTTTACGTTGTATGCAATGTTTTCAGCGAGCTCATGTGATAATTGAATTCCGAGGGAAATACCTACTTTGTTTGACGATTAAGTTGAAATACCTAGGGTTTAAAAGAGAGAAGATATATGTATTTTTATATTGCATTTATGAATAATGAAAGTCGGATTACTGTTGAGTTTCCGGTTTCCGACAAACTGGTTCCCGAGCCCGTTCGAAAAGGTAAATAATTTGATCGTAACTTACATAAATAATTGATTAAATAATCAATTAGTAGGTATATTGCAGTAATAATTGTATTGAGAAATTTTACAAGATAGCAAACCAGAAATATGGAACAGCTCAATGAACTGAAACTAGCTCAGGCCTTAGTCCAGTATAAGAGTTTGACAGACCCCTTCGTCCGCCTCAGAGCTAAGGATTTCCACAAGAGAAAAGAAGGTCAGCAAGTCACACGACAAAACTCTCCTGGATTATTTATGTATTAGGTATGTATGAAATAGAAAATTGTCGAAAATGTTACATCATTGCATAGGTCAATAAATCTGCCTAGCCTTTTCCCAACTATGTTCGTGTCGGCTTTCAGTCTAACCGGATGCAGATACTGAATACCAGTATTTTGCATGGAGCGACTGCCTATCTGCCCTCCAAACCCCAGTTACTGAGTTACACGATACCTATGAAAGGTATTCGATGGTTGACGAAGACAATGATTGTGTAGTCCTTAGTATACCATATATCATTGTTAGCGCGGGGAGCAATAAATGAGTGGACTGTATTTAAAAAGCAATGGTTTAATGCCGTGCTTATTACAAATTATAAAGGTTCGTGGAAAAACAATCAATGATTTAAATGGAGGAGTATCGTCCGTCGCGGTGGAGTCCGTGGAAGCAAGTGCTTGTCGGGCCGAGCCGTGTCGCCACCACGCCGCACCTCAGCGTACCGATGACGCGTTGATCACGTCGCTTGCGCGTGCAGACTGCGTGCAAGTGGTGTGTTGGGTTTGATTCCCAACAATCATCGATTATGATGTGTGCTACTAAGACCTGAATGCAGATCTCCTCGACAAATTTTACCGTCTTCTCAATAACTGAATTCGATTCGTTATCAATCTGCGTAAATAATATGATCATGTCTTTGCGCATCGATCGCTTCTAAAGTGGTTGTCCATACGCCAGCGCAGAGAGCAAAGGGCGCTAGCCACCTTATTTTCATTTATTGACTCTCCCTCTTCTCCTAGTTATCTAGCCCCCCACTCAGTACCTACATTTGCGCCAACCATAATACAAATCTACGTTCATCTCACAATCGTCTTTTTAATGTCCCACTCACCGCACAGACTTCATTCACTCTTCCTTCTTCGTTCAGTCTATCTCTCTTTGGAATGCGCTCTACTCTCCTCAGAAGCTGGCAGTATCATCACAACGGTAATGTTTTCCCATTCTTTGGTCTTATTTGTTTTAGTATATTTATTTATTTGTGCCTAGATTTATATATAATTAGGTGCATATATTATATTTATAGGCTCCTCTTCAAATATTAAGCAGCCTACCAATTGAGGGCTACCAGGCCAACTTACATAGGTAATTATATTTAAGTATTTATTTATTTTTTATTTATTTATTAAAACTTTATGCACAAGTAAAAACTACACTGTACAAAGGCGGACTTAATGCCTGAGGCATTTTCTACCAGTCAACCTTAGGGTGATGCAGAGACAAAACATGGCAGGTGCAACGTACGGGATAGATAGCTCGGAAATAACTATAAAATGCAAGCATACATACAAATACATAGATAGATATATACATAATATACCAAAATAAACTTTGTCAGGTGAAATAACGACCGGTAGCGAAGAAAACGACTCCAGCAAATCACCGCTGAGATGCTTCGGTCAACTTCTGACGAATATGTTCACGTGCCTTCACTGTAAATGACAGCCGGCTGGTTGCCGTCCTGATGTTCAGAGGGAGCGCATTCCAAAGAAAGACCGCCTGGACAAAGAAAGAAGAATGAATGAAGCCAGAACGGTGCGAAGGACATCGTAGAAGACGGTGGTGGAACGAAGATTTTTACTATGGGCAGAGCATAAGTATTTAATTTGGGAAGTCAGATAAGAAGGAGAAGTGGGTTTGTCGAGAATAGAGAACAACATAGACAGAGCCCTCAACTTTCTGCGCTGACGAATGGGTAACCATTTCAAAAGCAGACGGTGCCGGTGCGCGGATACATGGTCATACTTACGAAGATTGAAAACGAATCGAATACAGTTATTGAGAAGGCGGTCAAGTTTATTGAGGAGATCTGCATTCAGGTCATAGTAACACACAACACCGTAGTCAATCATGGGAAATATTAGGGACTGTACAAGCATTGCCTTTATGTGTGATGGGAGAAGATTTTTCAACCGATAGAGCGACCGCAACGTTCCGGTGACTTTTTGACTTACAGTCGTGACCTGCTTTCGCTAGTCAAGACAACTGTCGACATGCAGACCAAGATTCTTAACATCGGAGCTAAACGGGATGACTGAATTGTCGAAGATTACAGGTGGCACAGTTAAGCCATTCAGCTTACTCATACTATAGGGGCTCCCTACTATGATAGTCTGGCACTTGGTTGGGTTAACCGCTACCCCAAATCGATCAGACCAGTTTTTAACGACATCTAAATCCCGGTTTAGCTCCTCAATCGCATCGGATATGTTGTCAACACTTGCCCGATAATAAAGCTGCAAATCGTCAGCATAAAGATGATACGCAGTCCGAAGCTCGGTAGTAATGAGGTTAATAAAAATGGAGAATAAAAGAGGAGATAATATACCGCCTTGAGGGACGCCAGCTGCAAGATCACACCAACTCGACGAAGAGTCTCCAGCATAAACAGACTGCTGTCGCCCCTGAAGATAAGATGAAAACCATTCCAATACCCCCGGAGAGACCATAAAATAGGAAAGGATGGATAAAAGAACTTCGTGACTGACGGTATTAAAAGAATTGGAAAAGTCAATTAACACTAAGACCGTAACCTTAGTGTCTTCCATACCCCGCCTTATATCGTCAGTCACTTTAAGGAGAGCTGAAACGGTACTGTGCCCGGGCCTGAATCCGGATTGAAATGGACTGATAAGGGAGTTGTAGTAAATAAAGTGAGAGAATTGTTTGTGAACACTGGCCTCGAGTACTTTAGATAGAAAGGGAAGGATGGAAATTGGGCGGAAGTGACTGGGAAGAGAGGGATTGGGTATCTTAGGCAGGGGCCGAACAAGGGCTTTGTGCCACAGAGGAGGAAAAACACCGGTGTAAAGGGAAAAGTTTATTATATGGGTGATTGCAGGGAGGAGTTCATCAAGAGCCGTCACGATCATATGGAATGGCGGCTGATATTATCGCAGCCCACTGCTTTGGATTTAATGGATAGGATAATCTTTTTGATCTCTCCCGGGTCAACTGGGGTGAAGACAAAGGGGTTGATATTGGGACGCGTCAGACCAGTAAGGTAGTCGAGGGTTTGACATTTGGTTAGACTATCTAGAGTTGGAACAGTGGAGAAATGGCGATTTAGATCGTCTAAACCAATTGTGTTAGGAAGGTCTGAATGTCGCGATTTGCCGATGCCTAAAGTTCCAAGGAACTTCCAAATATCGGCAGGAGAAGAAGAAGTGATATTATTTAGGATGTGGCGGCGTTTAGCGTTGCGTATCATCTGATTACACCGATTCCTAGCAGCCTTAAAGAAGGTCCAATGGTCCTCCGTGCGATCTTTTTTAAATTTCCGAAACGCGCGGTCCCTCTGCCGCATTGCCATCCGAACACCCGTGTTCATCCACGCAGGCGGACGCTTTAACTTTATCTTCTTGACAGGTGCATGGGCGTCATATAGTTTGACCACAACATCGTTGAAAAAACTAACTTTCTCGTCAACTGAAGCAGCTGCTTCCAGGGGTGACCAGTCAATATTGGATGCATCTTGTTGAAGCCTCTCATTATTCATACGTGCACGCCTGTACTGAAACACGGGTTTAGGTTTAGGGGGTTTAAGGACATAGGATAGGAAAATAAGGTCGTGATGGGAAAAACCAGGAGCAACATGTTGACCATGTAAGGAAACTAGGGAAGGATTAGAGGTGAGGATCAGGTCAAGTCAAGTATCATCTCCTACTATATTGTGATGAGTGGTTTGGAGAGGTAATACGTGCAGACTGGCTGACTCGATGAGATGCAGGAGTTTACGGGACCGAGGGGAGTTGTGGGCAAGAAGATTGGTGTTAAAGTCCCCCATAACGACATGATGTGCATACTCCGAACCCAAAGATTTAAGAACCGACTCGAATTCAGTGAAGTAATCAGTGGACGGCGGGCAATAGACAACACCAAGGACGATTTTAGCTCCTTTGACACAAACCTCGAGGAAAAGAAACTCTGCAGATTTATCGGGAGAGGAAGAAGCCAGAATTTTAAAAGGGAAATCACCACGAAGGTAGATGGCTACACCACCCCCTCTCTTACCGATCCGGTCATTCCGAAGAAGAACAAAACCAGGGAGTGGGTAAGTGGTTGAAAGCAGGTTAGGTTTGAGCCAAGTCTCGGAAATCAGGACGGCATGAACGTTTAATTATCCAGTGCTCCTAGGACATAGTTTTACAGAAAGACCCACTATTCACATTATAAAATCGTCAACAGATCTCCAATTTCAAAAAGTCAAACCGAGCGAAGAGCTAAAAGTTATTTTAAAAACTAGTAGTGCTCTCTGTATTGAAAAAGAAGTTAATTCCCGTTAAGTCAGATACAGTGATCACAGGCAATATATATGTAAGTGGTTCAGTTAGAGGGAAGATAGGTAGTGAGTATTACCTATTACCAGGGGAATATGAGATAAGACGGGGTGAGTCCGGAGTCTTAATCCAAAATATTGGATTAACTTCTATCATATTTCCGAAAGATAGTCTCATTACAAGGGCTAGGTACGTTAATACAGAAGTCAAAGTAATGAACGTGGCAACAATAGATTCAAATTCCGAATTAAAGCATGGCAATCTGTTAACTAACATTGATATTTATAATTTAAAAACTTTAATACAGAAATATAAATGTTGTTTTTCTCACGGATTGCATGATTTAGGATTCACCGCAGTTACTGAAATGGTTATACAACTGAATGACTTGGAACCCGTAGTATATAGGCCATATAGATTGTCCTTTTCGGAGCGAGAACATGTGCGTGATATGATTGATGAAATGATGCGGTTCGGTATAGTCAGAGTCAAATTCTCCTTATGCTAGCCCTATTGTCCTAGTACAAAAAAAAACTGCCGAAAAACGGTTGTGTGTCGACTACAGATCTCTCAATAAAAAACCAAAAGAGATCATTATCCACTCCCTTTGATCAATGATCTTCTGGATCAGTTGTCAGGTCACTCTATTTTCTCCACTCTCGATCTTGCCTCAGGCTAGCACCAAATATCGATTGCCGCAGATTCGATAGATAAGACCTCATTCGTTACACCCGATGGACAATACGAGTATACTCGTATGCCATTTGGCTTAGCCAATGCGCCAGCCGTTTTGCCATGCACAAAATTTTAGACAAGGCTAAGTTAAAATACGTTATCGTTTATATGGATGACATTCTAATCCCAGCTAAATCTGTTGAAGAAGGGCTAGCCCGTCTCGAAGAAGTGTTGATAGCACTTCGCGATAGTGGTCTTACTTTGAAATTGGAGAAATGTAATTTTTTCCATGAAAAGATAAACTTTCTTGGTTTCGAAATAAGCAAAGATGGGATAAAGCCTGGGGAACAGAAAATTGAAGCCGTGTCTAAGTTTCCTATCCCATGTAACCAGCACGATATAAGGAGGTTTATAGGTTTAGCTAGTTTTTTTAGGCGTTTTGTCAAAAACTTTGCCTTGATCGCCAGGCCTTTAACTAATTTACTAAAAAAAGATACTCATTGGAGATGGACTGAAGTTGGGGCAAATGCTTTTGCAAGTCTTAAACGAGCTCTTACAGAGAGACCCGTTCTGGCACTGTACGATCATAAGGCAGAAACTCAACTGCATACAGATGCTACTAATGGATTGGTTCTGATCCTTGGCGACCGGTCGCATATTATAGTCGACAGACTACAGTTGACGAACAGAAGCTTCATTCGTTTGAGCTTGAAACGCTAGCTGTAGTCAGTGCTCTTGCAAAATTTCGGGTAATCTTCTCGGTATTAAATTCACCATCGTTACAGATTGTAATGCACTACGTAGTACAGACGCCAGCAGATCAAGCTACCCGAAACTGTCAAATTTTTCCAATTAACCTTGAACCTTATACTGTAGGGTTAAAGTTGAAAATCTATTGAAGAAATTTGACAGATTGTAGTAGCTTAATGTGTTGGCGTCTGTACATTTATTAAACGGGACCTTCTATCTCGCATATCAAGATGGTGGATCCAGTTTCTTGAATATGATTGTTACGTGGAATACCGTCCTGGTGAGAAAATATCCCACGTTGATGCACTGAGCAGAAACCCGGTCGTAGATGAACAGGAAACAATAATACACACAATTGACGTTCTGAATATAAATACCGATGATTGGATAACTACCGTCTAGTCCGGTGATTCTGAAATTAAACGCATAAAAGCAATTTTAGAAGATCCAGAGACTGCAAAAATTGCAAGTATACGTAAAGATTTTAAAATTCTAAACGGTCGCGTATTTCGCGTCATAGACGAGAATACCTCGCCATGGGTCGTACCAAAAGGCGTATGGTGGCAAGTACTAAAAACTAATCATGATGACGTTGGACATTTTGGCTTTGAAAAGACTCTAGATAGAATTCGTGGTTACTTTTGGTTTCCCAAAATGAGGAAGTTTATAAAAAAAATATGTTTCTGCCTGCCTTGAGTGCGCTCACCACAAGGTACCCTCTGGAGCTAAAGAAGGATTACTACATCCTATACCGAACATAGAAGTACCCTTCCACACTATCCATGTGGACCACCTAGGTCCATTTATTCGTACCAAAAATAAAAATTGCTATTTGTTAGTAATAGTTGATTCTTTCACTAAGTATGTTAATTTAGCACCGGTTCGTAGTACTAAGACGAAAGAAAGCATTAAAGCGTTTTTTTGTTCAGTTATTTCGGCACTCCTTCTCGTCTCATAACAGATAGGGGTACGAGTTTTACTAGTCAAAAGTTTAATTAATTTGTAAAATCTTTAGGGATTAAACACATTCTAAATTCTGTGGCCACACCTCGTGCTAACGGTCAAGTTGAAAGGTACAACCGCACGATCCTGTCAGCATTGAGCACTATCACACATGATAAAAATCCCAATACGTGGGACAAGTATGTGCAAGACGTACAATTAGGTATTAATACCTCTGTGCATAGTATAACAAAGAAAACCCCAACTAAATTACTGTTTGGGAGAAGAGTTACAAACCCTTCACTGGGTATATTAAAAGAAGTAATAGAGGATGTAGGTAGCGGCGTGATGAAAAAAACGTTGGACGAAGTTAGGGACGAAGCCGGAGAAACTATAACTAGACACCAAGAAATAAGTAAGGAAAAATTTGATAAAAATAGGAAACAAAGCACAAAATATAAAATAGGAGACTTAGTGAGAATAATTAGAGCCATTACGTCGGGAACAGGGCAATCAAAGAAATTAGAGAGTAAATGTCAGGGTCCGTATAGAATTAAAAAGATTTTGCCGAATGACCGATTTGTTGTCGAAGACACCCCAGTTACGCGAAAAGTTAGACGTTTCGAGAGCGTAGTGTCAATAGATAAAATATTTCCGTGGCTCAGCTACAATGCTCCCAGTTGTAGTTCCAGTAGTGATAGCGATGATTTGTAGCTTCACCAGACCTGTTCTAGGGTAGGCTATTTTCTTTTGTAAATGATGTTGTGCCATAAACATAATGATCATGATTTAGTCAAGGTATGTTTTGTCAAATTTGGCTATTTAGTATCGTATCAGGTAGGAGCACATAAGTGCCGCCTAACATTGTTTATACAGGTAGGAGCACATGAGTGCCGCCTGGCATTGTTGATACGGGTAGAAGCACATGAGTGCCGCCTGACATTGTTTATACAGGTAGGAGCACATGAGTGCCGCCTGACATTGTAGATACAGGTAGGAGCACATGAGTGCCGCCTGACATTGTAGATACAGGTAGGAGCACATGAGTGCCGCCTGACATTGTTTATACAGGTAGGAGCACATGAGTGCCGCCTGGCATTGTTGATACAGGTAGGAGCACATGAGTGCCGCCTGACATTGTTGATACGGGTAGAAGCACATGAGTGCCACCTGACATTGTTTATACAGGTAGGAGCACATGAGTGCCGCCTGACATTGTAGATACAGGTAGGAGCACATGAGTGCCGCCTGACATTGTTTATACAGGTAGGAGCACATGAGTGCCGCCTGGCATTGTTGATACAGGTAGGAGCACATGAGTGCCGCCTGACATTGTTGATACGGGTAGAAGCACATGAGTGCCACCTGACATTGTTTATACAGGTAGGAGCACATGAGTGCCGCCTGACATTGTTGATACAGGTAGAAGCACATGAGTGCCGTCTAAAATTGGTAAACTGTCAGGACAGGATATTTGGATTGGATAGTATAAGCAGCACACAGTTTTTGTTATGATAAAGATTATGATAAGAAATAAATTGTATAATTTTTATTCCGTGCTGATGATACACATTTTTTCATTTACTAATGATAGTATTGTACGTAAGCAAATAATTAATCGATTGAAATAAATGATTATCCATTAGTCAGTCGTGTACTAGCGCTCGCCGGAACAGTCGTTTTATTTACATAACTCATCACCCCTTTTAATACGTACGTACACAATAGGTACACTTACATTTGGTGACCCCGATATCACTAACACGCGCCGCGATTTAAAGTTTTTTTTTTAACCCGTGATTTTCCTTGTGTCCCGATAACTGCACTGCACAACCGAATCAGCCTTCCACAAGCGGATCTCCCTGGTTTTGGTTTTCCAGAGGCAACAGATACATCGTCTCAATGATCGACAGAGGAACGAGATGGATGGAAGCAGTACCAGTTGCAGAGATAACAGCAAAAGTCGTAGCAGAAGAATTCATGAACACCTGTATATCGAGATTCGGATGCCCAAACACCATAACTACGGACCAAGGACGACAGTTCGAGTCAGACTTATTCATCGCTCTGACTAAATCACTCGGTATCAAGAAGACCAGGACTACAAGCTACCATCCGCAGTCAAATGGTTTAGTAGAACGCTGGCATCGATCAATGAAAACAGCTCTAGTCGCACGCGGTAATACTGCAAACTGGTCAAACGAATTACCCTTTGTCCTACTAGGATTGAGAGCGGCATTACGATTGAAAGAAAATGTCAGCCCCGCGCAAATGTTGTACGGAACGAACATACGTCTGCCTGGAATGTTTATCGAGCCGAAAACGCAAGTAACATCACCAGAAGATTATGCACAGACTCTGCAAAGGACAATGGCGAAGCAAAGTCCGTTTAACAACAACCACCACGCCACAACCCACAAACCGTTTATTCACCCAGACATGAAAGATTGTGAATACGTATACGTCAGAACGGATGCTGTAAAGAAACCTCTGACCCCGTCATACGAAGGACCATACAAAGTGTTAGAGAAGCAAGAGAAGCATTTCCGAATCCAAATGCCAAGGAAAACATCTGTAGTATCGGTGGACAGACTAAAACCAGCCTACATTTTAATAGAAGACAAGGTAAATGAACCTTTAGCACACATAAAAAGTACCAATAGAGACGTGAACGAACGCAAGAGCGCTGAGCCAGCGGAAAACAGCAAGACCGCGCCGAACACAACACGTTCAGGCCGCGTCATACGTCCAGTGGTACGTTTCGCAATTCCGTAACATCAGCAATAGAGAAATACCAAATTAAAACGAAACATACTGTCCAAACACAATCCAACAAAGCACAAAAGGAATAACACACGTTATAAAACAAGACCAAGAAAAGTAGCATCAATTTTAAATCATGGGCAACTGGGGATCAAAGGAAGAAATCGTGGTGGCTCAAACAGCCGCCTCCAACGGATCTGGCGGCTCCAGCGTGTCTATCACTGAAGTAACCATGGGCGGCATTTTCATCATAGCCGTCGCGGTATTAGCGTTCTGCCTTTACAAAAAGTGTAGAAGCCAATTCTACAAAAACGTGCGTCGGCATATGGAGGGCAGACAAGCTCAAGCGACTCCACTCCCAACGGTATCCATGCGCTGCAGCTGTAGCCATCATCCGAATGGAGCTCAAGGCACACAAGGTGTGTGAAGAGAGACCCAGAGAACTCAAATATTAATAGAAAAAAGTGTAAAGGTGTAGTGCAAGTGATTTTACTTATTTATATAACATTTCATTCAAGATTTTTTTATATTGTTTTTTTTCCATATTGTTTACCAATTATATTTTTATTTTTAATCTGTTATGTAAGCGTACTATAAAAGTGTATTAGAGATTATTACTTTTAAAAAAAAAAAAAAAAATGGGGGAATAATGTACGTAAGCAAATAATTAATCGATTGAAATAAATGATTATCCATTAGTCAGTCGTGTACTAGCGCTCGCCGGAACAGTCGTTTTATTTACATAACTCATCACCCCTTTTAATACGTACGTACACAATAGGTACACTTACAGTATCAATAATTAATATGTTAAATAATTTTATCATAGTTGTATCTTTTCTGAGTTATTGTTTTGTCGATTATAGTCATCATGATGTGATTGTGTTTTTTTTGTATCACGTATTTCAATTTTGAAACTTTCTATATGTAAGTATTAAAGTTTATGTTAAGAGATTGTTTAGCGTTGTGTCAAATTTTTATTTTATATAATATTATTGTACAATGTAATCAATCTTAGATAAACGAAGGGACTCGTTTCTTCTGGATGGCCGAATGTAAACTTTTCAGGCTATATCACACTTGATACACACTTAATTCTTACTGGCAACACTGAGTCAGAAGTTCCGTTAGTTTTAGTGGGGTAGTGGCCTGGTAGTGGGGATTAGTCTACGCCCAGGCAGAAACGATTCTTTTCTAAATATCATTCTTGTTCTTGAGCTCATGGTGAGCTGTCACTCCTAAAAATCCGCCACGTACTTATTGCTAGATAATTCTATGAAATAAACCTAATATTATAATAGTTAACGTTATACTGTAAAATTGATCGTCAGTCCTAAATTAAAACGATTATTTAACGATCCTGCTGTTTCAATTCTGGTTGTTTCTACAGTTCATTGAACAAAAACAAGAACTAAGTACCTTATTTAAGATAATCGCAAGAACTGTTTTGTGGGAATTACAAAGCATTAATTTAACTCAGAAGGTCTCAACAAAAACGTTAAGATTACACGAGTGGTCTCTGAGGTAAATCTCGGACGACATGTGTTGCTTCCATTGTTACCTATTCATTAAACAATGTCTTCTTATATCAACGTTGAGGTAATTTTACAAATGTTCAAGTGTAATAAGAATTTTGTAAATTTCGTTAAGGCTAAAGAAGTAGAGTGCTTACAGTCTACTTCATTAGCCTAAACGAAATTTTGTATTTCACATTTTCATACCAGGTAGGTAAACTTTTTTTACTTTTATCACTTGGATGAAATTCTTATGTCAAGTAACCTACACATTTTCATTTCTTAGATGTCTGCTGTTTAGTGCTGAAACTACATTCCTGCTAAACGATACTTCTCAATAGTATTAGAGGTTTGCTAAAAAGTGACATCACATAACCAATCAATCAATAGATCTTGTTTTTTATCAAGAGTATTATATTCTATTCTATCCAAGTCGTTTTATATAGATACAATGTCCAACGTAGAAAGGGAAACTGCAGAAACGCGATCGTAAATTCGTAACCTACTATCATGCACCAATAATGACCGAAATCAAAGTGCAAAGGCATGTTAGTTTGAGCCTTTTGTTCGAACGCTGAACTAGATTAAAAACGTTCTGATCACGATTGGTCACAATCGACTGCACAGTCATATGTCCTAGTGCTAGGTGCACAGAGTCACTATGCCTGTGATTTATGAGCTAGCGGTGCTATCTACTGACTGGACAGTCTGCAGATAATTAAATCCAACATTAATTGATATAGCGGCACTAATAGCAATTACGATTTATTATGCCTACCTCAGTTGTCGTGGCGGAGAAACTGGCACGCGTGTGCTCTGCAGTTAGGAGTTATTTCAATACTCATAAGACTATAATATACTTTTATAGAAGCTGTATGAAATTATACCGTGTAATAGGTATTATTGGAGCTATTTCACGGCGATTCTTATGCCATTTTATTGCAGTTACACGTGAATCAGAGTTGCTTAGCGATGAGGTGTTACGAGTTATCGTGCTTTTTGTAGGCACCTTGGCCAATAGTTCGTTGTTAATAGGATAGATGGCGTTGGTTGTTGTTAATGATGATACATTCATTTCCAGGGGGAAACGGTAACTGAACTTCTATTATACCAAATTACTACGTCACATTTATAGAACTTTGTCCTTTCTCAAACATAACAAAGCTTACTCACTTATTGTCAACCTAAATAACATTTCTCTGAGTTTTAGTCGAAATGTTTTAATTTTCTATTGTACCGAATTGAGTGGCTGTTCACATTTTCTGATAACATTCACTGTGCGAACAGGAAAATGCAGCCAAGGTTTTAAAAGAGAGCAGGGTACTTTTAAGAAGGCAGTGACACGGTTGTCGTTCAGAAAAGGTCAGCCGGGAGCTGCCGACTGCCGACAAACTTTAAACTGGTTCCAAAGAAAGCCTTCAAAAGCCCAATAAGATTGTTGTTTCTGCCGAAACTTATAAACGTATCCATTTATAAGTAAATGTATTTTGTTTCAAATGTTTGTTTTACATACTTACTTACATTGTATTAAAAAGATTCAGGATAATATTGGATTTGGGCGCTGATATTAAAAACTTTTTGTTGGACCAAATTTGGTAATGGTATTGTTTCGTTCTAAATGAATACAAATAAATAGGTATTAAAACATAATTTGTTTTTCTTTGTTTTCTTCTTTATTTGTTTAGCGTTGAATCTTGTATTTTCAGCATCCATAATTTTCAGTTGTTTATTATTTCAGTAAAGTTTATATTAGGCTCACTGACTTTTGAATTTAACGAGAAAGAATTCTACCTAATAATGATTAAAGACTCGTTAGATATCTGAATTAAGTAGATAAGCACAGTCTAATAAACTTTTAATTCTAACTAATAAATTATTTGAAGAAACTGCTGTTACATTCAAACTTAAATCGTAATAATGATTTATTGAGTTGAGATTACATTTCATTGAACCATGTCAAGTTAATTTCAATAAAGGCTTTTCGTTTAATTATCATATTTGTAACCTTTTAAATAAAATTTGTCATAGTCCCCAAAATAATTATAAGATAGCAAATAGGTACATGAATGTAATTAATTTAAATTAAAAGTGTTATTAATAAAATTGTCCGACACTTTCTAATGAATACCTGAAGTAGCGAAATAGTTTCGTTTTGTATATAAGATTAATATTTCTATAAAGTAAGTAGGTAGTGTCCGTATGGATTGAGGAGCCGTGTCTCATATTTGAACGAGCCTACTACCAATATTTAGTAGTAAATTAGCCGATTTTTTAGGTCCGATCCTGGAAATTGTAGTAAAATCGTTAAAAAGTTATAGGACGATATAGATGGCTCCTCAATCCTGACGCTCTATAGGAAATATATATTCGTAGCTACTAAAGCAGTTGATCAAATCGGATAACAATAGCACCAATGTTTAGTAGAAATTTCTACTAAATATTGGGATAATCAAACACTCAGTGAAAAAAAAAAAAAAAATAATAATTTAAACATTCCTTTACAATTTTGTGAATACATTACACGTAAACGCATACAAAAATCTTGAAGTTATGTGAAGTCGTAAAAAATACGCTTTTTTGAGCGCTTAGGTTCATGGCGTGCGTTAGAGATATACAAAACTAATTTTATATCAGATTGTACACCTTAAAAAGATAATAAAAAGTCCACGATAGCATATATCTACCTTCTATGGATAACCCACAGTAACCATTTTTATCTTTCAGAATTTGATAAACATTTAATTGTTATTCCCGAAGCTATATTATTTATTTCATTTATTTTATAATGTTTTGAAAACTTACAGCTAGGGATGTACCTACAGTAGGGCATTTGTTAATAACATGAATATGGCCAATTATAAGTTTTCACAGATAGGAAACAACTAAGTATGAGTTAAGGTAGTAGACAGTGTTAGTTTTAGTTAAGTTAGGTTAGTTATTAATGATATCGCAATTTGTTATCAATGTATCATCAATAAACGCTGCGCACACAGGATGTTGCCAAACGGAGGATGCGGGACAATGCTGACAACGATTTTTCAATGTTGCCATGCTAAAATTATCGTAATGCTATTTTAGTGTCGTAAGTCGCTTTCAGCGGATATACTCGCGCGTGGGAGGACGTGTTAAATTATAGCATTTGACACTATTATGTATTTAGGTCTATTGTATGAATTATTTGTTACATTTCGCGATATAAATCATAGTTAGAGCAAACAGTAGCCACAAACATTAAGTTATACATACGTAAAGAATTCAAAAGTAGGTACCAGCTTCACGATTTTATGTTAATGTTTTTATAATTTAGGTAAATGTAATTTCGTAGGTAAATAAAACTGATTCTGCTTACACATATACATTGTAGTAAATATGACAAATTGTTATCATAACCACATAAGGATTTACCTACTGAACCACCCAAAAAATACACGGAGAGCCTATTCAAATATAACTGTTCTCTGGAAATCCCTATTAGATTAGGTAATAGGTACCTACTATTGAATCCCTGTCTATTATGGCTTCAGCAACATATCCACGACATTAACGCAACCTTTATAAAAACTTTTCTTTTATAGCGTGATGGAAAGTAGGATAGGGCTTTATGATAAACGAATGAGTTAGTCTCGAATAGAGATTTTTAGCAAGTTCGTCATGCTCCCTTTAGATGTCACTGCTTGCGGTAGCGTCGGGGGTCAGGTTGCCTCCTTCCCTCAGATATGGCGAGGGGGATGATGGCTGATCTTTGCGTTATGCTCGTGAACGGGTGCTGCTTGTGGTGACTGGTCGTCTTGCTGACCATGGTTTTTTAAAATGTTATTATCTAGTAATTAACTGTTTATTTATTTTACTTTGATGGTGCTAGTTTATCATTTGTGACTTCTAGTTACAGCTATAGCTTTATGTAAGCGGGCACGCCCTTTATGCCTGTAGGTTTTTATTTACGTATTAAGTTCTGTTTACGTTTTTAGTTTTAATTTTTTATTTCTGTTTTTTTTTGGTATAGTGGCGTGTGCTACTTACTTAGTACTGCTAGCTAACATATGAAAAATAATTTAATTTAATGTTTTGAGTTGCGTAATGTAAATTATTTTACATACTAAGTATTGTACTTATAGAATCAAGTTATCCTAACTGAACAGACAGCTGAGCTGCTGGGGAGTTTGTTGCGCCAGTTCTTCTTCCCAGCTAAAGCACAGGAAGTGGTGAAGGTAATTTTGAGGATCGAAAGTGCTGAATCTCAGCCTAGTTCTAATAAATGAATTTTGATTTAAGGGTTACAAATGGACTTGCTTGAGATTTCCTTAAAAAAAACTATATTTTCAATACATAATCAGCCTATAATGTTCCCACTGCTGGGACACTGGCCTCCTGTCTGTGAGAGGGATAATTTAAATATCAAGATATTTTCAATATCTTGCCTTATTCCTAGAATTTTACGAAGGAGGTACCTTCAAGAATTATGCATAAAATCTGTATTACAATATTAATGTTAGCGACATTAGATTGCCGACATAAGCTGCGTGTAAAGCCTTAATACGATTTATGGTATGTCTGTAGGGGAACTTGTCACCGGCGACAATCCTCGTATGTGCAAAGCTGAACAGCAAACGCGCTACGCTTTCAATTCAAACATGATCTGTATTAATGTATTATTATACACACCTCGGGGAATTCCAAGTAGGACGTTATTATATTTTGATACGTGCGAAGTCTACGCAATTTTTCGTCCTACTACACCAAAATTAACCTTGGATGTAGACTTTGGCAACAGCAAACAGCACAGCAGTGACATAAAAAATCGAAAACTTAAAACTGGACATGACATACTTCAACAAGGAAATCAATTTTTGGATGGACATGGCTGAAGACTGAGATAAGATCAAGAAAGCTGCTAGCGAAAAAAGACGGGAGGACCTGAGCCAACTAGGCAGCGACTCTATTATAAGATGCCTCTCCAATAGATAAATATCACCCGTCTTTTCACTCTTCCAATGCTTGCTCAAGGATGCATATCCGGTAGGCTCTGATAATCCTTCCATATCCCAAGGGCACGTCTTCCCTACCATTATCGCGCCCCCCGGTCTACTCTTTGATATACAATGGTCTCTGTAGTCTCATGAAACATGAGGCTTCAGGGGCTAGGGTGAATCTTTGGGTTTATTCGAGCAATCGAGTCTGGTACAACCACGCTGGGGTCGGTGCAGTTCATTCATTCATTCATTCACAGTTGTGATTTTTGACTCTATTGAAAACCAATTCTATAGAACCTGCCGCATCGACTCCTGTAATTACTAAGCCAACACAAAACTGAGGAAAATATGCGTAAAGCCAAAGTAAACAACTCGTAGGGTAGCAATAGTAGGTACCTGATGAATGCTGCCTGTTTTACAGCACTCGTTTCAGGCTTCAGCCGCAGTTTATCGTCAAAGAGTTTACATTTAAATATGTTCGATTTATACACCTTAGGTACATAAATATAAGGTGCGCAGTGGCGCGTGTCTCTGCATACACGGAGCAATATTACCACAAACGACTAACGAAAGACGTGGAACTCCCTGATAACAATTTGATTATTCTGCGCCCTCCACTGTTAGGTCGTACAACGTTTTAAGGTAATCTTAGCTAATGATTCTAGCCTCACCCTTCGCTAAAACAACATCGCACCCTAACAATTTACAGGCAAATTAGTTTGTAGATAGGCATACATTACATATACGACGCGCCGGTTGATCACCGCCAGCGCAGTACATATAAACGTAGCTATAACTTTGATGAGTCTACGTCGTGTTTTGAAAATATGATGTGTATGAAAACATGAGAATATTATCATCGTTAAAGTAGACGCTGATAGATTAAATGTAGGTCATAATCCAAGGGAGGTAATACCGTCAACTCGATTGCCAAGTGCCGCGCGATCCCGTGCAAAAACGCTATAGACGCTGGATTAAAACAATTTTTATGTTTATTTTTAGTAGAAGCGTGACCCGGTTTACACGTGATAGGTCTATAAACTCTTTAAGGATACCTACAGCAACGTAAGTGCGGGAGATGAACACATGTACCACTTGATTGAAATGGAAATACACACTCGATTTATGAATCTGTTCATTTTGCGCTTGTTTATTTAAAGATCGCCTGGTGGAGTGGCGCCGGTGGTTCAGATATTTATGATACACAAAACATTAATATGTTAATTACCAATACTTTGAATTTTTTAAATGTCACTGCAAATTAAAATACGAATGGTCGGTTTAAGAATATTTCGTGTATAATATTGTTCGCATTAAGGAAAAGACGGAAATCTTAAATATATATTATACATATATACAGGGTGGCTTTTTGAGATGGAGCACTAAGGGAAGCTACCTTAACCGTTGTAGCTACAGGAAAACGGTCTCAAGAGACTGTCCTTAACTTTTTGAGAAGTTTTGATCTGCATTCACAGATTTTAATAAAAATGTACAGTCAGCAAGAAAATGGGCCCTTTTCACAAAATCTTTTTTTTATGAATGCAGATCAAAACTTCTCAAAAAGTTGAGGACAGTCTCTTAAGACCGTTTTCCTGTAGCTACAACGGTTAAGGTAGCTGCCCTTACTGCCCCATCTCAAAAATCCAACCTGTATATGTAGGTATATAAGTATTGTTAAAATTATTGCCTATTTGTTATGTATGCAAATTAAATCCTCGTATACCTACAGCTAAAAAATAATATAAAATAAATGTAGATGTCAAAATAACTGTCGATAACATGGTTCTGAATATCACCATTTTATTTTGTACGCGTTTAACTTGTTTTTCAGACTAATCCAACTAATAAACTATTTTATACGTTCTTGTAGTTATTACTTGTAACATCTTTACAGTGTAACAAAATGTAGCTATCTAAATTACGTATCTTCACAAAATTTTGCTATCTGGCGTAACACAAGAACTCTTACATAAACATGCAAATACTTTATCAACCAGAAAGCCGAGTAGGGACATGAATGTAGGACTCTTATATACTTAGGTTACGGTAGTCAAACCTAATACTACAAAGTATGTATTGTGCCGTTATCGCCGTACTAATACGGGTGTCCAAAAATACGCTATAGCTTAGTTAGTAACAAAGTAACAATGGCTGATGGTGATCATTCGCATGTGTGTCACGCACGCGTTATCCGTTCCAATTCGCAAAAGGCCAAGAACGCACTATCATTATTTGCAGCCAAGATAACAAAGTGTCTGGCTGGATAAAGTCGTAACGCCATAGATTATCCAATATGGTAACTCTGGGCGCCACAATAATTTGAAGAATACTTTCAGGAAACTGAAGAATATTTTGCGCTTCCTTTAACTGCACTCAATAACATGAGCTATTGTGTTGTTGAGCTTGAACTAAGCATGTCTATCAAATCTTGCTTCTTGACTTGTCAAAGGCCTTAGACAGTTCACAGTACAGTTTCAGCCGCCTTATATTCGTAATTGTCGCAAAGCGATCGTCTTTGACGCAGCCTTGAAAATTGCTTATGCGTGCGTATTGGTTATGGTGTACGACATTTTGAAAGATAATAAAGTCGTGCGACGGTTTCTAACAGCCTATTGCGTGACCTTAAAAGACACACGCGATTTACTCGAAGCAGCCATCTGTTATCACCACTTCACACACGCGCAGAGAATTTGAGCAGTCTCAAATAATATGTAAAATAGACAACTTATTCATAATGGTCTACACAAGCTGCGTATGACCGTTTACTGATACTCATATTAAAATAGCTAAAGCAATTAAACGGAATGAGGGCGCAGAATATCTCGTAACATTACACGCTTAATTACTCTCTGTGTGATTTGAATCCAGTTTCAGATTTAATTTTAAGGTCACGATAAATTACAAAGTACCAGTTTACCTACCGCGCACTTCAAATGCGGTAGTTTCTAAAACGATAACGTTTAATTTATAAAACGGCCACTTTGGATGTTATTATAACGGACGCTGCAATCGGATTACTTGAGGCGGAAATAGCTGTAGGTAACATCATCAAATTAATTTTACTGGAGTTAGTTTTTGCTGTAAGTTACGCTGGATTCGAGGATTTGCAAGTGGTAAAAACTAACTTATCACATATTTCATTGAGCTATAACTTTTGTAATATGAATGTCACGCCTCTCGGGAAACTTGGTTGGGCTTGGCGGTGTTTGCGGAGCGCGGCGGGCGCAGGCGGCTGACACGAGACTTACTAAGAGAAATTGGAGACTTTCGTACAAGTTTATTAAGTCCTGTAATGCTTGCTTAGTTCTCATTTATTTAAATTGATTTATTTCGTGCGCTGTCATCCGTCCTCCACTGAACAATTAACCATCCAAATGGAGTGTAAATTATTTATGGGTATATTGGATTCCTACAAACGTCCGTAATGTAGCAATCGAACTTGTGATTTGACCCTTACTTTCGATCGTGATGTAACGATACATCCACCTGACACATTCCGGTCTCTGTAGGCTTCCGTCCTTTCCTCATCGAGCAGGATCTATAAGCAATCACGGAATCGTGTAAGCGGTTGATTCACGAGGGAAAAGTTGATATACCTCCTCCACTTTCTACTAAATTGGCAAATTTTTCAATCCAGGTGCGCAAGTGCAGCGACCGCGACGGAAATGACGCGGTGTTTCGTGGAATACTTTTTATAAACCCATGAATTCGTAGACGTGCCAACAATAAGTAAATTGTGTGCGAGGTAAGCATTTGTGAAGTCTGAAGCTCACCAACACAACGTATTTAATTTTTTAGTACCTATCCTTTTGTTTATCAAAATCACGATAGATCGTGAATTCGTGATGTTCTGCTATCCACTTGATTTGACGAGAGATGAGGACTGAGTTACTAGATGAGAAATGTGGATCGTGAAATAATGTATATAGGTCACACAATTCTCTCTTGGCTACGCGTTAAATTTATTTTTTTAGTGCATAATGAGCTGTAATGCGAAATAACTTGGGAATTTCAACTTTAATTAAAAGTTCGTCTCGGGAACTTGCTCAGTCGACAAAGATTACAATCACTTATTGGCCGAAGTTAAAACAATGGAGTATCCTGTTTACCTTTGCCATTGTGAAGTTTGTCGAATGTTAGTTTGTTTGAAACACCCAAGTTTAGTGTGGGTGAGGACATTAGTATTGTCTTAAAACAGAGCTACGTAGGCTGGTGTTAGTATCCTTCAGACAATAAGCCATTTATTCGCTCTGTTTCCTTATTCGCGTTGAAATTACTTGGTGCAGTTTTTACATCTTGCACGTTTAGGTTGCGAACTTAAAACTGCATGTACGCTACTTTTTAACCGACTTCCAAAAAGGAGGAGGTTATATGTTCGGCTGTATGTTTGTTTTTATTTTTGTGGACGGATTTTGAAAATTCTTTTTTTGTTTGGAAGGGTATGCTCCCGAGGTGGTCCAATTGCCACCAAATCAGAATATGATGATTGAATCCCATGGGAATCGAGGGAAATCCTCAAATTTTATAGGCATAACTATAGCGATTTGAGTATTTTTTATAGTAACTCGTGCATTTGCTCTCGGAAAGCACCATTTGGCGAAGTGGAACTGATGATGAAGACCACAGATGGCCACCGGAACTACTTAATAATAAGTATTTCACCGTTGCGATTCGATAAGGCACTGTATATATATGGTTGATAAGCAATTTATGCGCGTCAAAATGCATATGGTGAAGTCACCATCAACAATTAACGCCCCTGCATCGGGAAAAGCAATATTTTGTAAAAGTTGATGAGCATTTGACATTAAGCTATTGTAAATTAGATAAATTATAAACTGATCCACTAAAAAGTGAAAAATAATAAACTTTTTACAAAAAAACACAACCGACTTCCAAAAAAACACTGCAAAGTGAAAAATAACTTTAACTTCGGAAGTCGGTGGCAAAAAACTAAAATACAGATTCAAAGACACCGACTTCCAAAGTTAAAGTTATTTTTCACTTTGTAGTGTTTTTTTTGAAGTCTTTTTTTTTTTTTTGTATAAAGTTTTTTATTCGGTAGAGTGTTTGCTTGTCGTCTTGTGTATGTAAATATATAACTGCTTGACAATTACTTGGGTAGAACTTGACCTACCTGTAGGTACCTTACATATTATAATGTACAATACACACCCTCCGAAGTTACGGCATGGTAAATGGTTCCATCTGCCAAGACGCCTATCTAATGTACTTTTAATTTCTTTGATAGACTGTTTTCCTTATCAGCCCTCTTCCAGTTCGCGTCCTCTTCAGAAACAGGAGCATGAACCGAGTCTTTTTGATTACATCTTTGAACGGGCCTTTTGACAGTACTTTTAAAATGAAGATTTTGTTTGAACACAGAGCTTTTCGTTGGAAATTTTATGTGAACTACTACTTCTGACAAAGGGACATATAAATTCGGTGACACGCAACTCGCAAGTTGTATGAACATTTTGTAGACAGAAAAATGTAGTTTGGTGACACGCAAATAATATTCAGGGCGCGTTCAAGCTGGGTCGGTTCTATGGTGTTCGCCACAAGTTCAGTTATATTTATTACGTATTGATGCCGCACGCGACGCTAATGTTTAACCAATTTACAACTAGTTTCGTTCAAGGTTCAACCATAAAGTGAGTTTATATTGTTGTAGGTAGTTGTTACTTACATTTATTGACTTCTTTATAAGAATGAATTATTACAACGTTAACTACGCAAGTTCAAAAGTGTCGTTTGGTCTTCAACCACAATGTAATGTAAAAATTACATATTAATATTCCTAATAATATGTTTTTTTTTCATGTCCCTTTTTTAGGGTTCCGTACCTACCCAAAGGGTAATTACTAAGGCTCCGCCGTCTGTCTGTCTGTCTGTCCGTCTGTCACCAGGCTGTATCTCATGAACCGTGATAGTTAGACAGTTGAAATTTCTACAGATGATGTATTTCGGTTGCCGCTATAACAACAAACAGAATAAAACAAATATTTAAGGGCTCCCATACAACAAACGTGATTTTTTTGCCATTTTTATAGATGATGGTACGGAACCCTTCATGCGCGAGTCCGACTCGCACTTGGCCGGTTTTTTAATAAATACTTTAAAAAAAAATAGTAAAATAAGTTGTTTTTTTTTCCGCAAGCGTCCCGCTCTGACAACAAAAATAAATGGTCACGTTAGGTATGTACAACATTTTTGCAACTTTATCCAAGTCAAAAGCTCCGAAAGTTTTGACATGTAAAAATGGAATCGGCTCGACAAACGACGCATGCGTACAATTAACTTTATATACCTAGGTATGTTTATTATATGATTACACCATGGTAATATATTAGATAGGTACTATTAAAAACATACAATATTATTGATCAGCGGGTGTTTTAGAAACCAGTAACATTATTCATTATAGAGCTATAAAGCTTCGCTGTTTTGATTAGTAAGCTATCAATTACGATTTATTTTCAAGGTAGTAAGTAGTTGTACGGCAGGTGCAATGGACTGCATTCCCGAGTGCTAGAAAAACTGGATCCAAAGACCGCTCCTGCGGCCGGAGCCGGCAACTGCCGAGATTAGATATATTGATAGAAAATGTATTTTATTATTGTCGTTAACGACGTGGGAAACTATTGTAAAAACGATTACAGTACATCTGGCGTCATCGCCATTATTGATATATAATGTATTGCCTCATACATAGTAATATTAAACTATAACATAAGAAATAAAGAAACTTGGTCCTAACTTTAGCGAGATTTACATATTTCGCCAGAGGTCTATTATTTGGGAAAGTTTGACAAGTCATGAATAAGTTTTTTTCCTCGAAGCAAAAGTTCTTGGGGTCTACTCCAAACATAAATCCGAATTATCGGCCGAATGTTCGGTCGTTTCTTTATTACGGCTAACTATCGCTGACTAGGGCGAAAAAAAAAAGACAGTGGAGAGCCAAAGTCAAAACTGTGACTTGAAGTCGGGTAAGGATTCAAAGTCAAAAAAGGAAACTTTGGAAGTTATAAAACGGCCGAACATTCGGTCGATACTTTCGGTTTAGCGCTTCGGAGTAGACCCCCTTAATACGAGCGTTATATTCAGCTAAATCGAGTGTAAAGTTGAAGCGTTCATATTCCAATTACATTAGTAATTAGGTGGAAATGAACAATATAAAGTTAGTGCAATTAGGGCTGTACTCTGTCATGAATTGTAATCTCATTATGTAAATGCATGGTCGGTGTGTCCGAGGTGTGTATGTGCGAGGCGCGGCGGGCGGCAGGCGATGTCCGACGTCGCGCGGTGATTAGCACCGCTCATACCTGACAATTTACCTCGACAGGCGAGATTTGCTGTCAACCCTTAATTATTACTATTCAGTATTCTGTGATACCACGTCCAATTTATACAATTTATTGTTGTATCAAAACAGTCTGAATTAGGTAGAGACTAGAGACCAAGATATCGACGCGTAGTTATCAAACCGATTTTTCGAATGATAACAGCAAATTAGGTTTCGTTCATCACATCTGCGTAGTCTAAGACACATTAGCTTTTAATTTGTAAATTTTAAATATACTTACGTTAAATCTTAATTTGTTCTAATGTTTCGCAATCAATTCGCTCGAATCGATTTAACATTGTCACTTTCGAAATTACGTACCTATTGTATTGTGTGTAATTACTCGTACTTAGCTCCGTGTTATTTCATTACGCGCATGTCTAAATAGGCAGCTAACGTCGCACCTGTTAATAAAATTGTGGGTGAAAGTCGTTGCTTTTTCACAGATATCGTGCCAACCATCTATAATTTACACGGCTCGAGGACATTGTCACAGTTACGCCATCGCCTCGCATGTGTCGCGTCCACGTTAAAAGGCTCAATTGCCCAAATCACAGTACTAGACTCATAACCAGAACATTTAACATTGGGCAGTCATTACACAGGTAGGTAGAGATAAATTAGCGAACGCGGTGGGGCCATCGCACTTTCATTAGTGAAATTATTTGCTAATTTGTACTGAACACGGCCACGGTACTAAGGGGTAACGGGGCTTAATCTACTTCATTACACAGGCTTTAGTGATAATGAATGCAGAATGTGGTTCAGTACAGCTTCACACTTTAAACCATCAATATTTTAACACAGTCATTCAATTTTGTGTGGGTTTAGTCAACATTGTGTCAACATCACAATATATACATAACCCAGTTCGTACATATTAAGCAAATATGTGACTACGTATATTTGTAGGAAGGCAGTGCATACAAATCTAGAACTTGGTATCTTACATTGAACCTACAACTATAAAATAGAACCGCGTTCTTGAAACTGAAGTTATAACCTGAGCTGGCAATCTTGATACTAAAGTTGAGTCATTGACCGCGGTACACGGCTACTCTACGAAATTCTGTGTAAACGTTTATAACCAGTTCATCCACGATTATCACACAACATAAACTATGCGATGAATGCCTATTCTACTATTGATTTTTGTTATTGTGCATAGGCTGGTAATTGTCTAGGTTGCTCGGGCTGGTAGATTTCGCATTAAAACGCTAACTATAAAATAAACGCACGTGTCTCTTTTGTCGGACACGAGTATGTGACCTCTTTGAAGTAAACGAAATGCCTCCGGAGACCAATTTCACTTTAAAAAGGGTGTTATTTGCTCGAGTGTGCAGTGTGCCTGTACGCACAAATGAGCGTATTACGTACTGTAATAACACTTGGCTGAAACTAATTTCGTTTCAGTGCGCCTGTATCATTGAACAGCCTCTGCACATTAATTTTTATTGACGTAGTCACTGTGACTAAAGAGTAATCATAACATTGCTTCTTCACTCGCTTCAACCTGGACACAACCTATGATTTATAATCAATTAAATATTTACGTAAACGAATAAGAACTGGGCTGTCTCCATAATCCATTTTAATAGCGGACTGCAACTTTGGTATGACTTCTGTAATTGACACTTAATTCAAATTTAGTATCCTTCACTAAATTCGTAGACCATAATTTTGTTACGGTTCTATTGCCTCTATTGGAAATCGTAAAATCATAATTATAATTATTGACAGCCGTTTTGTATTGCAGTATAGCTCTAGTGCCTTACCATAACGAATTTAAAAACAGCATTGGATAATAATAATTGTGCAAGTTTATAAGTGTGAGAAATCGACGCGACGTGATCAATGGCTGTGTGCGAGCTGACATTTCCGTTGTTTTGCATAACCTGGCATTAAAGCTTATAGAAGTGCCCTCTTCGTACCAACGGAGGACACCAACGAAGCATTTTGTTATTCTCTTTAAAGTCATCGATTTTACTCCAGATCGGAGACAAGACAACTACATAAAAATATTATTTTCAAGAGAAGTAAAATCGAAACATTCATGTCGAACTGTATTTTGCCAATGAGAGAGAAAAAATAAAAGTAAAGAGCCACGTTGAGTCAGTTGCTCGGTTTGCGTCTGTATAATATTGTTATATTTGAAAACGTCTTGTATTCAAGTGATTGAATCACAGTGTCAGTTTTTATCAGATGGAAAGTTTATAAAAGCATTTTTGTGTCAGAATAAAAATAAGATTTTAGGAGTAAAACATTTTACGACGAACGTAAATTAGCGATGAAGTGTGTGATATTTGTCAAATGATATTATTTACGCAATAACAGCGCCGAGACTGACTGGCTCATATTTTATTATGCCGATGGCTGTCATAATAATTACCTACATTGTTCTGTATATTATTAACTGCTCTTGCTCCTGTACCAATCAAGAGTAGTTGGTGCTGGCTGAGTGCTTACACAACAATGCATTGATGTTATTTGGAGATGATAGACTTTATAGTCTACGCAACAGACGCTGCTGACGTGTTTCATAATATCTTTCTTTGTAATTATCTTCATAAAAAGGCGTATTGGGTTGGACGTGAAGAATAAAAGAACTAAGTACGAACAGTATCGGAAATATATCATAGTGACAGCTGCAAACTAGAATTTTAGATGCGTGTTAGAGACTGTTGCGCTGTACGGGTGGAATAAGATTTATAGTTCTATCATTACTATTTCTAAGGCAGGAAGCACATTGATTGGGGTTGTTGAGAATTTCTAGAAACAAACATGGCTGACGAGGCAGCCGTGACAAAAGTCATTACGGAGTTACGGTGGCTGGGATTTTATGACAACCGCGCGAGAGGTCGGAGTTACTGATTCCTATCGTTAACAATATATAATCTGTGCGGTCGTAACTCGGGAACCATAAAATAAAATGGGTAGGTATTGACACTTTTATACGACAACGTCAGTATCTATGCATTCAAATTACCATAAATGTTCCAACAGCATTTGTAAATTGAACTACGGACCTTCCCACTTCTGTTGTACCTTACTGTATAAAAATATGTTTATAGAAAAGATTATTATATTCTTATAAAATACACCGTGGCGTTTTAATCGTCTTACAACGGCAGCCCACTTCTTGTATCCAATGACTACTAATCATTCATAAAAGTAAAAATAATATTTATTAACAATTGATCAATAAAAATAAAATAAAATATTCATTATGACGCATGACGTAGTTTGAAACACCCTGTTACGGCGCGGAATGGAGCGCAAGGCTCGCACCGCGCTCATATCAGGGTGTTACAAACTATTTCATGCGCCATAATGAACAATATAAAAAAAAACAAATCTTAATAAATATTATTTTTACTTTTATTAAAGATTAGTAGTCATTGGATACATGAAGTGAGCTGCCGTTGTAAGACGATTAAATTGCCACGGTGTATATTAACGACGGATGTTGTAAAAGTAAATCAATATTTGTTAGTTACACGTTTTCCATAATAGTTGCTGTCGTGTAAATGAACATCGAACAGTTAAGATAAAATGACATCATACATAGTTATCCCAAGTTTCCATCATTCTTTCTTTACGGTTTACGGAACAAAAACATCCGGAACAATTAAGTATTGTAATTTGTTCTGGGTACAATTAACACGGTGACCCGGCAGATATAATAACTTCCTCGACTTTCGACCAAGAGATGGTTATTTCGGGAATTGATTGCAAACATTTGATTGTTCTTGATATGTATTGTACGGCAATACGCTTTCTTGTATTCATAAGCATTGCGTTTCATCTTGATTTCTCTTATTTAACCGGCTTCGCACGATTGCAATGCTGCTATTCTTTCTATGCTATATTATGCATGTATTATACATGTAAACCTTCCTCTTGAATCACTCTATCTATAAAAAAAAACCCGCATCAAAATCCGTTGCGTAGTTTGAAAGATCTAAGCATACATAGGGACAGACAGACAGCGGGAAGCGACTTTGTTTTATACTATGTAGTGATTGTCAACAACTTCGTTAAACAGATAACAAAGCATTTTAATACATCTTCTTTAGAGGTTTAGTTTAGATTGAAACATTATCCTGGATAGAGGCGATACATAAATGATTATAAAGATAGACAATCCTAACTAATATTATAAACGCGAAAGTGAGTTTGTTTGTTTGTTACGCTTTTACGCTGAAACGGCTGAACGGATTTGGATGAAATTTGGCACATGGGTAGACCACGACCATGAGATAGGATATATGATACGTTACTTACTTTACTTTTTTTTTTAATCCCGTTGGATTATTTCCGGCCTCCACGCGGGCGAAGCCGCGGGCAAAAGTTAGTTATGAATAAATAGTAAGCAGAAATGGTTAGAAACACTAATATAATTGTCACCCGTCGGCTGTAACTCTTATTTAAATTCATTGAGGTTGGAAGTTCGAATTCTATGTGATTTTCTCGATTTAACGATGAAAAACAGGACTGGGCCCGGATGACTGATTTTGTGTACCTTATCTACTTTCGTTAAAGGATTATGTAAATCATATGTACCTACGTATAAAAGCGAAGCGAAGTCGAAACTGAACATAGAATATTAAAACAAAAGTAGTTGCTACGAGGCATGGGAACGATTCTAATGCCGACATATTAGATTTTTTGTCTGTTTGTCTGAATGTACACGCAAATACTACCGGATAGATTTTGTTCAAATTTTCAAAGATATTCCCTGTAAGTCTATTCTGTATATAGGCAATATTGCTATATGTTCGTATTCTTCTTAGGGTTAGCATGACCTTTCTATTTCTGCTCTCTATTGTAGAATAGAAATCGCTTGTCTACATTTCTCGGTAGAAAACTGTCAACTGTCTACACGGAAACGTCATTTTTGTCAAGTCTTCTGTCGATAAAACGCTTCTCTATGGTTCTTGTGCTAAGTTTGCAGCCAAAAGGTTAGAATATTGCAGGTAGTTACAGATTTAACCTTCTAAATGATTATCATCACGATATACCTTTATGGAGCTAAGCAATCAATCATGACATACATATTCAGGGTGGATTTTTGAGATGAAGCAGGTAAGGGCAGGTACTTTAACCGTTGTCGCTACGAGAAAATGGTCTTAGGAGACTGTTCTTAACTTTTTGATACATTTTGATCTGCATTCACAGATTTTGAAAAAAATTACAGTCCGCAAGAAAATAAACTCTTTTTTGCCAATCGATCCAAACTCAATCGGACCAACTGAGGTTTGAGTACCTACTAGAGAAGTCAGAAATCGCAAAAAAAATCGCTGGACTCAGCTGAATAAGGAACGAAAATAGCAAATAGTTCCAGATTTAACTTTTGAAATGATTATCATACCTTTTACGTACGACGATTTACTATTTACGTACCTCCAGGTACGTAAGTAGTAAATCATGAAAAGAAGAACGGCTATTTTAGTCAACTTTCAACAAAACAAATAGTTTAGCGGTTCGGCGACTGCTTTGCAAGTTCGTTTCCCAACAGTTGATATGTTTCTTGCTTAATTTTTAACATTTTGTAATACTATTATGTGATAGTTCGTAGAACGTACACAGAAAAACATTAAGTTTAGGCTTCTTCTGTCATCTATGGCTTCTGGCACGGACGACTGTACGCCGCTTGCTCCCGTTTTACCAGTCCTGACTCTCTTTTTGGCTGCTGAGACCGAAACTACAAACGTACTATACAGGGAAGTTTTATAAAAATGTGGCTGTTATTTTAGTATATTGGTGTTTTACAACTTCCACGCGAAAAAAGTCGCGGGCAGAAGCAAGTTAATTATAAATCTTACTATGTCTTCGTCAAGTCGTTGGACTGGTGTTATAAAGCCGGTTATCAACCAAACGGTCAGCTAAGTTAGGCTGAAGGAAAACATCGTGAGGAAATCGGGACCTATATTTAATACATATAAGTCTGAAATCGCCAACCCGTCATGAGCAAGCATGGTCTTCTCTGTGTGCGAAGACGTCTTTGCCCAGCAAAGGGACATTAATAAGCTGGTATTATTATTATTATAATAATACCAAATTGGGTCGGTCGGGTAATCGCCGTTGACCATGGTCATACAAATGCGCGTCGCGCTAACGCCGCGCCACCGTTCAGTTTCATAGGGACTATTTATTTTTAGTATCAAAAATATGAATATTTGAAAAAATCACAGATAGAATTATAGATAATAAAATAGTTAGTTCATAAAAAAATAAATCATGACAATATCTTAAGTAGTTTGAAAGTAATATCGTTTTTTATGCTTTGGGTAGACATTACTTCCTGAATTTATTTCATAAGTATTTTACTACAATATTTAAATATTCACATATAGAGTTGATGTTTACGCGTTCTAGTTTAACATATTATACATTTTTTGCATAACTTAATTGCATAGGGCGTAATAAAAGATTTAAAGGTCACTAAAATCACATATCTGCGGTAGGCAGGGCACATTGCTCGCAAAACTGATAGCCGATGGGGCCGAAAGGTTCTGCAGTGGCGACCGCGTACCTGAAGACGTAGCGTTGGAAGGCCTCCTATAAGGTGGACCGATGTGTACGATGTAACTTTTCAAGGCCGCAGGTATCCGCTGGATGCGGGTAGCACAGAACCGGTCAAAATGGCGGTGTTCGGGGGAGGCCTATGTCCAGCAGTGGACGTCTTTCAGCTTTAATGATGATGAGCTGACGTAATTTCTTATATGAGTTCATATAAGCCTGCCTGCCTGGGACATTAATAAAAATAATAGTACAGATATCGATAATAACGCTGAAATTACCTCTATTAAAGTTGATCAGTGCACATACACTGATGCCGATGTAATTGCCAACAAATAGAATGACTTTTTCATAAACATGACAAACAAACCAAAAATCCATAATTCTGAAACACACATTGACTACAAACATACCATCACTGACTTAACGGGTAGCATTTTCTTGACTCCAACTAATGAAGATACTGTGTATAAAATCATTAATTCTTTAAGTTCATCTAACTCAACCGGATATGACGATATAAATACGAAATTTTTTAAACGTTGCTCTAAATATATACCTTAAATATTTATCATTATTTCAAGGTTTATTCCCCACCAGACTAAATTTTCTATAGTCAAACCATTATACAACAAAAAAAAGCCGACTTTAGTCGGTGTCTTTGGTTCTGTATTTGAATTTTTGGCCACCGACTTCCGAAATTAAATTAAATATAATATTAAAAAAGTAATTTTTCACTTTTTAGTTTGGTTTTTTGGAAGTCGGTTTTTTTTTGTAAAAAAGTTTTTTATTTTTCACTTTTTAGGTACAAAGATCATTTATGGCCAGAGTGCATCTCATGACAATTCCAAGAAGACCAAACAGGGGTAGGATACATTGTTTTATTACGGAGTTCTAGTGCCTACCTTCCAGCTTCATCATCAGATCAGTTTGATGGTACCATTTTGATCAGAACTATTTATTTAAATTTGCTTTAACTTTAATTTGATTTTAATTTGCTTAACTATCTTAATCCAGATATCTTATCGCCACCCGTGAAATACTTATCATTGAGAAGTTCCGGTGGCCATCTGTGGTCTTCTTCATCAGTTCCACTTCACCAAATTATACTTTCTGAATGCAAATGATTGACTTGTTGATGAAAATATAAAAATCGCTATATGTATGTCTATAATATTTGAGGAGTTCCTTCAGTTGCCCATGGATCTCAAATTCAGAACTAGATTTTGATGAAAATGGGACCAATCTGGAAGTATACCCTTTCAAATAAAAAAAGAATTTTCCAAATCGGTTCATAAACGACGGAGTTCTGAGGTAACAAACATAAAAAAAAAATACAGACGACTTGAGAACCTCTTCCTTTTTGTAAAGTCGGTTAAAAAATGAGATAAAAATGACATGCATAACTATCGACCGATTACTCTAATACCCGTAATTTCTAAAATTTTTGAAAGGATTATGTACGACAAACTGCACTCCTTTATAATAAAAATATTCAATTTTAAAAGAACAGTTCGGTTTCAGAAAAATTAAATCAACAACTCTTGCATGTTTTTCTCTTGTGAAAATGATTACCTCTAGTCTGAATGGGAAAATACCAATATCATCGATATTTCTCGATATGTCAAAAGCGTTTGACTTCGTAGATCATAAACTGCTTCTCTACAAACTGAATCGTTATGGTATTAGGGGAAACGCGTTACAGTGGATAGAAACTTATCTAAATAATCGCCAACAATGCGTAGAGATATCTAGGCATACAATATCAGAAAAGAAAATATATAGATCCGCCTATCGTCAAAACTCCTGTGGTGTTCCCCAGGGCAGTACAGTAGGACCCTTTTTGTTTTTGCTTTATGTCACTGATTTGCCCAACGTAACCCAACATTCATGCATTTTGTACGCCGCCGATACAACCCTTAGTATTGAACTCACCGATAACAATATCACCAAATACGAAAAATAGATTAATGACACGTTAACCAAAATAATAGAATGGCTAAAAGATAACAATTTACATGTCAATGTTAGTAAAACCAAACTTATACAGTTCCAAGCTTACAATAGCAAACGTCACCAATTAGAAATAAGATATGCAAATAACGCTATAGAAGAGGTTGAAAGTGCTACTTTTTTGGGGATAACAGTAGATAAATATTGCAACTAGTAAGTACACATTGACAAATTATGCACTAAACTGCAAAGATTTGTATTTGTTTTATACAGAGTAACTCGCGTAGCTGGTATCAATGCAGCACTTTTGGCTTATCATGCTTACGTAGCATCAATTCTCCGCTACGGCATCATAATATGGGGCAATTCTGTTGATACTATTAAAGCATTCCGAGCCCAAAAAAATGTATTCGATCATTAACTAATGCCCAACCATTACAAAGCAGTGTCCCACTTAAAAAAAAAAATATTACCACTACCATCTTTATATATATTCGAACTCTGTATCTTTGTACGTAAAAACATGTCTTTATTTCAAGTACATGGCGATGTTGTTATAAGAAAAAGTCGAAATATCCACAAATTATGCGTAGCCCAACAAAGAATTAAACTATTTTCCAATAATGTTTATTGTATGACAATTAGTATTTATAATAAATTACCTAATGTTTTTAAAAGTCTTAACTCCATGGCATTTAAAACGATATTATTTAACTTCCTAATGCATAAGTGTTATTAGTTTATTACTCAACAAATGAGTTTTTAAATGAAAAAATTGATACAAAATTTAAATTAGACGACTTCTTGCCTTTGTGCTCCTAATAATTGAATGAAATTTCATTTCTATGACATTGTATTTAATCATTCTTGACATCATAATGAATAACCTTGACATTGTATTTGATAGTAGTTAACGTTTTCTTTGACCTTGACATTGTATGGTTTAATTTCGACATAATTATTGTTCTAATACTCCTAATTTTAATTCTTTGAAATATTTGTACGCTGGAGACAGCAGAATATTATGGACATCATAGTAACACCTTTGTAACAATAATATTCTAACATTTTTTTTTTTTTTTTTTTTAAACTTTGCCCCACACTAGGAATGTCTCCTGTATCGTGGGTGCGTTTACAAACATTTAAACTCACATACACAAACAACCAGACCCGGAACAACTACTTGTAGGTCATACAAATATTTGTTCCGCGCGGGAATCGAACCCGCGACACGCAGCGCAGCAGTCAATCGCTTAACCACTGCGCCAACCGTGCCGCCCTAATTATACTTACTACTACTATACTACTTACTTACATAGTTTGCGGTTTGCACACAAGTATGAGAAATTACGTCAGCTATGCGAGCTATGCTAAACTAACTTAGCTTAGCTCTTGGTCTGCAACCGGCTTTAGCCAGGGTCGTGTGAATGTTAACCTTGATGAGTTAAACAAAGTTTTCAGAAAAATCTTTTTATTTATAACAATAGTCCTGAGAATTTTCTGTCTTTTATGTTTACAACAATCGGCGTACAAACCTATTGTTTTTTAAACTCATTGTGTCGCTTTCCCACGACGCCAGCCACTTTCTTTCATCAAGGGGCTATGTTTAGATGCTATATTCGTTTCTACTGCGATTAATATGGAATTGGATAAGATCTCATCTCGTAATGAGTATGCTTATACAGGCTACTGAGGAGGCCGCGGCCGCTAGCCACGAAATGGAATGAAATGAAATAGATGGTCGGGATTTTTAACACTTTCGAAGACAATTCGCTAAAACTAGCATGAAAAATAATTGAATGAATGAGTTAATGAAATGTACCGACCCCAGCATGGTTAAACCAGACTCGATCACTCGAATGAACCCAGAGATTCACACTAGCCCCTGGAGACTCATGTTTCATGGGACTACAGAGGCCATTGCATAGCAAAGAATAGACCGGGGGGCGCGATAATGGTAGGGAAGACGTGCCCTTGGGATATGGAAGGATTATTAGAGCCATTACATTAATTAAATAAAAGAAGATAAGTCATATTATTGGAACATAAATCCTAGATAATATATTAATAATAAGTACTTATAAATATTATTAATAATAATATCTTGGCAACAATAGATTGAAAGCGGAGTGCAACAGAAAGTCAAACGATACTTAAGTAGCTAGTATAATCTACCGGCACACAAAGAACTAAGCAGCTCGCCTTCAAAAGTAGGACTCGCGTTAAAATTGAACACGAAGAAACTTAACACTAATTGCCTTGAGACATCGAAGCCCGAACTTACATAATAAAAAATAAAATAAAATAAAAAGCCTTATATTTTTTGTCAACCTTAACTAGTTTACATAATAAAATAAAATTAAAGAAAAAAAATACTTACATAATCAGCCTATAATGTCCCCACTGCTGGGACACAGGCCTCCTCTTTCTGTGAGAGGGAGTGGGCCATAATCCACCACGCGGGCCCAGTGCGGGTTGGTGGATGTCACAGGTCTTCGAATTTTTAGTTCAAGGACACGGTGTTTTCTTTCACCGTTTTCAGAGCAGTGGTGATGAAATAATTTACACAAAGTTAAGCGCCTGTCTGGGTTCGAACCCACGACCAGTAGGTTGTAGACTCGTAAGCCGAGATCGTTACCACTGAGCCACCACTGCACTGTAGTAAATACTTAGTATAGCTAATTATTCGAATTAACGACTAACAGCACAATCGTTATTGAACCAATATGTACAAAATTGTTGTACAGACGCCAGCACATCAAGCTTCTACATCAAATTTCTTTAAAAGGTTTTCAACTTTATCGTTTAAGCATAAGATTCAAGGTTCATTGGGAAAATTTGACAGTTTCGGGTAGCTTGAGGACTGGCATCTGTACCAACCGTGATTATAATACAATGATGTAGTTAAAACTTCTTCTATTGGGAACGGGTAACCGCAACATGAACCAGTCACTAAGTACTTAGTGACTGGCTTGTTCATGTACGGCGGGCACGATCAATTGCGAAGGAAGTTAAAATATAAATAACCCCGCGGTCATGACAATAAAATTGCAAATTCTACTAAATAAGGGACTTTGCAAACAATCTAAATTGGAGTTTTCCAATTAGGGCCCCATTTATTTTAAAGTACGAATGGGTCTCGAGCGTGTCAACAGTCGGTTAAACGCAAATCGTTCTCTATAAAGCGTAGTGCCGCGTTAAGGCGCGGTCTACCAGCGCGAGATGCCGCGCCGCCGCTGCCGCCGCGAGCAAATACGAACCGACCCTCATCGAAATCGCCCAACTACAAATAATTCCCTTCATTCCCGCTCTATTTACCATTTACCAGTACTTCGCTTTAAACGGTCCTAAGCTAAGTACAATTTGATGTTATTCCATAAAATGTAAGCCTGCAAGCGATGCAATCTATGGCGCTATTATTAAAGACAAATACACTAATACTTGTTGCTTTAACCGAGTAATTTAGCACAAGTCATGTCCGTCCTAATGTTAGAAAATAATCCCTTATGAATATCACGTGCAGAGATTTGCTGGTTCCATAATCATATTAGCTGATATACCTACCTCATGGAGAGGAGTGTGCGTGCGTGTTATGTGGTACACGGAGTGTAAAACAACCAACGCTGGGCAACAGTACAGGCGTGCTTGAAAGGCTCAAAGTGCTGCTCGCTTTCAACAAGGTAGCTATTCAAAACTTAACAATAGTCAGCTTGTAAACGATGACTCTTCAACAAAGTAGATTGCCTAAAGAAAACGTCCTTCCATAAATCGTCTTGTTCGTGACAGGGAAGTTATTTATCCAAGATGCGTCAGTAGCCTGAGCTTAATCATTGATAAAATTGTGCTGTTCACGTATGTAGAGGTGTGTGTATGCAAATGAGGCATTGTGAGCGCGGGTTGATTCAGTCCGCGGTGCAGTCGCAATCAGTCGCATTGACACGGACCGCCGCCCCCGCCGCCGAAGCGCAGCGTCGCGCCGAGCTGTGCCGCCCTGCCCGTCGCGACTATATTTTTCATCTCCTGACATCCGCTCTGTTAACGTGAACGCACTCGGAAATTTATGTTGCTGTAACTGATGCATTGGAAGCCGATGTGTCTATGCATGTTGCCAGACACCAGACTGGACATAAATTTAAGTGTTTTTCGTAGCTCGTAGCAAGCCTACGAAAACAGCCAGACAAACATAAAAAACTTGAATCACATTAAATTAGAAAATAAGGACCTACAAATACGAGAAAAACACTTTACTACATAACGCTTAACTACATATTTTACAGTGCCCAGCCACTATCAATCACCTAACAAATTATAATCTACGCTTTATTAAACTTCCGTGGAGATGCTCCCTGTGCCTGCTTAGCCGGTAGAAAACCACGGATGTTGTAAATTGCACATCCAATTGCAATAGCTAAGGAAGCCCTGTTTTATAGTCGTGATAGTTTAGCGTGATAATGCGTTCAGAAAGTGGCGCTCAATGAGAGTGTATGAGAGGAAATCGGTTCCCATTGAGCCTAGCCGTAATCACGAGCGCGCATAAATGATCGCGGGTCGCCGCCAGCCGCGCCGCAGCCGCGCCGACTTCGCGCCGGCGCCGCACCGGCGCCGCGCCGACTTCGCGCCGACGCTTCGCTGCAGCACCGGTTGCAACGCCGATAATGAATTACAGAGCCATTGCTCGCTTGCAAAATCTAGTCGGAGTCGTATCGGTAAGTAACGAGGTTAGCTGCTCTCCCTGGAGCTGAGCGAGATCGCGTCGTGACTCGCGATGCCTTCGGGAGCGTTCATGGGCGAATTATCTTCTAAAATGAGCGATATAAATTATCCTTAATGGGTTTTATTGCTGTAAAATATTGTATTTGATTCAGATAATTTTTTAACTTATTGAAAGTTGAGCACAATACCTTTTGCGGAAATCGTTTTGCCTTAGGTTATATGAATTTAGGTAATCATGACTGAATTACAAACCGAAAAAGGAAGCAATCGCTGAAGTGTGGACGCGATAAAAGCTTTTATCGAGGATTTTACGATTCCTTTCGCACTATCTCAGCTATAAACGCCGAATCAGATGGAGTGAGAGTCCGCGGGTGGCATAGCAAAAAATAACTCTATTTACTTCGCCCACATAAAGTTGAATCTCTGGTATTTCACCCGACCAAAATGTAATTCGATGAGAATCATTCAATTCATTCAATTTACATTTCTGGGTGTTTTAGGATTCCGTAGTCAACAACGAACCCTTATAGTTTCGCTATTTTCGTCTGTCTGTCTGTCTGCCTGACCACAGCTTAGCTCAGACACTCTTAGTACTAGACTACGTTGATTTGGCTTGAGTGTACATATTAAACCACGCCGACAATTTTGTCAGCGTGATTAAGGTAAAAAAAAAAAAAAATGTTTTTTTGGGATGGTATATTTTTTTTCTCGTCTATCTCATGGTGGTATCGTTGGATAGGCCGTTCAAAAATATTTCGGATCTGTGAAAACCATTTTTCGGTCCAGGAACCGTTTGCGTAATATTAAGCTTTAAAGTGCTATGTTTTGTTTGAGTCAAGTGTGTCCCCAGCTAAATGGTTGTTTCTGGATATCTGAAAAATTTAATGGCAGTAGTATATAACATAACGAAATTAAAAGCAAAACTATCACAGCTAAGTAGGTTTTACAAGTTAACGAGTAATAATCGACCAACTTATATTTGCAGTTGGACAATTGACCGTGACGTATATCGGTTTTGGTATAAAAAAAACCAACTACGGAACACTTCATTGTGCGTGGTCCGACCCGCACTTGGCCGATTTATTATTATTATCATTTTGTTTACAATAACATGAAATTGAGGCAATGCTTTTACTCGTATCATGTTAAAGTTTTCATAAATATTTTTTTATATTAGGACTTTTTATACAACTTCATTAGTTTTCTTTCAGTTCCTCCATACCAATTAAAATAAAATATATTTTTCCTTTTGAAAACACACTGCAAAGTGCAAAGGCCGTCAGCAGTTATGTGAAGGCATCCCCTTGCCTTCACAGAACTTCTGACGGCCTTTGCAGTGTGTTTTTCCCACAATCTTGCAAACTTATGCAAACAAATTATAAACTAAAAAATGAGCACGTTGAGGTCAACGGTGAAGGAAAACGGTGACCAGCGCGGCAGCGTTACGAAATATCCAATTTTTTTGACACAGAAAAACAATTTCATGGCAAATTTGATGTTAGCAATCAATTTTCAAACTAAAAGAAAACGGCAAGCAGTAACTAGATCAAAATTAGTATCCGGTATCTTGCGGCTGCCCGGGCATTCCGTAACTTCAGTGCATTATTTAAGCATAGCTTTTGTTCTGGAGATAGTAAAAATGATATCGCACCGTCTTGACCGGCTGGGTCGCGTTCGCCGTAAACCACGGAATTTACGAAGCATTCCGTAGTTCAAAGAGCATCGAAGCCAGTCAGTAAAACATATGGCCTGACTCTGAGGGTGACACTGAATTACCAGGAGTCTCTGATAGAGATTGTCTGCAGCGGACACTAGACTTTATATCGACAATTTATGGGCGAGAATTTCTCTAAAATAGGTTACGTACCTACGTAGGTTTCTTGTTTAATGCAACGGGTTTCTGTATTCTACCTTTAGTGGAAAATCGAAGTTTTTATTTTATTCTAAATGGTCACCACGCTCTCAAGATGTAGTGATAACAGTTATCTGGTGTGCTGTTAAAACTGCATCAGGAAATAATTTCACTTATGTGCATACATTTTCATGTAAGTGAAGTTATTTCCTTATGCAGTTTTAACAGCTACTTTAAAAAAAACTACATTTGCAAACAACCTCCGAAACAGGTAGGTATTTAATGCGTTTATTATTTGAGGAATACCTACCAATATTTTCCTGATAGATCCGAAGTAATTATGCAGTTTTAAACGTTTAAAAGTAGTCGCATTTGTTATTTGAAGGCTGTGATTCTCACCATCATTAAATCAGTAAAAAAATAAATCGTTGGTTTAAAATGTTTTTTTACAGAAGCTCTATTTGGGTTACAAAAAAGAAACCCTAACCCCTCACCCTAACTATAAATGTGTGTAGCAAGGTAGCAATA